>CM034239.1:9516993-10896993 GCA_019916065.1 Vitellaria paradoxa
CATAGTTCTCTGTCCCCAGAACATCTCCTTGTTGAGCAGTACTGCCATCAATCGACATGTTCAATGAGCTCATACTCGCATGAGAACCATCTTCTTCATCGTTGAGGTTAATGTTGAGGATGCCAGGTGCCATGGAATCATGAAGAACAGATGCTGGATCAATTAATTTTACTGCCCAACCTAGTCGACAAGCAAATGATGCAGCAGCCTGCAGCTGAGAAAGGTCAGCCTGTAAGGTGGTAGCCAATTCCGCCAGAGTAGAGTTCTCACTTGAAACCACAAACAGAGCATACAACAACCTGGATGGTGGACTTAATCCCATTAGATTTCAACCTCTCAACTTGGTAAATAAACTCAAATGACAAATAAGTTATCCATGTACAAAACAATTGCCTTACTCCTCAATAGGATCTTCATATGACTGCTCCCTGTTGGAAACGAACCCTTCAAGCCTGGCAACTGAACCAAAAAGTACATGTCATCAACAATCCATGTTTAAAAATCAGGAGGAAAAGGAAGCCACAGACAAGAACCCAAAACCAAAAAAAAAATGTATACATTAAACTAACAACAAATAAATTAAAAAATTAATATTTTTGAGAGGAAAAAAATCATCTACACTATTGAGCAAAATGGCATGTGATAAACCTTCTAAAATGAAATTTTCAAGTTTATGAAACAAGAGACAATAGACGTAGCAAACAGAATAATTATAAACATAAAGAAATAAAGAAATAGCACCAATTTCGTTGCGCAAAAGTTACCTTTAAAATGATCATCAGGATAAACAGGGACATCAAAATAGATCAATCCCCTTTGGTAAAGACCCTTTACAATTTCAGGATCAAAAAGGATGAATAAATTTGCTTCCTCCTTGCAAACTTTATCGATTGTTGCCATCTCTTCTTCTGTGAGTTTCTACACAAGGAAGAGGGGTTGCGATAAAACACATCTAAAACTAATAGATAATTACACAGTTGAAGGAAGTGAAAAAAAAAAATGACCGGTCAACTTACCTTAAATTCTTCCAATGTAAAGTTGACAAGACAAACTCCCCACCATGGCTCAATCACAAAGTCCACAGGTTGTGTAGGTAACAACTCTTTTGCAATTGACTTGTTCAGCTTCCACATTATTTTCTGTACAACTCCAAAATAAGAAAGAATGGTAACAGTAGCCCATCTATGAATATAACTTGCCATAAGACATCATAACAACTTATATTAACTAATCTCCATATTCAAGAAAGTCAAAGAACACTATATTTTAGCAGAATTATAGGATTATGAAGCTTGCAATGCATGATTATAAACAAATGAAGCGCATAATAAAGAACTAAACCTAATCATTCTCCAAATAACGACTAGATAATCAAACAGGTAACTGTTAAAAAGGAAATCAAGTGTAATCCAGAGATTAAAAAAAAAAAAATGTGTGGATCATGTGTTTTAGACTGTTTGTTTGTTAATACGAAGCGAGCAAGCATCCAAGATATATGTAAAGTCAAAGTGATCAAGACCAGCTTAGACCACCATCTTGAGCATACAGCATTAATCAATCGACCAATTACATCTTTTAAAGTAAACAAAAGATTTTCAACCTGGGTTCCTACCTTCTTAAATGCTTCCATACCACCAAGTTTCTGTTGCTTTGGGAAAAGAAAGAATAATAGCATTTCAAGACAAAAGATTTTTAACAGCTGCAAAATCATGATCTCGCATGTTGACTCTCAAAGTCTTTAATAAAAAATTGGAGTCAGATTCTTTTATATATTTAATAGACATGCGGGCATACATGGGACTGGTAAGCAAGTTGTCATAAGTTCTTAAACAGTACCTTAGATCTGCACTTGTTCATGATATCAATAAATTCGTTTCTTCCTATTCCAGTAAGTCGCAAGGCATCTGCAGCACTAAAATTTGGGATGCTATCATACGGTTGCTCTGCAGATAATAGGTAATCATGCAAACAGTAAGACAACTTTGAAATTTGAATCAAGTTGATAGTCAGCAGATAGGAACAATCACAAGACTACTTCAATTTAAAAGGACATCAATGCCTTAAAAGTTGATAGAAGGTCAAACTTCATCACCGCATGCGTTAAATCATTCCTGTACTAACATAGGTATATGTGGAAAAGCTACCACATATACCCTACCAGCCATAATCACATATAATATGAGCTAGTCTAAAGCACAGTAGATCAATGATTTAGAAAATATACATTCTCCTTGAGCTCCTCAGTTCAGAATAAGTAAATTCTCACCAATGAACTATCTGTCATGATTTTAAAAAAAAAATCCCTAGTTCCGTTTCAGGCACAGCAACCAAATATGTTTGTGTGAATGCAAGTGCACAACCCAGTAATCTAAGAAGCAAATTCCTGATAATGTAGAGGAATATAGCCTGTGCTATCTTTCCAGCATTTTGCAAAGAAAATCCTTCAGCAGATCATATCCAAGAATATAGCTTCCATCAGAAAAATTGCATGGAACCTTAGAACTAACATACTAGTCACAAAGCAAAAATTGATTGAAAGGAAGGTCACAAATAAATGGCATCTAGATTAATGCAATACAACTTCTGAATATATTAGCTAATAATGATATAACAGTTGCAATGGCAGCAAGTTTTTTCAAAACCATAATCTTCTTAAAAGTATAACAAGTACCATTTTTCATGACTTCAAAAATCATATCGCAGTAATATCTGAAAGGCGATACCCTCATTACCCGGCAAACATACTCCGCAAGGTGATAAGGAAAGAGCTGCAGATAAAAAATAAATAAGAATTAAATTGTAAATTGCATGAATCCCAAGACAGTGCGACAGACGACTGGACAGTTTTCTATACGTATCATCCCCTTGAGTGTCATTTCTACAAAACCTTTACAAAGAAAAAAAGATCCACAATGAAAATTTGCATTACACTGTAAGAACATTAATTGCTATGGAAAAAGGAGGGAATTTATGTGCAAAATTTTGATCAAGATATATTCTACAAAGTGATATTATGACATGACTAAAAGGTGATAATGCTAAGATAGCTGATATAAATTGTTGGACTCATGTCCTAATAGTTTAAACTTTCAAGATAATCAGTGACTTGTGATAGTATTTGAGCAATGGTTCTAAGTTTCGTTAGCAATGTTTGTTCTCCCATTTCTATTTATTCATTGTGCATTTCATTATGTTTATGCGGGTGCACTTGTTCGGTTCTATTTGTTTCTTACCCTGGTCCATGTGCAAAAGTGAGCTGCATGTGAGAGTGTTGAGATAGCTTGATATACATTGTTAGGCCCTTTTTCCTAAAGGCTTAAGCTTTTGGTATGATTGGTGACTTAACAAATACACAACATCAATTGGAAATTGCCAACCACTCCATTATTGGAAGTATGGACCAAATTTGTTGAAAGGCACCAATATCTAAGCCTTTTTTGGACTACATCCAATATATGCTTATTAATTCTCTCTCCCAGAATTGAAAACAATACGTGTACATTTGTTGAACAATGCGTCCAACAGAAACACAATCATGTCAGAATTAGCATAAAACAAACATATAAAATTGTAGCAGTAAGAACAACTTCTTTGGATACTTAAAAGGCAAACAGAATTTCCGTGAATTACGCACAGCTAAATTCTTTCGCAGGTAGCGCATCATGTCTTCATAATATTCACCTTCTTTAATTACTTTGCGAGCAAAACATGCATTCCACAGCAGTCTCTTCTTTATACAATGTTCAATTATCCTGAATAAAGACAGTACAATGAGAAGAGGAAAAGGTAAAACCATAGGCAAACAATAAAGAAAGTTGCAGTATGGTTTCAAATTATGAAATTGAAGGTTCAATATTAAAATAGATATATCTAAAAATATGGTGAATGTTGCAAGAAACTCAATTCCACAGCTTTAAGAAATTAACCCATCAGTTATGACTATGTATGCGCTTAAACAAATATCAGTTATGACCATATATGCACTTAACCAAATAATCACAAATATTTCAATAGCCTTAACAATTTTACATTAACATTATTGCATGTGGAAAATGTGATGGGAAGTAAATGGGAACAATAGTTTATAAAAAAAATTACTTGCAAACAAAAACTTTCTCCCAGTAATCAAATTAACTATTTTCAAGTCTATGGAAACACACTAAGCAACATTTTTTTTGCACACCTGATAGGCATACAAGAGTAGGGATCTTCATGTGGGCCCCACATGCCATGGGATCTCACTCATGGCATAGAATTGCATGCTGCAAAATTGATCTGAGACTAAAACTCATTTTAAGTTAATCATCACATTCGGATGCCTGACCGACTCTTAGACACTTGCATGACTGAAACTCATAGGCAAATGTTCTCTTTTCCAAAGAAAAATTTGTTTGATCACATACCAAAAAATAATTCACTGTTAAAAAAATCCATCTTATGTTTTAAAACACTCTCCATCTTCATATTCTGTTTATCCAGCAGGAAAGAAAATATGTGGTGAAAAGCCACTACTTTCTTTACAGTTCTCTCTCCATGTTGTGCATCTCCCATCCTCTCTATACAATCCCATCCACTTCAATTCCTAATCTCCTTTCAAATCCCAATCACCTTTGAAAACATTGAAAGGGTGACAAACTGAATTGGTAACCCACTGACCCCAACAAAATTCCTCAAACGATGAAACCATAATCTACAATACACCTAATTCAAGCACTTGAGAAAAAAAATAAAAAATCTCTGGCTTGCTTCGGTTCTATGTGCAAATGAATTGTATCTGAAAAGAAAGAATATCATTGCTGAAAATTAAGTGCAGCCATGGTGGTGGTTGATGGGGTCACAATTGAGAAAGAGGTGAATAAATTTCGATGAACTTCTTTCGGTGATTAGATTTGAGAGGAATGATTTAACCATCTAAAAACAATGTCGAGCATCGTCTATGGTAGAGTCACCGGAGGCCAATGGAATGAGCATCGACACAGTCCAAAGCAAGAGATAAAGAGAGAGATCGTAAAGAGAGAAGATAATTCTAGAGATGGTAGTAATGATGACGCCTTCCATAAGAAGGAGATAAATATATCTAAGTTAGCAGGAGTCCCTTAGGACATGGGTTAAAACATTGTATCCTTCTAATGAGGATTCAGCCCTAAGTTGTCGCGACCCTTCATGATAAGGACACTTCTCGGTGATCTTACCTTAGACCGGTCAAGAGAGTCTCAGCGAATCCTTTGATTCTAGCTGCCAAATCACTGGATTCTAATTATCCTACTAAATTAATGAGTAAGGGTTCCCTATCGAGGAAATCCTTAGAACTTGCACCAGGCCCAAGGAAGTCTCGTGATGCATCCAATGGGGGCTGTGCCACGAATCAGCCTTCTTGAAGTAACCCTTTGCAGAAAATTCCCTTTGACAGCTGGATCCTCATGCAGCAATGTCACATGGGTGTTTTCCTCTTGGTGTGGACATGATGTGGGTCTTGCTAATGTGGCCAGTTACCCACACTTGTTATTTGAGAAGATTTGCACTGGACAGCAGACAAAGTGTGGATAACATAAAGGAGGAAGAGCAGTCCAAAGTTGATAATGTTTCCAAAATTGATAAAGTTGTTGATTTATTGGTTTTGGAGACTGGAGTTGGTTAGAGAATATGGCAATGATGAAAGTTTCCTCCATTTGCCATTAGTCAGAAATTTCAAAGACGAGAACTAAGGAATAGTAGTGATGTTGGATTTGTGAATAATGATGGTGATAAGCTAGTTCCTTTGAATGGATGGGAAGATCAAGAAGTGAAACGATTAGTCATGGAACAGGGAGGGGTGTTCTTGTGAATAGAAGTGCCATAAATATTTGTAAATGCCAAAAAAAAAGTTGATAAATAAAACTTTGCAAGAGATTATTTTATGATAAATTTTTTTCCGTTTTACATTGAAGCAAAGGAGCCTTAGTTACTCATATTCTTCCATCTAAATTCTTGTTAGGTATCAGTATAATCTTTGAAGTTTTTTGTGCATATTTATGCCCAAAGAAGCATGATGCTTTTACTCAAATTTGGAGAGCATTTAGCACAATTAGCCTTTTATGATGGAAGCCCATTCAACATGTTCATAATGCAAACAAAAATGCCCACATGATTGTTACAATGAAACAGAGTTCTAGACTTACTGACTACTTTTCAATATTGCATAAAGCTATGCTGTATATATTGCATTCTGACATTCCATCTGAACAGGGTTTTGCACTGGATCTGGTGTAGACAAGTTGAGTATCACCCAGAAAGCATGTTAAGAAATATCAAATAAAAAACCAAAACAGCCCGCAAATGTAACTGATTGGATTTCTGATACTCGAGGGGAAACGCAAATTCTGAAGAAATTTAATAAATAGGTTGCATTTGAGTGGACAAGCAAGCAATCAAACTCATAGCGTATGTAGACAAGCTGATGGTTTCAGCCATAGTTACCCAAATGTGGGGCACCCAAATCAAATTCTTACATAATCCATGATCAGTGGGGAAAAAATCACGTACAACTGAGAGCCTTGAGACGAACAAATAAGGTTTGAATGAATATTTAAATTGGAGAAAGCATATTATCCAACAGTACTAAACTTTGGATTAGTTAAGGAGAAGCAAAGCACATCCTTTTGATTAAATTAAACAGAGATATGCATAACTTCCAATTCCATTAATCTAAAGTCAAGCCCGAAGTATGTAATTTTAACTTCAATGTGAAGTAACTAGCACCAGAATAAGCTTGCTTGAACCAGAAGCTGAATACACGGAATCTAAAAAGAAAACCAACCTTCTGTGCCATTCTTCCTTGGAACCCAAATTGGATTGTAGCCGCTTCGGAAGACTCTCCCAAGGACATTCTTCCTTAATTGCTTTCAACATCAACTGTTCCTCAATCGTACCCTGAATATGCTGCATATTACCCTTTTCACTTACAAATGATACTACTCCCTGCAAATCAACCAACCATAACAAACGATCAGAAGTTATTCAAACTAATTAGAACAGAACCGATATCGATCACTACAGATCGAGTTAGTCTTTAATTTCAAACGCATATATACACAAGCAAGCGCGCATATCAAGCGATCGACCAAATTCAAGAACCATTTCAACTAATTCTTCCGAATTCCAACCTTAGACCACATTGCAAAAGGAAACTCTTACATTTGGTGGAATTTTTTAAAACAAATATGGGGGCAAAATTACAGAGAAGTTTACCAGATTAATTAAACAGAAATGTTGCAATACAGAAGACGGTGCAAAGCAGGGACTATCCCTAAATTTGGCGGCAATAGGATTGTAAAAACTGGAGGATTGAGCTAGGGTTTAGAGTTGGGAGATTTGCTCAGGGAGATCTGGGACAGGTGAGAGGAGTTGTGTTCCAAGAGCAGACTTGAATTATAACGGTGGGGCCTACTTTCTTCATTTGTCACTGAGGTTTGGCCGTCGTTTTTTGTTGGGTGCCGAGTTGCAGAAAGAATTGCTATTCCCGCTTTCTTGCTCTATTGCAGCTTCCAAACACACCCTTAAACCTAAAAATAGGAAATAAAAGAAAATATAATTTTTTCCCTATTTTTTGTTTATCACAAAATTACATGAAATGATAGAACTGAACATTTTGAAATTTTATTTAATTTTAAAACCCGTTTGTTAATTGAAATTATATATACATATATAAAATAACTAGTTTTTATGATTTTTCTCCATTTGTAGTTCGATGTATGTTAAAAAAAATTATTATTTTCTATAAAAATTATTGTAATACCTTTATAATTGATTGAATATTTTTATGACTTTTTTTGAATGCTAATTTTAGAAATTTAGTCGCAATTAAGTTAATACTAATTTTATACGTTATAAAAAACCTATTTGTTTAAAAATAATTTTGCAATTTATTTAAATATATTTTTATTGAACAAATGTGGGAGATTTGACTTTTATTCATATATATAAAGGCTGCGTTTGGTGCACAAAAAATTGATGAAAATATATGAAAATCTTTAAAAACCTCTATAAAATTTTATACATTCCCGCCTTCTTAAAATTCAAAAAACGTTCAATATCTTTTCAAAAAAATGTCGATAACTAGAATTTGGTTAATTAAATAGCAAAAATTTTTTTGTCATTCTCATCATGGACTCCCAAGCTACCAAATGACACCCATTTGACTATTTTTTTGTGGTGTTTTTAAAACCGTTCCAATGAATTGTAGAAACTGTTTCGACAGAATCGCGCCGGCAACTTTCGTCCAAACAGATTGTAAGTGTAAAGAAGTCGTGACTGCCTATAATTTTGAATCCGTCCAAATGGAAATCTAATTCGTCGAAATGAAATTTTACTATTCATCTTCAAAAAACGCGGTTTGAGCGATGTACATCAAATATAAAAAGTTTTCCCGCACTACATTTTATCTGATTTTTTTCACTTTTTGGTGCACCAAACACAGCCAAAGTATTTTGATGATTATAAATATTAGGGTAAAGGTTTTTTAAAAGTCAATAAAAGTTTTAAATCTTTTATATTTGTTAAAAAAAAACTGAAAGAAATCTAAGTTTTAAAAGTATTTTTACATATAATAAAAATGAATAGTAAATATTTTTGTATTTAAATTTAAAAATTATTAATTTAATAAAGTTTAATAACTTGCAAATAAATATAACTTTTTATTATTTTTCCTTGTTTTCTTTTCTATTTATTTCTTATTTTTCCTCAAGTTTTATTTTTTATTATTTTTTCTTCATGTGAATCATTCATTGTTATGGGCGCATGCACGTGGCCCTTTTTATCTTTTTCATTCCATTTTTATCTTTTTTAAGTCTTATTTCACATCTATTAAAATTATATTTCACAATTATAGTGATTTTTATATGTAAAAAAGAAAAAAAGAGGTGAATTTGTAGTCATCTATCAATGTAGAACAAGAAAAAAGAAGTAAACTTTATGAATGAACAGAGAGAAGAGAAAATAAGGAAATAAAATAAGAAAATGTTATGTAAGATCAAAATGAAATAGAAGATGAGAAAGAAAAATATTTATATAATAAAACACAACATATTACCAAAATATTTCTCTCAAAAATTAAAATTTAAAGACTGAGATTTAACTTTTTTCTTTAATCAATGGTTGAGATTTTTTATAAATCAAAGTTTCCTCTCAAAATTTGTCCCACATTAGTAGAAGATCATAATTTCAGTTTTTCTTTTACATATAAAAATATTAGAATCTTAGCTATAATTTTAATAAATGTGAATTGAGTTTCTAGGGTTATTAAATAAACTCCACTTGGTTAATGATTTAATATAGTTGAAAATTTTACATATTTCAAATACATTAGGAATGAAATTTAAAAATAAAAAATATTAAAAGAAGATTGCCTAATCAATAATTAGGCTTATGAAATTTGAAATTCAAATAAATAGATTTTATATTTTGTAAAATTATACATATATATATTATATTTTACTTCTACTATCTATTGTTATTAAATAATGTATATCAACTAAATTTTTTATTTAAAAATATATATTTAAATTTTAAATTTTTAAAAATTTTATAAAAAATATTTAAATTAAAATTTCAATTTTAATGTGCTTAAAACTTAAAATTTAAATACATATGCTTTTACACTATGTGTCAATTATATAATAAGGAAATTTAAAATTTTGAATTTAAGATATTTTTAACTATTGAATTTGTTAAATGGCCATGATTATTTTTCTTTTTCTCTCACTCTTTCTATTTTTTTAATACTTTTTATATAAAATATGTCATTTATATAATGAAGAAGTTTAAAATTTTGAATTTGAGATATTTTCAACTGTTGAATTTGCTGAATGGCCAGAATTATTTTTTTTCTCTCACTCTTCTCATATTTTTTTGAATAGTTTTTATATAAAATATTTAAAATTAAATTTTTAGCAAATGTGATAATATTTGTAATAAATAATAAAATTTATATTTTAATCTCTTTTGATTAATAAATTTTATTTTTATAAGTTATTTTTATATATTTTTATATAAATTAATTTTAATTTATTTACACGCTAAATTATATTTATGTGTCTTTAAGTATGGACAATTGCCAATTATATATATTTGACGTCAGGTGTGACTTGTGATCACTATCCATTGATTTTGACTTGGCATTGGAGTAGGTTATTTATATCTCAAAGTTCAAGTAATTTGCAAAATAAAAAATGAAAGAGGGAATAAAAAAAAATAAAGGAGTAGACTGTTAAACCCAACGAGTTTTGAAGGGTTTTGGATCCACGTGGATCCCTAACTTTTTTCAAAAAATTCAAAAAAATTTCAAAAGTTTTCAAATTTCAAAAATCAAATTTCGCTATGTATCACTTTTACATAATATTAATGCCAACTTTTGATCTTTTTGGCACTCCAAATGCCCCTTGTAGTGCCTCTTAAAATATTGTTTCATCTCAACCCTTAGGTTCTGTTTGTGAGTTTAGGAGATAAAAGAAAAAAAAAATATTAGTTAGGAGAAAAGATAACAAAAAAAAAAAAGAAATGATAATCTATATTATAATACTAAAATAATATAGTTTCTCTTTCATTTGCTTTTTCACCCTTATCCTACATGACACACCTGTTTACTCTCCATTCCACTTTCCCCTCCTTTTTTTTACAGAATTTTGAATTATTTTTATATTTCTTCATTCTCTCCTATTTTCTCTCTTTTTTCACTCACAAAATATTTGATTCTTTATCTGACATTGGTAAAAAATTATAATTTCACTTTTTTATTTGTATATAAAACTATTAGAATTGTGGCATATGATTCAATGCATGTAAAGGAGCTCATATGTTCCAAAAAAGCAACTCACTTTTGGGGATTCACTTGCTTATAAATTTAATATGAATGAATTTATGAGTTCAAAAAATAGGACCGCTTACTTATATATAGTTGTAAAACTTATATATTGCAAATACATTAGGGATTAAATTAAAAATACAAATAAAAAATGTTCAAATAATAATTAGATTATTTCTCTCATATAATGCTTGTAAAAATATAAAAAAATACAATAATATTAAAATTTTATATATTTCAAATACACTAGGAATTAAACTAAAAGCACAAATAAAAAATTAAATTAAATTAAAAACACAAGTAAAAAATGCTTAAATAATAATTAGATTATTTCCCTCATAAAAACTCTTAAAATGTTTAAAATATAAAAACATAAAAGAATACCGAAATATTAATTTGGTTCAGAAGTTGTTTTTTTTTTTTTTAATTTAAAAATTTTAAATTTAATTGCTAATTAGGTTCGTGAGTAATAACCTTTTATAGAATTTTAAATTAGTCATATTAATTGTCCGGTTAAAAATTTAATAATACTTAGTATTTGAGTTTTTTTATAAACTATAACGTGTGACATACGATTAATAATATTAGTGCTTTTAATATTTTAATATTGATTATTTTTATAAAACCAATCAATTTTTATTTTAATACAATTAAAATTAATAATATTTTTAACTCAAGTTAATTTTGGAAAACGAACTAATAATTTAAAAACATATATTGAAATTGGCAAACTCTTAAAATAAAAAAGAGTAGTCTGCGCAATTAAATAGGTTTAAGATTTAATATATATTTTAAACTCAACCAAACATGATTTTTGGAAATGGGTTGAATTAAGATTTGATAAAAGTATGAGTTCTTAGTACACATATAGAAACTTGACTTTTAGTAACTCTATCGATTTATTAAAACTTACATAAATAAATAAATAAATAAATAAATATATATATATATATATATATAAGATTATACTAAACTATGCAACTTCATTATATATATGCCACAAAACACTTGATCAGATTAAATATTATCTTGCTAGTTGATTCATTTACAAAACTTTTATTTTTTTTATTAACGTAAAATGTTGCATAACCTTGTGCATCGCACGAGTTAACATTAATATTATTTCTATTTGTTTGTAAGTTTGGGAAATAAATGATAATAACTTTATTTCTTTATATTTGTTTGTGAGTAAGAAATGAAAGAAAAAAACATATGTATATCGTTATTTTATCATTAAATCATTTACGTTCTGTTGAAATGATGAATTTGGTGGAAATTTAATTTCATTTAATGAGAATTCTCATTAATTCTATGTTTGAAATTAAAATAAAATTTTATGAATTAAATTTGATTTCATTTCATAACTTAAAATTTAAAATTTTTATATTATTTGAAATCTAATTCAAACCAATAGAATTTGATGAGAACTCATTATTTTCTTAAACTATTTAAGTAAGTGGATAAATTTATATTCATGTATCACATTTATCATAAAATCAATTCTTTATTTTAAAATAAAATTAATTCTAAGAGATAAATATTTTCAAACGGAGCGTTAAAAGAAATTGAAAGATTGTCTCCCTTATTTTAATCATAAGATATGTTTGTATTTTTTTTCTTATTATTTAGTTAATGGGTAAATACGTTATTTTGAAAGTCTTATCAATTTACTTTAATTTCTCTTCTCTCCATTTTCATCCACTTTGGGAATGATGAAATTTTTAAAATTTTAACACTCATTTTAATTTCCATTTCTCTCCATTTTTTTTTTCTTTCTTAGAAAAGCTCATTAATAAGTGATAAAATCTAAAAACATTTTCTTTTCTCTCTTCCTTTTTTTTCCCTTTCATTTCACTACATCCAAATGAACTGTTAGGTTTTGTTAAAAGATCTTTATCTTCTAGTTAGCTAGGTTCTTGCAAAATGTTCAAGATTATCTTCTTATATTTTTTTAGTTATCTCATATCATAAAAAACAAAATATCAAATTAAAAAGAAAGTTAAAAAGTTAGTTTGTTGTTTCTCAAACATAAAAAATTAAGCACCATTTAGTATACTTGTTTTGGGCCCATATTTTATTTTGTGTTTTTCAAAATAAGGAAAATAGTTTAAAATGTGTTTAGTAATTTTTGTTTTCAAAAAATAGAAAATGAGTTTATACATAAAATGCATGATAATTAAAAGTTGTTTTAAGCATTTTTGACTTAAAATAAGGAAAATCTTAAAATAAAAAAAATATAATATATCAAACTAAATGCATTTTCTGTTTTTATGTTTTTGAGATTTTTAAAATATAAAACTCATAAGATAAAAAATAAAAAATAAAAACAAAAAACAAAAAAAAGTGTGAACCAAACGTCACTTTAACTTTTTAATTAGCAGCTATAAAAAGTTAAAAATTTATTATTTTCCCTACATAAAAAAAATTAAAAATTTTGTTGGCAGCTGAGAAAATGGTTTAACTTTATCTAACCTAAAAAAAAAAAAAAATCAATGGATAGTGCATTTTTAATAGCAGTCACGAAAATGTTTTAAAATTTTCTTCCCTAAAAAAAAAAAAAATAAATAAATAATAAAAATCAATGAATAGTGTGAAAGCCTTTACCATTTTTACCGGCAACAACGGGCTTGACTGAAAAGTCATCAACTCTAAAAATGAATTTATAAGACGCTGTCCTTGCCCCGCTGTTGGCTGCCCACGACTTGGCAAGCCACAATATATAAAGCCACAAATTTTGACTACACAAGTTTATTAATTTTTTATTAATAATTAAGTTTATTCTTTTATATTTTAAAATATTTTAAATCATGAATAATAAAATATCAAATTAACAAACAAAAATTAAAAATATTAACTATTAAAGAGTTAACTTTTTTTTTCATCTTAAACACTAAAAAACTTTGAGTTTGAAAAGAAAAAAGTTATGATTTATTTGGTTTGTTTTTCTATTTTTTATTTTTTGTTTTTGTTTTTATTTTATATTTTCTATTTTAAACTCATTTTCTATTTTATACTTCTGAAAAAAAAAAAAAACTTAAAACGCATTTGGTTATTGTGTTTTTAAAATTTGTTTTAAAAAACAGAAAATAGGTTTACACATAAAATGAAAAATAATAAAAAGTCGTTTTGAGTGTTTTTAATCCAAAATAAGAAAAATTTCAAAATAATGAAAAAATAACATTTTCTATTTCTGTATTTTGAGATTTTTAAAACAAAAAATGAAAACAGAAAACAGAAAATAGAAGAGTAAACCAAATGCCACTTTAGTTTTGTTGTATTTGAAAAGAGAAAAAAGTTATAACTTTTTAAGATGTGTTTGGAGTGACAAAAAATAAAATAATTTGAAATAATTTATAAGTTATAATTCGTATATTGAGACAAAAAATAAATAAATTTTAGAGACTTTTTAACATTTTTCAGCTCTCCAAATAGAGCCTTAGTAACTATATTTTTAATTTTTTATTAATTTAATATTTTTAGTCTTAATGGTTTAAAAGAAATTTAAGAAGTAAGAGGCTTTCATCATTTAAAAAAGAAAAAAAACTTAGTTAGGAGCTGGTTGTTGCGAAAAAAAGACTAATTTTTCAAGCAGGTCAACTAAGGTATCGTTTGGGAAGGTAAAAGTTAATTAGCTTATAACTAATTAGCTTATTTGTAAAATGCTCAAATTTACTTTCTTACATTTTAATCTTTTTTTTTAAACCTTTAAAGGAAAAAATGTCAAATTAATCAAATTTAAAAAGTCACCTAAAAAAAGTTATTTTTTTTATTTCTCAAACACAAAAATAGTTAGTTTATTTTTAACTAACTAGCAGCTAACTAAAGATAAGCTAGCTATTTTTTTTCGAAACTAAGTCTAACTTTTTAGGCCCTGTTTGATTGGAAAAAGTTAGACAAAAAGTGTAATAAAAGATTTAATGTAAAAGTGATATATATTGAAGTTTGATTAAAAAATATAAAAAAATATAAAAAATTTAATAAATTTTAATTAATTTTAATGTGCGAAATAAAGCCCTAATGCCGAGCAGACCAACTTTTTAACTTTTCAACGGCTGGCCAGTAATTAAGAAAACTATTTTTTTTTTAATTTTATTTTTTACTTCACAAACGGCTTAATTTGAAGTCAGGGAACGCGTGGGCCCGTAAGCCCCGTTAGGGCACCCTCCCCTCTGCAGTGCAAAGCCTCCGTTTCTTCACCCCTGCCCCTTCTCTGTGTTACCGTAAGCTTCTCATCGTAAATTTCCCGCTTCTATTTTTGGCCTTTTAACTCATTCGATATCTCCGTATATACATCCACAAGCACATGTATACGTACAGAACTCATTGTACACAGTCGACACCTCAAAACTGAAGCCTATGATTTTTGTTTAAATTTGTGAGAAGACGATACGGAGATTGTTAGGAAAGGAGCAACAATTGTTTGATGGCTCTGCGATTTGAGGTGAGGATTTGAAGTTGGGTCCACATTGTGTGGACTTCCCTTCTTTTGTTTTCGACCAATATTTAAATTATAAAGATTTGTTGAGGAAGATTGACATGTGTGCGGCTTTGGTTTTCCTTAAATAGGTGATGGGATTTGGATTCTTGTTTCGTAACTTCTGTCCTATTTGCACTAAAAGGATGTTATCGGACTCGATCTCCGTATTTTCATGCTTGGTACTTACCATTAGCTCACATGGTGGTCAATGCTTGTGAAAAAATTTGAAAACTTGAGGGACAACTGCTATGGGGCTTACTTGCCTTTTGAAAGAGATATTCCAATATTGTAGTAACCTCATTTTCCTCGAAATGATTCAATGGTTGTTGAAAATATGGAGTGTGTTACTAAGGCCATAATTGCTGGTTGCCCGGACAGTGAACTTGTACTTCATTTGTAACCCACTTGAGTTGGTACAGGAACAAGTAAAGCTGCAGTATGCATAATAAAGTTGTGTGTTTTAAAACAATGGTAACATGGAAGGGTATTTGCACTAACTTCCTTAAACCTCTTCTATTCTCTAAAATAGGGAGGAAAAAATGAAAAATTGACCTGCATTAGTTTTAATACATCTTCACTATCTTAGAGAATCCCTCCCATGGATTTTTCAAATATAGAGTGTTCACACAAATTTTGATCCTGGAAACATTCGGGGTTTTCTGTAGAAACTCATGGTTACAAATTACCATTGCCCCCTGTGGAAGTAGTGATGATTTTATTAGTGGATTTTCGATTCTGGTTCATTCCTCCCATTAATAAAGAAATAAAATGATAAAAATTATGCAGAAATTGAAAGATGTATGAATGCAAAGACTTTAAGAAAAAAATTTAGATTTTTTTTTATTGAAATATTTGGGATTTTAAAGACCCTTTAGATTACAAAT
Organism: Vitellaria paradoxa; assembly: GCA_019916065.1. Lineage (NCBI taxonomy): Eukaryota > Viridiplantae > Streptophyta > Magnoliopsida > Ericales > Sapotaceae > Vitellaria > Vitellaria paradoxa. The sequence continues at coordinate 9,533,192 of CM034239.1, forward strand.
AATGAACATATTTACATCATTTTTATGGAACCTTTTATCTGTAAGGCATTTTCAGTGTTTTGTTACAGAATCTTCAAGCTTCAAGTCTTTAGATTGCTTAGAATTTTTTGCATCTTACTTTTTCTCTCTCCACTCGTTCTTCTTCTTCTTTTTTTTTTAAATCAATTCCCTCTCTTCACTTGAAGTTTCCTCTATTTTAGAGGATCCTGGATAATCATTTACCTAATCTCCAGTTTTTTAGGTCCAGTAGTTATGTCAGACTCATTTAAATTTAAGCGCCAAACTTCATTTGGACTAGGTCAATGATTTCAAATTGCAACCTTTAGATATTTTTGGTTGTATTACTTGAATTTAGGCGCTATTTTGTGTGTTAGGGCGACTTGTTTCGGATAAGGAGATATTCAAATTAATTTTGAATTCCAAATTTAGTAGTTAAAATTTATTTGCCAATAAAGAGGCGTGGTTGCAATCTCGTGGTGCCAATTTCTAGTGTAGAGAATTATTTAGAGAAGCAAATGTAGGGTTAAGTTGAATAGAAAATCTTTAAAATTGTTTTTTTCTCTATATTAGAGAATCTCTGAAGGGGAATTGATGTGGATGCCCATGGTTTGGTTCTTTTTACTGAAGGGCACATGTCACTTTGAGTCTTGGACAAGCTTTATTTGCACCAGCCATAATTTGTTTGATCCTAATGACCCGTCCATTTTATGTAGGCCGTAACTATAGAGCACATTAACTAATGACTCTTATTTGGTTGTTATTTACTAATTTGGGTGCTTTGTGTTTTGCTTTTTACATCAGATTCTTGGGAGATTCAACCGTGCTCGTGCAGCTCAACTGACCCTCCCTCACTTTGTTTGCCAGACACCTCTATTTATGCCTGTGGGTACACAAGGTTAGAGCCTTCACTATCACTTACAATTTACAAAGTACATCTAACTAATCAGCCAAAAATAAAAGGATCTTAGTATGTCAGTATAATTTCTTAATTACTCACGTTATTCTTCCTATGCATTACTAGAGTAAAGTATATCTATAATGCTTAGCACCTTTCTTGTTTTAAAAGGAAAAAAAAAGTGCTTAGCACCTTAGACAGGTTTTATGTCGACCATATATTGAAATTACAATAGTTTGTCATTTTATTGAACTAAGATAACTGTAAAATTTTCCCATTCATTGAGTAGTCCATTTTGATTGTTGCAATTGGGATGATTACTTTTGGCGGGAATACTTAGCAATTTCACATATTTCACTGACACAATTTCCTTTAGGAAAAAAATGATAGTATAATTTTCATAAGGTCATGTATGTTTTGTTCTTTTTTGATTTTATTATTAAGATACTGGATTAAAGCATCTTAATTGTGCTTGGCCATGTTTTGTATTCATGTATATTTTGTCGTCGATATTGATCGAGATTATACTAGTTAATTATTTTATAGAACAAACGGAATTGTTACGTTAGTTTCATTCATGGAGTAGGCACTATATTTCGATTCGATTTATGAATCAAATGCTTTTGTGGGTGCTGAAAAGTTTTCTACTGGCACTTGCAATGAGCATACCCGGTTATAGTCCATGCAGGTAGTAATATGGATCCTTAGTTGACAATTAACTATGGTAATTCCTGGTGATATTTTGCATTCATACATTCCATATAGACTTTATTCTAGAAAATGATATTCATGATATACGCAAGGTTATGCATATTTCAGTTGTACTTACATGGAAGGATGGTTTCTGTGGGTACAGGGACGATAAAAGGTTTGACAACTAGCCAACTTGAGGAAATTGGTTGCCAAATAATTCTTGGGAATACATATCACTTGGCACTTCGACCTTCCTCTGAACTGATCGATGAGTTGGGAGGCCTCCACAAATTCATGAACTGGCCAAGGGCTCTGCTTACTGATTCTGGTGGCTTTCAAATGGTTGTCCTCAGTGATAATGTTATATTTATATGAATTGACTTCATTATTCTTGTTCTTTCCAGTATTTTGATTCCTTGTATTCCAGTTTTTCATTTCTTATCTTCCTTATACTGATGTGCGGACATATGCTCACATTTTTGTATTAGGAAGAATACAATTCACCATATCATGTCCATGCTTCTATGTTTGCTCTATTTTATTTTGTTTACACGATGCCAAATGGTTGAATAGAGATGTCCCCAATTGCATTTTGGGCCATTACATGCTACATTACTTCAAGTGTGTCAAGTCCCCGCCTTACCTGCTGACCCATGTTATTTTGTTCAATGCCGAAAGTTTGTATTGTGGCTCCGTTGATAGATGATATAATTATAAACAGGATATCTAGAAGTGCATTATGTGTTCCATTATTAGTTGTCAAGTCAAATATTGTGGCCTTCTTCATAAACTCAAAAATGCTTAGCATTGCTTGCTTTGTGATGGCGTTGTATGAGCTTGTTGTTTGGATGATTCAATCTTCATGGATTATTTGCCAGTAGGTTTGAGCAGTGGTAATGATGTAGCTAAGCTCACAATGTTATTCTTTTTCAGGTCTCATTATTGCATTTGGCTGACATTACTGAAAAAGGTGTCACATTTCAGGTAATTTTGAGATATTAATGTTGATGCACTTGTGTACTATTAAACGTTATATTCATTTATGACTTATTCTTGCTCCAAACTTCTTATGTTGTTAGATAATTGATTTAGTAAAGTGTAGTTCTGATAAAGCATCACTGTCATTCATTTCACAAATCACATGTTGGGTGCGCGGCTTTTGACATATTTGTAGGATAAAATCTTTAACCATTGTGCAATCAAACTGATAGAGTCAGGATTACTGGTCCAAGGGTAAAAGCTCAAGTTGTCAAGTGTGAGAATATGGTTTGAGCTTGACAGAAATTTCCAGAGTAAAGTTGGAGGTCATGGTTGTTCTCAATTCACCTCTTCCAGTGCCATGGAATCATTGGACCAACATTGGTTCTCAGCTTGCCTTTTTGTCTGCTTGATTTTGGGCTATCATTTTTTGGTAGTTATATGTGTAGTTAACTCCATGATTGCACACAAACCAATGTTTACCTGGAATATGGATCGTTTTAGTAGATGGAACAAAAATGGGAAACTCGGTATGCTTGTAGTCTAAAATGTGATAAGAGAGGGGTAGGCTTTTTATAGAGTTGTATTATTAAAATATTTTGCTATACAAAAGAGACTTGTTTTAAAAAAATATATATAATAATTAAGAAAACAGAATAGTATAGATATTCCTGAAACTTATGCCCTTTTTGTTTGATACTATTCTTTTCACATTACCCTTTCGTAAAGGTTTAAACTTACTGGTTATTGTCACGCGATATGTTATTAATTCTTCAAACATCTTTTCTTAATAAAAAATATAATATAGGTACAATATTTTCGCAGCATTTAATTTGGTGTATTGGAATGTTAGTGTACCACGTTTTGGAACGTGTGTACCAAAACGTGGTTCATAGGTGTAGTAGTGATTTTTAGTAACTATGACACAAGCACATTCATCATGCGGCAGCACATATGTGCCATGCATCATTTGCATGAGCTTTTGAGTGAACCAAGAGCCAGAAACCAGGTTATTGAGCTAAGGAACATGTATGGGTAAGCTTTGTTATGATCAATGAAACATTGCAAGGTCATGTTCCCTTAAGATACTACCAATTATTTTGGGGTTCAGTAAAGTCATCTCGTGGTTACGATTTTTGTTATATATTGTATATCCAGCTGGCAAGTTAACATTTTTGTTCATAGTAGCCGGCATTATCGTCAATGGTCAATTAGTTTGATATATATTTTTTTTTTCGTTTAGTTTTCACTCTTTTACTAATGAAATTTTGGAACACACATCTGTTTTTGGTGTTGCTTATAACTGAGGGCTTGTATCTTTTTGCAGTCACCGGTTGATGGAAAGCCAATGCTCTTAACACCGGAAGAATCAATTCAGATCCAAGTGGGTACAACTTGTGTGTTTTTGCCAATTGGCGGCACTATTTTTATTTGCAAACTCTTAGTTTTTGAGTGCATGTATTCATGATTGAAAGTTAAGTATAGTTGTATAATATGTTGTTCCAACAATGACTTTGTGGCTATTACTTTGTTTCATGTGTATGGCTTTACTTCTCTCCTATTGTTGCCTTTCCAATCCACCCCCAAGCCCCCATTATAGTGTTTTTATGATAGATAATATCTCCTTTTTCACTTTCACAAAAGTTAGTTCTCTGCAATGTCTCCTTGAGATGCTTCATTTTTCTGGGAAGGGTGGTGGATGCCCCCTCATTTCATTGATTGATGGATAAATAAGTGGAGGCGCCCTTATGTTTTGGTTCAATATCAATATTTCAACTCTCAGATTTAACTGCTTATGAGGCTTTTGTAGCACATCGAATGTCTGGCTTTCTTAAATATAGCTATGCTGGTGTGGTGCATCTCACTCATGTAAAGCTTTCCCAACTGTTAGGCTAATTCAAACATTTTTTTTGGTAAGTATTTTTTTTTTTGGTAAGTCTTTAAACTTATGGTGAATTAAGCACTTGAAAAGTATACTCTAATATTTTTTAACGTCTTATGTACCAATGCTTTGGCAAAATATATATACAAAATATATATATACACGTGTGTGTATATATTTCCAATCAATTGTATTATCTATGGGCCTCACGTTTAGAAAAGTGATTATCACAAGCATTGCATTGGAACATTAAGGGTTCATTGTTATTTTGTATCTCCTCCAGCTTTTGTTTTTACAATTGCTTCTATCCTGCACGTCTTATCTGCTTGTGTGCTGCTATAACTTCTTCAGAACAGAATTGGAGCAGATATTATCATGGCTCTTGATGATGTTGTGAGAACCACCATCACTGGGCCACGAATTGAAGAGGCTATGTATCGCACTCTTCGTTGGATAGACAGGTGTATGGCAGGTATACACGTTTAATAGAAAATTGTTATTAAACCTGTTAGGTTTATTTTTGTAATTGGCAAATTAGTGAACAAAACAATGATTTTAAACTTGAACTTTTAGGCATTTGGCCAAGGTGTCAAAGATATAGGCTTGAAGGATTTTTTAAAAGTTTCCTAATGTTTAAGAAGGTTGGAAAGTTTCGTGAAAGATGTTGGAAAGTTTCTAAAATATTTTGGAAATAAGAAACTATACAATCTTATGTAGGATTGGATTTAGTGCTCTATAAATAGAGACCTTCTTATAGGGTTTCTATACAGAGAACGTAGGGAAAAAAGCTGCCTATATTGATTCAAGAGTTCTCTTTCTTCTCTTAGTCAAATAACTTTGCATATTGGGGCTCCTGGATAAACTTTGCAACTTGACTTATATAGTGAAAGAAGTTTGGCTGGTTCTTCGTTTAGGACTCATGGTTTTTCCCGGTTTAGGTTTCCACATTAAAATTCTTGGCGTCATTTATTTTTCCGCACTTGGTTGTTTGGTTGATTGTTTGATACTACACTTCTAGCTATTTTTTCAAAACCAAAATCTGAACCAAACCAAAAAGTTGCCATTTAATCAAGTCGAATCAAGTCTCGTTTATATGCAACATCCCGGTTGTTACTTTTTGAAGTTGATTTTGAACAATGTTTTCAAGGTTTTGTTTCTTTTGTTTTTTTATTCAATTATTGAACAATTTTCTGTTTATTTGATTTTAACAGCTCATAAGAGACCAAATGAGCAGAATTTATTTGGTATTGTGCAAGGTGGTTTAGATCCTGTGTTAAGGTGAATTTCAGTCCAGCATGTAGTGTTCCTGCTGTTTCTTAACCATACAAAATATTCATTGGATTTGGGTTTAAATCCTTATGTCTCAACTTATGGTTATCAGGGATATATGTGTCAAAGGGTTGGTGGAACGGAAATTACCTGGGTATGTTTGTTGCCTCTTAGCCATTGCTGTTGAGTTTCATGCTCCTTTGAAATTATGCTGTGCGTTATTTTTTGATTGAAAAATTTTTAGATGTCAAAGATGACAAGGACCAGACTAGTTTTATTAATGGTAATCATATTGTTAAGAAAATTTATCATAATGCCGCGAGCAATTTTTGCTGGTCCTAGCCTTATGATTCTATGTTGCACTTAAAAAATTATTAGTTAGTCCTATGGCTAGAAGTAGAAAGGAAAAAAAAGAATTCTTTGTATCTCTTGCTGCTGCCTTTTTTTCAGGGATGGGGAATTTGTTTCATGGACTTTTCTTTGTTCTAATGGTCTATAAGCTCTTCACTTGCGGACTTCATGCCGCAACCGTACAGTCTGTTTTCAATGAATGTTGCTTTCCACCAACTCTGCTAAATCAAGGAATTTTTAGCTGAAATTGAAGCTCGATTGAGCTCTGATGGTTACAGATTGGAAGTTCTTAGTCATTTAATTAAAGCAATAGGTTGTTTTATTTCTGTTTGAGGCATCACCTGGATTATTTTTGGCATTTAATTTTACTTAAAAGCTTTTCTACATTGCAAACAGACATGGAAGTGCTTCACTAGTTTAAACAACTAGAAAATGATTTATATTGATTTATGATAGGCTGTTTCTATTTTTTATCCATCTTGTTTTTTATTTACTTTTGAGCGGCCATACTACATTAATTAAATTTTTAGCTAACAATATCTGGCTATAAAATATTCAGCTCAGTGGCTTTGGAATTTAAAAATTTTCTGAAGATACTTGAAAAACTTGTTTCCATCGATGTAATGTAGACAGGTGGCATTTAGTTGATGATTGTGGGTGTTGGTCTTTTTTTACTTTGTTATGCTTTTTGTGTCCTCCATCTTCAATCACTGAGTTTTTCTGTCACAAACATTTTCGGAGTACCAGTGAGTTGCCACTTTGTTTGTTGAATTTTCTTGTTTGTTTTGTCAGGGATTGACTTCATTACTATGACACGAGTTTTCTGTTATGTCATATCCACATTGGCCGTACTGTGGTCACCAATCAAGAAATTGAAATAACTGAATTTACTTCTTTGACAGCTATGCCATTGGTGGTCTTTCAGGCGGTGAAGATAAGGATTCATTTTGGCGTGTTGTTGCTCAGTGTACTGCTGCACTACCTGAGGATAAACCACGATATGTTATGGTATAGAGCAATATTATGATTTCAGCTCCTAGTTTTCACTTTCTTATTTTGTGAAATTGTAGTGCCTCCTCCTTCCTAGTGTATTAGACATCATGATAAATTGCTATTTTTACAGGGAGTTGGCTATCCACTTGATATTGTAGTTTGCAGTGCTTTGGGTGCTGACATGTACGATTGTGTATATCCTACCCGTACTGCTCGCTTTGGCACAGCTCTTGTACCCGAGGTAATAACTTTTGGTTTAATACGCATTGAAACTTAATTGAATTGTACATTTACACACACACTGATTTAAATTCCATCTCTTACAACACTACCCACTTTGCCACAGATGAAAAGATATGCTTGCTTGCTCCATCTAACTGCTGAAACTCTCGGTAATTTGGTCACTTTACTAACCACTCAAAAGAGAGAGTTTTATACCTGTTCATTCATACACAGGAGTGCCCTTTTCTTTTTGAGTCTTTACCTTGAGGTTGAGAGATATTGCCAACGGACAGACAATTATTGCTTTGTTTGGTCTCTTAAATTGGTCGCTTGCTCCACCATCGGACAAATAAGTATCTCAGTAATTTGGCTACTCCACTAACCACTTGAAAGAGTGATAGTTTTTGCCGGGTTGAGAGAAATATTGCCAACTACAGAGTTATTATTTTGTTTGAAAGGCTCAAAGGCTCTTAAATTGTCAATTGTAGCATTCTTGTACACATAGGTGTCTTATTACATGAGAGCGTATTGATATCTGATGTATCCATGCTCACTCCCTGGATTTGCTTTGTATTTGAGGCTCCCAGTAGATTGCTTGAGGGGGCTGTCTTACTCCAGAGAAAATCAATGAGAAATTAATAGAGAAATACTTAAAGAGTGTTGTAGATTTAGGAAAGGAGTAAAGGTAAGTGCTTTTAGGGTTTATTTTTCTACATACCAAAGCAAATGCACGAAAGGATGGCAATATTATGTTTATTTTTAAAAGAATATATTTTTTGCTCGACGACAAGGTGTTAACCCTACGACATAATTTATTCAATAGCATTTTGTACTATTTAGCCAAAAGGACACTTGCCTTCCACTTCTACAGATACCAACTTCTTCATCATGCAGGGAGTTCTAAAGCTGAAGCAGAGAGCAATGGCAGATGATACCCGTCCCATTGATCCTACATGCGCGTGCATGGTATACTCATATTTGGAAGGCTTATTTCTTCATATTTAATATGGTGTGTGGTGCATCTATAAATGTTTTGTTTATTTGTTTTGCTGCAGGTTTGTAAAAACTATACAAGGGCATACGTTCATAGCCTTGTAACTAAAGATGCTATGGGATCTCAGCTTCTGTCATATCATAACTTGTATTTCATGCTGCAGGTACTGATCTGAAAACTTTCTATAGAATAACTTTTTGGGTCATTATTTAAATCTATTTGAATTGTAAATTATTCAAAACTCTTCAGCTTAGCAGAGATCTACATTCATCTATTGTTGAAGGACGTTTTCCAGAGTATGTCCGCCTCTTGCTTTGTTTCCTTTCCAACTATATTTTTCTCAGCTGGTTATTTGCAGAGAATATTAGTTGATAAATGTCCTCCCCAGTCAATTTCCGACGTTATACCATTTGGTTCGACATTTCTAACAATCCATTTCTCCCCTTTCTGCAGGTTTGTATGTGGCTTTCTGCAGAAAATGGTATGCGGAGATTGACCCTTATACTCCTTTGTGTGCATGTCTTTTGCTTTTCATCTAGCGCATTAACAAGACATTATCCATTCATCTCACCTTTGTTAACTAGGGTTAGATTTTCTTTGTTATTAACAATAGAATTTTCTTCCTTGTGCTTGGCCATTTTGTTCCTTGTTTTGTGAAATAAGCCTGGTACTTTCTGACAGTTGCATTTTTATTATATGAATAGTCAAAATGCTGCTATTAGATTATGTTAATATTCTGTAAGATCTTTTCTCAAGGTCACTAGAGACTTATCTGCTCATTAATTTTAGAATCCTAAAATTAGTCGAGGTGCGCGCTGAATGGCCATTTAATAGAATTCAATTTAGATGATTATAATATTTAAAACTTAAAATTAAGTGACGAGTATTGAATTACAAAAAATTTAGTTAATGTAGAATTCAAATATTAATTTATGAGTATAATTCAATTTAAATAATTATAATATTAATTGATAAGTAGTATTTAATAAAATTAAATACCTTGAAAGACACATGTTACAACCATAGTACTTAATTAAATGCCACATGGCACACCATGAGTTATGAGTTATTAAAAAAAAAAAGAAAAAAAATTCGTGAGACCTACCTAATGAGAGGGGATAGTTTGAAGTGAAAAAGTAACCCCCACCCAGATGAAAAGGTCATGGATTTAGGTCATCCCAATGTCATCTACCTATATAAATATATAATGGCAATAATCGGTGCCTCCGGCACTCTGAACAAAATTTGTGTTAAGCTTATTATATAATTGAAACTTTGGACAAAAAGTTCAAATCGAAAAAACTATGATAATCATAGGTTTTGAATTTTTTTCCATAAACTTTAGGCTATTGTAGCTACTACATGTGTTTTGGTTTATCTCTCTCCAATTAATTTTTAATAAGCACATTAAAAGAAAATACAAATTATGGTACTTTAATTTGGAAGGTTCAACTTTCTAGAAATTATAATTGGACGAAATTTATGTTGGCAACTTTGATTTGCATATAATCTTGACCTTTGAAATATGGTGAAATTTAAAATTTCCAAATCGTTTTGTGAGATAGATGGTAGTAGGGTTTACTAAAATAAGAATTGAGTGAGAAGTAAAAAATATAAAAATGATCTCAATTGTTGAATGAAAGAAAAAAAAATTCTTAACCGTTGGTTCTTATTTTGTGAGAGGGACATTTTCAAAAACCGTTCTGTTTTATTATATCGATTACATAAGACCTAGCTCTGTTCTCCTCGCGGTGAAATTGGTGTTTTGAGTTCTTTAAAGTGATCTTCTTTATATTGTGTTAGAAATACTGTACATATAGAAACAAAATTAGAATGATTTCTAAATTGATTGTTCCTTAGAATAGGTGATGTGATTAGAAGTGGTTGATATGATTGATTCTTCCCTAAAATTGTAACTGTCAGAATATTCCATAATAATTAGAGAATAATTAGGGTTGACTGATTGATTTTGATTGATTATAATTTATTGTAATTTCTTTTCTTGTCGATTGTAATTTCCTTTCATAGTTGTAATCACTTACTATAAATATAATGCTATAGAGGGAGACTAAGCACGCTCTCTAATTTTTCCCATTCTATTCTTCAACTTAGTATCAGAGCATTTTTTTCTTCAGCCAAAAAAAAAAAAAAAAAAAAAAAATCTTATTGTTAATGACGTCAAAGCTTTGCCATTAGTACCATCATTACTATTTTCGCGTGAAGTCGACTGAGAACCGACTCACCTTTTGTTGGCGTAGAACAAATGACGAAGAACTAACTCATCTTCTATCGACAAAGAACCAACGTCATTTGAGAAGCTACAATCTACTGTGCGAGGCTGCGTAGGGCTTCTCTTGGCGACTATGCGATGCCTGTTCTTGGCGCGTAGGGTTTCTCTCATCGAGAAGTAGGGTTTCTCTCATCGAGAAGATGATTCATTCTGCTCTTTCGCTGTCGACGATGATTTCCTCTTCCGTTGCTGTCCAGTTTGTTCGTCGGTGCCAGACACTTCTCAGTCAGATGATCTGATTGTCATTGCTCGCTATTCCTGTTGATTGTTGCTCAATGGTTCTAATTCGCTGATCGTTGCTCACTGGTACTTGTTCGCTGGTCTGCGTCAGATGATTTGATTGTGTTCGATTGTTGTTCCTCACTGTGTTTCTCGATCTTGGCTCTGTGTTGACAGTGTATGCTTGCTTGTTTTTTCTGGTCTTGACTATTGGTGGTCTATTATATCTGTGGGCTCTTTTGTGATTTGCTATATTTTGTTACTAGTGTTTGGATTTCAATATGGCCAATGATCCTATGAAATCTGATATTGATTCGTCACTAGTTCCCATTCCAGTAGTACCTGTCATTCCACCTGGCAGTCTTCCCAAATCAATTTTCTAGCGAGAAATTGAATGGAACGAACTATTTTGGCATAGTCTCATGCTGTAAGGATTTTCCTCATAGGTTGACAAACGGACCACTTCCTCACTGACATGCCTCCAGATTCTCAGTCTACTACGTATCGACAATAGTGAGCTGCAGACGCCGTGATTATGAATTGGTTGTGCCATAGTCTTGAACCATTTTGTTTTGCACACAGTATCTTTATGTAAGACTTCAAAGGCAATTTGGGATTCTTTAGCTGACTTCTCTCAGCGAAGTAATATTTTTGAAATTTTTGAAACTTACGAACGGCTCTTCTCTTTTCGATAGAATGGTCGACCTCTCTCTGAGTATTATAGCACTCTCAAGGGTCTTGGTGACCGTCTCTTACCATTTCGTTCCTTTTCAGAAACTAAGGCGGATATGATAAAGTAATGGGAGAAACTCATGACCGTTTTACTTCTGACTGGTCTCGATGATAATTTTCGTGGCTATAAAGATCAGCTTTTGGCTGAAAAGACCATTCCGTTTATGGCTAATGTATACTCTCGATTGCTGTGTTCCTCATTAGGCCATCATTCTCGATAGACACCTTTATCCTCTGGAGGTTTTGATTTTGCTACTTTGATTGGTGGTGGATGAGGTAGTTCTCATGGTGGTTCTCATGGTGGTTGTAATGCTCGTGGTGGTTCTCGAGGCTCTGGGCAAGGTACAAAGAAATGTGATATTGTGATGGTACTAGTCACATAGAGCTATATTGTTGGAAGAAATATGACTGCCCTAAGCAAACCCATCATGTTACTGTGGAATTTACGGGCCCTAATTCTGGCACTAGTGCTGATAGATCGAGTGAACCCTCAATATCCCATTCTGATTCCTAGAGTCCCTTCTTTGTAGCCGAGTTAGACACTATTGTGCGGGCACTTCGCATTTCTCGCTCCTCTAATTCCACTGTCACTCTGGTTCGTTCAAGTAGTACTGCTTGCTTTACCACTTCTGCTTTTCAGTAGGTCATTGATTCTGGAGCTAGTGCTCGTGTCTCAGGTAGCCCATCTTTATTTTTTGATTTGACTCAAACTACACATCATATTACATTAGCCTTTTTTTTTTTGGGTATTACACATCATATTACATTAGCTGATGGGTCTTGTCGGTTTGTTGCTAGTAAAGGACGACTCAGCCTTTCCTCTTATTTTCCCTATCCTCAAGTTTATATGTTCCTATGTTTCCTTTTAACTTATTGTCTGTTAGTTAACTCACTAGATCATTAAATTGCTCTACAATTGTTTCCCCTTCTTCTTGTATATTTCAGGATCTCAGGATGTAGGGGACGACTAGTTCGAAATGTGAGCAGAATGGACTTTATTATCTGATCCTACTAGTTTTTCTATATCACATTCGATTTTCAGTACTTCTGTTTCTCCTTTTTAATAGCACAGTCGCTTGGGTCATCCATCCTTTGCCCGACTCAAGTTGGCAGTTCCCAATTTCGAGTCTTGAATGTGAAGCCTGTCAGCTTGGCAAGCATTACTGTAGTTCCTTTCCTATTCATAATAATCGTTAGTTTAAACCTTTTGATATAATTCATACTGACATTTGGGGTCCTTTGTTGGTTTCCACTTTTAATGGATATTGGTATTTTGTTATCTTTGTGGATGACCACTCTCGAATGACTTGGCTATTTCTAATGCAAATCGTTCTGAGTTACCTGTTATTGTTTTATGTTTTTACAATGAAATTCTTACCCAGTTTGACAAATGCATCAAACTTATTCATTCTGTTAATGTCTTGGAATACACTAAATCTGTTATGGATGCCTTTTGTGTTGAATGGGGTATTATTCATCAGACTACTTGTGTTTATACCTCCTAACAAAACGGTGTTGTTAAACGTAAACATCGTTATTTGTTAGATGTGGCTCGTACTTTGTGTTTTAATATGAATGTTTCCAAACAGTATTAGGTTGAGGCTGTTTTGGCAACTTGTTATCTCGTTAATCGAGTCCCATTTGTTGCCTTTGGTAATCGGTCGTCTTTCTCTCTTCTTTCACTCTTCGTACCTTTGGTTGTGTTGCGTTTGTTCATAACCTCGACCTAGGTTTGGACAAACTCTCCCTTTGTGCCAGATGGTGCATTTTTCTTGGCTATTCCTGCACTTAAAAGGGTTATCGATGTTATCATCCTCTTTCTCGATGGATCTTTGTGAGTGCTGATGTTACCTTTTTCGAGTCTACTTATTTCCCTCGTGAGGGGGAGGTTTCTCCTCTCTCAAGAGGGGGAGTCGATTACTATCTTGGATGATTCTGTTCTCTCTAATCATGTACTTTTTGCTTCTAGTCCTAGCCTGCCTTCATTATAGGAACCTCCTCTTTTATAGGTGCATCAACATCATTCTCTCCTACTACTCCACCAGCACCAGTCAATTTTGCACCTGTGGATTCTGAGTCACTTGAGTTACTTGTCACGGATGTTTCTGAAACCTCTGAAGATTATAACACTATATTTCTTGAGCATGAGCCTACACTTTTCATTGATGATCTTCCTGTTGCTCTACGACGAGTTAGACGTACTTGCACTAAACATCCTATTGCTAACTTTGTTTTTTTTCATGGTACGTTACCTCGTCCGTGATCTTTTGTTTGTGCCTTGTCCTCTATTTCTGTTCCTACCTCTTATGAGCAAACTTTACTATTACTAGGTTAGAAGGTAGCGATGGATGAGGAGTTGCGTGCATTGTATCATAATCACATGTTGGAGTTTACGTCTCTCTCACCTAGGAAGAAGATAGTGGGGTGTCGATGGGTATATACTATTACGTATTTGCTAGATGGGTCTGTTGAGCGACTCAAAGCTCTGTTGGTAGTTAAGGGATATACACAGACTTATAGACTTGATTATTTGGAGACTTTCTCATCAATTGCTCGCCTTAACTCAGTCTGTTTTTTTCTAGCAGTGGCAGTAAGTCTTGACCTTTGTTTCAATTAGATATTAAAAATGTTTTTCTACATAGTGAGCTTTAGAAAGAGATATATATGGACTAGTGACCTGGGTATGTTATTTCAAGCAGTGAGCATTTTGTTTGGCGTTTATATCAAGCTTTATATGGTCTCAAGCAGTTTTTACGTGCATAGTTTGATCGTTTTAGTAAAGTTCTTTTGGATTATGGTTTCACCCGATCTATATCGGTTCACTCAGTGTTCATACATCATTCGTCCACTGGTATTATTATTTTGATTGTCTATGTTGATGATGTTATTATCTGAAAATGATGAGAAGGGCATTTCTGATTTGAAGAAACATCTAGGGAAGTAATTTCACACAGGATCTAGGAGCTTTGCGTTATTTCGTAGGGATTGAGGTTGCTCAATCCTTGTATGGTATATTTCTATTTCAAAGAAAATATGTACTAGATTTGCTTTCCGAGATTGGAGTCACGGGCTGCTGATACTCCTATGGAATCTATGGTTCGTCTTGATTATGAGGGCGGTGATCTCTTTTCCGATCTTGGTCGGTATTGTCATTTTGTGGGAAAGTTGATTTACTTCATTGTGACGCGACTAGATATTACATATGCTGTTGGTATGATTAGTCAGTTTATGCATGCTCATTTTCAGCCACATTTTGATGCCGTATGTCGAATTTTGAGGTATTTGAAGAGTTTTCCAGATTAGGGATTACTCTATCGACCTTCCACCACATTGGATGTAGTAGAATGTAGTGACGCAGATCGAGCTGAGAGTCACTCTGATAGGAGATCTATTTCTGAGTATTGTACCTTTGTTGGTGGTAATCTTGTAACTTGGCGTAGTAAGAAGTAGATAGGAATTGCTCGTTTTAGTGCTAAACTTGAATATCGTGCCATGGCTCATACTGCTATAGAGATGTTTTGGGTTCGTTCCCTACTCAGGATTTTAGCATTAAAATTTCAGCTCTAATGTCTATGTATTGTGATAATCAAGCTGCTATTTCTATTACCAATAATCCAGTATTTCATGGACAAACAAAGCATATTGAAGTGGATTGTTATTTTATTTGTAATCTCTTAATTAAGAAGGATCTCATTACCCCATTTATATGCTCAGATTCTCAGTTGAGTGACATACTCACTAAGCTTTTGTCTCGCTCTCTATTTTAGCAATTCTATTTCAAATTGGGCATGTTTGATCTTTATGTGATTTTTTTTTTTTTTTTGGTTCTAAGGATCTTTGATCTAAATTTTGTTACTGTCAAAATTCTAGTATTTGGAGAAATATAGTTAGTGAAAACGTGTTTCCGTATTGTGGTTTTGAAACAAGGTTCTCATATTGCGGTTCTTTGCCGGACATTAAACCCGCAACTCCATTTTGCGGTTTTAGCTGGGGATTCTCAAGAAACGCGAAATGGTCTCGTGGTTTCGTCCGTGGCCATCAAAGAACGCGGAACTAATCCAAAAACGCGAAATGGTTTCGCGGTTTTCTGCTCCCTCAATCCACCATGCAAACTGTGTAGCATTTGAGTACCAAAAAAGCAGAGTTGACGGCAAAACAGGCAAATATTTGGAAGCATGAACTCTCTGCTGGACCTTTTTCTTAAAGGAGTTGCTCCAAATTTGCTCAAGTCTTCCTAAAATAACAAAGGGCACGATCACAATTTAAGCAGAAGTTAGAATTCAAGCAATGGAACATAAACTAATTGAGCCTAGGTGACTTAAATTGCCCATACAAAGGAAGACTGAAAACACTAGACAATAGATATTTGTTAATAAAATGTTATCAAAAATAATTGATCAGCAGCCTATAAGCAATATGGTAAAGTCAAGGCAATTAAGTAGCAGTTTTTAAACACACGGACAACAAGAAAAAGAAAACAAAACAAAAAAAGAAGGAAAAAAAAAATTCCAGTGAGCTTCTGAAAATTCTCTAGCTGAAACAAATAAAAGAAAAGATAAAACTTATTTTTGGTGACTAATTTTTCCATCCTTTTTTTTTATTTAGTCTATTTGATATTTTATTTTTCTTTCCCTTGGAGCAATCCTAAATCTGTAATATTGAACCTTAACGGCAATTTTCTTTAACTTAAAAATCTACCGACTTCAATTACCCGCCAACCTTAAATAACTCAGTTTCTTTTCTTATAGAAGTTCCTTGAATATAACTATTTCAACTTATGATGTCTTAAGTATAAAATTCGATCGTTTTAATTATCCACTTAAATAGGAAGTTCTACTTTTTACTCCAAAACGTCCTCTAAATATTGACTTTGATTTGCATCACATCTTCCAACTAAACCCAAGTCTTGGAGTATGTAAATACCTTGCTAAACATAAGCCACCATCTTAAAAATGAAAAATTCAATGGCAGGATTGATACCCTACCTAAAATTATTTTAAAAGAAATAAGAAGTGAAATAATTTCATGACAATCACACAAGTTTTAGTTTAATAACAATAGACGAGGCCCCTGGTATGATTTTTTTTAGCAATTTCATTAGTTCATGTAAGTTTAGAATAATGATAACCTTCCGTCATCACTTTTAACTTCCACATCAGTGGCATCCACATTGCGTGGAACAAGACGATCTTCAGCATCCCTCGACCCACTATCAAATAGGTACAAAATCTCTTGATCAACGACGTATATGTAGTTAGTTTTTCACAAAAAAAGTGGAATGGCAAGTAGTATTCACCTTCCAGTAGCAGGTGGCCGCCTTTTCTACAATCTCTATCCTTGGCAATCACAAATATTTCAAAATATCAAACTACAAAAAATATAGTGCAACAACAAAGAAGCGATGATAGCAAAGGAGGAAGAAATTTGTAACAAATAGTATGCTCAAAATTAGTGATACCAATATAGGACTTATCCTTTGATGAGAAATGCCTTCGCTCCAGCTCTCGCTCTTCCAACTCATCATGGAGATTCCTCTATCCCACCCATCAACACGATCAAAAACAAGAAGCAACATCAACGATAAAACAACAGAGAAAAAAAAAATCTTTTATGTACGACTAGAGAATAAAAAAAATAAAAAAATTACAACTGTACATTAAACAATCTTGTATGTACGAGTAGAGTGCTCGTAATTCCATGGTTCACCTACTTGTTTACAAACCCAACAACGTAATAACAGAAAACAATATCAAGCTCTATGTATGACTAGAGAATGTAAAACTAAAATTTGCCAAGTTTAAATTAAGCTTTTTAGCTACTATAAAAGAAAATATATATCAAATATGAACACAGATGACTAGAGAATATAAATCAGTCATTTGAAAAGCAAAACAGGAATTGAGAATTCTTTATCGATAACAAAATAAGTAAATGTATTTAAAGATTCATAACAAAATACTAATGGGTGCCACAGTTAGGAACTTTCTTAGTCCACTTTGGGTTCCTACGTCTCCTCTAGCTATGGCTGAGTTGGAGGCTCCATCGGCTGAGAGGGTTACTAGGTCCCCTGTGCATGGTTGAGGGGCTCTTCCAACTGTATATGACTCGTAGTCTCCATCTCAGCCTGATACCAAGGCCTCGCCTTCTTTCTTCTCGCATACTGCATCGAACAAGGTGGTCGTGGCCTACTCGGTGGTAAAATGGGAGTACCTAATTGGACATCGGTTGATGATGTGATTGATTGGATAAAATGTGGTGGCGACCACTCGATAGGCTGAGTGATCACTGTATAGTCATCAACGTTGGGGAGGTCAGCAGTTGCACTGGATGATATTAGCATGTTTGATGTTGATAGGCCCACTCCAACAAAAATGAAAGGTCCATCTCCGGTTGAGGCTAATGGGCT
Organism: Vitellaria paradoxa; assembly: GCA_019916065.1. Classification (NCBI taxonomy): domain Eukaryota; kingdom Viridiplantae; phylum Streptophyta; class Magnoliopsida; order Ericales; family Sapotaceae; genus Vitellaria; species Vitellaria paradoxa. Next base: position 9,551,116 of record CM034239.1, read on the forward strand.
GGTTGAGCTAGACGGCCCAACTCCAGCTGAGCTAGATGGTTCAACTCCAGCTGAGCTAGACGGCCCAGATCCCTCTAATCTGAATTTTCCATCATCCTCTCGAATTCAGTGCTCTTCATTTAGGGTTGCAATAGTCCTTTGACCTATCGTCCTCAAGGTCGTCGCTAAATGATGTACCTCGTCCATATTAGTGCAGCTGAAGAGATTTACTGCAACTTGTGTGGCATGACTGCAGTCTGTACCTGAAAACATCATTCAACTGTAGTAGAAATATAACCAATTCTAATTAAACAGTAGAGCACAGTTTGTTTTATTTGATTAGTGCTTACCAATATTTCCTTAGTGGTAGCCATTGGCTGGCATCCAATGGGAGGTACATTGCGAGAAGGCTTAATAAGATGCTCCGTAATCAACTCATACCATTGTATATACGAACTACTGCGATCCATCCGACCAGTAAATGGGTCAGCAATGGCCCCCCGCACACGCCAATCATTTCATGCAGCGATGTGATCAACATGTTGTATACTCCAGTCAGTACCTGTCTTGTCTCGTCGGTCAATGGCAGGTAAACTGTGAGATGTGTCACATGTGATGGGCTCGTGTTGAACCATCCCAAACTGCTGTAGCACACGATCGAGTAAGTGCATCTCGATTATGTTGTAGAAAATCAATGGGTATCTCCTCTGCCATATCTCTTAGTCGTGTGCTGGGATAGCTAGGTCCACTAGGTATGACTGCCATGTCATCTGGGAGTTTGCCATAGAGTCCAACTGGTTCCTGTACTCAAGTAGAATACGTGTAGATGTCAATGCAAGTCCTACTGGCCATCTGCTCGAAGTGTAGTTACGTATATATTAGTGTATTGTGAAAACAAATAGTAACTTTGCTAACATAGAAAAAGATGAGATACATTTAACGTCGTGATACCTGTAGCCGTATGGGTCTAGCGGCCGAACAAGGGGTAATGCACCGGTTGCTGGAGGTGTTATAGGTGGTGCATCGGGTGAAGGTGCCATATCTGGAGTATTTGGATGAGGTGCATCAGGAACCTCAGGCTGAGGTGCATTGGCTCGTCGGCCTCGACATCGTACAATCAGGCAGAGTAAATATCTGTAAGATGATTAATGGGCCAACTATCTCGTTCGCCCGGGTCTGCGATGCCCTACACATCTCCTGGTATAAATAAGTCAAAGCTGCTCTTCCTCAGCTATACTGGCCAACATGGTCCAAGTCGCTGAGTAATAGTAAATACATCATTGGGATCATGTTGCCGGACTTATTTGTGAATAGGCATCCTCCAATCAACGTGAATAGGGTCGCATGGGCATGGCGGCGCCTAAATCATCATCTGCATCAGTTAGAAGCTGTACAAAGTGTTGCTGCAACCAGCTGATCTTAATTGCGTTGCCTCTAATAGCACTGGTAGGTGGTGCCACGCCTAGATGGCCCTGTACAATGTCAATCCAGCCTTGAGTAGTATGAATCTCATTGACGCCAATAGCTGTCATCCCATTAACTGTCAATCCGGTGGTGTCGCTGATGTTTTCTAGTGTAATGGTGCATTTCTCGATTGGCATATGGAAAGTGTGGGTCTCCACTCTCCACCTCTTTATAAGTGCTATGATTAGTGACCTATATAACAAGATGCACTCGAGGCGATAAAACCTGTAGACGCTTGCCCTGACAATATAATCTACAACTCGTGCATATCTGGGTGGCTATGTAAAGTCTCTTATGAGACATTGGCCAGTACGAAGATCGAGAACTGTTGAATCTTGAGCAATGAAAAATTAAAATTTAGTTACAAATATTTAGCAATTATAAATTAAACATAGTAATCAACTACGTACACTCATAACATACCACACCATCTCATATATTTGTAGACCTATGTTTGAACTGTGACCTTAGCACAGATGTATCACGCGGTCCTGGCGATAACAAAGGAGGCTTCTGATCACCTGGGGGATCTATGACCTATACATGAAATGAAATAATAACTAATAGTTCAGACAATTATATGTTACTTTATTGAATAGTGAGAAATCAATTACTTAATTGATTGATGACAAAATAGTTCAAACTCTTGCGAATTACATAAGAAAGCAATTAAATGTCTTACGAATTACATGAAAAAGCAATCAAAAGTCTTACGAAATTGAAGAACAAAACGGTTCAAAGTCTTTCATATTACAAAAACGAGTAATCCAAAAACTAACTAGCCGAGACATTTTCCAAGGTAATTCCTCCTAGTATTACTCTCTTTATGACAAATATCACACCACAGCTTAGTCAAACTTTCGCTCTTGTCCATCTCATTTCTAAAACGAGTTGACATTGGCTTTTTTTTCTTTCACTTTAAATATTGATTAGAGAAATAAGTTGGGACACTTGGCACTTCCTAATATTTAGGATCATGTAAAGGTTGGAATCGGGAAACATATGTGCTAACATAGGCATCGGTGCTGTACTCCGGCGAAATTAAGGTCATCCAGTTATAACGTCGTTCTTCACAAATTGCAATGACATGCGAATAGGGGGATCCGATAATTGGTCCATTTACCACACGTGCAGCTTTGATCTTTCAAACAAATCACTTGTAAATGACCACCCCCATTTACACGGTGCCCAATAGTGACCTCGTATACACCATCAGTATGATTGAAATGAACAATTCGGTGTCCTTGAGTACATTCTTGATATTTATCAATCAAGTCTAATACTTGTGGCGGATGTCGAACCCTGACCCCTTGAGCTGTCATTGAGACTTCATTCCGATTACTGAATTATGTCATCACTTTATAAAATGTAAACTGAGCACATGCTGCAATAAGTAATGATCTGGCACCTCGTATGACATTGTTAAAACATTTTGAAATATTTGTTGTCGCATTACCCTACCTATTCCCACTGTTTGTCCACTTTTCCTTGGCCACCTTGTATGACATTGTTAATTACGAGCTTTGATAGGAAAATTAAAACATTACTTTGGATAACCATTCGTGACATCTAACCTTTGTGTGTATGCAGTTCCTTATTTCTTTTAAAGTTTATTATCTTTTCTTTTCTTTCTTTCTTTCTTCCTTCATTTAAAGCCTAGAAAAAATGTTGTTAACTATGTTCTGCGTAGTTAATTATTACATAACGGCTGCAATAGTTCTCATTGATTTTCTTTTCCTGCTATGCACGAATCGTATCCAGAATTAATATGATCATCACTATAAGGTTTGGTCTTCCTTTGCAACTTATTTCTGATATCACTGATGTAGACACTTATGTGTGCCTTACAAAACATTTTTTCTACAATTTTCCTACTTGGTTCTTGATCCGGTGCTAGTCAGGAAAATGGCTTCATTGAGGACTTAATTTAGTGCATACAGAATACCTCTATAGGTTATTTATGTACTTAATTCCTAAAGAGCACAGACACGTTCATAAGCAGTATGAATACGACAAAACACGGATACACACATATACTAATTTTAAAAATTATCAGGACACATGTCAGGGATATATACACACACAGAAAACAGCTATTTATTCATTTTATATATAAAATACATTTATTATATATATATATATATATATATCTATTTTTAGAAAGTTTTATTTACAAACATGTTAGAAGTTCCAAGTATTAAAATTTTTAAAAATAAAAAAATTTAAAGGGACAACTAATTAATAAATATGAATTAATATTGCTTTTATTTTTTAGTTCCATTTTTTTTTAATTATAACTCGTTTCATTATGTTTGAGTGATGGATTTGTATTTCGGAAGAGTATTTGGTTATAAAATAATTAAAAACTAATGTGACACGTTTAGACAAGTATCTAACACACGTTGAGAGGGTGTTCAATGAATGTTAGTGTCCGACACCAATACACCACTTTCTCACAAGTGTCCGTGCTTTTTAGCTTAATTAGATTGCATAGGGAGGCTTGTGAACTTTTTTTTTTTGTTTTTGGTTACTTTCAACGAGGTATTAAACAATCTGACAAAGAGCGTTAATTTCCAGTTTCCAAAAGGTGATGTCCCTGAGTGGGTTTGCAATGCCATGGAGGTCGCGGGGATAGACATCTCCTGCTGTCTTTCATTCTCATCGTCCAAAGTTCAATAGGAAGAATTACACCAAGACAAGGCCGGCAATCAAGAGGAATTGTAAGGTTTCACTTAACATATACAAATACAAGCAGTCCAAATACATCAGGCAGCATATATTTTGTAGTTCAATATGCTGCTGCTGCTGCTTCAACTGGAATCACACACAGCTCGAGAATTTTTTCATGCCAATTGATTTGTAAACTACAGCATTTAGAGACATTTTTTTTGGGGTAAAAATCATTGTCTTACCATCAAAGGTTTACATTCAACATTGTCGTATTGAATGAATTCAAAGATATTTATTTCATGCAGATTCAAAATTTATTTGCTTTCGCAATTCTGCTTTTGGATCTCTGATTTTTTATTTTTATTTTTTTTTTAATTTTATGTGAGTAATGTTATGTTATAGAACAATTTGTCAAGAACAGTAGATTTTTTTTTTTGCAGAATAGTGTTTTGTTTTTTTCTTTACTTTCACCACCAAAAAAAAAATGTTCCCAAAAAAAAGAAAAAGAAAAAATACAACTTTACATCACAAATTGATGCACGATACTTTAATAGTTAGTTGGATGTTTGGCAAAAATTTATAAAAGTTAAAGAAAATTAGTAAAGTTGCTTTTGTGTTTGATGAAGAAAGTTGTACAAAATTAATACAAGTTAATTTCTTATTTTATTTTTTTTATAAGCCAAACAGCCCCTAAATGAGTGGAAGTTGGTAATTTTGAGAACTCATTCTTTCGATGAGCTGGGGGACTCTCTGGAGTCTGGACAACAAATCCAGTAAGAGGTGTACGGGCAGTGTTGGAAAATTGGCACGTTTTTTCCGTCTTCGTCCCTGTAGAATTTTCCCAACCTTTATTCGCGTTGACCATAGCAAATTTCTCACCATGTAATTAGGTGGGAGTAAGGTAGGCGGTAGAACAGGTGAAGTAACAAATTTCGATCGAATCTTTGTTTGTATAGAACTGGAGCGGAAAAAAAAAAATATGTACAACTTTTTTCCTCTCCCAAATCCCTAAAATTTTGAGAATATTATTAATTTTAATTATTAATTAATAAATTCTAATTATATTCTTATGATTAGATATTCAAGTTTCTCTTCATCAAATTTTGTGAGTGTTATAACAAAAAAATTAATTATACATTTCACTTCTCGTCCATTAAATTTTGTCAAACTAAACAAAAGGAAAAATTTAAACTACTTCCCTTTCTTATTAGCTATTCACATAAAATACATACATACATACATACATATATATATATATATATATATGTATTCACCCAATTTCACTTCTTTCAAAACTAAACTTCATTTCAGATCCCTTTGATCTTACTTATCGTCCCTAATACATTGTGTTTCTTATAATCTATGTATTCACCCAATTTCACTTCTTTCAAAACTAAACTTCATTTCAGATCCCTTTGATCTTACTTATCGTCCCTAATACATTGTGTTTCTTATAATCCTGTTTCGATAGTTTATGTTAAAATCCTCTCTCTCTCTCTCTCTCTATATATATATATATATATCTCTCTCTCTCTCTCCTTTTTCCTGTTGTTCTCTCTCAAACAAAGAAGCCATGATATTTTCTTAATAGATATCTAAAGTAGTATTGTAAGGAATTAAGGTTGTAGTTTGTTTTAGTTAAGGATTAAGGATCCGCTTAATTGTTCCACCAATTGAACCCAAAGTTACGGTTGATAAAAACTTGAGTCTAAATCCTAGAAAGCCGTGTGTTTGGTATGAATTTATTGAAAGAAAATGAAAAGAATAGGAGCTCGAAATTACTCTTGTCATTCGAATTATGATAGAAAATAAAAAAAAAAAGATACACAGAATTTATAATTTTAAAATTAACTAAATTAAAAAATAATATATTGATCGAAGTCTTTTATTTTATTACATATTTTTTAAATTCATTTAAACAAGAATATATATACTTTCTGCCTATTTTTCTTTCATGTTATTTTCCCTCACCAAATACTCTCTCCAAAGAGGAAAGATTTTGTTGAAATCAATATTTTTTTTTTCTTTTTTACAAGAAGGAACCAGTTATGCGTAGTGTTGACCGCTCCTTATATGTGTACATACATATATATATATATATATGATAGGTGCTTCCTTTTCTTATATAACCACCACTTCCTTGCTGTTTCTTCCCCCCCCCGGGGGGGATTGCATACTTGACTTGTATTCTTCACAACAATAACCACCACTTCCTTGCTGTTTCTTCCCCCCCCCCCGGGGGGGATTGCATACTTGACTTGTATTCTTCACAACAATAACCACCACTTCCTTGCTGTTTCTTTCCACCCCCCTCCCTCCCAGATTGCATACTTGACTTGTATTCTTCACAACAATAACCACCACTTCCTTGCTGTTTCTTTCCACCCCCCTCCCTCCCAGATTGCATACTTGACTTGTATTCTTCACAACAATAACCACCACTTCCTTGCTGTTTGTTTCCACCCCCCTCCCTCCCAGATTGCATACTTGACTTGTACTCTTCGCAACAATCACAACACCACCTCGGTGCCATTAAAAAGTCAATTTCTTTGACCCTCTTGTACACGAAAATACTTGGCATCTTCCCTTCTCCGCCGCAAAAACCCTTGTGCAAGTCAATTAACTCTTTTAAGTAATTTTTCATGTTTTTAAATTTATAAATACAAAATTACATATGTTACAATATAATTAACTCCTTTATTAAAAATGGTATTATTTTAAAATTCTTTGATCATCAGAATTTTCAAATTTAATTCTTTATTTAATTTCTTAAAATTGTATGACATTTCATAATATATATATATATGAACAAATTTTCCTTAGTTATTTTAAAATCTCATTTAATTCTATTTTTTTTAGATGTGTTACTCTATAACTCTCTTAAATTTTCCAAAATTCAAATTATGATGTTATCACAAAAAAAAAAAAAAAAAGGTTTCTAAAAGAAGAAGGTACCTATGGTAATTATAAATCTTCTCTCATTCTTTCTGAAATAAAATCTTCTTATTTTCGATAAAAATATAGTTTTTAAAGTAGTTAAAAAATTAATTTTGATTTTACATTACATACGTGTTTTCATTCTTCTTTTTTATTTTATCAAAATTTTATGCTACATAGTGATGAATTATAGTTATTGAAGGAAAACAAATAAGAACATTGACTGAAATCTAACACTGTACATTTTTCTTATTTTTAATAAATTTGGATTTGATATATGAAAAATTAATTGTTAGATGCTTAATATTTAACTATTTTTTTTGTGTTATGTCGAGGAAATTTTTAATTAGTTTAATTTAATTTATGAAAGTTCTGTTCCACTGCATTCTACATAAATATTTTGGATTTTCTTTTTATTAAATATGTGCATTTTATATTTATTTATTAATATTTTTTCTTAAATGCATTTCCATATAGAAAATAAACTTTTTTCTTTAAATTTCTATAAATCTCTTTAAAATTAAAATTTTTTAATTACAAGACTATAACTTTTATACACTTAAACAAATTTAAATAAATTTAAATAACTCCAAACACCCCACTATATTGTTAGAACTTTTTCTAGAATTTATTATTAGAGTGATATGGCAGCAATCGCGTAATATTTGTGTGCTAATGGGTTATTATTTTTTGAAATAATATGTCTATGAACAATTACATTATTCTGACAATAAATTCTGATAAATCAAAAATATTTTTTAATATTCTAAAAATATTAATAATTCATCTGACATTCCAAAATTAATTTTTTAATTTTGCATAGTATATCTCCTATATAGAACATCGTCCTGAAATCACTGTATTTATATTTTGTTTAAGATCTATATTTATTTTAAAATTAACATCTCGTTTGCTTTCTCTCATATTTTTTTTGTTATTTTAAAAAAATAAGGTGCATGAAATTATTAATGTCAAAAGTTAGCTTCTGTCAAAAGCTATTTCAATGTAATCGTGTAAAAGTTATTCAACCAAGGAGGTAAGTGTTAATAATTTTTTAAAATATAAAAAATAAATATAATTTTTTAATATTGAGAAACGATAAATATAATTATCAAAATATTTAAAGAATGTAGGTGGAATTTAAGCTTAAAATTTTTGTACAAGAAAATTGTTCCTTAAATTTACAAAAGACGAAAGAGCAGACCCACTTTCAAATTGACTTTGAAAACATGCCTGGCCAGGAAAATGTATTTTGAAATTGCATGCCCAAAGTCTTTCGTGGTCTTCGAAAGTAGTATGAAAAAAACTGACGTGTCTAACTTTGAAGCCACAATCGACAAATCGCAGGTCTTTCGACCGCCTCTACTGTTTTTTTTCGAACGCGTCTGCTATATATATATATATATATATATATATTTCAACCGGATTTTCTTTTCACACCCGTTGGCGTGGCGCGACAACAACACGTAAGAGAAACATCCAGCCTTAAAATTTAGATGTACATAAGAGGAGGAGATTTTTCATCGGCTGATGTACCTCTCAACATATGAGAGGATGGATCTCAACGTTAAAAGAAGGGATTATTAAAAATATAAGGGTTTATTTGGTTTATTTTTTATTTTTTGTTTTTATTTTTTATTTTGAACTCATTTTTCATTTTATACTTTTGAAAATAAGAAAAAAAGCTTAAAATGTATTTGGTTACTTGTGTTTTTAAAATTTGTTTCAAAAAAAAGAAAATGGGTTTGCACATAAAATGAAAAATGACAAAAAATCATTTTGAGCGTTTTTAATCCAAAATAAAGAAAATTTGAAAATAATGAAAATGGAGCATTTTTTGTTTATTTATTTTCAAATTTTTAAAACATAAAATAAAAATAAAAAACAGAAAACAGAAAAATAAACCAAATATCACCTAATTTCTTCTTAAAGTTTCAAAACTTCATCTTATTTTATTTTGATTGATTTTACTGGATTTAAAATTTTACGATTATTTTGAAATATATGAAACGTCCCTAGGAAGTTGAATTCTATCAGTTTAATATAACCATCTGAGTCCTATAAATACAGGACGTCTTTTCGCTATTTGATTTTAATAAAAACTCTTTCCATATTTTTTACTCTTTTTCTATTCAAATACTTTACCTGTCTATTATCTCTGTTATACTTATCTGCTATCTTTATTATTTGGGCAATAAAGATTGGAGTTGTTCAAATTCTCCCAGTAGAAATGACTAGGATTTTTTGTGAGAAAATTGGTCTAACACTGAAAATCTAAATTTCTATAAATCCATTTGTTCCTTCTTCCTCTCCCTACATTTCTGTGAGTTTTGCGAGAAAATTGATTTAAGCCAAAAAAATCTTCACACCACTAAGGCTGCGTTTGGCATAAATAAAAATACTGAAAATCTCTATAAATCTCAAACAACTCTTTTATCTTTAATTTTCCCGCCATCACTAATTTCAAAAAATTTCAATATTTCGCTAAAAAAATAAAAAAATCTGGAAGTAGGTTATCCGAATGTATAAATTTTTTATACAATCATATTCTTCGCGTCGAGAGCTTTCAAATGAGTACCATTGTCGCTATTTTTTGTGAATTTTTTTAAATCCGTGGGAACGGATTTGGCAAACTGTTCCCACGGTTTACGAATTTTCAGAAAAAGTGACGCCAAAATCAATCCCAAACCACATTTTATCTCAATTTATCTTGTTTTTTCTTACGCCAAACGGAGCCTAATTTGCCTATGCAATGCACCTGCGTTGATAGAAATTAAATATATATATATATTTATTTATATATTTGAGAAAGAAATTAGATTGAAATAGTTAATTTTTTTATTTAATTTTACAAAGAAAGGAAAAAATAATTTCACATTCTCGATCATTATCCAATCACTGTTCAAGAAATAGCTATTTTTAAGCAATTTTTTGGGATTATAAAATTAGTTTAACCAAAAAATAATATTAAAAAAATAAACTTGTCAAACGGCAATTATTCTTAAGAAAAAAATATTAATTTTTTAACAACTTTTCAAATCATGAAACATAAATATATATATATATATATATATATTTATTTATTTATCCAATTTTTATATATTTAAGAGAGAAATTAGATAGAAAATAATTAATTTTTTATTTAATTTTACAAATAAAGGAAAAAATAATTTCACAATCTTGAGCACTATCCAATTATTGTTCAAGAAATATTTATTTTTAAGAATTTTTTTTAAAGTTTTAAAATTAATTTAATCAAAAAATAATATTAAAAATATAATATTGTCAAACGGCAATCATTCTTAAGAAAAAATATTAATTTTTTAACAATTTTACAAATTATGAAAAATAAATATATATTTATATATTTAAGAGAGAAATTAGATAAGAAATAATTAATTTTTTATTTAATTTTACAAAGAAAGGAAAAAAAATAATTCCACAGTCTTGAGCACTATCCAATTACTACTCAAAGAATAGTTATTTTTAAGTAATTTTTTTGGGTTTTCAAGATTAATTTAATCAAAAGATAATATTAAAAATAAACTTGTCAAAACGGCAATCATTCTTACGAAAAATAAGATATTAATTTTTTTTAACAAATTTGCAAATTATGAAAGATATATATATATATATATATATATAGTTACATATTTAAGAGAGAAATTAGATAGGAAATAATTATTTTTTTATTTAATTTTGCAAAGAAAGGAAAAAAATAATTTCACAGTTTTAAGCACTATCCAATTATTGTTTAAAAATAGTTATTTTCAAGCAATTTTTTGGGATTTTAAAATTAAATTAACCAAAAAATAATATTAAAAATATAAACTTGCCAAACGGCGATTGATCATTCTTAAGAAAAAATATTAATTTTTTTAACAATTTTATGAATTATGAAAGATAAATATATATATATTTATTTATTTATATATTTAAGAGAAAAATTTGATAGGAAATAATTAATTTTTTTATTCAATTGTACAAAGAAAGAAAAAAATAATTTCTAATGTGTAAATAGAAAAATGTTTGACTTTAGGTTAGACGGACGGTTGCTTTCTTGCTAAAGAGTAAACTTGGTATTATGAAAAAAAAAAAAAAAATTTACTGATGTCATTATTTTAACTGAAACCTAACGGAATGTTAACGGAGGGGGTCGGAGGTTAATAACATTTCAAAATAAGAGGTATTTATAAATTTTAAATGTTGAGAGAGTTTAGGTGTAATTATCTAAATATTGGGGAGGTTCAAGTATAACTTACCCTAAAAAATAATATATTGTTAGAACCTCTTTCAAAATTTATTACTAAAATGATATCATACCATTTATATAATATATACATGCATGTTAATGAGTTATTGTTTTATAAATATGTTCATAAACAATCACATTATATTAACAATAAATTTTGGTATATAACTTATTTGGCATTCCAAAATTAATTTTTTAATTTTACATAATATATCTGTTATATATAAAATATCGTCCTAAAATCACTTCATTTATATTTTTGTATTAAAATTAACATCTCTCTCATTATTTTTTTTTAAATATAAGAAAATGAGGTCCATAAAACTATTATTGTCAAACGTTACTTTTTGCCAAAAATTATTTCAATGTAATCGTGCAATTTAACTTTCAATGAATCATTTGCTGATAATTCTTAGCATTAAAAAGAATTCGAATATGATTAGTTACCTTTGTAAATATTAGATCATCAAAAAGAAAAAATAATCGAGTTATAGCTACATAAAGCAACAAACGAGTTTTGTAATTACATAATAAGCACGATTGATGATGAACCATGCAGATATGTTGGCCGGTGGGAGAAAGTCTTATTTGACACTGGGTGGAGCCCACCGCAGCTCGCGGTGTGGCTTCGCCTCCTGTTTGCCACGCATTTTTATGCTCTCTGTAAAGAAAAATCATGGCAAACAATGCAAAAAAGCACTAGCGCGGTATTTTCCCTGAGCACACCATCCATCGATCCTTGTTTATGAACCCTCGTATTCTTCTCCTAGCTCCTCTATCGCTTTCTTTCCTGTTATATACTAACATATTTTTTGTGCGGAAAAATTTAACCCCATTTAGCCTCTCTCCTTCTCTTTCTAAAATTTCCTCCCCATTTAGCCTCTCTCTTTCTCTCTCTAAAATTTCCTCGCACATTTCCTTATGAAAAATTGTGAAATAATGGCTTTTTGGCAGTGGCTTAAGACACAATTAATGATGGCGAGTGTCATATCATTACTTAATGATACTTGGAACACTCTTCTACTCGCATATTTATTCATCCTGAAGTTCTTAAAAGACACTTGGAAAAAACTACGCCAGGTGTATATATAATCTCCATTTACTCTTTTTAAATTTATTGAAACTTTTTTTTTATGTGCAATTTTAGTGCTTTTTTTGAAGGGGGGGGAGTGGGGGATATAATCTCATTTTTTTCATCATTAATTCCAATTAATTAAATATAACCTTTGTTTTGCTTGATAGATTGGGAGATAATTAAGAAGAGATGGTGAGAGTTGTGATCCTCTAGGGTATCAATATTATTAGTTATTTTATATTTTGTAATTAAATATGAATATTTGGTCTCTTGCTAAAAATTCACTGTAAATTGTTTTTTTTTGGATAGATATTGTTAATCTCATAGTTATTTTAACCCCACATTTAACATTTCTATGTTTGTTCATGTCTACAGATGAAGAAAATCTTTACAACCAACCGAATTGTTGCTTTAATTGTATTTGGATTGGAGGCAGCATCTGCAATTCTAGAGCAAAGTTCTAAAGAACTAACGGATAAACATGAACCACACGCTCCAAATCATCCAAAGCTCTACATCCTCCCTCTTCTTGCTTTCATATTCTCACTCCTATCGCTGCTATTGGCACTGTTTGCAATGATATATGAAATGCCAAGGTCAAATAAGTGGGTTGATTTAAAAATTGAGTGCTTAAACGTCGGTGTTGCCTTGGCTCAAACAATTTCCTCTCTACTCCAGTTCATTTTTATACAATTTTGTCACACCAAGAACCCCATTCGCTTTTCATTCGTTCCCCTAATCTTCGCCCTCATTGTATTGATTTTAATTTTTATTTCTCACCAGACGGACATCATTGATTGTCGAATTGTTTACGGCCATCAAACTCTTAACTGCACCGGAGAGAGAGGCGTTGATGGAGTATACGTGATAACGGTGTTAATGGGGACTTTCACTCACTGAGAAGTGTCAAATGTATCAACACTTGGGGCTTGGTTTGGTTGTAAAAGATTTTCTGAAAAACATATCTGTTCATGGTTTTTAACATTTTGTGAAACAGACGAAGTCTTAAAAGGAAAGAAAAACGATTTCTCCTTCCAACTGGCTTGGACGTTGTTGTGGGTTTGCTTTACATGTGTATTTATTTTTCTTCCCCCCCCCCCCCACTCTCTCTCTCTCTCTCTCTCTCTCTCTCTCTCTTCTGTTTTGTATTTTTTTCCTACTAATGTTTGTTATAAATGTTAATATATATATATATATATATATATGTAAGAGAGAGAGAGATACGTTAAAGTATAATAAGTCTATATTAAAATAGATAATTAAGATTTAGAGTTTGATTGGAATATGTGTATAATTTTATACTTTTTTATTTGATTTCTCGTTGACATTCCATAAATAAAGTTGATTTCTTCTTGCATATATTCTTTTATCTATCAATTATGCACTATTAGGAACGGTGAATTCGATGGAATTTGATTTCATTCGATAAAAATTCTAACCAATTATTGTGTTCGAAATTAAAATAAAATTTTATAAGTTCGATTTAATTTCATTTCATAATTTTAATTTTGAAGTTTGTATATCATTTGAAATTTAACTTAAAACAATAAAATTTGATAAGAATTCATTCTTTTCTTAAACTGTTTAAATAAATAGATAAATTTATCTCTATATATCATATTTATTATGTCTTCTATATCATATTAATATGGTCAAATTTAGTATTTTTGTTAAATCAATTTAATTCTTAAATATAAACATGTGTTCTAAACAAAAAAATTTTATTTATTAAATAAAATGAAATAAAATAAAACGAAATTAATTTTTTATTTTAAAATCAAATCAATTTTAAGAGGGTCATGTTTTCCAACGGAGTGTAAGTACAATTTTTTTTTTTGGGGGCAAAAAAATATGTTAATTATTTAACTTTGGTTCACATAAATTTACTTTGGAAAATGTATTTATTCTCAAGTTTTGTACAAAATTTAAGGATAAGGTAAGCGGGCTTTTGAATCACCTGACTAGATCAATTAAATTTGATTGCTCACGAGAATGAGCTTGGATTTACTTTTAAACGTACTCAAAAAATGAAAAATAAAAAAATCAAACAAGGATAAATGGAGATATCAGTATAAATGTAAAATGCCTTCATTTCGCATCTTGGAATTCAAGAAGTGAGTATATCAATAGAGGAGTCAATTACAAAGATTCCATTTGGTTATTCCAACGTGTTGATTTAATAATTAAACAAATGCTATTTATCAAAAATATTTGCCCAATGATGTGTTAACAATGGTACTTTTTGTAATTAAAAGATATATTAATAGGTGTTTTTATACAAAATGATAAGACAGTAAAATGTGCGTGTCGTTTTTTATAACTTTCTTTTGTTAATTTTTTTTTTTTTTTGAGATAGTGTAACATAGTAAAAAAAAAAAAACAAATATACAATTGGAAATTCCAATCTTTTTGAAGCCCACCCCTAAAAACTCTCTTTTAGATTTTTTTATTGTTAAGAATATAAAAAGTTTTGAAAAATGATGTTTAGAGAAATTTATTTGTCAAAATATTGTTAATGAAAACGTGAAATGACATCCCAATTTTTGCCAAGGTTAAAAACGTAAAATAAGATTGCAATTTAGAACTTATATATCTTGCCAGAAAATATAAAATGAGATTGTATTTTCAAGCTGAATCTTAAACTGCGAAATGACATTAAGTTTTTTTTTGTTAACAACCACCCAGCTGATAGTGAAGTTACCAAAAAATTTGTTTAACACTTCAATATATATCAACACAAATCAGCCAAAACTTAACTAAATCAATCATATAATTTACCAGAATCATATTAACAACACATAGAAGCACTTATGCAGCTCTCTTTTACCTCAAATCCAAGAAGAAAATAATAACAATTAAAGAAACTTTCAAATGCTATACCATTTATTTCGGGTTAAATCACCAAAATTCGCTGCCATTACAACAATCTTAGTGTCGGATGCTCTCTGATCTATTCGATTTCCTCCTTTGAGTTGTTGAAATCAGTAATTTATAAATATATAGGATTTCAAGATTTATTTTAAGTCAATATCACTTTTCTTAAGGCAAAATTCGCTACAATGCAGCAAAGGATATGTGAAAGGATAAAACGAAACTCTTAATTACACTTTCACAAAATAGAGTCCGTATTGTTACAAAACTGTAAATGAAAAAGAGTTTGTTTTTTAATAGAAAAAAACAAAAATCACCAGTGTTATAAATGTCTGTTTTAAACTGAATAGATGCCATAAAGAATTATATCTGTTATATCCATCACGAGCTATCTCAATATATTCAAGTCCTATCTAAATACTATATAAGTTATCTAAATATCTTGCCCAAAATATGTATACGAACTCTACTTCACTTTCTCACTCCTCGCTCTTTCTCTTTCTCTCTCTCTCTCCTGCCTGCGGCTAGAAGAGCTGAGAGAAAGATCACGAACAGATAAATAAAGGAGGAAAGAAGGAAAAAAAGAAAAAGAGGGCCAAGCCCTTGATCCAGTTTTCTAACTCAATACAATTCAGGGTCAAGTTCGATTCAAGTAATAAAATAAACTCAATTATTTAGACTCAATCTGAAAAATAAATATTTAATTGACTTAAAAATTTAAATAAATAATTAAAATAAAATATTTAATTAGTCTAAAATCTCAAATAAATAGGCAAAATAAAATATTGAATGTGACGATGTAAGAAGAAACAAATTAATAGGTCTCCCTGAACATTACTATCTTCCAAGCTATGGTCAAATAACTAACCAAAAACAAGCTTTCCACTTACGCGCAACCACTGAATCTTCTCAATGGCAACTGGCAAGTCCCTCGTCATCTTCTAACCACAAGAGGTAAACTCTGGCAAATCTTGAGTTCAGCTATTCTCTCTATCTCTTTCTATCTTCCTTCTCCTCTTTCATGGCAAGAGAAAATACAAGAAAGGAAAAAAACAAAAGTTAATTACACTGATACCTCTTAAACGTTTATATATAATTTTTAATTTACCCTATTTATCTACTAATTCTAACATTTTTACTCCCCACCAATTTAAAGTAGTTCCATTTAAAATCGTTAAAAAAAATT
Organism: Vitellaria paradoxa; assembly: GCA_019916065.1. Classification (NCBI taxonomy): domain Eukaryota; kingdom Viridiplantae; phylum Streptophyta; class Magnoliopsida; order Ericales; family Sapotaceae; genus Vitellaria; species Vitellaria paradoxa. The sequence continues at coordinate 9,567,550 of CM034239.1, forward strand.
AAATAGAATAAGATTAACAATCAATAAATTTTATAATACAACTTTACAAAAACTAAAATACTTTCAAATATAAGAAAAAAACAAATAAAAATATGTATACATATACGTACACATATAAATTTTATTTTCTATTACTATTTTTATTCATTTAAAAATTAATTTATAATGAATGTTACAAAAATAATTGAATTTATTGAAATAAATATTAAACTTTAATAAATAATAATTTATAATTAGAATAATTTATTTTATTTTATATACATAAAAAAACCTCATTACCTTACTGGTTTACGTCCTAATGACACAAACCTCACCTGGAACAATACTAATAGCAATTATTCTTATTTTTGTAATTAATACTTATTTTTGTAACTATCCTCTAGCTCGTGAAATTTGATAAACAAAAATAACGAAAAATTATTAATTTAATGGTAATTGATTTTAATTTGAATAAATAGTAGTAAATAATATTAATAAAAAATATTATTTATATTACAAATTTTTAGTAATAACTAATTTTATTTTTAATGGTAAATCATTATCTATTTCTAAGAGTACTTAATTTTGATTAATTAAAAATATTAATAAAATAAATCATTATAGTAATAAATTATTATTTACTAAAATTTAATTTCTATTTTAATAAATTCAATTATTTTTTATAACATTTATTATAAATTAATTTTTAAATGGTAGAAGAAACTAATAAAATTTATGTGTATATATATATATGAATTATTTTATTTACTTATTCTTATAGTTGAAATTATTTTGGTCTTAATAAAGTTACATTGTAAAAAGAATGGACCTTATTCCATCTAATCTTTTAAATGATTTTTAAACAGAACTCTTTTTAAATTGGTAAGAGGATCCAAGTGTGCTTGAGTTAATAGATGAAGAAGGTAAATTAAAAATAAGATATAATTGAACAATTGTCAATGTAACTAAACCAAAAAAAAATTTCGAACCCTGGTAGTGAAACATAGTATCGAATAAAAATTGATTTGAACAGATATAAGTATAGATTTTCTTTTTAATTAATAAAAAGTAAAACACAGTGTGAACATTGAAAATGAAAAAATTTGTATAATAATATATATACCTCTAAATTTTAATTATTTATGTAACAAAATTAAAATTAAAAATATTAATATTTAAGTTTTTAAATATAAACTGGAAGTTATTTTAATACATATCACTTGGCGCTTCGACCTTCCTCTGAACTGATCGATCAGTTGGGGGGTCTCCACAAATTCATGAACTAGCCTAGGGCTCCACTTATTGATTCTGGTGGCTTGCAAGTGGTTGTCATCAGTGATAGTGTTATCTTTATATGAATTGATTTCGTTATTCCTGTTCTTACCAGTATTTTGATTCCTTATATTATAGTTTCATTTCCTATATTTCTTTTATTGATGTCAGACACATGGTCACATTTTTGTATTAGGAAGATTACGATACACCGTATCATGTCCCTGCTTCTATGTTTGCTCTATTTTATTTTGTTTACACGATGGCTAATGTTTGAATTAGAGATATTCCCAATTGCATTTTGGGCCCTTACATGCGGCATTGCTTCAAGTGTATCAAGTCATTGCCTTACCTGCTGACCTATGATGTTTTTTTGGTAATTCAGAACCCACACTAATTTATTGTATTGCTCAACGAACCGTGTAATTGATGAGTAAACCGAGAGTACTTGAACTTACCCGCAAGACCTAAGCACCGGATAAGACAGGTTAGTAAATAACGGAATTCGAACTCAAGACCTCCAAATTTACGATTGGCCTTAAAAACTATTGGACTATCCTTGCGAGTTGTTGACCCATGTTATTTGGTTCAACGCCAAAGTTTTGAATTAAAGTTCCGTTGATAGATGATATAATTGTAATTATAAGGGGATATCTAAAAGTGCGTTATGTGTTCCATTATTAGTTGTCAAGTCAAAAATTATGGCCTTCTTAATAAACTCAAAAATTTTTGGCATTGCTTGCTGGGTGCTGGCGTTGTGTGAAGCTTGTTGTTTGGATGATTCAATCTTCATGGATTATTTTGCTAGTAGGTTAGAGTAGTGATAATAATGCAGCTAAGCACACAATGTTATTCTTTTTCAGGCTTCATTATTGCATTTGGCTGACATTACCGAAAAAGGTGTCACGTTTCAGGTAATTTTGAGATATTAATGTTGATGCACTTGTGTACCGTTAAACATTATACACATTTACGACTTATTGCCGCTCCAAACTTCTTATGTTGTCAGACAAATGATTTAGTAAAGTGTAGTTCTCATAAGGCATCACTGGCATTCATTTCACACATCACATCTTGGGTGCACGGCTTTGACATATTTGCAGGATAAAATTTCTAACCATTGTGTTGTCAAACTGATAGAGTCAGGATTATCGGTCCAAGGGTAAAAGCTCAAGCTGTCAAGTGTGAGAATATGGTTTGAATTTGATAGAAATTTCCAGAGTAAAGTTGGAGGTTGTGGTTGTTCTCAATTTACCTCCTCCAACACCATGGAAGGATCAGACCAACATTGGTTCTCAGCTTTCCTTTTTATCTACTCGATTTCGGGCTATCAATTTTTGATAGTTATATGTGTGGTTAACTCCACGAATGCACACAAACCAATGTTTACTTGGGATGTGGATCGTTTAAGTGGATGGAACAAAAACAGAAACCTCAGTATTATGCTTGTATTCTAAAATGTGGTACGATAGGGGTAGATTTTTCATAGAATTATTGTATTATTAAAAAATTTTGGTACGTGAAAGTGACTTGTTTTAAGTTTTAAATATATATATATATATAATTATAATAATTAAAAAAATAGAATAGTATAGATATTGATGAAACTAAGTGTATTTTTTGTTTGATAGTATTCTTTTCATATTACCCTTTCGTGAAAGTTTAAATTTATTGATTGTTGTCATATAACATGTTATTAATTCACTACTTTCAAACGTCTTTAGTAATGAAAAATATAGCATAGGTATAATATTTTCGCAACATTTAATTTAGTGTATTGGAACGAGAATACCACGTTTTGAAACGTGCGTATCACGATGTGGTTCACAAGTGCACTAGTGATTTCTGATAACAAGGACACAATCACATTCATCACGCGCCTGCATAAATGTGCCATGCATCCTTTGCATGAGCTTTTGAGTGAACCAAGAGCCATAAACCAGGCCAATGAGTTAAGGGACATATATGGGTAAGCTTTATTTGATTCTCTTGTTTTTTGTTCAATTATTGAACAATTTTCCGTTTATTTTGTTTTAACAGCTCATAAGAGATCAAATGGGAAGAATTTATTTGGTATTATACAAGGTGGTTTAGATCCTGTGTTAAGGTGAATCTCAGTCCAGCATGTAGTATTCCTGCTGTTTCTTAACCATACAAAATATTCATTGGATTTGAATTTAAATCCTTACGTCTCAACTTATGGTTATCAGGGATATATGTGTCAAAGGTTTGGTGGAATGGAAATTACCTGGGTATGTTTATAGCCTCTTAGCCATTGCCGTTGAGTTTCATGCTCATTTGAAATTATGCTGCGTGTTAGTTTTAATTGAAAAATTTTTAGATGTCAAGGATGACAAGGACCAGACTAGTTTTATTAGTGGCAATCATGTTGTTAAGAAATTTTATCATAATGCAGTGAGCAATTTTTTCTGGTCCTGGCCTTCTGAATCTGTGTTGCTCTTAAAATGTTATAACCCAAATATATATATTTATTATTATTTATATTTCTATGTGTTATAATTTTATTAGAATTGGTTGGCTTTATCTAGTGTTATAATTTTATTAGAATTGGTTAACTTTATTGAGTATTATAGTCTTATTAGAATTAGTTTACTTTATTTAGGAAATAATTAAATTTTAATTTTTAGTGTTTTGGATAATTTGAAGAGTTATTAGAATTATGATTGGATTAGGATTGAAGGTTCACCATAATTTAATGGAAGTAATAGTATACGATTAGGAAGTTAAGGGTATAAATAAGAGGTGTCTTCCTAAGGTTTTATTATTTCTAATTAAGAGAGAGAGGAGATAGAAGAGAAAGATTTGGCTGAAGTGAAGAAGAATTAAAGGTTAGTTTTTCCTCTTAATTATATTTTTATTTCTTTCATTCAATGTTGGGCATTGATGAGAGATGGGTGATATGGAGAATTAATTAAGGAGTTGTGGCTCTCGGCTTGCCTTAGTGAGGCTGCTGTTAAAAAAAAAAAAAAAAAAAAAAAAAAAAAAGAACAAAACGGCTGCACAACAATTTAAGAGGAGATGAGTGCACTTATATATGTTTATATTTATTGTTTATGTTAATTGATTAATGAGCAGAATGTAAATATATATATATATATATATTGACATGATTGCTAAGTGATGAATGTGAAAGGCATTCTGCCGTGGCTGCCAAAGTTTTGTTGGTTATTAATGAGGATTATTTAATAGTCTTGGATGAGTATTAAATGAAGATTATTAATGGGTGGTAAGTTACGAAGAGTAATGGATGGTTAAAGTCTTGCAGTTTGCTACAGCGGTATATATAATTTTTTTTTGTGTAAATTTAAGAGAGATTGAGAATGGCGTTGTTGGGTTTTGGGATGAATATTTAATGGGGATTATTAATAGGTTAATTATTAGTATTCATTATTTAGATGGAGAGAGAGTTTATGGCTTTTATAAATTTTAGAATAATAAATATTTATATTTGCGTGTTCAGGATTGTGACGACTTATCCTGATTTATTTTTACACTTACACCGTTGGACTTTCAGGTGAGTGGTCTGCCTTGCTAGTATTATTTTATAAATTATTCCATGCATAAAGATTTGAAAGTTGAAAATTTTTGGATTATTCATCGTGAAAAATTATATTGTTTTGATAAGGATATTATATGTTTTATGCTATTGAGCATAAGTAAAATTATTTGGACATTTGTGTTTAATCCTGGAAATTATGAGATTGTGATGGAAAATTTTTTTTGTGGTTATTGGAAATAAAAATTAAAGTCCAGGGGACAGGCTCCTTAAGTGGTGTGACTCTGGCAACTAGGGAACAGGCCCGTGAAAACCGTGGTGACCCTAGTTCTCAACGATTGTAGGAACAGGCCCGTGAAAACTGTGGTGACCTCAATCGGATCGGCTTAGGGAAGAACCCAGGAGCCAGACTGGGTGACTCTAAGTATGATATTGGATCCAACGGGCACTGCCCATAAGAAAATATATTGGCACATTTTATATTTAATTTCCATATATCCATGGATTAATGTTTGTTATCACAGTTGTGATTGACGGGATGAATTATGGATGTTATTGCACTCTGATGTGCAGGTTTTGAAATTGTTATTGATTATGCATGGACATGGTTTCTTGAAAAATTTTTCTTGATTAAATTGGTTATTTGAAAATTTATTATTTTCAAATGGATATTATTATTTTTGGCTTGGCAATCCATTCACTGGGCTTTTAGCTCACCCCTCCTTTTAACATTTTTTTTTCAGGTGAGCATGGAAGAAATTAGACATGGACTCTGGCAGTGGGACCTTTAAGTTGTGGCCTCTTAGGAACAATTTTATATTAATTGATGGATTTTATTTTGGTAGCTAGATTAGAGTATGATGATTTGGAATATTTTAATTACTGGTTGTTTTGAGTTTGAAAGGTTAACAGAACATTTTATTTATTCTTGTAAATTTTTAAATGGCAAAGTTATTTATTTATTTTTTATTGAAGGTTTTTTTGTAAATTTTGGTTGAATAAGATTTAGGCTTGCGTGTTCCTTAAGCTAAGGCTTAGGGTATTCGGCCGGTTACATCCTTAAGTGGGGTGTGACATAAAATTATTAGTTAGTCCTATGGCTAGAAGTACAAAGGGAGAAAAAAAAAAAAAAAAAAAAGAGAAATTCTTTGTATCTCTTGCTGCTGCCCATTTTTCAGGGATGGGGAATTTGTTTCATAGACTTTCTTTGTTCTAATGGTCTATAAGCTCTTCACTTGCTGACTTCTATGTCACAACTGTACAGTCTGTTTCCAATGAATGTTGCTTTCTACCAACTCAAGGAATTTGTAGCTGAAATTGAGGTTCGATTGAGTTCTGATGGTTACAGATTGGAAGTTCTTAGTCATTTAATTGAAGTCATAGGTTGTTTTATTCCCGTTTGAGACATCACTTGGACTATATTTGGCATTTAATTTTACTTAAAGCTTTTCTCCGTTGCAAATAGACATGGAATTGCTTCACTGGTTTAAACAACGACATAATGATTTATATTGATTTATATTGGACTGTTTTTATTTTTTATGTCCTTTTTTTTTTAATTACTTTTGAGCGGCCACAGCACATTAATTAAAATTTTAACTAACAATATCTGGCCTGGCTATAAAATATTCAGCTCAGTGGCATTGAAACTTGGAAAATTTTCTGAAGACACTTAAAAAACTTATTTCCATATCAATGCAACGAAGACAAATGGTGTCTTTTTTACTTTGTTATGTTTTTTGTGTCCTCCATCTTCAATCACTGAGTTTGTCTGTCACCAACACTTTCGGAGTACTAGTGAGTTGCTGCTTTATTTGTTGGATTTTCTTGTGTGTGTTGTCAGGGATTGACTTCATTACTATGACGCGAGTTTTCTGTTATTTCGTATCCACATTGGCCGTACTGCGGTCACCAAACAAGAAATTGAAATAAATGAATTTGCTTCTGTGACAGCTATGCCATTGGTGGCCTTGCAGCGGTGAAGATGAGGATTCATTTTGGCGTGTTGTTGCTCAGTGTACTGCTGCGCTCCCTGAGTATAAACGACGATACGAAACTGAGATGTTTGAAGTTACGTAAAATTGTATAAAATTATAAAAATTAATGTCTCGTATTTTGTACAGTGAGTAAAAAATTTAAATTTTATAATCTCGTAATTTATGTTTGTAAAAATTTATAGAATTTTGTATTTTTTTTAAGACTTCAAACGTGACAATTATAGAGCAATAATATTATGATTTCAGCTATTAGTTTTGACTTTCTTGTTTTGTGAAATTGTAGTCAAGAATGGATCCAAAAATTTTGTTAAGTGGAGGCAAAATTAAACAAAAATAAACATTATAAAATTTGAAATGACAAATTTTTAGTACCGTTTAGAAGTTTAAATTTTAATAACTTTTGATTTTTTTGTTTAAATTTACTAGTTATAATTTTCGGTGCATTTAGTGAAATAAATAATAAATTTTAATATTTTTTACAATTTTGAGTGTTTGATAAAATTTTTAATAACTTTTAATAACTTTTAGATTGAACAAGTCACTGTAGCCGATTAACAAAGTGGCAAATGTTAATTGATTTGACAATACAAAAAAATTATCAAACGTATTTAAAAAAGTAAATTTTAAATTCAATAGGAATAATTTATATATTATGTATTAAAAAAAATAAAAAATTTATACGAAATATATATAAATTATATAGAAAATTTTCAACCAGTGGACAGCTACCCCCGGCCAAAAAAAAAAAAAAAACCCGGCCACTGATCCTCCCTAACATATTAAACATCATGATAAATTGCTATTTTTACAGGGAGTTGGCTATCCACTTGATATTGTAGTTTGCAGTGCTTTGGGTGCTGACATGTACGATTGTGTATATCCTACCCGTACTGCTCGCTTTGCCACAGCTCTTGTACCCGAGGTAATAACTTTTTGTTTAATACGCATTGAACTTAATTGAATTGTACCTTTACACACACCGAGAGTTAAATTCCATCTCTTACAACACTACCCACTTCGCCACAGATGAAAAGCTATGCTTGCTTGCTCCATCTGACTTGATGAATCTCTTAGTAATTTGGTCACTATACTAACCACTCAAGGAGAGAGTTTTATACCAGTTCATTCACACAGGAACTCCCTTTTCTTTTTGCGTCTTTACCTTGAGGTTTAGAGGAATATTGCCAACAGACAGACAATTATTTCTTTGTTTGAAGGACTCTTAAATTGCTCGCTTGCTTCACCCTCCGACAAATAAATATCTCAGTAATTTGACTACTCCACTAATCACTCGAAAGAGTGATAGTTTTCGCCTTGGGGGTTAATAGAAATATTGCCAACTAACAGAGTTAATAAATTTGTTTGAAAGGCTCTTAAATTGTCAATTGTAGCATTCTTGTATACACAGTTGTGTCTTATTTTTACACAAAAGCATATTGATATCTGATGTATCCATGCTCGCTTCCTGGATTTGCTTTGTATTTGATATTTAATGCTAAGAACATGTTTGAGGCTCCCATTAGATTGTTTGAGGGGGCTGTCTTACGCCAGAGAAAATAAACAAGAAATTAATAGAGAAATACTTTTGAGTGTTGTAGATTTAGGAAAAGAGTAAAGGTAAGTGCTTTCAGGGTTTATTTTTCTACGTACCAAATCAAATGCACGAAAGGATGGTAATATTATGTTTGTTTTTAAAAGAAAGAACATATTTTTTCCTCGAGGACAAAGGTGCTAATCCTATGAAGTAATTTATTCAATAGCATTTGTACTATTTAGTCAAAAGGTCGCTTGTCGTCTACTTACTTCTGCAAAAATACCAACTTCTTTTTCATGCAGGGAGTTCTAAAGCTGAAGCACAGAGCCATGGCAGATGATACCTGTCCCATTGATCCTACATGCCCGTGAATGGTATACTCATATTTGGAATTGGTGTATCGTGTATCTGTGACTGTTTTATTTATTATTTATTTATTTGTTTTGCTGCAGGTTTGCACGTTCATTGCCTTGCTACTAAAGATGCGATGGGATCTCAGCTTCTGTCATATCATAACTTGTATTTCATGCTGCAGGTGCCGATCTGAAAACTTTCTATAGAATAAATTATTGGGTCATTATTTAAATCTATTTGAATTATAATTTATTTGAAACTCTGCAGCTTGGCAGAGATCTACATTCATCTATTGTTGAAGGATGTTTTCCTGAGTATGTCTGCTTCTTGCTTTGCTTACTTTCCAACTATCTTTTTCTCAGCTGGTTGTTTGCAGATAATATTAGTGGATAAATGTCCTCTGCAGTCAATTTCCGACGTTGTATTATTTGGTTTGACATATTTAACACTCCATTTCCTCCCTTTCTGCAGGTTTGTATGTAGCTTTCTGCAGAAAATGGTATGCGGAGATTGACCCTTACATTCCTCTGTTATTTAACAATAGAATTTCTTCCTTGTGTTTAGGTATTTTGTTCCTTGTTTGGTGAAATAAGTCTGCTACTTTCTGACAGTTGCATATTTATTTTATGAATGGTCAAAATGGTGTAATTAGATTATGTTAGTATTTTGTAAGACCTCTTCTATTGGAGATTTATCCAATCATTAATTTTAGAACTTTAAAATTAGTTGAGATGCAAGGAAGATGGTTGTTTAATAGAATTCAATTTTGATAATTATAATATTTAAAATTTAAAATTAAATGATGAGTATTGAATTATAAAAAGTTTAATTAACATAGAATTTAAATATTAATTGATAAGTATAATTCACTTTACATAATTATAATATTAATTGATAAGTAGTGTTTAATAATTATTATTTAATAAAATTAAATACCTTTAAAAGACACATATTACAACCATAGTTTCCAAGTAAGTGCTATGTGGCATACCATGAGTTATGAGTTATTAAAAAAAAAAGAAAAAAAAATCTTTGTGAGACGTACTGAATGAGAGCGAGTAGTTTAAAGTGAAAAAGTAACCCTCATCTTGATCAAAAGGTCATGGGTTTGGGTCATCACACCCGCGCGCATACACGCACATATATAATATTACATGAGATTTAACGAAAATGATGTTTTGAGTTCTTTTAATTGATCTTCTTTACACTGTGTTAGAAATATTATAAATATAGAAATAGTATTAGATAGATTTTTAAATTGATTATCTCCTAAAATAGGAGATGTGATTAGGAGTAATCGATATGATTAATTCTTCTCTAAAATTACACATGGTCTTACACATGGTGAGTTAAGCATTTCTTTCAATGTTTGTTCTTGATGCGTCGCTTTTCCGTTTCTTGGGACCTCATCAAGTGAACCTTAATTTTTGACATCTGGCAACTATTTTGCAACTTCTTTTCTCCATAAAAAATTTCCCTACTTTTCGCAACAACTATTTTTCAGCTTTTTTTTTCCATAAAAAATTTCCCTACTTCTTGCTGGCCTTTGTTGTAACATTACGAGCTTTGAAGGGAAAATTAGAAAAACATTACCTTGGATAACCATGTTGTGACTTCTAACTTTTGTGTGTATATATATTCATGCAGTGACATGATATGGAGTTCCGTATTTACTTGTTTTAAAGTTTATTTTTTTTTTCTTTTCTTTTCTTTCTTCCTTCATTTAAAGCCTAGAAAAAATGTTGTTAACTGTGTTCTGCATTGTTAATTATTAAATAGTGGCTGCAATTGTTCTCATTGATTTTCTTTTCCTGCTATGCACGTATCATTTTTAGAATTAATATGAATATCACTATAAGGTCTGGTAATTTTCTTCCTCTGCAACTTATTTATGATACCATTGACGTAGACACTTTTATGTGCCTTAAAAAAAAAAAAACATTTTTTCTACAATTTTCCTACTTGGTACTTGATCTGGTGGTAGTCAGGAAAATGGCTTCGTTGAGTGCTTAATTTGATGCATACAGAAAACCTCCATAGTTCATTTAATACTTAATTTCTAAGCAGCACGTACACACACATACAGTATGAACACGATACCATATAGACACATGCATACACTGATTGTAAAAATTATCAGGACACAAGTCAGGACGCCTTAACAAATAAATACGTATTTATTAGCATTCACTCATGCGACGTGCGGAATTATATAATAATTTTTTATTAACAAAAATAAACTTTTAAATATATTATAATTATTTTAATAAAGTTGTATAATTTTAAATGATAGTTATTAAATTATTTTTTTATATTTATATTTTTTTATTAAGGTCAATTTTAATAAGTAGATAGAGTTGATTAAAATCACGTTTTTATATGAATATTAAAAATTTATGTTTTGTCAAATCTCAATCTGACTCAATTCTAAAAATCTAATTTGGCTCTAGAATATATATTAAATCTCAAACCTACTTAATCTAGTTGATCTTTTTTGTAAAACATTTGTTAAATTTTTAATATACACTTTTATTTTTTTAATTATTCACTTGAGTTAAAAATATTATTAAACTAATTTTTTAACCTAATTCTCAACATGACAAATTTAAATTTTTATAAAAACTATTACTCCTAAACCTAATTATTAATATTTAAGTATTTTTATTAATATTAACATTTAGGCATTTTTTTGTTCTTTTAAATTTAAAATATATTAAATTTTTTAAATTTAAGTAATATTCAGTAATTTTAATTCCCTTTCCTACATTAATATAGATACAAATTTTATAATTATAACAAAATAATAAGCAAATAGGTTAAACTATAATGAATCAATAAGCAGATAAGCTCATTTCATGAATTCATGAGTTTTCACATTAATTAAGATCATTTGTCACAATTCTAGTGACTTCATACACAAAAGAAAAAGTAAAATTTTATTTATTTATCGATATAGGACAAAAAGAAGTTAATTCTTTATAAATGAATGAAAAGAGAGTATTTAGAGAATAGAGAGTATTGAAGGATATCACGTATGATTAGGATGAATGAGGAGAGGTGAGAGAAACTATATTGTTTTAGTATTATAGTATAGATATATATAGACACACACAGAGAGAAAATAACTATTTATTTCACTTTATGTCTAAAGTTCTATTGTGTTTTGAATAATAAACATGTATTTCTAAAGAGTGTGGTTATAAAATAACTAAAAACTAATATGACTACTTTAGATAAGTATCTAACACGTGTTGAGAGGGTGTGCAATGAATGTTAGTTTCCAGACACTGATACATCACTTTCTTTGAAGTGTCTCTTCTTCTTAGCTTAATTAAATTGTATTGGGAGGTTTGTGAGCTTATTTTTTTTGGTTACTTTCAATGAGGTACCTTACAATCTGACAAAGACGTTAATTTCCAGTTTCCAAAAGGTGATGTCCCTGAGGGGGTTTGCAATGCCATGGAGGTCGTGGGGATTGACATCTCCTGCTGTCTTTCATTGTCGTCGTCCAAGGTTAAATAGGAAGAATTACACCAAGACAAGGTAGGCGGGCAATCAACCAATAGGACTTGTAAGGTTTCACTTAACACATACACAAATGCAAGTAGTCCAAATACATCAGGCAGCATATATTTTGTAGTTCAATATGCTTCTGCTGCTTCAACTGGAATTACACACGGCTTGAGGAATTTTTTCATGCCAATTGATTTGTAAATTACAACATTCAGAGACACTTTTTTTTTTTTTCCCCATTCATTCTCTTCGAAATGATTTTGTCTTATGCCATCAAAGGTTTACATTCAACATTGTTGTGTTAAATAAATTCAAAGATATTTATTAATATTTATTTCATGCAGATTCAAATTTAGTTTGCTTTTGCAGCTCTACTTTTGGATCTCGTGATTTTTTTTATGAGTAATGTTGTGTTATCAGAAAAATTTGACAAAAAACAGTAGGTTTTTTAGTAGAATGGTATTTTATTTTTCTTTCCTTACCAAATTTGTCACTATATAATTAAGTTAGGTAGGGATGCCAATAGAATAAGGAAAGTGAAACGTTTGATGGAATCTTATTTATATAGAATCAGAAAGAGAAAAAAATTATTTATAATACTTTTCCTCTTCTAAATCTCCAAAGATTGAAGAGTATATTCATTTTAGTTATTAATCAATAAATTCTAATTATGTACTTATGATAGACATTTAAGTTTCTCTTCATCAAGTTTTGCAAGAGTTCAGTAGCAAAAAATTAATATACACTTGGTTCTCATCCATTCAATTTTGTCAAATTAGACAAAGAGAAAAAAATTTTAACAACTGCTCTTCTTAAAAAAAAAAAAGCATTCACTCGATGTCATTCACTTCAAAACTAAGCTCCGTTTCAGTTCCCTTCGACTCTACTTGACGTCCCTAATCATTGGGTTACATATAATTCTGTTTTTATGGTTCATGTTAAAATCCTAAATTTTTATATTTTTATTCTCTCTCCTCTCTCTTGCCTGCTTCTCTCTTCTTCGGCCTGATGTTCCCTCTCAAACAAAGAAACCAGGATATTCTCTTAATAGATATCTGAAGTAGTATTCTCAAGATATAGTCTCTCTCTAAGGTTTAGGGATTCACTTAATAGCTTCGCCAATTGAACCCAAAGTTATGGTTTATAAAAGCTTGAATCCAAACCCCGAAAGGTTGCCTTTGATAAGAATTTGTTGACAAAAAATGAAAAGAATAAACATTTAAAATTATTTTTTTATTTAGATTATGATAAAAAATGAAAAGAAAAAGATATAAAATTAAAATTAATTAAATTAAAAAAGTATATATATTAATGGATGTCTTTTTTTTTTTTATACTAACAGTTGCCTGTGCCTGAAGGCACAGAAATATAATTTGGCATGTAAATAATTCAAATTTAAATTTATAAAACAAACTCACATAAAAAGTGTAAAAATAATCTATAAAAATAAAAATTATTAATCAAAAGAGATTAAAATATAAATTTTTATTATTTATTACAAATATTATCCTGAAGGCAAAAAAAATATAATTTGACGTGTAAATAACTCAAATTTAAATTTATAAAACAAACTCACATAAAAAGTGTAGAAATAATCTATAAAAATAAAAATCATTAATAAAAAAAGATTAAGGTGTAAAATTTTATTATTTATTACAAATATTATCACATTTTTTAAAATATTAATTTAAAATCTTTTATATAAAAAGTATTCAAAAAAATATGGGAAGAGTGAGAGAAAAAAATAATCTTGGTCATTTAACAAATTCAATCATTGAAAATATTTCAAATTCAAAATTTTAAACTTCCTTATTATATAAATAAAATCTTTTGTCTAAAAAGTATAAAAAAAATATGAGAAGAGTGAGAGAAAAAGAAAAATAATCTTGACTATTTAGCTAAATTCAACAATTGAAAATATTTTAAATCCAAAATTTTAAAACTCCCTTACTATATAAATGACACAAATTTAACAAGTGAAAATATTTCAAATTCAAAATTTTAAACTTTCTTACTATATAAATGACACATAGTATAAAAGTTTATGTATTTTAAATTTAAGTTTAAGCACATTAAAATTAAAATTTTAATTTAAATGTTTATTTTTAATAAAATTTTTAAAAATTTAAAATTTAAATATATTTTAAAAAATTTTAGTTGATTTTGTCTAATGGGTATGTATACATTTTTTAATAATAACAGATAATATAAGTAAATTATCATTTGTATAACTTTACAAAATATAATATATGTAATATATGCATGTATAATTTTATAAAATATTATGTTTTATTATATAGATATATATTTTAATTTATTTAGATAAAAATATAAATTAAAAATTTTATATTTTTTTCCTACCTATTTTTCTTTCATGTTCTTATCTCTCACCAAGTTCTTTCTCCAGAGATGAAAGATTTTGTTCAAATCAATAATTTTCTTTTTCTTTTTATCTTTTTTGGAAGAAGGAACCAATTATGTGGTGTTGACCGCTTGTTATATACCTATATATATATGTATTTGATCGTTGCTTCCTTCTCTTATATATATATATATATATATATATTTGACAGGGGTTCCTTCTCTGATATAACCCCCACAGCTTCCTAGCTGTTTCTTTTCCCCTGAACTGCACTCTTGATTTGTATTCTTGACAACGGTCACGCCACCACCCTGGTGCCATTAAAAGGTCAATATTTTTGTCCCTTTTATTTACGGAAATACCTCGCATCTCCTCTTGTCCGGCAAAAACCTTGTACGGGTCAATTAACGCTATAAAGTCCTGTGGCAAATTCAATCAAAATCATAGTTAAATTAGAAATGTTATTAAAGTTTTTTAAAGTGATACAAATTGAAGAATTTTGAAGAATTCTAATTGGTGTGAAGGATTACAAAACCTAATTGACTTGGACGCAGCTTTCTGGAACGTGGACGAAATTTCAGTGTACCTCGCAGGCATGGGGCGAGGAGCGTGCAGGTGCCCTCCGGGCCCGTAGGCAGCCCGCAGGAAGTGCGCGGGTGTGCCAAACTGTTATGACATGTCCCAGAAATTCCAGTAAGGTCTGCAAGCTGGAGGATGGGTGTGCACGGGTGCGAACTGCGAATATTTTGTCTGGATTTAATTTTCTATTTTGTCAAATTATGGCAATTTGGTGTAACCCTATATATGTGAAACCAACTCTGTTAATATAAGACAAAAGTGGGGAGAATATATTATGGGGACCTAGAGAGAGAGTCTTTGAAGATTGAGAGCTTTCACGTTCTTTCTCTAAATTTTTTTTGTATTTTCTTTTCACTGTCTGTGTGAGGCAGAAAGCCTACTTGTAGGATTTATCGAGTGATTCTAGCAAGAGTGACGAAAGGATTCGTGCGAGTGATTCGTAGAGAGTCTGAGTAGAGTCTTGTAACCCGTTGATAGTGGGATTGTAAATAAATGTTTTTCTCTCTGTGATAGGGTTTTCTCGTTATTCTTTTGTGTGATTACTTTCACTGTATGTGTGATTGTGTGGGTTTGGAATTTTCAAACTCCTTAAGCAATTTTTCATATTCTTAAATTAATAAATATAAAATTACATATGTTACGATATAATTAACTCCTTCATTAATATGGTAATATTTTTAAATTCTTTGATCATTAGAATTTTCAAAATTAAGTCTTTATTTAATTTCTTAAAATTGTATGAAATTTTATAATATATATGAAAAATTTATCCTTTGTAAATATAGAAATATTTTAAAATTTCCTTGAATTTTATTTTATTTTTATTAAAAAAAATTTGTTACTCTATAACTCTCTTAAAATTTTCTAAATTCAAACTATGATATTCTTAAAAAAAAAAAAAAAACTAAAAGAAAAAGGTGCATATGGTAATTCTAAATCTTCTCTCATTCTTCTGAAACAAAATCTCCATCAAAGTAATATTTTAATTTAAATTTCTTTCATAACTTTCTGAAAAAAATTCCAATGCATCTTTTCCTATTCACTAAAATTTTCTTCTAAAAATCTATTTTAAATAATTTCATCTAACATACCACCTTTTAACTTTCTCATCCCATCCACCTCCTTTTATCCTATTGCATTTTATATGTTTATAGATAAATATATCAATTATTGAATTTATATACTTAATATTTTAAATGAAAATATAGTTTTCAAAGAGTTGAAAATTTTATTTTCTATTTCATATGTGATTTTTTTTTTATTTTTTAGATATTTCATTTTATCAAAATTTTATGCTAAATAGTGTTGAATTATGATTATAGAAGGAAACAAATCGAAACAATAACATAAATCTATAAAACGGTACACTTTTTTGTTATTTTTTTTAATAAATTTGGGTTTGATATATTAAATTAATTGTTGGAAGCTTAATTTTTAATTAATTTAATTTTTTGTATTATGTAGAAGAAAATTTTAACTTAGTTTAATTTCATTTATAAAAGTTCTATTCCGCTACATTTTACATAAATATTTCGGATTTTCTTTTTACTAAATATGTGCATTATATTTATTTATTAATATTTTTTCTTAAATGCGTTCCCACATAAAAAATATTATACTGCTAGAACTATTTTAGAATTTATTAATTACTAGAATGATATGTGTTTGAAAATAATCAATTGTGAGCTAAATATGTTATTTGTGTGTTATAGGCTATCATTAAGGTTAAGCCCATTTAAAGTGATCTGATAAAATTTTAAGGTTTTGGACTTTATGACATCTTATTTTGTATGGGCCTTTTAATGTGTAGATACCTAAGCCCATATTTCTATTTTATGATGGGCTAAATAAAAGTAGGGTTTTTACAGTTATTATAAATAGGTTATGGTCCCCTTGTCATACGTAAGGGTTTTCTAATCAATCTGATATCCCATCATCAGAGAGAATTAGGAAAAGAAACCTACGTATAAACTTTGAAAATCAAAAACCACGAGATTGCAACCATGGATACAGGTACGCTTCCGCATTAATTTATTTTCTTGATGATTCGATATGAACTAAATTAACAACAAGTGATATCAGAGCCTACTCATGTTGAACATTGAGAAATTTTTTTTATAGATTAAGATTTGATAGCTAAGGTTTAAAATTTTGAGGATTAATTTTTGTCCTCAAAATTCTGAAATTTTTTTTTTGGGTTATTTTAATCTTCTTTTTATGTAAATCGTACACGTATATATGCACTTGTATATATATATACGTACTGTTAGACACACACAGAATATTTGCATTGAATGGCCATGGGTTTTGTTATTTAATGACTAAATAAAAGGTCTTCACGCTGGTTTCATTCAGTTCTGTCATTGGATACAAGTTTATACATATATGTATGCGTAATTGAAATTGGTGTGGTGCTGCACCTGTATGTAATTTAAATTGATGAAACGTGGCGCAATGATTTCCTGGATGTAGTTCGTGGGTTTTGTTGCAAAACAAATTAATATTATTATTATTATTTTTTTACCAAATCTAAAAAAAAAATGACCTGGGACTTTACAGTATTGAAAGAAATGAGCTTTCATATAATATATATATATATACAAAACATATATGCTTGCACGTTGAAACCGAGGATAAATATATGTATATTCATATATGTTTCCATTAAACCGAGGCTTTCATATGTGCTTGCACGGTTCTTTTGTCCTTTTGTGATATTATATATATATATATATATATATATGTTTGTGTGCATATGGAACTTGATCCAAGTTTGAAGTTTGCTCGTCCAGAACATTAATTGAACATGCATTGGCTTAATGGGTCATTAATTACTTTGAAGTTTGCTTTGACACGTAAGTTTTCAAAAGTTAAATTAAAATATTCTATGGACAACCCCAAGGGATTAGATGGGATGGTCTTGGACTAAAACTTAGGGGTTTACCACCCCAAGGTCTCAAGTTCAAGTCTCCTCTCTAGCAAAACTTGGGGCCAGCCTCCCGGGTGTAAAGCCTAGTAAAGGTTGGTAGGACGAGCCTCTTTGACTGGACGAACCGTATCCAGTTCTTGGGTGTGAGTTCGACTCCCCGCCGCTACGCGAATTTACGATTTATCGCTATACATGTTGAAGGGCCGGTATGTGTGGCACAAATAAAAAAAAAAAATTCTATGGACGTGTCGGATTGTAATGTATGTTGAGAATTGATTTTGTTTCCTATTAAAAAAAAAAAAAAAAAACGAAAAGGAGGAATGGTTGAATTTTTTTTTTTTGATCCTTGGGTCTATTTTGTAATTCTTGAAAGTTTGAAGTTTCTTTGAAATTTTCTTGTGGTCTTATATGAAAGGTTTTAAAAATTGTTTAACAGCCCCAAAGGTTTATTCTTATTTTAAAAGGACCCCTAAAGAGTTTTAATTTCTTTTAATTTTAAAGGAATTGATTTAAGGAATCAATTAAATTCAAATTTTGGTATTATTAATTTTTGGATATATAATATTCGACAATAAATTAATTGAAGCAACATGTTGCCGAAGCAACATGTTGCCGAAGCAACCTCTCTTGTGAAAATTATTTTATTTTTAAATATTAGAAAGTTGTGTGTCTGTAATTCATATGGATATTGGTCGGTCCAAAGGAAGGCCAATATTTGGCAAAATTATATGCATACCTGTGGTTGTAAACATGTGACAATTATTAGGTTTCTATGTGAATATTAAGTCAATCCAAAGATGAACTTATTATTTGACAGGAATTATTATTAATGTTTGATTACTACAACAAGAGTACCACTTACAATTAATATTACTGTCCAAAGACTTGATATTAATGCTGTGCTGCGTATCTTGAGATGGGTTTACCATTATTTGAATTTATTGATTATTAATTTTATTTATTAATGTGAACATGTTTTTTATTTTGTTATTTTGTTCTCTATACAGCTAATAGGTCTACTACTACTATATCTGCCAACATAAATTCGATTCCTATGCTAAATGGAACAAACTTCAAAGATTGGAAGGAGAACATATTAATTGTTCTAGGCTGCATGGATCTTGACCTTGCGCTCAGGGTTGAGCAACCCGTTTCTCTTACGGCTGAAAGTTCACCTGATTAAAAGAGGAACTTTGAGAAGTGGGATCGCTCAAATTACATGAGTCTAATGATTATTAAGGGTGGCATTCCAGAAGCCTTTAGGGGCGCAGTATTCAAAGGGATAACTAATGCCAAGCAGTTCCTTGTTGAGATTGAAAAGCGTTTTGTAAAAAACGATAAGGTTGAAACAAGCACACTTTTGCAAAGCTTGATTTCAATGAAGTATAAAGACAAGGAGAACATAAGGGAGTACATCATGGAGATGCCTCATATTGTTTCAAAACTTAAGAGATTAAAGCTTGAGCTGTCTAATGACTTGCTCGTGCATCTGGTATTGATCTCGCTTCCTGCACAATTCAGTCACTTTAAGGTCAGTTACAACTGCCAGAAGGAGAAATTGTCTCTAAATGAGCTCATTTCATATTGTGTGCAAGAGGAAGAAAGGTTGAAGCAAGATAGGAGTGAAAGTGCTCACTTGGCAAGCACCTCTAAAGATATGGGCAAGAAAAGAAAGAAAGAATATGAAGCTGCTACTAAGAGTCCAGCACAAAAGAAACAGCAACAGAACAATGAGAGCTGCTTCTTTTGTAATAAGACTGGACATGTGAAGAAGGATTGTGCCAAATATCACGCTTGGTGTGCAAAGAAAGGTACAATTCTTACTTTGGTCTGTTCTGAGGTTAATTTAGCTTTAGTACTTAGAAACACTTGGTGGTTAGATTCTGGTGCTACTACTCACATAAGTGTTTCTATGCAGGGTTGCCTGAGCTGTCGGAAGCCAAATGATGGTGAAAGATACATCTTTGTGGGAGATGGCAAATCGGTGGAAGTTGATGCAATAGGCACTTTTAGGTTATTATTAGGAATTGGTTATTATTTGGATTTGAAAGATACTTTTATTGTACTGTCTTTTAGATGGAATTTAATTTCTGTTTTCTTTGTTAGACAAATCAGGATATTATTGTTCATTTGAAAACAATTAGTTTAGTCTTTCGTTAAATTCAAATGTTATTAGTACTGGTTCATTATCTGCATATGATAACCTATACTTGCTTGATACTATTGCATCATATAATGAAACCTTGCATGTGCAATCACGTGGTACTAAACGCAAATTAAATAAAGAAAATTCAGCGTCATTATGGCACAAGCGGTTAGGTTATATCTGAAAAGATAGAATTGGAAAACTTGTGTCTGATGGCATTTTGGATTCCATTGATTTTTCAGACTTTGATGTCTGCATTAATTGTATTAAGGGAAAACAGATCAAAACTAAGAGGTTAGGTGTCAATAGAACTTCAGACATATTAGAATTGATACATATAGATATTTGTGAACCATTCCCTACGATTTCTTGGAATGGTCAACAATATTTTATATCGTTTATAGATGATTACTCATGCTATGGGTACCTATATCTCATTCATGAGAAGTCTTAGTCATTAGACGTGTTTAAAGCTTTTAAAGCTGAAGTTGAAAATTAACTCAACAAAAGGATTAAGAGCGTCAGATCTGATCGTGGTGGTGAGTACTGCGTCAGATATGACGGTTCAGGAGAACAACGTCCAGAACCATTTGCTAAATTCCTAGAGGAGTGTGGAATTGTTTCATAATACACCATGCCAGGATCCCCTAGCATGAATGGTGTAGCTGAGAGACGAAACAGAACTCTAAAAGATATGGTAAGGAGTATGATTAGTCATTCTACCTTGCCAGAATCACTCTGGGGAGAAGCACTTAAGACTGAAGCTTACATTCTTAATAGAGTACCCACTAAAGTAGTTGTCAAAACACCTTATGAGCTTTGAATAGGCAAAAAGCCTAGTTTGAAGCATTTTCAGATTTGGGGATGTCTAGCTGAGGCAAGGCCTTATAGGCCACATGAAAATAAATTGGACTCCAAAACAGTGAGCAGTTACTTTATTGAGTATTCTGAGCGATCTAGGGGCTACAAATTTTATGATCCCACACTTAGGTCAATTTTTGAAACGGGAACTGCAACATTTTTTGAGTATGTTGATTTTGGGAGAAGAAATAAGGTTAGAGACATTGCCTTTGAGGAGAAATCGGTTTCAATTCTTACTATCCTTTACGATAATGTACAAGTTTCTATACCTGTCATTGATCAAGAAGGAAATCAAGAACCTCAACAAAATAATGTTGAACAATCTCCCATCCAGAATGAGGTAATGATTCCAGAAGAACAAAATCAACAACCTCAAGAACTAATAAGGAGATCCACGAGAGAAAGGAGAAGTACTATCTCAGATGATTATATAGTATTTCTCCAAGAACGCGAGGAAGATATTGGAATGGTGGAAGATGATCCAATCAACTTTCATCAGGCTATGCAGGGTTCTAACTCTCAACAGTGGATTGATGCCATGAATGAGGAGTATAAGTTTATGCAAGACAATAAAGTTTGGGATATTGTCCTATTACCAGAAGGTGCGAAACCTATTGGTTGTAAATGGATATTTAAAACCAAAAGAGATTCGAATGGTAATGTGGAAAGATATAAGGCTCGTCTTGTAACAAAAGGCTTTACCCAGAAGGAGGGTATCGACTTCAAAGAGACTTTCTCTCCTGTTTCTACGAAAGACTTTTTCAGAATCATTATGGCGTTTGTTGCACATTTTGATCTTGAGTTTTATCAGATGGATGTTAAGACGCCGTTTCCTAATGGTGACATTAATTGAACGATCTATATGGTGCAACCAGAAAATTTTGTGTCGGGAGACTCAAAGAATATGGTTTGCAAATTAAAGAAATCCATCTATGGACTCAAACAAGCTTCCCGTCAGTGGTACCACAAATTTCACCAAGTAATTATCTCCTTTGGCTTTGAGGTAAATGTTGTGGATGATTGTGTGTATCACAAATTCAGTAGGAGTAAGTATATTTTACTGGTTTTATATGTTGATGACATATTACTTGCCACAAATGATATAGGCATGTTGCATGAAACCAAGAGATTTCTATCAAAGAATTTTGAGATGAAAGATCTTGGTGATGCATATTTTGTATTAGGGATTCAGATACATCGGGATTGCTCTCAGGGTATTCTTGGATTATCACAAAAGGCCTATATCGATAAGTTACTTAAAAGGTTTGGCATGCAGGATTGTAAACTAGGTGACACCCCTGTCGCTAAGGGAGACAAATTTAGTCTTAATCAGTACCCTAAGCACGAGCTTAAAGTTAAGAAGATGCAGAAGATTTCCTACGCGTCAGCTATTGGGAGCCTAATGTATGCTCAAGTTTGCACACGTCCAGACATAGCATTTATTGTTGGAATGCTAGGCAGATATTTAAGCAATCCTGGGATGGATCATTGGAAAGTAGCCAAACGAGTTATAAGATACTTTCAGAAAACAAAAGATTATATGCTCACATAAAGGAAATCGGATCAGTTGGAGATCATTGGGTTTTCTGATTCCAATTTTGCTGGATGCCAAGATAGTAGAAGATCCACATCAGGTTATATCTACCTGCTGACTGGAGGAGCTATATCCTAGAGGAGTGACAAGCAGACACTCATAGCTTCTTCTACTCTGACAGCAGAATTCATAACTTGTTATGAGACATCCAATCATGTAATATGGCTGTGGAATTTTGTCACTGGGCTGCATATTTTAGATCGTGTGGAAAGACCATTGAAGTTATTTTGTGACAATAAATCAGCTGTGCTATATTCCAACAACAGCAGGAGTTCTTCGAAATTTAAACACATAGACATCAAGTTCCTAGTTGTTAAGGAGAGAGTTCAGAGTGGTCAGGTGTCTATAGAGCATATTGACACAAACTCCATGATTGCGGATCTGCTCACTAAAGGCTTACCACCCAAAGTCTTTCATGAGCACGTAGCTCATATGGGTTTTGTATCATATGATGATATGTTGGTTTAGTGGGAGTTTGTATTTGGATGCTTTTCAGTTGTAGACAAATTTTATGGATTTATTTTCTGCAGAATAAGATATATGGTTTATTTACACTCTGAATGTATTTGTTGTCAGGGGCGGAGCCAGAATTTTTGCCTAGGGGGGCACCGGGCGCCATGGGGCATTAGGCGCCAAGGGGGGCACCGAACACCCAAGAAAAAATAACAATCGACTTATTTTTCAATTGAGAGTAGGAGAAAAACGATGTTATTTTTAGAGAGAAAATAAATTATTCTTGAGTATTAACTTGTGAATATATTTCTCACAGTTAATGGTTCAAGTACCTGAAATTTATTAGAGATATCCCTTACTACAAAAAATATAATTATTATTAAATTTTATTATCTATAGAATTTATTATGTTATATGCTAAATTTACTGATAGTATAAATAAAAATATGCAATAATATATTAAAAGATACACTTTATTTCACAAAAAATACCAAGTTTGATTCTTTTAAACTTCTTATATGTTAAAAAAATTTGAGTTAACTTTAAATTTTTAATAAAATCAAAATATCTTAATTTTTAATTAATTTAATTTTTAAATACAATTAAAATAATAAGAAGGGTATTTTAGTAATTTTATCTAAAAAATTGAGGGGGGTCACTTGCCCCCCTTGCCCCAACATAGCTCCGCCCCTGTTTGTTGTGATCTCGCTAAAGAACAAGGTTGGACCAGTTGAAAATAGACATGTTTAGATCACATTACATGTAATTTCCATACTACACATCTATACTTGATCTATGTCGTTGATTGTATTAATATATGTGACTATTGATGGGTTTAATTATGATACATATAACGAAAACCGTTTTAATCCTATATTGATATAATTGATGGATCAAATGTATAAAGATGATTGGTAATGATAACAAATTTTGAGCTCATAATGTAAACGATTGATGATGGACCATGCAGATATGTTGGTGGAAGGGAGAAAGATTAAATACGAGGTCGCTTTTTAGGAAAGGGGATACTGAAATTGCACGCCCAAAGTCCAATGTGACCTTCGAATCGAACTGTAGTGTGAAAAGTCAACAAGAGCAGGACGTTACCAATATTATAATATATTGTTGTCATATATATATATATATATATGTACGTATATTAGTTGTATATGTAAATTTAGTATCTCTAGGATTAGGAAATAGTATTATTTTGAATTTCTAATTTGTATCCTCTTTTAACTCTAAAAATAAGGGTTACATCTTCATTACAAACACAAAATAGAATCTGTAAAATTCTCAAGCTTAGTTTGAAAAGTGAAAAAAAAGGTGACTTTTAAGTAACTAACGAAAAAAAAAATTATTTTTTTGTGTTTAGGAAGAGAAAAAATTAATTTTTTAATAAGTAATTTTTTAATTTTTGTTAATTTGATATTTTTACTCTTAAAAATTTAAAAGAAAATTAAATATAAGAGAATAAATTTAATCATTTTACAAATAAACTAATAAGCCAATAAATTAAGATTCCAAACAGAACTTTAGACTTTTTCCCTTCATTAACAGTCGTGACTAATTAATTTGAACTATATATTAATTTATATCGGATAGGGTAATAACAAATTAGATTTCATCCTTCATGATTAACGATAGCACTTCTCTATAAAAATTGACATGACTAGAAGAGATTAAACAAAAGAGAGTAGGATTACGTGTACCAACGTCCAAAATCCACTGATGACGATTTACCCAACTAATACAGAAGCCTCTCGGAATTTCCCGGCCACCTCATCATTCAACATTATTTTGAGTACCAATTACAGAACTCCCTTCTATTTTGGAAATTAAACAGTCCAGTTGTTTCTTAAATTTTTTTTGTTTCTTAAATTTATTAATTACATATTTTTTCTATCATTTTTTCTTATTTTAATGATAAAAATATTAAAAAATATATTAAAATATAACAAAAAATGATTCAAAGAATCTTTGTAAAAGATATAAAAAGTGTATTTAGGATGAAAAAAGTTAGTAAAATTTAGTAAAAGATGTGGATTCATAATGAGTGTAATAAGATAAAAAATAAAAAATTTTTAAGAAATTTTAACATTTTTTAACGAATATCAGAGCTCCGGTAGCTAAAAAAATTTGTTTAAGAAAACTGTTCCTTAAATAAGTTAAATTCACAAAACGAACCAAAAAATGGGGGGGGGGGGGGGCGTCGAGCCGCTTTTTGGAAAAAATGCACAGACCCAATCTTCCAACTGTGGTGGAAAAGAGGAAATAACGTGTCCGAGAGGCTACAATTTTTTATTAACAGAATTTTGAAGTCACAAATAACGGAACAACCACAATTACCAATGTGACCTCACCTCAATTCTCTTATACGGCACAGGCCGGATAATGAATCTGTGATGAAATTTCAAAACTATAAACAATTAGTACAATTAATGCTTCAATAGCGCGATCCGCGATCCCTTATCCAAATGGACCAAGGCTTGCTTTGCCTAAAAATCCATAAAACACGCACTAGCACAGTTTATCTTGGTTTTAGGACCAGGCTTTCTTGATAAGAGTTAGGTCCGGTCCGGTGTAGTGCACTGAATTGTGTACTGTGCATTATTAGATCAAACAGTAACATTTGATCCAACAGGTGCACAGTTCGGTGCAGTGCAACGGATCTACCTCTGGTCCGACTTTCTTTGCAAAACATGCACTAGCACAGTTTATCTTGATTTTAGGATCATGCTTTCTTTGCCTAAAAATCAATAGACACGCACTAGCACAGTTTATCTTGATTTTAGGACCAGGCTTTCTTTGCCTAAAAATTAATAGACACGCACCAGTATAGTTTATTTTGGTATTAAGAAAAAAGGATGCTGACGTCTCGGTGTTGACTTTTTGACGTTGAAGTCGAGAATTATTAGATTAAAATTTAATAATTTAGATACTTTTATATTTTAATATAAAAAACATGTAAATATATCTGAATTCAACGGTCACCAATTTGTTATTAGGGAGCTGAAACATTTTTTATGTTAGCCCCTATTTTGTGTATAAACCTTAGAAGTTTATATGTTTGATTTGGAAGAATGATGGGGTATAAGTAATATCATAGATAATATATAAGATTAAATATAATATGGAATTAATTTTTTATGTGAAATTATCTTTTTGGTGTTTAGTTGATGAGAGACAAAATGGGATAAAAGATATAATTTGATATGAGATGTGACATGAAATAATTTTGAACCTTTAAATTTTAACAGAAATGGAGGTGAGGGATATGTAGCACCACCACTCTCACGGTATTACTTATCTCTTATTTTAGATAATAAGTAGTATAGTCTGAAATTTTAATATTACAAAACAAACACAGGACTAAGTTTAACTTGATCAAAAATAATTCAATCTCCTAAAATAAGCGGTCAACAAACACTGCCCAGGGGAAATGCTTCTGTATATAAACCCTACACTTCTCCTACCTCCTCTATCACTCTCTTCGCTGTTGTAAAACATACATATGTCCTCATGACAAGTTGTGGAATTTGGCAGTGGCTCAGGACACAATCAACGATGGCCGGTGCCAAACCATTACTTAATGGTACTTGGAACACTCTTCTACTTGCATATGAATTCATCCTGAGGTTCTTAAAGGACACTTGGAGAAAACTATGCCAGGTATATATATGTATATATAATCTCCAATCACTCTTTTTAAATTTATTGGAACTTTTGTTATGTACAATTTTAGTGCTCTTTTTTTTTTTTCTCCCTCTCTATATAATCTGCATGTACATAATTTTTCAAAATGATGAAGTACTCCAATTAATTAATATAACCTTTGTTAAGCTTGATAGATTGGGACATAATTAAGAAGAGATAGTGGGGGTTGTGATTCTCTAGGGTTACTAATATTATTAGTTATTTTATATTTTGTAATTAAAAAATTTTGAATATGTATATTTGGTTTTTCACTAAAAATTCACAGTAAATATTTTTTTTTTGTAGATATTGTTAATCTTACGATCATTTTAACTCCGCAAATAACATTTCTAATTCTGGCTGTTTGTGTCTGCAGATGAAGAAAATATTTACAATCAACCGAATTGTTGCTTTAATTGCCTTTGGGCTAGAGGCTGCATCTGCTGTTGTAGAGCAAATTTCGAATGAGCAAACGGATGAGCATGAATCGCACCCGCCAAATCATCCAAAACTCTACGTCCTCACACTTCTTGCCGCCATATTTTCACTCCTATCACTGCTATTGGCATTGTTTGAAATGATGCATAAGGTGCCAACGTCAAGTAAATGGGTTGATTTTAAAGTCGAGTGCTTCAACATCAGTCTTGCCTTGGCTCAAGCAATTTCTTCTCTTCTCCAGTTCATTTTTATACAATTTTATCATACCAAATACCCCATTCGCTTTTCGTTCCTTCCCTTAATCTTCGCACTCATTGTATTGATTTTAAGTTTTATTTCTCATCGGACGGACTCCATTCAGTGCCGACTTGTTTGTGGCCATCAAACTCTTAATTGCATTGGAGAGAAGGACGTTGATGGAGTGTACGTGATTAAGGATGTAATAATTTTGGATGATTTCACCGCGTGAAAAATTAAATATGCCATCACTTCTAATTAATTCGATCCGTATGTTTAAACAATTAAATAAACAAAGCTTTAATAAAAAAAAGATATATATATATATATATATAGAAAAATTAAATTTTCCTTCCAGCTGGGTTGCTCGGTGGTGCAGGTTTTCTTTCTCCCTTTATCTGTCCCATTACTTTAATAAATTTATTATTTAAAGATTTGATTTATCCATGGTTTATAGGCTAGCATTAAGTTTGCCAATTGCAACTATAACAGTAGAGAAAGCGCTTTCACCTGTGAAGACTGTAAAGCAATAATTAAACAATGGAAAGGAAGATGAATGTCTAAATGGTTGTTTTTGATTCCATACATCAAAAAGAAGTTTTGATCAAATTTCTAATGAAGTTAATTATGCAATATTATCAAAATATGAAAACTCGATTAAGAGGTGCTGTAGTTATTTTTCTGTTTCCTTAGTTGGGTGGAAGGATAATGTTTATGCAATAATACATTTGCTTTTGCTTTTGAATTAAGCAAAAGAATACAAATATTTCTCTCTATTTTCAATTTTTTTTTTTCTTTATAAGTCAACACCAGGTCCATGTACCCCCGCTATATATATATTGTGAATTAAAGTGACATGTTCTTGCAAGGAAAGTGCTCCCTACCTGCCCATGTATCCCGAGTCAAAAAATGAATGCTGGTATTCTTACAGATTGCGCAAGACAAATTCCCCAGAGCCAATTAATTTGAAAATGAATCCTGATGCTGACAGGTATTCTTACAAATTGTCCAGGACAACGTCCCCAAAGCCAATTAAGAAAATTATTAATCCTGAAGCAAGCTTATAGCTACATGGATTCTGTGCAAATTGCTTCTAGATTTTGTATTGTACATCCAGCAAATTTAGAGAGCTTCAAGAAGACCATTCAATGAGTTATCCAACAGCCCGTGTAGCGAAGCGAGTCTATATGCACCTAAGAGTTTGTACAAATTTCTAGCTAAACTCAATAACCTTTAATACTAACTTCTAAGACTAAACCTAGGACACTTTAAAACTTTTTCGAAAAACGTCTTCAACTCTTTCGTTGAGGTTGGCTTTGGCATATCGAGTACTGCTTTATGTCTCAACGATCATTATTTTGATCACAAATTATCAATTACAAATGTAAAACTTAACAATACTCATTTTAGATCTGATCTAAGATTGAGACTCAAACAAAGAGCAAGATAGAGAGATATTTCAGAGAGTTTTTTCACAAACTGCGCTTTCAGAGGGAAGCTTTATGGAAGCAAAAAGTGTTGATGCTAATACTATATCAACGCTTTAGACCGTACTTTAGTAAATAAATCCAATCGAGACCTATTCTGGTATTTACTGACCTAAAAGACTTTATCCAGGAGAAGGTTATGTATAGGATATGCCTTACCGTTATCCATATCTATTTATAATATCTCTATATATATCCTGCTCATAATTTTCCTTATGAATATGGAACATCATATCCATCCCCACTTATCCCTATTAGCCTATTTTTATTAGTGTTGTCATTGAAATTTTTATGACGGATTAGTGATATTTGTATTATGTTATAATTTTATTCTTGTTGTTTTGAATGTGTATATATAAAATATATGGTTGAAAAGAGTTTAAAATTTTGGTAAGTAAATGAATAAATGAAATTATCTTACTCATACTCTCCCCAGCAATGACAGAGCCACGTGGGGGAGGCAATTGACCCATTTTGATTTTGAATTTGAAATTACCAAAATGCCTTTAGTATTTTAGTATTATTAAAAAATTAAATTAATTAATTCAAAATTGAGATATTTTTGCCTTATTAAAAAATTAAGATTGACGTATTTTTTACTATAAAAGAGGTTTACAAGAATCAAACTTAAGTATTTTTTTACGAAAGGAAGTGCATTCTCTTACTGCACTATTAAATACTTTTATGTATAATATCAATAAATGTAATATATAACATAACAACTCCTATATGTAATAAAATTTAATAATAATTATAACCTTTTTTTTTTTTTTTTTGTAAAAAGGATGCCCTAGTAAACCTTAGGCTAGTTGAACAATTAAATTATATATTCATCAGTTTAATGTTTAAGAATAATTTTTTCTCTCTTTATGAGCAAAATCACTTTTCTCCTAATCTTAACTCTAATGTAACTCATTATCATCTTTTTAGGTGTTCAGTGCCATTTTTACTGAAAATCTTGGATTTATCCCTACTTGCAAGTAAGATATATCCTATTCATAACAAGTAGGGCCTACAGATACCAATTGAATATAGATAAAATGATCATCCCAAACTTTATTAGAGTAAAAACACTCATCTAAACTCATTCCTTTTTCTTTCTTAATTTACATTTCAACTATTTTAGAGTCTAGACTTGTTAATTTTTTTCTCTGAATTGGAAAGTCATCATGCTATGTTTTTAATAAATTGTTTAAAGTAATTCTAATGTTGAATGCTTTCTAATAAAGAATATTTAAAGAATTTTAATTTTAATTTTAATTCGAATTAAAATTTGTTTAACTATTAAGAAATTTGCAAGAATATTTTTTTTAACCTTTTGGATAATTTAGTGTGTGTTTGGAGTGATAAAAAGTGAGAAAAAATGAGATAAAGTGAAAAAAGTTGTGAATTCATAATGCGTGCAGTGAAAGAAAAAAATTGACGTGACAAAAAGTTTATAGAGATTTATAGAGTTTTTTGGAGCTTTTTGGAGCTCCAAACGGTGCCTTAGAATGCGAATTTGGATAAAAAAAAAAGCTCAGGGTAAAATTATCATTTTATAATTTGAGTTCAGATTGGGATAAATTTTTTTAGCAATTAAGAAACACATTGATAAATATTTTTAATCTTTTGGAAAACTCAAAATACAAATTTGGGCAAAAAATGGATCCAGAGATAAAATAGTTATTTTACAACTTGAGTTTAGATTTGATCAAAATTTACTTAGTTATTAAGTAATATGGATGAATATTTTTATTAATTTTTTTGGAAGCTCAAAATATGAATTTTAAAAAAAAATAGACCCAGAAGTAAAATAGTTATTTTATAACCTAAGAGAGTGACTAAAAGAAATTGTAATCACAAAGTAGTTGTTTTTTATTTTTTCCTCAATTTTTTGTTCGAATTTTGATTGTAACAGAATAGTTATTCCATTACTTGAGCTGTGGAATGCATTTTTTCACTTAATATGGGAATAACTATTTATTAGAAATAACATTTCAACTTAAGTTTTTGGCACCAAACATAAGAGTAGGTTAAAATAAGAATAAATTCATTTCATTCTCACGTATTAAATGTGACTTAAATAAAAATAATGATATTTATCAAAATATTTATACTTTTTGTACTTTTTTAATATGTACAAAAATCAAAGAATTTTTTTTTAATAAATTTGCGTTCAATTTCTTATTTTGTGTATGGCAGTGGTAGGAGCGGGAGGATCCTTGGTTAGTCTAGAATCTGCTATGTAGGGCTTGAGGATCCCAGGACGTGCCTAGGATCCTCCTGGCAAGAGCCTTTGAATCTGGGAAGTAAAAAAATGTCAATGTTTAGCCAGACGACGGCGAAGGAAGAGCAAGGCAACTATAAGAGAGAGAGAGAGAGAGAGAGAGAGAGAGAGAGAGTAGGCGTGGGTATATATAAGGGGCTTAAAGACTTGTTATATTGCAGATGGAGGTATCGTGATATATATATAATATAAATACTCTTAGGTATTTAGGCCTTGGGCCAGAAAAGAAGAAAAATGACACATCCTTTCGTGTTTTAAAAGAAAAAAAAAAGTTTTGAAATTACAATAATTTCTTGTTTCATTGAACTAAGATAACGGTGAAATTTTCCCATTAATTTAGTGGTCCATGAAGATTGTTGCAACTGGGATGATTACTTTATTAGCCATGGTAATTGGTGGGGATACTTAGCAATTTCACATATTTCACCGACACAATTTCCTTTCGAAAAAATGGTATTATAACCTTCATAAGGTGATGCGTCTTTTGTTCTTATTTGATCTGAGTATTATTAAAATACTGGATTAAAGCATCTTAATTGTGCCTGGCCATGTTTCGTATTCATGCGTATTCTTTTATCATCGATTTTGATCGAGGTTATACTAGTTAATTATTTCATAGAACAATGGGAATTATTATATTAGTTTCATTCATGGAGTAGGCACTATATTTTGTTTTGATTTATGAATTAAATGCTTTTGTATGGTGCTGAAACTTTTTCTGCTGGCATTTGCAATGAGCATATCCGGGTATAGACTGTACCGTAAAGTCCATGCAGTTAGTAATTTGGATCCTTAGTTGACCATTAACTAGGGTAATTCCTGGTGATATTTTGCATTCATACATTTCATGGAGACTTTTTCTAGAAAATGATATTCTTGATATACACAAGGTTATGCATATTTCACATGTACTTACATGGAAGGTAGGTTTTTGTGCTTATTGGGACAATAAAAGGTTTGACAACTAGCCAGCTTGAGGAAATTGGTTGCCAAATAATTCTTTGGGAATACATATCAATTGGCATTTCAACCTTCCTCTGAACTGATTGATGAGTTGGGGGGTCTCCACAAATTCATGAATTGGCCAAGGGCTCTACTTACTGATTCTGCTGGTTTTTAAATGGTTGTCATCAGTGATAGTGTTATATTTATATGAATTGACTTCGTTATTCTCAGTATTTTGATTCCTCGTATTCTAGTATTTCATTTCCTATCTTCCTTTTACTGATGCGCGGACATATGCTCACATTTTTTAATTAGGAAGAATATGGTACACCATATCATGTCCTTACTTCTACATTTGCTCTATTTTATTTCGTTTACACCTTGCCAAATGTTTGAATAAAGATATTCCTAATTGCATTTTGGGCCATTACATGTGGATTGCTTCAAGTGTATCAAGTCCCCGCCTTGCCCGCTGACCCGTGTTATTTGGTTCAACGCAAAAAGTTTGAACTGAAGTTCTGCTGATAGATGATATAATTATAAACGGGATATTTAAAAGTGTATTATGTGTTCCATTATAAGTTTTGCCCTCTGTCCTATGTTATTTAGTTCAACACAAAAAGTTCGAATTAAACTTCTTGCTGATAGATGATATAGGGCCTGTTTGGAGTAAAAAAAAAAAAATCAAAAGTAAATTTTTTTTAGAATTTAGAATGTAAAAAGTTATTTTGAAATGATAGTTAGATGTTTGAATTTAATTTGATAAAAAAGTTGTTAAAAATTATATAAAGTAATATATGACATAATTTTAATAGAGAATCTTAAAAATTTTTAGAGTTTTGTGAAACTTTTTAATACAAATATCAGTCTAATTTTTAAAAAAATCTAGCAAAATCTATTAGAACCCACCATTTTAGTTTGTTCCAGTGGACTTTGATAAATTTTTAAAAAAAATTAGAACTTTTTAGAGTTTGAAAAAATTAAAATTTTTAAAGTTTTTGAAAATTTTTGAACTATTTGGTGCTCCAAACGTTATCATAATTATAAATGGGATATCCAGAAGTGTATTATGTGTTCCATTATAAGTTGTCAAGCTAAAAATTATGCCCTTCTTCATAAAATTCAAAAATGCTTAGCATTGCTTGTTTTGCGAGGACGTTGTATGAAACTTGTTGTTTGGATGATTCAATCTTCATGGATTATTTTGCTAGTAGGTTTGAGCAGTGGTAATAATGCAACTAAGCTCACAATGTTATTTTTTTTAGGTCTCATTATTGCATTTAGCTGATATTACCAAAAAAAGGTGTCACATTTCAGGTAATTTTGAGATATTAATGTTGAAGCATTTGTGTACCGTTAAACATTATACGCATTTATGGCTTATTGCTGCTCCAAACTTCTTATGTTGTCAGACGACTTAGTAAAGCGTAGTACTGAAAATGCATTACTGTTGTTCATCTCACACACCACATCTTGGGTGCGCGGTTTTTACATATTTGCCGGATAAAATCTTTAACCATTGTGTAATCAAACTAATAGACCCAGGATTACTGGTCTAAGGGTAAAAGCTCAGGCTGTCAAGTGGGAGAATATGGTTTGAGTTTGATAGAAATTTCCAGAGTAAAGTTGGAGGTCATGTTATTCTCAATTCACCCCTTCCAAAGCCATGGAATGATCGGACCAACACTGGTTCTCAACTTTCGTTTCTGTCTACTCGATTTCGGGCTATCATTTTTTGATAGTTATATGTGTAGTTAACTCCACAATCGTGCACAAACAAATGTTTACCTGCAATGTGGACCGTTTCAGTAGATGGAACAAAAAGGGGAAATTTGCCATACTTGTACTTTAAAATATGGTATGATAGGAGTAGACTTTTCACAAAATTATTGTATTATTAAAATATTTTGGTGTATAAAAGTGACTTATTTTAAAAATATATATAATAATTAAAGAAATAGAAAAATATAAATATTCATCAAATTAAGTGTACTTTTTGTTTGATATTATTATTTTCACATTACCCTTTCATAAATGTTTAAACTTATTAGTTATTAAGTTGCTATTTTCAAGTGTCTTTTCTAATAAAAAATATAATATAGGTATGATATTTCGTAATATTTAATTTAGTGTATTGAAGTGCCAGTATACTATATTTCGGAAGATGTATACTTAAACATAGTTCATTGGTGTAGTAGTGATTTTTGGTAACTATGACACAAGCAAATTCATCATGCAGCTCATTACGTGAGCAGGTCTATTGACTCGTTTATTACACTATGTTATATTCCACTATATTCCACTTTAAAAATTTATCATTTTTTTTCTAATTTTTGAGTGTGAATATAAATCACATGTTATAATAGAAATTGTAGTGCTTCCTCCTTCCTATCATATTAGACATCATGATGAGTTGCTATTTTTAGAGGGAGTTGGGTATCCTTTTGACATCGTAGTTTGGAGTGCTTTGGGTGCTGACATGTATGACTGTGTATATCCTACCTGTACCGCTCGGTTTGGCACAGCTCTTGTACCTGAGGTAATAACTTTTTGTTTGATATGCATTGAACTTAATTGAATTGAACATTTACACACACACTGATTTAAATTCCATCTCTTACAACACTACCCACTTTACCACAGATGAAAAGATTTGCTTGCTTGCTCCGTCTGACGGATAAATCTCAGAGTAATATGGTCACTTTACTAACCACTCAAAAGAGAGTTTTGTACCAGTTCATTCACTCACAGGAACTCCCTTTTCTTTTTGAGACTTTACCTTGAGGCTGAGAGGAATATTGCCAACGGACAGACAATTATTGGTTTGTTTGAAGGGCTCTTAAATTGCTTGCTTGCTCCACCATCTGACACATAAATATCTCAGTAATTTGGCTACTCCACTGACCACTCGAAAAAGCGATATTTTTTCCCTTGGGGGTGAGAGAAATATTGCCAATTAACAGAGTTATTATTTGGTTTGGAAGACTTAAATTGTCAATTGTAGCATTCTTGTACACAGAGTCTTATTTTTACACGAAAGCGTGTTGATATCTGATGTATCCATGCTCACTCCCTGGATTTCCTTTGTATTTGACATTTTAACGCTAAGAGCTTGCTTGAGGCTCCCAGAGAGAATCAACGAGAAAATAATAAAGAAATACTTTTGAGTGTTGTAGATTTAGGAAAAGAATGAAGGTAAGTGCTTTCAGGGTTTATTTTTCTACGTACCAAATCAAATGCACGAATGGATGGTAACATAATGTTTACTTTAAAAGAAAGAACATATTTTTTCCTCGAGGACAAAGGTCTTAACCCTATGAAGTAATTTATTCAATAGCATTTGTACTAAAGGTCACTTGCCCTCTACTTCTACAAAAACACCAACTTCTTCAGGCAGGGAGTTCTAAAGCAGAAGCACAGAGCCATGGCAGATGATACCCGTCCCATTGATCCTACATGCACGTGCATAGTATACTCATATTTGGAGGGCTTGTTTTCTTCATATTTTAAAATTGGTGTTTGGTGAATCTATAACTGTTTTATTTATTATTTATTTATTTGTTTGCTGTAGGTTTGCGAAAACTATACAACGGCATACATTCATTGCCTTGTTACCAAAGATGCTGTGGGATCTCAGCTTCTGTCATATCATAACTTGTATTTCATGCTGCAGGTGCCGATCTGAAAAATTTCTATAGAATAAATTATTGGGTCATTATTTAAATCTATTTGAATTATAAATTATTTGAAACTCTGCAGCTTAGCAGAGATCTACATTCATCTATTGTTGAAGGACGTTTTCCTGAGTATCTCCGCCTCTTGCTTTGTTTACTTTCCAACTATATTTTTCTCAGCTGGTTGTTTGCAGAGAATATTAGTTGATAAATGTTCTCTGCAGTCAATTTCCGACGTTATATTATCTGGTTTGACATTTTTAACACTCCATTTCCCCGCTTTCTGCAGGTCTGCATGTGGCTTTCTGCAGAAAATGGTATGCGGAGATTGACCCTTATATTCCTTTGTGTGCGCGGTCTTTTACTTTTCATCTAGCACATTAAGAAGACATTATTCAATTCTTAGCACCTTTGTTAAGTAGGGTTAGATTTTATGTGTTACTAACAATAGAATTTTCTTCCTTGTGTTTAGGCATTTTGTTCCTTTTTTTGTGAAATAAGTCCGGAACTTCCTGACAGTTGCATATTTATTTTACTAAAGGGTGCTATTAGATTATGTTAATATTCTGTAACTCCTTTCCTTATGGTTACTAAAGGCTTATCTAGTTATTAATTTCAGGACTCTAAAATTAGTCAAGGTAGGAGTAAGATGGCCTTTTAATAGAATTCAATTTGGACAATTATAGTATTTAGAATTTAAGTATTAAGTGATGAGTAATGAATTATAAAAAATGAATTATCGTAAAATTTAAATATTAAATGATAAGCATAATTTACTTTAGATAATTATAATATTAATTGATAAGTAGCATTTAATAGTTCTTATTTGATAAAACTAATTACTTTGAATGAAGAACAAGTGTCATAAGTATAATTCCTAGCTAAGTGTCACATCATGAGTTATGAGTTATGAGTTATTAAAAAAAAAAGTGAGACTTTCCTCATGCCAAGGGATAGTTTAAAGTGAAAAAGTAACCCCCACCCAGAGTAGAAGGTCATGGATTTTGGTCATCCTAACCTCATCTATCTATATATTATATAATATTATACAAGACCCAACTCTGTTCCGTTGTGATGAAAATGGTGTTTTGAGTTATTTTAAATGACATTTTTTACATTGTCTTAGAAATATTATAATTTGAAAATATAAAAATAAGATTAGATTGATTTTTAAATTGATTGTTGCTAGAATAAAAGATGTGATGAGGTGTGATTGATATGATTGGTTCTTTCTTAAAATTGTAATATTCATGTATATAAAATATACGTAACCTTACACATAATGGGTTAAGACATTTCATTCAATGTTTGTTCTTAACACATTGAATACCTTGCGTGGCTTTTCCATTTCTTGGGACCTCGTCAAGTGAACCTTAAGAGTTCGTGAGTGCATAATTTTTGACACCTGGCAAACTATTTTGCAACTTTTTTTTCTCCATAAAAAATTTCCCTCTTTTTGGTGGCCTTTGTTGGAACATTATGACCTTCGATGGGAAAATTAGAAAAACATTACCTTGGATAACCATGCTGTGACATCTAACTTTTGTTTGTGTATATATATATATATATATATTCATACAATGATATGATATGCAGTTGCGTATTTATTTGTTTCAAAGTTATTATCTTTTCTTTTCCTTCTTCCTTCCTTCATCTAAAGGCTAGAAAAAAATAATGTTGTTAATTATTAAATAATGGCTGCAATAGTTCCCATTGATTTTCTTTTCCTGCTATGCACGTATCATTTCCAGAATTAATATGATCATCACTGTAAGGTTTGGTAATTTTCTTCCTCTGCAGCTTATTTCTGATATCACTGATGTTGACACTTCTGTGTGCCTTAAAAAAACATTTTTCCTACAATTTTCCTACTTGGTGCTTGATCTGGTGCTAGTCAGGAAAAGAGCTTTCGTTGAGTACTTAATTTGATGCATACAGAATACCTCTACAGTTCATTTAATACTTAATTTCTAAAGAGCACGTACATGGACACGCAGTATGAACATGATACTATACAAACACACACATACGCTAATTTTAAAAATTATCAGATTACAAGTTAGAGATACCTTAACAAATAAATACACACACACGTTACAAGTTAGAGACACCTTAACAAATAAATATACGCACACACGTTACAAGTTAGAGACACCTTAACGAATAAATATATACTCACACACACAGAGGTTACAAGTTAGAGACACTTTAATAAATTAATATATACTCTCTCCTTCTCTCACACACACACAAACACACACACGTTACAAATTAGAGACAACTTAACAAATAAATATATGCTCTCTCACTCTTTCACACACACACACACACATTTTACAAGTTAAAGGCACCATAACAAATAAATATCTCTCTCTCTCTCTCACACACACACACGCCCCTACCTGGCAAGTTAGAGATATCTTAACAAATAAATATATATACTTTCTATCTTTTTTTCTCTCTCTCTCTCTCTCACGCGCACGTGCGTTATACAAGTTAGAGGCATCTTAACAAATAAATATATACTCACACACACATACACATTACAAGTTAGAGACACTGCGTGCACACAGAGATAGAGAACAACTATTTATTCACTTTATATCTAAAATTCTATTGTGTTTTGAGTAATGAACATATATTTCTGAAGAGTGTTTGGTTATAAAATAACTAAAAACTAATATGATATATTTAGAGAAGTATCTAACTTGTGTTGGGAGGTGTTCAATAAATATCAGTTTCTGACACTGATACACCACTTTCTTGGAAGTGTCTTATTCTTAGCTTGATTAAATTGTATTGGGAGGTTTGTGAACTTTTTTTTTGAGGGGGGGGGGGGTGGTGTACTTTCAATGAGGTGCCAAACAATCTGACAAAGACGTTAATTTCCAGTTTCCAAAAAGTGATGTCCCTTAGTGGGTTTGTAATGCCATGGAGGTCGTGGGGATAGACATCTCCTGCTGTCTTTCATTCTCATCGTCCAAGGTTAAATAGGAAGAATTACACCAAGACAGGGCAGGCCGGCAATCAACCAATAGGAATTGAAATGTTTCACTCAACATGTACACAAATACAAGTAGTACAAATACATCAGGCAGCATATATTTTGTAGTACTTCAACATGCTGCTGCTGCTGCTTCAACTGGAATTACACACGGCTTGAGGAATTTTTTCATGCCAATTGATTTGTAAACTACAACATTCAGAGACACATTTTTTTCCCCCATTCAATGTCTTCGAAATGATTGTCTTATACCATCAAAGGTTTACGTTCAACATTGTTGTATTGAATAAACGAGTCCGTGATTTAACGCTGAAAATTAACATAAGCAAGAAACTGATACAAGTCAAATATAAAATCTGAAACAAGTCACACCGAAAGCAAGCTGACCGTACAACTGGGTTATTAAAAAAAAAAAAAGGCTCTTTAGTAAATTTAAGAAGTAAATGTCATTGGTTTCACATGTATTACCTTGTGAATGAGATTGGGAAGAGTCTTGGAAGAGAGGTAGCGGGCATCTGAGTTGCAAAAGGCACACTCATGCCGATGCTCTCCAGGAATGTA
The DNA here is from genome assembly GCA_019916065.1 of Vitellaria paradoxa. Classification (NCBI taxonomy): domain Eukaryota; kingdom Viridiplantae; phylum Streptophyta; class Magnoliopsida; order Ericales; family Sapotaceae; genus Vitellaria; species Vitellaria paradoxa. Next base: position 9,606,951 of record CM034239.1, read on the forward strand.
AGTAAATTGAAATTTTGGCTCGGCATGAAAGCGCAGATCCAAATTTAAATTTCACCTGAAGAGTTTAAAAATAAAGTTGGTTGGGCGACAAAAACTTAAGAGTAAACAAATAACTTAAAAGCAAAATTAACAGGCTACCCAAGCTACAATCTATAGCAACCTTGTATTTTAGTTCGTTCGTGTTTAACATAAGATGTGGTTTATGTTGGAATTCATGATTTTAACCATGATTTTTTTTAAACTTTAAATCAATATTTATGTAAGGTCCACGTATTATTAAATTTAGATCAAATATGAAATTTAAAATATTCTATGTGGACTTTAGAGTCCTACATTCAATTATTTAAAACCATGAATAATTTGAATAAAATTATCTTCAAGTGAGGACTTTGAAAATATAGAAGTGGGCATATTCCACGTTGAAAACCTTTGAAAACTTCCATAAACTGATATATGCCAAAGTTAAAAAAAAAAAAAAAAAAGAAAAGGTCCAAGGGCACCCATATATAGTAAATGAAAGAGTAGAATGGGTTAGCCTATATCACTAGTGTGGGCCATTTGGCCCATGTGAGACTTAAGTTTAGGTTGTGTTAATTTTGTTATTTTTTTTAACAGGTATATCTTCCCCAAATAGTCACCAACAAACTAGCAGACATATCTCTTCCAACAACCATGACTGGTGTCCTTTCTCCCAACAAACATAATCGATGATTGTCTACATATACATCTAATCATGCATAAAAAAGAAAGAGAATTTTTTATATTAAATATCATTGTATGCAAAATTCTTTTTGTATAAGAAAAATTCATTTTTCATACAAAGAGTACAAGTAAAATTTTAGGTTCGTAAAAACACACAAATTGTCGCTTTCTTTTGTGTGTGAGTAGTTATTTTATCTTGCAAAACTAACATCCGTTAAAACCAAAAATCTTGTGGGGACAAATTCAATCTTTAGGAGATAGTATCCTAACACTAAATTTGATCAAAATATATTCAAATATCTATCCTAAAACTATAAATTTTATTTTTATGAATTTCTTTTATTTTTAAAAAAAATAGTAACTAATTTGAACTAATTTTCCAACAGTTTCTTTCGATTCTGTCACCGCCAACCCCTCTTTTGCTGCTACCGCCTATATATATGTACTTACATATATATATATATATATATATATATAAATATTACGGTCTATATTGATATTTGTTTATACATATATATATATATATATATATGCGATGTATGTGTGTGCGGAGTTTAAAATTGAAGTTTGCCAGTAGTGTTAGGTTGTAGGAGGCATGAAAAAAGATGGGTTTGGAGTTTTGCGAGGTAAATGGTGACAGAGGAAATTTAATACTAATCGTGTTTAGAGTTGTATAAAAATGTATAAAATAAAATAAAATTATAAAAATAAATGTCACATAATTTATATAATAAATAAAAAATTTAAAATTTATTATTTTATAATTCGTATTTATAAAAATTTATAAAATTTTATTTGATTTTTTTTAACACTAAATGAAGCAATAATTGTCTCCAGAGTCCGTAGTAACAGGAAATAATTGTCTGCAGAGTCAGTAGTAATAGTAACACAAGGGGTTGGGATTATCAAATGACTGTCCATGAATGAATTTTTTTTTTAAATCAAAATATGTTTTAATAAATATTTTAATTTAAACTGATAATGCAATAAAGCATACAAATCGTTTTTTATAACTTTTTTTTTTCTTTTGATAAATTTTTCCCCTCAATGAGATTCTTTATGGAATCTCTATTTTGAGTACCAATTACAGTATTCCTCCTATTTTGGGAAACGTTATACTTGTTTCTTACAAATATTTAATGCGAAATATATTTTAACTTTATTAATTAAATATTTTCTCTATTATTTTTATTTTAATGATTAAAATATTTAAAAATAAATATTAAAATATGATAAAAAATGATTTAAGGAATTACATTCAATTAAATAAGAAAGATATAAAATAGAGAGAGAGAGAGAGAGAGAGAGAGAGTTCGGAGCCGCTTTTTAGGAAAATGTATTTTGAAATTGCACCGCCCAAAGTCTTTTGTGGCCCTCCAACTCTACGGTGAAAAAGGCAATAATGTCGGCAAGCCTTCTATTTGTTTTATTTATTTATTTATTTATTTTTTAACAGAATTTTGAAGTCACCAATGATTGACAAACAACACATTTACAATTGCTAACATGACTTCAATTCTTTGACGGAAGCCATGAGCAAAGTGATTTCAATTCTGTGACAGAAGTCATGAGAAACGTTACGTCAATGAGACCTAGAAGGCCTCTTATTCCACTACAATCGCGATGGTTCTACGCGAGGAATTTGTGGTCGCTGAATGAAACGTGTTTTCACAAGTTTCCCCCTGGGTTTCAATGTTTGAACCACCGCCCACTTCTTTCTCGGTATTTGCCATTCTCCAAGCTGATTCCTGTGGAGGACATTCCTGTGGGTCCTCATTCTCGTTTTGAAGTATCAGAATCAGTTCCTGACCCATCATGATCAGAAGGATCATAGTCAGTCAGCTTTCTTTTCTCTTCACGCGACCTCTCAATCACAGTATCAAGTTGTTTGCCCTGAATTTTAGCTTCCAAGTCCTTCTTCCTCCTTGTTGCATTTGGATCGGCAATGTGAAACCCTTTTTTTGTCATTTTTACTGGAGTTCTTATAGATAAGGAAGTCTCCTTCTGCCTTTGCACCTCGAGAGCATTCTTCGTCCGGTCTCGTGGGGACGAATTGTCGCCTTTTGTTTTCATCCTTTTGTTTTCATTCTTGTCAAATTTAGTAGAAAATTATGAAACAGTGGAGAACTAAATCGGGCCCGGCAGTCGATGTCAAATGTTCTCACCACGTCTTTAATGAACGCGGTTTGGTGATTGAGGTTCAATACCCAAAAAATTACTTAAACAACATTCTTTTGGAGCTCCCAATGCTACCTCAGTGCATCTTGTGGAGTATCTGTAGACCTAGAGAATGAATAAATTAATAAAGTGATGATTGGATAATAACATTATTATATTCATCCAAAATATATTGATAGTTTATTTTACATTTAATACTCATCACTTTATATTTAATGTGTCGTAAATTTCCAGGTAGTAGGTGTGATGTGACATTTAGACATTCCAAATATCATTTCATATTTGCCACTAAGCAAGTAACTAATGATATTGTAATAAATGAACTAAATTAATTGCGATGTCACATTTATAGTTGCATTTAAACCAACATTTACACATTTTATGCAGGGCTAAATCGATAAGGTCACAATGAAATATGTTTAGGGCCAAACTCATACATGTTTGGTGTATATATTTTTTATACCAGCAGATAGTCACATGTCCTACACTCATTTCTTAGTTAAGGGAACTCTTTATTTTAAAGAGGCAAAAATTGGAAAGTAGTTTTTTTTTTAGATTTTTTGTGGACTCTCCATTTTGAATACCAACTACAGTAGTCCCTTCTATTCTGGGGAACACTATAAATGTTTCTTAAAAATTTTTAATGCCAACTGATAAATCAATAACTTTGTATCCTCCAAAAATTCAGTCTAAACTTGAAATGTTGTCTAGTACACAGATGTGGTGCCTGTCAAAGAGCCTCCAATGCTTAAGTTAGTAAGAGAATTGAGTACTGATTTTTGCAAAGTTTTAGTAAAGTAAGAATGTATGTGTGTCTGTGAACTTGTGAAATGGCAATATATATAGAAGTGTGGGACCAGTATAGGCAAGATATACATGAGCCTCACACAATCATATTCCATTCCAATCAAATTATGCCACTTGTGTTGAAGATTTTATGGTCAATTTCCTTAATTAGTTATTAAACCGTTAAACAGTAGGCAGCACTTTCATAGGCGCAAATCATAGAATATGCCAGAAGATGGTTATATACATGTGATTGTGATATAATAAATCTTATCTTTAATGTAACGGTCGTCTAGCTTGACTAATGTCCATACTGCTTGATCGGCTCGAGTTATGATGGTCATTTGGGCGAACTTGATTAATCGAGCATACCCTATCAGATGTTCCCGATTCCCTCGATCACCAAAGCAGGTCGAGAGGAATCCAATAATTGCCTCGCTTAGAATGCACCCTATTAGATGCCCCTGATATCTCGGTCAGTAAAGGGGAGCGAGAGAATCTAACGGTTAGCTGATACTTGGAAATACACGTGCATTGATTATGTCATCGACGCGCGTGCGGCTATTGAAAGGATGTAACTACTTTACTACCTTGCCATGCGTTGGGTGTATATTAACCATGATGTTAGAACTGTCAGCATGCCACTTTCAAGCCGTAAGATCAAATTTTCCTACCTAGATTCTGGCCGTCAATTTTGAAAAAACTCTAATATAAATATTAGGGGCGCCCTCCTGGTTTCTTTTATGCAAATTGATTTCTACAACTGCCATTATCGTAACTTTGACAAAAGTGTCTACCTCCTGCTAAACTTACTTCTTCGTTTGAGTTGGTAAGAACCATTTTCTTTTATTGTTCATTTTCTTTGCTTTTTATGTTCTAGCTAATAGTTCGTTGTACCTATTTTTACGAAAGAAACCGTAGGCTTCCAAATCCCTTAGTGTTTATAGAAAACCCTAGATACATTAAATCTATCGTTAGTGGTTTGATTTTCCTGTCATATACATTTCGTGTGTCCCAGTTGTTTTTGTCTGTTGCCATGGGTGACCCCAAGAGACTACATCTAGTCGACGAGAAAGGATCTGACGACGATGGTTATGTCTTCGCCTGACATAGAGCTTCTCATGGCCCCAATACCACTGGGCTTCGGGTAGACGACATTGGGCGTATCATCAATGCTTTCGAGCTCAACATCAGAAAAAGTTTCCCTCGTACCATCACTGCTGATGATAATAGTGACCTGTTCGAGGCAACAGGCATCAAATCGACCATCACCATGAAAAGGATCTCACAAATAATTTTTGAAGGTACATCTAGGTCTTTTATTTGAGTTTTGTCCAATTTCTTCATGTCTTAAGGTTTTAATCTTTTTTTTTTTTAACTTTGGTCAACTCGAAAGCCAGCTGCCTTTTCCCCATAACAAAAAGAGTCTTCTTCGCCTTGCGAAAAAACATTTAGTTCGGGAGGCTAAATTCTTGATTACAATAGATAAATTAGCCTTCTACCAGTTCGTCCAAGACCGCATACAAGAAGCCCTGGCAGTTGAACACGAGCAGAGTGAGTTCATGAGTTATACTTTACAAAGTTTTATACTTCAATTTTTCTCATTTTGTTTTCTTTTTAATAGATAATACAATTCTTGAGGAGATTAAGTGAGAAAAAGCTCAGCCCGACAGATCATAAGAACACACCGAGAAATGGGAGGAAAAGATGTTTAACATCACTTACTTGGACAGGGCAGACAAGAAAAAATTTGCCCCCTAAAAGATCTTAAGGGAGCCCGTCCAAAGAAAGCTAAGACTACAAAATCTCCACCACCCTTGACTAGCCATCAAAAGAACATCTCCAATCTTTATTGTCAAAGGAAGGTCGTTTGGATTTCCTCTTTCTCTCCAAAGAGAACTACTTCAGAGTTGGGACCTAAGTTGGTGCATCCTTTCACCAGTCCATCCCGTCAAGAAGTGATGTAGTTTGGCAGAAATTGCTGTCAGCTGTCACCGATGTTGACTTGGATCCGTTGAGGGTTGCCCCAACACTAACATGGTATATGATATGAATCACGACATCTTTAGGGTATGTTTCCCCATTTTACTGTCTAATCACTTATCTTTTTATTTTCTTTCTCTTCTTTTTCCCTTCTTCTTAAAAAGCTTAACCTATCTTTATTACGTTATTCAAATAATGGTCAGGTCCCTTGCTATATACACACGACTGGCTAACACAAAGAAGGCTTTGGCTAATGAGAAGAAAAGAACAAAAGAAACTCTAACCGACCTTAAAGCCGCCAAAGATATCGCTACCGTCGCTCAAGCAAAGAAAGAGGAAGTCCTCAAGCACAAGCGTAAGATTATTGAAGAAAATAAAACTCTGAAAACTGAACATGCTAGTTTTTGGAAAAAGGTCGCTACCGAGAAGGCGTTGAAGGAGGCCACTAAAAAGAGGATTGTGGAACTGACCAAGGAACTGCAAGACGTGGAAAGCATTGCCATTGCTCATTTAAAAGACACTGACGATTTTCAGGACTTGCTCATGCCAATGGTCTTGCAAGGCTTTGACCACGCCAAAGAGAAATTTGCTGTATTTTTTCTTAATTTTGATCTCTTTAAAATCAAGCCTGGTCGTGCTGCTACTGAAGGAGAGCAACGAAGTAAAGAGCATGAAGATGCTGGAGAACAAGTTGAGGTTGAAAGACATACCAAAGACCTTGAATAAGCCAAAGAGACCACCGAAGTAACCACCATTGAAGTTGAAAATGTCGGTGGTATTCCGGAGACTACTAATGCTGAGAAAGTTGACGACACTATCTAGAATGCTGCTTGAATACTCCTTTTTGGCCCCCTTTTTTTGCTTTGACGTACCTCTTTTTTTATATGTTTAAATCATACGCGTCTTCACTTTTGAATAGAATTCATCTTTTGTTTTTATTTTTATCTTGTGTTGTCTTTTTCTTTTTTACTTACATCGAGTGACATTCATTTCGCCTTTGGCTTTCGAAATAGTCTTTACTTGAATTTTCGTACTGCTTGGTCACATGAACTGAGCAGGAATCTTTACCCTTTTTTGGTATTAGCATCGTGAGCTTTCTTTGCTTTACTTGGCCATGTGAGTCGAGTAGGATCTTTGCTTTATTCAGTCACATGAACCGAGCAGGATCTTTACTTTGCTCGATCAGGTGAACCGAGTAGGAATTTTTTATCATTTTTGGCATTAGCTACGTAAGTCATCTTTACGCTGCTCGATCACATGAACCGAGCAAGTCTTAGCTCTGTAAGGTCACGTGAACCAAGTAAGAACTTTGCTTTACTCAGTCACGTGAACCGAGTAGGGCTTCTTGCCATTTTTTAACATTGGCCACGTGAGCCAGCTTTATGCTGCTCGGTCATGTGAGCTAAGTAGGATCTTTAATCTATTCGGTCACATGAATCAAGCAGGGAATCTTGCCATAGTAGAAATCATTCACCCATTCACCATAGGAGCCTGTTAAAATGTAGCATTTTATTAATAATTGATAAAATTACAATTGTAATGTTTCTCATACATAGTATTTTCGTAGATGCCCTACATACTGTTGGTAAGATAGCTCTTTACCCTTGAGTGTCTTGAGTTTGTGAGTCCTTTTTTAAATATGACCTAGTACTTCATATGGCCCTTACCAGTTTGGCCCAGGTTTTCCTTCCTGTGAGTTGCTCATGGACTGATTCACCTTTTTCAGCACCATTCTCCACACTTAAATTCCCTTAGCCGAGCCCTAGAATTATGGTATTGTCGCATCCTCTACTAGTAAGACACTATTCTGATTGCAGCTTGTAATCTTCTTTCGTCAAGTAGATCAATTTCTTTATTTATTGCTTCCTCATTCTCCTCTGGGTTAAAATTCTGTGTTCTTAAGCTGGGAAGTCCAATCTCAATGGGGATCACAACTTCAGCTCCGCACGTGAGAAAAAATAGAGTTTGTTCAGTTGCCACCCTCTCGGTAGTTCGATAAGCCCATAAAATACTTGAGAGTTCATGTGCCCAGAAGCCTTTTGCCTTATCCAACTTCGTCTTGATGATCTCAAAGAGAGATGGATCGGTAACTTCAACCTAACCATTATTTTGAGGGTGCTCGGGTGATGAGTATTGATGGCTAATGCCCAAGTCTTCACACAACCTATTGAACTATTTTCTTTTGAACTGGCTTCCGTTGTCTATGATCACCACCCTATGGACTCCAAATCGGCAGACTATATTTTACCCTAAAAACTTCCTCATATTCTGCTTTGTAATGATTGGTAAGGCCTCTACTTCCACCCACTTGGTAAAATAATCAATTGTAATCACAACAAACTTCATTTGTTCTCTTCTTAGTGGAAATGGCCCAATAATATCCATTCATCACTGAGGGAATAGCCAGGGGCTTTGAATTTGTGTTAACTCCTGAGCATATTTCCTAGGATATACTAGAGAATCGTTGGCACTTGTCACATTCCTTAATAAGCTCTTGGGTGTCTTCTTCAATAGTAGGCCAGTAGTAGCCTGCCCTCAGAATCTTCCTAACTAGAGCCTTGCCCCCCCAATGATTTTCACAAACAACTTCATGAACTTCTTTTATAACATAATCAGCCTCTTGGTCGTTCACGCACCTCAGTAATGGAGAGCTTTGCCCTTTTTTGCAGAGGATCCTATCCATGATAAGATATCTGCTTGATTAGTATAGGACTCTTCTTATTTTATTCTTGTCATTTAGCAAAGCTCCATGTTTCAAATACTCTCTGATCGGCCTCGCCCATTTGGCATCTTTTTTGACTTGATTAACTTTTGGGATTTGGATCCCCAGAAAATCTAGTATTTCGATCAAAGCGTTTGAGTTTACCTCCCTCGGGGATGTAATTCTAGCCAAACAATCAGTTTTCTCGTTCTGTAATCTTGGAACCCTTTGCAACTGGAACTTAGAGAACTTTCTCGCCAAATTCTTCACCATCTGATAATATTTGGCCATGCTCTCCCCTGGTGTTTTACAGTCCTCGTGTACTTACTCTACAACTAATTGGGAGTCACTTCGAACCATTATTGGCTCTGCTCCCATTCGCCAAGCCATTCGGAGACCAATAGTTAAAATTTTATACTCAACTTCGTTATTGGAGGGAAAAAGCCTGAAATAGAGAGCACATTCTAATTTGTGACCATCAAGGAAAATGAGAATTACACCTACAGTACTTGAAATCTACATGGAAGACCCATCAATATTCAACACTTAAGTCTGCTCTGTATCTTCATCTTTGGGTGGGTTAGCTGGGTGAGTTGTAAATTCAGTTATAAAATCTACCGCAGCTTGCTTTTTGATTGTCAATCGTGGTCGATATTAAATGTCAAATTAGCAAAGCTTGATTAACCACTTCACCAATCTACCTGAAGTTTTTGAGTTGTGCAGTACATTCTTTAGGGGTTGGTTAATGAGCACCACGATCATATAGGTCTAAAAATAGGCTTTGAGTCACCAAGCCACTATTACCAAAATAAGGGTCATCAATTTCATATTCATATAACGCTCTTCTGATCCCTAAGAACCTTGCTTATGTAATAAATGGGTTTTTGTACCCTATCTTTCTCCCGAACAAGTGTGGAGCTCACTGTCGTGATGAAACTGAGAGGTATAAGTATAATTTCTCCCATTTCGGGTGGTCCAACTGAGTAACGGCACTGATCCCAAGTACTGTTTCAACTGTCGGAAAGCATTATCACGTTCTACTGCTTAGTTAAAAGGCTTCCTAAGCACTCTAAAGAAGGGATGACATTTGTTCATGGACTGGAATATGAATCTATTCAAAGCTGCCACCCTCCCAATTTCTACACCTCCTTTGTTGTCTATAGGGGTTGCATTTTTCTAGATTAGTCTTTATTCTTCGGCTGGACACCATGAAACCGAGCAATTTACCAAATGCGATCCCAAATGCACATTTGGTTGGGTTTAATTTCATTCTGTACTTCCTCAAAGTGTCAGAGGTTTCTTGTGAATCAACGATGTGAGAATTAGCTTTCTTGCACTTGACAAGCATATCATCCATTTATAGCTCTACATTTTTTCTAATTTTATTTTTGAACATTCTGTTCATTAACCACTGATATGTCGCCCCTGCATTTTTCAAACCGAAGGGCATAATGTTAAAGCAATACAATCCCTAGTTGGTGATGAACGCTGTATGCTCCTAATTATGCTTGGCCATTTTAATTTGATTATATCCTGAGAAATCATCCATAAATGACAATAGCACGTGCCCTGCTCTAGAGTCAACTAGCAAATCAATGGCCAGTATGGAAAACTGTCCTTTGAGCGTGCTTTATTGAGGTCTGTGAAATCAACACACATCCACCACTTGCCATTAGACTTCTTCACCATTACTATGTTCAATAGCCAAGTGGGATAGTGGACTTTCTAGATAAATTTGGTTTTCAATAACTTGTCAACTTCCTGTTCAATCGCCTCGTTGCGCTCAGGACGGAAGATTTTCCTTTTCTACTTTATTAGCCTAGCCTCCAAAAAAATGTTCAAATGATGGGCAACCACTTTTGTATCATTCCCACATGTATTCATGAGACCAAGCAAAAACATCCACATTATTTACCAAAAAATTTGCCAGCTCGCTTTGAAATTGCTTAGAAGTTTTTGAGCCTATCTTAACAGATCTATTTTGCTTGGGAGCGCTAACCATGGCATCTTTTAGTTCATCCACTAGCTCTCCTCTCTTCAGCTTTTCATCATCCCTAACTTCTAGCCCATTCATAACCAGTGTCTCTTACTCGAGTCTTGCTTGAGGAAGGACATGTAACATATTCTCGTAGCCTTTTGATCTCTCTTGGCACATCTCACACCGTTCTCAGTCGGGAACTTAACCCAAGATGGTATGCGAATGTGACCATTTTAAATTGATTGTGAGCCATCCTCCCGAGGATAACATTATATGCCAACAGGCAATTGAACACCAAAAAATTTATCATCTTCGTGGCTTAATGTGGTTCTTCGCCGAGGGTCACCGGCAAAACAGCAGAACTAAGTGGAGTCACTCGGTCCCTAGTGAAGTCAACAAGTGGGGATGACACTAGTTGTAGTTTCTTCTTTTTAATCTTCATCTTATCGAATGCCCTTATACAAAATGTCCACTAAACAGCAGCTATCCGCTAAAATTCTCCAAATCTTGAAGTTAGCAATTATCGACGAAATGACCAAGGAGGTCATCATGTGGTTGGCATATTTCTTCAACTTCCTCCTCGGTGAAGATGATTGAATGATGCTAAGCTCGGGCCTTCTTATTCGGTTGGTCAGCTGTTAGCACCACCCTGTTCCCACCAACTTCTTGAGCATAATTTCATCTTGCACTAGAGGATTCTCCTCCAGCTACAAATCCACCAAAAATAACTCTTATTTCCCTGATCGAATGGTTGTTTAGCTATGCTCAGTCGAGACTTCTCCTCCTTGGACTCCTTCATTCGGGCTCGTTCGTTAGGCCTTTCTATTGTTGCTCAACCGGCCATGAACCAAGCGAGCCTCCCTCGCCTTATCAATTTCTTGACCTGCCTCTTCAGATCGAAATAGTAGTCACTGTCGTGGCTGTGATTCTTATGGAATCTATAATACTTCGCTCGAGATCGTTTATTACCTAGTGTCCTTAATATCTTGAGACACTTCAAGGCTAAATCATTCTGAATTTCACAAGAAAACATTTTCTAATCTATTGTTGAGAGGAGTGAAGTTACGATCAAGGTCACCATATCGCCATACGCCCTCATTAGACCTATCATTAAACTTTTGATTCTTAGAATTTCGAGAATCTCAAGCATTCACAGAAGCCTTTGGTCGCTTTCTGCCCCATCACTTTCTCGTTTTACCCTTAGGCTATCCTCCACATTGATACGTTTTTGAATTCAAACCATTAGTTCAACCATATTAACAAGACCATTATCTAGAAGTGCAACTATAAATTTGGGCGTCCTGAACCACTCATAAAGGATGTAATATCCACCTTGTCATCTACTTCATCCACCTCTAGGATTTCCTTATTGAACCTCCCAACATAATCTCTGAGGGACTCATCTCTGCCTTGCTTGATTGTTAAAAGGTGGGTAGTTGATCATCTTTGCATTTTTTCTCCAATAAAATGGCCAACAAATAGTTTGTCAAATTGTGAAAAGTTAATAATGGTGCCCAGCTTGATCTTGTTGAACCACAATCAAGCCAGGCCTTTAAGTGTTACCAAGAATACCTAGCATATGATCTCGTCGGGATAAGTGTGTATACGCATCAAAGTTTTGTATGTATGTAGATGGTTAAAAAGATCCTTCGATCCATCAAAGGAGTCAAGTGTAGGCATCTTGAATTTGTGTGACAGAGGATAAGCCATTATCACCTAAAAAAAAAAGAGAATTTCCATCAACATTCGCCTCATCTATTGCATTTGGGCCTTTGATAGTAGCAAAGACACTATGAAGTTGAGCTTGCATGGCCTTCATCGGTTCTTCCCATAGATAGACACTAGCATCCTTCACATTTGCCGCCTCCATGTGTGATACCTCGGAATGACTGCCAGCTCCACCGTTAGTTCCAACCGTCCTTTCTCGTCTGCTAGATAATTTTATTCTCCCCCACGACACCTATTCCATTTGCTTCCTATCCATCTCAATTTCCTCTACCGTTCACTTTAACTATTCCCCAATTATATGCTCCATTAACAAGGGGATCCATTGGGGGAGGTGAAACATGAATAAGGATAGCATTCTGCTACTGAAGTAATGCTTGATTCTCGGCCACCAGAGTCTGTATGACCACCATTATCTCTCTTATTTGGTTTTCAATGACGTTAATTTTTTCATCAATCTGATTCTTTGTCACTTTGGCTGGTTGTGACTAAATTTGAGTGTTTGTAACGGACCTAATTTAGACCATAAAAACTGTGAGAAAAGTCAATTCCCACAGATGGTGCCAAACTAATAAATCAGTAATTTCGTATCCGTCAAGGATCCAGTCCAAGCCCGGAATGTTGTACACTATACTAGTGTGGTGCCTGCCAAAAAATTTACGATACTTAAGTTAGTAAGAGAATTAAGTGAAGATTTTGGTAGAGTTTTAGTAAGGCAAAAATGTATGTGTATCTATGTACTTGCGAAATGGCAATATACATAGAAGTGTGGGACTTGTATAAGCAAGATATACATGAGCATCACATAATCATGCTCCTTCCAATCAGATTATGCCACCTGTATTGTAAATCTCATGGTCGATTCCCTTAATTAGTTATCAAATCGTCAAGCGGCAGACAGCATTTTTATAGGCATAAATTATGGAATATGCTAGAAGATGGTTATATACGTGATTGTGACATAATCAATCTTATCTTTAATGCAACAGTTGTTTGGCCTGACCGAGGTCCATATCGCTCAGTTAGCTCGGGTTAGAATGGTTGTTCAGGCAAACTTGATCGATCGGGCACACCCTATCGATGCCCTCGATTCCTTTGGTCACTGAAGTGGGTCGAGAAGAATCCAATAATTGCCTTGCTCAGAAGGCACCTTATCACCAAATATATTTTACTAATTAAATATTTTCTCTATTATTTGTTTCTCATTTTAATAATAAAAAATTTTAAAAATAAATATTAAAATATAATAAAAATGATTTAAGGAATTGTTGTACATCCAATTAAATAAGAAAGATATAAAATAGAGAAGTAGTATATTTAAAAATTTTGTTTAAGAAAACTATTCCTCAGATTCACAAAAGACCAAAAAAAAAAAAGTTACGGAATCGGATGTTTGGTTTACTAAAATTCATCAATTTTTATCAACTTTTGATATTTTCTTTCAATCAAATTTTATCACATATTACTTTTACATCAATTTTTTATACTTTTCTTATATATATATATATTTTTTTTATAATCTAAACAGCACCCAAATTGAAAATCTGAAAATATGCCTAGCCGGGATAATTTATTTTAAAATTGCAAGCCTAAAGTCTTATATCGTCTTCCCAGTGTAGTACATGAAGAACATGCAAGGAAAGTGTATTTTAAAATTGCACGCCCAAAGTCGTAGTCTTATGCCGCCTTCCGACTAGTAAAAGCCACTGTGAAGTCACAAACAAGATTTGGAACCTACGAACGCAGTGCATACGTAAACTGCGATAAGATATATAGTTTTTTTTTTTTTTTTTGGGGGTAATTAAGAGGTGTAGTTGAAAACTCATTTTCACACCATGTCAATAAATTTAACAACACGTGAAGTGAGATTTTAATATCAAAATTTAGGTGTTAAAAATAAGAGAATTTTATTTCTATATGCAATAAATAATTTTTTTACGTTGATGTACTAACAATGTACCTAAATATTCTAAACAAAATTAGTATTAAGTTTCTTATATGATTAAAATTTTAACCAAAAAGTTTAAATAAAAAAATTATGACGATTCAAAGATTTTAATTTTTTTTTCCACAACATTAAAGCCTAACCTGTGTTTTGATTTCTCTCTCTAATTAATTTTTGATAAGTATCATAAAAGAAATTATAAATTATGATATTTAATTTGGAAGGTTCAACTTTCTAAATATTGTAACTGAGCGGAATCTAAGTTAGCAATTTTAATTTACATATGATCTTTACTCTTAAAATATAATGAAATTTAAAATACCTAACTCATTTTATAGATAATAGTTGGGTCTATTAAATTATGAATTGAGCAAAAAAATAAAAATGATCTCAATCATTGAATAAAAATAAATTAACTATTAAATCTTAATAATTTGTGAAGAAATTTTTTTCAAAAACTATCATGTCTTATCCTATGGATAACTAATTTCTATCACACGCACTGAATGAATGTGTAACGAAATTTCAAAAACATAAATATAATTTCACATCAATGTTTAAATCTGGTGACAAGGATTGGAATGACCAAATCCCATCACAAACCAGATAAAAGTTTCACCAAATACCTTTAGCTCTGTTTAGATATCTTGACTTATTAGTTTATTTGTTTATTTATAAAATAAGTAAATTTATTCTTTTACATTTTATAGTTTTTTAAAACTAAAATGTTAAATTAATTAAAATTAAATAGTCAACTACAAAAAAAATTAGTAAAAACTAAAAGGTCAACTACTAACTAACTAGCTAAAAAAAATTATCTTTTTTACTTTCCAGAGCAAGCCTTTAACCTTGGCTTAGTATTCATTTGGGAGAAAAAAAAAATTGATAACTCAACAATCAGTTGCTAATTTTTTAATTTTTTTTGAATATCAAATTTATCTTTTCATATTTTAAGGTTCTTTTAAGTATTGAAGGATAAAAATGTTAAATTAATAAAAAATTAAAAAATTATTCCTAAAAAATTAGTTTTTTTTTTTTTCATTCTTAAACACCAAAAACATATTAGTTTCTTTTACTAACTAACTAATAAGTCTACCAAAAAAAAAAAAAAGCCATTTTTTTTCTTTCAAACTCAGCCTTGCATTTATATGCCTGTTAAAAAAAATAAAAAAACAAGTACAAGCGTGGCTTTTTAATTTGCCCACCTCGCCATGCACGGTTCACACCATCGCAAGCCTCAACTTGTTTTTAAATCCCAGGGGAAATGCCCGTATATATAAACCCTCGACCTCTTCCATATCTTTCGTCGTAGCTACCTCTCTATCGCTCTCTTCTCTGCTATTGAACTTAACATATAGATATATATATATATATATATATTTCCCTATGAAAAATTGTGGGATGGTAGCTTTTTGGCAATGGCTCAAGACACAGTTTACGATGGCCAGTACCAAATCATTATTGCTTGATGATACTTGGAACACTCTTCTACTTGCATGTGTGTTCATACTGAAGTTCCTAAAGGAGACTTGGAGAAAACTATGCCAGGTATATATTTATATATATAACCTCTAATTACTCTATTTAAATTTATTGAAACTTTTGTTATATATCTACAATTTTAGGGTTTTTTTTTTTTTTTTAAATATAATCCGCATGTACATAGTTCTCCAAAATGATGAAGTGCTCCAATTAATTATAACGTTTTTGCTATGCTTGATTGATTGGGACATAATTAAAAAGAGGTAAGCGGTGGTTGTGACTCTATAGGATTACCGAAACTATTAGTTATATTATATTTTGTAATTAAAAGATTTTAACTGTGTATTTGATTTTTTTTTCATTAAAAATTTACCGTTAAATATTATCTTTTTTATGTAGATATTGGGTATTCTTGGAGTGATATAAATTAGTATAAATTTATAAAAATTATAATCTCGTAATTCTCTTACTGCGATTAAAAATTTTAATTTTTGTACAAATTTATAAAAATTTGTAGAGATTAAAGAAAGTCCAAACGGGGCCATTGTTAATCACATGGTCATTTTTGACCTTGCAATTAACATTTGTAAGTCTGTTTATGTCTGCAGATGAAGAAAATCGTTACCATCAAGCGAATTATTGCGTTAACTGCATTTGGATTGGAGGCTGTATCTGCAATTCTAGAGCAAATATCCAACGAACTAACGGACGAACCAAATCATCCAAAACTCTACATCTTCACTCTTCTTGCCGCCATATTTTCACTCCTATCACTGCTGCTGGCACTGTTTGAAATGATGCACGAGGTGCCAAGGTCACGTAAATGGGTTGATTTAAAAACTGAGTGCATCAGTATCAGTTTTGCCTTGGCTCAAACAATCTCCTCTCTACTCCAGTTCATTTTAATACAATTTTATCATACCAAATACCCCATTCGCTTTTCATTCATTCCCTTAATCTTTGCGCTCATTGTATTGATTTCAAGTTTTATTTCTCATCGGCCGGACACCATTCATTGTCGACTAGTTTGCGGCCCTCTAGCGTTTAATCGCATCGGAGAGAAAGACCTTGATGGAGTGTACGTGATAAGGATGTTATAACTCTGGGTGCTTTCCCCATGGGAAAAGTCAAATACATAGTCTTTAACACATTTTCGTTAAAGTAAAGAGAGAAGAACAAGGTCATAATCTCAAATTATAAGGGAAAATAAAAGCCTATGCACACAACATGGGTCGATATAAGGAAGAAGCAGAGTAAATAGTTCTTTCTGAACATTACTGTTTCTAAGCCAAGGTCAAATAATCAACCAAAACAAACTTTTCACTCTGGCGCAACCACTGAATCTTCTCAATGGCAAGTTCCTCATCATCTTCCAACCACAAGAAGTAGACTCTTGTCAAATTCTTGAGCTCAGCTACTCTCTCTCTCTCGCTCTCTCATCCTCCATGGCAAGAGAAAATATGATGTACGTGGAAAATATCAACCCCGGCCCTTTGCCCCCTTTTCCCCTCAGCCCTCCTCTCCCGATGCATAACTGTAGGTAAGAAAATGATGAATAAAGCATCGGAAGTGATTCCCAACAAAAAAAAAACTCCAATGCTTAGATCCCGTTTGGTAATGTTTCGATTTTCTATTTATGTTATCAAAATTTTGTGAACTTGTAATAGAAACATATTTGATAAACCTGTTTATGTTTTTTTTTTCGAAAAAAAATAAAAACATAAACAGAAAAACGTAAATAGAAAAAATGTATTTTCACTCTAATTTTCTTTTCTGTTACCAATATTTTGTCAACTTTAAAACTTTACCTATTTTTGGTACATTACATAAAAATAAATTATTTTATTCAAATATTTTATTAAAATAAGTTATTTTAATAAATAATATAATTAAATTCAATAAATTAAATTAATTATATAAATTAATATAAATTATTTTTAATAAATAATAAAACTAAATTAATTAATTTAATTTAATTTAATAATTAATTATTGCTAAATTATCTGAAATAAATATCATAATTAATTTATTTAATTTAATAATTAAATTAATTTATATGAAATAATTAATAATAAATAATTAAATTACATTAATTTTAATTTAATTTAATTTAATAATAATTATTAAAATATTTTAAATAAATATCATAATTAAATTAAATTATTTATGATGTAATTAATTTAATTTATATAAAATATATTTTACTAAATAATTTTAATTAATAATTTAATTAATTTAAAAATAAATAATTTAATTTAATAATTAATCTAATTTAATTATTTATTTAATATGAAATATACTTTATTAAATTATTTTTAATAAATAATATAATCTAATATAATTTAATATATTTTATATTTATTGAATTAAATGATTTTAATAAATAATTTATTGTATTAATTTAATTAATTATATTAATTTAATTAAATTAATATAAAATATATTTTATTAAGTTCTATTATTTTTTAAAAATAATAAAATTAAATATTTTTAAAATAAAAAATTAATAATTATAAACAAATTTTCATTTCCAAACACAGTAACGGCAACAAAAAACTAACAACAATAAAACGACAGCGTTATCAAACAAACCCTTAATAAGTTAAAAGCAAGTTATAATAATGGTAGTCAGAGAGAGAGAGAGAGAGAGAGACAGAGAGAGGTTACTTTGTATATATCTATACTATTTATATATTTATAATCTCTCGCATATATATTACCATGGTGGGAGGTAATATTAAATGAATGTCAGTGATGATATAAATATTAGTTTTGGTGGAGTGATATTAAAGAGACATGTTTGTATATATTTAATAGATTTTGTTTAATAGATTTTGTTTTCTCGTATACTTAAGTATAATGAATGAAGTAATTATAGCGTGTAATTATCAAGTTATTTAGTTGCAGTTTAGGTTTGGAAAAGTATAAATTTTCTTTTTAATTAACAAAAGTAAAACAGATAAGCGTGAAAACTGACAATAAAAAACTTTGTGTAATATTATATACGGATATGATGTTATTTTAAATAAAAATTTAATAATAAATATATCTCCAGATCTTATTTATATAACAAAATTAGAATTAGCTAAAACTTTGGTGGCATTTAATTAGTTTATTTTTCTGTTTTCTAGTTTTTGTTTTCATTTTATGTTTTAAAAATTTTAAAATAAAGAAGCAGAAAATACTCTATTTTTATTATTTTAAAATTTTTCTTATTTTAAATTAAAAATGCTCAAAATGACTTTTTGTTATTTTTCATTTTATGTGTAAGTTTATTTTCTGTTTTCTAAAATAAAATTTGAAAGCACAAGTGACTAAATGTATTTTGAACTTTTTTTTCTTATTTTCAAAAACGTAAAATAAAAAATGAGTTCAAAACATCAAATAAAAAATAAAAACAGAAAATAAAAAATCAAAAAATAAACCAAATGAACCCTTAGTATTTAAGTATTTAGATATAAACATGAAGTTATTTTAATATGTTACCAAAGAAGTGCATACCCATGAATCTACCATAAATGTTATGAATATTTTTATACTCCAATATAAAACTTCAATTATTATATTAAGAAGAAAATTGATAATAGTCAGCTATGTACGACAGCTTAATAACATGATAAGGTGAAGGATTGGCGTGGCAAAATCCCAACTAAATTAACACTTGGGGCGAAATCATTTATCTCTCAGAATTGATTTGATTTTAATATAAATGATTGATTTAATTTGATTGGATAAATAAAATTTTATTCTTAAAATACATTTTAAATTTATGAATTAATTTGATTTGATTTAAGAGAAATATTAAATTTGATCATATTAATAAGAAATAAAAATTATGATAAATATGATATATGAGAGTAAATTTATTCACTTACATAAATGACGTAAAAAAATTATACATTCTCATCAAATTCTATTATTTTGAATTAAATTTTAAATAAGAAAAATTTTAAAATTTAAATTATGAAATGAAATAAAATCTAACTCAGTAAAAATTTTATTTTAATTTTAAATATAAAAAATACTAAAAATTCTCGTAAGATGATATTAAATTTTATTAAACTTACCATTGCGAAATGCAAAAGAATGGAAAATAATTATATTGACGGCGTAAAACCCGTACTTTTGGCTGCTGGAGGGGACTGAGGTAGTGCATGAAGGAACCTATATATCAATGCTGCGGGTAGCGGATCCCCTTAGTTTTTTTTTTTTGAAATAATTACCTCATTAATTTGTTTTTTAAATAACTACCTTGTTATTTCTGCATTTAAAAAGTAAAAGTTACTTAATTTTTAAAATTTTAAAACTCACCTTTGTATCATAGGTACTTTAGACTAAAATAAAATTGTGAACTATATTAAATTTTAAAATGAAAAAAATGAAAATATCCATTAAAAATGAAACAGAATCAGAAGTGTAAGTATCATTAATATAAATTACTAAGATATAAAAGTAATTTTTAAATTTAAAATTAAAACCGTTATATTTAATGAAGTGTTGAATATTTTTACTTTAATTCAAAGTACAATGGGTGCAAAAATAAGTTTTTAAAGTTCAGTGAGTGTAAGTGATTTTTACCTTAAATGTCCAGAGAGTAAAAAAATAATTATTGCATTTTTATTATATATAATTATTTTATACCATTTTATATAATTTTATTAACTCACGCGCGTTTTTATAATTTTACTAATCTATCTCATTATTTTAATAAATTTATTATTTAGAATTTAGGTTTTTTTTTTTTTTTTTTTGATTTGGTTTAAAATTTGGTTTATCCATTAATTTATAGGCTAGCGTTAATTTTGCCAATTGCAACTATAACTGTAGAGAAAGTGCTTTCACCTGTAAAGATTGTGAAGCAATAATTAAACAATGGAGAGGGAGATGAACGGCTAGATGGTTGTTTGATTCCATACATCAAGAGAGAGAGAGAGTTTTTATCAAATTCCTGATGAAGTTAATTATGCAATACTATCAAATATATGGAAACTAGATTTAAGAGGTACTGTAATTATTGTTTTATGTTTCGTTAATTGGGTGGAGGAATAAGGTTTATGTAATATTATGGTACTGTTTGACGAAAGAAAAAATTTAGCATAAATTTACAATTTTTAGTATAAATTTTTTAATTTTTGAAAACAAAAAACTAAAAATTATTAAAAATTAAACTATCAAATAACCCCTACATTTGCTTTTGCTTCCAAATGGGCCTACATTTGCTTTTGCTTTTGAATTAAGTAAATGAGTACAAATATTTCCCTCGACTTTTGGTTCCTTTCTATCTTTATGAGTCAACCCCGGGTCCATGTGCCCCTACTCTATGTATCGTGAATGTGATCACACCATGCAACGAAAATGCTCCGGAGCTGCCCCCGGCCACCACCCAAGAAAAAGTATCCTGATTGTCAAAAAATCAATGGTGTTACTGTTACAAGTTGACGAAGACAACATCCAGAGACCAAACTATGATATGACCAAAGGGGCCTCGGCTCCTCGTGACACGAAAAATATCTACACGTTAAGAGGGGTCTCTGATAGGACAGTTGTCTTACGTGGGAGGCTCGGGGTGGGGAGGCCCGGGTTGGAGGGCCGACCTGATGGGTTTCTTCGGACGAGTGTGTGTATAGGGTGTGCGCAGTGATTTTGTAATTTTAAAATGTAAAGAATTAAGAAAAATATCAAAGTAAGAAAATTATAACATTTTTTGTTCTCTCATTTTAAAAATTGTAACACATAAAACAAAAATAAAAAAGTAAACCAAATGTCATTTTAACTTTCTTGAAGTTTGAAAAAAGTAAAAACATTTGACGTTTCTTTGAAATTTTTTAAATTTTTTTGAGCTTCAAATGCCCCCTTTCATGCCAAAATATATTTCCATGCCTTTTCAGAGTTTTTTTTTTTTTTTTTACACTTACAAATTCAATTTTAATGTGTTTAATATTTAAATTTTAAATAAATACACTTTTACACTCTTTGAATTTGTTAAAAATTTTGAATTTGAAATATTTTTAACCGTTAAATGTGCTCAATAGCCGAGATTATCTTTATTTTTCTTTTCACTTTGGATGTCTTTTCTCTTATTACCTTGTATCTTTTAATTAGTGATTTTTATATTTACATGTTATTTTTATAATTTTTCATGTAAGTTTATTTTATAAATTTAAATTTAAGTTATTTGTTCATTAAATTATATTTCTATACCTTTAAGTACAAGTAATTTCTAATATATATATATATATATAATATAATATAATTATTTTTATAAATATATATATTTTAAAATGGCACCCCATTACACACAATTGTATCTTACACACAGTAAATATCTAACTTTAACACCTCTCTCTCTTTCTCAACGAGAAGGCTACAATCGTACCCAATATTTTGGACTTTCTTAACCACCAACTTAACCCACTCACTTTTTTAATTTAGCATTCCTCTCCCCCTCTCTCTCTTTCTCTCTCTTTCAACCACAAGCTGCTTCTTAATCATTTTTTTTTTTCTTTTTGCTAAGTTCTTTACCAATTACACCAGTCACTTTAAATCATTTCCTATCGCTTTCTCTCTTATTTCGCTTGTTTAAAGTTTCAACAATACTATTATGCCAAGACTATTATTATTTTAGCACTGCTATAGTGCTATTTGTTTATTCTTCTCAAAGTTTTTATGGAACAGTTGGGTCCCCACTAGCAACTTGAATTGAACCATTTTTCAAGCTATTAAACATCATAGAAGGTAATAAATTTTTCTCTCTCACAAACACAACACAATACATGCTCTACTGTCACTACATTGTATAATTTATACAAATTATGTTGATTGGGTGGGTTGATTGACACATTAGGTATTGTTAGTTTTTTTTTTTTTTTGTTCATTTATAACTTCACCCCAATTAAACTTTTTGTACATTTTGCTCTCATAGTTTTTTTTTTTATTTTTTTGCACTTTAACCCTAATTATTATTCTAATTTGTAATAATTGGTATTTGCAATGTGATGGGTATTGCTAATTTTTTATTTTTTGTTCATTTATAATTTCATCCTAATTAAATTTTTTTTGTGCATTTAAGGTCAAGAACCGGGTGGAGTCAAGAACGCCGAATTCCACTATAAAATTTCTTATTGTCTATGTGATTTTAACTTTTCATATTGATTAATTGTCCCTACCTAATAGGTTCGATAATATATGATTTTCAATGGTTGCGTTGAAGGAAAGTTTTATTCTAGACAATATATGGATACAAACCATCAATCATATTGATGAAACTAAAGTCCCTAAAGTTGGTTTATTCATATAACTCTTATAATATTTTTACACTTTTTATTAGTATTATTTTGAAATGTGATTGAATAATGAATTCTTATAATTGTTTTACCTTATTAAATATCTAATTATTGATTTATATTAGTTATTGAAGATCCAAATAAATTATTTAATTTTAATATTATATTTTTAAAATAAATAAAAAATATTAAAATTTATAAAAATTGAATTTTCCTAATTAAATTCCTTGATCCATCCCTGATAGCAACCATAAAGCCAACTAAGAAAAAATGAACCCTGATGCTGAGACTTAGTTTGGAAGAAATTTAGCTAGTTAAAAATAAGGTAGTTATTTTTGTGTCTAGGAAGGAAAAAAAGTGATTTTTTTTTATGTGGATTTTTAAGTTTTGTTAATTTGACATTTGTACTCTTGAAAGTTTAAAAAAAAAAAGTTAAAATGTAAGAGGTAAATTTGACCAATCACTATTGAAGCTAACATTTAGCTTGACTAATGGCTACTAATGCCAAACGGAGCCTGACAGTTGATCAAAAATTTTCTAAGATCATGATCAAAATGTCAAAATCTTAAAGACACCAGCCCCAAAGACCAATTCTGAAAGTGACACCAACCACCAAACACCACCATGGATCCCAAAGACAGCAACCAATTCTACAAGAAATTGCGCAGCAGAGAACGGCTGCAGCGTTGGGTGCGCGAGAAGCTGATTTAATTTGTTTGTGAATTTGTGATTTTAGGAAATTTTAATTAGTTTTTGAAATTTTCATTACTAAAATTAATTAATTTTTTAATAATTATTTATAAAATTTTATTTATGTGACAACAAAGATTATAACTATATATATATTTTAGCGGTGCCAAAATAAAAAATTTTAATTCCGCCAAAGTAATAAATTTTTTTGGCGCCAATTTTATTCGTGACAATAAAATATTATTGTCACTAAATAATAATGTTTCAGTGACAATTGCTATTATCTGTCACCCAAAAATCTTAAAATGAATCTAGTGACAATAAAAAAATTTTGTTATTAAATAACATATATTACGATAATATTTTTTTATTTTCATAAAAAAATAATAATTAAGAAATTTTTTAATTTAATAATAATTAATAAGAATTATTCAATTTAATTAATTATTCAATTTAATTAAGTTTAAATTAATAATAATTGTTTAAATTAATTTAATTATATTATTTATTTTTAAATTAATTAAATTGAATTAAATAACTTTTTAATTATATTATTTATGAAAAATAATTTTAGTTTAGCACAATATTTGAATAAAATAATTTATTTTAATGTGATGCGACACAAATGAACAAAATGTTAAAATTGATAAAAAGTTTATAATAAAAAAGAAGTAAAAACGCTTTTTTTTTTTTTTTTTTGTTTAACTTTCATTTTTTTGGGAACAAAAAAAGTAGATTTAACGAATACATTTTTATTTGGGATTTTTATTTTTTTTAAATCAATAACAATCAAGAAATTATTTAATTTAATAATAATTAATAAGAATTATTCAATTTAATTTATTTTAATTTAATAATAATTGTTTAAATTAAAATAATTATATTATTTATTTTTTAAATTAATTAATTTAAATTAAATAACTTTTTAATTATATTATTTATGAAAAATAATTTTAGTTTAACAAAATATTTGAATAAAATAATTTATTTTAATGTGATGCAACACAAATGAACAAAATGTTCATAATAAAAAAAGAGTAAAAACACTTTTTTTAACTTACATTTTTTTGAAAACAAAAAAAAAATAATAGATTTAATGAATACATATTTATTGTCTATTTTAAAAAATTTATAAACATAAAAAAAAAAGTAAATATAAATATCACCTGACAATAAAATTTGTCATTAAATATTTTTAGTAACAAAAAATAAAATTTGTCACAATAAAAAATTTTAATTACTCAAAAGCAATAAATTTTTTGGCTCTAATTTTTTTGTAAATTCTAGTGATGAGATTCAGCAATAATAAAATAACTTTGTTACTAAATATTAATATTTCAGTGACAATAAAATATCTTTATCACTAAATATTAATGTTTCAGTGTCAATTTATGTTACTTATCACAAAAATAATCTTGAAATGTATTTTCAGTGACAATGAAAAAATATTGTCACCAAAATACCATCCATTTCTGACAATATTTTTTATTGTCATAAAAAACTTGTCACTGTAACTCTCTTTTCTTGTAGTGCAAAGACCATCACACGGATTCCGATCACCCAATTAGGGTGTGTTTAGTTGGTAAAAAGTTAGTCAAAAAGTATAATAAAAATAAAAAGATGTGATATAAAAGTGATATGTAAAGAAATTTGATTTAAAAAATAAGAAAAATTAGTTACAATTGATGAAATCTGGTAAATTTTGATCCCCCAAACGGGCCTTAATTTCCTTAATTTCTGAAAGTGAAAGACACCATCCCCAGCCCAACCGTTGCCTTGTTTTTAAACCCCAGCGGAAATGCCTGTATATATAAACCCTACGCTTTTTCTCTCTCCTCTATCGCTCTCTTCTCTGTTATTAAAAACTTAACTTATTTGTATTCCTAATGAAAATTTGTGAAATAATAGCTTTTTGGCGGTGGCTCGGGACACAACTAATTAACGATGGCCAGTGCCAAATCATTACTTAAAGATACTTGCAACACTCTTTTACTTGCATATGTACTCATCCTGAAGTTCTTAAAAGACACTTGGAAAAAACTATGCCACGTATATATATATATATATATAATCTCCAATTACTCTTTATAAATTTATTGAAACTTTTGTTATGTACAATTTTAGTGTTTTTTTTTCCTCCCCCAATATAATCTGCATGTACATGGCTTTTCGTCATTCCAATTGATTAATGTAACCTTTGTTTTGCTTGATAGATTGGGACATGATTAAGAAGAGATAGTGGGGGTTGTGATTCTCCTGGGTTACCAGCACTATTAGTTATTTTATATTTTACAAATTAAAAATTTTTAAATACTGAGTATTTGGTTCCCACCTAGTGAAAAAATGCTTGGTTTAGTTTGATTTGATTTACGAGTATTTGGTCTCACGTTAAAAATAAACTGTAAATACTGGTTTCTTTTTTTGGTAGATATTTTGCTCTTATAGTCATTTTAACCCCACATCTAACATTTCTAGTTTTGTATACACGTCTACAGATGAAGAAAATATTGACAATCAACCGAATTTTTGCTTTAATTGCATTTGGATTGGAGGCTGCATCTGCTGTTCTAGAGCAAATTTCTAAAGAACTAACGGATGAACATGAACCCCTCCCGCCATATCATCCAAAACTCTGCATCCTCACTCTTCTCTTGCCGCCATATTTTCACTTCTATCTCTGCTATTGGCACTGTTTGAAATGATACATGAGGAGCCAAGGTCAGGGAAATGGGTTGATTTAAAAATTGAGTGCTTCAACATCAGTTTTGCCTTGCCTCGTACAATTTTTTCCTTACTCACGTTCATTTTTATACAATTTTATCTTGCCAAATACTCCACTTGCTTTTCATTCGTTCCCTTAATTAATCTTCGGACTTAGTTGTATTGATTTTAAGTTTTATTTCTCGTCGGACGAACACCATTAAAATATTTTAATAAAATGATTCATTTTAATATGATATAACAAAAATAGACAATTTGTTAAAATTGAGAAAATATTGATTATAATAAGAAAAAAAAGGAGAGTGAAAATATTTTTCATTTTGTTTTTTTTTATCTGTTTAAGTTTTTAATTTTTTGTAAACAAAAAATAAAAATAAATTTAATGAACACGTTTTTGTTACTCATTTAGAACTTTGTAAATATAATAAACAGAAAAATAATAATCGTAAACGTTACCAAACGAAATCTTATATTCCTAACTTCACATTACTATAACCTGAATGTTATATATTTTGAATAGTCTATAGTTTACATTTGACTTATTTGCTAAATATTTTAAATGTTATATATTCTGAATAAATAAGGATATGTGTTAATATATTGATAAATAGGGGTATATGAGATGGAAACAAAGCTTTAGTTTGAGATCTCCCAACCCAGAATGAATTTTTGGTGCCAACCCCATTTGGGGGGGGGGGGGTGTGAAGTCGACTTCAGCTGTTGAAGTCGACTCCTGACTTCAGCTGTTGAAGTCGCGTGGAACGTTGTCGTTTTGCTCGAAATACTATCGTTTGATGGCTGCTACTTCCCCTTTTTTTTTTTTAATCTTCTGAGGCCACTACCTTAAGTGCGTTGTGTAATAAAAAAATTATAAATAAAAATAACTAATTTTTTATTTGATTACGTTAGAAATTAAAATAAAAATAAAAGTAAAAAATATTTTTAATATGATTAAGTAATTTTTGACAACTTTTAAGTGTGTAGTAAAATAAATAAAAATAATTAATTTTTAATATGCTTGTTAAAAATATAAATATAAATAAATTTTATTATATTTAAAAGAGATTTAAGACACATGGCGTACAGCTAATTTAGACACGTGGTGCACATCCGAGAAGAGAACAAGTTGATAATTGGGGAAACGATTGCCTTTCATGTCGTATTAATGAAGGAGCACAAAAGGTATACTCATGTCCACTTCTGATTATGGCTCCAATCACGTCTATGCCGACTATGCGGCGTGACTCTAACTATCACCGCATCATTGTTCATAATGACCGAACATGGAAGACGTGTGCCAAAGAGTATATAAATACACAAGGGATGAAGGAGAAAGGGAAGTACCATCTACTTGCAAAAGATTCTATAAAAAATCCCTCTCTACATTCTTCTCCTTGTATACATATACTAACTTGACCATCGGAAGAGCATCGGTTGAATATCGTCCAGTTAGTAGTTTCCTGTTTTTGGACCTCAGCGTTGGACCATCAAACCCGAAGCACCAGTATTGTTGAGCACTAGTTCGACCACATAAGCAGCATCCCTAAATTTGGTCGATCACGGTAGCAAAAGGTCTTGCTAAATTTTTGACACTCCAATAATTTTTAACATATTTTCTAGTGCCAAACTAAGTTTAAGTGTTATTGACAAAATTTATAAAAGTTTATTTATAAAGGATAATTATATTTATTCAAATTATATATAAGAATATAAGAACAAGAATTTATGATTTTACTCACCCCATGTTTGGAGGACAAAAAAAAAAAAAAAAAAACACAAATTTTTGTTGTTTTAGAAATTTGATAAAACACCAAAAGTTATCAATAATTCTATGCGGTAGGTTACTAACACCAATTTTTTTATTCTTTAGCCACTAATTAAGTTTGTAAGAATAAAAATAATTAATTTTTTATTTGATTAAGTTAGAAAATAAAATAAATTAAAAATTTTTGGTGTTGACAATCGTCACATAAGATTATTGATTTTACCAAATACTTAAAATACTAAAAATTTGTATTTTTTTGGCCTCCAATCAGGACCTAAATAGAAGTACAAATTTTTATTTTTATGTTCTTATATATAATTTGAGTAAACATAATTATTCTTTATAGATAAACCTTTATAAATTTTGACAAAAACACTTAATCTTAGTTTGGTATAAAAAAATATGTTAAAAATTATAATAAAATTTATTTATATTTATATTTTTAACAAGTATATTAAAAATTAATTATTTTTATTTATTTTGTTACACACTTAAAAATGGTCAGAAGTCACTTAATTATATTAAAAATATTTTTTATTTTTATTTTATTTTTGAACTTAATCAAATAAAAATTAATTATTTTATTTATAATTTTTTCATCACACAGCGCACTCATGGCAGGTTGGCTTAAAAAAAAGGGGCCGGGGAGAAAGCAGTGGCCATCTGACAATGGTGTTTCGAGCAAAGCAGGTTGGCTTAAAAAAAAAAGGGCCGGGGGGAAAGCAGTGGCCATCTGACAATGGCGTTTCGAGCAAAGCGACAGCGT
This sequence comes from Vitellaria paradoxa, assembly GCA_019916065.1. Classification (NCBI taxonomy): domain Eukaryota; kingdom Viridiplantae; phylum Streptophyta; class Magnoliopsida; order Ericales; family Sapotaceae; genus Vitellaria; species Vitellaria paradoxa. Next base: position 9,635,656 of record CM034239.1, read on the forward strand.
TTCAGGCCACTGCGGCGTCGGGGGTCTGCCACTGCGGCGTCGGGGGTCTGCTTCAGCCCCCCTTCCGCGCCATAGGCCTGTCTAGGGATGGAAACGAGCCGAATCGAGCCGAGCTTTAACATGCTTGAACTCGGCTCGAGTTTTTTATACTGAGCTTGAGCTCGATTCGAACTTTTATATAGGCTCGAGCTCGGCTCGATAAAGTAGAAGTTAGGCTCGATTAGGCTCGCGAATAATTCGATTAAACCAAAACGACGTCGTTTTGATTTAAAATATAATATATTTAAAAAATATAATAAAAATATAAAAATATTATTAAAAAAATATATATTATTCTAACCGAGCCTACTCTCGAGATTTCGAGCCGAGCTTCTTTAGGTTCCAGCTCGAGCTCGAATCCAAAACGAGTAAAAAACCGAGCTCGGTTCGAGCTCGTTTAACTCACGAATCGAGCTCGAGCCGAACTTTTTTCGAGCCGAGCTCGAGTAGCTCGCGAACAGCTCGGTTCGTTTCCACCCCTAGGCCTGTCCGGTCGAGCCCAGATAGTACACCCCGAAAAAAAAAAAAATTTATTTCACGCGATGTGTGATGCTTATGTGTCAAAACCAACTTCACCACTAATCCAATCAACCATATTCAGACTAAACAAACTCCACAAATGCATCAAATTCTCAATCACAGTATAAAATATAAACAGTATCGACCCAGCCCATTTGGTTGTCTCAGTTTTTATGTAAAATCGGTTACCTTAACCCAAGGTCACTTGACCCAGAGATTGTCCTTTGCTTACTTGGCCTGGAGTTACTCTAACGCAAGGTCTTGTTAGATTTATCCCTGAACCGATCTTGAATATAAATAATAAAAATTTAGGATATTACATTAATACTTTGAAAATACTATAACTTTATGTGTTTATCTTTTATATGATTTTGCGTATATTCTCTTTCTCTTGTTTGCATCATTTGATTTACTTAGAATTTAGAATTAATTATTTACAAATTATAAAACGAGTTATTATTTTTGCAACAAAACTAGTTTTCGTATTTTTATGATTTTCAACATATATAGGTCCGCCACTGCTCGCGGAAAACTAACCTTAATTGATTGATTGAGAAAAATAAATAATATTTTCATAATAAAATTATTTTTTTTTTAAATAATTATGATGATATAATTTTTTTCAAATATCTCAATAGACTGTCCGATACATGTGCATCGGGTCGAGAAAGGAGGTTGCTTGCACGTGAACGGTAGAAATAAATTAAATACTATAATAATTGTTGTGAAACAGAAAAACGATAATGGTCTGACCGCAATTTGCTCTTTAGGGACGAAAAAGGAGAGAAAATAAAAAAAAAATTAAAATTCATCACTTGTTTGTAAGTTCTCTTTAGAAAGAAAAAAAAAATGAAACGAAAAAAAATAGAAAGAAAAGTAAGTACTAAAATTTTAAAAATTTCATCCTCCAAAAATAAGTGAAAATAGAGAGAGAAGAAAAATGAATTAATGAAAATTTAAAAATAATATTTTTACCAATAAAACAAAGAATTAAAAAATTATAAACAGATTTTAGGATTGAATAAATTGATAACTCTTTAACTTTTCAAACTATATATTTAATGATAAAATAATAATGCAAACTATTTTTTCCGTTTATTTCTTCTCAACTAACAAACAATAGTTTTTTTTATGAAACTATCCCCTACACTATTCCTCTTTTTTTTTTTTTTAATTTCATCTTTAAACTATTAAATACACTTATTACATTCTCGAACCATCCAATTCCATTCCTATTTGGTTCAAATACTAACTCTATCCATTAAACTTAATGAAAAAATTATCATGTGCGGATTATGTGACATTTTCCACTCTACCCTAGGATATAATGGTCAATTCATGTTTATTCCTCTAATTCGAAATTAAAAAGTGCATGTTTTTAAATATAAATTACAAATTTAAATCATTAAAAATATATTTTTATTAAATATAATTTTATGAATTTATTTTAGATTTTAAATATATGTTTAAGATAGAATGCCTTGTTTTAAAATATAATTTTTAAAATATAATTGTATGAATTTAAAATTATAAAAACTATAATTTATATTCGTAATTTTATAATTTTAAATATATCTTTTTAATTCAAACCTATTTAAATTATATCATTAATTAATATAATTAGATAAATACCATAAATAAAAATACCTAAACTATTAGTAAGTAAATTATTTAAATCACATGATAATCATATATATTAGTTAATGATATAATTTAAATAGATCTGAATTAAAAAAATATATTTAACATTATAAAATTATGAATATAAATTATAATTTTAAATTCATAATTTATTTTAAAACAAAGCATTCCATGTAAAACATATATTTAAAATTTAAAATAAATTCACAAATTTATATTCCTAATTTATATTTAAAAACATAAGTTTTTTGGCACCAGATGGGAGGAATACCCTTGGGTGGGGTGAGAAATGTCATAAGACCTGCACATAACAATTTTTTCGATAATTTTAATGGATAGAGTGAGTGTTCAAATCAAATAGAATGGAATTAAATAGTTAGAAAATGTAATAAATGCATTTAATAATTTGAGAATGAAATAGAAAAAAAAATATTTTGAGGGATATTTTTATAAAAGAATTTACAAATAAAAAGAAAAAAAGTCATTATCACTCCTCTCCTAATTAATGCTCTCTTTTCTTTCTTTCTCTCCTAAATTGGCATGTTGATATTAAAAAAATAATAAAAATAAATTAAAACACAGTAGTTCCAGATATGGGCCCATCCAATCCAGCCCACACCCCCCGGGTTGGCCTCATAGTGTGAGACCTCCCAACCCAAATCAATTTTTGGTGCCAACCCCATAAGCCGTGTCCGGCCCAACCCAAAATAGCACACGAGGGAAAAGAAATTATTTCGCGCGATGTGTGATGCTTATGTGTCACAATTGCAATGACTTACTGAGGGGCGGCGCCCTAAGAGCATGGAATAATTTCTCACGCTTGGATATGCTGATGCAGGCTAAAAAAACAGGAGGTGGTTGCTTTCTTATTTTTATTTTGAAAAAGAATGGGATATCTTTATCAGTGCATCAACGACCACGAGAGGGTCCATCAATCCTCAATAGTCCTGCATGTAGCAAATAATAGTTTAATTTTTTTTTCTTTGGACTCAAAAAATAAGCATTTTAGTTGAATTGTAAGATTGAATGGTTGCGTTTTAGTTTCTTATTTTATTTTATTATTATTATTAGTTTTTTTTTCCGGTGAACCAGTTCTTCTCTTTTAATGTTTGGGCCTACGACCTCAATCTTTTGAGGTCGGAGAGAAACTCGTAACCGCTACCCATGGATGTGCACTGGGTGAAACTCGCCCTGTGGACTTAGCCGACAAAGAACCACGAGGAGATAAACCAGTTTAGGTAAGTCCTGGCTGACCGGCTCAGTCGGAAAGACCGTTGAAAATCGCCTCCACATTAAGAGGAAAGATCGCCCCCCGAAAGAGTCGAACTCGAGACCTCACGTGGCTCGAGCCCTACGATCCCGACCCTTGACCAACCCAACTACCCCTTTCGGGGCTCCTACAACCTCAATCTTTTGGGGTCGGGGAGAAGCCCGCAGCCGCTACCCATGGGTGCGCATTGGGTGAAGCCCGCCCCGTGGTCCTAGCCGGCAAAGAATCATGAGGAGGTAAACCAGTCTAGGCAAGCCCTGGCTGACCGGCTCAGCCGAGAAGACTGTTAGATGACCCTCCACAATTAGAGGAAGGACTGCCCCCAAGAGGAGTCGAACCCGGGACCTATTGGTCCTAGGCCCTTCAGCCCGCCATCCGAACCAACTCGACTACCCCTTTCGAGGCAAGCTCAATCTTAAGTATATGGACGTTTGGGGTAGGCATTGGCAGATCGAGCAAAGGTTGAATGGGAATAAATACTCCGCTGATTTAAAAAAATATCCATAGATTCTATTAATTTTTCTCTTGTTTACCTATAAAGTTTACTTCTGTTCCGTTATTTTTAAAATTTTGCTCTATTATTTTTTTATTTTTTATTTATTCTAAAATTTTAATTTTCCTCCACTAACTATAAACTATAAATTTTGGTCCGTCTCTTGAGAGTTGAGATGGGGGATTGAATGATAATTAGTTTCATGAAATTTGCCTTTAGTTGGTATTTCATTATTTTGCTTTCACTCACTGATTATTTGAGAATTGCTTTTAAGAGTTTTCACTCACTGGTCGTAGCCGTGCATATGCAAGTATTTTGACAGTTTTTCATCTTGTTTATAAATATGATACAAAGAAGTAAAGAGACAAGTGCATAACTAATTAGCTGATAATATGGTTTCTCTCTACTGACTGCTGCTTTATGCAGTGGATTACATCAGTTCAGATTGAAATTCGAGGTCACCTTATGTTACATTTTAAATCATTAATTCATTTATGTCGTTACAGCTGATTGAAAAGAAATCTCGCCAATGTTACCGTTATGTGTTTCATAGTTCTGATCTAATAACATCTCGTTGTGCACAATCGTCAATAATGTAATTTTGAAATCTCAATTGTTTGAGCGTGTGAATCTTCGATTAACCCCATGCACACCTATAAATATTCAAAAGATTATTTGTTTTCTACGTATAAAGAAATTATCTAATCGGGTTGGCTTATGTATGACCAACCAACAGAAACTGAATATATGTATGTGATATTAGTCCATGGATTTAATTTTTATTGTTGAGCCTGTATAGACCAAACCTACGGAATAAGTTCTCAGATGGATGACTCTATTATAGGCTTATCCAATAGTGATTGCGTAGTCTATTTTATTGAAGAATGTAATCAGAGCACCGAGCTACTAATATGTTAACTTTTTCCTTCTCCTTACTCGTGTGATTTCGTATGATTGATTAGGCTGCAAAACCATTTATTAATGCTGCAAAAAAAGAAAAAAAAAAGCGTGCGACAAGATGCTCGTTCGCGAACTTGTAACATTTGTTTGAGAAGTTAAATAAATAATCTCGAACATATTTTTTAAATTTGATAAATAAATGAGCCAAAATCAAATAAGAGTAATTTAATAAGATTCGCGATCAAATTCATTTATTGTTCACAAATAAACTCGTTTAAATGTTTGTGAATAGTTTTTTTTGAAATGTTCATAATCAAACTTGTTTATTACTTGTGAATAGTCTTCTTTAAATGTTTGTGAATAATTCCGTTTTGTAACTCGTTAACAATCCCATTTGAATATTTTTGCATAACATTGGGAAAACTCTTCTTTATTATTCACCAAAAAAATGTTTAGCAATTTAACCAGTACGCCAAAGTCCTAGGTCTAATGATACGCGTGAGATTATTAATTCCTATATTCCATCACATGATGTAGTAGTTTAACTCATGTTTCATATCAATGGTGGAGCCCATCAGGATTATAATATCACGTTAATTTAAAGTTCGTTTGTTAAGTTAGAAAACTTATTAAGCTTGTTTATTTAGATGTAAATGAGCAGGTTCAGTAAAAAACTTGTGAACACGCTTAATAAAAATTTTATAAATAAACTCTACAAAAGCATGTGAGTGAATCATTTGCTGTAACTGAGCCACATCCGAGCTATTTATAAACTAATGAGCCAATCTTAAACGCAAGATTTTAAACTTAATAACAATTATGCTTGAACTCGCTAAAAATCTTAACAAATATATTTGAGTACAATATTTCAAACTTGATAAAATTATTTCTCCCCCTCCCCACATCTCCTGTGCACCTAAATGCTAATTTTCTATCTTGTCACCAATCCCTGTTTAAAAATAAAAATTATCCATAGAATAAAAAATGTTATAAATTCATTTAAAAAAATTATATATATTTTAAATCAAATAATTTATATGTTGACATATATTATCATATAAATTTAACTAATATTTAAGTAAGTATGAAATATGGTGAAAATTATCATTTTTGTCTTTGTACTAATTCCGGAATTTATTAAAATTTTTATTTTTATTTTTATTCTTACGAAAAATATGTCCTTATCCTTTCCAAATAAGACGGAATAGAAAATAGGTCTTTTTGCCTAAAAATTTCATTTTCCCCCTCGAAAAGGGAAAGGAACAGACACAAGGTTGACTTAAATATGAATAACAATTTAACTCAGAGGATCCAATTACTTGCATTCGTGCGATGATTTGAGATTCAAATAACAAACTCTATGAATTAAATAATAGAAAATGAATACGAGTATCGCGATTAGGGCTTTAGTCATCTTAATATGATGATCTGATTCGATCATATATATATATATATATATATATGTATATATAATATTTTTTATATTACTATAATAGTATACAAATAACACCTAACAATAAAATATAATATATATTTATATTTATATTATGTTATATATTCATATAATTTACACTATTTTATTTTTATGTGCACTAGTTTAAATTAAATACCAATAGTACATACTTTTTTATGTTTGAAAAGTAGGACAGATATGAGATGAGTGAGTTGTGTCCATCACGGGTATAAAGTTTGTATTGAAAAGAAAAAAAAAAAAAAAAAGACAATTGGCAAAAACTCATTAATTTGTCTTTTTTATATTATTTAATTCATAGAGTTTTGTTATTTAAATCTCAAATCATCACACCAATGCAAGTATTTGGATCCTCTGGGTTAAATTGTTATTCATACTTGAGTCAACCTTGTGTTTGTTCCTTTCTCTTTCAAGGGAGAAAATGAAATTTTTGGACAAAAATTCCTATTTTTCTTACCCCTCTTGTTTGGAAAGAATAAGAAGATACTTTTTGTCAGAATGAGAATGGGGATAGAAATTTTAATAAATTCCTAAACAGAAATAAGAATAAACGAAAATGATAATTTTTACCTTGTCTCATACTTATTTATATATTAGTTAAATATATATGATGAACTATTTCGGTATATAAATTATTTGATTTAAAATCGTACGCCACGTCCAGCAACAGCTGCAGGCGCATCCGGGTTGGGGATTGTCAAGTTTTGAAAAGTTTGTTTCCGGAATTTAATCCGATCCAATAACTTAAAATCTGCTTTCCTCCATACCTGCTCTGGAGGTGGCCAATTACCGGCCTAAATTGGATTTACAATATTTTTTTTGTTCATTGGACCTAAATTTAATTTTTAAGTTTGTCTATGTAAGCCCATTTATTTATTAAACGTAATTTGAGTTTATTTAGATTTAATTGGGTATTTATAATTTAATTTTGGAGCCTAGCTTAATTTAATTAAGGGTATGTTTGGTTGACAAAAAATTGACTAAAAAATACAATAAAAATAAAAAAATGTGACATAAAAGTGATATGTGGAAAAATTTGATTGGAAAAATACAAAAAATTAGTTAAAGTTGTTGGATTTTAGTGGAATTCGGTGCCCCAAACGGTGCTAACTATATTATTTTGTCTGCATAGATATTTGGGCTAAATTTGATTTGGATGAAAATTACAATTGGACTAGAGTTATGGGCTTGGAAACTCACTTGTTTATAATTAAACCCAACGTAATTGCCCAACTTGGTTGACCCGATTTCTTGTCCCGAAGTGATATTTCCTAGAACCATTTGGACTTGTAATTGAGCTAAAGTTATGATGGACTCGTCGTGATCTGAAAAGACTAAGTAAACTATCACCTGGTCTTGTATTTGGTACACCAGTCCCTCTCTTCGCATGCAAACAAGTGTTGCATGTGAAGGAGCATATTGAGATTTTTCCTACTAGACCTCTCATCCCTTACCAATTGATACACTTCTCATTTGTTTTTAAAAATGAAGTAACAAATAAAATTTATACAAAGTAACAACTAACTAAGATGATAAAAATTAAAATAAAAATATCAATATATAAATTATTAAAATAGCAAAAATAAACATTTCAACCATAATATTTTAACTTTCCATCATATAAAGTGAAAATAGTAAGAATGCTTATAAATTTAAATTTAATTGGAGAGGGTCAGAAAATTTTATCTCAACCTGCTTCCCACTCCAAAACCTTGCCCGTTTTAATTTTTCCTCTACTCCCACTCCGTTAGAGTGAAATTAGATTGGGTTGTCCGCATCCAAGGTTCAACAAATGCACTGTAGTGTCTTTTCCAAGACAAATCTTTTCATTCGCACAAAACCAATCAATGCTTATAAGAAGTTTAGTCTAAAATTCTTGAAAATTAACTTTTTATAGTTGCATTGGTTATAATCTGACAAAGGGGAGATTATTCGGGTGGGTTCATTGGATAACAAGAATGGAATAGCAGTTGGATGATTGGAACAGCTTATTATTAGAGATAGAGAATGGCGCGAACTTTTTATAAGGATTCTTCAGGATGGCAAGTCCCTCGTTATCTTCCAACCGCAAGAAGCAGATGAAAGGCGATACTCGAGGCGAGCCCCTTTCTTCTCCACAGCAAGACAAAATTTGAAAGCCCCCCCCCGGGGGGGGGGGAGTTCAAATGCGTTATGGCTCCTTATAAGGCTCAAGCCTATTACCGACAGCAGTACATATATTTTTTTTGGGGGGGGGGGGGGGGGAGGGGGGGTTTGCTTGCAAAGGGGTCAAAAAAATTAAAATCACCCTAATTTAAAATTATGCAAATAAAAAAATACTGAAGCTTGGAAACCTCCTAAATTATCCATAATAATTACACAAAGATTGTTAAAGCATATATGTCACGTGCGTGATATTACCTTTTTTTTTTTTTTTTTTCCCCTAATGTATCATCTCGCCATGTCCAATATTGTCATTCTTAATGGTAATGCTAACAAGAAGTGGTGGTATTAATGGTTAAGAGTGATGAGAGTTCAGTGATTTTGGTAAGTAGTTGAGTTAGTAATAAGTGTTAAGTAGTGGTGGTTCTTAGAATGTTGAGTGACAAAATTAAATACTAGTGAAAACCCCTTTTTTTCATAGTTATAATTTTTTTTTTCAATTCTATTGTAAAAAAATAATAATAATAATAAAATAACTTCACAAGGATTCAAACCCCTTAACCTTAGGTTTGATTTGTGATGTTCCTCATCCCAAATCATCACTCCTCATTTTTGGATTATTGTGATTTATTTGGATTATGTTCTTGAGTATATGAACATGCATGCTTTAATTAATGCCTATATTGAGATTATATTGCCATGCATGATAGGAGCATATCATGTGAATTGGATTGAAAGTTGTTCATCCAATTAAATATGATAACACGTGAGTCAACATTGTTAACTTACGATATATTTATGTGCCACGATATTTAGAATTTTATACTAAACACAAGTATGATTGTTCTACATATTGGATTAGTTAACTCACTTTTGCATAAGTTTACATTTTTAGATAATTCATTTTGAACAGGGAGTAATCATCCAAAATTGAGTTAGTGATTATTGGTGACTTTAGGCATAATACAAACTGTTATATATTGTTATTTATTGGTGCGATACAAGTTGTGAGTCGTTTAGATTTGGAATCGATTATATTATTATTACGATGATTTACTTTTGCGGCAATAAGCTGTTGATTGTTTAACATTTTTGTTACTCTTGTAGGCTTTATGTAGTTTGATTGTCTGATTAACAACAATATGAATTTACGTTATGGTTTTATATATAGTAATCAGCGATGTGATAAAATTGGTAAGTTATCATACTAATTCTAGTACAAGTTGGTAGAAATTTGACTTTGAATAGATTTTGTTTAGTTTAATTATTATTTTAGTTAGTTTCATTATAATCTTTTTTGAATCATAAAATTTGGATCATGACAATACATTTAATAAAAGTGGTGATAATGTCAGAGCAAACATTGTTATTGTCAAAGTATATTTAATGCACTTTTATATATTGACAATTGTACCCTTATTAAGTCAACGAAGAATTAAAACTCCTATTTATTATTTGTTAAGTGCCAGAATATATTTAATCCATTTTTTATATATTGACAATTTTACTTTTATTTAATTAATGGGGAATCTTGTGATGGATTGTAAGGGATCTAGACTTGTGAGAGACTCTGCCTGCGCCTGTGAGGGATTCTACCTCCGTCTCTGAGATACTTTACTTGCGAGAGAGTAAAGCAAGGAGAGGGTTCAATAGAAACTCTAGGATTAAGCATGTTCAAGCAAAGATAGCACAACACTTCCAAAACGAATAATATTGTATATATAAATACTAATTGTTACAAATCTAATATGATATTTACTTATCTATGAAATAAATGAACTTTTAAATTGATATTTATTTCGAGTCTCTACTTTCTTACAAGACTAGATCCTACTTTTTTCTATTTTTTAAAAATATAAATATAATAATAATAATTAAAATTTTCGTAAAGGTATGATAATTTGAATAATAAGTTCTAAAACTTGAATTTTATAGATTTATTTTTTACTCATACTTTTTTTAATGATAAATTTTACTTATTAATTTAGTAATTAATGGAGTTTGGATAATTAATTTTAAAATTTGAGTTTTTTTATGTATATTGTTTAGTCTCAAAAATTTGATAAAATAAATTTTACTAATTGATTTACTAATTAATGAAAACATGTAGTTTGGATAATTATGTCTAAAATTGAATTTTATAATTTATCTTTTAATCATAAAAATTAATTTCATAAAAAATTTTACTAATTAGCGGAAACATTGGTTTGCATAATTAGTTTTTAAAATTAAGTTTTATATATTTATCTTTTAGTTATGAAAATTGATTTAATAATAAATTTTACTAATTAATTTATTAATTAAGAAAAATATTATAATTTAGATAATTAGTTCTAAACTTCAAATTTTATATATTTATTTTTGAGTCATGAAAATTGATTTACTAAAAAATCTTACTAATTAACAGAAACATTAATTTAAATAATTAACTCTAAAATTTGAAATTTTTATATTTATCTTTTAGTCATCAAAATAGATTTAGTAATAAAATTTACTAACTAATTAGTTCAAATTTTAAATTTTATATACTTTCTCTAGTTAAGAAAATTAATTTACTTATTAATTTTACTAATTAATTTAACACTTTGTTAAAAAAATAATTTATTAGTTAATGGTTATTCCATATCAATGAAGCCTAAAAAGACTTATTTTGATTAGTATTATCATGCATATTTATGTCTTTCATATTTTTAGCATAATATTTATAATATATTATAAATGAGTATATATATATATTTATATTATAACAACATGAAGAAATTAAAATTAAAATTAATTCAAATATATTTATTTATGTTATAAAAGTATGAAGAAATTAAAATTAAAATTAATTCAAATCATGTAAGATAATTAGAATTGAAATTATTATTGAAAAATTTAAAAAGGTAAGATCTCATAACGTTGGGGGAAAAATGGGGTAGAACATAAATATTAATCTAAAAGTTAATGGATAAAAATATTTAAGACTAAATGGACAATGAATATAAGTTCTAACTATTCACTAATTTAATAAAAATAAAATTGTCAATACATAAAAATGCATTAAATATCTTTTGGCATTATTATCACCCTTTAATAAATTACAATAAAATTTGAGGGATAAATGTAATTACTGAATGCAGAAATAAAAGTCAGGAAGAAAGAGCAAACTAAGTAAATTCTGGAAATTCAAGCGACGTTGCAATATGGAATGAAGAAAAATACTTTTCTTTCTTGGGGGTTAAGTTAGAGTTTCGATTAATGGTGAAAAAGATAAAAGGTTATGTCCAAATCAACAATTATTTCTTATTGTTTAGAAGACGGAAACCAATTATGTGGCGTCGACAGCTTCCTTCTCATATATATAGTGCTTCCTTGTCTCATATATACGAGAGTTTGGTGTTCTGTAAAAATTTTAAAAAAAATAAAAAATTAGTGTTAAAGTAATATAAAAATAATATATAACAAATTTTTATTAAAGAAAGTTAAAAATTTTTAGATTTTTAGAGTGTTTTAAAAAATTTTAGAGGTCGAAAAGGAATCATAACCCCACTTCCTAGCTGTTTCGTTCAGATTTAGGTGCTGATATAGTTTTCGATGTTAGTTTCAGGACAATGAATATTAAATCATTGTAAAATTTAAAGGTGTAAATATATTTATATCCTTTTTAAATTAAAAATATATTAACAAATTTAAACCTTTAAATTAATTCAATCATCCGAATTACGTTGTTTTCCAAGGATGATAACAGGGTAATCAGAGGTGAATATAGTAATATCTAAATCCAAATTCCGAATCTTCCCTTCACTTCTGAATTTGCTCCGAACTCCGAACAAATACTTTTTTGGACCTCCTTTCCCACTCCAAATGAAGAACAGATATATTCGCGGATATCTGAAAATCTAAACTCTCCGTTCGTCTCTGAATCATTCCCTAACTTGATACATTACTTGATGGCATATATAACCTATTGCTATCAAATAATTTATCTGCAAAACCAAAATAATACGTAAACATCATCATAATAATAATTTATCAAAATAATATATAAACATCTCCAAAATTAATATTTTACCTAAGTACCATTTCACCAACACATAATAAAAATACATAATTTTAAAGTATTAACATTATCCTAATATGACACGTAAAATATTTTAACTATTTTTAAGAATTTGTAACTAGATATTTTCTTGGAAAAAATTGAGTTTAAGTCATAATGGGGTGTTTAAAATTATATAAATTAGTATAAATTTGTAAAAATTATGATTTCGTAATTCGTGTAATGAGTGAAAAATTTAAATTTTGTAGAGATTTGTATTATTTTGTAGAGTTCTAAATGATATCTTTATAAAATTTTAAATTTACATTTTTGAATTTTCTTAATTTTTGTATATGCAAAAAATAAATTTAAACTTTTAAATTTCAATTTACACAAAAGTCAAAAAAATTAAATTTATAATTTTTCCCAAACATACTGTAATTAATACAAATCGATGACAATTTTTGCTTTAAATTTATTTATCAATATTCATTTTAATGATAAAAATAGTGATGTTCAATAAGTCTGAAGTATAATAAATGTGAATGTTATTTGTCATGTTATGGTAGTAATGTTATCACCATGGATCCAAATTATTCGGGGTTGTTCGGATATTTTTCAAAACAAATCAAGACAAATTTAAGTAAATTGAGGCAAATTCGGATCGGATATCCGATTCGTGACAAATCGGAGCAGAGGCAATCTTATTTACATATTTAATTTGTTATTTGAATTTTTTTTTAAATAATAATTCTAAACCTAATCTAATTTTTTAAAAAATATCCGAATTTCATATTCATTGAACTCGGGTAACATATTGAATTTATGATGGCCATACCTATTATTTTCAAACTAATAAATATTATTTTCGATGTCAGCGGGCCCCCCTTTGTCTCCTTTCCCCAGGACTGCGGTGCTCTTGATTTGCATTCTTGACAACAGTCACAACATTACAACGCCACGTCGGTGCCATTAAAAAGTTAATTTCTTTCAATCCCCTTGCTTACGAAAATGCCTTGCATCTCTCTTCTCCGGCAAGAAACCTTGTGCAAGTCATTTAACTCAACTAATTTTTCATCCTTTTAAATTAATAAATATAAAATTACATATGTTACAAAACAATTAACCCTTTCATTAATATAGAATTATTATTAAATTCTTCGATCATTAGAATTTTCAAATTTAAATCTTTATTTAATTTCTTAAAGTTGCTTGAGATTTTATAATATATATGAAAAATTTGTCCTTAGTAAATATAGAAATATTTTAAAATTTCCTTGAATTCCAAATTTGTTTTTTAAAAATTTGTTACTCTATAACTCTCTTAAATTTTCCAAAATTCAAATTATGATATTCTTACAAAAATAAAAAATAAAAGAAATCTGTGCCTAGCTATGGTAATTCTAAATCTTCCCTCATTCTTCTGAAACAAAATTTCCATCAAAGTAATATTTTAATTTAAATTTCTTTCCGAATTTCTCTAACAAATTCCAATGCATCTTTCCTATTTACTAAATTTTTTCTCCTAAAAATCTCCTTTAAGTATTTTCCTCTAACACACCACCTTTTAAATTTCTCATTTCATCCGTCTCCTTTCATCCTCTCGCTTCTTATCTGTTTGTCCAAAAATAGAGATCACTATTAAATTTATATGCTTCTTATTTTCTATAAAATTATAATTCTTTTTTTTTATTTTTTAACTATTAATTTTTTATTTTACCAAAATTTTATGCTAAATAGTGATGGGTTATGGTTGTAGAAGGAAAACAAACTAAAACATTAACAGAAATTTTTAACACGGTACATTTTTCTTATTTTTTAATAAATTGGGATTTGATATACGAAATTCATTGTTAGATGCTTAATTTTTAACTATTTTTGTGTTATGTCGAAGAAATTTTAACGTAGTTTAATTTAATTTATAAAAGTTCTATTCCACTGCATTTTACATAAACATTTTGGATTTTCTTTTCGCTAAATATGTGCGTTATATTTATTTATTAATATTTTTTAAATATAAATCCACATGGAAAATAATATACGGCTAAAAAGAACTCTTTTCTATAATTTATTATTAGAGTGATGTGGCAACAATTGTGTAATATACGCATGTTAACGGGTTATTATTTTTTTAAATAATACGTCCATAAGCAATCAAATTATTCTAACAATAATATATCAAAAATATTTTTTAATATTCTAAAAATATTAATAATTTATTTGACATTGCACAGTATATATCGTTCTAAAGTCACTTGATTTATGTATTTGTTCAAGATGTACTTTTAATTAAAATAATAAGCTATATAAAAATATTAACTTCGAAATTTTTAAGTTTCCGTCAAAAGTTATTTTAATATAATCATGTAAAAGTTATTTAACAAAAGAGAATAAGTGTTAATAATTTTTTAAAATAAAAGTATAATTTTTGTATGTGAAAAGATGATAAATATAATTATTTAAATATTTAATAAAAGCAAGTGTAATCTATCTCTCAAATAATTTATTTAAGAAAACCGTTCCTTAAATTCACTGGGAGGCAAAAGAAATGAGTTAATGATTTGTTTACGGAGAAAATGTACGTTGAAATTTGTTGGAAATTCTTACGTCCTCTTCGATCGAACTGTAATATGAAAATACAATAACGTCTCGAGCGAAGTCACTAACGTGACGTCTACGATTTTGAGTCACCAACGTGACGTCTACAATTTTGTCGAACTCGAATCTTTTCCCATCGCCCGCGTCTACTACGGGGTAGATTGTGGTAAGCGTAAAGTCTGATTTGACAAAAAAAAAATATATATTTTTATGTTTTAAAATTTTTTTATCCATATGTGTTACGATTCCTTACAATTATAAAAAGAATGTTTAACATTACCTTTATTGTAATAATTTTTTCATCATAATGAAACACCTCAACATCCTGTAAACGTACAATTAAATAATTAGTTTAAGTTGAAATCACATAAATTTCCGTAGCTTATTCTCTTCGTATTTGTGATTATTTTTTATTCTTATTTATCTTTTATTGTGTGCATTTGCTTACGAGTTTGAGTGTACCCGAAATTTTGGAAACCTAAGGTTTGGTTTGGGAAGGAAAGTAGCTGGCTTATTTTTAGTTAACTGACCTATTTTTAGCTAGCTACTTTTGTGTTTGAGAAGGAAAAAATGTAACTTTTTTTAGGTAAATTTTTAGTTTTAGTTAATTTGACATTTTTACCCTTAAAGGTTTAAAAGAAAATTAAAATGTAAGAGGATAACTTTGGTCATTTTATAAATTGACAAATAAGCCAATTAGCTCCTTGAATCCCAAACGATGCCTAATTATATTTATTTTATTATTCAAATTTTTTATTTAATTTAAATTTCTGTCATGTTTTTTAATTTTGGTTTAACATGCCTATATTATTATTTTTATTCTGTTGCATGTGTACGTATACATATATATATATATATATATATATATATGTCTCTGTGTGTGTGTGTGTGTGTTCCTAATTGGTAAAAGGGAAGGCATGATTCTATTGGCGGTAAAATGAGGCAATGTTTATTGGTTGAAAGATATGGCAAGAAATTAATGTTGTGGGTGAGGCCAAGGGTTGGCAAATAGAAAATTTAAATTTTTGTATGGGAGTTGGAAGTATATAGATGGGGGACTTTATGGGGTGCATGTATCTGTGTGGAAAGAAAAGTAGTATACCAATCTTAATATTTTAAACTATTCCCCACCATTTTTTTTGACTTTTACTCCATACTTGAGATTTTCATACACACTATTTTCTACCCATTTTCTTCCTTCTTATGTGAGCTAGTAAAAAGAAAGGAGAATTTTTGTATCAACCCAAAATCGTTAGGAAATACTGTCAAAATATAAGTGTAAGCGGTAAAGCACGGGACTAGGATCACCAGAGGGTATTTTAGAAGGCCAACTTGAGTTGGCGGTAATTTTGGCATTTTATATATATTCTATCGACGTGTATATCTGAGGTAGGTGGGGTTTTATGCTTATAAGAGGATTTTTCTTTATCATGTATGTGTATACATATATAGACGAATACATATAAAGTAAAGATTAAACGTGTATGCGGAGTATGATTCGTGAAATCCATAACATATGTTTGACAATATTGTAGGAGGAAGTTAGGTGTATGATACTTTGTTATGATTAATTTTTTTTTTTTTTGATATGTATGTGTGTCTATATGTTTGGTTTGGACATTTACCAAATCTATGCTTTGTGAAAATAAATGTTCATATGAATATATATATATATATATATATATATATGATTGTGTTTTCTTTTAATAAAAGATAATCCCATATTGTTGAGAAGGATTTGTAAATTCTATGATATGAATCTTTTTTTTTTTTAAGTTGTAAGAGGATGTCATGTTATATAAAATTATGTTGAGAATATGATGTTATGAGATTATGTTTTGATTATGAGAATATAAATTCAGATAATTGATATCTATATTTATTCCATGGTAAAAATCGTTGATAAATTTTACTAAATTCTATACTTTGGTACAATCATCTGGATGATGTGTACCAACATCTAGTTGATAATCTGTATAGTTACTGTTGTTAGGACAATAGGTACTAACGTTTGGATGATAATCTGCATAATTACTATTGTTAGGACAATGGGTACCAATGTCTAGACAAAATATACTTTTTAGCAACTTGAAAATTCGAAATATGTTGCTAAAGATCCCAATCAATTAATCAATCAATCACAATTAATCACACACACACGAATGTAGAACGTAGTATAGAATAAGCGAGGAAACCTACGCAGGGAAACCCCAAAGAAAACTTTCACTAGAATAAACAAACGTTAATTACAAACTCAAACTCTCTATAGATCGACTTCTCGATTCTATACTTTCGTTGACGTTTGCTCGACTCCTCGATGCACCAACTCCTTTGGCGAAAGCCATTCCACTCCTCGAAGGCACGATACTGAATCCTCGGTAGATTCACTGAATCCACAGTGATCACAAACCTCAAATTCGAACTTCTTCGGATTGAACACGAACCATGATGGCTAAGTGATGAAGAGAATAATTGAACTTTTAAGCTCCCAATCACATGTGTATTCTCTCTCTTTCTGTGTGCGTTTAAACCTTGAAGACGCTCGGAAGGTATTTATAAACAAACAGAGGCAGCTAGGGTTATTGAAGTAGTGTGTAGCTGAAGTTCTAACTCGACACCCTGTCGGTGTTTCAACCATATCTTTTCGCTCACAATTCGGATTAACCTGATTCTTTTTGGGTTGGAAAGAAGACTCAAAGGGCTACAACTTTTGTGTTTTAACCAAAGCCTGAATCTATCGTTTTCGAGGTCAAAATCGCGTTGAAAGTTGAGAACAGAAAGCTGTCATACGGGTATCTCGCGGGAGTGGCGCACCCGCGGCCTTCTAGCGGTCTTCCCGCGACTCATAGCATCCTTCCCATACGGCTTAATCTCTCTCGACTTTTTCTCGCGACCAACTGCGTTTTTCCTGCATTCTTCCTGCATTATTCAGTTCCAAACCTCTTCAGGACTTCCAAATCTCTTCAGGACTTCCGAATCTCTTTAGGACTTCTAACCACTTTGGAAACTTGATTTTCAACCTCTTCAAGACTTCTAGTGCCTTTGGAAACTTGATTTTCTGAGTCCTTTATACTTCTAATTGATTCAAGACTGTAGTGTATTAGCCTACACTAAGTCTAGAGATTACAAAACACTATCTTTGACCATGGATTTGCTAATTTACAATTTTGGCCGTAACACAACTTTCATCTTTTTTCTTTCAACTTCTTTATAAATATCTCCAATCAACATAAGAAATAAAAAATGCATTCTCAAACACTTTTTTACCTATATAATACATGAAATGATTTTAATCGGGATTTATGTATTTATTTATTTGTTTAAAATGTAATCTTGTCCTATTTGATTGGAATACTTTCAAAATTCTTCTATGATTGTTTTGAGTTAAAGAATTCCTAAAGTTGATTGACTATATATATCTTAAATTAATTTTATACGTGTTTATGAAAGTTGCTTACTTCATTAAACTTATACATGCTTTGGGCAACAAGAAACGTAGGCTCAGGTGAAATTATTTCATAAAATTTATTAAATTAAAAGATGAACACAAAAACCTAAAAATTAGGAAAAACTCTTGCATATGATGTGCTGTTGATAATAGAAAGTATGATTTGATATTGATTTTTGATATTGGGGTTATAAAGGGTACTAAAAGAGTGGGTTCCAGAGTCCAAAGCTCTAAAACCTGAGCAAGATGGTATAGCATAGTCAGTAGATTAGAAACCTATAAAGTGTATATACGACTTGTATTAGCGTATATTAGTATCGAGACTACGAGACTAGTTTGTCTACTAAGGTAAGATCAGATGGATTAGGATTCAGAACCAGGGCCATGAGTACATTTGAGACTGTGGGACCAATTGTATCTTACAATTGAAGTCTAGATAATGATGAGTACATTTGGCACTGCGGGACCAATTGTACCCCACGACTAAAGTCTGGGGATTGATGAGTACATCTAAGATTACGGGACTAGTTGTACTCTCCAGTTTAAGCCTGGGGATTATTTGGGTTTAGTTCTGTGGCCACAGAACTAACCTTGCAGAGTACCTGACCCATAATATGATATTAACATATGTATATACTGATATGTAATTGTGATAGTGGATATTGTTTTAGCCCGAGACTGTAGAAATTTTGACTAAGTAGCTATTTAATTTATAACAGTATGTTTAAAGTGTAAATATTGATATCATTATTAAATTAATGAATTGATGAAAAAGTATATATTTAATTAATGTCGATTAAATGTTTTAAGTGCCTTACTTGATAAAGAAATATATTCTTATATACTTATTTCTAAGTACACGTGGTTTAGTACTCACTCCCTACAGCTGATTTTGTAAGGGTAGATGCTCATGACAGACTTGTGAGATAGAGTAATTGGTCATAATTTGTTTTACTTTTATTTTATATGTTTGAATGTACTAAAAATTAGTTTTGGGCCCAGTTTGAGATATATAGTTTTATAACCATTTTGTGGCAAGTTATAGACCTTTGAATATTCTAACATTGAATACTATTGGTATCTATTACTTTTGCTCTGATTGGTATTTGATGTGTGGTTAATTGTGATTGATTTGTAAGTTTAGTCCCCACGTTCTCGGGTTATGGATTTTGAGGCATGACAGGGATCTTAACAATTGGTATCAGAACTCCAGGTTAGGAGGTGAAGGGTTTACATAATGGCTGAAGACAAATACAAGATCAAGATTTGGAAGATGCAGATGGAAAATATTCTGTATCAGAAGGATTTATATATCTTCTGATCAGTAGGAAAAACTTAAAAAAGCGTAACATAAGAAGATTGGAATATTTTAGATCACAAAGTTTTAGGGACGGTGCAATTGAGCCTTGCATCGTCGGTTGCATCAAGTATTGCCAAAAAAAAGACTACAGCAGATTTATTCAAAGCCCTAAGAAAGATGTACGAAAAACCTTTTGCTGTGAATAAGGTATATCTAATGCGAAGCAGGGGTAGGAGTAAATCTCGTGGTAGAGATGTGACACCCAAGAGTTGTTAGAACTATGGTCAAATAGGGCACTTGAAGAGAAACTATAAAGTATCGTCAAAAAAGTAGCAAAACGGGAATAATCAGAGAGTAAGAGCACCGTCAATGTTATAGATGAGTTAGATAATGAAGCCTTGATTTGTTCGTTAGATTCTTGCAATGAGTGTTGAATTGTAGACTCAGGAGCCTCATTTTATGCTACTTCACGCATGATATGTGTTACAAAATTATGTGCAAGGAAATTTCAGAAAAGTCTACTTCGGTGTTGATGAGGCTTGCAATATAATTGGGAAAAAGGAGATCCGCAGATTACTCCGACAGATGGGATAGTACTAAAATTGAAGGACATTAGACATATGCCTAGTCTAACAAGGAATCTTATTTCAGTAGGTTAGTTGTCAGAGGGTGGAGTGGTCATATTGTTTACATCAGATACTTACAAGATGAGCAAATGGGGCTTGGTTATGACTCGCGGTAAAAAAGAAGGAACCCTATATGTATCTTCAAGTACTTAAAGTAACATCACAATAGCAACATCAATGATTGATTGTACTACGTGGTATCATAGGTTAGGTCACATAAGCGAAAAATGGATGAAAGTAATGTTATTGAAGGGTAAATTGTCGAGTTGTAAATCACTGAATTTAAACTTCTGTGAGGATTGTTTTTTCGGGAAACATAAGAATGTTTTACAAAGGTGGTAAGGATCCTAAAATTAGAGAAGCTGGAGTTGGTTCATATAGACGTGTGGGGACCGTCTCAGGTATTTTCTCTTGGTTGCTTACGTTATTTTGTTACTTTCATTGATGATACTTCTAGAAAATTATAAGTTTATTTTTTTAAGCATAAATCTAATGTGTTTGGTGTTTCAAGAATTGGAAGGCATTAGTTAAGAATGAAACAGGAAATAAACTGAAGTCTTTGAAATCTGATAATGGTGGCGAGTATTTCGATGGTGAGTTTGAGGCTTATTGTGTCGCAAATGGGATTCGGAGATTAAAAACAATCCCAAAGAAGCCAAAACAGAATGTAGTTGCTAAGCGTATGAATAGGACGATCTAGAGCGTGTAAGGAGCATGAGGTTACATGCTGGATTACCTAAGCAATTCTAGGCTAACGCAGTAAATACAACGCCGTATTTGATTAACAAAAGACCTTCAATTCTTTTGAATTTTGGACTGCCGGAGAAGGCTTGATTAGATAAAGAGGTAAATTTATTCCCATTTATGACTCTTTGGTTGTATGGCCTATATGCATATTGATTCGAGTGATAGGGCTGGTAAACTTGATGCTAAGTTTCAAAAGCGCATAGGCTACGGTATTGATAACTATGGGTATAGGTTGTATGATTTTGAAAATCAAAAAATACGCGATATTTAATGAGTCTGTTTTGTATAAAAATAGACAGAATCAACTCGAGAAGACTAATAAAAATTCAAATATTACAGAGTTTGAGGGGATCCTTAATAGGAATGTCCTACAGCCTCAAGATATTAATACATAATCTACTCCGTAGGTAGATCCACAGACTCCTCCTCTAGGAGGTCTGATCGTATTAATAAACTCTAATACGTTATTTTCCTTCGTTACACTATTTGTTGCTAACTAATAGTGGTGAACCAGAATGTTTTGAGAAAGTATTGTAAGTGAAGACCAGCAAGAAGTTAAAGCATGCGATGGATGATGTGATGGATTCTCTCTCATCAAACTAAACTTGGGACTTGGTTCAGTTGCCTAAAGGGAAGAGAGTTTTGCATAACATATGGATATATAGGCTTAAGAAAGAATTGGATGGGAGCAAATGGTATAAGGTAAGATTGGTAGTGAAGGGTTTTAAGCAGAAACTACGTATTGACTACACCAAAATCTTTTCTCCTATTGTGAAGATTTCTACTATCAAATGTGTCCTTAATATTGTGGCTGTTGAGAACTTGCACTTAGAGCAGTTAGATGTAAAAACTACGTTCTTTCATGAAAATTTATATGAGGACATTTATATGTATTAGCTAGAGGATTATCTTATCCAAGAAAAGAAGAATCATGTGTGTAAACTTCATAGGAGTCTATATGGGTTGAAACAGGTGCCTACACAGTGGTATAAAAAGTTTGACACTTTTATAACAAATATGGGGTTTAGTAGATGTTATAGGGACCACTGTTGTTATTTTAAGAAACGTGGTAAATCTTATCTCATACTTTTGTTGTGTATAAATGATATGCTTATTGCAGGTCCAATCATGGATGAGATTGCTAATCTCAAGGAACAACTGTCCAAGGAGTTTGCAATGAAGGATTTAGGTTCTGTGAAGAAAATCTTTGGGATGCAAATTAGTGGGGACAAGGTAAACCATAAGTTGAAGTTGTCGCAGAAGAAATATGATAAAAAGGTACACAAAATATTTAATATGAAAGGTGCTAAGCCTGTTAGCACACTGTTGGCAAGTTATTTTAAGCTTTTAAAGGAAAAATGATTAGTAATTGATGAAGAATACATGACCAAAGTTTCATATACCTCAACGGTAGCGAGTTTGATCTATGCTATGGTTAGCACAAGGCCAGACATTACTCATGTAATCAGAGTTGTCAGTAGGTTCATGGAAAATTCGAGCAAGGAGCATTATGAGGCAGTCAAGTGGATTTTACAGTATCTAAAAGGTACTTCTAATTAGGCTTTATGTTTTGGGGGTTTTGATATTTGTTTGCAATAATTTGTGTATTTGGATTTAGTAAAGGACATTGACAGCAAAAAGAGCACTACGGGATATGTGTTTACTTTAGAGAATGCAACAATAAGTTAGGTCTCACAGCTACAAAAAAATAGTGATTATTTTCATAACAGAAACGAGATTTGTTGCAACCACGAAGTCATGCAAGGAGATGATATGGTTAAAGAGCTTCATGAAAGAGTTAGGTAAGGAGCAAGAAAATTATAAATTATTTAGCAATAGTCAGAGTGCGATACTTCCAGTGAAGAACACAGTTTTTCATTCTAAGACCAAGCATATTGACATAAAGTATCATTTTATTCGCTTTTTGTTGGAAGACGGGCAGTTCTCTTTGAAGAAAATTATAAATTATTTAGTGGTTGTTGGTGATTGTTATTTACAGTTGATCACTGTTGACATTTGAAGGGTTGTTCCGAATTAGTCTTTAAGTAGAAGATTGTTAAGTGTAAAGTTTGATTTAAATAAGGGTGAAAGTCTACTTTTGAGTTTCAAGATTTTTTTTATTTATGTGTGCTAGGGTTCCTTGCAACTATAAAAAAGACGTCTAGAGTTGCCTTCATTGTAATCTTTTTTCTTCATCATAGTTAAACACTCCAGCACCTCATGAATGTATGATTAAGCAATTAGTTTAAGTCGGAATTACGTAAATCTCTATTCTTGTTTGTCTTTGATTGTGTGCGCTTGCTTGTGAGTTTGAGCATAGGGATCCCAACAGTTTGGATGGCAAAAAAGTACAAGAAAAGTATAAAAATTAATGTAAAAGTGATATATGGTAAATTTCAATTGAAATAAATTAAAAAAGTACATAATTATTTTATAATTTTTGCTATTTTCTTATATTCCAAATAGCCCCTATTTTTTCTAACCCATCCACTGTTTTCTCAAGTCTTTTGTCGGCTTCAACATCCACTAATTTTTTTTTTCGAATGCATCTACTATTTTTAACATAACGTCTACGACGGCGTCTACTGTTTGATAAGTGTTCCCTTCTCGTATATAGGGTCCCTTTGGAATTCAAAAAAAAAAAAAAATTATCAATTGTTATTTTTTTTATATTTGGCAATACATCAATAGTTGCTAAAAATTCTTAAAATTTTTTTAACTTTTTTAAACAAACATCTAAACATTCCTAAAACTTCTTAAAAATTTCTCCAACTTTTTATTAAGTAATCAAAAGTTACTAAAGAATTCTTAAAAGTTACTAAAAATTTTAAATTTTTATCAAACATATAAAAAGTTATACCTAAAAACTTTTATCCAAAAATTACCAAAACTTTTTAAAAATTTGACTTTGAAATGGACTATAACCCATAGTAACAAAAATCTTTGAAATTTTTAATTTTTTTGATATATTTGCAAGATTTTAATAAAATTTTAAAAACCTAATTAAATCGCAAGAAAATGAAAATATCGTGATAATTTGTCGATAACCACGAATTTCAGGATAAATTTACGAATGTTATGAAGTTGTCCAATTTTCTGTCACTATAGACTTATCCTGTTGTGCTTTACACGCACTCTTAAAAACTTAAATTATCCAATATTCTTGATTTTTTTTACTTTAATTAAAAATAATTATACATATATATAAGATATATAATTATATCTTAAACTGACTTTTTAATTATGAACCATTTATGCTTACATATATGATAGATATGATATAATATAATATCTGTATATATCTTTTGATATTTCAATTAGTTATGTTTAAATTATTGAATCAGTGGACCATACAAACAAAATATTAACACTACAGAATTAATTTACGACTCTATATTTGTTTGTTATTTGTTTGATAAATTAATTTGTGTCTCTATAATCTAAATTTATTAAATAAAATATATTATATCATCATAAAATTTTACAATTACACATTATATAATAATATAAACAATTATACTTATGTACATAACAAAAATAATTTTTATAATACTTTTTAAATTTACATAAAATAGTTATCTATATTTTCATATGTTTAATAACAAACAAATTAATATATAAAAAAATTATAGGTTATTTTTTGGCTCATTATTTTTGTATATAATTTAATGAATAGTTTTTTTATCTATGTAGTTACAATTCAATATATAATAAAAAAAATATTACTTGATAAAAAATGTTAAATGGCCATAACAAAATTAATAATATATATTTCGCTGAATTATTACCAAATTATTCCCTTTTTTTAACGAGTTTGAGTATCATCCTGAGATTCTTTATACTTTTTTCTAAACTATTTTAAATAATTTTCGGATTACAAATTTTTTACGAATAATTTTCCAATGCGGAGTTCGTTACTACGCTATATAACCCCAACTTCCGAGCTGCTTCCTTTGCCCCAGACTGTACTCTTGGTTTGTACTCATGACAACGGACACGGCACATGTAAAAAGCCAATTTCTTTGACCGCTCATTTTAGAAAATACCTTGCATCTTCACTTCTCCAGCGAAAACCCTTGTACAAGTCAATTAACTCCTTAAGTAAATTATCATATTTGTAAATTAATAAATATTAAATTACATATGTTACAATACAATTAACTCCATCATCAATATAGTAACATTTTTTAAATTCTTTGATCATTAGAATTTTAAAATTTAAATCTTTATTTAATATCTTAAAGTTGTATGACATTTTATAATATATATGAAAATTCGTCCTTAGTAAATATAAAAATATTTTAAAATTTCCATGAATTCTATTTTTTTTTTTTTACAAAATCTGTTACTCTAATATGTTTATCAAAAAATAGATATTAACAATTAAATTTATATACTTCCTAATTTAATTAAAATATAATTTTCAAAGTAGTTGAAGTTGTGATTTGATATTTCATGTGTTTTTGTTCTTTATTTTTTATTTTTTAAATATTAATTTTTATTTTATCAAAATTTTATGCTGAATAGTGACGAATTATGGATCTAGAAGGAAAACAAATCAAAACATTAATAGAAATCTATAAATTGTTTTCTTAATAAATTTGGATTTGATATACGAAATTATTATTAGGTGCTTAATTTTTAATTAATTATTTTTTTTTGTATTATGTAGAAGCCAATTTTAGTTAATTTAATTTATAAAAGTTCTATCCCACTGCATTTTACATAAATACTTTGGATTTTTTTTCACTAAATATATACATTATATTTATTTATTAATATGTTTTCTTAAATGCATTCCCCCCCCCCCCCACCTTGAAAGGAATATGTCGCTAAAAAATTTTTCCCAGATTTTGTTACTAGAATGATAGAATGATTTGGCAGCATTTGTGTAATATACATACGTTAGTGGTTTATTGTTCTAGAAATAATATGTCCATAAATAATTATTTTGGGTTTGTTTGGAGTAAGAAAAAATGAGATAAATTAAGATAAATTGTGGTTTGGGGAGAGTTCATAATGCGTACAGTGAGAGAAAAAAGTTGATGTGATATAAAGTTAACAGAGATTTATAGAGATTTTCAGAGATTTTCAGAGATTTTTAACAAAATTTTGCACAGCAAACGCAGCCTTTATTGTGACAATAAATTCTGGTTTGTTAAATACTAATAACTTATTTGACATCTCAAAATTAACTTCTTGATTTTGTATAGCATATTTGATATAAATAAAAAAATTTGACTTCGAGAGATTCACTTATCAGACCAAACTCCTAGAGAGTGGATATCTCTTAATTTGTACCACACATATCGGCCTCTTAACATATACAGCGGTAGGTCGTAGACTTGTGCAACGTAAATGATAATGTAAATGATATTACATTGTTATATAATTTATATCACAAATCTAATATACTTTGAATTTTACGTAGATCAAGTAATTTCATGCAGTAACATATATTACTAGCGTAAATGATCAAAACAATTGATATCATACGTGCAACAAATGTGAAATCACATTAAATTGTACAATTTATTAGTATTATATTTTAAATATTTAATAAAACTCTTACAACTTATTAGTTTAATTATAATTTTTTAATTTCAAATATACAAGGGCATTAAATAGAGGAATTGACTATTTAACACATCAGTAGTGAAAAACTTTTATAATTTTTTCTTTCTAGGTTAGTAAAATTGTTATTTATTTTAATTTTTACCATATTGGATTTATTCATAGGCATTAAATTGCTTAAATATATATGATGCACAAATGCTTGAAATAGATATATTTTTATAAAATAAAAAATTTTAATAAATAATACGAATACATTTAATTAACACGGGTTCACTACAAGGATAGATTATTAGGTATTACAGTGATAATATGACCTCCGTTTCTACTTTTGAAAAGAAAAAAAAATTACTTTAATGCTTATGTGGGATAGGGTAATAACAAATTAATTAACTGCAAAATCCACCGGCAATAATTTGTCCAGTTACTATAGAAAAATCTCGGAAACTCCCGCCCACGTCATCATTGAAGATATTTTTTGCCCTGTTACAAATACAAAATTCCATTTAGTTATTTCAAAGAGTTGATTTAGTAATTAAAAAAATATTTATCTATTAAAATTTCTTATCAGATGACTGTTCTATCAACAACATTTTTTTTTAAATTAAAGTATATCTTAATAAGTGTTTTTATTTAAATCGATAAGGATGAGAATATTAGCACTCCTTCAAAAATTTCCCCTACTCTTTTTCAAATTTTTACTTTTGTGAAATTACAAAATTAACCTCGCAATGGAGGACAATGAATAGAAAACACATTTTTGTTGCATCACATTTTGTCCATTTTTGTTGCATCACATTGAAATAAATTAATTTATTCAAAAATTTTATTAAACTAAAATTATTTTCAATAAATATTATAATTTAATTAATTTAAATTAAATAATATAACTAAATTAATGAAATTAATTTAAATAAATGGTATTATTTTAGTTACTTAATTTGATTAATGAAATATATTTTATTAAATTATTTTTAATTAATAAAATGATTGAATTAATTAATTCATTGTAGTTGTAAATGGAAGTGGAAAGAGAGTGTAATTATGATATTTGATATATTTTGTATTAATTGTCCTCCACTACAAGGTTAATTTTGTAATTTTATAAGAGTAAAAAATTAGTAAGGAGTAGAAAAAGTTTTTGAGAGAGTACTAATATTTTCACCTATTTATTTTTTATAACTTTCTTTAATTATTATTTTTTGATAGTTTTTCTGATAATTTTAAAAAAAAAAACTACAGATATACAATGGGAAATTCCAATGTTTTTGAAGCCCACTCCAAGCCTTTCTCTTATGATCTCGTGGACAGTGAATATGGGAGATATCCACAAAAAAGTTAACAATAATATTCACACGTTTTACATAGATTTTTTAATGGGTTAATTACACTGATACCTCTTCATTTGTATTTGGTTTTCAACTATCTCATTCATCTATTAATATTAACACTTTTATTCCCTCACCTATTTAAAAGGAGTTCTGTATAAAAATTATTAAAAAAAGTTAGATGGAATAAGGTCAACAGAACCTTTTGTATAATACAACCTTAGTAAGACCAAAATACCCTCAAATACAAGAAAAAAAATAAATACATATTTATACATATAAATTTTATTATGCTCTTATTCTCTTTATCCATTTCAAAATTAATTTATAATAAATGTTATCAAAGAATAATTGAATTTGTTAAAACAAAACTTAAACTTTAATAAATAATAATTAATTATTAGAATGATTTATTTTATTAATCTTTTTATTAATAAAAATTAATTACTTTTAAAAATACATAATGATTTATTATTAAAATTAAAATTAGTTATTACTAAAAAAAAATTATTATATAAATTAATAATAATTTTTTACTAATATTGTTTATTACTATTTATTCAAATTAAAATAAATTACTATTAAATTAATAAGTTGTCATTAATATTTATTACTATTTATAAATTAAAAGAAATTACTATTAAACTAATAAGTTGTCATTATTTTTTATTTTTTATTGATTAAAATTAATTACTATTAAAAATACTATTAAAATTAAAATTAGTTATTACTAAAAAACTTTATTATATAAATAAATAATAATTTTTTACTATTTATTCAAATTAAAATAAATTACAATTATATTAAGAAGTTTTCATTATTTTTTAATAGTAAAAGAATATCATTTATTTATATAACAAAGTTTTTTAGTAATGACTAATTTTAATTTTAATAGTAAATCATTATGTATTTTTAATAATAATTAATATCTATTAATAAAATAAATCATTCTAATAATAAATTATTATTATTAAAGTTTAATTTTTGTTTTAATAAATTTAATTATTCTTTGCTAACATTTATTATAAATTAATTTTTAAATGGGTAAAAAGAGTAAAAAAAAGAATAAAATTTATATGTATTAATATATGTATATGTATGTATTTATTTGTTTTTTCTTATATTTGAGAGGATTTTGGTCTTATTAAAATTGTATTATACAAAGGGTTGAGTATTAATCTTATTACATCTAATTTTTTTTAATAGTTTTTAAATGAGAGCCTTTTTTAAGTAGGTAAGGGGTTAAAATATTAAAATTAATAGATGGTGATCAGATTCCATTCCAAACCGATAACCCCACCACCAAGGGGGGCTTTGCCTTGTATTTGGCATGCTCCTTGTAAAGAGGAGGAAGACGACAAAAAATAAAATAAAATAAGGGTCGCGCATTAGCGTGGTATTTTCCGGAGCACTCCAGTGGTCGATTCCTGGCCCAAGCCTTACATTGTTTTCAAACCCAAGGGGAAATGCCTATAAATACAAACCCTCAGACCTCTTCCTTATCACTTCTCCTGGCTCCTCTATCGCTCTCACTTCTTTGTTCTTAACAAACATATATATATTTCCTTAATTATGAAAAATTGTGGAATAATAGCTTTTTGGCTGTGGCTGAAGGCACAATCAACAATGGCCAGCGCCAAACTATTACTTAGTGAGTGATGCTTGGAACACTCTTCTACTTGCATATGCATCCATCCTCAAGTTCTTAAAGGACACTTGGACAAAACTAAGCCAGGTAATATGTATATATATAATCTCCAATTACTCTTTAAATTTATTGAAACTTTTGTTATCTACAATATGGGTATTTGGTCTCCCGTTAAAAATTGACTGTAAATATTGCTAATTTCGTAGTCATTTTAACTCCACATCTGACATTTCTATCTTTGTCCATGCATGTCTACAGATGAAGAAAATATTTACAATCAACCGAATTGTTGCTTTAATTGCCTTTGGATTAGAGGCTGCATCTGCTGTTCTAGAGCAAATTTCTAAAGAACAAAGGGATGAGCGTGAATCTCACCCGCCAAATCATCCAAAAATTTACGTCCTCACTCTTCTTGCCGCCATATCTTCACTCCTATCACTGCTATTGGCATTGTTTGAAATGATGCAAAAGGTGCGAAGGTCAGGTAAATGGGTTGATCTAAAAGTCGAGTGCTTCAACATCAGTTTTGCCTTGGCTCAAGCAATTTCTTCTCTACTCCAGTTCATTTTTATACAATTTTATCATACCAAATACCCCATTCGCTTTTCATTCGTTCCCTTAATCTTCGCCCTCATTGTATTGATTTTAAGTTTTATTTCTCATCGGACGGGCGTCATTCAATGTCGACTTGTTCGCGGCCATGAAACTCTTAATTGCATTGGAGAGAAGGACGTTGATGGAGTGTACGTGATAAGGCTGTAATAATTTTGGATGCCACTACTCCAGTTCCGTTTGTTGCAGGTTTTCTTTCCCTGTGTATCTATAATTAAACGTAGAAATGTCTTTAATATGTCTTCGTATTAGTGCATGTAAGACCTATACAAAATAAATAAAAAGAAAATAAAATGGTCATAATTAATCTCAAATTATATGGGGAAATAAGAGTTTATACACATAATGATGATGCTAAAAATGATCTCATATTAGAAAGGAGTCGATGCAGTAATTTATAAGTACTCATCTCATTTTTCCTTTGCACGACATGTTTTAAAAATCGTGCATAAAAATATTTACGACCAAAAAAATCTATGGTGTACATGCAAAAAAATAGATTATCGCCAGTATAAAAAATGGATAATCATCAATGTTGAAAGTGCGCACGAAAATGAATTATCATCTCATCAGTATGACGAAAATGAATCATCATCACGTAACATGGTCCGATAAAAAGGAAAAGAAACAGATTAATAATTCTCTCTGAAAATTACGGTCTACTAAGATAAGGTCAAATAACTAACTAAAACGAGCTTTTCACTGACACTGATCAACCACTGAATCTTCTCAATGGCAAGCTTCCGACCACAAGAAGTAGACTGATCTGGCAAATTCTTGAGTTCAGCTTCTCTCTCTCTCTCTCCCCCCCCCCCCTCGTCCACGGCAAGAGAAAATATGAGGACGGGAAAAATAAAAAAATAAAAAAAGCCTCCCTTTCCCAACTCTGGGAGCCTAGCTAGTAGCAAAATATGGTATGGAATAGAAATTGATTTGAACAGATGCAAGTTTAAATTTTCTTTTCAATTAATAAACTGGCAGATAACAAAATTAAAATTAAAAAAAAAACTTAGTATTTAAGTATTTGAATGTAAATATGAAGTTATTTTAATATTAATGCCCATGATTCTAACGTAATTAATGCTACAAATATTTTTATACTCCAATATAAAACTTACATTGTTATATTGAAAAAGAAAATTGGTAACAGCTAGCTACAACAACTAAACAATATAGCACGATGAAGGATTGGCGTGGCAAAATCCCAATATATTAAAAGAATGGAAAATAATGATAATCGTGGTGTAAAAATCATAGCTTTGGCTGCTTAGAAGAAACTGAGTCAGTCTGCTGCAGTACCGGAGGTGGTACAAGAAGGAACCACAATCTATGCTGTGGTTAGTCCATCCCACTAATTTTTTTTTTTTTTGGGTAGTTATTTTTTTATTTTATTTAAGATAAAAATTACTTACACTCCATAAACTTTAAAAATTTACTTTTACATCCCTTTGAACTAAAGTGAAAATGTGAACGACATTCAATTTTTAAATGAAAAGACAAAAAAATACATATTAAAAATTAAATAAAATCAAGGAGGGTAAGTATATGTATTATAAATTACATGAAATATAAATGTAAATTTTAGACTTATTTAGAGTCAAAACCGTCATATTTGATAATTTGTTTTATGTCTTCACTTCAATTCAAATTAAAATACAAAAAGTGCAAAGTTAGGTTTTTAAAGTTTAGAGAATATAAGTGATTTTTATTTTAAGTATAACAGGTAAAAAAATAATAATTTTTAATTTTTAATTATATATAATTATTTTTACACCATTTTATATAATTTCATTAACTCATTTATATATATATATAGTTTTGCTAATATGTTCCATTTCTGTAATAATTTTTATTTTTTTTTATAAAAGAGACGAAAGAATAAATTAATAATAAAAAAAAAAACGAAAACTTTGTAACATACCTCTGCAATTATAACGAAACTCAAATCAACTTGCTTTGAAAAAATTCACTCAAGGACGATTCAATGCTGATATGATGAAGTCAAAGTGACATGGCACAAGATGCCAAATCAACATCGATCAAAGCACATTCAAAACGGCACCCAAGTTATAGGCCAGCAAGAGCATGAAGCGAGCCAAACATCATAAGTGTGAAACAACCATGAACCGGCAACAAAATCTAGGACAAATCAGTCCCTGAACAGCAAACAGATCAAAGGAACCATAGCAAAAGCAAATTCAGCAACAAACTTGTCTAGAGAGACACCATATATATAGCAGTAGGCAAAGCAGATCAGCATTTGATTTATCCATTAATTTATATATGGGCGAGCATTAACTTTGCCAATTGCAACTATTATAGTAGAGAAAGTCCTGTCATCTATGAAGACTATGAAGCAATAATTAAACAACGGAAAGGGAGATGAATGGCTAAATGGTTGTTTGATTCCATACATTAAAAAAAAAAAAAAGTTTTTGATCAAACTTCTAATGAAGTTAATTATGCAATATTAGCAAAATATGCAAACTCGATTATAAGAGGTTCTATAATTATTTTTCTGTTTCGTTTGTTTGTTAGAATAAAAGAAGTAGAAAAGAATTATGTATTAATATCGATTTCTGTGTGTGAGAATGTAAGGACAATAATCCTAATCCTGATAGAAAATAGTAATCCTAATTATGATAGGATATACAAAATAAGGAATGTATAAATTAAAGAATACTAATTATATATATTACTAAATCTAACACCTCCCCTCAAACTCAAGGTGGTGGAGCAGAGACCAACTTGAGTTTGGTGACGAGAGCATCAAACCGGCTAGGCAGAAGAGACTTGGTGAAGATATCAGCTATTTGATCAGTTGAAGACATAGGATCATCAGACAGGGACTCCACGGGATAGACTATAGCAGGTGACACAACTTCATTAGGGAGATCATCAAGAACATCAACAGTTTCAGGAACAGGAGATGGAACCACAGCAGGAACATCTACATCCTCAGGAAACAGTTCAATAGAAGAATCAGTGAGGTAAAGAGAAGCAGGATTGTAAAAGGTTGAAGGAGCACGGAAGCGCGTTGAAGGAGGAGCGGAGAAACACGTTGACAGGTTGAAGACGCATAGAGACGCATTGAAAGAGGCACAGAGAGGCGTGTTGAGAGGTTACAGGGACACAGAGCCGCGTTGAAGGAGGCGCAAAAAGACGCGTTGAAGGAGGCGCAAAAAGACGCGTTGAAGGAGGCACAAAGAGACGCGTTGAAGGCGCATGGAAGCGTGTTGAAGGCGCATGGAAGCGTGTTGAATGAGGCGCGTTGAAGGAGGCGCGGAGAAACGCGTTGAGAGGTTGAAGATGCACAGAGACGCGTTGAAGGAGGTACAGAGAGGCGTGTTGAAAGGTTGCAAGGGCACAGAGGCACGTTGAAGAAGGCGCAAAGAGACGTGTTGAAGGCGCATGGAAGCGCGTTGAAGAGGGCGCAGAGGAACGCGTTGAAGGAGCATAGAAGCGTGTTAAAGAGGGCGCAGAGGAACGCGTTGAAGGCACATGGAAGCGCGTTGAAGGGGGCGCTAAACAGCGCGTTGAATGCACATGGAGGCGGGTTGAAGGGGGCGTGAAGCAGTGCGTTGAAAGCGCATGGAAGCGCTTTGATAGGAACACGGAGAAGCGCGTTGAAGGGAGCGCAGAAAAGCGCGTTGAAAGGGGCACAGAGAAGTGCGTTGAAGGTTGAAGGCACATAGAAACACGTTAAAGGATGTGCGTAGGCAAAGGTGACGCCAGGAAGGGCAACACTGTTGACCAAAGATGTGGTTGTTGGATGCCTAATCTACCCAGGATCAAAATCTTTAAGCTCTGATACCATGTTAGAATAAAAGAAGTAGAAAAGAATTATGCATTAATATCGATTTCTGTGTGTGAGAATGTAAAGACAATAATCCTAATCCTGATAGAAAATAGTAATCCTAATTATGATAGGATATACAAAATAAGGAATATATAAATTAAAGAATACTAATTATATATTACTAAATCTAACAGTTAGGCGGAGGGATAATGTTTATATAATATTATATTTGCTTTTGAATTAAGTAAATGAATACAAGTATTTTCCTATATCAGTACTCTAATTTTAACTTTTTTTCTTTAATTATGAGTCACTCCCTGTACCCCTGCGATATATGTCAAAGTGACACTTCCACGAAAGGAAAGTGTTCCGAAGTTGCCCGAGCCAACAAAAAATGTCAAATTTTTGAAGGCAGTGACTGTTCCGAAGTTGGCCGGGCCTACCAGCTACAAAGACCTATTCTGAAAGTGACCAACCACTAAACACGACACTGATTCGCCATGCAGGGATCCCAAACAGCAACCTAAGAGCATCACATTGATCCCAGTACCCTATTACTCTGAAAGTGGCACCATCCCCGGCCCCCCCGCGGGGGCAAGTCAGGATTTTGAATGCGAAGGGAAGAAAAAAAAAAAAAGTTATAATTGATACTATAAATTATATTTAGGGTATGTCTGGTACATTAAAAAATTTTAAAAATTTTTAAAAATTATTTACTTTTTATCTTACTGCATGAATTATGAACCAACAAATTATCTTGTTGTATCTAACTTTTTGTCACTCTAAACGTTTCATAAGTAAATAAAAATAAACTAATATATATATATATAGATGGTACAATTAATTGACCTTTAAATTTTTGTATTATATATAATAATTAAGAAAAATAATTAAATTTTAGGATTAATACTAGTTTACAACCTAAATTTTTGGGTAAATTTTTTAATTCAAAATTTTATGTGTACCATTAGTGGTGTTTTTCTGATTAAGATCATACCATTTTTTAAAATTTTAAGGGGGACCAAATCATAATAAAAAAATTTTCTGAGTTAAAAATTCATATATATGGATAGTATTTCCTAAAACATGGGAAACCACCCAAGAATCACTTGCTAAACTCACCTTCTTGGACATAGGTCTTTTAGATGGAAGGGCCATGCTAGTAACCATGGGTGGAGCTAGCTAATCTCCAAGGGAACTTGCCCACCTGGAAAAAAAAATTATACTAAAAACAAATATATACTATATTATCTTCAAAGTTCATTTGTGTCTACTCACGAAAACAAAAAAAATAACTTAATA
This sequence comes from Vitellaria paradoxa, assembly GCA_019916065.1. Classification (NCBI taxonomy): domain Eukaryota; kingdom Viridiplantae; phylum Streptophyta; class Magnoliopsida; order Ericales; family Sapotaceae; genus Vitellaria; species Vitellaria paradoxa. The sequence goes on from CM034239.1 coordinate 9,671,134, forward strand.
TTAATTATACCCATTCAAAAAAATAAAAAAAAAATTAGTTTAATATCAATTGTGCTCACCCAATAAAAAAAATAAATTATAATATAATACATACTAATATAATTATATCAAGTCCACCTAATATAATTAAAAAATATCTAATTCCATTTTAACCTTTTTCTTTCTCACTCTCTCCCCCCTCTTTCCATGCACAATCTAATTCTTTCTTTCTTTCTTTTTTTTTTTTTTTTTTGTCCTATAAAACTCCATGAACTATCTATACATCTTATCATTAGTGTCCACTCTCACATAATTTTTCGGCTCCTTCTTGCCAAGATTGCTAGAAAGATGCTGATGGCCTTTGAAGTACCATCACGGTTTGGAAGTATAAGCATATCAGGGTCAGACTCGATCGTGCACCACGACATGATGGAAAATATAGGTTGTATTTGTGTGCGCGCGTGTGTTTGGAAGAAAAAAAAATAAAAATAAAAATTAATATATTGATGAAATTTAATTAAAAATAATTAAAAAAATTAATAATTTTTTATAATTTTTGATAAAATTTAATCTCTCAAACGCCCCCTCAGTTGTCCGAATTGACGAAGTCGAATGCAACCGTTCAGATCGAAGTTTGACCAGCACAATTAATAAATCAGACGCCCATTAACCAAACCTCAAATTCTTGGGCGGAAGCAGTCCATAAATAAGGCAGGTTTTGAATTAAAATTTAAATTCATTTATTTTTAAACCCCACCCTGACTATCAATAATATATTGCGTGCCATTTAGTTTGCTTTTTTATTTTTTGTTTTTTACTTTATATTTTTTATATTTTAAAATTTTCAAAATAAAAAATAGAAAATGATTTATTTTTCTTCTTTTAAGATTTTCCTTATTTTGAGTTGAAAACAATCAAAATGACTTTTTGTCATTTTTCATTTTGTGTAAATTCATTTTCTGTTTTCTAAAATAAGTTTTGAAAACACAAGTAATCAAATACGTTTTAAGCTGTTTTCCTTATTTTTAAAATGACAAAATGACAAATGAACTTAAAACAGAAAATTAAAACGAAAAAGAAAATATAAAATAAAAAAATAAACCAAATATCACTTTAATAAATCCAACTCAATCATACCAATGCTCACCCTACACCTTATAAGAGAATCTAACTTCTAACCACTTAAAAATCATAGTATCATTTCAAGCCCATTGCTATTGACCCATCGCATGCATGCTACATTAAAATCCAACAAAATCAAACTCATTTGTCTTCAAATTAAAATGCACAAATTTATATACACAATTAAACCTCAATTTCGTTTAATTTCCAAAATTGCGGTAGGGCATTGATAAAGTCTAAATTATGGTACATTTTAATGGGACGAAAGGGTGGCTTTAATTATAATTTGTGATAAGCAGTGACAATTTTTACAAAATAGAGGTGACGATCACGATAGTTAATTAAGGGAGGAATAATGGTGACAATAAAAAAAATAATGCCTAAGATCACAACTATGGTAGTGATGAGGATGGTAAGTACAATTTAATAGTCATGTGAGAGTATTTGTGGTTGTGGTTGTTTGCTAGTCAAGACCAGAGTTATGGCACAAAGAAGAATGAGAATTGTAACGACCCAGATAATTATTAACAATATTTTGAGTTTATTTGGATTTAATTGGGTATTTATCTATAATTTAATTTTGGAGCCTAGCTTAATTTAATTAACTATATTATTTTGTCTGTATAGAGATTGGGCTTACTTTGATTTGGATAAAAATTGCAATTGGGTTTGGAATCTACTTGGACATAATTGAACCTAACTCAATTACCCAATGCGGTTGACCCAATTTCTCATCCCAAAATGATATTTCCTAGAACCATTTGAACTCATGACTGAGCTAAAGTTATGATGGACTCATGGTGAAAGGGGGGGGGGGGGTTCCTACCACCTGGTCTTGTGTTTGGTACACCAGTCCCTCTCTTCATATGCAAACAAGTGTTGTATATGAAGGAACGTGTTAAGATTTATCCCATTAGGTCTCTCATCCCCTTACTAATTGACACACTTCTCATTTTCGGTCTGAAATTAGTACTTCATTATTTGTTTTTAAAAATGAAGTAACAAATAAAACATGCACATAGTAGATATTAACCAAAATAATAAAAATTTAAAATAAAAATACTAATATATAAATTAATAAAATAATAAAAATAAATATTTCAATACTAATATTTTAACTTTTCATCGTATAAAGTGAAATTAGTAGGAATGTTTATAATTTTAAACTTAATTGGAGAGGGTCAAGTTCAAAAAATTTTATATTAATCTTGCTTTGCCCTCCCAAAACCCTATTCGTTTTCGTTTTTTCCTCTACTCCGCTCCATTAGGGTAAAATTGGATCAAGTTGTCTGCATCCAACTCCAAGGTTCAACAAATGCACAACATGGCTTTTCAAAGCAAATCTTTTTATTCACACGCAAGCAATTAACGTTTATTGAAAGTTTAGTCTAAAATTCTTAAGAAATTAATTTTTTATAATTACATTAGCAATAATTCGGAAAATTGAATAATTAGGACACTATTTTTAGAGATAAAGAACAGCGTGAACTTTCTATAAAGAATCTTTGGAATGGCAAGTCCCTCGTCGTCTTTGAGCCACAAGAAGCCGTCGAAGGAGATACTTGAGTCGAACCCCCTTCTCCACGGCAAGACAAAATTTAAGGAGGAAAAAAAATAAAAATAAAATAAAAAAATAAAAAGACACTTGGGTCAAAGCCTAGATCAAAGGTGCCTAAAACCAGCCGAGGGTGGTAGGCTAATTGGAGAAGTTGAACTTGTGCCCAAGCCCGCCTTTTTACAAAATCTCAAAAGCCCAAATGCATGCTTTTATGGCTCCTTACAAGGCTCGAGCGTTTTGCCTTCAGTAAGACCCACAGCAGTATACACATGTGGGTTAAACCCACTAACTAAACGAAGGGGTTCAAAAAATAAAATAAAATCAGGCTCATTTAAAATTATGCGAATAAAAAGTATAGTAAAGGTTGGAAAAATCTTAAATTATTAATAATAAGGGTAAAGCACAAAAATTACCATAATAAGGGCCGTTATACAATCATTAAATTGAAAGTAAAAATGTAATTTCATATAATAAAATACAAAAATCACCCCTACAGTTTATTCTTGATATTTAGAATTCGTAACAAGGGTAAAGTATAAGGACTATCATAATAGGGCAATTGCACAATCTTTAGACTGAAAGTAAAAATGTAATTTCACAGAATAAAATACAAAAATCACTCTTACAGTTTATTATCAGTATTACTTTAATCGCTTACATTTCAATTGTAATAGTTTAATTCTTACACTTTCATTTAATCGCTTATATTTCAATTATAATAATTAAATTCTTACACTTCATCATATATTGGAAATATATTTGATTAAATAACTTTTAATAAATAATATAATTTAAAATATATTTTTAATTTGAAATATATCGATTATTTGATATGTGCTTCCTTCTCTTGATATGTATATTGATATATATATATATATATATATATATGTATATGTTGTTGATAGGTGCTACCTTCTCTCGTGTAACACCGACTTCCTAGCTGTTTCCTTTCCCCTGGACTGCACGCTTGATTTGTATTCTTGACTAGTCACAACACCACCTCGGTGCCATTAAAAAGTTAAAAAAGTTAATTTCTCTGAACCCCCTAATTTGCGAAAATACCTTGCATCTTCTCTTCTTCGGCGAAAACCCTCGTACACGTCAATTAACTCCTTTAAGTAATTTTTCATATTTTTAAATTAATAAATATAAAAGTAGATATGCTACAATACAATTAACTCCTTCGTTAATATGGTAATATTTTAAATTCTTTGATCATTAGAATTTTCAAATTTAAATCGTTGTTTATTTTCTCAAAGTTGTATGACATTTTATAACACGGTGCATTTTTTTTTTTTTTACTTTTCTAATAAATTTGGATTTGATTTACAAAATTAACTGTTAGATGCTTAATTTTTTATCATTGTTTTTTGCGTTATATGGAAGAAAATTTTAATGTAGCTTAATTTAATTTATAAAAGTTCTATTCCACTGCATTTTACATAAATATTTTGGATTTTCTTTTTACTGAATATGTGCATTATATTCATTTATTAATAATTTTTTCTTAAATACATTCCCACATAGAAAATAATATAGGGCAAATTACACTGTCTTCCGTCAAATGTAGGTAATTTTACTTATTGTTCTTCAACATCTAAAAATTATATTTACTTCCCTTATTTTAAAATGTGGTTAACATTGACTCTCATTTAATCAAATAAACTATTGAAACTTAACAAAAAAATATCAAATCAACTAAAATTTTAGACTTTTTTCTTATTTTACCTCTCCACCTCTTACACATTCATCAGTTTTCTTAAAAAAAAAAAAAAAATTCCAAGACTAGTAGAAAATAAGTAACAGTTAGAATATTGTTAATATTGACCCTTTTTAAGTAAATAAACTATTAAACTTAACCAAAAAAATGTCAAAATAATTAAAATTTTAGATACTTTTTTTATTTTACTCTTCCATCTCTCACATATTCATAAGTTTAAAAACTATTTTTTTACTAGTTCTTTTGCTTGTTTTGGTGGATTTTGCAAAAAAAAAAAAACTGACGAATATGTGAGAGATGTGAGGATAAAATAAGAAAAACACTTAAAATTTTGATTATTTTGATTTTTTATTAAATTTTAATAGTTGATTTAACAGAAATGAATTAATATTAATAACATTTCAAAATAATGGAGGAAAGTGTAATTTTTAGAAGTTGAGGGGTGTAAGTATAACTACAAAAATATTAAGGCTTGGCACGTGCAATTTGCCCTATAATATATTGCTAGAAATTCCTTCTAAAATTTATTAATAGAATAATGTAGCATACACATGTTAATGGGTTATTATTTTAAAAATGATATATTCATAGACAATCACATTATTCTAACAATAAATTCTGGTATATAAAAAATATCTTATTAATATTCTAAAAATATTAACAACTTATTCGACATTTCTAAATTAATTTATTGATTTGGCATAATATATCTCTTATATATAAAACATTGTCCAAAAATCACTTCATTTATATTTTTGTTCAAAGATCTGTTTTTATTTTGAAATTAACGTCTCTCTCTTATTATTTTTTATCAAATATAAAAAATGAGATGCATAAAAATATTATCATCAAAAAAAGTTAATTTATGCCAAAAGTTATTTCAATGTAATCGTGTAATTCAACTTTCAATGAAACATTTGTTAGTAATTTTTAATGTGAAAAACAAAAAATCAAATATTTGAATTCATACGTTTGCAAAAATGTAAGTATTTTCAATTTTAATTCTTATGCATTATTATATCATTTAAATGCCCAATCTAACACACTTTAAATTTTATATAGTTCAGGTAATTTTCTATAATAACATATATTGTTTGTCTAAATGATCAAAATGATGGACATCATGCATTCCACATATGTGATAATCACATTAAATTATACAATTTATTGGCATTATATTTCAAATATTTAATAACACTCTTACAATTTATTAGTTTAATTATTATTTTTTAATTTCAAATATGTAAGGGCATTGAATAGAGGAATTGACTTTATAGCACTTTAATAATGAAAAACTTTTATAATTTTTTTCTACGTTATTAAAATTGTTGTTTATTATAATTTTAATATATTAGATTAATTCATAGGCATTAAATTTCTTAAATATATATGATATAAAAATAAATAGTTTTAATAAACACAAATACATTTAACATAACACATGTTGACTACAAGGATAAATAATAAGATATTATGGGGATCATATGGCCTCCATTTCTACTTTTGAAAAGATAAAAATTTCTTTAATGCTTATAATTAGAATATTAATTGATATACATATTCTTAAAACCTTTTCATGTACAAATTTGAAATTACAAAATTATAAATATTGAAAAAATTGTAAAAAAAAATAAGAAATAATTTCTTAACAAAAATATATACAGCAGTGTAGTAATTTCATTCATTCAAAAATTAAATATTCCTGGTAATTAGTTAAAAAAAAAACATTATAATTTGGAGACATCAAAAAAGGAGAAATAACTGAGTTCGCTACATAAAGCAGCACGCAAGTTTTGTAATTTGGAGACATTTGGAATTATAGTTGAGATAAAGGGTGTGCTTGGAAGTCAAGATTTAATGGATTTTGAGGTATTTTTAATGAATGAGTTTTCAAGTATTCATATAAATCATATTTGATAGTTTTTAAGCGAAGGGTTTTGAGATGTTCTCATGAATTTTCTGAATACCTCAAAATTCATTAGTAAGTGTTTTGTTCTTATTTTTCGAACACTCCAATTTGATAGTTTTCATATTTTATAAAATTTTAGATAGTCATACCTTCGTTAAAATATTGAAATATAAATATTATTATTTTAATAAAACTCCATTAATAGAACATACTTCATATTAATTTCATTGAATAAATATAATTAGTAAAATTAAATTGATTTTATTCAATTATTAATTTAATAATTAATTACTTAATTAAAATAATTTAATTATGTATTTATTAAAAATAACTTTATTCGGTGAATAAAATATATTAATCAATTTAATTATACTATTTAGTAAAGGTAATTTTTAATTAAATATATTCTATATTAATTTAATTAATTAGATTAAATTAATTATTAAATTAAATTAAATTAATTATTAATTTAATTAAATAATTTAACTTAACAAACATAATTATATTATTTATAAAAAACTATATTTCGTATTAAATAAATTAAATTGAATTAATTATATTATATTATATTACTTGTTAAAAATAATTTTTATTTAATAAAATATTTGAATAAAATAATTTATTTTAATATGATGCAACAAAAATTGACTCTAAAATTGACAAAATGGTTATAACATAAAATAAACGAGAGTGAAAATATTTTTTTGTTCATTTTTTCTGTTTATGTTTTCATTTTTAAAACAAAAAATAAAAACAGGTTTAACAAATAAATTTTGTGACCCATTTTCAAAATCTTGTAAACTTGTAAACATAAATAGAAAAACAATAATCATAAAGATTTCCAAACAATGCCTCATATTTCTAAGTTAAGTTATTTTTTGGCATTTGTAATGCAACTAACAAATCAAAACAAGATAGAGATGAATAGTTAAAACCCCTCAAATGGACTGGAAAATTTGTTTGAACTGATTTTGACAGTTCAAATCCATTTGAACATACAGAAATTAACTTTTTATAGATCTGCATAAATTTTATGAGGATTTGTAGAGATTTTGTAAAGTTAAATTTATGACAAATCTAAATAAAAGAATTAAATTTATAATTAAAGACAAAATTTTGTAATTGAACATGAAATAGGATTCAAGTTTTCTAAATCAAACAAGGATTGAGTTTCCAAATTGAACAATGATTGAGATCTTAAAATATTGCTAACATAGGTAGGAAACCTTTGAATGAAGATTGATTTCATGTAGATTAAGGAAGCATTAACAAATTCCAATGTTATTCGCAGGCAAGTTGCAGGATGCCCGATGGTTTGAACAACCGAATTCGCTGAAAATTTTATTTCCTAATTAAATTAAGTCTTTAATTTTTTTTTAATAAATATGCATCTATATATAATACAAAATAGAGGATAAAGAAAATACATGTTTTACTGAATCTTTAGGAGATAGAATTATTTTGTAAGAAAGATAAATTATCTTTCGCCTGCTTTTATTTATTCTTGAGTTTGTAAATTTTGGAGAATTTCAAGATGTATTTTCTAAGAAGTTAAAAAATTTTTCTACTTGGTCAAAATGTATCGAGGAGTCGAGTAATCGGTCGAAAGAATTTGCACGAAGAGTCGTAAAGAGTTCAAGTAGAATTTTATAACTTAATTTTATAGTAAAAATTATTTTGAGATTTTTTCTTAAATAGGATTTTCCTTATTATTTCTTGGTACTCTCTTTCTGTGATTATTTGTGGTGCTTGGACTCCTTATTATTGATTTAGTGAAAATTTTCAGATTTATAGATATTATAGAGATTATATAAAAATTTACATAGTTCAAATGAAAAAAAAAAAATCATAGAGATTTGCAGAGATATGTAAAAATTTTTTGAGACTTTTAGACTTCCAAACGCAGCAAATTCATAATAAAAACGATGATATAGATGATGAACCATATAGACGTAAAGGCTAAAAGAGATATTTTCAATTTTGAATAAAGGTTAAACATACGTTGCTGGGTCGTTGGAGAAAGACAGTATAAAAATAAAGAATGTTAGCATTACTCATGACTAATTAATTTTAGCTGTTGATTTATGTAGGATAATTAATTAGATTTAATCAATCACAATTAATGACAACACTTCTCTACTGGAGATACAAAAAGGAGAGTGGAACCCCAAGGGGTTAGATGGGATGGTCTTGGACTGGGACTTAGGGGCTTACCACCCCAAGGTCTCAAGTTCAAGTCTCCTCTCTAGCAAAAACTTGGGGCCAGCCTCCCGGGCGCAAAGCATAGTAAAGGTTGGTAGGACGGGCCTCCTTGGCTGGACGAACCGTATCCAGTTCTTGGGTGTGGGTCCGACTCCCCGCCGCTACGCGAGTTCGCGATTGACCGCTATACATGTTGAGGGGCCGGTATGTGTGGCACAAACCAAAAGAGATTCACTCTCTAGGGGTTTGACCTAGGGAGTGAATCTCTCGAGGTTAAAAAAAAAAAAAAGGAGAGTGGAATTATGTGCACCTAACTCCAAAATCTACTGGTAATGATTTACCGAGTTAATTTATAGAAAAATCTCGGAAACTCACGGCCACGTCATCATTCAAGATACTTCCATCGGAAAGGAAGAAAGGGATATAGATTGGAAACAGATATGACAATATCTAAATTTGAACTTCAAATCCTTTGCTTACCTCCAAATTTGTCCCGAACTCCAAATAAATATTTTTTTTAACCTTCATCCCTCCTCCAAACAAAGAACGGATATATCAACGGATATCCAAAACTCCAAATCATCTGTTCACCTCCGAATATACCATAAAGTTAATACATAACTTGATTACATAGATAATTTATTACTACCAAATAATTCATTTTTAAAACCAAAATAATACATAACATCATCACAATAATAATTTACCAAAATAATACATAAATATCTCCAAAATCAATATTTACCAAAGCACTATTTAACCAACAGATACATAATTTCAAAGTATATTGTCCTAACTCAAAGTAACAAATACAAAATATGATCGTTCATAACAATTGAGTTTACACGTCATAATGGGGTTTAAAATTATATAAATTAATATAAATTTATAAAAGTTACAATTTCATAATTCGTGCAGTAAATAAAAAATTTTAATTTTATAGAGTCATAAATGATATACCTTATAACATTTTGAATTTACCACTTTAAGCTTCCTTGATTTTTCCATATGAAAGAAGTAAATTGAATTTTTAAACTTCAACTTGCACAAAAGTATAAGAAAAAAAAGAAAATTAAATTTATAATTTCTTTCCCATACACACCCTTATTAATACAAAATGATGACAATTTTTGTTTTAAATTTATTTATCAATATTTATGAATGTTCAATAAGTCTATAATCTTATGAATGTAAATATTGTTTGTCATGTTATAGTGACGATATTGTCATCATGGTTCCAAATATTTCGGGAATGTTTGGATATTTTTGGGGACAAATCAGGACAGATCAAGGCAAATTCAGATTGAATATCGGTTCGGGGTAGAGCAATCCTATCCCCATATCCAATCCAATATTCAAATTTTTTTTAGAAACCCAATATAAATTCGATCCAATCTCCAAAAAAATCCAGATTTTACATCCATTCGATTCGAATAACGGATCGAATTCGGACGGGTTAGCCAAGATGGCCATCCCTAAAGCGGGCTGAAGTTGGGGTGTGGTGTCTTGACTACTGTTGCTGAATTTAAGAATGACCATCTCGACCGACCCGTTCGAATCCAATCTATTATCCGAGTCGAATAGATTTGGAATTTGGATTTTTTTGGAGAGTCGATTGGATTTAGATTTGGTTTTTAAAAAAAAAATTGGATATTGGATCGGATATGAGGATAGGATTGTCTCTGCCCCAATCTGCCTTGAATCCGATATTCAATATGAATCTGCCCCGATCTACCCCAATCTGTCCCTAAAAATATCCAAACATCCCCGAACCATTTGGAACCATAATGATAATATCGTCATTATAACATGACAAACAATATTCATATTCATAATATTCTAGACTTATTGAACTTCACTATTATTATCATTAAAATAAATATTGATAAATAAATTTAAAACAAAAATTGTCATCGTTTTGCATTAATAAGGGTGTGTTTGGGAAAGAAATTATAAATTTAATTTTTTTTGTTACTTTTGTGGAAGTTGAAGTTTAAAAATTCAATTTACTTCTTTCATACGCAAAAATCAAGAAAGCTTAAAATGATAAATTCAAATTTTTATAAGGTATATCATTTGGGACCCTATAAAATTATATAAATTCTTATAAAATTTAAATTTTTTACTTAGTGCACGAATTATGAAGCTGTAACTTTTATAATTTTATATTAATTTATACAATTTTAAACCCCATTATGACTTTTAAACTCAATTGTTATGAATGATCATATTTTGTATTTGCTACTTTGAGTTAGGACAATATACTTTGAAATTATGGCCCCGTTTGGAGCATAACAAAATAAATAAAATTATACAAATTTTTACAAACATGAATTACGAGATAGTAAATTTTAAATTTTTCACTCACTGCACGAATTACGAAACATTTACTTTTATAATTTTATTTTATTTTATACACTTTTATACAACTCCAAACACACCTTATGTATCTGTTGGTTAAATAGTATTTTGGTAAATATTGATTTTGGAGATGTTTATATATTATTTTGGTAAATTATTATTGTAATGATGTTATGTATTATTTTAATTTTGGAAATGAATTATTTGGTAGTAATAGATTACATATGCAATCAAGTTATACATTAACTTTAGGGCAGATTTGGAGGTGAACGGATGATTCAGAGTTTTGGATATCCGTAGATATATCCATTCATTGTTTGGAGCAGGGATGAAGGTTAAAAAAAATATCTATTTAGAGTTCGGGATAAATTTGGAGCTAGATAGAGAATTTGAAGTTCAGATTTGGATGTTGTTATATCCACCTCTGATCTGCCCCGTTACTATCCTTAGCTGAATTCAAGTGAAACGGGGGACAATATACTTTGAAATTATGCATCTGTTGGTTAAATAGTACTTTGGTAAATATTGATTTTGGAGATGTTTATAAATTACTTTGGTAAATTATTATTGTAATGATATTATGTATTATTTTGGTTTTGAAAATGAATTATTTAGTAGTAATAGATTACATATGCAATCAAGTTATACATTAACTTTAGGGCAGATCCAGAGGTGAATGGATAATTCAGAGTTTTGGATATCCGTAGATATATCCATTCATTGTTTGGAGCAGGGATGAAGGTTAAAAAAATATCTGTTTAGAGTTCGGGATAAATTTGGACTAGGAAGAGAATTTGAAGTTCAGATTTGGATATTGTTATATCCGCCTCCGATCTGCACCGTTACTATCCCTTAGCTGAATTCAAGTAAAACGGGGTCATTTTGCAAAAAACGCCATCGTCTAATGACTTTTTTTTTTTTAGGGCAACCTGGCCTCTATTGGGCCAGAGTGGGTTGTGTATGTGAATGAGAAATATTTATAAATAGAAATAATTAATTTTTTATTAGATTAAGTTAGAAAATAAAATAAAAGAAAATATATTTTTAATATGATTAAGTAACTTTTAAGAACTCTTAGATGTATAGTAAAATTAATAGAAATAAATAAAAATAAAAATAAAATAATTAATTTTTAATATAGTTGTTTAAAATATAAAAATAAATAAATTTTATTCTAACTTTTTTAACATATTGTCCTATATAAACTGGAGGGTAATCTCAGGACACATGGTGCAAATCTAGCCAGGACATGTGGTGTACATTCAAGGGGGGAACAATTTGATAGTTGGGAGAGTAGCTATCTTTCTTATCGCATTTATGAAGAGTTAGAAAGGGTACATTCACATCCACTGCCGATTATAGCTCCAATCATGTCCATGCCGACTATGCGGCGCAATTCTGGCTATCATTGCAGCATCACTCATGATTATTAAACAAAGACAACATGTGTGAGTAAAGCTATAAATACGTAAGGTATAAAAAAGAGAGGCAGGCATCAGCTGCTTAAAATAGACTCTATTAGAAAAATCCTTCTTCCCCTTACACAAAGATACATATAAACTTGACTGCTAGAAGAGCGAGAGACAAAATATCACTCGGCCGGTAGTTCTTCCTTTTTAGGATCCTGGCTTAGGGTCACGAAACCCTAAGCACAAACACCAGGGAAAATCAGTCCGATCATAAAAGAGAACCTCATCAAGTTTGGTCGGTTACATCAGCAGAAGGGCTAGTCCAATTTTTGACCCTCCATAAACAAAGTTTTAAGTGTTTTCATCAAAATTTATAAAAATTTATTTATAAAAGATAATTATGTCTATTCAAATTATATATAAGAATATAAAAATAGAAATTTGTAATTCACGCAAGCATATTTGGAGGATAAAAAAATTAAAAAATACAAAATTTTTGTGTTTTATGTGTTTCGCAAAACACCAAAAGTTGTCAATAATTTTATGTGACAGATTATCAACACATCAAAAGTTTGTGTTTTTTTTTTTAATTTTTTTTATCCTTCAAATGGGGCCTAAGTAAAACTATAAATTCCTATTCTTATATTTTTATATATAATTTGAATAGACATAATTATTCTTCATAAGTAAACCTTTACAAATTTTGACAAAACACTTAAACTTAGTTTGGTACAAAAGAGTATGTTAAAAATTAAAATAAAATTTATTTATATTTATATTTTCAACAAGCATATTAAAAATTAATTATTTTTATTTTTATTTATTTCTATTTGTTTTACTGCACATTTAAAATTTTTAAAAATTACTTAATTATATTAAAAATATTTTTTATTTTATTTTCTAACTTAATCTAAAAAAATTGATTATTTTTATTTATAAACTTTTCTTATTCTCACACGTAAAGCCAGGTTACCTCAAAAATGATAATAATAAAATAAAATCATCAGACGACGGCGTTTCCCGCGAACGACCCCGTTGCGCAGAATTCAGCGACTTAAGTAGACCCCTTGGCTTCAGCCTCTTTCAGTACTACTGTATCCGGTACAAATACAAAAATTCCATTTAGTTATTTCAACGTATTGATTTAGTATTTAAAAAAAATGTTTATATATAAAAATAGTTGTTTCTTAAAGATTTTTGACGCCAAATATTTTTTTGGATAAATTGCACGTACATTCCCTTAACATTTGAATTATTCTACTTAAGATGCACAACATTTAAAAATTATATTTGTTTCTCTTATTTTGAAATGTTGTTAAACATTGACATTCTTTTGATAAAATTAGTCATTAAAACTCAATATAAAATGATAAACTAATTAAAATTTTAGGTATTTTTTTATTTTATTACCTCTCACTTTCTCATATCTCGTTAGTTTTCTTTACATAAATTCTTAAAAACTTTTGTTTTTACTTTTTTTTTTTTTGCTTATTTTTTAGAATTTTATAAAGAAAACTAATGAAAATGTGAGTGAATGGGAGATAAAATAGGAAAAACATCTAAAATTTTAGTTATTTTAATATTCTCTATTAAGTTTTAATAGTTAATTTTATCGGAAGGAGTCAATGTTAACAATATTTTAAAATAAGAAAGGTAAGTGTAACTTTTAAATGTTATGAGTAGTAAGTGTAATTATCCAAATGTTAAGGTGAGGTATACGTAATTTATCCCTTTTTTTACTTTATTAATTAAATATTTTCTCTATTATTTTTTTCTTACTTTAGTAATAAAAATATTTAATAATAAATATTAAAATATAATAAAAATGATTTATATGCATGTAAAGAAAAACTAAAAACAATCATGCCGTCGTTTTCCCAATTTGCCCAGGTGACCACGTGACCACGGACCACACCATCAGCCGAACCCCGGCGCAAACCCTGCCTTGTTTTTGAATTCCAGGGGAATTGCCTCCGTGTATAAACCCCCTCTTGTCCTACGTCCTCCATCGCCCTCTTCTCTGTTATTAAACTTGGTTGTATTTCCTTACGAAAAATTGTGGAATAATAGCGTTTTAGCAGTGGCACAGGACACAATTAACTATGGCCAGTGCCAAATCATTACTTAGTGAAACTAGTAACACTCTTCTGCTTGCATATGTATTCATCCTAAAAAGTGCACAAAGTACATACTTGGACAAAACTGTGCCAGGTATGTAACTCAATTCAATATTTTCAGTTTGACTATCAAATTAGTAGAAAAAAAAAATTGAACTGGAAAAGATTGAAAAGATTGAAATTAAATTAAAAATAATTCAATTCAAACCAACTCAAAAAATAATATATAAATATATATAATAATATAAAATATTATGTATATTATAATATTTGTAATATTATATTAATATTAATACGTTATTTATTTGAATGTTTAGGTACCAAAAATAAGAAAACTAACCTAACTTGGGAAGCGAACTAGCTCAATCTAATTTAAGTTAACTTAAAAATCAGACTGACTCAACTTGATATTTTTAATTCGGTCTGATTCCATATCAACTTAAAATTAGTCCTATCAATCCAAATCAATTCGGAAAAAAAAATAGTAGAGTTTATTCCATACCTTTGCTAGTGATTCCTCCTAAATAACTTACTGCACTATATCATCATCCAGACATAATTTGATCATTGCCATAGTTCTCGTCTGAAGTTTAAGCTGATCTGTTTCTTCCATTTTTTCAGGTTTCGTTGTTGCCAACATTTTCACTATTTTTTGTTGCACTAATAGATCATTCACCCTTTTGTGCAACAATTCAAAATTTTCCGTTCTATTGAACTTGTCGACATCAAACTTTGCAAACGAAGAGGTTCCTCCAGACATATTAAAATATCTTACTTTGATGCTAATTTATCGTGTGAAAATCTTGAATCACCTTCTTCCAACACCCTAGAAAATAATGGCAAGACTCACAAACAAATAGAAGAAAATCACTTACAATGAAATAACACAAGATTTAAGTGATTTTGTAATTTGCTTGTCTCCCCTCAACATGTAAGTAATTTCACTTATTATTCCTCAACATCCAAAAATTACATTTACTTCTTTTATTTTAAAATATTGTTAATATTGACCAATTTGGTTAAATAAACTAGTAAAACTTAGCAAAACATATCAAATTAACTAAAATTTTAACCTTTTCTTATTTTACCTGTCCATCTCTTACATATGCATCAATATTCTTTAAAAAAATTCCAAAACTAATAAAAAATAAAAATAAAAACAAACAGTTAGAATATTGCTGATATAATTAGAAAACCTCTGAATGAAGATTGAGTTCTTGTAGATCAAGAAAACATTAAAAAATTCCAGAGTGATTTGCTGGCAAGCCACAAGATGCCCGATGGTTTGAGTAGCCGAATTTGCTGAAAATTCTATTTCCTAATTAAATTAGGTCTTGAGTTTTATTCATAAATATGTGTCTATATACAATACAAAGTAGGCAATGAAGATAGAACATATTTTATAGTCTTTAGGGGATAAAATTATTTTGTAAGAGAGATAAATTATCTTTCTCTCGCTTTTATTCATTCTTGAGTTTGTAAATTTTGGTGGATTCAAAGGTGCACTTTCTAAGGAGTCAAAAAGTTTTTTCACTTCGTCTATGTGTATCAAGGAGTTGAGTAATAGGTCGAAAGATTTGTGCGAAGAATGGTGGAGAGTTCAAGTAAGATCTTGTAAACCTAATTTTATAGTAAAAATCATTTTGAAAATTTTCCTTGAATAGGATTTTCGTTATTATTTCTTAGTACTCTTTTTATGATTATTTGTGTTGCCTGGATTCTTTATTATTGATCTAGCTAGATTTTTCAAATTTATAGATACTATAGAGATTTTATACAAATTTACATATTTTGAGGTGAAAAAAGTTTTATAAAAATTTACGGAGATATGTAAAAATTTTTTTTAGAACTTTTAGACTTCTAAATGCACCAGATCCACAATAAAAATGATGATGTAGATGATGTACCATGTGGACGTAAACGTCAAAGAGATATTTTCAATTTTGAATAAAGGTTCAAGGTAGGTTGCTGGGTCGTGGGAGGGAGACAGTGTAAAAATAAAGAATGTTAGTATTACTCATGACTAATCAATTTGAACTATTTATTTATATCGGATAATTAATTAGAATTAATCCATCACGATTAATGACAGCACTTCTCTATAATTAAAAAAAAAACAAAAAAGATTAAAACCACTAGAGATAAAAAAAGGGGAGTAGAATTTTGCCGGAAACTCCGTCGCGGAGACTCCCGCCCACTTCATCACTCAAGATACTTTTGAAGTAAGCTCACAATCCCAAATTCTAGTTCAAAAAAGTTAGAAGATAGGTGAGAGATATAAACTATACTCACATACTTTAATTATTTCGATGTAAGATAGTCTGTTCAAAGCAATTCTTTGGGCTGAATGTAAATTGACGAAACAACCTATAAGACTACACTCACGTACCTTAACTGTTCTGATGTGAGACAGTCTGTCCACTGCAACCTCTTAGGCCAAACCCAAATTGACGAAACAATTCATAAGGGGATTGGTACACTTTTTTTTTTTTTTTTCTTTTGAGATAAATCCAGAACTCAATATTCTAACTCAAAAATATTAAAAATTAAATAAAAAAATATAAACTACAATAACGCACCCGAACTGCCCCTGCGTGGGACAGCCATCATTCAAGATACTTAATGGGGGCTGAAGTTTGGGGTGGGTGATCGCCGTCTCGACTACCGCCGCTGAATTCGGGTGAAACGAGGTCGTTTTAAGAAAAATGCCATCGTCTTTTTTTTTTTTTTTTAAAGCAACCTGGTTTTTGTTGGCATGAGTGGGTTGCGTGTATGAATAAGGAAAGTTTATAAATAAAAATAATTAATTTTTTTATTAGATTAAGTCAGAAAATTAAATAAAATAAAAAATATTTTTAATATGATTAAGTAGTTTTGACAATTTTTAGATTTGTAGTAATATAAATAGAAACAAATAAAATAAAATAATTAATTTTTAATATACTTGTTAAAAATATAAATATAAATAAATTTTTTAATTTTTTAATATATTCTTCTGTATAAACAAAGTTTAAGGGTGTGTTTGAAGTAGTAAAAAAAAGATAAATTGAGATAAAATGTAATTTTAGATTAATTTTGGAACATTTTTTGTATCTAAATAGTACCAAACTGTGGAACGGTTGCCCCAAAACCATTCCCGCAGATTCAAGAAATTTACAGTCAATGTTTTGCTTTATATACGCATAGCATTAAAACCGTGGAAATGATTTTCTAAATTCATTCCCACGGATTCAAAAAAATTCTAATAAAATAGAGACAATGGAGCTTGTTTGAAAGCTTTCGACCTAAAGAATATGATTGTTAAAAAAATTTACACATTCGGTTAACCTCCTTCCAGAATTTTTCTTTTTTTAAGCGAAATATTGAAGTTTTTTGAAATTAGTAAAGGTGGGAATTTGAGTAATTTATAGAGGTTATTGAAGATTTATTTTATTTTATAGAGTTTGTTAGTGTCACCAAACGCACACTAAGTGTTTTCGCCAAAATTTATAAAAATTTATTTATAAAACATAATTACGTCTATTCAAATTATTTATAAGAACATAAGAATAGAAATTTGTAACTTCACTAAGACCCTGTTTGGAGGATAAAAAGATTAAAAAAAGCGTAAATTTTTTGTGTTTTATGTGTTTGATAAAATACTTAAAGTTTTCAATAATTTTATGTGGTAAGTTACCAACACATCAAAAGTTTTTGTTTTTTTATTTTTTATTCTCCAAATAAGGCCTGAGTGAAACTACAAATTCTTGTTCTTATGTTTTTATATATAATTTGAATAAACATTATCTTTTATAAATAAACCTTTACAAATTTTGACAAAACACTTAAATTTAGTTTGATATAAGAGAATATGTTAAAAAGTAAAATAAAATTGATTTATATTTATATTTTTAACAATCATATTAAAAATTAATTAATTTTATTTTTATTTATTTTTTATTTGTTTTACTGCACAGTTAAAAGTTTTCAAATTTTGCTTAATTATATTAAAAATATTTTTATTTTATTTTTTAACTTAATCTAAAAAAATTAATTATTTTTACTTATAAACTTTTCTTATTCTCACACGTAAAGCTAGGTTGCTAAAATAATAATAATAACAATAATAATAATGCAATCATCGGACGATGGCGTTTCCGACAAAACGACTCCGTTTCGCCGAATTCATCGACTTAAGTAGAGCCCTCGACTTCGGCCCCTTTCCGTACTACTGTATCCAGCACAAATACGAAAATTCGATTAGTTATTTCAACGTATTTGTTATGAAATTACTCAAAAATATAATTCGAAAAATCTCTAAAAAACTTATAGAGAATTGAAATACTCAAATCATCTTTTTATTCATCATCCTCCACCTAATCTATCTCACAAATCTTCTTTATATAAGCATACAACCATAATGGTGAAAATTCAAAAAAATAGAGTTACACGTAACGGAAAGTTGGGAGTTACGGTGGAGTTATGGTCAGCCATTAATCCATTAATGGATTTATAACACTCCCCCTTGGCTGACCATCACATAGAATATGCCTCATTAAAACCTTGCCAAGTAAAACCCAATGGGAAAAAACCTTAGCGAAGAAAAAAGAGTACAATATTCATATGTGATGTAAATGGGCTTAAATTGAAACTGCCTCGTTAAAACCTTGCCAAGTAAAATCCAATGGGAAAAAACCTTAGCGAAGGAAAAAGAGTATAGCATGCAAACCCTTTAATGACTCCCCCTCATAACCCCATCTGAATTTAATTATCTCAAATGCTCAGCACGACAAATCTTGAAGACGACGCATACTAATTTTATAAACTAACTTCTCAAACGCCGCAGTGGGCAATGCTTTAGTAAATAAATCTGCCAAATTATCACAGGAACGTATTTGCTGAACATCAATTTCACCGCTCTTCTGGAGCTCATGTGTATAGAAGAATTTTGGGGAGATATGCTTAGTTCTGTCACCTTTAATGTATCCACTCTTAATTTGTGCAATACACGCAGTATTATCTTCATAAATTATTGTTGCAACATTCTTGATAGAACACAATCCACACTTCTCTTGAATATACTGAACCATGGATCTCAACCAAATGCATTCTCGATTTGCTTCATGAATTGCAAGTATTTCAGAATGATTTGAGGAAGTTGCCGTCATCGTTTGTTTCACAGATCTCCATGATATAGCAGTACCGCCATAGGTGAACACGTATCCTGTTTGTGATCGAGCTTGATGTGGATCTGAAAGATAACCAGCATTTGCATAACCAACTAACTTTGGTAGTGAGCCAGTTGCGTAAAATAAACCCATATCCACAGTCCCTTGAAGATAGCGAAAAATATGTTTAATTCCATTCCAATGTCTTCGAGTTGGTGCTGAGCTATATCTGACCAACAAGTTGACTGGAAAAGTTATGTCTGGTCTGGTACAATTTACAAGATACATAAGAGCACCAATTGCACTAAGATATAGTACTTCAGGACCAAGAAGTTCTTCGTCATCTTCTTTAGGGCGAAAAGGATCTTTCTTTACATTTAATGACCGAACAACCATTGGGGAACTCAATGGATGAGCCTTGTTCATATAAAATTGTTTCAAAACCTTTTTTTATATATGTTGACTGATGAACAAGTATTCCACACTGGCAAATGGACAATTTGTAGACCAAGACAAAATTTAGTTTTACCAAGATCTTTCATTTCAAATTCTTTCTTTAAGTAACTTGTAGCTTTTACGAGCTCTTCTGGAGTTCCAACAACATTCAAATCATCAACATATATTGCAATAATAGCAAATCCAAATTCTGATTTTTTTATAAAAACACATGGACAAACTGGATCATTGACATATCCTTCTTTCAAAAGATAGTCACTAAGACAATTATACCATATGCGTCCTAATTGTTTTAACCCGTATAAAAAACGTTGAAGCTTGATAGAGTAAAGACTTCTAGGTTTATTTGTTTTAGGCATTTTAAATCCTTCAGGGATTTTCATATATATGTCATTATCTAATGACCCATATAAATATGCTGTAACTACGTCCATTAGACGCATGTCAAGTCTTTCAATGACCGCTAAACTAATTAAAAATCGAAATGTGATTGCATCAATCACAGGAGAGTATGTCTCGTTATAGTCAATTCCTGGTCTTTGTGAGAAACCTTGGGCTACAAGTCGCGCTTCATATCGCATAATCTCATTCTTCTCATTTCGTTTTCTCACAAATACTCACTTATATCCAACGGACTGTACATTTTCTGGTGTTTGGACTACAGGTCCAAAAACTTTACGTTTTGCAAGTGAGATTAATTCTGCCTCAATTGCTTCTTTCCACTTTGGCCATTCAGCTCTACGTCGACATTTTTCGACGGTTTTTGGTTCAGGTTCAGTATTTAAAATATCAAGAGCAACGGCAAATGAAAATGCGTTATCAATAATAATTTGATTTCTATCCCAACTTGCCATTATATATAGATAATTTATTGAGACCTCATTATTTTCAGGTACATTTTCCTCTGCAGGGGTCTTTTTCTTTTCATGATTCATTTGTTCCTCTTCCAGAGAAATTTCCTCAGTTATTTCATTTAGCTATTTTACCGCTGTAGTCTCTTCAGAAGTACCAATTATTTCAGGAGTATTAGTTTCCTTTTGTATTATTCTTTGCACCTTTCTGTTTCGAGGATTCTTATCTTTTGCACCGATAGGTCTCACACGCTTCAAGCGTGGTGTAGATTCATTAGCTGCTTTATTGACAGATTGTCCTACAGGGACATCAATTTTAGCTGGAGTGTTTGTAACTGGAATATGTGATTTTGTAACACGTTTTGTGTCAGTGAATGCGTCTGGTAATTGATTTGCAATAGCTTGTAATGAAATGATCCTTTGAACTTCTAGTTCACATTCACTTTTACGAGGATCAAAATGAGATAATGTTTTAGCATTCCAAAGAATCTCATTTTGTTTTGCAAGTGGCTTATCATGTGGTTTATTATCTCCCCCTAATGGTGGGAAAATATCCTCGTCAAAATGACAATCCGCAAAACGAGCTTTAAATACATCACCTGTTAAAGGCTCAAGATATCTAATAATAGAAGGAGAATCATAACCAATATAAATACCCATTCGACGTTGAGGACCCATTTTAGTGCATTGTGGTGGTGCAATAGGTACATATACAGCACAACCAAAAATTCGTAAATGAGAAATATTTGGTTGGTGGCCAAGAACAAGCTGTAATGGTGAATAGTGATGATAAGCAGTTGGTCGAACACGAATTAATGATGCAGCATGTAATATTGCATGTCCCCAAGCAGAAATAGGTAATTTGGTTTTCATAAGCAAAGGTCTAGCAATTGATTAAAGAAATTTGAAAAACGATTCAGCTAAACCATTTTGTGTATGAATGTAGGCAATTGGATGTTCAACATCAATCCCAATTGACATGCAATAGTCATCAAAAGCTTGTGATGTAAACTCACTAGCATTATCAAGTCTAATAGTTTTAATAGGATAATCAAGAAATTGTGCTCGAAGTCTAATGATTTGGGCAAAGAGTCTAGCGAATGCAACATTACGAGTAGAAAGTAAACAAACATGTGACCAACGTGTGGATGCATCTATCAATACCATAAAGTAACGGAATGGGCCACATGGTGGATGAATGGGTCCAAAACTATCTCCATGAATACATTGTAAGAAATTAGGAGATTCAACAACAATCTTTGAAAGTGATGGTTTAACTACTAATTTACCTTATGAACATGCAACACATGTATAATTTTTTGTCAAAAGAATCTTCTGGTTCTTTAGCGGATGTCCATGTGAATTTTCAACTATCCGATGCATCATGGTAGAACCCGGATGACCAAGATGGTCATGCCAAATTCTAAAAATATTTGGCTTAGTGCATTTTTGGTGCATCACAACAGGTGATTTAATGCTTTGAATAGTCGTGTAATACAATCCTGAAGAGAAAGTAGGCAATTTCTCTAATATATGCTTCTGGCATGAACTAACTGAAGTAATACATAGATATTCTTTACCACTTTCAGTCATAGTTTCGATATGATATCCATTACGACGTAAATCTTTAAAACTTAGCAAATTTCTCTTAGATTTGCTAGAATATAAGGTATCATCAATATAAATTTTTGTATCTTGTGGTAACATCACATTAGCTCTTCTGGAGCCTTCAATCAAGTTTGTGATTCCAGATATTGTAATTACATTAGATTCAGCTAATGTCAAATTTGAAAAATATTTCTTGTCACGTAGAATTGTGTGAGTTGTTGCACTGTCGACCAAACATATATCCTCACCATTCATTTTGGACTCATTCAATCCATTGATGTAATCCATGTCGCACTATATCAAAATATTAAGTTACTAATTTTATTGAAAAAAAATAATAATAAAATAAAATAAACATTACATTGCGTAATATAAAGGATGATAAAATAACATAAAAATAAAACTAATCAGTGTGGACATTTCCATCACCAATTAAATGATCAATTTTTCCACTAGGGTCTTCAAAGAAATCAGAAACATCTAAGTGAGTAATATCCATTGGATGATTAAAATCAGTAAAGTTCATTTCCACATTTTTCCCTTTCTCTTTCTCTTTCAATGAGGCTTGATAAAGATCTACCAAATGTTTGGTTGTACGACAGGTACGAGACCAGTGTCCTGGCATTCCACACCTAAAACATTTATCTTCATAATTCTTGGGAGGTTTATTTTGTAAACCCTTTTCTTTTCCTGTTTTGTTCCAGAATTGTCCCACTTCTGGTGGTATGGTGTGATATTCTTACTTTTCAAATTAGAGAAATTTTGACCTCCACGGTAACCCCCATGATTTTGATAATTTCTACCACGACCATGTCCACGATGATAACCACGTTTTTTACTATGAAATGAGGCCACATTCGCTTCAGGGAATGGTGTAGAACCAGTTGGACGAGCTTGATGATTTTTCATAAGTAGCTCATTATTTTGTTCAGCCACAAAAAGACATGAGATCAATTCAGAAAATTTTTTGAATCCACGCTCTCGATATTGCTGCTGCAGGAGCACATTTGAAGCATGAAAAGTAGAATATGTTTTTTCTAACATATCTTCATCAGTTATTTTTTCACCACATAATTTCAATTGAGAGCTGATTTTAAATAATGCAGAATTATACTCACTAACAGTCTTAAAATCCTGCAACCTCAAGTGGATCCATTCATAACGAGCTTTTGGGAGGATTACCGTCTTTTGGTGCTCGTACCTCTCCTTTAAATTATTCCATAAAACAAATGGGTCTTTTACCGTGAGGTATTCAGACTTTAATTCTTCATGAATATGATGACATAGAAAAATCATAGCTTTTGCGCGATCCTGCTAGGATGCTTGATTTTTTTTCTTTAATAGTTTCACAAAGATTCATTGATTCAAGGTGAATTTCAGCATCAAGAATCCAAGATAAGTAGTTCTTGCCGTAATATCGAGAGCGACAAATTCTAGTTTAGTAAGGTTGGACATTTTCACAATCACTATTAAAACAAATAATATATTTTAGAATAAGAATAATCCCAAGAAATATAAAATTACATGGTAATATATTAAATATAATATGATCTTCAAGATCAATTGATTTAAATATATGTAAAATATATATATAACAATGATCTTCTAGATCAATAAATATGAATATGAATATGATCTTCAAGACCATAAATAAATAGGTTCACGATCTTCAAGATCAATTCAAAAAATTAAAAAAAAAACGTGATCTTCATGATCAAATAATAAAATGATCTTTAAGACCAATACAAAGTTATTGTGATCTTCAGGATTAACATAAACAAAAATAAATTTGTTATTTATAATTAATATATAAAATTCACAATATTCGGGATCAATATGAGAATGAGGTAGAAGTAGAAGAATATATATAAAAACAACTGTTTAATAATTTCCTTACGTACCTTGTAGAAAAAGAAAAATTTTCTATGGTAGAACTTATTCTTCTTCTCAGTTGGTTGGAGCTTCGTGCTGATAACGTGTTATGAAATTACCCAAAAATATAATTCGAAAAATCTCTAAAAAACTTATAGAGAATTGAAATACTCAAATCATCTTTTTATTCATCATCCTCCACCTAATCCATCTCACAAATCTTCTTTATATAAGCATACAACCATAATGGTGAGAATTCAAAAAAATAGAGTTACACGTAACGGAAAGTTGGGAGTTACAGTGGAGTTATGGTCAGCCATTAATCCATTAATGGATTTATAACAGTATTGATTTAGTATTTAAAAAATGTTTATATATAAAATAGTTGTTTCTTAAAAATTTTTAATGCCAAATATTTTTTTAAATAAATTATACGTACATTCCCTTAACATTTGAATAATTATACTTAGCATTCATAATATTTAATAGTTACAATTACCTCCCTTATTTTGAAATGTTGTTAATATTAACCCCCTTAATAAAATCAATCATTAAAATTTAATACAAAATGTCAAATTAGTCACAATTTTAGGTATTTTTTATTTTATTATCCATCACTCTCTCATATCTTATTATTTTTCTTTATAAAAATCCTTAAAAACCATTTGTTTATACTTTTTTTTTACTTATTTTTGAAAATTTTCGTACAGAAAATTAACAAAAATGTGAGAGACTGAGAGATAAAATAGAAAAAAATATCTCAAATTTTAGTTCTTTATTATTTTCTGTTAAATATTATAAGTATAAATATAATTATTGGAATGTTAAGAGGAGATAGATGTAATTTATTCTATTTTTATCACTTTTTAATTAAATATTTTCTCTATTGTTGCGTACCAAATTGTATCGCGCTACCGCCAGCCCGCCTGGGGGCATCGGGAGTTTTGTTTCTCGTTGTGTGGAAAATGGCTCGATATCAGTGGGAGGAGATGAAGCCCCTTATTAGGTGGCCTCAGCCATCGACTCTAACCGATGTGAGACAAATCTGGATGTAACATAGCCCCCAGTCAGGGATTGAGGGACCACAGGCCACGTTAGACTTACATGGGTCACCAAATGTTGTGCACCAAATTGTACTGCGCTACAGCCGGCCCGCCTAATCTATGTTGTCCCCCTCTTATAGCTCGAGGGTATCAGGGGTTTTGTTTCCTGCTGTGGGGAAAATGTCTCGATACCAGTGGGAAGAAATAAAACCCCTTATTAGGTGGCCTCAGTCCCTGACTCCAACCAATGTGAAACAAATCTGGACGCAACATCTATTATATTTTTCTTACTTTAATAATAAATATTAAAACATAATAAAAAATAATTTATATGCATGTAAAGAAAAACTAAAAACAATCGTGCCGTCGTTTTCTCAATTTGCCCACGTCACCACGGGCCGCACCATCGGTTGATCCCCTGTGCAAGCCCTGCCTTGTTTTTGAATCCCTTGGGAAATGCCACTATGTATAAACCTTTCCTGTCCTAGGTCCCCTATCGCCCTCTTTTCTGCTATTAAAGATGTGTTTGGAGTGATAAAAAATGAGATAAATTGAGAGTTTGTAATATGTGTGGTGAAAGAAAAAAGTTGATGTGATATAAAGTTAACAGAGATTTATAAAATTTTTTGTTATTTGTTTACAAACCAAACGGAACCCAAACTTAACTTATTTGTATTTCGTCATGAAAAATTGTGGAATAATAGCCTTTTGGCAATGGCACAAGACACAATCAACGATGGCCAGCGCCAAATCATTACTTAGGGGACGTTTGATAGTAAAATTTTTAGTAAAAATTACTAACTTTTAATTTTTAAGTGTTTAGCAAATCATCAACTTTTACCTTTTTTCTACTCTGCTACACTAACTTCTCAACTCAAAAATTACTAAAAATTATTAAAAATTACTAACAATTGTTAAAAATTACAAAAAGTTATTAAAAGTTCCTACAAAATACCAAAAGTTATCAAAATTTTATTAAATACCCAAAAGTTACTAAAAATTATTACTTATTTTACCAAATACACCAAAAATTACAATTATTAATTTTTGATAAAAAAAATTAACAATTACTAAAAATTATGCCTCAAACACCCCTTTAGTTATACTTGTAACGCTCTTCTACTTGCATTTGTATTCATCCTAAAAATTCATAAAGTACACTTGGACAAAACTATGCAAAGTGTATAGATCAATTTAATATTTTAAGTTTGATTCTCAAATTAATAGAATAAAAATTGAAGTGGAACGGATTGAAATTAAATCGAAAATAATTTAATCCAAACTAATTTGAAAAATAATAAATAATTATATATAATATAAAATATTATGTATATTATAATATTTATAATATTATATTAATATATAATATGTTATTTATGTGAATATTTAGGTATCGAAAATAAGTAAACTAACCTAACTTGAGAAGCAAATTAGCCCAACTTGATTCAAGTTAACTGATCTAATTTGATATTTTCAATTTCGTTCGATCCCATTTCAACTTGAAATCAATTTAGGACGACATCACATCAATCCAAACTATTTCGAAAAATAAAAAAATGATAGTAGAGTTCATTCCATACTTCTACTGGTGATCCCACCTAAATGACTTATTGTATCACATCATCATCCAAATATAATTTGATCATCACCATAGTCCTTGCCTGAAGGTCAAGTCGATTTGTTTCTTTCATTTTTTTTCAAATTTCGTCGTCGTCAACATTTTCAATATTTTTTGTTACATCAATAGATCTTTCACCCTTTGTATAATAATTCAAAATTTTTCGTTTTATTGAACTTTACCGACATTAAACTTTGTAGATGAAGAAGTTCCTCCAAACATAATGAAATACCTCATTCTGATAACAATTTATCATGCGGAAACTTTGAGTCACCTTCTTCCAACACCCTAGAAAACAATGGCAAGACTTGTAAACAAATACAAGAAAATCACTCACAATGAAATAACACGAGATTTAAGTAATTCAACAACTTACTTACGTTTATAGGTACGATAAAATTGGTTTTCAATTATAGAAAAACTCTAGCATTGGAGCAAAAAATACAAGAGAAATATAAGTAAATTTTAAAAAAACTCTTAGATAACCTTGTCACTTTATTTTTAATTTTTCTCTCAATCATAACCTTTGAAAACCTTAATCTAAAATTCGTTCTAATGTATAATATGTCCTAAATATATAAAAATTAAAAACTCAATCAAAACCGGACTCAAAAACTTACTCAAAATAAAATAGTCCGGATTCAAAAACATACTTGAAATAAAATAATCCGTACCGTAGAATTTAACCCCTTCACCCTAAACTTTTTATATATTCCCATAAGTAACATCGTGTCACAACTCTGATTAATAATTAAACAATGAAAAGGAAGATGAATGGTTAAATGGTTGTTTGATTCCATACATCAAAAAAGAAGTTCTTGACCAAATTTGTAATGAAGTTAATTATGCGATATTATCAAAATATGAAAACTCGATTGAGAGAGGTACAGTGATTATTGTTCTGTTTCGTTAGTTGGGTGGAGGGATAAGGTTATGCTTTTGAATTAAGTGGATGAATACAAATATTTCCGCATATTTTGAATTCTTTTTTAAGTTCTTCATAAGTCACCCCAGGTCTCAGCACCCCTGGTACCATATGAAAGCGACATGAAAATTGCAGTGTGCCCAAGCAAGGAAAATGTTCGGAAGCTGCCCATCGGGTGACAGTGCAAAGTCATTTGAGAGGCCTGTCACATTATAAATAAAGAGAAAAAAAGAGCACCATGGAACCCAATTCCAAAAGTCATATTCTGAAGGTGACAAACTGCCCAAGAGGTTATGGATTCCAATTCCAAAAGTCGTATAATCTGAAAGTAACAAGCTGCCCTAGTTACTGAAAGTGACAAACATGCCCAAGAAGAGAACCATGGATCCCAAGTAGTATAATCTGAAAGTAACGAACTGCCCTAGTTACTGAAAGTGACAACATGCCCAAGAAGAGAACCGTGGATCCCAATTCCAAAAGTCATATTCTGAAAGTGACAAACTAGTCCATGAAGAGACCATGGATCCCAATTCCAAAAGTCATATTCTGAAAGTGACAAACTAGTCCACGAAGAGACCATGGATCCCAATTCCAAAAGTCATATTCTGAAAGTGACGAACTAGTCCACGAAAAGACCATGGATCGCAATTCCAAAAGTCGTATAATCTGAATGTAACAAACTAGTTACTGAAAGTGACAACATGCCCAAGAAGAGAACCATGGATCCCAATTCCAAAAGTCATATTCCGAAAGTGACAAAAAACGAAGAGACCATGGATGCCAATTCCAAAAGTCATAATCCTGCCGAAGCCTTTCCTTGATTTTTTACCCTAGGAGAAATGCCTATTTATATCTAAACCCTTGACCCTCTTCCTCACCTCATCTCCAACCTAGCTCCTCTATCGCTCTCTTCTCTATTATTAAACTTAACATATCTATTTCCTTATGACAATGTGTGGATTAGCTTTTTGGCAGTGGCTCAAGACACAACTAACGATGGGCAGTGCCAAAGCATTACTTAGTGATACTTGGAACACTCTTCTACTTGCATATGTATTCATCCTCAAGTTCTCAAAGGAGGCTTGGAGAAAACTATGCCAGGTATGTATATATGTATATATATATATATATATATATATGTATATGTATATGTTCGGCAAAAATTTTTACCCTCTTCTCCGTAGACCCCTTCTCTCCCTTGTTCATTGAAATTCCCTCCCGACTGCCTGCAAGCAAGAATATAATAAAATAAAGCGGTCGGAATTGGTCCCTGACAAAGGACACTCCGATACTTAAGTTAATTTCTCGTATATATGATAAGCTCATGTAAGTAAAGAGAGGGAGAGAGAGAAGAAGATCAGAGAAAAAGGAGCCGAAAAGAAAACCTTTCCGCTGTCTTTGTTTTTGGTATTTATAAATGGAGTGTCTGTCTTGCTTTCTGTTGATTTGACTATCACTTTATTTTGATGTGACTAAAAGGGGAAGTGGGTGGCTAACATTAAATGCCAGATGATGTAACCTTCGAGAGCCGTGTGGTAGTGCAGTACATAAAGTGATTATACAACGTAACTAGCAAACTATTTAGTCCCAATTTAACTATAATATACCCCCTGTTCGGGGGTGTAATTTATGGTCGGCGGACCACTATTGTGGTCGGGCAAGCTATTTTTATGCCTCACAGTATATATACAAAAAGAGTAATCGGAGATTATATATATAGATTATGTATATATGTACATATATATATAAAAAGTAATTGGAGATTATATATATACATGTATATCCAAAATATGTGTTCAAATTTTTAATAACCAAAAATTATATAAATCACAGAAATAAAATGGAATTAAATTATTTAAATTAATGTTAAATATATGTTTATTCAATTATTTTAAACCCGAAGTCTCTAAATGAACTGATTGTTGAATAACTCCATTTAAATTAAGTTAATAGTCCACTAATTGGCCCAACTAAATTTGCACTTTTAAAATCCAAACATTTTAAATGGGTCAATCATTGAATTGGGCTCAGGTCTTTTCAAGACCCATGAGGTGGGACATTTAAATAGGCTCAATACTTGTAATCCAAAATCCTTCCTTCACTTGATGATGCATTATTTATTAATTAATTTAATAACTAAATTAATAAAAATATATTTTATTAAATTATTTTCATAACTAATATAATTAAATTATTAATTATTAATTAATATACATATATATATAAATATATATATGTATATATAATTTTTAATTACTCTATATATATATGTATATATATATACACACATATATATATAAAGAGTAATTGATTTGTATATATAATCTCCAATTACTCTTTTTAAGTTTATTGAAACTTTTGTTATGCATAGTTTTAGTACTTTTTTTTTCAATATAATCCGCATGTACTCCAATTAATTAATATAACTTTTGTTTTGCTTGATAGATTGAGATATAATTAAGAAAAGACAGAGACAAATCCAGAATTTGGGGTTAATCTCAGTTGAATAAAGGATTTAACGATAAAAAGACCGTTGGAGCTCTATAAGTTTGTTCAAAAGGTTTAAATAATTACCAAAAAAAAATTCTTAGGCTAGACAACTCAGACTAAAGCCCCGAACAATCCAAAGGCTGTATCAACCCAAAGGTGCATCCACCCTGAGAAGAGAGAGGGGGTTGTGATTGTCTAGGGTATCACTATTATTAATTATTTTATATTTTGTAATTAAAAAACTTAAATATTTGGCCTCTAAATTTATTGTAAATACTTTTTTTTATGGATCAATTGTTAAATTTACACTTTTTTTCTTTGGGTAGATATTGTCCGTATGTGTTTGATTTTCCCACATTTTGACAATATCTTAAAAAAAAAAATATGTAAAAGTAACAATTAAGAAACTTTGGTTAAAGAAAATTAATAAGAATAATTTTTTTTTTTTTGGATCCATCTAACGTTTTTAATTTTGTACACACGTCCACAGATGAAGAAAATCTTTACAATCAACCGAATTGTTGCTTCAATTGCCTTTGGATTGGAGGCTGCATCCGCTACTTTAGAGCAAATTTCTGAAGAACTAACGGATGAGCATGGGCCCCACCCGCCAAATCATCCAAAACTCTACATCCTCACTCTTCTTGCTTTCATAGTTTCACTCCTATCTCTGCTATTGGCACTGTTTGAAATAAGGCATAAGGTGCGAAGAAGGTCAAGTAAATTGGTTGATTTAAAAGTGGAGTTCTTCAACATCGGTTTTGCCTCGGCTCAAGCAATTTCTTCTCTAGTCCAGTTCATTTGGATACAATTTTATCATACCAAATACCCCATTCGCTTTTCATTCGTTCCCTTAATCTTCGCACTCATTGCATTGATTTTAAGTTTTATTTCTCATCCGAGGGACACCATTCCATGCCGACTTGTTTTTCCCAATCGAACTCTTGATTGCATCGGAGAGAAGGGTGATGATGGACCGTACGTGATAAGGGTGTCATAATTCTGGATGCTTTCACGACGTGTCACTTATAATTAGTTCCGTTTGTTTAAACATTCAAATAAACGAAGCTTTATAAAGCATATATATATATATATATAGAAAAATTAATTTTTCCTTCCAACTGGCTTGGACGTTGTTGTAGGTTCTTTCCCGTGCATTTATTTTGTCTTTGTCCCCTACTGTTGCGTACTACTTTTTTTTT
This sequence comes from Vitellaria paradoxa, assembly GCA_019916065.1. Lineage (NCBI taxonomy): Eukaryota > Viridiplantae > Streptophyta > Magnoliopsida > Ericales > Sapotaceae > Vitellaria > Vitellaria paradoxa. The sequence goes on from CM034239.1 coordinate 9,702,723, forward strand.
CTGCCAATTTTTTTATAAGTATATTTTTTGTACAGAAAAATATATAATTGCCCATTTCAAGTCTAAAAAGTTGCCAGAAAAAATTCAATACTTGTCAGGTGGTTAATTTTTTGGTGTTTGGAATGTGCAACTGATTGTGTCATTTTTATGATTTTGTCCTTTTTTTTTTTTATAGATGCCATTTTTATGATTGAAACAATGAGTTTTCTATAATTTAATCATCGGCTTGTTTGAATACATACTAAGTGGATATTCAAACGAGTTTTGGCATATGCCAATAGATGTTGTTTTAAATAGTGGCATATGCCAATGATTAATTAGGTTTTTCTATTCTTTTCTTTTTTTTTTTTTTTTTTGGCAACAATCTGATTACTTGTTCTGTTATAATTTTTAATGATGGATGTACATTTTCTTTAAAATTGAAGAAGATTGTAAAAAGTAGAATTTTTTTTTAATTTTATATAGTTGCATGAAGAATTATGGGGCTCTACACAGGACTAAACTATTTAATTATGTTCACATAATTAAATTTATTCTAGAAAAGGTATTTAGTTTCAAATTTTATACAAAATTTAAGGTGACCTGATTTTTAGATCCCCTGAGTTGATCTTCAAATTTCTCCGGAACGAGCTTGGATGTTATTTTTAAACGTACTGAAAATGCAAAGATAAATGGAGACATTAGATATAAAGATAAACGCAAAATGCCTTCCATTTATATTTTCGCATTCAAGAAATGAGAATACCAATTAGAGGAGCCATCAACAAAAGTAAATATATAGCTTAATTTAGAAATGTCTCTTTTAACATGTCTTCGTATTAATGGGGGGTAAAACTCTATCATAAATATAAAGAAAAGTCAAGGTCAACACGGAAAAAAAAAATAAAAATCTAAATACATAACATGGGCCTATGGAAGGAAACAAATTGACAGGATTTATGTGAATATGTTGAAAATCGTGCCTATATCAACGGATTCACCTATAATTCAACTCAAAATGCCCGTATATATACAAGAAAGAAACACTTCAAACCAAAATACTCAGTGGCAGAGCCCCGTGTGGCGGCCACTGAAATCTGAAAAAAAAAAAAAAAAAAAAGATTGTCAAAAAATAATTTTTTTTTGTTCTTCAAAACTCATACTCTTATAACTGGTTATTATATCTTATACACATGTACTGTATATAATGTAATGTATTACTTACACACATGTATTATTTAAAGTGCTTATTACATAGGCATTCAACTTCTAGGCTTTTATATCCTAAACTTTTAAAAAATTATAAGATTGTATTTGATATATAGTATTTAATAGGGATCAATATTATTTTTGTAAAATTTTATTTATTTTAATTATGTAACGTATATTTTATAAAATTACAAATAAATTAATATTTTTTAATATACTCGTTAAAATTGATTTTTTAAGAAGTGAGATGAAAGGTTGTGATAGTAAAAAATTAATAATTATTTTTATAATGAGTCTGTTTGAAACTCTACAAAATTTTATAAATCTCTATAAAATTAAAATTTTTTTACTTAATGCATGAATTACGAAATTATAATTTTTAAAAATTTACACTAATTTTTATAACAATAAATATTCCTAATATTTGCTTCATTAATTTTTTGCCTCCACTGAAAAAAAATTTCATAGATCCGTCACGAAAAATAGTCCCACCTAAAAAACAAGAAAAGGAGAAGCTGGAGAAGGCAGGAAGGAAGACATAGCTGCAAACCCGAACACCAACTACCACTGCTCAACCACAACCACCAAGGACCACTCAAAAATCACCAGATGTCACCACCAAACCCACACAACCTCACAAGTTTCAACCATTCTCTCCCCTCTTCCCTCCCTCCCCCCCCCCCCCCAAAACAAATTGAACCCCTGTCTCTATCTATGTGGAATTTTTCTTACACAAAGTCACCCATTTTTTTTTTTAAGGTAATACACAGATATCCACAAAAAAGGGATGGGAGAAAAAAGATAGGAGGGTATAAGAATAATTAGGATAAAGATTAGAGTGATTAGATATGCGATTAAAAAGTGATGAAATAACTCAAAGTCAAAAAATTAAAAAAAAATTTCTCACAGGTCAAACATATCATGTCTCAACTTTCATCCAAAAAATAAGTCGTGTAAACGATCATTCAAATAACAAATCTACCCATCCAAACCAAAATCTCAAACTTAGAAATTTTGAACTATATGTTTAACCATGATTAAAGTTCTAATTTCACCATAGTTAAAACAACCTAACTACTAATCCAATCAACCAACCTCAATCTGAACAAAATCCACAAATATACTAAATCCTCAAACACAGTACAAAATATAAATAATGAAAATTCGCTTAATAATTGTTGGCCAATGTAATTAGGACAGTTGGCAAATGGTATAGGCCGAAAATGAGGGTGAAAATGTTGCAGACAGCTCGTCGGAGCTCTCGGCTCGGCTCCCATTGTGAGACCCGAAGTCCTTATTCATCAACCAATTAATGGGCTCCACTTTTGAGCAATAAATAATGAAGAAAAAAGAGGTTTTTGGAGGCCGGTCATAATTTATAGACTATTAAGGGTTTAAGTCATACCCTTAAAAATTATTTGTAAATAAGTCATATGGGCACCGAAAAGACAAAAAAGACCTCGCGCATCTTTTCACTCACAAAACCAGTTTATTTGAAAACCTCCCTGTTTTATCGGAAACGTTCCGCGACTTTCCAACTTCTTCACAAATCATCTGAAAACTAATCAAAACTTCTTCCAAATCAAGCCTCAATCGATCCCTAACTTTTCGCCGAGCAAATCCACACATTACAGTGCTTCGCAATCAACAGGTACTATATTCGATTAAAGGTACTCTTTAGGGTTTTTCTTCAAAACACATATCGAGGGTTTGAATATTTATTGTGTGGTACTGTTTAGGGTTTTCGATTATCTTTGTAATAACAGGTTTTGTGGTACTGTATTATTTATTTAGTTTCTCCGAAAACGTATAATCGTTGCTATTTTTACAATAGCCTAATATGAAACATTACCACATACATGTGGTACTGTCATACATGCGGTACTGTCCGTCATTCGTTTGATATTTGCAACCATTTTTGTGTTTAAATGTGATGTTTGCATGATAGAGTCATGCGGTACTGCTTTTGAACGAGCATGCATCCTAAAAAAAAACAGTACCGCAGACATGTGGTACTGTCACACATGCGGTACTGTCTCTCATTCGTTTGATATGTGAGCCATTTTTGTGTTTAAATGTGATGTTTGCATGATAGAGTCACGTGGTACTGTTTTTGAACGAGCATGCATCCTAAAAAAAAACAGTACCGCAGACATGTGGTACTGTCACACATGCGGTACTGTCGGTTATTCGTTTGATATGTGAACTATTTTGTGTTTACATGTGATGTTTGCATGATAGAGTCATGCGGTACTGTTTTTGAACGAGCATGCATCCTAAAAAAAAACAGTACCGCAGACATGTGGTACTGTCACACATGCGGTACTGTCGGTTATTCGTTTGATATGTGAACTATTTTTGTGTTTACATGTGATGTTTGCATGATAGAGTCATGCGGTACTGTTTTTGAACGAGCATGCATCCTAAAAAAAAACAGTACCGCAGACATGTGGTACTGTCACACATGCGGTACTGTCGGTCATTTCATTGTATGTGTGATTCTCTTCTTTGTTTAATGGTGCTCTTTGCATGATATAATCATTCGGTACTGTTTTTGCGAAGCAAGCATATTTTGTGAGACAGTACCGCATGTGTGGTACTGTCAGACATGCGGTACTGTCATAGAAGTGGTACTGTATCTAGATGATATTGCATTTTATCTCTAACAGTAAACAAATGTTACGAAAATACAGGTATTGCTATCACGCTCATACAAAATCAAACATGGTGAACATCCAGTACCGTTCGAACCTAATCTCAGTCATTAATGAAGTTGAAACCATCAACTTGACAAAAGCACACCATGTATATCTCAAACATTCTCCATTTTGGAAGCTCATCCTCACTATTTTAAACTGTGAAATTAACAAAGATTACTCGAGGAAAAGCGATGTTGATGTGGAAACAATCATCAAAGCATTTGACCCACAGTCCAAATCTTTCAACCTAGGTGGAATAAAGCTTCGCATCAGAGAGAAAGAGTTGCGAACAATGTTTGCAATAGAGGATGGTGAACAACTGATAGACAGTGTCAAAAAAATCGCAAGGCCAGGCACTGAATTCGTCTCTCGTAGATTCTCTGGGTTGCGACGAATTAAGAAACAGAACATATCTGATGCTTTGCGGCAGGCTGCTGCAAAGCAAACACGCATTGGCAAAGAAGATGTTGCAAGACTTTTGACACTGTTCTGTTTGGCAACGTTGTTTGTCCCTAACAAAGGACATTCATTGTCGTGGCACTACACAACATTGGTTGAAAATTTGGATCAAATCCGCCAATACAACTGGAGTGCACATATACTGGAATTCTTGGAGAACAGTTTGTGCTCAGATTCTAGGAACAAAGGTGTTGCAGACTGTGTCATGATGTTACCGGTAACCTTTTCATATCATATTCTATATTATATGTTGGTACTGTCTTATGAACTTCATTCAACTAATCAGCCCTATAAATGATGCAGTACTGGATCTGTGAGCACACCACTCTGGTCCAACAAGTACAGAAGAGTGCAACACCTAGATGTCTAGTCTGGGATCTCAAGCCATTGTCCAATGCATTGAAAAAAATAAATCTCAAAAAGTTGAATAAAAATCAGGTACTATTTATGATAAAATAAATCATGTTTGCATGCTAAGAATATTCGGTACTATTTTTTCAATAAATTCATCTTCATCTTTTACAAAAAACAGTACCGCATACATGTGGTACTGTCATCCGTGCATTAGGTACTGTGTTTCAAAGAGCATGCATTCTTAACAAAACAGTACCGCAGACATGTGGTACTGTCAGTTATTCTTTGAATTTGTGACCTATTCTTTTTTCCATGTATGCGGTACTGTTTTGTTGTGTTTCATGATACTGTTTGAATGCTATATACATTCGGTACTGTTTTTGAACGAGCATGCATCCTTAAAAAAACAGTACCGCATACATTTGGTACTGTCATCCATGTGGTACTGTTAGCTATTTTGTATTTGTCACCTCTTTTTGTATTTCATGATACTGTTTGCATCTGATAAATAAAATCATTCTAGATTCAACAATGTATTCATGGACATACTAATGAATTATATAATTGATGAACAAAATATCAGGTAATTGTACCTGATATTGATGATGATGATGAGAAGGATGACGAGGAGGAGGATGGACAACAACAATATCATGATGATAATGATGATGATGATGATGATAATTATGATGATGAAAGGACAGAAACAGAAGAATACATCATTGCGTCAGAAAAAACCAGTGATGATGAATTAGTAATTTCTGACATTCTTCAAAAATTGAAGACAAACATAGTGCATTTGAACAAGACAACTGAAAGCGAGCGAAAACAAGAGGTGTCTTGTACTCCTGAACTCGATCAATCTGGTACTGTTCCATCTGCCATAGCTGAAAGTCTTCCAGAAACAGTACCAGAATCTGATGAAGGCACCTTACCAGACAAAATAGCAGAAAAAGTCCCAGAACAAGAGGCACCAGAACAAGAGGAACCAGAACAAGAGGCAAGACAGGCTGCATCAGCAGAAACAGTACCAGTTCAGCAAAGTAATGATCCAGTTGCTTCAGTTTTATCAATTTTGAACCGTGAACAAATAGAAGAGCTGGAGCAACAAGTCAAGGAAAAAGATGATAAAATTGCTGAATTGGAGAAGCAAATGGCAGAAAAAGATGATAAAATTGTTGAATTGGAGAAGCAAATGGCAGAAAAAGATGATAAAATTGCTGAATTGGAGAAGCAAATGGCAGAAAAAGATGAAATTCTGACAAAGTTGTACATTGACAATGAAAATCTCAACCTGCAAAACACAAACCTGAAGGAAGAACTTGATAATGTGAATGCAGTTGTTGAATTATTAAGGCCTGAACTTGTCGAATCTAGCGTCCACCAGGTGACGCAGAAACATGCAGCAACTAGAAGGCCAAAGAAATCGGATACAAATAAAAAACAAACTCCAGCTGCAAACGAACCACCTTCAATGTACAAAAGGCTCAAGGACAAAACACGCCAAAAGAAAAGAGATCCTGAGTTCACATACAGTGGTAAAAAGAAGGTTGCCAAAAAATAAAAGGCAGATACTGCGGTAGTTGTCACGAAAGATATAGAATCTGACATTATAGACATTGATCTTCTACAACTGTCTACACATCAAACCGAGCCCAAGCAACCTTCGCTTAAGCAGATTATTTCAACTTTTCAACAAAACACACATCTATCGGACATAGAAAAGGAACGGATCTTAAAACTTATTGATAATGAGGGGAAAGCGTAAGACAGTATTTAACTCTTTCTTTTTTATTACTTGTCAATTATAAAAAAAATTACTTGCTATCATCTGGTACTGTTCTCTATTTTTTACAATAATTGGTACTGTCATTCCTTTATCTGGTACTGTTAACATAAACATTTCAAACTTAACTCATGTTGTTGTTGTTTTTTTTTTGCTGATCTTGTTGACATCTCACTGCTCACTGTATACACACAACACAGTGCAACTGTTTGGGCTGTACCAAATGAACCACTCTGCATGATCACCATTGAAGATATCTACAACCTCATAGCAAATGAGAGTATATCAAACATGGTAGGCATATATGATTAACTTATATTTCTACAAAATTAATAAAGTATGTTGACTATTTCTTAAATTCAACAAATTAATCTGATATTTACTAATCACAATATTTGCCCAGCTAATTGACTGTCATGCACGCTATCTAGAATCAACACAACATGAATCAGTCAACAGCACTTTCCCCAAAAGATGCTTATACTTCAGCAGTTTGTGTTGGGTAAGATTTGTGACCTCTTTCTGTGGTTAATTGTGCTTTTTGCATACTATATATATTCGGTACTCTTTTTCTAGAGCATAAATGTTTTCAGAAATAGTACAGCATATATGTGGTACTCTCGACCATGTGGTACTGTCAGCAAATGGCATGGATATAACTTCTTTTTTAGTTACGTGGCACTGTTTGCATACTATAATCGTTTGGTACTGTTTTTCAACTAGTATTCATCTGGTACTGTTTGCATACTGTTATCGTTTGGTACTGTTTTTCAAATAGCATTCATCTTATACATAAAAACAGTACCGCATACATGTGGTACTGTCATCCATATGGTACTGTCAGCCATGCGATGGATATGAGACTTCTTTTTTATTTTCATATTACTGTTGGCATACTACAATCATTCGGTACTGTTTTTACGAGAGCATGCATCTTGGGAGAAACAGTACCGCAAGCATGTGGTATTTGACAACATGTATTTTTTCTTGTTGCAGACATTTGTGGTATTTGAGAGACATCATGCAGCTCGAGACACTTAGATTGATCAAAAGCTGAAACTATCTGATACATACAGACTACTTGTATTCCCTTTGAATACAAGTGGAACGAGAATTCCTGCTGATCCCAACCATTGGACCCTTTTGGTATTGGATAGAGACACGTGGACATGGACACATTATAATTCCATGAAACCACGTAGAGCAAATTCCAAAGATTTGTATCTTGAGGATGCAAGGAAAGTGGTAAGATTCTGTATGTAAATTTTATACATAATTTCATTGGTACTCTTTTCTACTATTTACAACAGTACCGGTTCTGTTTATTAAAACTCATACTGTCTCCACATTTGTCATATTGTATCAGAAAGAGTATGTGGAATTGAAACTTAAAGACCAATACCTCAATGATCCAATAACAAAAAATATTGAACATACCAGCATGGAATTCGAATACCCAATTGTTTCTGCAGCAAATTGCCCACAACAAGGATCTACAACGTAAGCCACACCCTTTTTTATTCATGCAAATTGTTGAACACCTCTAACTAAATTCTTACAATCTATAACATCTTGTGTGCAGTGTTGACTGTGGGCCAATGGTGTGCTACGTAATGCAATGCATATCAAATGACGAGCCACTTGAACCGATGCTTTTAGAAGAAGCTGTACAAGCTTACAGAGCAAAGATGCTAACACAATTTCTGTCCATTAGTGATGTACAAACATTGTGATTGTAATTAAAACAGTATTAGTGCACACTTTGTTTCTTTTTTAACAAAATACTTGTATATTCAACATTCTTTTCCTGTAAATTGAATGATACAGTTTATGCTAATACAAATAGTCAATGTCCAGTTAATGGTACTATTTGTGCAACATAAATAGTCATGGTTTTTGCGATTTTTGTATGATAACTCTTGGGATGTTGATTCTTGTTATGTTGATAGTGCTGCAAAATAGTGCTGATTGATACTCTATTCGAAACAGTACCGGTATTAATATTAACAGTACCGGTACTGTTTTATACCGGTACTGTTTGTATGAAGTATCTCAATACCAACATATGCGGTACTGTCTCTCATTCGTTTGATATGTGAGCCATTTTTGTGTTTAAATGTGATGTTTGCATGATAGAGTCACGTGGTACTGCTTTTGAATGAGCATGCATCCTAAAAAAAAAAGTACCGCAGACTATGGTGCTGTCACACATGCGGTACTGTCTCTCATTCGTTTGATATGTGAGCTATTTTTGTGTTTACATGTGATGTTTGCATGATAGAGTCACGTGGTACTGTTTTTGAACGAGCATGCATCCTAAAAAAAAACAGTACCGCAGACATGTGGTACTGTCACACATGCGGTACTGTCGGTTATTCGTTTGATATGTGAATTATTTTTGTGTTTACATGTGATGTTTGTATGATAGAGTCATGCGGTACTGTTTTTGAACGAGCATGCATCCTAAAAAAAAACAGTACCGCAGACATGTGGTACTGTCACGCATGCGGTACTGTCGGTCATTTCATTGTATGTGTGATTCTCTTCTTTGTTTAATGGTGCTCTTTGCTTGTGAAAACACTTACAGCTATTGTCACCAACAAATTTTATGTCCTTTAAATATAAGAATGACAACGGTACTGTCTGCAAATATAAAATTGATACACTATTACAAACAGTACCAGTATTAATAAAAACAGTACCGGTACTATTTTATACCGCTGTCATTCTCAATACCAACATTAAAAATGAATATCGCTGAATAAAAAACTATCACAAAATGGATTGAAACATACTCATTCTCATTATTAATTCAAAAACAGTACCATAACAAACAAACAATAACAGACTTCTTCACAGCATAATTTTGGGAGAAAAAAAAAAAAACAATTCAACTCAACGGCTCTTTGCAAGTCTTCTTATTATGAGAGCCCATGCGACCACAACGACCACAACGAATTCTTCGTACAAGCTCACCAGTTGATCTAATCCTACGCTTCTTCGGCCTTCCAGCTGGTCTCCGTGTTATTGGAGATAATATTGAACTATTACAGTCTGCAAACTCTTGGATTATGTCTGTTGGTATTGGAACAATCACACCTTCATATGCCAATTTGTAATTATCAACATGAAAGTACTCATCAACAAACTCACTCAAATGTCTGTTAATCCTCCCAATAACAGCAAATGCATGAGAGCATGGAAAACCAGAAATTTGCCAACCATAACAAGAACATGTACAATTCACCAAATCAACAGTTGTTGAAGGATTAGAAAATACTTCATAAATACTATCTGAACACATCTTGATGGTCCATGTTCTACCAGCATCAACAAGTGCATTAAACTTCTCTTCCATTCTTGGACATAGAACACCATTCCACTTTGTAGCATCGAGCTTTCTTATGGCAAACCATTCCATTAATTTAACCCTTATCTTGTCAACCAAATGTGCCACTGGCATATTTCTTGCATCAAGAATCCATGAGTTAAAAGATTCAATGGCATTTGAAGACATCTCACCATACCTTCTACTACAAGAATACGCATTAGTCCAATTTTGCACAGGCAATCCACTCAAAAAGTTATCCACAATTGCACCCCCTTCCCTCTTCAAAACATCTAACTTCTCCTTAAATGCTGCAACTGTGGGAGCATAAGTACACTGACAAAACAAGTTCACAATGTATTCACGGGATCCATTAGATCTGTTACCACGACTAAATTTATCTCTTAAATTGTTCTTCAAATGCTGTAGACAGAAAAAGTGATGACATGTAGAAAACTTAATTGGCAAAGATTCCATCAATCCAGGATTTCTATCGGAAATAATTGTAAAATCTTCAGAGGGTTCAATATCTCACGCAAATGACCTAGGAACCAAGACCAATTATCGAAATTCTCTGAATCAACAACAGCAAATGGCAATGGGAATAACCTTGCAGATGAACATAAAAACAGTACCGAATTACAAAACAGTACCGCATATTAAAACAGTTCAAAAAAAACAGTACCATTCTTTGTATGGTGTACTTGTGGTCGTTGAATAGCAGATACATTTGGTACTGTGTTATACGATACTACATCTTACTAAAAACAGTACCACATAATAAAACAGTACCGCACAAAAACACTACCGTTCTTTGTATTGCTAGATACATTTGGTATTGTGTTTATACGATACTACATCTTACTAAAAACAGTACCACATAATAAAACAGTACCGCAAAAAACAGTACCACATAATAAAACAGTACCGCACAAAAACACTACCATTCTTTGTATTGCTAGATACATTTGGTACTGTGTTTATACGATACTACATCTTACTAAAAACAGTACCACATAATAAAACAGTACCGCATAAAAACAGTACCACATAATAAAACAGTACCGCACAAAAACAGTACCGCACAAAAACACTACCATTCTTTGTATTGCTAGATACATTTGGTACTGTGTTTATACGATACTACATCTTACTAAAAACAGTACCACATAATAAAACAGTACCGCATAAAAACAGTACCACATAATAAAACAGTACCGCACAAAAACAGTACCGCACAAAAACACTACCATTCTTTGTATTGCTAGATACATTTGGTACTGTGTTTATACGATACTACATCTTACTAAAAACAGTACCACATAATAAAACAGTACCGCATAAAAACAGTACCAAATAATAAAACAGTACCGCACAAAAACACTACCATTCTTTGTATTGCTAGATACATTTGGTACTGTGTTTATACGATACTACATCTTACTAAAAATAGTACCACATAATAAAACAGTACCGCAAAAAACAGTACCACATAAAATTATGAACATTAACATACCATTATTCACATCCTTGCCAGTAGCTGCCATCAGAATACCCTTGAAACGTGACTTCAAGAAAGTACCATCAATAAAAATGATAGGCCTGCAATATTTGAATCCACGTATACTGGCCTCAAATGATATAAACAACCGTCTAAACCGGTTTATACCGTCATCCACATCCAACACAATATGACTACCTGGGTTAAGATCCATTGCAGCCTTCACATAACAACTTAAGTTATTAAACGAATCAGCATACTCACCATAAATCATGTCTTTAGCTTTCTCTAAAGCACTCCAAGCCTTATCATAGCTAATTTCCATGCCATAGTTGTTTTTAAAAAATATAATAACGTCGACCGGCGACATTGAAGGTTTTAATGCTACTTGATCAACAATCAACTTACCTAAAGATTTCCTGCTCATCCTCTTAGACCTATCCCTAATAATTGTCGGACCACAACTGTGAATATTGTTGAATTTCCTTATGTAAAAATTACGATTAACTTTTGATAACGATGCAACAATTGACCACGGACACCCTTCAGCGAACTTTTTTGCACAAACAACTTCGACTCTATCCTTGTTATTCCTCTCATACAAAAATTCAAAGCCAACCTCTGTAGCATATCGACAAATTGCATCACGAAACTCATCAACACCTCCTACGAATTCCTGTCCCACGCTCAATATTAATGACGACCAATTAGAACACAACAATGGTTTATCCTTACGGCTTGAAATTGAACTACGATACACATCAACATCACAGTAATCATCATACGAATCCAGACCAGTACCAACATCACCAATTGGCACACTATTAGAAACAGTACCGGAATTGCTGGAAACAGTACCGGTACTGTTTTGGATCGGTACTGTGTTCAAACCGCCGAAAAAAATATCAATCGATATATAACACAAACCAACCATGCGAGCCAACATAATCATATTTTGAAAATCAACATCATTTCTCAGAAAACATGAAGAATGTTCATGGATTGAGTAACTAAATGATACATTTTCCAAATTCAAACTCGACCAATTCTCACACACCTTTAACGCAAAATCTGAAAATGACATTTCACAGTTCAAATTGACTACAAAAGTCTCTGTACCAAACTTACATAGCAGCATCAAATTTGAAGACATGACTGACCGAAATCGTTCACAGCACAAACTCACCCAAATGCGTAATCCAAATCCGTACGTATTCCTTCGACCGACGTTAATCTCACTGCAAATCGTGTAATCTGTATCTATTTCTTCATATATAATCCTTTAACAGACTTTTTATCTCACTATATGCTTGTTCACGCGATCTATAAGGAATGAAACAAAAAACGGAAAACGTGATTCTCGGTTCCATAATTCTCGGCAAATTCATATCAGTTAATTATAGATAAAAGGGCATTTAAGTCATATTATAAATTATATTTAAAACAAACTCGTGGGACCCACTCAAAAGTGTGACTTAAATACAAAACTTTCCACATTAATATGACTTAAAAGCAATACTTTTTTTTTTGGTATGACTAATATCTTTACAAGATTACAAAATATGACTTGGATACAATTTTCCGAAGAAAAAAATTGATATTTTCCACAATTACGTATACTTTCGGCCCAGCTCTTCTTTCATTTTAATCCACAAAAACTCACGCCTGCCCACGCCTCATCCAACTTTGTCGCACCTCGCAAGACCAAAGCAACAATAATAAGCACTAATTCACAAACCAAAGAGAAATATACTTCAAGTTCACTTAAGAAAATAATATAATATATAATAATATAGTAAAAATAATTATCTAAATAATAACAATAATAAAACAACTTAATAATAATAAACTCAATAAAAATTATTTCTATAACAAAAGTTTGAGCGATTCTTCAATTTGGCTTCCATGTGCATTAACTTGAAACTCCCAATAAAAAAACAAAATTTGATCTAGAGTAAAATATTTGATCAAAATAAATGATATACTCTAAAGTTGTCATAAATGTAATTATAAAGTATCCTTTAAAATCACAATTTTAAATTATCATAAGTAAGTTAAAAATACAATGACTTTATATGTTCGTCTTTTACATCATTTGATTTATTTAGAATTTAGAATTAATTAGTTACAAATTACAAAAAAAAAGTAATTATTTTCGTAATAAAATTAGTTTTCATATTTTTATGATTCCCAACATATATAGTTCCATCACTATTGATAGGAAATTAACTGAATTGCTTGATCAAGAAAAATAATGACATTTTTATAATACATAAAACTAGTATTTTAAAAATAATTATGATAATATAATAAAATTTACAAGAATAATTTTGGAATATCTCAAAGTAATTTTGAGTTGGGCAATGGATTGCCCCTGCACAAGTGCATCGTGTTGAGAAAGGGGGTTGCTTGCATGTAAATAGTGGGAATAAAACACTAGGGGAATTTTTGTGCAACTGAAATATAATTAGGGTCTAATCATAGTTTGCTCTTTTGGATAGAGAAAAATGGGGGTAGAAAAAAAGAAGAGGGAAGAAAAAATTTTAGAATTCATTTTTTTTGGGAAGAAAAAATTAGTATTAAAATTAAAAAAATTTTATCCTCTCAAAAATTAATGAGTGGGAATAGAAAAATATAAAAGTGAATTAATAAAATTTTTAAAACGAGATATTTGCACATAAAATAAAGAATAAAAAAATTACAAATATAAGCTAAATAAATTGATGACTCTCCAACTTCTCAAAGAATTTAATGGTAAAATAATAATATAATTTTTTTCCTTTTATTTCTTTCAGCTCACAAATAAAGAGAAACAAATTTATTATCACTTCTTTCCTAATTAATATTTTGTCTTCTTTTCTTTTCTCCTAGATTCACAAACAAATAGAGGTAAAAAAAAATGGTTTAAAATACAACAGGGCCGGGAATGGCCCACCCAATTCCAGCCCACACTCTCTGGTTGGGCTCATAGCTTGAGACCTCCCAACCCAGAATGATTTTTCGGAAAATTGTATCCAAGTCATACTTGGTAATCTTTTAAAGCTATTAGTCACACCCAAAAAAAAGTATTGCTTTTAAGTCACATTAATGTGAAAAGTTTTGTATTTAAGTCATACTTTTGAGTGGGTCCCACGGGTTTGTTTTAAATATAATTTATAATATGACTTAAATGCCCTTTTTCTATAATTAATTGAGAAGAAGTTGCCGAAAATTATGGAACCGAGAATCACGTTTTCCGTTTTTGTTTCATTCCTTATAAATCGCGTGAAGATATAGTGAGATAAAAATCTGTTAAAGGATTATATATGAAGGAATACACACGGATTACGCGAGTTTGTGCTGTAAGATTAACGTCAGTCGAAGTAATATATACGGATCTGGATTACATATTTAAACACATGACTGCGGTACTGCTTTTTTTAGGATGCATACTGGTTCAAAAACAGTACCGCATGACTCTTTCATGCAAACATCACATTTAAACACAGCAAACATCACATTTAAACACAGCAAACATCACATTTAAACACAAAAATAGTTCACATATCAAACGAATGACCGACAGTACCGCATGTGTGACAGTACCACATGTCTGCGGTACTGTTTTTTTTAGGATGCATGCTCGTTCAAAAACAGTACCGCATGACTCTATCATGCAAACATCACATGTAAACACAAAAATAGTTCACTTATCAAACGAATGACTGACAGTATCGCATGTGTGACAGTACCACATGTCTACGGTACTATTTTTTTTTAGGATGCATGCTCGTTTAAAAACAGTACCGCATGACTCTATCAAGCAAATATCACATGTAAACACAAAAACAGTTCACATATCAAACGAATGACCGACAGTACCGCATGTGTGACAGTACCACATGTCTGCGATACTGTTTTTTTTAGGATGCATGCTCGTTCAAAAACAGTACCGCATGACTCTATCATGCAAACATCACATGTAAACACAAAAATAGTTCACATATCAAACGAATGACCGATAGTACCGCATGTGTGACAGTACCACATGTCTGCGGTACTGTTTTTTTTAGGATGCATGCTCGTTCAAAAACAGTACCGCATGACTCTATCATGCAAACATCACATGTAAACACAAAAATAGTTCACTTATCAAACGAATGACCGACAGTACCGCATGTGTGATAGTACCACATGTCTGCGGTACTGTTTATTTTAGGATGCATGCTCGTTCAAAAACAGTACCGCATGACTCTATTATGCAAATATTATATTTAAACACAAAAATAGTTCACATATCAAATGAATGACCGACAGTACCGCATGTGTGACAGTACCACATGTCTGCGGTACTGTTTTTTTTAGGATGCATGCTCGTTCAAAAACAGTACCGCACGACTCTATCATGCAAACATCACATGTAAACACAAAAATAGTTCACATATCAAACGAATGACCGACAGTACCGCATGTGTGACAGTACCACATGTCTGCGGTACTGTTTTTTTTAGGATGCATGCTCGTTCAAAAACAGTACCGCATGACTCTATTATGCAAACATCACATTTAAACACAAAAATAGTTCACATATCAAACGAATGACCGACAGTACCGCATGTGTGACAGTACCACATGTCTGCAGTACTGTTTTTTTTAGGATGCATGCTCGTTCAAAAACAGTACCGCATGACTATATCATACAAAGAATGGTGCTGTTTTAATGAGGTACTGTTTTATTATGCGGTACTGTTTTATTATACGGTACTGTTTTTTATACGGTACTATTTTATTATGTGGTACTGTTTTTTATGCGATACTGTTTTTATGCGATAATGTTTTATTATGTGGTACTATTTTTTATGCGGTATTGTTTTATTATGTGGTACTGTTTTCCTAAATAGTTTTGATTTTGTTTCCAAAAATCAGTTTTGCTTGTTTTGTAAAGAAGATGGAAAGTCGTGAAATTCGATTTTTCTCAAACAGTTTTGATTTTGTTTCCAAAAATCAGTTTTACTTGCTTTATAAAGAAGATGGAAAGTCACGAAAGTTATGAGTAAAGTGTGCACTATTTTCGGATAAAACTGACAGTTTTGAAATGTGGTGAAAAACGCGTGATGTCCTTTTTTATCTTTTTATTGCAAGTGTAACTTATTCACAAGTAAGTTTTTTTGGTATGACTTAAATCATTATAAGTACATAAATAGTGACCGATTTCCAAAAATCCCATGATTTTTTGGAGCCAACCATACGTCCTGTCCGGCCCAACCAAAATAGTACGCCCAAAATATATATATATATATGGCCTCGTTTGAAACTTCAAATAAAACCAAAAAACTTCAAAAAATTTCAAAAGTTTTCAAATTCATCCAATCATATTTTGCCACCTATCATTTTTACATCACATCAATCCCATCCATTGGTTTTTTTTGATTTTTTTTGAGACTCCAAACGCACCCTATATATATTTCACGCGATGTGTGATGTCTATGTGTCACACATCCAATGACGCGAACTAAGGGATGCGGGCCTGAAGTGAGCTTTTCAACTTAAGCTTATCTACTGAATTCATATGAATTCTATTTCACCGTTAAAATGGTAAATCAATCAATATGCTCTCCTCTTTCTCTAGGCTTGCCTCACCTTCTCTCTCTCTCTCTCATTAGCGTTGCCTCACATATGATTCCGACCAAAGCCAGGCAGAGTCGTTCACTGTCGCCAAAAGCTTAATCGCTTGGGTAGTCCATGTTTTCGTCAACGTTGATCTCGCCGGTGAACGACAACCCAACGACGAGGGAGAAAATGAAGAGAGGAGAAAAACGGAGATCGGCGGAAACCATGACTCGGCAGTCCACTTCTTACTTCTTCGTCAAAAGTTATTAGTTTACCCGGCTGCCAAAAGTAAATGGTTCACTTTCAGATACTCTGTCAACGGTCTTCTTCTTCTTTGATGAAAAACGAAGATCGTCGGAAACATGTCTCGGCAGTCCTTGTTTTCTTCTTCTTTGATGAAAGTGCACTTTCAGACATTCTGTCAAAATCTAAAGTTTTTACTCGCGGATCAACTCTGGCTGAGTTTGGTTGGAATCATCCCAACGGCGAGCAACCCTAGAGAAAGAGATGAGCATATTTACTGATTTATCTTTTAAAAAACATAATTTTTTTTTTTTTTTAAATTTTAGACGAGGTTCACATGAATTCTACAGATGCAGTTGCTTTTCAACTTCAAGCACCCTAAACCCGCACTAAGAGCATGGAATAATATTTCTCACACGTGGATATGCTTGAAGAGGTGTTTGAATGATAAATTTTTATAAAAAAAATTAAAATAAAAATGACATGTAATCAAATTTTATTAAAAAAATAAAAAATTAGTAAAAATCAAGACTTCTTCTTTTTTCAACGCCTTTTTATCTTTCAAACACCTCCTGACATAACAAAGACATATGGTAGTTGCTTTCTTATTTTTATTTTGAAAAAAAAAAAAAGAAATATTTCTATCAGTGCATCCACAGCTATAAGAGGGTGCATCAATCTTCAGTAGTCCTGTATGTAGCAAATAATAGATTCAAAATTATTTTTTTTTTCTTCAGACTCAAAAAAATAAGTATTTTAGTTGAATTGTAAAATTGAATACTGGCATTTTACTTTTTATTTTTTTTTGCGAACAATTTCTTTTCTATATATATATATATATATATATATTTGGCAGTGCGATCACAATCTTAAGTGAAAGGCAGTACGTTGGGATGGGGGATTGAATGATCATGGGCAGAACGATTAAAGGTCCATGATCTGAAAAATTGCACAAATATTTTATTAATCTTATTTTTGTTTATTTATAAATTTTATTTTTATCTTATTATTATAAATTTTTTTATCTGCACTGTCTTCTATTTTTGTCCCTATCTATTTTAAAATTATAATTTTATCCCTTATTAATTATAAATTTTGATGTTCCCCCATTAAATGATGATTAGTTTAATTGAAATTAGCCTTGGCTACTTTGTTATTTTGCTTTCACTTCTAATTATATATGTTACAGGTTGGTGTACATGGGATATGAGTAAATTTTTTTTTTTAACATTTTGATATATATATATATATATATATTGATAGATTTGTAAATATAAGAATAACTATTAAATAGGAAATATATACTCATACCTTTTAAAACTAACGTCTGTATGTGTATTTAGTTTTTTTGGTCATTTTTGTCAATATAAAAAAGATATAGATAACTATAAAATAGAAAATATACCTTAATTATTTTTTAAATTTGAACATAATAATGAATTTTTTAATTTAAAAATTTTCAATTATTAACTATTGTATCCTTACTTTTTAAAAGTAACAAGTGTATATGTATTTAGTTTTAGGGATATTTTCGTCAATTTAAAAAATATGAAATTCTCCAAAATTGATGCTTTATAATTAAAAAAAAAATGAGTTTTACTAAATCTCAGTATTCGCTTTATAATAGTATGAATGAGAAAAAAATAAAAAATAAAAAAGGAAACAATTAGTGGAAAACTAATTGTTGGTAATATGGGTTTCTCTCTTTGACTGTTGTTTTTATGTAGTTGATTACATCATTTTAGACTGAAACTAGTATTGGCCCGTGTGATACACGGAAATTATATAATAATTTTATAAATAAAATATAATTTTTAAATACATTATAAAATATTTTAATAAAATTACGTAATAGTTATTTTTTTACCAAATCCCGATCCGATCTGATCCAATCCTAAAAAAAAATAAAAAAAATTGCTCTAGAATATATATTAAATCATAAACTTACCTAATTGACCTGATCTCTTTTTGTTTTACACTATTTTTTAGTTTTAATATATTTTTTTATGTTTTTCTAATTCTTGACTTATTTTGTAGAGTTAGAAATACTATTAGTCTTAATTACATTAATCAGTTAAAAATTATCGATATGACCAATTTAAAATTAAAATTAGAAAAAAAATTAGAATTTTTTTTAAAAAATAAATTATCCACATGCTGAAATAATATTTCAAATTTTATTTAATTTTTTTAAATTTAAGATATAACAAATTTTAGATATAAATTTTTTGTGTTTTTTTTGGGTGTTTAAACAAATTATTTTTAATTTTTATTTGTGTTTTTAATTTAATTATTAATGTATTTGAAATATATAAATTTTACAACTATATTAAATTTATAAGCAAGTATGTTACCTTTTAGAATGCATGAGTTCATTCATATGAAATTTATAAGCAAGTGGACTATTTTTCATAACTCAACTAAGTGAGTCCCTTTTTGAAACTCTTGAGGTCTTTTACATTTATTAAATTATATGCCACAATTTTAGTACTTTTATAAAAAAAAATTAAGCTGTATTATTTTAGAGATCTGAAATAAATAAATAAAGGTTTTGTGAATGAAAAAAGAGAAAAGAAGAAGAGCGAACGAATGAAATCAAAAAATAATTCAAAAATTTATTAAAAAAATGGAAAATAGAATGACATATGCCATGTAGAATTAAAGCGAAGGAAAAAAAGACAGAAAAATGTAGATAATATAGATTTATAAAAATCACTCAAATATTAAGTATTATTATTCGGTTAAAAATTGTTACATGACCAATTTCAATTTAAAATTAGAAATTTTTCTAAACAAAAAAATTATTCCCAACCTTAGACAATATTTCAACATTTTTTGCGTTTTTAAATTTAAGATATAAAAAGAGTTATTATTATAAGAGAAGTTATGTTTTTTAATTTGATTAATATTTAATAATTTTTAAATATTTTTTAACCCCAATTAATTATTTAGTTAATTTTACAAATACAATGAACCAATAAGTAAGTTCTATTTAAGGAACCATGAAAGTAAATCCCTTTTCGGAACCCAAGAAAATGAGTCTCTTTTTTTAACCCATAAGTTATTTTACATTTATTAAAATCACACGCCACAACTGTAGTACTTTTATAGGCAAAAGAGAAAGTAAAATTGTAATATTTTGGCGATGTAGGACAAATAATGATTTTATGAATGAGAAAAGAGAAAAGAAAAAGAGAGAATGAAAGAAATTCAAAAATAATTCAAAAATCTATAAAAGAAAAAAGAAAAAAGAAAAAGTGAAATAATAATCAAAGAAGCATGCCACTTAGGATTGGAGTGAAGGAGAAGAGGAAAGAGAAAATACATTGTTTTAGTATTATAATTTGAGGTAACATTATGTTACTAAATGTTACATTATATTACATTTAGTATTGGGTGGAGATATCAGCACTCCTCTAAAACCTTCCCTTACTCACCATTTTTTTCTTCATACAAAATTACAAAACTAACCCTGCATTAAAGATTAATCAATACAAAACACATCAAATACCATAGTTACCCTCCGTTTCTGTTTATTATTACAAAACTAACATCTTCTATTTTTTACTTTGCTATAACATTTTTCATATTAAATTAAAAATCTACTGTCAATTATAATTTTATAAAGTTGTGTGAGATAGTTTTTTAATATTTATTAAATTAACTTTGTAAATATATCTTTTAAGTTTATTTTATCAAAAAAATCAAAGAACAAAAAATTGAAAATAATTCATACATTAATAAAAAAAAATAATTGAAATAATGGTAAATCGAATTGAAATTAAAATCCTAACATTCATCCCCAAAATTAGTCAGTGTTAAATAAAAAATTTATGGTCCTATTCAAAATAATTCAACAATTTTAATAAAAATCTCCTATAAATTACCAATAAAAAAACTACAAATAGGACCCATAAAAGAAAATCTTAATAGGGAAAAAAACTTAATAATATAATAGCATATGACCAAAAAAAATAAAAAAATAAAGAAATATTATATGTAATTTGTTTCAATTGCTCTACCAAGAAATTAATCACATGAAAGGGAAAAATTAAAAAAAGTTAATAGACGCTCTGTTATTTTAGGGATTCAATGATTCATAATTATATGAAATTTGCTTCATATTGCTTTTACAAAAAAAATTATCACATTCAAAAGTTTCGCTTCAACATTATCCTCTTCCATGGTATTTCGTTTAAACTCTAATGAATTAAAGAGAAATATATACCGAAGAGCGTGTACATAAGATTATGAAAGATGTAGTTAAAAAAAAAAGCGAAAAGTGGAGTTAAAAAAAGTGAAAAGTGGAGACTGTTAGTTTTATAATAATAAATAAAAAAAATAGTAATTATGATATTTGAGGTTTTTCGTATTACTTATCCTCTATTAATTACAAGGTTAATTTTGTAGAGAAGAAAAAAATTTTAAAGAGTAGGGAAACTTTTGTAAGAGTGTCAATATCCACACCCTTAATTCATGTATATTATTACAGTTGATTGAAAAGAAATCTCGCAAATGTTACTGATAAGTAATTATTTCTTAGGTCTAATATAATAGGGGGTGTTTATTAGATAATATATCTTGTTGTACACAATCATCAATAATGTAATTTTCTAATTTTAATTGTTTGAACTTGCGAGTCTTCCGTTAACCACAAGCACACCGATAAATGTTTTAGAAATCGAAAGATCAATGGCCTTCCAAGGATAGAGAAATTATCTAATCCGGCCGGCCTATGTATGGCAAACTAAGAGAACTTGTGTATGTGTGTTATATTTTTTTATGTATTTAATTTTTATTTTTGAGCCTACGTGGAATAAGTTCTTGCATGGATGACTCTGTTAATAGGCTTATCCAATAGCTAATGTGTAGCCTATTTTATTGAAGATTGTAATCAGAGCACTCAACCACTAATTTGCTAACTTTTTCCTTCTTTTTAACTCGTATGGTTTTGATTAGGCTGCAAACAATTTACTAAGGCGGCAAAAGATTTTAGTATTGGACAAGTGACTCGCGAATGAGCTTATTATATTTGTGTGAGACGTTAAATGAATAATCTCGAATGCATTTCTTAAAAGCCAAAAAACAAACAAGTAAAACTTAAATGAGAGTAATTTAATAAAACCCGCGATCAAGCTCATTTATTGTTCACAAACACACTCGTTTGAATATTTACGAACAGTCTTATTAAAATGTTCATGAACAAACTTGATTATTGCTTGTAAATAATCTCGTTTAAATATTTGTAAGCAATCTCATTTTATAACTTGTATTTCCTGCGTCAACTAAGATTCTCTTCACGTCTGACTTGAACATCTTCGTTGTAACCACCAATGCATCATTGTGTAGTTGTTCCATCCCCTTGCTCTCATCTTCAGAAACTAATATTCCCCTAGCACCTTCTTTTGTTGGTCATTTGCTCGGGAAAGTAGCTACCTTCAGTACTTCTCCAGATTTTCCAATATGCTGCTCTTCTCTTCGGGAATAAGCTATAATACTTTGGGGACAGTTCTTCATGTGAATAACATGGATCACTATTGGTCTTTGCTCTTCTTGTCTTAGCCTAGCCTTTGGTGGAGGTTGGGCTTCCCCCCAGTCGTCGTTGTCTTTTTCCTCTGGTTTCTCTTTTTTTTTTTCTCTCTCTACTCATTCCCTTGATCTCCTAATCATCTACCATTCTCATCTTTGTCTTGTCAATGTACCCCTTTAAGTGGCTCTCCTTTACTAGATCTTCTAGAAGATATCATAAGGAACGACATATCCTTGTACGATGCCCCTTGTCTTGATGGTATAAATAATTCTTGTGATTCTTCTTGCCTAGGAAGTTAGGCAATTTTTTCGAAATCTGAAATATGGCTTATCCTTGATAAGAGGAAGCATTTTGAAGATTGCCTCCTTAAACACCATGTTAATAGCCTCAAAGGTAGATTTTTTTGCCATCGATGAACTCTTTTTTGTCATTGATGAACTCTCTCTTTCCTTCTCTCTGCTTTCTTCCCTTTGACCTAAAGGACCTCATTTCTTTCTAGTCAATAGGCTTTGTCTCATCTTCCATCTAAGCACATTTCTCGATCTTGCATATGAGGTCAAACATATTCGCTACTGGCTTCTTTGTTAGGGAAGCTAACAAAGAACACCCTTTCACTTTATTATACAACTCTATGTACCTTCAAGAATGATTCCTAAGGCTTTCATTGTTCTTTTTTTCATGGAGAGAAGCACGTCAATAGTTTTTGGCTGCTTTGTATTAGCCAAAAATCTAGTAACGAACTCATCAGCAAGCTAGCAAACTGTTTCTAACAACTTATACTCCCTGGTGGCAACTTATGGAAGCACTAAAGTGTAGCATCTCCTAGGCTTGATGGAAATACTCGGTACATGAGTTCATCATTCCAACTTTATAATGTCATGGCCTATATGTAATGTCTGTAATGCACCAACGGATTTGATTTCCCATCATATATTGTAAAACAAGGGGTCATGAACTTCTTTAGGGGCTTAAAGTCAGTTATATTAGTGGTAAACGAGGAGGCAGAAATCCGCTCTAGTGCTTTCCTCGCCATCATTCGAGTGGATTGTTCTGAACTTTCCAACTCAATGTACTGTACTTTCTCCACTTCTTTGGACTTATCAGATCTTTTTACTTTTGATGGCACTGCATCATCACTAGATGAGCTCTCTCCTAGGTCCCAATTCTTCCTTTAACTCAAATGCTTCATCTTGGGAACTTCTTCTCTCTGCTGGGACTATGTTGTTCTTATTCTTTGTTGCTGGATGGACTCCTGGTGTTGAATGTGTGTTGAACGTGTTGCCACTGCTTTAACACCAGAAGCTACCACTAGAACTATCTCTACTTCTCACCTAGAACTAGGAATCTCTTCTCCATGCACCCCTTTCCCTTTCTTGGAATGTGTCTCTGATTGGTCATCATATAATGAATCATAACTTCTATCTACTTGAATTGGATTGTTGATGATCAGAAACATCATGGCTAATCCATTTTCCATTCTCTTTACTTAGCTTTTGAAGGATTTCTTTCAATTCAGCCTACTTTGCATCAGCTAGGTCCTGCAAGTCTTACCTCCTTTTTTATTGCATCAAGATCACTGACCCTACGTTGCCTTCTCGTCATTTGTCTTGGAGTTGTGATTACAAGTGCATTCCCTTTTTGTCTTAGGAGTTCTGTATCAGTTCCTCCTCGTGGAGATTGCGGAGGCGTTGTGTCACCGCTTGAAGCCATGGTTAATGGGATTCAAAAGAACAAGAAATTATAGAGAACATAAGAATGTAGGGAACAAAGAAATGAGCCCCACGATAAGTGCCAAATGTTCGGTAATAAAAGATATCGTCAGAACTACTCACCAGGTCAACTAGAAAAATGAAATTCAAGCATGCATAGCACAAGAAATCGTAGGTTATGGGCAAAGAGGGTTTCCGACTAGAAAATCCTGTAATGGTAAAGTTAGAAAAGGTTTAAGGGAATTGTAAAAGAAAGAGTAGTGTAATAATTGACTATAATGAGCGTACCTGAATTTTAGGGTTAGGTCTTATATTTATAGTAAGATAGTATACATAAATTAATATATAAATAATGGAATTATAATGATTTTGTATCTTATATGTATATACTAAGGTACACGGTAGTTTATTTTTCTTTAAATGCCTTTTGCTCCATATTTAATGCCTCCCACTCTGTATTAAATGCGCATAAGAGAGAGTATTAAAATAGATAGAATAATACCTTGAGACATATTCAAATGTCACATCTGGTCTGCCACATGTAAAAGATTGAACTAACTAAGTTAATTGCGAGGTAATAAATTCAGTTCATTTATTATCATTTTGCATTTATGATTAGAATCACACCACATAATTTTATAACATGGTAGGACCCAAATACAATGATTTAATGATTATTAAATTAACACCAATCACATTTCCATTGTGTTCGGGAGGACGCCACATGTCCACAGGTATTTTTGTACTGACAAATGGCTAAATGGTTGTTTGATTCCATACATCCAAAAAAAAGAAAAAGAAAAATTTGATTGATCAAATTTCTAATAAGTTAATTATGCAATATTATCAAAATAGGAAAACTCCATTAAAAGGCACTATAATTATTGTTCTCTGTTTCGTTAGTTGGGTGGAGGGATAATGTTTATGTAATATTACATTTGTTTTTGCTTTTGAATTAAGTAAATAATACAAATATTTCCCTCTATTTTTAATTTCTTTTCTTTATTAAGTCATCCGAAGGTCCGTGCGCCCCCGCTATATTGTGAGAGTGGCACGTCCAAGCAAGGAAAATGTTCCGAAGCAGCCCGAGCCAGTAAATTGAAATGTATCCTGACAGTCAAACATCAATGCTGCAATTCTGAACGGACTTGGGGATTAGACAGGAATTTTTAAACGTATTTTTGATGGCCACCCCTCTCCATTCTTGCCCAAGACAACATCCCAAGAAAAACCAAGTAAGAAAATGAATCCTGATGGTGACAATACTCGAAGTTTTTTTCTAAACTCGGGATCAATTGTCAAAATCTTAAAGATAATACCAGCCCCTAAAGACGTATTCTGTGAGGCATAAAGCAGCAAATACCACGTGGGTCCGAAAAACAACCTATTAAAGCGACCACATCCCAAAGACAACAACGAAAAGACCAGCATCCAGAAAGACCCTATTCTGAAAGCAATGGCGAAAAGAGAAAAGACCAGCACACCCACTATTTTGAAAGTAATGGCGAAAAGAGAAAAACTAAAAAACGTCTGAAAGTGATGGCAAAACAGTAAAACTAAGAGAAAGACCAGCACACCCCCTATTCTGAAAGTGAGCGCCATCCCAAAGACAACAACGAAAAGATCCAAACACCCTATTCTTGTAGTGACAGCATGCCCCAGGGGAAACGCCTGTATATATAGCTCATCGACCTCTTCCTTAATTATCTCTCCTCCTACCTTCTCTGTCGCTCTTTTCTCTGTTATTAAACTTAACATATCTATTTCCTTATGAAAAATTGTGGAATAATAGCTTTTTGGCAGTGGCTCAAGACACAATTAACGATGGGCAGTGCCAAAGCATTACTTGGTGATACTTGGAACGCTCTTCTATTTGCATATGCGTTCATCGTGAAGTTCCTAGAGAATAGTTGGACAAAACTATGCCAGGTATATATATATATATAGAGCTATTCAATCTCCAATTACTCTTTTTAAATTGTTGAAACCTTGTCCATACCCATTATGGGCATGGAAGAGAATATCCACATAGGTATGAAGGGAGATGTTCATAATCTATCCATAATTATTAAGTGCTGTTTTTGTTTTTGTTTTTGTTTTTTTTTTTTTTTTACATTTTGGTTAGACTTTTATGATAAATTAGTGATATTTATTTTTTATTTATTTTTATCATTTTAAATGTGTACATGTATTGAATTTTATATATATGATTGAATTAAATGCTTAAAAATTTAGTGGGTAAATAGGTAAATAAGTGTCCTTTATCCATGTCCTATTTATACCCACTTAAATATATTTTTGAGTAATCATACTCTCACCCATTAGTTTAACCGAAAGGGTAATCTATAGCCGGTGATAAAATTTAAAAGTATCAATTGAGTGTGAATGAAATTTTCATCCCCACATATTTACATATATAGTTTCCAAAAATTCCAATTAATCTAATCATTGGCACATGGTGATTGTCGGTTACAAAAGGCATATGCTGATTGTCTTGAAACAAAATTAAGGAGGGACAATGAAGTCCGGGACCTTTATTATTACTAAAATTACTAAAGTTATCTTATATTTCGTAGTTAAAAAATTTTAAATAAAAGTATTTAAATTCTTGTTAAAAATTTACTGTAAATGATGCTTCTTTTTTTGTTTTAACACCTACTGTTAATTTCTTCGTCATTTTTAACCCGACATATATTCTTAATTTTGTCCGTGCTTACAGATGAAGAAAATCTTTACAATCAACCGAATTGTTGCTTTGATTGCCTTTGGATTGGAGGCTGCATCTGCAATTCTAGAGCAAATCTCCAACGAACTAACGGATGAACCAAATCATCCAAAACTCTACATCCTCACTCTTCTTGCCTTCATAGTTTCACTCCTATCACTGCTATTGGCACTGTTTGAAATAAGGCATAAGGTGCGAAGGTCAAGTAGATGGGTTGATTTAAAAGTGGAGTTCTTCAACATCGGTTTTGCCTTGGCTCAAGCAATTTCTTCTCTACTGCAGTTCATTTTGATACAATTTTATCATACCAAATACCCCATTCGCTTTTCATTCGTTCCCTTAATCTTCGCACTCGTTGTGTTGATTTTAAGTTTTATTTCTCATCGGACGGACACCATTCAATGCCGACTTCTTGTTCATGACCGTCAAACTCTTAGTTGCATCGGAGAGAAGGACGTTGATGGAGTGTACGTGATAAGGATGTCATAATTTTGGATGCTTTCACCGCGTGAAAAGTCAAATATACCAAGACTTAGTTCCGTTTGTTTAAACAATAGATAACCAAAGCTTCAATTAAAAAAAAAAAAAAACAAAGAAGAATTAACTTTTCCTTCCAACTGGCTTGGACGTTGTTGCAGGTTTTCTTTCCCCACGCATTTATTTGTCTTTGTCCCCTGTTGTCCCTACTGTTGTGTACTACTTTTTTTTCTGTCAAATTTTTTATGATTACATTTTTTTTTGGCAAAAAATATCTTAACGGCCGTTTGAACTCTAAAAAGTTGCCATAAAAAATTTCCAAGTAATTAACTCTTTAACGTTTGGAGAGTGCAACCAATTATAACATTTTTATGGCTTGGAACGTTGAATAATTTTTTGTAGTTTTATGCAATTTAACTGTCGATCCGTAATGTATACTAATTAAGTGTACACTCAAACGGATTTTAACAAATATTTTTAACAGTAAACAAAGTGTATTATTAATTGGTTTTTCTTTTGGCCAACCTGGTTGCTTATTTTGTGATTTTTTTTAATGATAAATATACATTTTTTTTGAAATTCTTGAAGGCCGTAAAAAGTTGAATTTTGTTTGGAATTCTATAAAATTTTTTTGATGTTTTATATAGTTTTATGAAGAATTATGGGGCTCCAAAAGGGGTCTAACTATTTAACTATGTTCACATAAATTTATTTAAAAAATTATATTTATTTTTAAGTTTTATACAAAGTTAAGGTGACTAGACTTTTAAATCCCCTAATTTGATCTTCAAATATCCCAGGGATGAACTTAGTTTTTATTTTAAAACGTACTAAAGAAACAAAAAAGAAAAAAAAAATCAAACAAGATAAATGGAGATACAAATATAGATGCAAAATGCCTTCAGTATATATATATATATATATTTGAAAAGTTAAGAAAGAATTAATTAATAATAAATAAAATATAAAAGTAATTAGGCATACCCTGATATATAGTACAATAGATCTCAAAACCATTAATTAAGTTTTGAAAATTCACAAGGTAGACACTCAAGTCCATTTGATACAAATATAAGTTCAATACGAAAAATAAAATTGAGAAAACATCTAAATACCAAAGTATAGAGATGTTAACTTAACATCAACCACAAACCCAAACTAGGGTGATAAACCAAAGGGAGACCAGTTAGAAAGAAACCAATAACAAACAAAAATTACAACCCTGACTTAACAAACGCCAATAACGGGCCAATTCGCATTCAAGAAATGAGAATATCAATTAGAGGAGTCAACTATGGAAGTAGGTATATAGCTTAATAAGAAATAATAAGAAATGTCTTTAACATATCTTCATATTAATGGGGCTAGAACTCTATAATAAATATAAAAAAAGTTAAAGGTCAAAACGAAAAAAATAAAAGCTTAAATACATAACTTGGGTCGATGGAAAAAACACATCGATAGAATTTATATAAATATGTTAAAAAATCATACATGTATCAATAAATTTACTTATAATCCAACACAAAATGCACATATAATTAAACATGAGAAAGAAACACTCCAAACCAAATGGCGAGAATAGAGAAAATTTGCTTCTAACCATCACCCCTGCCCAATCACAACCACAACCACAAACACAATCACGACCACACAACGTCACATCTCTCAACTATTCCCCCCTCTCTCTTTCCTCCCTTCTCAATTCCACTCTCTGTCACATCTCTCAACTATTCCCCCCCCTCTCTTTCCTCCCTTCTCAATTCCACTCTCTTTCTATCGAATTTTTCTTAAATAGACACATACCCAAATAAGGGATGGGAGAAAAAGATATAAGGGTGCAAAAATAATTAAGATAAAAATTAGAGCAGCTAGGGAAATGCGATTGAAAAGAAATAAAATAACCCAAAGTCGGAAAATTAGGAAAAAGTTTGTCATAGTGCTGACCAGACCTATCCTGTCTCGACCCTCATTTGGACATGACCATCCAAATAGCAGCCCCATCTAGACCCTGTTCAAACTAAAACTCCAAATTTAAAAAATTTGAGCTATATACTTGGCCATATTTAATTAAAATTCTAAGTACACCCTAATTAAAACTAACCTAACTACTAATCCAATCAACCAAACTTAGTCTAAACAAACTCCACAAACATATAAAATCTTCAAATATACTACAAAATATAAATAATGAAAATCCAGGGTATTATATTAGTAATTGAAAATACTATGACTTTGTGTGTTCATCTTTTATATGATTTTGCATATATTCTTTTTCTCTCTTGTTCACATCATTTGATTTATTTAGAATTTAGAATTAATTATTTACAAATTAAAAAAGGAGTTATTATTTTGTAATAAAATTAGTTTTCAAAATTTTAAGATTTTCAACATATATATATAGGTGTGTCGTTCCCCGTAGAAAATTACCTTAATTGATTGATCGAGAAAAATGAATGATATTTTTATAATAAAATTAGTTTTTAAAAAATAATTATGACAATATAATAAAATTTATAAGAATAATTTCGGAATATCTCAAAATAATTTTAACTTGGGAAATAGACCGCTTCTATACATGTGCATCACATTGACGAAGGGGGTTGCTTGCATGTGAATAGTGGGAATAAAATACTGGAAGAATTTTGTGTAACTGAAGAACAATAAGGGTCTAACCGTAGTTTGCTCTCTTGGATAGGGTGAAATGGGAAGAAAAGGAGAGAGAAGAAAAAAAGTTTAGACTCGTTTGTAAGTTTTTTTAGAAAAAAAAAATGAAAAGAAATAGGAAGAAAAGTTAATAATAAAATTTTAAAAATTTTATTCTCTGAAAAGTGAGCGAGAGTAGAGAAAAGATAAAAGTGAATTAATAAAACTTTTAAAATAATATATTTATCCATAAAATAAAGAATAAAAATATTACAAATATGAATGGCAATGAATCGGATTGAAGTTGGGTATTATCTATACTACCATCGAATCCTCGGGATAAAAAAAAATATCCAAAATAGGCGAGTACCTAATGGATGTTTTTGATTGGCTATCATCCCTTAGCCCATCAGGTAATTAGATACTCATTGGTTGATTGAGTACTCATATCCTTCAAATATGAGACGGTTAAATCAAAAAAAAAGATTAATAATTTTTTTTTAGTACAATAGTATTTTAAGTAATTTTACATCTCAAAAAACAAAAAGGTATCTTTAAATAAAGTTTTTTAAATATTTTTTGTTTAGTAAAATTTGTTATATTACTTTCATTAAATAAAATTTAAAAAAAAAAACTTATATTTGATCTCGTCTTAAACTTTTATTATAACTAAGTTAAAAAAAATTTTGTGTCCATTCGTTACATCAAACCAAATCCTAAGTCTAAAATAAATTATTAGGTATCACAATTATGAGTTATTTGATATTAATTAAATGGACTCTATTATTTGGACACAATATATATAATTTAGTATTCAAATTGATATTATTATTTACATAAATTTTCGCATCCAATAATTTATGCTTGTGATTGAGTAATTTTGAAGGTAAATAGGTAATTGATACAGATAATTTAGGCAATAATTGAATAATATTCGTCGAGTATCCTATAATCAAGGTAATCAAGCAAGGTTCGAGTAATACTCATTAGGTACACTGCATTTATCAACTCCGTATTTGAATCTTACAGTCATTTTATTTTTATACCCTAACTCGGTCCATCACTAGTAAAATTAAAAAATAACTGTATTTGTCGGATCAAGATCAAATGGGTATCTGTCGAGGTGGATTAAAATTGCCATTCCTAATTTTTTTTGTTTTGAAAGGTAAAGTTTTTTTTTATAAGGGGGGAGGGGGAAGACGAACTCGAGTCATGAACGGGTAAGAAAGGCTCTTAACCACTGAGTTACAAGCCATGCTCGCCATTCCTAATTACAAACATATCTTAAGGTTAAATAAATTGATGACTCTCCAACTTCTCAAAGAATTTAATAATAAAATTGAAAAAATATAAACTTTTTTCCCTTTTATTTTTTTTCAATTCACAAATAAAGAAAATGAAATTCATTATCACTTCTTTCCTAACTATTTTTTTTTTCTTTTCCTTCTTCTTCTTTTCTTCTCTCCTAAATTCACAATCGGAGGAGAAGAACAAAAATTTAAAATACAACACGCCCAGATATGGGCCCACCCAATAGCAGCCCACACCCCCGGTTGGGTTTGTGACCTTCCAACCAAGAATGAATTTTAGGCGTCAACCCTGTAGGCGCTGTCCGGCCCCACGAAAAATAGTACTCCCAGATAAAAAAATTATTTCATGCGACGTGTGATGCTTATGTTTGTCACACACCCAATGACTGAGTGCGCACCAAGAGCAAGGAATAATTTTTCACTTGGATATGCTGATGCAAACTGAAAAGGACAGGAGGTGGTTGCTTCCTTACCAATATTCAAAACGATACTGTATACGGGGTTTGCTCCAAGTGGATGTACATTTTTTTTAATTATTTTAAATTTATATTTACTTATTAAAAAAAAAGATATTCATGCAAAACAATATTAGCTTTTTAACAATAAAAAAAATAATTAAATATATATAAACTGTTAAATTTTAATTCAACGATTTTTAATATTAATGTCACGCTCCTTCTTTTTTTTCTTTTTCTTTTTATTTTGAAAAAAATGAAATATTTTTATCAGTGCATTAATGACTATAAGAGGGTGCATCAATCTTTAGTAGGTCTACATGTATTAAATAATAGATTAAAAATTATTTTTCTTTTTTTCTTTAGACTAAAAAAATTAAGATGGTAATTAGTTTGTATTATTATTTTTATTTTTTATTATTATATTTTATTTTTTGTTTTTTATTTTTTATTTTAAGATTCATATTTTGAGAACATTGAAAATGTATTTAGTTTGACATCTTTTGTTTTCCTTATTTTCAAAATTCTCCTTATTTTAAAAGGAAGAGGGTGACATTGCTAGTGGCATTAAGCTCGAAAATCGTTAAATTAAAATTTAACAGTTTAAATTTATTTAAGTGTTTTTTATATTAAAAATATATAATTTTATCTTTGTATATTAATAGTAAGGATATAAAAGTAATTTTATAGTATCGAATTAGTCAAAAGTTATTTTTTCAATGAAAAATCTAATAGATGGGATCTAAGTAAATGTAACAGAACTCTCAAAAGATCTAGGTGTACATTAATAAAATTTGTGACGTCTAAATATACTAACCAAAACTACAGGAGGCGTAGGTAAAATAACATTTCATTTTATTTCTACACTGACGTGCCAGTTTGTTTAAATTTTAATAAGATTACAATTACATTTAGTGTGAGAAAAAGGTACATTATTTGTTAGGAATTTCGTTAGAGTTAGCAATTCATAATTGAAGTAAATTTAAGTAAACGTTATAGTTTGAAAATAGAACGAATTGGTTAGACATCAGAAACAATCAGAAGAAATTTGAAAAAACTGCAAAATGCAACTTAAGGGAAGCTCGCATACAGCTTCACGGGAAACTTGTAGGAAGAGCACCGGAAAGACAAAAGCTCGTAGGAAGAGGGCAGGAATGAAGCAGGAAGAGCACGGGACGACTACTTTGATTCGCGATTCACAGAAAAATACCGAAAGGTGTGTTTCCAAACTTATCCCGTGCAAGAAGATCACAGCTAGCCGCATGAAGGTTGGACGTAGGAATACTGCACCTATGAGTGTCGCAATTTCAAATTCCAGACTGAGTTTCAGAAGCCTCGTGCGTTTGGAATTCATTCCAAACTGCGTTCCAAAAGCCCTATACGTCTTCGTATCCTATATATTGTGAGGCGTATTTAGGATATTTTTCAGTAGAGAAATATCATCAAGGAGTAAGAAAATTTTATAAATTATAAAATTCTCTCATTATTAAAAAAAAAAAATTAATGGTTTAAAAGCTTGATATATAGTGTTTTTTAGTCAAGGAGGCGAATAATATTTTATCATAATTTGTGGATGATCTTACGATTAATTCAATAAATTATCAATGCTATCATAATTTGTGGATGATCTTATAATTAATTCAATAAATTATCAAAGGCTCTGGTTGACATTCTCAAAATAAGTTGAATTATTTCAGTAATTTTTTTTTATTTTATATGACTTCTTTTAGTAAATTATTATTTTCTTTTATTTATTTTTGGTTAATAATTTAGTAATTTATACATGTATATAAATTATCAATATTTTTCTATTAATAATGTAATGAAGTAGAAATGAAAGAAAAAGTAAGTTTCTCATCGTCCAGGATTCAGTAGGAAGAATTACACGAAGACAGGGCAAGAAGTAGGGGTGGATATGGGCTGGGCCTGGTTGGGTTCTAATTAGACTCATTCGGGCCGAATCTTTAAGCATCGGGCCCAAGTCCAGCCAGGCCTAATACTGGGCTAAAAACTATGAACCAGAACCTGTCCATTACTAGAAAATTAAAACCCGAGCTCGTCCACTGGGCTGAAAAATAAAACATTAAAAAAAATGTAAAAATCATACAAAAACATCTAATAACCTTTTCATGGTATAAAATATGCACAAACAACATAAATTCACCCACAAAAAAGGAAAGAAATAAATAGAATTAGCTTTTTACTAATTGTTTTTTTTTTCCCTTGTCATGTTCTAAAATTAATGACCTATACATAACTGACCGAAAAGATCTAACGCTGATTCACTGATGAAATTAGAGAGTTTTGGGAAGAAAGAGTAAAAAACATTGAGAAGAGAAAGCGAGACGAATACAAGAGAAGAGTAAAAGCCGAAAAAATGAAGAAAAGAGACGATAAGAGAGTGAAAGATACAAAATTTATATTACAAATCAAGAAGAGAGGAAGTGCGGCTAAATCTTTGGGGATTTGTTGAGGAAAAGAGGAAGAGCGGGGTTAAGATTTGTGTGTTAGGGGGTGTGAGGTTTTCATCTCACTCACTTATTAAATTCGGGTTAGGTCAGGCCAGACTAGGCTGTGATGCCTGAACCCAAAATCAGTCCAAAAATAAATTGGATCTAAAAAATTAACCCAGCCCAATCTTGTGGGATAAATTCCTAAATCCAATTCCTATAAATAAGGTTGGATTAGGCAAATTTTTCGAACTAGCGAGCTGGTGTCCATCCTTCTGGGGTCGGGGAGAAACCCGCAGTCACTACCTATGAGTGTGCACTGAGTGAAGCTCGTCCCATGGCCCTAGTCGACAAATAACCACGATGAGGTAAATTAGTCTAAACAAACCCTGACTGACCGATTCAGTCGGAAAAAACGGTTAAAGATCACCTCCATATTAATAGAAAAAACCACCCCCAAAAAAATCGAACTCGAGATCTCACATTACTTGAGCTTTATGATTCCGACCCTTGACCTACCCGACTATTGTCCATCCTTGTTAGACGGGCAGGCAGTCAACACGAATTGTAAGGTTTCACTTAACACGAAAAGGGGGCTGATGCCCGAGGGTCGTCTTCAGCGGTTGAAGTCGAAAAAACGCCGTCATTTTTTTTTTTTTTTTAAGGCAATTGATGGTTTTGTGTTGGCAGGGAGTGCGTTGCGTGAGAATAAAAAAGTTTATAAATAAAAATAATTAATTTTTTATTTCATTAAGTTAAAAAATAAAATAAAAAATATTTTTTATACCATATAAAAAATATTTTTTATATGGATAATTTTTAAGTGTGTAATAAAATAAATAAAAATACATAAAAATAATTAATTTTTTAATATGTTTGTTAAAAATATAAATATAAATAAATTTTATTTCAATTTTTAGTATATTCTCTTGTATCAAGTTAATCTTACATGTTTTTGTCAAAATTTATAAAGGTTAATTTATGAAAAATAATTCTGTCTATTTTAAATTATATATAAGAATTTAAGAAAGGGATTTAGTTTTCACTCATGTCCCATTTGGAGGATAAAAAAAATAATAAAAAACACAAACTTTTAGTGTTTTAGGTGTTTGGTAAAACACCAAAAATTTTCAATAATTCCATGTAACAGGTTGTTAACACATTAATTTTTTATTAAGCTGATGAGAGTATAATGATTATTTTATTTTAATCTAATTCCAAAGTTACTAAAAATTTGATGATTTAGTAATTAAATAAAATATTTATCTATTAAAAATAGTTATCAAATGACTGTACCACCAATGATATTTTTTTGAAATTAAAGTATATTTTAGTGAGTATTTTTATTTAAATTCACAAGGCAACAAATTGTTTTTTATAACTTTTTTTATAATTATTTTTTGATATTTTTTGATAGTTTAAAAAAATTACAGATATACGATGGGAAATTCCAATGTTTTTGAAGCCCATCTCCCAGCCTCTCTCTTTTGATCTTGTGGACAGTGAATATGGGAGATATCAACAAAAAGGTTGAATAATGATAGTCACATGTTTTAACATAGATTTCTTAATTAAGGGAACGCCTTACTTTTAGGCAAATTTTGGTTCTCTATTTTGAGTACCAATTACAGAACTCCCTTCTATCTTGGGAAACACTATAGATGTTTCTTAAAAATTTTTAATGCCAAGCCAAATATATTTTAACTTTATTAATTAAATATTTTCTCCATTATTTTTTATTTTAATATTAAAAATATTCAAAAGTAAATATTAAAATATAACAAAAATGATTTAAGTAACAGTTTTCTTTCTATATTTTATATCTTGCTTATTTAATTCAATGTATAATAATTCCTTAAATTCACAAAAGACAAAAAATTAAGTTAGGAAACACTTTCAAATTGCAATCCGAAGGGAAAAGGATTTTTTTTTTTTTTTTTTCTTTTGGGGGAGTTCTGGCGTTGGTTTTGGTTTTGGTTTTGGTTTTGGTTCTATGGATTACTTTCAAAATGGAATCTGAAAACATGCCTAGTCAGGAAAAGGATTTGGAGGGGGGGGGATGTCTAGTCAGGAAAAGGGTGGGGATGGGGTGTCGACATCGTGTTTTATTATTTATCATTGAGAGGTTAAACTAAAATTTAACGGTTTATATTTTTTTAAACTAAAATAGTATAATTATATCTCAACCGTCAATTAAAACCCAATTGTCCTTACTCTGCACGCCCAAAAGTCTAATGTCGATGTCTGACTGCATGATTTTGAAGCCTCTGTAGCATGACGTCCACTAATTTTTTTTTTTTTTTTTTCAATTGAAATTTTTACTATTTTTTTAACAGGATTGTGAAACAATGACAAGGCAGCCCAGCGACACGAGAGGTTTTAATTTTAAAATGTAAGGCTTCATTTAGCAACTATTAGTTTTTAAGTACAAAAAAGTTTTTAAAAGTTTATAGTTGATTTTTTAAAAGTTTATAGTTGAGTTATTAATAATTAGTTTTTTATTTTTTTTTAAATGACTAAATTTATCTTCCTATATTTTAAATTTTTTAAAATTTGAAAGACAAAAATACCAAATTAACAAAAAAATTAAAAAGTTAACTTTTTTCTTTTTAAATACAAAAAAGAGTTAATTTTTAAATAGTTAACTAGTGGCCAATTAATATCTAGTTACAAAAAGTTTAACTTTTTTCTTTCCCAAACTCAACCTAAGACCCGGTGGGCAATGTTTATGTTTACGGATTTTTTTCTTTTTTTATGTTAAACATTTTTAAAATTGATAATAAAAACGTATTTATTAAGCTTTTTTTATTTCTTTATTTCTGAAAAATGAAAATTTAAATAGAAAAAAAGTCTTTTCAGTCTTTTTTTTTATTACAAATGTATTGTCAATTTTAACACTTTGTTTATTTTTGTTGTATCATATTAAATTGAATTATTTTGTTCAAATATTTTATTAAACTTAAATTAGTTTTAACAAATAATATAATTAATTTAATTTAATTATTTAAATTAATATGTAATATGTTTTAGTAAATTATTTTTAAATTAATTAAATCAAATTAAATTAATTAATTAGTTACTTAATTAATATAAAATATATTTTATTAAATTATTTTTAATAAATATCATATTTAAATTATTATGAAATATAGTTTATTCAAATAATATAATTAAATTATAACTAATATATTTTATATTTACTAAATTAATTATATGATATAATAATAATCTTTTATTCAATTTTCTAATATATAAAAATAATTAAATTATTATTTTATATATTCTATGTTTATTGTATTAAATGATTTTTAATTAATAATTAATTTAATTTAATTAATAAAATTTATTAATTTAATTTAACTAATCCAATTAATTAAATTAAAAATTAATATGAAATATATTTTATTAAATTCAATTAATTTTAAAAAAACCAATAAAATTAAATATTTTATTAAAATAAAAAATCAAATTAGTTAAATTAAATTAATATGAAATATATTTTATTAAATTAAATTAATTTTTAAAAAACTAATAGAATTAAATATTTTATTAAAATAAAAAAATCAACAATTGTAAATAAAATTGTATTTTCAAAATATAATTTTACTTTTCATTTCAAAAAAAAAATGACAATCATTTTGATTATTTTAAATAGATAAATATACACGAAAATACAAAAGCGTTACTTAACAGAACCTAAGTGTTAGTGTTAAGGTGAGAGAAGTTTATCTTTAATAAAAAAAATAATTTTTAAGTGAGAATATTTGTATTTCTCTATTAACTTATCTCACTCTCAATATTTTTAATGATCATTCTATAATACCTTTAATGAAAAATAGTAATATAAAGTAAGGGAAGCTAATGAATGAGTTTTGATTTATCATTTTCGTAATTTTTACCCCGCATTGATGTTGATGTGTGACAACTTTCTAACAAACGCACTACATGAATTACACGAACATGTAATGAAATTTCAAAAATATAAACAATTAGTATAATTTACAAAATCACATCAATGTTTTAATCTGGCGATCGCCAATCCCCATCCTAATGTGGACCAAATCCCATTCCAAACAGACAACCCAACTACCAAGGCGGGCTTTTCCTTGTATTTACCGTGGAAAGAAGAAGAAGACGACAAGAAAAAAAAAAAAAGAAAAAAACCACGTTAGCTTGGTATTTTCCCGGAGCACACCCATTGCTCGATCCCTGGCCCAAGGCTTACGAGTAATGTTACATTTACAATATTTTTTTTTAATATTATTTTATAACATCTAAAATGAATTGGTCATAATGGATCATTAGTCGGATCATGACTAATATAATATAAAAATACACTGATCATTACTCATTATAACCAATATAGTATAAAAATGGTGTTAGAAAGAGAGTGTAAGAATCTTAAGTGGCGTGATACACTGGTCTAAAACGATGTTATTTTTAATGTTATAAAATAATGTTAGAAAAAAATATTGTAAATGTAACATTTTTCCAAGGCTTACCTTGTTTCTAAACCCTAGGGGAAATGCCTATAAATATAGACCCTCGACCTCTTCCTTGTCTCTTCTCCTGGCTTCTCTATCGCTCTCTCTTCTTTGTTATATATTTCCTTATAAAAAATTGTGGAATAGTAGCTTTTTGGCAGTGGCTTGAGCCACAATTAACGATGCGTAGTATCAAATCATTACTTAATAATACTTGGAACACTCTTCTACTTGCATGTGTATTCATCCTCAAGTTCTTAAAGGACACTTGGACAAAACTATGCCAGGTATATATATATATATATATATTCTTCAATTACTCTTTTTAAATTTATTGAAACTTTTGTTATGTACAATATGGGTATTCGGTCTCTTGTTAAAAATTGACTGTAAATGCTTACTCTTTTTTTTTTTTTTTTGGATAAATATTGCTAATTTCGTAGTCATTTTAACTCCACATCCAACATTTCTATCTTTGTCTTTGTCCATGCATGTCTACAGAAGGAGAAAATCTTTACAACCAACCGAATTGTTGCTTTAATAGCTTTTGGATTGGAGGCTGCATCTGCTGTTGTAGAGCAAATTTCAAACGAACTAACGGATGAGCATGAATCCCATCCACCAAATCATCCAAAACTCTACATCCTCACTCTTGTTGCCGCCATATTTTCACTCCTTTCACTGCTATTGGCATTGTTTGAAATGATGCATAAGGTGCCAAGGTCAAGTAAATGGGTTGATTTAAAAGTTGAGTGCTTCAGCATCAGTTTTGCCTTGGCTCAAGCAATTTCTTCTCTGCTCCAGTTCACTTTTATACAATTTTATCATACCAAATACCCCATTCGCTTTTCGTTCCTTCCCTTAATCTTCGCACTCAATGTATTGATTTTAAGTTTTATTTCTCATTGGACGGACATCATTCAATGTCGACTTGTTTGTGGCCATCAAACTCTTAATTGCATCGGAGAGAAGGACGTTGATGGAGCATACGTGATAAGATGTTATAATTCTGGATGCTTTCACCACGTGAATTCGAAAAGTCAAATATACCATCACTTGTAATTAGTTCCGTTTGTGTAAACATTCAAATAAACGAAGTGTTAATAATAATAATAAAAATATAGAAAAATCAATTTTCCCTTCCAACTGGCTTGGACGTTTTTGCAGGTTTTCTTTCCTGTGCATCTATAATCAAACGTTGAAATGTCTTTAGTATGTCTTCGTATTGGTGCATGTAAGACTCATATATAATAAATAAAAAAAGAAAATAAAAAGGTCATAATTAATCTCAAATTAGAGGGGAAAATAAAAGTCTATACACATGATGATGATACCAAAAATGATCTTAGATGGGAAATGAGTAAGAATTGTGAAATGAGTCAGAATTACAATAATTTATAAGTGACCAGCTCCTCTCTTTCTTCGACACAATATATTTTAAAAGTTATATGTGAAACT
This sequence comes from Vitellaria paradoxa, assembly GCA_019916065.1. NCBI lineage: Eukaryota > Viridiplantae > Streptophyta > Magnoliopsida > Ericales > Sapotaceae > Vitellaria > Vitellaria paradoxa. The sequence goes on from CM034239.1 coordinate 9,743,114, forward strand.
ACTTACGAAAGACTTACGATGTACAGAGAAAAATAAATCATCATCATCAGTATCAAAAATGGATCATCATCACATAACATGGTTCGATAAAAAAGAAAAGAAACAGATTAATAGTTCTCTCTCAACGTTACCGTCTTCTAGGATAAGGTCAAATAACTAACCAAAACAAGCTTTTCACTAACACTGATCAACCACTGAATCTTCTCAATGGTAAGCTTCCGACCACAAGAAGTAGACTGATCTGGCAAATTCTTGAGTTCAGCTTCTCTCTCTCTCTCTCTCTCTCCCCCCCCCCCCCCCTCTCCACGGCAAGAGAAAATATGAAGACGGGAAAAATTAAAAAAAAAAAAAAAAAAAGCCTCCCTTTCCCAACTCTGGGAGCCTAGCTTGTAGTAAAATATGGTATTGAATAGAAATTGATTTGAACAGATGTAAGTATAAATTTTCTTTTCAATTAATAAAATGGCAGATAACAAAATTAAAATTAAAAAAAAAAAACTTAGTATTTAAGTATCTGAATGTAAATATGAAGTTATTTTAATATTAATGCCCATGATTCTAATGTAATTAATGCTACAAATATTTTTATACTCCAATATAAAACTTATATTATTATATTGAAAAAGAAAATTGGTAACAGCTAGCTACAACAACTAAACAACATAGCACGATGAAGGATTGGCGTGGCAAAATCCCAATATATTAAAACAATGGAAAATAATGATAATGGTGGTGTAAAAATCATAGTTTTGGCTGCTTAGAAGAAACTGAGTCAGTCTGCTGCAGTACCGGAGGTGGTACAAGAGGGAACCACAATCTATGCCGTGGTTAGTCCATCCCACTAATTTTTTTTTCGGGTAATTGTTTTTTTTTTATCTTATTTAAGATAAAAATTACTCACACTCCGTAAACTTTAAAAATTGACTTTTAAGTCCCTTCGAACTAAACTGAAAATGTGAACGACGTTAAATTTTTAAGTGAAAAGACAAAAAAAAAATTTATTAAAAATCAAATAAAATCAAGGAGGGTAAGTGTATGTATTATAAATTACATAAAATATAAATGTAAATTTCAGACTTATTTAAAGTCAAAACCGTTATATTTGATAGTTTGTTTTACATCTTCACTTCAATTCAAAATACAAAAGGTGCAAAGTTAGGTTTTTAAAATTTAGAGGATATAAGTGATTTTTATCTTAAGTATAGCAAGTAAAAAAAATTTATTTTAAATTTTTAATTATATATAATTATTTTTACACCATTTTATATAATTTTATTAACTCATTTATATATATATATATAGTTTTGCTAATATGTTCAATTACTTTAATAATTTTTTTTTTTTATAAAAGAGAAGAAAGAATAAAATTAATAATAAAAAAATACGAAAACTTTGTAACATACCCTGCAATTATAACGAAACTCAAATCAACTTGCTTTGAAAAAATTCACTTAAGGACAATTCAACGTTGATATGATGAAGTCAAAGTGACATGGCACAAGATGCCAAATCAACGTCTAAGCACATTCAAAAACGGCACCCAAGTTAATTATAGGCCAGCAATAGCATGAAGCGAGCCAAACATCACGAGTATGAAACAACCATGAACCGGCAACAAATCTAGGACAAATCAGTCTCGGAACAGCTAACAGATCAAGGAACCATAGCAAACGCAAATTCAGCAACGAACTTGTCTAGAGCGACACCATATTCATAGCAGTAGGCAAAGCAGACCAGCATTTGATTTATCCATTAATTTATGGGCGAGCATTAACTTTGCGAATTGCAACTATAATAGTGGAGAAAGTGCTGTCATCTATGAAGACCATGAAGCAATAATTAAACAACGGAAAGGGAGATGAATGGCTAAATGGTTGTTTGATTCCATACATTCAAAAAAAAAAAAAATGTTTTTGTTCAAACTTGTAATGAAGTTAATTATGCAATATTAGCAAAATATGAAAACTCAATTATAAGAGGTACTGTAATTATTTTTCTGTTTCGTTAGTTCGGTGGAGGGATAATGTTTATGTAATATTGTATTTGCTTTTGAATTAAGTGAATGAATACAAATATTTTCCGATTTGGTACTCTATTTTTAATTTTTTTTTCCTTTAATTATAAGCCACCCCCTGTACCCCTGCCACGTATCCTGTCAAAGTGACACTTCCACGTAAGGAAAGTGTTCCGAAGTTGCCCGAGCCAAGAAAATGTATCTGATAGTCAAAATTTTTAAAGTTACACCAACCACTAAACACGACACTGATTCGCCATGCATGGATCCCAAACAGCAACCTAAGGGCATCACTTTGATCCCCACTAAACACGACACTGATTCCCCGTGCCTGGATCCCAAACAGCAACCTAAGGGCATCACACTGATCCCAGTGACCCTATTCTGAAAGTGGCACCATCCCCGGCCCACCCGCAGGGGCAAGTCAGGATTTTGAAACTGAAGGAGAAAAAATTATAATAATTGATATTATAAATTATATTTATGGTGCGTTTGTCGCAGTGAAAAATTTCAAAAATTTTTAAATGTTATTTACTTTTTGTTTTACTGTACGAGTTATAAACTCACAAGTTATCTCACATTATCTTATTTTTGTCACTCCAAACGTTTCCTTATTAAATAAAAAATAAATTGACATATACATATATATATATATATATAGACGGCATAATCTATTAACCTATCAATTTTTGTATTATATATAACAATTAAGAAAAAAATAATTAAATTTTAGGACTATAAGTTTATAACCTAAATTTTTTGATAAATTTTTTTAATTCAAAAATTTATATATACTACTAATGGTGTTTTTTTGACTAAGATCATACCATTTTTAAAATTTTAAAGAGGACCAAACCATAATAAAAATTTTTTTAGTCTAAAATTCGTATATAAGGGTTGTATTTTCTAAAACATAGGAAAACACCCGAGAATCACTTGCTAAACGCACCCTCTTGGACATAGGTCTTTTAGAAGGAAGGGCCATGCTAGTAACCATCTCCAGGGGCACATGTTCACTTTGAAAAAAATTATACTAAAAGAAATATATACTATATAATCTTCAGTGGTCAATTGTATCTATTCATGAAAGAGAAAAAAATTTAACTTAATATCAATTGTACCCATCTAATAAAATAAAAAATTTAGTCTAATATTAATTGTGTCTACCCAATAAACAAAATAAATTGTAATCTAATACATACCAACATAATTATATAAAATCCGCCTAATACAATTAAAAAATATTTAATTTCATTTTGATCTTTTTATTTTTATATCTCTGTCTCCTCTTTCTAATTACAATCAAATTCTTTTTTTATTCTTTCAATAAAACTCCATCAATTATTTATATACCTTTTAATTTGTGTCCACTCACATAAAATTTTTCGGCTCCTTGTTGCCCGGTTGTCAGCAAGATGCTGGTGGCCTTTGAAGTACTATCACGGTTTGAAAGTATAAGCATATCAGGATCAGACTCGATCGTGCAACACGACATGATGGAAAATATAGGCTATGTTTCTGTGCGTGCATGTGTTTGGAAGGAGAAAAAATAAAAAATAGAAAAAAAAATTAGTATATTGACGAAATTTAATTAAAAATAATTTAAAAATTAATAATTTTTCGTAATTTTTTATAAAATTTGATCTTTCAAAGGCCATTTCAATTGTACAAATTGATGAAGTCGTATGCAACTGTTCAGATCGAAGTTTGACCAGCACAGTTAATAAATCAGACGTCCATCAACCGAACCTCAAATTCTCGGGCGGAAGCAGTCCATAAATAAGGCAGGTTTTGAATTAAAATTTAAATTCACTTAGTTATAAATCCCACCCTGACTATTAATAATATATTACGTGCCATTTAAATTTTTTTCTATTTTTATTTTTTATTTTATATGTTTTATATTTTAAAAATTTCAAAATAAGAAGATAGAAAATAATTTTTTTTTTTGAGATTTTTCTTATTTTGAGTTGAAAACAATCAAAATGAGTTTTTGTCAATTTTTTATTTTATATGTAAACTCATTTTTTTTAAAAAAATAAGTTTTGAAAATCCAATTAATCAAATACATTTTGAATTATTTTTCTTATTTTTAAAAGCGCAAAATGACAAATAAACTAAAAACAAAAAATAAAAAACAAAAAAAAGACCAAAAATATAAAAACAAACCAAATATCACTTTAATAAATCCAACTCAAATCATACCAATGCTCACCCTACACCTTATGATAGAATCTAAGTTCTAACCACTTAAAAATCATAGTATCATTTCAAGCCCATTGCTATTGACCCGTCACATGCATGCTACATTAAAATCCAACAAAATCAAACTCACATTTGTATTCAAATTAAAATGCACAAATTTAAATACACAATTAAACCTCAATCTTGTTTAATTTCCAAGATTATGGTAGAGCATTGATAAAGTTTAAATTATGGTACATCTTAATGGGGTGAGAAGGGTGGCATTAATTATGATTTGTGATTGGCGGTGACAATTTTTATGAAATAGAGGTGACAATTGCGATAGTTAATCAAAGGAGTAATAATGGTAGCAATAAAAAAAATAATGACTAAGATGACGATTATGGTAGTGATGAGAATGGTGAGTACAATTTGATAGCCATCTAAGGGAATTTGTGGTAATGGTTGTCTGCAAGTTAAGACTAGAGTTATGACATAGAGACGAACAAAAATTGTAACGACATACAATATTTTGAGTTTATTTAGATTTAATTGGGTATTTATTGATAGTTTAATTTTGGAGCCTAGCTTAATTTAATTAACTATATTATTTTGTCTGTATAGAGATTTGGGCTAACTTTGATTTGGATAAAAATTGCAATTGGACTGAAGTTTGGGCTTGCAATCTACTTGGATGTAATTGAACCTAACTCAATTACCCAATTTGGTTGACCCAGTTTCTCATTCCAAAATGATATTTCCTAGAACCATTTGAACTTGTGATTGAGCAAAATTTGTGATGGATGTGGGAGGGGGGGGGGACGAAAGATTAGGTGTGCTACCACCAGTACCTCTCCTCATATGCAAACAAGTGTTTTATATGAAGTTAAGATTTATCCTATTAGGTCTCTCATTTCCTTACCAATTGATACACTTGTCATTTTCGATCTAAAATTAGTACTTCATTATTTGTTTTTAAAAAATGAAGTAACAAATAAAACATATACAAAATAGCTATTAATCAAAATAATAAAAATTTTAAAAAATACTAATATATAAATTAATAAAATAATAAAAATAAATATTTCAACACTAATATTTTAACTTCTCATCATATAAAGTGAAATTAGTAAGAATGTTTGTAATTTTAAACTTAATTGGAGAGGGTTAGGGTCAAAAAATTTTATCTTTATCCTGCTTTCCCCTCCCAAAATCCTATCCGTTTTTGGTTTTTTTCCTCTACTCCACTCTATCAAGGTAAAATTGGATCAAGTTGTTTCCATCCAAGGTTCAACAAATGCACAGCATGACTTTTCAAAGCAAATTTTTTCATTCACACGCAAACAATCAATGTTTATTGGAAGTTTAGTCTAAAATTCTTAAGAAATTAATTTTTTATAATTACATTGGTAATAATTCGACAAAAGGGAAATTATTTAGGATAGATTCATTAAATGATGGGAGTAGAACAACAAATTGAATAATTAGGACATTATTTTTAGAGATAAAGAAAGCATGAACTTTTTATAAAGAATCTTTAAAATGCAAGTCCCTCGTCATCTTCTAGCCACAAGAAGCCGACGAAGGAGATACTTGGGTCGAACCCCCTTTCTTCTCCACGGGAAGACAATTTTTTTTTGGGGGGGGGGGGGGGTAGACACTTGGGTCAACGCCCAGACCAAAGGTGCCTAAACCCAGCCCAGGGTGGTAGCCTCATCGAAGAGCGCTTTTGTGGCTCCTTACAGGGCTCAAGCGTTTTGGGCCTTTAGCAAGCGGAATACCCACAGCAGTATACACATGTGGTTTAAACCCACTAACTAAACAAAGGGGTTAAAAAAATAAATAAATAAAATAAAATCAGCCTAATTTAAAATTATGCGAAAAAAAAATAAAAAGTATAATTTTTTTTTGGTAAGTAATAAAAAAAAAGTATAATAAAGCTGAAAGATCCTAAATTATCCATAACAAGGGTAAAGTATAAAAACTACTATAATAAGGGCCGTTACACAATCGTTAAACTGAAAGTAAAAATGTAATTTTACAGAATAAAATACAAAAATCATTCATACAATTTATTTTTGATATTTAGGATCCATAACAAGGGTAAAGTACAAAAACTATCGTAATAAGGGCCATTACACAATCATTAGACTGAAAGTAAAAATGTAATTTTACAAAATAAAATATAAAAATCACTTCTACAGTTTATTTTTGGTATTACTTTAGTTGCTTACATTCCAATTATAATAGTTATATTCTTAAGTATATGTTGGAAATATATTTTATTAAATTATTTTTAATAAATAATATAATTTAAAATATATTTTCAATTTGAAATATATCGATTATTTGATATGTGCTTCCTTCTCTTAATATATATATTGATATATATATATATATATATATATATATATATATATATGTATATCTTGTTGATGGGTGCTACCTTCTCTGATAATACACCCACTTCCTGGCTGTTTCCTTTCCCCCGGACTGCATGCTTGATTTGGATTCTTGACGAGTCAAACGCAACGTTGGTGCCATTAAAAAGTTAATTTCTTTGAACCCCCTTATTTACGAAATTACCTTGCATCTTCTCTTCTCCGGCAAAAACCCTCGTACAAGTCAATTAATTCCTTTAAGTAATTTTCCATATTTTTAAATTAATAAATATAAAATTACATACATTACAATAAAATTAAGTCCTTCATTAATATGGTAATATTTTAAATTCTTCGATCATTAGAATTTTCAAATTTAAATCTTTCTTTATTTTCTTAAAGTTGTATCACATTTTATAACACGGTGCATTTTTTTTTAACTTTTTTAATAAATTTGGATTTGATATGCAAAATTAACCGTTAGATGGTTAATTTTTAGTTATTTTTTATTTTTTGTGGTATATGGAAGAAAATTTTAATGTAGCTTAATTTAATTTATAAAAGTTCCATTCCACTGCATTTTACATAACTGTTTTGGATTTTCTTTTTATTGAATATGTGCATTATATTTATCTATTAATATTTTTTTTCTTAAATGCATTCTCACATAAAAAATAATATAGGGCAAATTATACTTGTCTCCCCTCAGCATGTAGGTAATTTCACTTATTATTCCTCAACATCTAAAAATTACATTTACTTCCCTTATTTTAAAATGTTGTTAACATTGATCCCCATTCGGTTAAATAAACTATTAAGACTTAACAAAAAAATATCAAATTAACTAAAATTTTAAATATTATCTTATTTTACTCCTCCATCTCTTACATATTCATCAATTTTCTTTCAAAAAAATTCCAAAACTAGTAAAAAAAAAATTAAAAACAAACAGTTAAAATATTGCTGATATAATTAGGAAACTTCTGAATGAAAATTGAGTTCTTGTATATCAAGGAAGCATTAACAAATTCCAATGTGATTTGTTGGTAAACCGCAGGATACCTAATGGTTTGAGCAGCCGAATTTGCTGAAGATTTTATTTTCTAATTAAATTAGGTCTTCAGTTTTTTTTATAAATATGCATCTATATATAATACAAAATAGATAATAAAGAGAGAACATATTTTATGAGATAGAATTATTTTGTAAGAGAGATAAATTGTCTTCCTCCTATTTTTATTTATTCTTGAGTTTGTAAATTTTACAGGATTTCAAGGCGCACTCTCTAAGGAGTTGAAAAGTTTTTCCACTTGATTTAGGTGTATCAAGGAGTCAAGTAATAAGCCGAAAGAATTTGTACGAAGAGTCGTAGAGAGTTCAAGTCGGATTTTGTAACCTAATTTTAGAGTGAAAATTATTTTGAGATTTTTTCTTAAATAAGAGTTTCCTTATTATTTCTTAGTGCTTTCTTTATGATTATTTCTTATTGTTGATCTAGTGAGAATTTTTAAATTTATAGATATCATAGAGTTTTTATAAAAATTTATATAATTTGAAGTGAAAAAATTTTGTAGAAATTTACGGAAGTAAGTAAAATTTTTTTGAAACTTCTAAATTCCAGATTCATAATAAAAACGATGATAGAGATGATGAAGCATGTAGACCCAAAGGTCAGAGAGAAATTTTCAATTTTGAATAAAGGTTAAAGGTAGGTTGCAGGGTCGTACGAGAAAGACAGTATAAAAAAATAAAGAATGTTAGCAGTACTCATGACTAATTAATCTGAACTATTTATTTATATAGGATAATTAATTAGATTTAATCCATCACGATTAATGACAGTACTTCTCTATAATTAAAAAAAAATTATATGTCCAGTGACCACTAGAGATAAAAAAAAAAAGGAGAGTAGAATTATGTGTACCTAACTTCAAAATCCACTGGAAATGATTTACCCAGTTAATATATAGAAAAATATCCGAAACTCCCGCCCACGTCATCATTCTAACTTCGATCGGAGAGGGGGGGGTGAGGCAACCCGGCTTTTGTTGGCCTGAGTGGGTTGTGTATGAATAGGAAAAATTTATAAATAAAATAGTTATTTTTTATTAGATCAAGTTAGAAAATAAAATAAAAAATATTTTTAATATGATTACGTAATTTTTTACAACTTTTAAATTTGTAGTTATATAAATAGAAATAAATAAAATTAAAAATAATTAATTTTTAATATACTTGTTAAAAATATAAATATAAATAAATTTTATTTAAATTTTTTAATATATTCTTTCGTACAAACAAAGTTTAAGTGTTTTTGTCAAAATTTGTAAAGATTTATTTATGAAAGATAATTATCTCTATTCAAATTATATATCTGAACATAAGAATAGGAATTTATAATTTCACTCAGGCCCAGCTTGGAGGACAAAAAAAAAAAAAAAAAAAAAAACAAAATTTTTTGTGCTTTATATGTTTGGTAAAACACTAAAAATTTCAATAATTTTATTTGACGGTTGCCAACACATCCAAAGTTTGTATTTTTTTTTATTTTTTATCCTCCAAATGGGTCTAAGTGAAATTATAAATTCTTATTCTTATATTTTTATATATAATTTGAATAAACATAATTATCCTTCATAAATAAACTTTTACAAATTTTGACAAAACACTTAAACTTAGTTTGGTACAACAAAATATGTCAAAAATTAAAATAAATTTATTTATATTTTTATTTTAATAAGCGTATTAAAAATTAATTATTTTTATTCTTATTTATTTCTATTTGTTTTACAGCACATTTAAAAGTTTCCAAAATTTATTTAATTATATTAAGAATATTTTTATTTTATTTTTAACTTAATCTAAAAAATTAATTATTTTTATTTATAAACTTTTCTCATTCTCACATGTAAAGCCAGGTGGCTAAATAATAATAATAATAATAATAAGGGTAAATTTCACTAACCTCCCTGAGGTTTCTGACACCAACAGAAACCTCTCCTGAGGTTTTTGAAATGACACTGCCTTCCCTTCCTTTACCGAGTAAATTTCACTAACCTCCCCTAAGGTTTTTGAATGTGTAAATTATTTATACAATCATATTCTTTGTATCGAAAGCTTTCAAACGAATATCATTGTCGTTATTTTTTATGAATTTCTTTGAATTCGTGGAAACGGATTTGAAAAACGTTCTAACAGTTTGCTACTTTCTAAAAAGAAGATGCCAAAATGAACCCAAAACTACATTTTATCTCAATTTATCCCACAGTTTGCTACTTTTCAGAAAAAAAGGCGCCAAAATTAACTATAAACTATATTTTATCTCAATTTATCTTTTTTTTTAACTCCAAACGGGACTTTTATGGAAAAAAATAGATCAGGGGAGATTAGTGAAATTTATTTGGTAAAGGAAGAGAGGACAGTGTCATTTTAAAAATCTCAAGGGATATTTCTGTTGATATCAAAAATCTCAGGAAAAGTTAATGAAATTTACCCTAATAATAAAATCATCAGACGATGGCGTTTCTTGCAGGACTCCGTTTCGCCGAATTCAGCGACTTAGGCAGACCCCTCGACTTTAGGCCCTTTCATTACTGCTATATACAGTACAAATACAAAAATTCCATTAGTTATTTCAACGTATTGATTTTGTATTTAAAAAAATGTTTATATATAAAAATAGTCGTTTCTTGGAGATTTTTAATGCCAAATATTTTTTGTGAATAAATTACACCGCATATCTCCTTAATATTTAAATAATTACACTTAACACTCATAACATTTAAAAATTACACTTGCCTCTCTTATTTTAAAATGTTGTTAACATTGACTCTCTTTCTATAAAATTCATCATTAAAACTTCATATAAAATGTCAAACTAATTAAAATTTTAAGTTTTTTATTTTATTACCCCTCACTCTCTCGTATCTCATTAGTTTTTTTTATAAAATTCCTTAAAAACCTTTTGTTTATACTTATTTTTTAATTATTTTTTGAGAATTTTTGTATAGAAAACTGATGAAAATGTGAGAGAATGAGAGATAAAATAGAAAAAATATCTAAAATTTTAGTTATTTTAATATTTTCTGTTAAATTTTAATAGTTGATCTTATGTGAAAGAGTCAATGTTAACAACATTTCAAAATAAGAGAAACAAGTGTAACTTTTAAATATTATGGATATTAAGTGTAATTATCAAAATATTAAAATGAGATAGATGTAATTTATTTTTTTTTCACTTTATTAATTAAATATTTTTTCTATTATATTTTTCTTACTTTAATGATAAAAATATTAAATAATAAATATTAAAACATACTAAAAAAATGATTTATATACATGTAAAGAAAAACGAAAAACAATCATGCCGTCGTTTTCTCAATTTGCCCACATCACCACGGACCACCCCATCGGTCGATCCCCGCGCAAGACTTGCCTTGTTTTTGAATCCCTGTGGAATTGCCTCCGTCGCCCTCTTCTCTGTTATTAAACTTAACTTCTTTGTATTTCCTTATGAAAAATTGTGGCATAATAGCCTTTTGGCAGTGGCACAGGACACAATTAACGAGGGCCAGCGCCCAATCATTACTTTTTAGTGACTAAAAATTTCTCGTGTGACACATAAATATAAAAAATTTTATATTTTTATTACAAAATTTATTATTATTTATTACAAAATTTATAACATTTTTTAAAATATTTATTTAAAATATTTTATATAAAAATATTTAAAAAGATACGAGAAGAGTGAGAGAAAAAAGAAAAAAATTATTTATTTAGTAAATTCAACAGTTAAAAATATCTCAAATTCAAAATTTTAAATTTTTTTATTATATAAATGACACATGCTGTGAAGTTTATGTATTTAAAATATAATATATGTATGTATAATTTTACAAAATATATTATATATTCAAAGGATATTTATGTATTTTAAATTTAAATGATGTGTTTTATTATATAGATATACTAGTAATCGCCAGTGCTTTAAAGCACATAAATATAATTTGGCGTATAAATAATTCAAATTTAAATTTATAAAATAAACTTACATAAAAAAGTAAAAATAACCTATAAAAATAAAAATCATTAATCAAAAGAGATTAAGGTATAAAATTTTATTATTTATTACAAAAATTATCACATTTTTTTAAATATTAATTTAAAATCTTCTATATAAAAAATATTCAAAAAAAACAGTGAGAGAAAAAAGAAAAATAATCTTGTCTATTTAGTAAATTTAACAGTTAAAAATATCTCAAGTTCAAAATTTTAAACTTCTTTATTATATAAATGACACAGAATATAAAAGTGTACGTTACATTTTTTAAATATTAATTTAAAATCTTTTATATAAAAGGTATTCAAAAAAATATGAGAACAGTGAGAGAAAAAGAAAAATGATCCTGACGATTTAGTAAATTTAACAATTGAAAATATCTCAAATTCAAAATTTTAAACTTCTTTATTATATACATGACATCTTTTATATAAAAAGTATTAAAAAATATGAGAAAAGCAAAAGAAAAATAAAAATAATCCTGACTATTTAACAAATTCAACAGTTAAAAATATCTTAAATTTAAAATTTTAAACTTCCTTATTATATAAATGACACATAGTGTAAAAGCGTATGTATTTAAAATTTAAGTTTTAAACACATTAAAATTGAAATTTTAATTTAAATGTTTATTTTTAATAAAATTTTTAAAATTTTAAAATTTAAATATATTATTTAAATAAAAAATTTAGTTGACTCTGTCTAATATGTATCCAAACGTTATTTAATAATAATAGATAATATAAGTAAAATATAATTTGTATAATTTTACAAAATATAATATATATAATATATGTATGTATAATTTTACAAAATATAATATATATTTATATTTATTGGAGTTTTAAATTTCAAATTCTATAAACATATTTTATTATATAATAAGTGATGACGTGATAAAGGTTTAATGATGACTAGGACAAATGTCAAATTAACGGATGTGTTTTATTATATAGATAAGTGATGATGTGGCGAAGGTTTAGTAATAACTGGGACAAATGTCAAATCAAATGATGCGTTTTATTATATAGATATATAATATATGAATGTGTAATTTTACAAAATATAATATATATTTATTTGAATTTCAAATTTCAAATTCAAAAAATGTGTTTTATTATATAATAAGTGATGATGTGGCGAAGGTTTTGTGATGACTGGAACAAATGTCAAATTAAATGATGTATTTTATTATATAGATATTATCACATTTTTTAAGATATTAATTGAAAATATTTTACATAGAAAATATTCAAAAAAAATATGAGAACAATGAGAGAAAAAAAAAATAATCCTGACGATTTAATAAATTTAATAATTGAAAATATTTCAAATTCACAATTTTAAACTTCTTTATTATAGTAATGACATTTTTCATATAAAAAGTATTAAAAAAATATGAGAAGAGCGAGAGAAAAAAAATAATCCAGACCACTTAAGAAATTCAATAGTTAAAAATATCTCAAATTCAAAATTTTAAATTTTCTTATTATATAAATGACACCTAGTGTAAAAGTGTATGTATTTAAAATTTAAGTTTTAAGCACATTAAAATTGAATTTTGATTTAAATGTTTATTTTTTAATAAAAATTTTAAAAATTTAAAATTTAAATATATTTTTTAAATTACAAATTTAGTTAGCTTTGTCTAATAGGTATCCATACATTATTTAATAATAATAGATAATATAAGTAAAATATAATTTATATAATTTTACAAAATATAATATATATTTATATTTATTTGAGTTTTAAATTTCAAATTTAAAGGATGTGTTTTATTGGCCCCGTTTGGCATCATAAACAATCTCTATAAATCCCCAACAACCCTTCTACCTCTAATTTTTTCGCCATTACGAATTTAAAAAAATTCTAATATTTCGCTAAAAAAATAAAAAATTTGGAAGTAGGTTAACCGAATGTATAAATTTTTTATACAATCACGTGCCAAAAACTTTCAAACGAGTACCATTATCGCCATTTTTTGTGATTTTTTTTTAATCCGTGGGAACGAATTTGAAAAATCGTTCCCACGGTTTGCTACTTCTCATTAAAAAAAGGCGCCAAAATCAACCCAATCCACATTTTATCTCAATTTATCTTATTTTTTTCTTATTCCAAACGAGGCCATAATAAGTGCTGATGTGATGAAGGTTTAGTGATGACTGGGACAAATACAAATCAAATTATGTGTTTGATTAAATAGATATTAAGTGATGGCATGGCAAACCTTCAGTGATGATTAGGACAAATGTCAAAGCAAATGATGTGTTTTATTATATATTTAAGTTAAAGAAGTTGAATCTAGGATATTTTCAATCGTTGGATTTATTTAATGGTTAAGATTATTTTTTTTTTCACTTTAGTTGTCTTTTAAGTCACTTTACATGAAAATATTCTCTTACTATTTTCATATTTTGTCGAATATTCTTTTATAAAAGTTTTTAAATTAATATTTTTAAAAATGTGATAATATTTGTAATAAATAATAAAATTTTATACCTTTATTAGATACTGTATAAATACATTACTATTTTTTGATTAATAATTTTTATTTTTACGAGTTATTTTTACAATTTTTTATGTATACTTATAAAATAAATTTATATTTGAGATATTTACAGGTCAAATTTTATTTATATGTCTTTAGGCACAGATAATATCTAGTACATATATAGAATATATGTATGTATTTTAAATTCAATGAATGTATTTTATTATATAAATATATAATAAATGATGACATGACGAATCTTTAATAATGACTGGGACAAATGTCAAATTAAAATATGTATTTTATTAATTATATAGATAATAAGTGATGACACGGCAAATCTTTAGTAATGACTAGGACAAATATCAAATTAAAAGATATGTTTTAACATATAAATATTTGCAGTACTCTTCTACTTGCAAATGTATTCATCCTGAAAAGTTCATAAAGTACACTTGGGCAAAACAATGCTAGGTGTATAACTCAATTCAATATTTTCAGTTTAATTCTCAAATTAGTAGAATAAAAATTGAACTGGAACGAAATGAAATTAAATTGAAAATAATCCAGTCTAAATCAATTCAAAAATTAATATATAATTATATATAATAATATAAAATATTATGTATATTATAATATTTACAATATTATATTAATACATAATATGTTATTTATTTGGATATTTAGGTATCGAAAATAAGGAAACTAACCTAGCTCGAGAAGCAAACTGGCCCAACCCAATTAAGTTAACTTGAAAATCGAACTGACCGAACTTGATATTTTCAATTCCGTTCGATTCCATTTCAACTTCAAATCAATTTGGTACTACATCGCGTCAATCCAAACCAATTTGAAAAAAAAAAAAAAAAAGATAGTAGAGTTTATTCCATATCTCTATTGGCGATTCCTCCTAAATAACTTATTGCATCACATCATCATCCAAACGTAATCTGATCATTGCCATAGTCCTTGCTTGAAGTTCAAGTCGATTTGTTTCTTCCATTTTTTCAGGTTTCATCGTTGCCAACATTTCCATCATTTTTTGTTGCACCAATAGATCCTTCACCCTTTTATGCAACAATTCAAAAATTTTCATTCTATTAAACTTGTCAACATCAAACTTTGCAGATGAAAAGATTTCTCTAGACATATTGAAATACTTAGCTTTTATAACAATTTATTGTGTGAAAACTCTGAATCACCTTCTTCCAACATCCTAGAAAATAATGTCAAGACTTGCAAACAAATACAAGAAAATCACTCACAATGAAATAATACAAGATTTAAGTGATTCGGCAATTTGCCTGCGTCCATAGATATGGTAAAAATGACTTTCAATTATAGAAAAACTTTAACAATGGAGCAAAAATTACAAGAGAAATATGAGTGAATATTAAAGAACCCTTAGATAACTTAATCATTTTATTCTTAATTTTTCTCTCAACCCTAACCTTTAAAAACCCTAATCTAAACTTAGTTCTGATGTATAATATGTCCTAAATAGATAGAAATTAAAAACCAATCAAAGTTGGACTCAGAAAAATACTTGAAATAAAATAGTTTAGACTCAAAAACCTACTCGAAATAAATTAGTCCGTTTCATAGAGTTTAACCCTTCAACCCCCAACCTCTTATGTTTTCCCGTAAGCAAGTAACATTGTGTCAAAACTCTAATTAAT
Source organism: Vitellaria paradoxa (assembly GCA_019916065.1). NCBI lineage: Eukaryota > Viridiplantae > Streptophyta > Magnoliopsida > Ericales > Sapotaceae > Vitellaria > Vitellaria paradoxa. The sequence continues at coordinate 9,758,925 of CM034239.1, forward strand.
AATTAAACAATGAGAAGGGAGATGAATGGTTAAATGATTGTTTGATTCCGTACATCAGAAAAGAAGTTCTTGATCCAATTTCTAATGAAGCTAATTATGCGATATTATCAAAATATGAAAACTCGGTTGAGAGAGGCACAGTAATTATTGTTTTGTTTCGTTAGTTTGGCGGAGGGATAAGGTTATGCTTTGAAAAGTGAATGAATACAGATATTTCCCTATACTTTTTTTTCTTTTTTAACTTCTTTACAAAGGAAAATGTCCCGAAGCTGCTCATCGAGAATCAGTGCTGGTATTCATACAAATTGTCAAAGAAAATACAGTGCAACGCCAATTAATTAATAAAATGATTCCTAAAAGCGAACAACTAAAAGCAACCAAAGGACCCCAGAGGATCCCAAATATCTTATTAGAGGGGCTAAGTGCGACACACATTATAAAGGCAAACAACTAAAGGATACCGAACATGCCAAAATCATATTATGAAAGTGGCTACAAGACCCGTATGAATCCCAAAAATGATACTTTTTGAAAGTGGCTACAAGACCCAGACGAATCCCAAAAATTATATTATGAAGGTGGTAACATGACCCATACGAAGCCTTACCTTGTTTTCAAACCCGATGGAAAACGCCGGTAGATAAAAACCCTCGACCCTTTCCTTATCTCTTCTCCAAGCCCCTCTATCGCTTTCTTCTCTGTCATTAAACTTATCTACTTCCTCATGAAAATTTGTGAATTAGCTTTTTGGCAGTGGCTCAAGACACAATTGACGATGGGCAGGGCCAAAGCATTACTTAGTGATACTTGGAACACTCTTGTACTTGCATATGTATTCATCCTCAAGTTCTCAAAGGAGACTTGGAGAAAACTATGCCAGGTACATATATATAATCTCCAATTACTCTTGTTATGCACAGTTTCAGTGCTTTTTTTTTTCCCCAATGTAATCCGCATGTACTCCAATTAATTAATTTAACCTTTATTTTTACTTGATAGATTGGGATATAATTAAGAAGAGACATGTGCAAATTCAGAATTTGGGATTAATTTGAGTTTAATAAAAGATTTAAAGATAAAAGGTCTTGGGAGCACTAAAAGTTTGTTTAAATTTGGTTTAAATAATTTTTTAACGTTTAGAGTGCAACTAATAAAAAAATGTAGAGCTAAAAAACTATTCAAAAGGATTTTGGTTTGTTCGAATGAATTCTGGGCAAATACTCTTTGATTTTTGTAACAAAACTTTTTAAAATTTATAGATATTTTATTAGAATTTGTAGACATTTGTTGAAATTTGTAGAGATATAGAGATTTAAATAGATTTATAAAAATTTACTAAATCGAGGTGGAAAAGTTTTGTAGGGAATTAAAATAATTTGAAGAGATTTGTAAATTTTTTTGTTATTTTTCTTTGCACTCCAAACAGTTTAAAGGTAAGATAAATTAGGATTTAAAAAAAATAAACCGTATTACAAAAATTTATGATTGATTAAATTTTTAAAAAATATATATTTATTAAAATAAAAAAAAAATTCTCCGGCTAAACTACCCGGACTAAAGCCTGACACACTCAAAGGTACATTCACCTTGAGAAGAGACAAGGGGGTTGTGATTCCCTAGGATACCATTTTTATTAGTTATTCTATATTTGGTAATTAAAAAAATTTAAGTATTTGGTTTCTGTTAAAAATTCATTATAAATACTTTTTTTTTTTTTTAGATATGGTTTTCCCCATTGACAATATCCATCCAAAAAATAAATAAATAAATAAATGGTGTAAAAGTAACAATTGACAATATTTGATTGGACAAAATTAGTAAAAATTAGTCTTTTTTTGGGGGGCCGGGGGATCCATCTAACATTTCTAGTTTTGTGCACGTCCACAGATGAAGAAAGTCTTTACAATCAACCGACTTTTTGCTTTAATTGCATTTGGATTGGAGGCTGTATCGGCAACTCTAGAGCAAATATCCAACGAACTAACGGATGAACCAAATCATCCAAAACTCTACATCCTCACTCTTCTTGCCTTCATATTTTCACTCCTATCACTGCTATTGGCACTGTTTGAATTGATGCATGAGGTGCCAAGGTCAACTAGATGGGTTGATTTAAAAGTTGAGTGCTTCAACATCAGTTTTGCCTTGGCTAGCTCAAACCATTTCTTCTCTACTCCAGTTCATTTTAATACAATTTTTTCATACCAAATACCCCATTCGCTTTTCATTCGTCCCCTTAATCTTCGCACTCATTGTATTGATTTTAAGTTTTATTTCTAATCGGACGGACACCATTCAGTGCCAAGTTGTTTGTGGCCATCAAACTCTTAATTGCATCGGAGAGAAGGACGTTGATGGAGTGTACGTGATTACGGATGTTGTAATTTTGGATGCTTTGACCACATGAAAAGTTAGATATACCATCACTTACTAGTTCGATCCGTTTGTTTAAACACTAAATAAACGAAACTGTAATTATATATACATATATATATATATATATACAGAAAAATTAATTTTTCCTTCCAACCGGCTTGGACGTTGTTGTAGGTTTTCTTTCCCGTGCATTTATTTGTCTTTTGTCCCCTACTATTGTGTACTATTTTTTTTTCTGCCAATTTTTTTATTAGTATATTTTTTGTGCAATATATATATATATATATATATATATGCCCGTTTCAAGTCTAAAAATTTGCCAAAAAAATCAATATTTGGCAAGTGGTCAACTTTTTAGCGCTTAAAGTATGTAACCAATTGTGCCATTTTTATGATTGGCATAGTGGGTTTTCTGCAATTTAATCACTGACCTATTTAAATGCATACTAAATGTGGGTTCAAACGGGTTTTGACATACGTAAGTAGATATTGTTTTAAATTGTGAGCGAAGTACTTTATTAATTAGGTTTTTTTTTCTTTCTTTTTTTTTTTTGGGCCACAATTTGGTTGCTTGTTCTGTTACAAGTTTTAATTGATAAATGTACATTTTTTTAAATTGATGAAAGTTGTAAAAAGTTGAAGTTTTTTTTTTTAGAATTTTATATAGTTTCATGAAGAATTATGAGACTCCAAACCGGCCATAGCTATTTAGCTATGTTCACATAAATTTATTTTGAAAAGTTTATTTATTTTCAAGTTTTATACAAAATTTAAGATGATCAGACTTTTTGATCCCTTGACTTGATCTTCAAATTTCTTTTGAATGAATTTAGATGTTATTTTTAAACGTACTAAAGATATAAGGATAAATGAAGATACTAGATATAAAAAAAAATACAAAATGCCTTCCGTTTACATTTTCGCATTCAAGAAACGAGAACATCAATTAAAGGAGCCATCAACAAAAGTAAATATATAACTTAATTTAGAAATGTCTCCTTAATGTCTCTTCGTATTAATGGGGTAAAAGTCTATCATAAATATAAAGAAAAGTTCAAGGTCAACACGGAAAAAAGTAGAAATCTAAATACATAGCATGGGCCGATGGAAAGAAACAAATTGATAGAATATATATGAATATGTTAAAAATCATAGGTATATCAACAAATACACCTATAACTCAAAACAAAATGACCATATAAATGCAAGAAAGAAACACTTCAAACCAAAATACTTAAGTGGCGGAGCCGCGTACGGCCGCCGGTGAAATTTGGATAAAAAAAATTATGAAAAAATATTTTTTTCATTCCTCTCAATTCTCGTACTTTTATAATTAATTGTCATATTTTGTACACATGTATTGTAGATGATATATTATTTATATACATGTACAATCGAAAGTACTCATTACATGGGTATTCAACATTCAAACTTTTGTATCATAAATCTATAAAAAATTAAAAGATTGTGTTTGATATGTAATATTTAATAGGGATCAATATTATTTTTGTAAAATTTTATTTATTTTAATTATATAATACATATTTTATAAAATTACAAATGGATTAGTATTTTTTTCATAGACTCGTTAAAATTGATTTTTTAAGAAGTGAGATAAAATAGATGAAAAGTTGTGAAAGAAAAAAATTAATAAATTTTTTTATAATCGGTCTGTTTGGAACTTTACAAAATTTTACAAATTTCTATAAAATTAAATTTTTTTTACTTACTGCACAAATTATAAAATTATAATGTTTAAAAAATTTACACTAATTTTTACAACTCTAAATACTCCAAATATTTACTTCATTAATTTTCCACTTTTACTGAAAAAAAAAAAAAATTCCTGGATCCCACAGAAAATACCCCGACCTAAAAGACGAGAAAAGGAGAAGCTGGAGAAGAGAGGAAGGCAGGCATCAGCTGCAACCTCACTGAGCCAAACCTGAACGCCAACCACCACTGCTCAACCACAACCACAAATGATCACCCAAAAATCACCGAAGGTCACCACCAAACCCACACAGCCTCACAAGTCTCAACTATTCTCTCTCTTCTCTCTCTTTCTCTCTCTCTCTCTCCCCCCCTTAACTGAACCCCTTCTGTCTCTTTCTCTCTCTCTCTCTCTCTGGAATTTTTCTTACACAAATTACACACATCCCCGAATAAAGGATGGGAGAAAGAGACATGAGGGGTAGGGATACTTAGGATAGAGATTAGGATGGTTAGATACGTAATTAAAAAGCGCTGAAATAACTCAAAGTCAAAAAATTAAAAAAAAGTTTGTCACAGCGCCGACTAAACCTATTGTGTCTCAACCTTCGTCCGAAAAATAAGCCGTGGCCATCCAAATGACAGGCCCGCCCATCCAAACCGAAGTCCCAAACTTAGAAATTTTGAATTATATACTCAATCATGGTTAAAATTCTAACTCCAACATAGTCAAAACAACCTAGCTACTAATCCAATCAACCAAACTCAATCTAAACAAACTCCACAAATATACCAAATCCTCCAATATAGTACAAAATATAAATAGTGAAAATTTGCGGTATTACATTAATAATTGTTGGCCAATGACATTAGGACAGTTGGTAAATGGGTATAGGCTGAAAACGGAGGCGAAAATGCTGCACACAGCTCATAGGAGCTCTCGGCTTGGCTGCCATTGTGAGACCCGAAGTCCTTATACATCAACCAATTGATGGACTTAACAAAAAAAAGAAGAAAAAAACAATTGATGGGCTCTACTTTTGAGTAATAAATAATTATTAAAAATTTATATTTTCCACAATTACGTACGCTTTCGGCCGGGTTGAAGGGATTGCAGTGAAAAATAAAATAATAAGAGTTGTAGTGTTCAAATAAAGGGTCAAGATTTAATAAACGTTTATTAATTTTATCAAATAGTATTTATTACAACATTTATTAATCCAATCAAATTTATTTAAATTAAATCTTAACCCTTTATTTGAACATTGTAGTTCCTGCAGTGTATTTTCTAATGCAGCCCCTTTAACCCGCTTTCGGCCCGGCTATTCGTTCATTTTAATCCACAAAAACTCATGCATGCCCACACGTCATCCAACTTTGGCGCGAGGGGAAATAATATATAAAAACTGCAAATGGTGCCCTCGCTTTGACAAAATGCAACCTTGCAAACCATTTTCACCTAAAAAAATAATATAATAAAAATAATTATTTAAATAATAATAATAATAGCAATAATAAAACAACCGAATAATAATAAACTTGGTAAAAATTATTTCTATAACAAAAATTTGAGGGATTCTTCAACTTAGTTTTCATATGTATTAATTTGATCATTTTAACTTGAAACTCACGATAAGAAACAAAATTTGAAATATTTGTTCAAAATAAATAATATGCTTTAAAACTATCACAAATATGATTATAAAGTATTCTTTAAACTCACAATTTTAGAGTATAATGAGTAATTTGAAAATACTATATATGACTTTTTATGTTCATCTTTTGTATGATTTTGAGCATGTTCTTTTCCTGTTTTGTTTTACATCATCTGATTTGTTTAGAATTTAGAATTAATTATTTACAAATTAAAAAAGAGTAATTATTTTCGTAATAAAATTAGTTTTCATATTTTTATGATTTCCAACTTATATGGGTCCATTACTACTGGTAGGAAATTACCTTAGTTGATTGATCAAGAAAAATGAATTACATTTTTATAATATATAAAATTACTATTTTAAAAATAATTATGATAATATAATAAAATTAATAAGAATAATTTTGGAATGTCTCAAAGTAATTTTGAGTTGGGCAATGGATTGCCCCTGTACAAGTGCATCGTGTTGAGGAAGGGGGTTGCTTGCATGTAAATAGTGGGAATAAAATACTAGAGGAATTTTTGTGCAACTGTAATATAATTAGGGTCAGATCATAGTTTGCTCTTTTGGATAGAGGAAAATGGGGGTTAAAAAAAAAAAAGAAGGAAAAATTTTTGGATTCATCGCCTGTTTGTAAGCTCTTTTGGGAAGAAAAAAATGAGCGTTAAAATTTTTAAAATTTCAACCTTTCAAAAATAAGTGGAATAGAAAAAATGTAAAAGTAAATTAAAAAAAATTTTTCAAAATGATATATTCGCTTGGATAGTCCATGTTGCCGTCAACGTTGATCTCGCCGGTGAACAACGACCCAACGACTTCACCGGCGAGGGAGAAAATGAAGAGGAGAGAAAAATGGAGATCGGCGGAAACCATGTCTCGGCGGTCCACGTCTTCTTCTTCGTCAAAAGTAATTGGTTCACCCGGCCGTCAAAAGTAATTGATTCGCTTTCTGATATTCTGTCAAAGGTCTTCTTCTTCTTTGATGAAAAACGAAGATCGTCGGAAACATGTCTTGGCAGCCCATGTTTTCTTCTCCTTTGATGAAAGTTCACTTTCAGACATTCTGTCAAAAGCTGAAGTTTTTAGTCGTGGAACAGCTTTGGCTGAGTTTGGTTGGAATCATCCCAACGGTGAGGCAACCCTAGAGAAAGAGATGAGCATATTTACTGATTTATCTTTTAAAAAACATAATTTTTTTTTTAATTTAATTCTAGATGAGATTCACATGAATTCTATAGATGAAATTTAAATTTAGGAACTCGGTGCTGCTTTTCAACTTCAAGCCCCCCAACCCCGCACTAAGAGCATGGAATAATATTTCTCACACTCAGGATATGATTGAGGAAGTGTTTGAATATTCAATTTTTACATAAAGTTACGATAAAAGTAAGACGTAATAAAATTTTATTTAAAAAAAAAATTAAAAAATAGTAAAAATTAGATTTTTTTTTAAATGTCTTTTGATCTGCCAAACACTTCCTGATAAAGATAAAGACAGAAGGTGGTTGCTTTCTTATTTTTATTTTGAAAAAAAAAAAAAAGGAATATTTCTACCACTGCATCCACGACTATAAGAGGGTGCATCAATCTTCAGTATTTCTGTATGTAGCAAATAATGGATTAAAAATTATTTTTTTTTTCTTTGGACTCAAAAAATAAGCATTTTAGTTGAATTGTAAAATTGAATGGTTGCATTTTATTTTTTATTTTTTATTTTTTTGTGAACAATTTCTTTTATATATATATATATATATATATATTTGGGCCTGTGATCACAATCTTAAGTGAATGGCAGTACGTTGGGATGGGGGATTGAATGATCATAGGCAGAACGATTAAAAGTCCAGGATTTGAAAAATTGCACAAATATTTTATTAATTTTATTTTTTTATTTATATATATATATTTTTGATAGATATATAAATATAAAGATAATTATTAAATAAAAAATATATATACTTTTTAAAACTATGTATTTAATTTTTGAGTTATTTTTTTCAATATAAAAAGAATATGGATAGCTTTAAAATAAAAAATATACCTTAATTATTTTTTAAATTTGAACATAATAATGAATTTTTAAATTTGAAAATTTTGAATTAGTAACTATTATATTTTTACTTTTTAAAAGTAACACGTGTGTATCCATTTAGTTTTAGGAGTGTTTTTGTCAATTAAAAAAATATGAGCTTCTCCAAAATTGATGCTTTATAGAAAAAAATGAGTTTCAGAAAATATCAGTGTTTACTTAATAGTATAGATGAGAAAAAAAAATTAAAAATATAGGGAAACAATTAATGGATAACTAGTAGCCGATAATATGGGTTTCGCTTTTTGACCGTAGCTTTTGTGTAGTTGATTACATTTCAGTTTAGACTGAAATTTGAGGTCACGTTATGTTACATTTGATATCATTAATTTATGGGTGAAGATATCGGCACTCCTCTAAAAGCTTCTCCACTCCTCACTATTTTTTTCTTTATACAAAATTACAAAACCAGCCTTGCATTAAAGATTAATTAATACAAAACACATTAAATATCATAATTACCATCTCTTTTTATTTATTACTACAAAACTAACATCCACTATTTTTCACTTTTCTATGACATCTTCCATATTAAATTGAAAATCTACCGTCAATTATAAAAAATCTACCGTCAATTATAATTTTATGAGGTTGTGTGAGATAGCTTTTTAGTATTTTTTTTAAATTAACTTTATAAATATATCTTTTAAGTCTATTTTATCAAAAAACAAAAAACAAAAAAATTGAAAATAATTCATACATTAATGAAAATAATTGAAATACTGGTAATTCGAATTGAGATTCAAATCCTAATATTCATCCCAAAGTTAGCCACCATGAAATAAAAAAAAAAACAATATGGTCCTATTCAAAACAATTTAACAATTTCAACAAAAACTCTCTATAAATTACCAAGTAAAAAAAAAACTACAAATAGGAACTATAAAAAAAATATTAATAGGCAAAAAAACTTAATAATGTAATAGTATATACACCAACAAATATAAAAAAATAAAGAAATATTATATGCAATTTGTTTCAATTGCTCTGCCAAGAAATCGGTCGTATGAAAGAGGAAAATTAAAAAAAAAATTAATAGTTGCTCTGTTATTTTAAGGATTTGATGATTCATAATTATATGAAATTCGATCCATATTGCTTGTACAAAAAAAATAATCACATTTAAAAGTTTCGTTTCAACATAATCCTTTTCCATGGTATTTTGTTTAGGTTCTAATGAATTAAAGAGAAATATATACGGGTGAGAGTATACATAAGATTATGAAAGAGGTAGTTACAAAAAAGTTAAAAGTGGAGATAAAAAAGTGAAAAATAGAGGATGTTGTTTTATAATAATAAATGAAAAATAATGGTAATTATGATATTTGAGGTGTTTAATATCAATTATTCTCCATTAATTATAAGGTTAGTTTTGTAATTTTTTAGAGAAAAAAAAATTGTAACGAGTAGGAAAAATTTTTGTAAGAGTGCCAATATCACTGCTCTTAATTCATTTATATTATTATAACTGATTGAAAAGAAACCTCGCAAATATTACTGATAAAGTAATTATTTCATAGGTCTGATCTAATAGTTAGGGAGTGTTTATTAGATAATATCTCGTTGTACACAATTATCAATAATGTAATTCTTCAATTTTAATTGTTTGAACGTGCGAGTCTTCCATTTAACCCCACGCACACCTATAAATGTTTTAGAAAATTAAAAGATCAATGGCCTTCCAAGGATAGAGAAATTATCTAATCCGGCCGGCCTATGTATGGCAAACTAAGAGAACTTGAGTATGTGTGTTATATTATTTTATGTATTTAATTTTTATTTTTAAGCCTACGTGGAATAAGTTCTTGGATGGATGACTCAGTTAATAGGCGAATGTGTGACCTATTTTATTGTAGATTGTAATCAGAGCACTCAACCACTAATTTGCTAACTTTTTCCTTCTTTTTAACTCGTACGGTTTTGATTAGGCTGCAAACAATTTACTAAGGCGGCAAAAGATTCCAGTATTGGACAAGTGACTCGCGAATGAACCTATTATATTCGTGTGAGATTTTAAATTTGTAACCTCGAATGTACTTTGAAAATTGCACGTCCAGAGTCTTGCGTGGGCTTCAAACGGTAGTAATATTAAAAAGACAATATATAACATGTGGATCGCGAATCTACTATATATTTACAAAATATAATCAATTAACCGAACTGTTGCTTTAATTGCCTTTCGATTGGAGGCTGCATCTGCTATTCTAGAGCACATTTCTAAAGAACTAACGGATGAACATGAATCCCACGCGCCAAATCATCCAAAACTCTACATCCTCACTCTTCTTGCCGCCATATTTTCACACCTATCACTGCCGTTGGCACTGTTTGAAATGGTGCATGAGGTGCCAACGTCAAGTAAATGGGTTGATTTAAAAATTGGGTGTTTCAGCATCAGTTTTGCCTCGGCTCAAACCCTTTCCGCTCTCCTCCGGTTCGTTTCAATACAATTTTACCATACCAAATACCCCATTCGCTTTTCTTTTCTTAATAATATTACGATTATCGTACTTCTTTTTTAAACTTTTAGTTATTTGTTATTTAGGCTGCGTTTAGAGTAACAAAAAGTACGATAAAATGAGATAATTTGTAAATTCGTAATTCATGCAGTGAGATAAAAAATTTAAAAAATTTTTAGAACTTTTTAATAATTTTTAACAAACTAAATGCACTCTTATATAACAAAATAAAAATTAAAAGAATTATGATTTAAGTATTTAAATATAAACATGAAGTTATTTTAATACGTGACCAAGGAAGCGCCCATGAATCTACCGTAGATGCTATGAGTATTCTTATACTTCAATATAAAACTTAAATTATTATATTAAGAAAGGAAAATTGATAATAGCTTGCTAGCTATGACAGCTTAACAACATAACAAGATGAAGGATTGACATGGCAAAATCCCAATATATTAAAAGAATGGAAAATAATAGTAATGGTGGTGTAAAAACCATACTTTTGGTTGCTAGAAGAAACTGAGTCCGTCTACTGCAGTACCGGTGGCAGTGGAAGAAGGAACCACATTCTATGCTATGGGCAGTCTATCCCACTAAATTTTTTTGAAATAATGACCTTGTTATCTTTGTTCGTAAACGTAAAGATTACTTACCCTCTCTAAACTTTAAAATTTATTTTTATAATTTTTGTACTTTAAACTAAAATGAAATTGTGAATTGTATTAAATTTTTAAATGAAAAGACGAATATACTCATTAAAAATCAAATAAATTGAGAGAATGTAAATGTAAGTAATATAAATTACGGAGGTATAAATATAATTTTTATATAATCTTATTAGCTGATCACCATTTTACTAATTTGTCCCATTACTTTAATAAATTTATTATTTAAAAATTTGGTTTATCCATAAATTTATAGGCTAGCATGTAACTTTGCCAATTGCAACTATAACAGTAGAGAAATCGCTTTCATCTATGAAGATTGTGAAGCAATAATTAAACAACGGAAAGGGAGATGATTGTCGAAATAGTCGTTTGATTCCATGCATTAAAAAAAAAAATTGTTTCTGATCAAATTTCTAATTTTGTTAATTTTGCAAAATTAACAAAATATGAAAACTCGATTAAGAGGCACTGTGATTATTGTTCTGTTTCGTTAATTAGTTGGGTGGTGAGACAAGGTTCATGTAATCTTACCTTTGCTTTTGAATTAAGGGGCCAATTGGATGCAACGAAATATGGCCTCCATAAATAATACACCGTTATAAGCTTTAATGTGATGTTTTTTACTTGATTTGGGAAGCAAAATTTCTTCCCTTAAAAAATTATCCTCCCTTCTTAATCTTAGAAGAAGGTGTATTATTTTTAGAGAGAGTTTGAGCTCTCCAAAAATTATCCCCCTTTATATGGACTAAATTGGACCATTATACCCCTTCTCATCGCCCTTCTCACCTATAAAATATATTTTATATTAGAAATAATTTTTTTTCTTTTTTCTAATGGAAAAATGTATTAAAAAAATTATATTAATAAAAATAAAAAAATATAATTTTTTTTTTCAAATAGGGGGTCGTATGATTAAAAATATATATATTTTTCAAATAGGAGATGATGTGATTTTAAGATAATAATATTATTTTTTAGCAAATTTATACAAAATTACGCAAATATTGATATTTTTTAAATAAGGAGAAAAAAAATAAGCGACTAAGGAAGTTTCGGATAAATTGAAATATTATTATCTACGAAACTAATTTATATATTTTATAAAGTTTAATTTATTAATAACATAATTTATTTATAATTAATTTGTCTAAAATTAATTTGTACTAATTGGTTTTCACATTATATAATTAACATAAACATATAATTAAGTTTGGATAACTAAGTTTAATTTAATGGGTAATCAAGTTTGGGACATCACAAGGGCAAAAAAGTCATTTGACTCTTTTTATCATCATTCACCTCCTCTTATTTATAAAACATCCAAACCAAGTCAAAAGTTATCCCCCTTCATAAACATCACATCAATATGGGCCAACCCTCTAAAAATAATATCCCCTCTTATCTTATACCCTCTCTAAAATTTATCCCTCTGAAATTTCAGCATCATCTAATCGGCCCCTAAGTAAATGAATACAAATATTTCCCTCTATTTTTAATTTCTTTTTCTTTATAAGTCACCCCCAGGTCAGTGTTCCCTTGCTACATTGTTCTTCTTCTTTTTATTTATTTATTTATTTATTAAACAACTGTACATATTATGTAAAAATAGTTTCATATATATTGTTGGAGTCATTTCCTAATAGATTAAGTTTTTAGAACGATTGATGACTTAACATATTGTCAAAGTACATCTTATTTAATTTGATTTGTTTGTCTCTACTTTACGAACAAATCAAGATTGCAGAATGGGGGGAGCGCTTAATCACAGGTTCATTCGAAGAAAATGCTCCGAAGCTGGCCGAGCCAAGAAAACGTATTGATCCCGATAGTCAAAAATTAATGATGGTATTGTTACAACATCCCGAGGGCCTATTAAGAAAATTAATGAATCTTGATGCCGACAGGCATTCTTACAAATTTTCCAAGACATCCCCAAAGCCAATTAAGAAAATGGACCCTGACGCCCACAGCAAAAGATTTTTCAAAAATTCTTATCACAATGTATAGCCAACACCATCACATGCACTCCAATCACCCTATCTCTGAAAGTGACACCTTCCCCGGCCCAAGCCTTACCTTGTTTTTAAACCCCGGCTGAACTGCCTGTATATCTAAACCCTAGACCTCTTCCTCATCTCTTCTCCTACCTCCTCTATCGCTCTCTTCCCCGTTATTAAACTTAACTTATTTGTATTTCCCTATGAAAAATTGTGGAGTAACAGCTATTTGGCAGTGGCTCAAGACACAATTAACGATGACCAGTGCCAAATCATTACTTAATGATACTTGGAACACTCTTCTACTTGCATGTGCATTTATCTCGAAGTTCTTAAAGGACACTTGGAGAAAACTATGCCAGGTATACACATATATATATTCTCCAATAACTCTCTTTAAATTTATTGAAACTTTTGTTACGTAGAATTTTAGTGCTCTTCCCCCCCCCCCCAAAATATAATCTGCATGTTCGCAGTTTTTCATCATTTCAATTAATTAATGTAACCTTTGTTATGCTTGATAGATTGGGACATAATTAAGAAGAGATAGTGGGGGTTAAGATTCTCTTTGGTTACCAATATTATTAGTTATTTCATATTTTTAAAAAATTTTAAATATGATCATATATGGATTTTTTGTTAAAAATTCACTGTATATACATTTTTTTTTGGTGATAGATATTGTTAATCTCATAGTCATTCTAAACCCACATCTAACATTTCTAGTTTTGTATACATGTCCACAGATGAAGAAAATCTTTACAATCAACCGAATTGCTGCTTCGATTGCCTTTGGATTGGAGGCTGCATCTGCTACTCTAGAGCAAATCTCTATAGAACTAACGGATGAGCATGGACCCGACCGGCCAAATCATCCAAAAATCTACATCCTCACTCTTCTTGCCTTTATATTTTCACTCCTATCACTGCTATTGGCACTGTTTGAAATGATGCATGGGGTGCCAAGGTCAAGTAAATGGGCTGATTTAAAAGTGGAGTGCTTCAACATCAGTTTTGCCTTGGCTCAAGCAATTTCCTCCCTCCTCCAGTTCATTTTGATACAATTTTATCATACCAAATACCCCATTCGCTTTTCATTCGTTCCCTTAATCTTTGCGCTCATTGTATTGATTTTAAGTTTTATTTCTCATCGGACAGACACCATTCAATGCCGACTTGTTTGTGGCCATCAAACTCATAATTGCATCGGAGAGAAGGACGTTGATGGAATGTACGTGATAAGGATATTATAATTTTGGATACTTTCACACTTTGTTTAAACATTGAAATAATTAACGAAAGCTTTATAGAATTTTATGAAGAATTATGGAGCTTCAAACAGGATTTAACTATTAAGCCGTGTTCACATAAATTTATTTTAAAAAATGTATTTATTTTCAAGTTTTATACAAAATTTAAGTTTAGCGGACTACTGGATGCCCTGACTAGGATCTTCAAATTTCCCCGGAATGAGTATGGATGTTATTTTTAAACTTATTGAAGATATAGAGATAAATAGAGATATTAGATATAAAGATAAATGCAAAATGCCTTCCGTTTACATTTTCGCATTCAAGAAATGAGAATATTAATTAGAGGAGCCATCAACAAAAGTAAATATATAACTTAATTTGGAATGTCTCTTTAACATGTCTTCGTATTAATGGGGGTAAAACTCCATCATAAATATAAAGAAAAGTTCAAGGTCAAGACATAAAAAATTAAAAATCTAAATACATAACATGGGCCGATAAAAAGAAACAACTTGATAGAATTTATATGAACATGTTAAAAATCTTACGTATATCACCAAATTCACCTATAATTCAACACAAAATGCCCATATAAATGCAAGAAAGAAGCACTTCAAACAAAAATACCCAGTGGCGGAGCCACCTGTGGCCGCCATTGAAATCTGAAAAAAAAAAAATTGTGAAAAAATAATTTATTTTTTTTTTCCCTTCAAAACTCGTACTCTTATAACTAATTATCAAATCTTATATACAGGTACTAGACATAATATATTATTTACACACTTGTATAGTCAAAAGTGCTCATTACGTGGGCATTTAACTTTCAGACTTTTATATCTTAAATCAGTAAAAAATTATAAGATTGTGTTTAACATATAGTATTTAACAGGGATTAATATTATTTTTGTAAAATTTTATTTATTTTAATTATATAATGTATATTTTATAAAATTACAAATGGATTAATTTTTTTTTCATATACTTGTTAAAATTGATTTTTTAAGAAGTGAGATAAAAGAGATGAAATGTTGCGAGAGTAAAAAATTAATAATTATTTTTATAATGGGTCTGTTTAAAACTCTACAAAATTTTACAAATCTTTACAAAATTAAAATTTTTTTACTTACTGCACGAATTATGAAATTACAATTTTTAAAAATTTACACTAATATTTACAACTCTAAGTACCCCCAATATTTACTTCTTTAATTTTCTGACTTTACTAAAAAAAATTCCTAGATCCGTCACGGAAAATACCCTTAGCTAAAAGACAAGAAAAAGAGAAGTTAGAGAAGAGATGAAGGAAGACATTAGCAGTAACCTCTCTGTGCCAAACTCGAACACTAACAACCGCTGGGCAACCACAACCATCAATGACGACCCCAAAATCACCAGAGGTCACCACCAAACCCACACAACCTCAAAACTCTCAACTTCTCTCTCTCTCTCCATCCCTCCCCGTGCGGAATTTTTCTTACACAAATACACACATATTCACACATAAAGAATGGGAGAAAAGGATACGAGGGTGTAGTTTTTCTTACAAAATCGTGCAGTTTTATGAAATCATGTGCTATGGCTCGAATCCGTAGTCAATCATCCGTCCCTCGCATATGAGAGTGTAGTTTTTCTTACACAAATACACACATATCCACAAATAAGGAATGGGAGAAAAAGTTATGAGGGTGTAGAAATAATTAGGATAGAGATTAAGAAGTAATGGAATAACTTAAAACCGATAATTTGGGAAAAAGTTATGTTGCAGTGCTGACCAAATTTATTCTGTCTCAATGCTCGTCCCAAAAACAAGTCGCTCAAACGACCATCTAGATAATAGGCTCACTTATTCAAACTAAAACTTTAGACTTAAAAAATTTGAGTTATATGCTCAATCATGATTAAAATTTTAACTTTACCATGGTCAAGACAACCTAATTACTAATCCAATCAACTAACTCAATCTAAACAAACTCCACGATTATACTAAATCCTCAAATACAATACAAAATATAAATAATGAAAATTCGTGGTATTACGTAAACAATTATTGGCCAATGAAATTAGGACAGTTGGCAAATGGCTATGGGCTGAAAATGGAGGTGAAAATGCTGCACACAGCTCATAGGAGCTCTCGGCCCGGCTGCCATTGTGAGACCCGAAGGCCTCATACATCAATGCTCCACTTTTGAGTAATAAATAAGAAAAAAAATGATATTTTCCGCAATCACGTGCACTTTCGGTCCAGCTCTCCTTTCTTTAATCCACAAAAACACATGCATGCGCGCGCGTAATCCAACTTTGTCGCACCTGGTAAGACCAAAGCAACAATAATAAGCACTAATTCAAAAGCCAAAGAGAAACAATATATTAAAAACTACAAATAGTGCCCTCGTTTTGACAAAATGCAACCTTGCAAACCATTATCACCTAAGAAAATAATATAATATATAATACTATAATAAAACTAATTATCTAAATAATAATAATAAAATAACCTAATAATAATAAACTTAATAAAAATTATTTCTATAACAAAAGTTTAAGAGATTCTTCACCTTGGTTTCCATATGTATTAACTTGATGATTTTAAATTGAAGCTCGCAATAAGAAATAAAATTTAATCCAGAGTGGAATATCTATTCAAAACAAATGATATGCTCTAAATCCATCACAAATATAATTATTAATTATCCGTTAAAATCAAAATTTTAGAATATAATGAGTAATTTGAAAATAATATGACTTTATACGTTCATCTTTTACATGATTTTGCATATATGCTCTTTCTGTCTTGTTTAAATCATTTGGTTTATTTAGAATTTAGAATTAGTAATTTACAAATTAAAAAAGAGTAATTATATTCGTAATAAAATTAGTTTTCATATTTTTATGATTTCCAACATATATAGGTCCATCACTACTGGTACGAAAGTACCTTAATTGATTGATCAAGGAAATGAATGACATTTTTATAATATATAAAATTAGTATTTTAAAAATAATTATGATAATATAATATAATTTATAATAATAAAATTTATAAGAATAATTTCGGAATATCTCAAAGTAATTTTGAGTTGGGCAATGGATTGCCCCGTACAAGTGCATCGTGCTGAGGAAGGAGGTTGCTTGCATGTGAAGAGTGGAAATAAAATACTAGAGGAGCAACTGAAATATAATTAGGATCTAATCATAGTTTGCTCTTTTGGATAGAGGAAAGCGGGGGTAAAAAAAAAAAAAAAAAGAGAAGAAAGAAGAAAAAAATTTAGAATTCATCACTTGTTTGTAAGTTGTTTTAGGGAGAAAAAAATAAGTGCTAAAATTTTCAAAATAAGAATGAAAAATTTAGAAACATAAGCTAAATAAATTGATAACTCTCTGGCTTCTTAAAAAATTTAATGGTAAAATAACAATATAATTTTTTTTTCTTTTATTTCTTTCAGCTCACAAATAAAGAGAAACAAATTTATTATCACTATTTTTCTAATTAATATTTTCTTTTCTTTTCTTTTCTCCTAGATCCACAAACGCATAGGAAGAAAAAAAGAAAGAAAGAAAGAAGTTCTAAAATACAACAGGCCCAGGTATGGGCCACCCAATTCCAGCCCACACCCTCGGGTTGAGGTCATAGCTTGAGGCCTCCCAACCCAGAATGACTTTTTTGGTGCCATCCAAAATAGTACGCCCGGAAAAAAAAAAAAAAAAAAAAAATTATTTCACGCGATGTGTGATGTTTATGTGTCACACATCCAATGGCGCGAACAAAGGGATGCGGAGCCTGAAGGTGAGCTTTTCAACCTAAGCTTCTTATATTTAAATCTTATCTATTGAATTCATCTGAATTCTATTTTACCGTTAAAAATAAAAAGTAATTTTTTATTTTTTTTATTGGTAAATCAACCAATATGCTTTTCTCTTTCTCTAGACTTGCCGCACTTTCTCTCTCTCATTAGCGTTGCCTCACATATGATTCCGACCAAAATCAGCCAGAGTCGTTCACTGTCACCAAAATCTCGATCGCTTGGGTAGTGCATGTTGTCGTCAACGTTGATCTCGCCGGTGAACGACGACCCAACGACGAGGGAGAAAATGAAGAGCAGAGAAAAACGGAGATCGGCGGAAACCAAGTCTTGGCAGTCCACGTCTTGTTCTTCGTCAAAAGTAATTGGTTTTCACTTTCAGATATTCTGTCAAAGGTCTTCTTCTTCTTTGATGAAAAACGAAGATCGTCGGAAACATGTCTCGGCAGTCCATGTTTTCTTCTTCTTTGATGAAAGTTCACTTTCAGACATTCTGTCAAAATCTAAAATTTTTATTCGCGGATCAACTCTGGCTGAGTTTGGTTGGAATCATCCCAACGGCGAGGCAACCCTAGAGAAAGAGATGAGCATATTTACTGATTTATCTTTTAAAAAACATAATTTTTTTTTTTAATTTTAGACGAGGTTCACATGAATTCTACAGATGAAATTTAAATTTAGAAGTTTAAAATTGCTTTTCAACTTCAAGCCTCCTGAACCCGCACTAAGAGCATGGAATAATATTTCTCACACTTGGATATGATTGAAGGAATGTTTGAATGGTTAATTTTTATTAAAAAAATTAGGGTAAAAATGATATATGATAAAATTTTATTAAAAAAATTAAAAAATTAATAAAAATCAAAAATTTTTTTTAATGTCTTTTGATCTGCCAAACGCCTCCTGACAAAGACAGATGGTGGTTGCTTTCTTATTTTTATTTTGAAAAAAAAATGGAATATTTCTATCAGTGCATCCACAACTATAGGTAGGGTTTAGAGGGATTAAAAAAAAAAACGTAATTTCAAATAAAGAATGGTGTTTAGTGTTTCTTTATAAATCGTATTTTTTGGAGATGAACAATACCAAAACCGTTAGAATAGTTTCTCAAATATGTTCTAACAGATTCAAAAAAATGTTTCTCTTCTCTCTGAACAATACCAAAACCGATAGAACGGCCTTCCAAATCTATTCTAACGGATTCTATTCCGGTAAACCGTTAGAACGGTTTATCTAAATCTGTTCTAACGGATTTAAAAAAATAGAGATAAATTAACGATAATGGTACTCGTTTGAAAATTTTCAACGCGAAGAATATGATTATGAAAAAAAAATTCGCACTCGATCATTCTTATTACAAAATTTCTATTTTTTTAGTAAAATATTAAAATTTTTTGAAATTAGTAAAAGCGAAAAAAAATAAAAATATGATAGAGAATTGTAGTGAATTATAGAGGTTGGAATTTTGTAAAAATTTTTAGAATTTTATGGTACTCCAAACGCAATGCATCAATCTTCAGTAGTCCTGTACGTAGCAAATAATGGATTAAAAATTATTTTTTTTTTCTTCGGACTCAAAAAATAAGTATTTTAGTTGAATTGTAAAATTGAATGCTGGCATTTTACTTTTTATTTTTTATTTTTTGCGAACAATTTCTTTTATATATATACATTTGGCGCGCAGTGCGATCACAATCTTAAGTGAAAGGCAGCTACGTTGGGACGGGGGATTGAATGATCATAGGCAGAACGATTAAAGGTCCATGATTTGAAAAATTGCACAAATATTTTATTAATCTTATTTTTGTTTATTTATAAATTTTATTTTTATCTTATTATTATAAATCTTTATCTTCGCTTCTTCTATTTTTATCCCTATCTATTTTAAAATTATAATTTTATCCCTTATTAATTATAAATTTTGATTTTCCCCATTTAAATGATGATTAGTTTCATTGAAATTAGCCTCGGCTACTTTGTTATTTTTCTATCACTTCCTGATTATAAATGTTAGAGGTTAGTGCACATGCGATGTGAGTAAATTTTTTTTTTTTTTAACATTTTGATAGGTATATATATATATATTGATAGATCTATAAGCATAAGAATAACTATTAAATAAAAAATATATACTCATACTTTTTAAAATTAATGTCTGTTTGCGTATTTAGTTTTTGGGTCATTTTTGTTAATATAAAAAAGGATATGAATAACTATGAAATAGAAAATATACTTTAATTATTTTTTAAATTTGAACATAATAATGAATTTTTAAATTTAAAAATTTTAAATTATTAATTATTGTATCCTTACTCTTTAAAAATAACAGGTGTATATATATTTAGTTTTAGGAGTATTTTCGTCAATCTAAAAGATATAAACTTCTCCAAAATTGATGCTTTATAAAAAAAAAAAAAAAAAATTTCACTAAATC
The DNA here is from genome assembly GCA_019916065.1 of Vitellaria paradoxa. Taxonomy (NCBI): domain Eukaryota; kingdom Viridiplantae; phylum Streptophyta; class Magnoliopsida; order Ericales; family Sapotaceae; genus Vitellaria; species Vitellaria paradoxa. Next base: position 9,779,375 of record CM034239.1, read on the forward strand.
CCAGTGTTCGCTTTATAACAGTATGAATGAGAAAAAAATAAAAGATAAAAAAAGGAGACAATCAGAGGGAAACTAATTGCTGATAATATGGGTTTCTCTCTTTGACCGTTGCTTTTATGTAGTTGATTACATCAGTTTAGACTGAAATTTGAGGTAACATTATGTTACATTTAATATCATCAATTTATGGGTGGAGATATTGGGTTGAAGGGGCTGCAGTGAAAAAATCCACTGCATGGGCTGCATGTAAAAAACAAATGACTGAGATTTATTTTTACCTTAATGACGCGTGACTTTTACATTCTATATTAATTGTGTTCCAATTAGATTTTTTAACTTTTATTTTTATTTTGAAATAATTTTAATTAAATTAAATTAGAACCGTTCGATTAAAAATAATTAGATCTCAACATTTGATTTTCCACTGCAGCTTTTGTAATGGATTTCTTCACTGTAGCCCCTGAAACTCGAAGATATGTGGTACTCCTCCAAAACCTTCCCTCACTCGTCACCATTTTTTTCTTCATACAAAATTACAAAATTAGCCCTGCATTAAAGATTAATCAATACTAAACACATTAAATACCATAATTACCCTTATTATTACAAAACTTAAATCCTCTATTCTTCACTTTTCTATAACATCCTCCATATTAAATTAAAAATCTACTGTCAATTATAATTTTATAAAGTTTTGTGAGATAGTTTTTTTAATATTTTTTAAATTAACTTTGTAAATATATCTTTTAAGTTTATTTTATCAAAAAAATCAAAGAACAAAAAATTGATAATAATTCATACATTAATAAAAATAATAATTGAAATAATGATAAATCGAATTGAAATTCAAATCCTAACATTCATCCCCAAAATTAACCAGCGTTATATAAAAAAAATTATGGCCCTGTTCATAATAATTCAACAATTTTAACAAAAATACACTATAAATTACCAATAAAAAAAACTACAAATAAGACCCATAAAAGAAAATCTTAATAGGGAAAAAAACTTAATAATATATAGCATATACACCAAAAAATATAAAAAAATAAAGAAATATTATATGTAATTTGTTTCAATTGCTCTACCAAGAAATTAATCACATGAAAGGGAAAAATTAAAAAAAGTTAATAGTTGCTCTGTTATTTTCAAGGATTCGATGATTCATAATTATATGAAATTTGCTTCATATTGTTTATAAAAAAAAAATTAATCACATTCAAAAGTTTCGCTTCAACATAATCCTCTTCCATGGTATTTCGTTTAAGCTTTAATGAACTAAAGAAAAATATATACCGGTGAGAGTGTACATAAGATTATAAAAAATGTAGTTACAAAAAAAAGGTGAAAAGTAGAGTTAAAAAAAAAGTGAAAAGTGGAGAATGTTAGTTTTATAATAATAATAATAATAATAATAATAGTAATTATGATATTTGAGGTGTTTTGTATTAATTATCCTCCATTAATTATAAGGTTAATTTTGTAGAGAAGAAAAAAATTATAAAGAGTGGGGGAACTTTTATAAGAGTGTCAATATCCCCACCCTTAATTCATGTATATTATTATAGCTGATTAAAAAGAAATCTCGCAAATGTTACTGATAAGTAATTATTTCTTAGGTCTGATCTAATATGAGTGGTTTATTAGATAATATATCTCGTTGTACACAATCATCAATAATGTAATTTTCTAATTTTAATTGTTTGAACGTCTCGCAAATGTTACTGATAAGTAATTATTTCTTAGGTCTGATCTAATAGGAGTGGTTTATTAGATAATATATCTCGTTGTACACAATCATCAATAATGCAATTTTCTAATTTTAATTGTTTGAACGTGCAAGTCTTCCATTAACCCCAAGCACACCGATAAATGTTTTAGAAATCGAAAGATCAATGGCCTTCTAAGGATAGAGAAATTATCTAATCCGGCCGGCCTATGTATGGCAAACTAAGAGAACTTGAGTATGTGTGTTATATTTTTTTATGTATTTAATTTTTATTTTTGAGCCTACGTGGAATAAGTTCTTGCATGGATGACTCTGTTAATAGGTTTATCCAACAGCTAATGTGTAGCCTATTTTATTGTAGATTGTAATCAGAGCACTCAACCACTAATTTGCTAATTTTTTCCTGCTTTTTAACTCGTATGGTTTTGACTAGGCTGCAAACAATTTACTAAGGCGGCAAAAGATTTTAGTATTGGAAAAGTGACTCGCGAATGGGCTTATTATATTTGTGTGAGACGTTAAATGAATAATCTCGAATGCATTTCTTAAAGCCAAAAAACAAACAAGTAAAACTTAAATGAGAGTAATTTAATAAGACCCGCGATCAAGCTCATTTATTGTTCACAAACAAACTTGTTTGAATATTTACAAATAGTCTTATTAAAATGTTCATGAACAAACTTGATTATTGCGTGTAAATAGTCTCGTTTAAATATTTGTAAGCAATCTGATTTTATAACTTGTATTTCTTGCGTCAACTAAGATCCTCTTCACGTCTAACTTGAACATCTTCAATGTAACCACCAATGCATCATTGTGTACTTGTTGCATCCCCTAGTTCTCATCTTCAAAAAATTATATTCCCCTAGCACCTTCTTTTGTTGGCCGTTTGCTCGGGAAAGTAGTTACCTTCAGTATTTCTCCAAATTTTCCAATGTGCCACTCTTCTCTTCGAGGATAAGCTACAATACTTTGGGGACAGTTCTTCATGTGAATAGCATAAATCACTGCTAGTCTTTGCATTTCTCTTCTCAACCTAGCCTTTGGTGGAGGTTGGGCTTCCTACCGGTCGTCGTTGTTTTCTTCTTCTGGTTTATCTTTTTTTCTCCTCTACTCCTTCCCTTGATCTCCTCATGGCACTCGAGGCTAATCATCTACCATTCTCATCTTTGCCTTGTCGATGTACTCCTTTAAGTGGCTCTCCTTTACTAGATCTTCTAGAAGATACTATAAGGAACAACATGTCCTTGTACGATGCCCCTGTTTTGATGATATAAATAACTCTTGTGATTCTCTTTGCCTAGGAAGTCAGGTAATTTTTTCGGCATCTAAAATATGGCTTATCCTTGATAAGAGAAGAATTTTAAAAATTAGCTCCTCAAACACTGTGTTAACAGCCTCAAAGATAGATTTTTTTTGTCATCGATGAACTTTTTTTTGTCATCAATGAACTCTCTCTTTCCTTCTCTCTGCTTTCCTCCCTTTGACCCAGAGGACCTTATCTCTTTCTAGTCAATAGGCTTTGTCTCGTCTTCTATCTAAGTACATTTCTCGATTTTGCATATGAGGTCAAACATATTCGTTGTTGGCTTTTTTGTCAGGGGGAAGCCAGAGCTTGTCACCTTTTTGCAACCTGAGATTGAAAAAAGTCATTAGTAGTTGCTCGGAATACCCTTCCACTTCATTTACAACTCCATTTACCTTCAAGAATGATCCCTAAGGTTTTCATTGTCCCTCTTCTTCATAAAGAGAAGCAAGTCAATAGTTTTTTGGTGTTTTGTATTAGCCAAAAATCTAGTAACGAACTCATCAGCAAGCTAGCAAACTGTTTCTAGTAACTTATACTCTCTAGCGGCAACTTATGGAACCACTAAAGTGCAGCATCTCCTAGGCTTGATGGAAATACTTGGTACATGAGTTCATCATTCTAGCTCTATAATGTCATGGCCTGTATGTAATGTTTGTAATGCACCAACGGATTTGATTTTCCATCATACGTTGTAAAATAGGGGGTCATGAACTTCTTTGGGGGCTCAAACTCAGTTATATCAGTGGTAAACGAGGAGGTAGAAATCCGTTCTAGTGCTTTTCTCGCCATCATTCGAGTGGATTGTTCTAAACTTTTCCACTCAATGTACTGTACTTTCTCCACTTCTTTGGACTTACCAGACTTTTTTACTTTTGATGGCACTGCATCATCACTGGATGAGCTCTCTCTTGGGTCCTGATTCTTCCTTTAAGTCAAATGCTTCATCTTGGGAACTTCTTCTCTCTATTGGGACTTTGTTGTTCTTATTCTTTGTTGCTGGATGGACTTCTGGCGTTGAATGTGGGTTGAACGTGTTCCCATTGCTTCAACACTAAAAGCTACCACTAGAACTACCTCCACTTCTCGCTTGGAACTAGGAATTTCTTTTCCATGCACCCCTTTTTCCCTTTCCTGGAATGTGTCTCCGATTGATCATCGTACAATGAATCATAACTTCTATCTACTAGAATTGGATTGCTCATGATCATAAACATCATGGCTAATCTGTTTTCCCTTCTCTTTACTTAGCTTTTGAAGGATTTCTTTCAATTCAGCCTGCTTTGCATTAGCTAGGTCCTGCAGGTCTTGCCTTCTTTTTGATTGCATCAAGATCACTAACCATGTGTTGCCTTCTCGTCGTTTGTCCTGGAGTTGTGATTGCGAGTGCATTCCATTTCTGTCTCGGGAGTTCTATATTGGTTCCTCCTTATGCAGATTGTGGAGGCATTGTGTCACCGCCTGAAGCCATGGTTAATGGGATTCAAAAGAACGAGGAATTATAGAGAACACAAGAATGTAGGGAACAAATAAATGAGCCTCACGATAGATGCCAAATGTTCGGCAATAAAAGATATCGCCGGAACTACTCACCACGTTAACCGGAAAAACGAAATTCAAGTATGCATAGCACAAGAAATCATAGGTTATGGGCGGAGAGGGTTTCCGACTAGAAAATCCTCTGATGTTAAAGTCAGAAAATGGTTGAGGGAATTGTAAAAGATAAAGTAGTGTAATAGTTGACTATAGTGAGCATACCTGGATTTTAGGATTAGGTCTTGTATTTATAGTAAGATAGTATACATAAATTAATATATAAATAACGGAGTTATAATAATTTTGTATCTTATATGTATATACTAAGGTACACGGCGGTTTACTTTTTTTTAAATGACTTTCATTCCAGTCTTTAATGCCTCCTACTCTGCATTAAATGCGCGTAAGAGATAGAGTATTAAAATAGACAGAATACTACCTTGAGTCATATTCAAATGTCACATCTGTCTGCCACTTGTAAAAGATTGAAATTAATTGTGAGGTAATAAATTCAGTTCATTTATTACCATTTTGCATTTATGGTTAGAATCACACAACATAATTGTACAACATGGTGGAACCCAACTGCAGTGATTTAATGATTATTAAATTAACACCGATCACATTTTTATTGTGTTTGGGAGAACGCCACGTGTCCACGGGTATTTTGTACCGACAAATAGCTAAATGGTTGCTTGATTCCATACATCAAAAAAAAAAAAAAAAAAATAGATTGATCAAATTTCTAATGAAGTTAATTAAGCAATATTATCAAAATAGGAAAACTCCATTAAAAGGTACTGTAATTATTGTTCTCTGTTTCGTTAGTTGGGTGGAGGGTAATGTTTATGTAATATTACATTTGTTTTTGCTTTTGAATTAAGTAAATAATACAAATATTTCCCTATATTTTTAATTTTTTTTTTCTTTATTAAGTCATCCCCAGGTCCATGCGCCCCCGCTATATTGTGAAAGTGCCGTGTCCAAGCAAGGAAAATGTTCCGAAGCAGCCGGAGCCAACAAATTGAAATGTATCCTGATAGTCAAAAATCAATGCTGCTATTCTGAACGGACTTGGGGATTAGACAGGAATTTTTAAATTTATTTTCGACAGCCACCCCTCTCCATTCATACAAATTGCCCAGGACAACATCCCAAGAAAAACCAAGTAAGAAAATAAATCCTGATGCTCACGGTACTCAAAGTTTTTCTAAAATCGGGATCAAATTGTCAAAATTTTAAAGATAATACCAGCCCCAAAAGACGTAATCTGTTAGACGCACTAAGTCTTGGTTTGGGAACAAATTTAGTTAGTTTGTTTTTAGTTAGTTAAATTTATGTTTAGAAAGGAAAAAAAAAAAGTGACTTTTTTTTATATAATTAACTTGTTTTTGTTAATTTAACATTTTTATCTTTGAAAGTTTAAAAAAAAGTTAAAATATAAAAAGATAAATTTAACTAAATATTGTTAAAATAACCATTAGCTTAGCTAATAGTTACAAATGCCAAACGGGTCGTAAATACCAATGGGTCCCAAAAACACCCTATTAAATCAACCACATCCCAAAACAACAACGAGAAGACCAGCATCCAAGAAGACCCTATTCAGAAAGTGGCAGCAACGAAAAGAGAAAAGAAGACCAGCATCCAATAGACCCCATTCAGAAAGTGGCAGCAACGAAAAGAGAAAATACTTAAAAAAAAAAAAAAATCCACCTTTTCAGAAAGTGGCAACAACGAAAAGAGAAAAGACCGGCATACCCCCTATTCTGAAAGGAAGGCTTCGTTTGGGAACAAATTTAGGTTCTGTTTGGCAGCGCACAAAAGTACAAAATTCTACCAAAAGTTACAAATTGAGCGTTTGGTGAAATCTTAACTTTTGTCACTTTTTTACTCTATTACAGTAATTTGTTCCACTCAAAGTTTCACCAAACACACAAAAAATTGTTAAGATTTGCTAAAAATTTTACCAAGCATTCAAAAGTTATTAAAAATTACTAAATATTACCAAAAATTTTACCAAACACTCAAAAGTTGTACTTTTTTGCTAAAAATTATAACTTGCTTCACCAAACACACCAAAAATTATGACTAATAACTTTTGACTAAAATTTACAAAAAAATACTAAAACTTATGTTACCAAACGCCCCCTAAGTTAGTTTTTTTTTTTTTTTTAGCTAGCTAAATTTATGTTTAAGAAGAAAAAAAAAAATAAAAATGAACGCCATCCCGAGACAACAACGCAAAGACACCAAAACCCTATTCTGGTAGTGACAGCATACCCCAGGGGAAACGCCTATACATATAGCTCTTCGACCTTTTCCTTTGTTATCTCTTCTCTTACCTCCTCTATCGCTCTTTTCCCTGTTGTTAAACTTAACATATATAATTCCTTGTGAAAAATTGTGGAATAATAGCTTTTTGGCAGTGGCTGAAGACAATTAACGATGGGCAGTGCCAAAGCATTACTTGGTGATACTTGGAACGCTCTTCTATTTGCATATGCATTCATCGTGAAGTTCTTAGAGAATAGTTGGACAAAACTATGCCAGGTGTATATATATATATATAGAGCTATTCAATCTCCAATTACTCTTTTTAAATTGTTGAAACCTTGTCCATACCCATTATGGGCATGGAAGAGAATATCCACAAAGGTAAGAAGGGAGATAGATATTCATAATCTATCCATAATTATTAAGTACTGTCTTTTTACTTTTACATTTTGGTTAGACTTTTATGATAAATTAGTTTAATATTTATTTTATATTTATTTTTATCATTTTAAATGTGTATATGCAGTATATTTTATATATATGATTGAACTAAATGCTTAAAAATTTAGTGGGTAAATAGGTAAATAAGTGTCTCTTATCCATGTGTTGTTTATACCCACTTAAGTATATTTTTGAGTAATCATACCCTCACCTATTAGTTTAACCGAAAGAGTAATCTATAGCGGGTAATAAAATTTGAAAGTATCAATTGAGTGTGGAGGAAATTTTCATCCCCACGTATGTACATGTATAGTTTTCAAAAATTCCAATTAATCTAATCTTTGGCACATGGTGATTGTCGGTTACAAAAAGCATATGCTGATTGTCTTGAGACAAAATTAAGAAGGGACAATGAAGTCAGAGATTTTTACTACTACTAAAATTACTAAAGTTATCTTATATTTTATAGTTAAAAAATTTTAAATAAAAGTATTTAAATTCTTGTTAAAAATTTACTGTAAATGTTTCTTCTTTTTTTTTTATATATAAAAAAAACCTACTGTTAATTTCTTTGTCATTTTTAACTTGACATATATTCTTAATTTTGTCCATGCTCACAGATGAAGAAAATATATATTTACAATCAACCGAATTGTTGCTTTAATTGCCTTTGGATTGGAGGCCGCATCTGCAATTCGAGAAAAAATCTTCAACGAACTAAAGGATGAACATGATCCCCACGCGCCAAATCATCCAAAGCTCTACATCCTCACCCTTCTTGCCGCCATATTTTCACTCCTATCTTTGTTATGGGCACTGTTTGAAATGATGCATGAGATGCAAAGGTCAAGTAAATGGGTTGATTTAAAAGTTGAGTGCTTCAACATCAGTTTTGCCTTGGCTCAAACAATTTTCTCTCTACTCCAGTTCATTTTTATACAATTTTATCATACCAAATACCCCGTTCGCTTTTCATTCGTTTCCTTAATCTTCGCACTCGTTGTGTTGATTTTAAGTTTTATTTCTCATCGGACGGACACCATTCAATGCCGACTTCCTGTTCATGACCATCAAACTGTTAATTGCATCGGAGAGAAGGACATTGATGGAGTGTACGTGATAAGGATGTCATAATTTTGGATGCTTTCACCGCGTGAAAAGTCAAATATACCTGATACTTATTAGTTCCGTTTGTTTAAACAATAAATAACCAAAGCTTCAATTAAAAAAAAAAAAAAAAAGAAAAAGAAAAATTAACTTTTCCTTCCAACTGGCTTGGACGTTGTTGCAGGTTTTCTTTCCCCGCGCATTTATTTGTCTCTGTCCCCTATTGTCTCTACTGTTGTGTACTATCTTTTTTTTGCTGCCAAATTTTGTATGAGTACATTTTTTTTGGCAAAAAATATATTTACGGCCATTTGGAGTCTTAAAGTTGCCATAAAAAATTTCCAAGTGATTAACTCTCTAACGTTCGGAGAGTGCAACCAATTGTGACATTTTTATGATATGGAACATTGAAAATTTTTTGTAATTTTATACAATTTAATTATTGATCTGTTCGAACGCATACTAACTAAGCGTACACTCAAACGGGTTTTGACAAACGCCTATCAATGTTATTTTAAATAGTAAATGAAGTGTATTATTAATTGGGGCTTTTTCTTTCTTTTTTTTTGGGGGGGCAACTTGGTTGTTTATTTTGTGATTTTTTTTAAATGATAAATGTACATTTTTTTGAAATTCATGAAGGCTTAAAAAGTTTAATTTTATTTGGAATTCTATAAAATCTTTTTTGTGTTTATATAGTTATATGAAGAATTATGGGGCTCCAAAAGGGGCCTAACTATTTAGCTATGTTCACATAAATTTATTTTAAAAATGTATTTATTTTCAAGTTTTATACAAAGTTAAGGTGACTGGACTTTTGAATCCCCTGATTTGATCTTTAAATTTCAAGAAATGAACTTGGTTTTTATTTTAAAACGTACTAAAGAAATGAAAAAGAAAAAAAAAATCAAACAAGATAAATGGAGATATAAATATTGATGCAAAATACCTCCAGTTTATATATATATGTATATATATTTTTTGAAAAGCTAAGAAAAAATTAATTAATAATAAATAAAATATTAAAGTAATTGGGCATGCTCCTAATATATAGTACAATAGATCTCAAAACCATTAAGTTTTTGAAAACTCATAAGGTAGACACTCAAGCCCATTTGACACAAATATAAGTTCAATACGTAAAATAAAATTGAAAAAAATATCTAAATACCAAAGTATAGAGATGCTAACTCAACATCAACTACAAACCCAAACTAGGGGATAAACCAAAGAGAGACCAGCTAGAAAGAAACCAATAACAAACAGAAATTACAACCCTTGACTTAACAAATGCCAAAAACAGGCCAATTCGCATTCAATAAATGAGAATGTCAATTAGAGGAAGTCAACTACGAAAGTAGGTATGTAGCTTAATAAGAAATGTCTTTAACATGTCTTCATATTAATGGGGCTATAACTCTATAATAAATATTAAAAAAAGTTAAAGGTCAAAACGGAAAAAACAAAAGCCTAAATACATAACTTGGGTCGATGGAAAGAAACCCATTGATAGAATTCATATAAATATGTTAAAAAATCATACATGTATTAATAAATTTACTTAGAATCCAACACAAAATGCACATATAATTAAACATGAGAAAGAAACACTTCAAACCAAATAGCAAGAATAGAGAAAATTTGCTTCTAACCACCACCACTGCTCAATCACAACTAAAACCACAATCACGACCACACAACTTCACATCTCTCAACTATTCCCCCCTCCCTCTTTCCTCCCCTCTCAATTCCACTCTCTTTCTATCGAATTTTTCTTAAATAAACACACATACACAAATAAGGGATGGGAGAAAAAGATCTAAGGGTGTAGAAATAATTAGGATAAAGATTAGACTAGTTAGAGAAATGCGATTGAAAAGAAATAAAATAACCCAAAATCGAAAAATTAGGAAACAGTTTGTCATAGCACTGACCAGACCTATCCTGTCTCAACCCTCATCTAGACAAGCCGTTCAAACGACCATCTAAATAGCAGGCCTGTCCAGATCCTATTCAAACTAAAACTCTAAATTTAAAAAATTTGAGCTACATGCTTGGCCACATTTAATTAAAATTCTAACTACACCCTAGTTAAAACTAACCTAACTACTAATCCAATCAACCAAACTTAGTCTAAACAAACTCCACAAACATATAAAATCTTCAAATATAGTACAAAATATAAATAATGAAAATCCAAGGTATTATATTAGTAATTGAAAGTACTATGACTGACTTTATGTGTTCATCTTTTATATGATTTTTCATATATTCTTTTTCTCTCTTGTTCACATGATTTGATTTATTTAGAATTTAGAATTAATCATTTACAAATTAAAAAATGAGTTATTATTTTGTAATAAAATTAGTTTTCATATTTTTAAGATTTTCAACATATATAGGTCTATCGTTTCCAGTAGAAAATTACCTTAATTGATTGATCGAGAAAAATGAATGATATTTTTATAATAAAATTAGTTTTTAAAAAATAATTATGATAATATAATAAAATTTATAAGAATAATGTCGGAATATCTCAAAATAATTTTAACTTGGGAAATAGACCGCTTCTATACATGTGCATCACATTGACGAAGGGGGTTGCTTGCATGTGAATTGTGGGAATAAAATACTAGAAGAATTTTGTGTAACTGAAGAACAATAAGGGTCTAACCGTAGTTTGCTCTCTTGGATAGGGTGAAATGGGAAGAAAAGAAGAGAAAAGAAAAAATTTTAGAATTCATCACTCGTTTGTAAGTTTTTTTAGAAAAAAAAAAAAATTGACGAAAAATAGGAAGAAAAGTTGGTAATAAAATTTTAAAAATTTTATTCTCTCAAAAGTAAGTGAGAATAGAGAAACGATAAAAGTGAATTAATAAAATTTTTAAAATGATATATTTGTCCATAAAATAAAGAAAAGAAAAAAATTACAAACATAAATGGCAACAAATCGGATCGAAGTTGGGTATTATCTATACCACCATCGAATCCTCTGGATAGAAAAAAAAAATTCCGAACTAAACGAGTATCCGATGGATGTTTTTGATTGGCTACCATCCCTTAACCCATCAGGTAATTAGATACTCATCGGTTGATCGAATACTCATATCCTTCAAATATAAGGCGGGTAAATCAAGAACAAGAATTAAAAAAATTTTTGAGTACAATAATATTTTAAGTAATTTTACATCTCAAAAAACAAAAAGGTATCTTTAAATAAAGTTTTTTAAATATTTTTTGTTTAGTAAAATTTGTTATATTACTTTTATTAAATAAAATTTAAAAAAAAAACTCATATTTGATCTCATCTTAAACTTTTATTATAACTAAGTTAAAAAAAAAAATTTGCGTCCATTCGTTACATCGAACCAGATCCTAAGTCTAAAATAAATTATTTGGTATCACAATTATGAGTTATTTGGTATTAATTAAATGGACTTTGTTATTTGGATACAATATATATAATTTAGTATCCAAATTGATAGTATTATTTGCATAAATTTTCGCATTCAATAATTTAGGCTTGTGATTGAGTAATTTTGAAGAGTAATTAGGTAATACTCACAGGGCACCCAATAAATGGGTAATTGATATGGATAATTTAGATAGTAATCGAATAATATTTGTCAAGAACCCTATAATCAGGGTAATCAGAGAAGATTTGAATAATACTCATTAGATACACTACATTTATCAACTCCATATTTGAATTTTACAGTTATTTTATTTTTATACCCTAACTCAGTCCATCACATGTAAAATTTAAAAATAATCGTATTTGTTGGATCAAGGTCGAATGGGTACCTGTCGAGGTGGATTAAAATTGCCATTCTTAATTGCAAACATCTCTTAGGGTTAAATAAATTAATGACCTTCCAACTCCTCAAAGAATTTAATAGTAAAATTAAAAAAATATAAACTTTTTTCCCTTTTATTTTTTTCAATTCACAAATAAAGAAAATGAAATTCATTATCACTTCTTTCCTAACTAATGTTTTTTTTTTTTTTTCCCCTTCTTCTTCTTTTCTTCTCTCCTAAATTCACAATCGGAGGAGAAAAACAAAAATTTAAAATACAACACGCCTAGATATGGGCCCACCCAATATCAGCCCACACCCCCGGGTTGGGCTCATTGTTTGTGACCTTCCAAGGAAGAATGAATTTTTGGCCTCAACCGTGTAGGCGCTGTACGGCCCAACCAAAAATAGTACTCCCAGATAAAAAAATTATTTCATGCGACGTGTGATGCTTATGTTTGCCACACATCCACTGACTGAGTGGGCACCAAGGGCATGGAATAATTTTTCACTAGGATATGCCGATGCAAACTGAAAAGGACAGGAGGCGGTTGCTTCCTTACCAATATTCAAAACGATACCGTAGACGGGGTATGCCCCAAGATGACGTACCTATTTTCTAATTAATTTAAATTTATATTTACTTATTAAAAAAATATTCAAAACGATATTAGCTTTTCAACAATACAAAAAAATAATTAAATATATCTAAACTGTTAAATTTTAATTCAACAATTTTTATTATTGATGTCACACTCCTTCTTTTTTTTTCTTTTTATTTTTACTTTAAAAAAAAGAATATTTTTATCAGTACATTAACGACTATAAGAGGATGCATCAATCTTTAGTAGGTCTACATGTATCAAATAATGGATTAAAAATTATTTTTCCTTTTTTCTTTAGACTCAAAAAAATAAGATGGTATTTAGTTTGTATTACTATTTTTATTTTTTATTATTATTTTTTATTTTCTCTTTTCTCTTTTCTATTTTTTATTTTAACATTCATGTTTTGAGAATACTATAAACGTATTTAGTTTGACATCTTTTGTTTTCCTTATTTTCAAAATTCTCCTTATTTTAAAAGGCAGACACTAACGTCGCTGGTGGCATTAAGCTCGAGAATCGTTAAATTAAAATTTAACGATTTAGATTTATTTAAGTATTTTTTAGATTAATAATATATAATTTTATCTTTGTATATTAATAGTAAGGATATAAAAGTAATTTTATAGTATCGAATTAATCAAAAGTTATTTTGTCGATGAAAAATCTAATAGATGAAATCTAAGTAAATGTAATAGAACTCTCAAAAGATCTAGGTGTACATTAATAAAATTTGTGGAGTCTAAGTATACAAACCAAAACTACAAGAGGCGCAGGTAAAATAACATTTCGTTTTATTTCTACACTGACGTGCCAGTTTGATTAAATTTTATAAAATTACAATTATATTTAGTGTGAGAAAAAGGTACATTATTTGCTAGGAATTTCGTTAGAGTTAGCAATTCATAATTGAAGTAAATTTATGTAAATGTTATAGTTTGAAAATAGAACGAATTGGGTTCACATCAGAAACAATCAGAAGAAATTTGAAAAAACTGCAAAATGCAACTCAAGGGAAGCTCGCATACAGCTTAATGGGAAACTTGTAGGAAGAGCACTAGAAAGACAAAAGCTCGTAGAAAGAGGGCAGGAATGAAGCAGGAAGAGCATGAGACGACTATTTTGATTCGCGATTCACATAAAAATACCGAAAGGTGTGTTTCCAAACTTATCCCGTGCAAGAAGAACACAGTTAACCGCATGAAGGTTGGAATACTGCACCTATGAGTGTCATAATTTCAAATTCCAAACTGAGTTTCAGAAGCCTTATGCGTTTGGAATTCATTCCAAATTGCGTTCCAAAAGCCTTATACGTCTTTGTATCCTATATATTGTGAGGCGTATCTAGGATTTTTTTCAGTAGAGAAAAATATCATCAAGGAGTAAGAAACTTTTATAAATTATCAATTTCTCCCATTATTAAAAAAAAAAAGGATTAATGGTTTAAAAGCTTGATATATAGTGTTTTTTTAGTCAAGGAGGTGAATAATATTTTATCATAATTTGTGGATGATCTTACGATTAATTCAATGAATTATCAATGCTAGCTATCGTAATTTGTGGACAATCTTATAATTAATTCAATAAATTATCAAAGGCTCCATTTGACATTCTCAAAATAAGTTAGAATTATTTCAATATTTTTTTTATTTTATATGACTTTTCTTACTAAATTATTATTTTCTTTTTATTTATTTTTGGTTAATAGTTTAGCAATTTATACATGTATATAAATTATCATTATTTTCTATTAATGATGTAATAAAGTAAAAATGAAAGAAAAAGTAAGTTTTTCATCATCCAAGGTTCAATAGGAAGAATTACACAAAGACAAGGCAAGAAGTAGGGGTGGAAATGCGTTGGGCTTGGTTGGGTTCTGGTTAGACTCATTCGGGCCGAGTCCTTAAGCACGGAGCCCAAGTCAAAGCGCGGAGTCCAAGTCAAGCCTGGCCCAATACCAGGTTAAAAACTAAGAACTCAAACCCGTCCATTACTAGAAAATTAAGACCCAAGCTCGTCTATTGGGCTAAAAAATAAAACATTAAAAAAATGTAAAAATCATACAAAAACATCCAACAACTTTATCGTGGTATAGAATATGCACAAACAACATAAATTGACCCACAAAAAAGGAAAGAAATAAAAAGAATTACTTTTTTACTAATTCTTTTTTTTCCCTTGTCATGTTCTAAAATTAATGATCTATACATAACTGATCAAAAAGATCTAACGCTGATTCACTGACGAAATTAGAGGGTTTTGAAAAGAAAGAGTGAGAAACACTGAGAAAAGAAAGTGAGACGAATATGAGTGAAGAGTAAAAGCCGAAAAGATGAAGAAAATAGATGATAAGAGAGTCAGAAATACAAAGTTTACATTACAGACTAAGAAGAGAAAAAGTGCGGCTAAGGGTTTGGGGATTTGTTGGGGAAGAGTGGAAGAGCGAGATTAAGATCTGTGTGTTAGGGGGTATGAGGTTTTCAACTAACTCACTTATTAACTTCGGGTTAGGCCAAGTTAGATTAGGCTGTGATGCCTGAACCCAAACCTAACTCAAAAATAAATTGGATCTAAAAAATTAGCCCAGTCTAACCCAATGGGATAAATTCCCAAATCCAATCCTTATAAATATTAGGTTGGATTAGGTAAATTTTAGGAACCAGCGAGCCAGTGTCCACAATTGTTAGGGGGTGTTTGGAAATTTAAAAAAACTCAAGTTTTGGTAGTTTTTTTGGTTTTTTTTTTTTTTTTTTTTTACATTTTTTTGTGTGTTTGGTTGAATCAAGTGAAATTTTTAGTAACTTTTGAGTGTTTGGTAAATTTTTTACTGTAGCAAAATAAAAAAATGATAACTTTTGGGTGTTTGGTATGCTTTTTTACTATAACAAATCAAAAAAGTAAAAAAATTTATAATTTTACCAAACACATCAAAAGTAATTTTTGATATTTTTTTACTAATTTTTGAGTTGCCAAACAGGCTCTTAGACATGCAGGCAATCAACGCGAACTGTAGGGTTTCACTTAACACGAAAAGGGGGCTGATGTCCGAGGGTCATCTTCAATAGGGATGTCAACGGGGCGGGTATGGGGCGGGTATGACCTTCCCCATCCCCGTCCCCGTTTGGCAATACCCTTACCCGTCCCCGTCTCCATCCCCGTTTCGGGAAAAAAAATTTTCCCCGTACCCGTCCCCACAAAATAATGAATTCCCCATCCCCATCCCCGTTTACCCGCCAAGTATATTAATTATTACAAATTATATATTATATGTATAAAATAAATATTTAAAATTATTATAAATATTATATATATTAAATAAAAAAATATATTACATATATATATTAAATAAAAATTAAAAAAATATATATAATATTTGACTTTGACTGATGCACTTAACCAAAGATGAAGTGGTCTTTATTTATAATCTCACAAGACCTTCACTTCTTTGTGAGAAACCGATGTGGGACTTCTAAAGGAGTCACCACGCCAACAAAATTAACAAAAAAATATTTAAACGGGTACGGGGCGGGGTGGGGACTATCCTACCCGTCCCCGTCCCCATACCCGTGCGGGTAACATTTCAAATCTCCATACCCGTCCCCGTCCCCGCTATTAACATCCCCATACCCTCCCCGAACGGGGCGGGTGAAACGGGTACCCACCGGATACGGGTATATTTGACATCCCTAATCTTCAACGGTTGAAGTCGAAAAAAACGCCGTCATTTTTTTTTTTAAGGCAATTGATAGCTTTGTGTTGGCAGGGAGTGCGTTGCGTGAGAATAAAAAAAGTTTATAAATAAAAATAATTAATTTTTTATTTCATTAAGTTAGAAAATAAAGTAAAATAAAAAATAATTTTCATATAGAATAAGTAACTTTTGATAATTTTTAAGTGTGTAGTAAAATAAATAAAAATACATAAAAATAATTAATTTTTTAATATGTTTGCCAAAACTATAAATATAAATACATTTTATTTCAATTTTTAGTATATTCTCTTGTATCAAACTAATCTTAAATGTTTTTGTCAAAATTAATAAAGGTTAATTTATGAAGAATAATTCTGTCTATTTTAAATTATATGTAAGAACATTAGAAAGGAATTTAGTTTTCAATCGTGCCCCATTTGGAGGATAAAAAAATAATAAAAAACAAAAACTTCTAGTATTTTAGGTGTTTGGTAAAATACCAAAAATTGTCAATAATTTCATGTGACAAGTTGCTAACACATCAATTTTTTATTGAGCTGGTGAGAGTATAATTATTATTTTACTTTAATCTAATTCAAAAGTTACTAAAACAATTGATGATTTAGTAATTGAATAAAATATTTATCTATTAAAAATAGTTATCAAATGACTGTACCATCAATGATATTTTTTTGAAATTAAAGTATATTTTAGTGAGTATTTTTATTTAAATTCACAAGGCAAGAAATTATTTTTTATAATTTTTTTTTATAATTACTTTTTGATATTTTTTTTGACAGTTTAAAAAAATTACAGATATCCGATGGGAAATTCCAATGTTTTTGAAGCCATCTCCCAACCTCTCTTTTTTGATCTCGTGGATAGTGAACATGGGAGATATCAACAAAAAGGTTGAATAATGATCCGTGCCGACCCTGACAATTCGGTTGCCCAAGCCCGACTTTAAAAATTTTGCCCTTTCATACGAGTACACAAGTCAAAACAGAAAATAGAACTAAGCTTGTAGTATACATTTTTTAGCATTCATTACATCAAAAACTAATCGGGTTGTGGTACTTTATAATTAGCACGATCCGATTCAAAGAAACACACTTTTTCTTGCATTTTTTGAAGCAAATTCTTCAATCAACTCATCATACTTTAAACTATCTAAGAACTCATTTTTAATTGAGATCATAGCCAACCCACATAATCTCTCTTGTGACATAGTAGTCCAAAGGTAAGTTTTGATCAACTTCAAGTTAGAAAAATTCATCTCTGCCGATGCAACCATAACGGGTGTAGTCAATAAAATTCGATATGCCACTCATACCATTTGAAAACCCCCATCTTTCTAATAAGGCTTGATAAAATCGATTGACAAAAATCAAGGATGTCAATCAATTTTATCACTTCTCTTGGCAATATTGTTTTCAAATGTCTAAGTTCTTGAAATAACTCATCTCCATAAATATCACCATATTCATTGTGTTCCTAGAAACTTTGAAGTTTAGTGCAACGTTCCTTCAATTGCTCTTCACAACTACTTCTAAAATTTACATTAAACAAAAATCCAAAGGTTGCTTCATATTGTTCAAATTGCGCAAACCGCTCCCTCAATGACATAAGAGCTTGATCTATAATTTGCAAGAAATAGGTTATCCTAAATTTCTCCTTCGGAGATAAACTTTCAATAACCTCATCTTCCACATCCTCATCAAATTGCTTCTTCCTACAAACAACTCTTTTTTCTTCAAATACCGGATCAATACCAACTTCAAGTGCAAGGTCTTTCGCTTCCTTCATCAAGTCTTCAAAACCCTCTGCTTTAAGCTTTTCAAAGAACAAAATCAACTCCTTTATTCTTGTACTTGCATCTTCAATATCCATTTTTTCTCTTAGAAGAATTTTACTAACTTGATTAACTTTATCTAAGATGGTGTACCAAATGCATAAGCTAATCAAGAATTCAAAATTCTCTAAAGTATTGCGGCAGAATCCTTTAGCTTCCGACATCACAACATCATCATATTTAAAAAGATTTGCAATTTCAACTAATGCATCTCTTAACTCCGATGCTTGCCTTCTTATAGCTCTAATACTCTCAATGTGACTTTCCCAATGAGTTATCGACAATGGCTTTAGTGTCAAACCCTTCACATAGGTCCTAAGAACATCCCACCGATGCGGTGAACCTAAAAACAAAGTATAAACCTTTTGCACATATGCAAAAAAATCTCTTGCCTTCATACTAGATTTTGCCATGTCACATAGTGCAAGGTTTAAGCTATGACATCCACATGGAGTATAAAATGCTCTAAGATTTACATCAAGTAGTCTTTTTTGCACACCTTGATGTTTACCTTTCATGTTTGAGCAATTGTCATAACCTTACCCTCTTATGTCATCAATGTTGAGTTTAAGATCAATCAAAACATCTTCAAGCGACTTGAAAAACCCAAGGCCCGATGTGTCATCAACATTTATGAAGCCAAGAAAGAACTCCTTTACCTTGACTTTACTTTCATCCTCAACATCCACACATCTTATGATAATTGACATTTGTTCTTCATGACTTAGATCTGAAGTCCAATCAAGGATAATCGAAAAATACTTTGCTTTTATGATCTTCTTCAAGATTTTTTCTTTAATCGCATTTCCCAACAAGATTATCAATTTGTTTTGAATTTTGTGGCTAAGATAATGATTTTGAAGTTCTTTATCAACCACACGCCGAAGGTGCTCTTGCATAACAGGATCAAATTCAGCAATAAATTCAATAAGTTTACAAAAAAGTTCATTATTCTTCTCATAAATCTTCTCATTTGTTCCCCGAAATGGCAAATTATTTCGTGCAAGTGTCTTCACAACCCCAATTATCCGAACAAGTATCATCTTCCAACGAACTCTCTCTTTCTCAATTAGATGTTCCATTCTTTTGTCAATTGTTTGTCTTTGTTCAAGTCCCTTTTGCAAGTCCACCCATCTCACAACATTAGTAATGTGTTCTAGATTCCTTGCATGCTCTCTAAGCTTTTTTAGAATGTTATGCCAATCATTAGTTCCTCCCTCGGCCATAGCACTTGTCATTGGCTTGGACTTAAATAATTTACAACAAAAACAAAAGACCTTGTCCAACTCATTTGAATAGACAAGCCACTTCCTTTCTTGCTTCTCACCATTGGGAAGGTGACAAGAATAAAGATTGGAAGCAAAGTGTCTCCCACGATTATTTTTCTTGGGAAATGCATCATTTTCTTTTAAGATCTTAATCGGACCTCGTCGAACCAACAAAATCCTCATTACATCGTTAATACTTTCCCACAATCCCATATCATAATTCACATCTACATCTTTCTCAAGGTCAAGCATACCTCGATCCTCAAGATTATCAATCACAGGAATGGTATCTTCATTATGCTCCTCCCTATAGTTTTCATTTGCTACACCTTTATCATGCCCCTCCCTAGATTCTTCATTCATTATATCAACATTTTCACTCACAAGTTCCTCCCTAGATTCTTCATTCACTATATCAACATTTTCACTCATAAATTGCTCATTAACTTGACTCGAAGAACTCTCTTTTTGTCTTCTTACAATAAATAGCTCAAAAATTGAACCTGCTAGGGATTTTTTCATTTCATCTTTTCTTTGCTTAATTTTTCTATTTTGAGATCCAGAATTTTGACGTCTCTTCATTTTAGTACCTATAAGTTACAAACTATAATACAAATTATAATTCATTCTTAATTATTTAATATTTAAAGTAAATAGCCGACATTCGATAATCAATAGAACATGAACAATTAGCGAGAGGTAAAAGATATAGTTATCGAAAAAGTAGAGACTAAATTAAGGTTTGTAATCCGTGAATAAACAATTAGGGCTTAGAATCTGTGAGAATAAACAAATTAAACAATTAAACAATTAGGAAGTTGAACCAATTAATTAATAAACACTTAATCAACTAATAAAAAATTAGGGCTTAGAACCTTTTAATTAAGCAAAGAAATAGTTAATTAATTAATAATTAAGCACTAATCCCGTAACCATTAGATGGATAAAAAACAATTGATGAATGATTAATTAAACACTACCGTAACAATTAGTTAAATCATTAGGGATAGGAACTTTTTTTTTATCGGAAGCTGGGACTTGGAGTGTAATTTACACATATACATGTGACATATATCGTATGTGAATATTTGATATATTATATATATGATGCACTATGCAGACATAGTACACAAAGAAAGAGAGAGAAAGAGAAAGAGTCAGAGAGAGAGAGTTACCTGGTCGGCTGGCCCTAGTGGTTGGCAATCGGCAAAAGGAGGGGCAGTGGCCGGTGGGTACTATGGGTTTGGTGGGGAAAGAAGGGCGGTGCCACAGTGGGTACTTGGTACTCCGTGGGTAGGTTTGGTCCATTTGGCGGTGTTCGACAGCAGAGGGAGGGGGGTTCTGCGGACTACAGTGGTGGCTACTGGCCAGCAGGCAGTGACGGTTGACGCTAGTGGTTTGGGAGGGAGAGCTGGAGTCGGAGGGGACTCAGGGGAGTCGGGGAGAGAGATAAGTCGGGGTGGGCTTGGGGCGCTTGGTGTTCTACAGACTACAACTACAACTTCTATGGGTTGTGTGTGGGGAAAATGGAGGACGGTCGGAGGGTAAAAGAGTCGGTCCATTTTTTTTTTTTGGCAATTAAAAAAAAGAATTTTTTTTGTTACCCAAGCCCAAGGTGTTGCCCAAACTCAGAGGCTTGTTGGGCTCACCTCTGAGCCGGCCCTGATAATGATAGTCACATGTTTTAACATAGATTTCTTAATTAAGGGAACACCTTACCTTTAGGCAAAAATTGGTACTCTCCTTGGAGAACCAATTATAAAACTTCCTTCTATCTTGGGAAATAGTATAGATGTTTCTTAAAAATTTTTAATGCCAAATATATTTTAACTTTATTAATTAAATATTTTCTCTATTATTTTTTTATTTTAATAATAAAAATATTCAAAAGTAAATATTAAAATATAATAAAAATGATTTAAGTAACAGTTTTCTTTCTATATTTTGTATCTTTCTTATTTAATTCAATGCATAATAATTCCTTAAATTCACAAAAGACAAAAAATTAAGTTAGGAAACACTTTTCAAATTGCAATCCGAAGGGAAAAGGATTTTTTTTTTTTTTTTTGGTGCCGCCGGGGGGGGGGGGGAGTTCTGGCGTTGGTTTTGGTTTTGGTTTTGGTTTTGGTTTTGGTTCTATGGATTACTTTCAAATTGGAATCTGAAAACATGCCTAGTCAGGAAAAGGATTTGGAGGGGGGGGATGTCTTGTCAGGAAAAGGGTGGGGATGGGGTGTCGACATCGTGTTTTATTATTTATCATTGAGAGGTTAAACTAAAATTTAACGGTATATATTTTTTTAAACTAAAATAGTATAATTATATCTCAACCGTCAATTAAAACCCAATTGTCCTTACTCTGCACGCCCAAAAGTCTAATGTCGATGTCTGACTGCAGGATTTTGAAGCCTCTGTAGCATGACTTCCACTAATTTTTTTTTTTTTTTTTCAATTGAAATTTTTACTATTTTCTTAACAGGATTGTGAAACAATGACAAAGCAGCCCAGCGACACGAGAGGTTTTAATTTTAAAATGTAAGGCTTCGTTTAGCAACTATTAGTTTTTAAGTACAAAAAAGTTTTTAAAAGTTTATAGTTGATTTTTTAAAAATTTTTAAAAGTTTATAATTGAGTTATCAATTATTAGTTTTTTATCTTTTTTTAAGATGGCTAAAGTTATCTTCCTATATTTTAATTTTTTTTAATTTTGAAATACAAAAATGTCAAATTAACAAAAAAATTAAAAAGTTAACTTTTTTTCTTTTTAAATACAAAAAAGAGTTAATTTTTTAATAATTAACTAGTGGCCAATTAATATCTAATTACAAAAAGTTTAGCTTTTTTCTTTCCCAAACTCAACCCAAGACCCGGTGGGCAATGTTTATGTTTACGGATTTTTTTCTTTTTCTATGTTATAAATTTTTTAAATTAATAATAAAAATGTATTTGTTAAAATTTTTTTAATTTTTTATTTTTAAAAAATAAAAATTTAAATAAAAAAAAAGTGTTTTCACTCTTTTTTTAATTACAAATGTATTGTCAATTTTAACACTTTGTTCATTTTTGTTGTATCATATTAAAATGAATTATTGTATTCAAATATTTCATTAAACTTAAATTATTTTTAATAAATAATATAATTAATTTAATTTAATTATTCAGATTAATATGTAATATATTTTATTAATTTATTTTTAAATTAATTAAATCAAATCAAATTAATTAATTAGTTATTTAATTAATATAAAATATATTTTATTAAATTATTTTTAATAAATATCATATTTAAATTATTATGAAATATAGTTTATTCAATAATATAATTAAATTATAACTAATATATTTTATATTTACTAAATTAATTATATGATATAATAATAATATTTTATTCAATTTTTTAATATATAACAATAATTAAATTATAATTTTATATATTCTATGTTTATTGTATTAAATTATTTTTAATAAATAATTAATTTAATTTAATTAATAAAATTTATTAATTTAATAACTAATCCAATTAATTAAATTAAAAATTAATATGAAATATATTTTATTAAATTCAATTAATTTTTAAAAAACCAATAAAATTAAATATTTTATTAAAATAAAAAATCAAATTAGTTAAATTAAATTAATATGAAATATATTTTATTAAATTCAATTAATTTTTAAAAAACTAATAGAATTAAATATTTTATTAAAATAAAAAAATCAACAATTGCAAATAAAATTGTATTTCCAAAATATAGTTTTACTTTTCATTTCAAAAAAAAATGACAATCACTTTGATTATTTTAAATAGATAAATATACACGAAAATACAAAAGCGTTACTTAACAGAGCCTAAGTGTTAATGTTAAGCTTAGAGAAGTTTATCTCTAATAAAAAAAATAATTTTTAAGTGAGAATATTTGTATTTCTCTATTAACTTATCTCACACCCAATATTTTTAATGATCATTCTATAATACTTTTAATGAAAAATAGTAATATAAAGTAACGGAAGCAAATGAATGAGTTTTGATTTATCATTTTCGTAATTTTTACCCCGCATTGATGTTGATGTGTGACAACTTTCTAACAAACGCACTACATGAATTACACGAACATGTAATGAAATTTCAAAAATATAAACAATTAGTATAATTTACAAAATCACATCAATGTTTTAATCTGGCGATCGCCAATCCCCCTCCTAATGTGGACCAAATCCCATTCCAAACAGACAACCCAACTACCAAGGCGGGCTTTTCCTTGTATTTACCGTGGAAAGAAGAAGAAGACGACAAAGAAAAAAGAAAAAAACCACGTTAGCTTGGTATTTTCCCGGAGCACACCCATTGCTCGATCCCTGGCCCAAGGCTTACGAGTAATGTTACATTTATAATATTTTTTTTTAACATTATTTTACAACATTCAAAATGAACTGATCATGACGGGTCATTACTCAGGTCACGACCAATATAATGTAAAAATACACTAGTCATTACTCGTCATAATCAATATAGTATTAAAAAAAATGTTAAAGAAAGAGTGTAAGAATCTTAAGTGACGTGATACACTGGTCTAAAACGACGTCATTTTTAATATTATAAAATAATGTTAGAAAAAAATATGGTAAACGTATCATTTTTCCAAGGCTTACCTTGTTTCTAAACCCTAGGGGAAATGCCTATAAATATAGACCCTCGACCTCTTCCTTGTCTCTTCTCCTGGCTTCTCTATCGCTCTCTCTTCTTTGTTATATATTTCCTTATAAAAAATTGTGGAATAGTAGCTTTTTGGCAGTGGCTTAAGCCACAATTAACGATGCATAGTATCAAATCATTACTTAATAATACTTGGAACACTCTTCTACTTGCATGTGTATTCATCCTCAAGTTCTTTAAGGACACTTGGACAAAACTATGTCAGGTATATATATATATATATATATTCTTCAATTACTCTTTTTAAATTTATTGAAACTTTTGTTATGTACAATATGGGTATTCGGTCTCTTGTTAAAAATTGACTGTAAATGCTTACTCTTTTTTTTTTTTTTTTGGATAAATATTGCTAATTTCGTAGTCATTTTAACTCCACATCCAACATTTCTATCTTTGTCTTTGTCCATGCATGTCTACAGAAGAAGAAAATCTTTACAACCAACCGAATTGTTGCTTTAATAGCTTTTGGATTGGAGGCTGCATCTGCTGTTGTAGAGCAAATTTCAAACGAACTAACGGATGAGCATGAATCCCATCCACCAAATCATCCAAAACTCTACATCCTCACTCTTGTTGCCGCCATATTTTCACTCCTTTCACTGCTATTGGCATTGTTTGAAATGATGCATAAGGTGCCAAGGTCAAGTAAATGGGTTGATTTAAAAGTTGAGTGCTTCAGCATCAGTTTTGCCTTGGCTCAAGCGATTTCTTCTCTGCTCCAGTTCACTTTTATACAATTTTATCATACCAAATACCCCATTCGCTTTTCGTTCCTTCCCTTAATCTTCGCACTCAATGTATTGATTTTAAGTTTTATTTCTCATTGGACGGACATCATTCAATGTCGACTTGTTTGTGGCCATCAAACTCTTAATTGCATCGGAGAGAAGGACGTTGATGGAGCATACGTGATAAGATGTTATAATTCTGGATGCTTTCACCACGTGAATTCGAAAAGTCAAATATACCATCACTTGTAATTAGTTCCGTTTGTGTAAACATTCAAATAAACGAAGTGTTAATAATAATAATAAAAATATAGAAAAATCAATTTTCCCTTCCAACTGGCTTGGACGTTTTTGCAGGTTTTCTTTCCTGTGCATCTATAATCAAACGTTGAAATGTCTTTAGTATGTCTTCGTATTAGTGCATGTAAGACTCATATATAATAAATAAAAAAAGAAAATAAAAAGGTCATAATTAATCTCAAATTAGAGGGGAAAATAAAAGTCTATACACATGATGATGATACCAAAAATGATCTTAGATGGGAAATGAGTAAGAATTGTGAAATGAGTCAGAATTACAATAATTTATAAGCGACCAATTTCTTTATCTCCTCTCTCCCTGACACAACACGCTTTAAAAGTCATACGTGAAAGTACTTATAAAAGGCTTACAGTCTACAGGCGAAGACAAATCATCATCATCAGTATTAAAAATGGATCATTATCACATAACATGGTTCGATAAAAAGGAAAAGAAACAGATTAGTAGTTCTCTCTCAACGTTACCGTCTTCTAGGATAAGGTCAAATAACAAACCAAAACAAGCTTTTCACTAACACTGATCAACCACTGAATCTTCTCAGTGGTAAGCTTCCGACCACAAGAAGTAGACTGATCTGGCAAATTCTTGAGTTCAGCTTCTCTCTCTCTCTCCCCCCCCCCCCACGGCAAGAGAAAATATGAAGACGGGAAAAATTAAAAAAAAAAAAAAAAAAGCCTCCCTTTCCCAACTCTGGGAGCCTAGCTAGTAGTAAAATATGGTATGGAATAGAAATTGATTTGAACAGATGTAAGTATAAATTTTCTTTTCAATTAATAAAATGTCAGATAACAAAATTAAAATTAAAAAAAAAAAAACTTAGTATTTAAGTATCTGAATGTAAATATGAAGTTATTTTAATATTAATGCCCATGATTCTAACGTAATTAATGCTACAAATATTTTTATACTCCAATATAAAACTTATATTATTATATTGAAAAAGAAAATTGGTAACAGCTAGCTACAACAACTAAACAATATTATAGCACGATGAAGGATTGGCGTGGCAAAATCCCAATATATTAAAAGAATGGAAAATAATGATAATCGTGGTGTAAAAATCATAGTTTTGGCTGCTTAGAAGAAACTGAGTCAGTCTGCTGCAGTACTGGAGGTGCTACAAGAAGGAACCACAATCTATGCTGTGGTTAGTCCATCCCACTAATTTTTTTTTGGATAATTTTTTTTTTATCCTATTTAAGATAAAAATTACTTACACTCTATAAACATTAAAAATTTACTTTTACATTCCTTTGAACTAAAGTGAAAATGTGAACGACTTTAAATTTTTAAGTGAAAAGACAAAAAATATCTATTAAAAATCAAATAAAATCAAGGATGGCAACTGTATGTATTATAAATTACATGAAGTATAAATATAAATTTTAAATTTATTTAGAGTCAAAACCATCATATTTTATAGTTTGTTTAACGTTTTCACTTTAATCTAAAATATAAAGGGTACAAAGTTAAGTTTTTCAAATTTAAATGTATAAGTAATTTTTATCTTAAGTATGACAGTTAAAAAATAATTATTTAAAATTTTTAATTATATATAATTATTTTTACACTATTTTATATGAACTTATTAACTCATTTTTATACATTTAGTTTTGCTAATAGGTTCCATTACTTTAATAATTTTTATTTTTTTTATAAAAGAGAAGAAAGAATAAAATTAATAATAAAAAAAATACAAAAACTTTGTAACATACCACTGCAATCATAACGAAACTCAAATCAACTTGCTTTGAAATATTCACTCAAGGACAATTCAATGGTGGGATGATGAAGTCAAAGTGACATGGCACAAGATGCCAAATCAACATCGATCAAAGCACATTCAAAACGGCACCCAAATTATAGGCCAGCAAGAGCAAGAAGCAAGCCAAACGTCGTAAGTAGGGTGGTAAAATTGACCCAAACTTATCAATTCATTCTATTAAACTCATAATAAATGAGTTTGGGTCCAATTATTTTATTAATTGGGTTATAATTGGATAACTTATAAAATACCTATTTATAAATGGGTGCAATTAGATTGTGAAATGGGACCCGTTAAACACCCATTTAAGTTAAAAAAACTAATTTAACCCCTATCTCTTTACACTATTCTCTCTCTCTAGCAATATTTACAATAAATGTATAATATATACATTATATATATATGATATGTGTATATATATATTCAGCGTATACAATAAATGTATAATATATATATTATATATAATTTACTTCTTCTTCCATTCTCTGTTCCTATTCTCCTCCATATTCAATACAAATTACACGTGCGTGTGCGCGTACACGTAAACACACACGCCCACACACGCATACACGCCTACACACACATGCGCGCACACGCCCATAAACACGCACGCACACCTACACGCGTGCGCGCGCGCACGCACACGCATACACGTCTACACACACACGCCTACACACGAGCGCACGCGCACACACACGCATATATGCCTACACATACGCACGTGCACACATACACACGTGCGCGCTCATAGACATGCATACACGCGCGCACGTGCATACACACACATACATGCCTACAGACGCGCGTGTGCGCACATGTATACATGACTACACACACATGCGCACGCACACACACACGCGTGCGCACGCATATACACGCCTATGCACGCACACACACGCATACATGCCTACACACGCGCGCGTGCGCGCACACATACATGCATACACGCCTACACATGCACGCGCGCGCGTACGCACACACACCCCCCACACACATATGTGCGCGCGCGCGCGCGTAGAGATAGAGAGTTGTTGATTTAAAATTAAATAAAAAAATAAATCGATTCGTACAAATTCAAAATTAACTGAAAAATGTAAATATAATATATAATATTATATAATATGTATAATATTATATTAATTAAAATAAATATTGATGTATTTATATATATACATTAATTGAAATAAATTTTTAATTTTTTTTAAAAAGTAAGTTGAGTAATAAGTAAATGAGTTGGATATGGGTTAATGAGTTTGATCTAATCCGTATTCAACCCGCCCATATCTAACCCGTCTTTTAAATGAGTGGATTTGGGTTGCACCCATTTAACCTGTTTAAACCCATCACTAACCCGCCCAACCCGCCCATTTTGCCACCCCTAATCATAAGTATGAAACAACCAAAAACCGGCAACAAAATCTAGGACAAATCAGTCCTAGAACAGCAAACAGATCAAAGGAACCATAGCAAAAGCAAATTCACCAACAAACTTGTCCAGAGCGACACCATATAAATATATAGCAGTAGGCAAAGCAGACCAGCATTTGATTTATCCATTCATTTATGGGCGAGCATTAACTTTGTCGATTGCAACTATTATAGTAGAGAAAGTGCTTTCATCTATGAAGACTACGACGCAATAATTAAGCAACGGAAAGAAAGATGAATGGCTAAATGGTTGTTTGATTCCATACATTAAAAAAAAAAAAAAGTTTTTGATCAAATTTCTAATGAAGTTAATCATGCAACATTAGCAAAATACGAAAACTCGATTATAAGGAAAGTGTTCCGAAGTTGCCTGAGCCAAGAAAATGTCAAAATTTTAAAGGCAGTGAGTGTTCCGAAGTTACACCCTACCAGCCACAAAGATCTATTCTGAAAGTGACACTAACCACTAAACACGACACTGATTCGCCATGCGGGGATCCCAAACAGCAACCAAGGGCATCACATTGATCCCAGTGACCCTGTTCTGAAAGTGACACCATCCCCGGCCTACCCGCAGGGGCAAGTCAGGATTTTGAATCTGAAGGGAAAAAAAATTATAATTGATATTATAAATTATATTTAGGATGCGTTTGTCACACTGAAAAAATTTAAAAATTTCTAAAAATTATTCATTTTTTATCTCATTGTACAAATTACAAACTCACAAGTTATTTCATTTTTATCAGTCCAAACGCTCCCTTAGTAAATAAAAAATGCCTTAGTAAATAAAAAATAAATTGATATATATATATATATGGTATAATCAATTGACCTTTCAATTTTTGTATTATATATAACAATTAAGAAAAAAGTAATTAAATTTTAGGAATACTAGTCTATAACCTAAATTTTTAGATAAATTTTTTTAATTTAAAATTTTATATGTACTACTGATAGTATTTTTTTTTTTACTAAGATCATACTATTTTTTAAAATTTTAAAGGGGACCGAAGCATAACAAAAACTTTTTTAGTCTAAATTTCATGTATAGGGTGGTATTTTCTAAAACATAGGAAACCACCCAAGACTCACTTGCTAAACTCACCTTCGTGGACATAGGTCTTTTAGAGGGAAGGGCCATGCTAGTAACCATTGGTGGAGCTAGCTAGTCTCCACGGGTACATGCTCACTTTGAAAAAAAAAAAAATTATACTAAAAAAAATATACTACATTATTTTCGGTGCCCAACTGTGTCTATTCATGAAAAAGAAAAAAATTTAATTTAATATCAATTGTACTCACTCAACAAAAAAATTAGTCTAGTATTAATTATGTCCACCCAATAAAATAAATAAATTATAATCTAATACATACCAATATAATTGTATTAAGTCCATCTAATACAATTAATTAACTTTATTTTGGCCGTCTTCTTTCTCTCTCTCTGTCCTCTCTTTCTAATTACAATCAAATTGTTTCTTTATTCTTTTTATGAATCTCTATCAATTATTTATATGTCTTATAATTTATGTCCACTCAGATAAAATTTTTCGGCTCCTTGTTGCCAGAATTGTTAGAAGGATGCTGGTGGCCTTTGAAGTACTATCGCGGTTTGAAAGTATAAGCATATCGGGATCAGACTCGATCGTGCACCACGACATGATGGAAAATATAGGTTGTATTTGTGTGCGCGCATGTGTTTGGAAGAAAAAAAAAATTAAAAAATTAGTGTATTAACGAAATTTAATTAAAAATAATTTAAAAAGTTAATAATTTTTTTTTGTAATTTTTGATAAAATTTAATCTCACAAAGGCCACCTCAATTGTACAAATTGATGAAGTCTTATGCAACCGTTCAGATCGAAGTTTGACCAGCACAGTCAATAAATCAGACGTCCATCAACCAAACTTCAAATTCTTGGCCGGAAGCAGTCCATAAATAAGGCAGGTTTTGATTTAAATTTTAAATTCATTTATTTTTAAACCCCACCCTTACTATGAATAATATATTACGTGATATTTAGTTTATTTTTTTATTTTTTATTTTCTCTTTTCTCTATTTTATATTTTAAAAATTTCAAAATAAAAAGACTGAAAATAGTTTATTTTTCTTCGTTTGAGATTTTTCTTATTTTGAGTTGAAAACAATCAAAATGACTTTTTATCTTTTTTATTTTATGTGTAAACTCATTTTCTATTTTTTAAAATAAGTTTTGAAAACCCAAGTATCTAAATGCATTTTGAATTATTTTCTTTATTTTCAAAAGTACAAAATGACAAATGAACTAAAAATAAAAAATTGAAAAAAAAAAAAGAAAACAAAAAAATGA
The DNA here is from genome assembly GCA_019916065.1 of Vitellaria paradoxa. NCBI lineage: Eukaryota > Viridiplantae > Streptophyta > Magnoliopsida > Ericales > Sapotaceae > Vitellaria > Vitellaria paradoxa. The sequence goes on from CM034239.1 coordinate 9,810,268, forward strand.
AAACAAACCAAATATCACTTCAATAAATCCAACTCAAATCACACCAATGCTCACCCTACACCTTATGATAGAATCTAACCTGTAACCACTTAAAAATCATAGTATCATTTCAAGCCCATTGCTATTGATCCATCACATGCATGCTACATTAAAATCCAACAAAATCAAACTCACATTTGTATTCAAATTAAAATGCACCAATTTATATACACAATTAAACCTCAATTTCGTTTAATTTCCACGATTGTGGTAGAGCATTGATAAAGTCTAGGTTATGGTACATCTTAATGGGGCGAGAAGGGTGGCATTAATTATGGTTTGTGATGGGTGGTGACAATTTTAACAAAATAGAGGTGACGATCGTGATAGTTAATCAAGGGATTAATAATGGTGGCAATAAGAAAAATAATGACTAAGATGATGATTCTGATAGTGATGAGGATGGTGAGTACAATTTGGTAGTCATTTCAGGGAATTTTTGGTAATGGTTGCCTGCGAGTCAAGACTAGAGTTATGACACAAAGACAAATGAGAATTCTAACGACTCATATAACTACTGACAGTATTTTGAGTTTATTTAGATTTAATTGGGTATTTATCTATAATTTAATTTTGGATCCTAGCTTAATTTAATTAACTATATTATTTTGTTTGTATAGAGATTTGGGCTAACTTTGATTTGGATAAAAAAAAATGCAATTGGACTAGAGTTTGGGTTTGCAATCTACTTGGATATAATTGAACCTAACTCAATTACCCAATTTGATTGACCCAATTTCTCATCCCAAAATGATATTTCCTAGAACCATTTGAACTTGTGATTGAGCTAAGGTTGTGATGGACTTATGATGATGTTGGGGGAGAGGGGGGGTGGACAAAAGACTAGGTGATGTACCACCTGGTCTTGTATGCAAACAAGTGTTGTATATGAAGCAACGTGTAAAGATTTATCCTATTAGGTCTCTCATCCCCATACCAATTGATACACTTTTCATCTTAGGTCTAAAATTAGTACTTCATTGTTCGTTCTTAAAAATGAAGTAATAAATAAAACATATACAAAATAGGGGTAAGCATCTGTCGATACAATTCGAAAATGATAACTTTCATAATCGAATTGAATATTTTCAAAAATTAGAAATAATAACCAAACCGATCAAACAATATATATTAACCAAATCGAATTATTTTGGTTTAGTTATGGTCAGTTCGGTTAAATAAGTTTACTAATTTAAATATATTCTTTATAATTTAGTTATAGAGATAAAATAATAATTTTTTATTTTAAGTTCAACAAAAATCATAATGTCATCGAAGCACTAAAATTCTAAATTTTAAATTACAAAAGCTAATTAATATATGTTTTCATTAAACCATAACTAAGAAAATCAGATTTTTAATGAAATTAAAAAATAACAGCTTGAATTTAAAAAAAAAAAAAAACAAAACAAAGACTGGGTGATGTACCATCTTCGTATGCAAACAAGTGTTGTATACGAAGCAACCTGTAAAAATTTATCCTATTAGGTCTCTTATTCCCTTACCAATTGATACACTTCTCATCTCAGGTCTAAAATTACTACTTCATTATTCGTTCTTAAAAATGAAGTAATAAATAAAACATATACAAAGTAGGGGTGAGTATCGATCGGTACAGTTTAAAAATAATAATTTTCATAATTGAACCGAATATTTTCGAAAATTAAAAATAATAATCAAACCAACTAAACAATATATATTAACTAAACATTAACCAAACCGAATTATTTTGGTTTAGTTATGGTCAGTTCGGTTAAATAAGCTTATTAATTTAAATATATTTTTTATAATTTAGTTATAGAGATAAAATAACAATTTTTTATTTTAAGTTCAACAAAAATCATAATGTCATCGAAGCACTAAAATTTTAAATTTTAAATTACAAAAGCCAATATATATTTCCATTAAACCATAACTAAGAAAATCAAATTCTTAATTAAACTAAAAAAAATAGCTTGAATTTAAAAAAAAAAAAAACAAAACAAAACAAAAATAAGGTAAAGACTGAAGTGGCAGTATATAATTGCATACACTAAAGAATGTAAGTAATATGTTAGTTATTTAATTATCCGAAATTCAAAAGGTATGGCATTTCAAATGTTAATTATATTTAACACTATATATAATTATTTATTAAAACTTAAGAATGAATACTTTAATAGTTTTCTTTGGAATTTTAAAAGTCATAAAATTTCAAAAATTAAGTGTACTAAAATCAGTTAATTATATATATATATATATATATATATATATATTAAATATTACATATTTTAATTTGCTTAATTCGGTTTTAAAAATTCAAAACCATATCCAAAACCAATAACCTTTATTTTTAAAAAAATTAACCGAACCAACCATTGCTAAAATAATAATCGAACCGAACTTCTTAAATTTGGTTGGTACGGTTCGAAAACCAAATTTTAACCAAATTGTGCACACCCCTAATACAAAGTAACTATTAACCAAAATAATAAAAAAATAAGATAAAAATACTAATATATAAATTAATAAAATAATAAAAATAAATATTTCAACACTAATATTTTAACTTCTCATCGTATAAAGTGAAATTAGTAAGAATGTAATTTCAAACTTAATTGGAGAGGGTCAGGGTCAAAAAATTTTATCTACTCATGCTTTCCGCTCCCAAAACTTTATTCGTTTTGTTTTTTTCCTCTACCCCACTCCATTAGGGTAAAATTGCATCACGTTGTCTGCATCCAACTCCAAGGTTCAACAAATGCACAGCATGGCTTTTCAAGGCAAATCTTTTTATTCACACGCAAGCAATCAACGATTATCGGAAGTTTAGTCTAAAATTCTTAAGAAATTAATTTTTTATGATTACATTAGTAATAATTAGACAAAAAGGGAATTATTTAGGATAGATTCATTAAATAATGGGAGTAGAATAGCAAATTGAATAATTAGAACACTATTTTTAAAGATAAAGAACAGCGTGAACTTTTTATAAAGAATCTTTGGAATGGCAAGTCCCTCGTCATCTTCGAGCCACAAGAAGCCGTCGAAGGAGATACTTGAGTCGAACCCCCTTTCTTCTCCACGGCAAGGCAAAATTTAAGGAGGCAAAAAAATAATAATAAAATAAAAAAATAAAAAGACACTTGGGTCAAAACCTAGACCAAAGCTGCCTAAACCCGGCCCAGGGTGGTAGCCTAATCGAAGAGGTTGAACTTGTGCCCAAGCCCGCCTTTTTATGAAATCTCGAAAGTCGTGCTTTTATGACTCCTTATAAGGCTCAAGCGTTTTGGGCCTTCAGTAAGCGGAATACCCACAGCAGTATACATGTGTGGGTTAAACCCGGGTTCTAAAAAAAAAAAAAAAATCAGCCTAATTCAAAATTATGCGAATAAAAAGTATAGTAAAGCTTGGAAAGATCCTAAATTATCCATATCAAGGGTAAAATACAAAAACTACCACAATAAGGACCGTTGCACAATCGTTAAACTGAAAGCAAAAATGTAAATTTACAAAATAAAATACAAAAATCACTCTTACAGTTTATTCTTAGTATTTAAGATCCATAACAAGGATAAAGTATAAAACTATCATAATAAGGGCCATTACACAATCATTAGATTGAAAGTAAAAAAGTAATTTTACAGAATAAAATACAAAAATCACTCTTATAGTTTATTCTCGGTATTACTTTAGTCGCTTACATTTCAATTATAATAGTTAAATTCTTATACTTTCAGTATATATTAGAAATATATTTTATTAAATTATTTTTAATAAATAATATAATTTAAAATATATTTTCAATTTGAAATATATCGGTTATTTGATATGTGCTTCGTTCTCTTAATATATATATTGATATATGCATATATATATATATATATATATATATATATATATATATATGCATATATGTAAATGTTGTTGATGGATGCTACCTTCTCTCATATAACACCCACTTCCTAGCTGTTTCCTTTCCCCCCGACTGCACGCTTGATTTGTATTCTTGACGAGTCAAACACCACGTCGGTGCCATTAAAAAGTTAATTTCTTTGAACCCCCTTATTTACGAAAATACTTGCATCTTCTCTTCTCCGGCAAAAACCGTCGTACAAGTCAATTAACTCCTTTAAGTAATTTTCATATTTTTAAATTAATAAATATAAAATTATATATGTTGCAATACAATTAACTCCTTCGTTAATATGGTAATATTTTAAATTCTTTGATCATTAGAATTTTCAAATTTAAATCTTTATTTATTTTCTTAAAGTTGTATGACATTTTATAACACGGTGCATTTGTTTTTTTACTTATTTAATAAATTTGGATTTGATATACAAAATTAAGTGTTAGGTGGTTAATTTTTAATTATTTTTATTTTTTGTGTTATATGGAAGAAAATTTTAATGTATCTAAATTTAATTTATAAAAGTTCTATTTCACTGCATTTTACATGAATATTTTGGATTTTCTTTTTACTGAATATGTGCATTTTATTTATTTATTAATAACTTTTTCTTAAATGCATTCTCACGTAGCAAATAATATAGGGCAAATTATACTTGTCTTCCCTTGTAAGCAATTTCATTTATTACTCCTCAACATCTACAAATTATATTTATTTTTTTTTTTAAAATGTTATTAATATTGACTCCTCTTCGATTAAATAAATTATTAAAACTTAAACAAAAAAATTAAATTAACTAAAATTTTAAATATTCTTCTTATTTTACTTCTTCATCTCTTACATATTCATTGGTTTTCTTTCAAAAAAAATTCCAAAACTAGTAAAAAATAAGTAAAACAAATAGTTAGAATATTGTTGATAAAATTAAGAAACCTCTAAATGAAAATTAAGTTCTTATAGATCAAGGAAGCATTAACAAATTCCAGTGTGATTTGTTAGCAAATCATAGGATGCCCAATGATTTGAGCAGCTGAATTTGTTGAAAATTCTATTTCCTAATTAAATTAAGTTTTTAGTTTTTTTTTTTTTATAAATATGCGTCTATATATAATACAAAATAGATAATGAAGAGAGAACATATTTTATAGTTTTTAGGGGATAAAATTATTTTGTAAGAGAGATAAATTGTCTTTCTCCTACTTTAATTCATTCTTGAGTTTGTAAATTTTAGAGAATTTTAAGGTGGACTTTCTAAAGAGTTAAAAAACTTTTCCACTTGGTTTAGGTGTATCAAGGAGTCAAGTAATAGATCGAAAGAATTTGTACGAAGAGTCGTAGAGAGTTCAAGTAAGATTTTGTAACTTAATCTTATAGTAGAAATCGTTTTAAGATTTTTCCTCGAATAAGATTTTCTTTGTTTTTTTTAGTGCTTTCTTTGTTATTTTTTAGTGCTTTCTTTGTGATTTTGTCTGAATTTCTTATTATTGATCTAGCTATTAGCTATTTGTTAAGAGAAGATAGATGTAATTTATCTAATTTTTATCACTTTATTAATTAAATATTTTCTCTATTATATTTATCTTACTTAATAATAAATATTAAAATATAATAAAAAAATGATTTATATGCATGTAAAGAAAAACTAAAAACAATCATGCCGTCGTTTTCTCAATTTGCCCACGTCACCACGGACCACACCATCGGTCGATCCCCGCGCAAGACTTGCTTGTTTTTGAATCCCCGGGGGAATGCCTCTAGCGCCCTCTTCTCCGTTATTAAACTCAACTTAGGCGGTGTTTGGAAGTTTAAAAAAATTTAAGTTTTGATAAATTTTTAGGTGTTTTTTTATATTTTTTTGTGTGTTTGGTTGAATTAAGTGGAATTTTTAGTATTTTTTAGTAACTTTTAGGTGTTTGGTAAATTTTTTACTGTAGCAAAACAAAAAAGTAGTACTTTTTAAGTGTTTGGTATGTTTTTTTACTATAGCAAATCAGAAAATGTGTAATTATGAAGTGTACTTTTTACTGTTGTAAATCAAAAAATGAAAAAATTTGTGATTTTATCAAACACACAAAAAAATAACTTTTGATATTTTTTTTCTAATTTTTGAGTTGCCAAACGGACTCTTATTTGTATTTCCTTATGAAAAATTGTAGAATAATAGCGTTTTGGCAGTGGCACAAGACACAATTAACGACGCCCAGCGCCAAATCACTACTTAGGGGCGTTTGGTAACAAAATTTTTGGTAAAAAATTATTAATTTTTAATTTTTAACTGTTTAGTAAATCATTAATTTTTGTCATTTTTTAACTTTACTATAATAACTTTTCAACTCAAAACTTATCAAAAGTTACTAAAAATTATAAAAAAATTAGTAAAAATTATCAACAATTACTAAAAAAGATCAAAAGTTACCAAAAATTTTATCAAACATCAAAAGTTACAAAAAATTGTTAAAAATTACTACTTGTTTCACCAAACATATCAAAAATTATAATTACCAACTTTTAACAAAAAATTAAAAATTATTAAAAATTATGTCTCTAAACACCCTTAAAAGATATTTGTAACACTCTTTTACTCGCCTATGTATTCATCCTAAAAAGTTCATAAAGTACACCTAGGCAAAACTATGTCAGATATATCACTCAATTCAATATTTTCAGTTTAATTCTCAAATTAGTAGAATAAAGATTGAAATTAAATAAAAAATAATCCAATTTAAACCAATTCAAAAAATAATATATAATTATACATATTAATATATAACACATTATTTATTTGGATATTTAGGTATCGAAAATAAGTAAATTAACCTAACTCGAGAAGTGAACTGGCCCAAACCAATTTAAGTCAACTTTAAAATCGAACTAACCGAACTTGATATTTTCAATTTCATTCGATTCTATTTTAACTTGAAATCAGTTTGGGACTACATCATGTCAATCCAAATTAATTCGAAAAAAAAAAAAAAGATAGTTGAGTTGAGTTTATTCCATATCTCTATTGGCGAATCCTCCTAAATAACTTATTGCATCACATCATCATCCAAACATAATCTGATCATCGCCATAGTCCTTGCTTGAAGTTCAAGCCGATCTGTTTCTTCCATTTTTTGAAATTTCGTCGTTGTCAATATTTTCACTATTTTTTGTTACACCAATGAATCTTTCACCCTTTTGTGCAACAATTCAAAATTTTTTGTTTTATTGAACCTACCACATCAAACTTTGCAAACGAAGATGTTCTTCCAGACATATTGAAATACCTTGCTTTGATACCAATTTATCATGCGAAAACCGTGAATCACTTTCTTCCAACACCCTAAAAAATAATGGCAAGACTCACCCACTCACAATGAAATAACACAAGATTTAAGTGACTCGGTAATTTGCCTGCATCCATAAGCATGGTAAAATTAGTTTTTAATTATAGAAAAATTCTAACAATGGAGCAAAAATTATAAGAGAAATATGAGTGAATCTTAAAGAATCTATAGATAGCCCTGTCACTTTTTTCTTAATTTTTCTCTCAACCCTAACCTTTGAAAACCCTAATCTAAACTAGTTTTGATGTATAACATGTCCTAATTATATAGGAATAAAAAAACTCAATTAAAGCTAGACTTGGGGATGGGAACGGGACAGATCGGAGGCGGATATAGTATTATCCAAATCCAAACTTCAAATCATTCACCTACCTCCAAATTTGCTCCGAACTCCAAACAGATATTTTTTTGGACCTTCATCCCCGCTCCAAACGGAGAACGGATATATCCACGGATATCCAAAACTCCAAACCATTTGTTCACCTTCGAATCTGCCCTTAAGTTGTATGTAACCTATTACTACCAAATAATTCATCTCCAAAATCAAAATAATACATAATAACATATTTTGTTAATAATGTAATACATTTCAATAATCTAGAGTCCCAAATGATATTTATTATAAAATTTTAAATTTACCTCTTTAAGTTTTCTTAAATTTTGCGTATGAAAGAAATAAATTAAACTTTTAAAACTTCAATTTGCACAAAAGTATGAAAAAAAAATTAAATTTATAATATCTTTCCCAAACACACCCTAATTAATACAAAATGATGACAATTTTTGTTTTAAATTTATTTATCAATGTTCATTTTAATGATAATAGTAGTGAGGTCCAATAAATCTAGAGTATTATGAATGTGAATATTATTTGTCATGATATAGTAACGATGTTGTCATTATGGTTTCAAATGATTTAAGGTTATTCAAATATTTTTCAGGATAAATCGGGACAAATCGAGGTAGATTGGGGCAGAGTCGGATTGAATATCGAATTCGGGGAAGATTGGGGCGGAGGCAATGCTATCCCCATATCCGATCCAATATCCAAATTTTTTAAAAAAATCAAATCTAAATCCGATCCAATCTCTAAAAAAAATTCAAATTTCACATCCATTCAAATCGGATAAAAAATCGGATTCGGACGGGTCGGACAATATGCCCATCCCTAGCTAGACTCAGAAACATACTTGAAATAAAATAGTCCGGACTCAAAAAACTTACTCGAAATAAAATAGTATGTACCATAGAGTTTAACTCTCTCAACCCCCAACCTTTTATGTATTCCCGTAAGTAACATTGTGTCAGAACTCTAATAAATAATTAAACAATGAAAAGGGAGATGAATGGTTAAATGGTTGTTTGATTCCGTAAATCAAAAAAGAAGTTCTTGATCAAATTTCTAATAAAGTTAATTATGCGATATTATCAAAATATACTCAATTGAGAGAGGTACAGTAACTATCGTTATGGTAGTTGGGCGAAGGGATAAGGTTATGCTTTTGCAAAGTGACAGAAAACAAATATTTCCCTATATTTTTAATTCTTTTTTAACTTTTTTTACAAAGGAAAATGTTCCGAAGCTGCCCATCGAGAATTAGTGCTGGTATTCTTAAAAATTGTCAAAGACAATGCATCGCCAACGTCAATTAAATAGTAGAATGATTCCTACAAGCGACCAACTAAAAGAGAATTAGAGAGGCAAAGGTGGGACACGTATGATGAAGCCAAACAAAAGAAGAACACAGTAGATAAAAATCATATTATGAAGGTCATGATAAAAGCAAACAAAAAAAGAACACTGTAGCTGCTAAAACTCACATTACGAAAGCCATGATAAAAGCAAACAAAAAAAGAAACAGTAGATCCTAAAACCCTCATTATGAAAGTGGCCACAAGACCCTGACGAATCCCAAAAATCGTACTTTGAAAGTGGCAACATGACCCATACGAAACCTAACCTTGTTTCCAAACCCCATAGAAAACGCCTGTATATATAAACCCTCGAACTCCCTTATCTCTTCAACCTCCTCTATCGCTCTCTTCTCTGTTATTGAACTTAACATATCTATTTCCTTATGAAATTTTGTGGATTAGCTTTTTGGCAGTGGCTCAAGACACAATTGACGATGGGCAGTGCCCAAGCATTACTTAGTGATACTTGGAACACTCTTCTACTTGCATATGTATTCATCCTCAAGTTCTCAAAGGAGACTTGGAGAAAACTATGCCAGGTACATATGTATAATCTCCAATTACTCTTTTGTTATGCACAGTTTTAGTGCTTTTTTTTTTCCCCAATGTAATCTGGATGTACTCCAATTAATTAATTTAACATTTGTTTTACTTGATAGATTGGGATATAATTAAGAAGAGATAGAGGCGGATTCAAAATTTAAGATTAATTTGAGTTGAATAAAGAATTTAAAGACAAAAAGGCCATGGGAGCTCTATAGGTTTGTTTAAAATGTGATTTAAATAATTTTTTAATGTTTGGAGTATAACTAATAAAAAAATGTAGAGATAAAAAATTGTTCAAAAGGATTTTGATTTGTTCAAATGGATTCTAAGCAGATACTCTTTGATTTTGTGACATAACTTTTTAAAATTTATAAAGATTTTATTGAAATTTATAGACACTTGTTGAGATTTGTAGAGATATAAAGATTTAAATAGTTTATAAAGATTTACTAAATTGTGGTGGAAAAGTTTTGTAGGGAATTAAAATAATTTGAAGAGATTTGTAGATTTTTTTTGTTATTTTTTTAGCACTCTAAATAGTTTAAAGGCAAAATAAATTAAAGTTTAAAAAAAAATAAACTGTGTTACAAAATTTAAGATAGATTAAATTTTAAGAAAATATATATTTTTTAAACTAAAAAAAAAATTCTTTGGCTAAACTATCCGAACTAAAGCTCGAAACAGTTCTAAGGTACATCCACCCTGAGAAGAGATGAGAAGAGATAGGGGTTGTGATTCCCTAGGATACCACTATTATTAGGTATTTTATATTTTGTCATTAAAAAAATTTAAGTGTTTGGCCTCTGTTAAAAATTCATTGTAAATACGTTTTTTTTTTTTTTTTTTTGTAGATTTGGTTTTCTCACATCGGCAATATCTACCAAAAAATAATTAGTGTAAAAATAACACTTGACAAATTTTGGTTGCAAAGAATTAGTAAAAATTAATTTTTTTTTTTTTGTGGATCCATCTAACATTTCTAGTTTTGTACACGTCCACAGATGAAGAAAATCTTTACAATCAACCGCATTGTTGCTTCAATTGCCTTTGGATTGGAGGCTGCATCTGCTACTCTAGAGCAAATTTCTAAAGAACTAACGGATGAGCATGGACCCCACCAGCCAAATCGTCCAAAACTCTACATCCTCGCTCTTTTTGCTTTCATAGTTTCACTCCTATCACTGCTATTGGCACTGTTTGAAATAAGGCATAAGGTGCGAAGGTCAAGTAGATGGGTTGATTTAAAAGTCGAGTTCTTCAACATCGGTTTTGCCTTGGTTCAAACAATTTCTTCTCTACTCCAGTTCATTTTAATACAATTTTATGATACCAAATACCCCATTCGCTTTTCATTCGTTCCCTTAATCTTCGCCCTCATTGTATTGATTTTAAGTTTTATTTCTCATCCGAAGGACACCATTCAATGCCGACTCGTTTTTGGCCATCAAACTCTTAATCGCATCGGGGAGAAGGGCGCTGATGGCGTGTACGTGATAAGATGTTACAATTCTGGATGCTGTCAGCACGCGAAAAGTCAACTATACCATCACTTATAATTAGTTCCGTTTGTTTAAACATTCAAATAAACGAAGCTTTATAAAGCATATATATATATATATATATATATTGAAATTAAATTTTCCTTCCAACTGGCTTGGACGTTGCTGTTGGTTTTCTTTCCCGTGCATTTATTTGTCTTTGTCCCCTACTGTTGCGTACTATTTTTTTTTCCTTGCCATTTTTTTTTGTAAGTACATTTTTTGCACAAAAAAATATAGAAATACCCATTTCAAGTCTAAAAAGTTGCCAGAAAAAATCAATACTTGTCAGGTGGTCAACTTTTTAATATTTGAACTGTGTAGCTAATTGTGTCATTTTTATAATTGGAAGAGTGAGTTTTCTACAATTTAATCATCAGCCTGCTTGAATGCATACTAAGTGTACCTCCAACCGGATTTTGGCATACGCTAATGAATGTTGCTTTAAATGGTGAGCAAAGTGCATTATTAATTAAGTTTTTTTATTTATTATTATTTTTTTTTTGGCAACAATCTAGTTGCTTATTCTGTAACAATTTTTAATGATAGATGTACATTATTTTAAAATTTATGAAGGTCATAAAAAGTTGAAGTTTTTTTTTTTAAATTTTATATAGTCTCATGAAGAATTATGAAGCTCCAAACCGGGCCTAACTATTTAGCTATGCTCACATAAATTTATTTTGGAAAATGTGTTTATTTTTAAGTTTTATACAAAATTTAAGGTGACTGGACGACTGGACTTTTGGATCCCCTGACTTGATCTTCAAATTTTTTCAGAATGAGCTTGGATGTTATTTTTAAACGTGTTGAAAATATAAGGTGTATTTAGAGTTATATAAAATTATATAAAATTGTAAAAGTTAATGTCTCGTGTTTTGTGTAGTGAGTGAAGAATTTAAATTTTATTATCTCGTAATCCGTATTTATAGAAATTTGTAGAATTTTGTATTATATTATTTAACTCCAAACACAACAATAGAGATAAATGGAGATATTAGATATAAAAATAAATGCACAATGCCTTCCGTTTACGTTTTCGCATTCAAGAGATGAGAATATCAATTAAAGGAGCCAACAGCAAAAGTAAATATACAGCTTAATTTAGAAATGTTTCTTTAACATGTCCTCGTGTTAATGGGAGTAAAACTCTATCATAAATATAAAGAAAAATTCAATGTCATCACGGAAAAAAAAAATCAAAATACAAACATGGGCAGATAAAAAGAAACAAATTGATAGAATTTAACTGAATATGTTAAAAATCGTACGTATATCAACAAATTCACGTATAATTCAACAAATGCCCACATAAATATAAGTTAGAAATACTTCAGACCAAACTACTAAGTGACAGCGCCAAGCGTGGCCGCCACTGAAATCTGACAAAAAAATTATAAAAAAATAATTTTTTTTTCTTCAAAGTTTATACTTTTATAACTAATTATTATATCTCGTATGTATGTACTGTATATAATATACTATTTGCACACATGTAGAATTAAAATTTTATTAGACTTAGAAAATTTGAGCAAGATGTTCAACTATGATTAAAATTCTAACTCCACAATGGTCAAACAACCTAACTACTAATCCAATCAACCAAACTCAATGTAAACGAACTTCACAAATATACCAAATCTTAAATACAGTACGAAATATAAATAAAGAAAACTCGCGGTGTTACATTAACGATTGTTGGCCAATGAAATACAGCTGGCGAATAGGTATAGGCTGAACATGGAGGTGAAAATGTTGCGTCCAGCTCATAGGAGCTCTCGGCTCGGCTGCCATTGTGAGACCCGAAGTCCTTATACATCAACCAATTAATGGGCTCCACTTTTGAGCAATAAACAATTAAAAAAAATGATATTTTCCACAATCACGCGCACTTTCGCCCCAGCTTCTTTCATTTTAGTCCACAAAAATTCATGCATGCCCACACGTCATCCAACTTTGTCGCATCTGGTAAGGCCAAAGCAACAATCGCCAGCACTAATTCACAAACCAAAGGGAAAGAATACATAAAAACTACAAATGCTGCCCTCGTTTTGGCAAAATGCAACCTTGCAAACCGTTATCACATAAGAAAATAATATAATAAAAGTAATTATCTAAATAACGATAATGTAATAATAGTATCATGAGTAATTTGAAAATACTATGACTTTATATGTTCATCTTTTACATCATTTGATTTATTTATATCATTTGATTTATTTATAATTTAGAATTAATTATTTACAAATTACAAAAAAGGTAATTATTTTCGTAATAAAATTAGTTTTCATATTTTTATGATTCCCAACATATATAGGTCCATCACTATTGATAGGAAATTAACTTAATTGATTGATCAAGAAAAATAATGACATTTCTATAGTATATAAAACTAGTATTTTAAAAATAATTATGATAATATAATAAAATTTATAAGAATAATTTTGGAATGTCTCGAAGTAATTTTGAGTTGGGCAATGGATTGCCCCTGTACAAGTGCATCGTGTTGAGGAAGGGGCTTGCTTGCATGTAAATAGTGGGAATAAAATAGTAGAGGAAATTTTGTGCAACTGTAATATAATTAGGGTCAGATCATAGTTTGCTCTTTTGGATAGAGGAAAATGGGGGTAAAAAAAAAAAAAGAAGAGGGAAGAAAAAATTTTAGAATTCAATCACTTGTTCCTAAGTTTTTCTTAGGAATAAAAAAATGAGTGCTAAAATTTTAAAAATTTCATCCTTTCAAAAATGAGTGGGAATATAAAAGATATAAAAGTGAATTAATAAAATTTTTAAAATAACATATTTCTCCATAAAATAAAAAATAAAAAAATTATAAACATAAACTAAATAAATTGATGACTCTCCAACTTTTCAAAGAATTTAATGGTAAAATAATAATATAATTTGTTTTCCTTTTATTTCTTTCAGCTCACAAATAAAGAGAAACAAATTTAATATCACTTATTTCCCAATTAATATTTTCTTTCATTTTCTTTTCTTTTCTTTTCTCCAACATTCACAAACAAAAAGAAAAGAAAAAAAAAGTTTTAAAATACTACCAGCCCAGGTATAGCCCACCCAATTCCAGCCCACACCTTCGGGTTGGGCTATAGTCTGAGACCTCCCAGCCCAGAATGATTTTTTTTTGTTGCCAACCCCATAGGCCCTGTCCGGCCCAACCAAAATAGTAAGCCCGGAAAAAAAATTATTTCACGCGATGTGTGATGTTTACGTGGCACGCATCCAATGATGCGAACTAAGAGTCTAAGAGATGGGGAGCCTGAAGGTGAGCTCTTCAACTTAAGCTTCTTAAATTTAAATCTTATCTATTGAATTCGCATGAATTCTATTCCACCGTTAAAATGGTAAATCAATCCATATGCTCTTCTCTTTCGCTAAGCTTGCCTCACCCTCTCTCTCTCTCTCTCTCTCTGTCATTAGCGTTGCCTCACATATGAGTCCGACCAAAATCAGCCAGAGTCGTTCACTGTCACCAAGAGCTCGAGCGCTTGGGTAGTCCACGTTGTTGTCAACGTTGATCTCGCCAGTGATAACTGATTGCTGATAATATGGGTTTCTCTTTTTTGACCGTTGCTTTTATGTAGTTGATTACATCAGTTTAGACTGAAATTTGAGGTCACATTATGTTACATTTGATATCATTAATTTATGGGTGGCAGTATCGGCACTCTTCCAAATGTTTTTCCCACTCCTCATTATTTTTTTCCTTTATATAAAATTATAAAACTAACCCTACATTAAAAATTAATTAATACAAAATACATCAAATATTATAATTACCTTCCCTTTCTACTTATTATTACAAAACTAACATCCTCTACTTTTCACTTTTCTGCGACATCCTCCGTGTTAAATTAAGAATTTACTGTCAATTATAATTTTAAGAAATCATGTGATATAGCTTTTTAATATGTTTTTTAAATTAACTTTGTAAGTATATCTTTTAAGTTTATTTTATCAAAAATTAAAAAAAATTGAAAATAATTCATACATTAACAAAAATATTTGAAATACTGGTAAATCGAATTGAAATTCAATCCCAATATCCATCCCCAAAATTAGCCACAATTAAATAAAAAAAAATTTGACCCTGTTCAAAATAATTCAACAATTTTAATAAAAACCCTTTATAAATTACTAAGTTAAAAAAAATACAAATAGGAAATATAAAAAAAAAATCTTAATAGAGAAAAAAAAGCTTGACAATGTAATAACATATACACCAACAAATATTAAAAAAAATACAAAAATATTATATGCAATTTGTTTCAATTGCTCTACCAAGAAATCAATCACATGAAAGAGGGAAATTAAAAAAAGCTAATAGTTGCTTTGTTATTTTAAGGATTCGATGATTCATAATTATATGAAATTTGCTCCATATTACTTGTAAAAATATATATATATATAATCACATTCAAAAGTTTTACTTCAACATAATCCTCTTTTATATTATTTTGTTTAAGATCTAATAAACTAAAAATATATATATACGGTGAGAGTATACATAAGATTATGAAAAATGCATTTATAAAAAAGTGAAAAATAGAGTTAAAAAAAATGAAAAGTGGAGGATATTAGTTTTATAATAATAAATGAAAAATGATGATAATTATGATACTTGAGGTGGTTTATATTAATTATCCTCCATTAATTACAAAATTAGTTTTGTAATTTTGTAGAAAAAAAATTACGAGCAAGGAAACTTTTTGTAGGGGTGCTAATATCCTGGCCTTTAATTCATGTATATTATTACAACTGATTGAAAAGAAATCTCATGATTGAAAAGAAATCTCACAATTGTTACTGATAAGTAATTATTTCATAGGTCTAATCTAATTATGGGGGTATTTATTAGATAATATATCTTATTGCACGTGATCATCAATAATGTAATTTTCTGATTTTAATTGTTTGGACGTGGGAGTCTTCCATTAACCCCACTCACAACTATAAATGTTTTGGAAATTGAAAGATCAATGGTCTTCCAAGGATAGAGAAATTATCTAATCCGGCCGGCCTATGTATGGCAAACTAAGAGAACTTGAACTTGAGTACGTGTGTTATATTATTTTATTTATTCAATTTTTATTTTTGAGCCTACATGGAAAAAGTTCTTGGATGGATGACTCTGTTAATAGGCTTGTCCAATAGCGAATGTGTAGCCTATTTTATTGAAGATCGTAATCAGAGCACTCGATCACTAATTTGCTAGCTTTTTCCTTCTTCTTAACTCGTATGATATTGATTAGGCGGCAAACAATTTACTAAGGCGGCAAAAGATTTTAGTATTAGACAAGTAACTTGCGAATGAACTTCTTATATTCGTGTGGGAAGTTAGATGAATAACCTCGAATGTATTTTTAAAACTCAAGAAATAAACAAGAGTAATTTAATAAAGCTCGCGATCAAGCTTATTTATTGTTTAGCGAACAATTTCATTTAAATATTTGCGAATAATCTAATTGAAATATTCATGAATAAACCTGTTTACTACTGATAAACAGTCTCGTTTAAATGTTCATAAATAATCCCATTTTATAACTTGTATTCCCATTTAAACATTTTTTGACAACATTATGAAAATTCTTTTTTACTATTTACGAAAAATATTAAAAAGTTTAAAATTAAATATGCTAATATAAAGTTTGTTTGTTAAGTTAGAAAACATTGTTAAACTTGTTCATTAATTTATAAGCAAGCAAGTAGGTTTATTAAAAAATTTATGACCAAACTTAATAAAAAATCATAAATAAGTTCTACAAAAGTACATAAATAAACTCATTTGTCGTAAGTCAAGTTCAAACTTATTTATAAATTAATAAATCAATCCTGAACACAAGATTTCAAGCTCAATAAAAATTTGCCATGAGCTTAAACTAAACAAAAATCTTAACGAACAAATTTAAACATAATATTTCAAACTTGATAAAATCCTTTTCTCTCATTCCTAACGTAGCTGTGGATTCCAATCTCTTTCCCCCCTTCCTGTTGAAAAATTAAAAAAAAAAGTTATTTATAAACTAAAATAATATTATAATTTTTATAAATAATTTTTTAAAATAAAAGTATACATATTTTAAATTAAATAATTTTATATATCAGCATATAGAACTATATAATTATAACTAATATATAAATAATTATATAAAATAGTACGTATCAAAGTAGAAATTATCATTCCCATCTCCATTCGTATGCTTGTTTAGGGATTTATTAAAATCTCTCGCTCTATTCTCGTTCCTAGAAAGAATATATCCATATCCTATTCAAAGAAAATGGAACAAACACAAGGTTGAACGAAATTTGGATAAAAATTTAACTCAAGGAATCCAATTACCCGCATTGGTGCGGTGGGTTGGGATTTAAATAATAAAAATTTATGAAATAAATAATAAAAATTTAATAAGAGTACAGCGATTAAGATTTTAGTCAACTCAATTTGATTTTGATACGATCATATACATATTAAATATCCTTTTTATATTATTATAATAGTATACAAATAACGCCCAGCAATAAAATTACAATACAAGTGACAAGGCTAACCATTTGCCATCCCAGTTCCAAGCACTTTCGGGAGTCTTATCCGAAAAATCTTAGGACAATTTCAGCTTTTTTTTTTTTCGTGGTTTTAAACTTAATTTCTAAACTTTAACAAGGAAGTTATATTTGAAAAACTAAGGTGGTGTTTGGTTTATTTTTTTATTTTTTGTTTTCTATTTTTATTTTCTATTTTCTGTTTTGAATTTATTTTTTATTTTTACACTTTTAAAATAAAAAAACAGCTCAAAACATATTTGATCACTTATATTTTTAAAATTTATTTTAGAAAACAAAAAATAGGTATACACATGTAATAAAAAATGACAAAAAATTATTTTGAGATTTTTTTAATCTAAAATGAGGAAAAACTCAAAATAATAATAATAAATGAACGTATTTTCTATTTGTTTATTTTGAGATTTTTAAAATATAAAATACAAAATAAAAATAAAAAACAAAAAAGTAAATTAAATACCACCTAAAATATGAGAAATTATTCAAATTGACTTTTACATAGTGTAACGATCTTATAATTCTAATATTTAAAATAAGTATGATGTTATTTTACAAAATATCAATTTTGGTATATATGAAATATTAAAGTCATCTTCATCGTGAACAATTTCACTCGTATACTGCTTGTCTAAAAACGCGTAAAACTTAAAAAATAAAAATAGAAATTTAAAGAAAAAAAGAAACGAACAAACAAAAGTTCTCTTATCCGGTGTGATCGAATCACTAACTGCTGTGAGAGTCAGCTTCTTCAATCCTTTAAAGCGAAGGAAAGCCAAGTGGTGGCTGAGATCCAAAGATCTCCTATTTTGATGCTTGCAGGCGCTTAGGCATCGAAGAAAGCGAGAAAAGCCTTGGCTCCATTTGAAGTTCTAAATTTTTTCAAAAAATTATTAAAAATTTTTAACTTTTTGTTTCACTATAACTGTAACTTTAATCGTAATTTTAATCAATTTTTATTTAATTTTTTATCACTCCAAACACACTATATATTAATAAAGCCTAAGGGCAAGTTTGACAAAAATTCAGTAATTTTTTTGGGGTTTGAGGGGGGATATGTTAGATCCATTGACAGACTGGGCCAAGGCCGTAATTATATGCCAAGTTGATGGTGGCCCTTTTTCTGATTCTTTCCTTTACCTATGGTGGATGATTGAATCAGATCAAAAGAGGGAGAATAGAGAGAGAATTGAACCAAAAAAAATAAAAAATGGAAGCTGATTGTATTGGAGATTGAAATGCACCACTTCGAGGGGGTGTACCTCCCCTTGCTTCTTCAGCAATTCATTACAGATTGTTTAAGATACCCCATGCAACCCTATTATATCGAATTTATATGTGGACTAATATTGTAATAAGTCCACTCAGTAGTTCTGTACTTTAATTCTACCAGACTTTAATATTGCGGGTTGGTTGCCTAAATTTGGTGGACAATAAAGAAATAGAAAGCTGGGCCGACTGATGAATGCCAAGCAAAGATTGGACCAAGCCCAATTAATCAAAACACTCTCCTATGCAACCAGCTGAGAAGTGTGAGCCCAGCTTATTAAGTCATTTACTTATAAGTACTATTATGCTCCTTCTGGAAGCTTCAATACATATGGTGAATATATAACTCTTCTCCTTTACATTTTCGGATTTCCCCCCTTCAACTTTAAATCTTTTTAATGTTCTCTGTTACCCACTCCATCTGGGTCATAGCTTTCTCAGCTCATGAATGGCAGGGATTGAATTTGTCCTTGGAATAACTTGGGCCATCCATTCGTTCTTCTCCCCAGGCAATCTGACGGTCATACTCCTGATACGTCTCCCTTCGTCTTTGCTGCTGGTTCACTTTCTCAGAATAGGTTCCTTCGTCTGTAAAGCTTTGAGCTTTCTCCTCTTTTCTCTTCTTTTTTTCTCCATGTAACGCTTTTTTATTTTGTTTCTTCCGAAAGGCACTGTAACACAAGTCCGGCCACGGCTTCAGGCATCTGAGTTGGGTTGTCAAGTCTGAAAAGTTCGATTCAGGAATTTGATCCGATCCCATAGTTTAAAATCCGCTTTTCTCCACACCTGATCTATAGGTTGCCGATAAGCGGCCTGAATTGGGTTTGGAATTTTTTTTTTTTTCTCGATTGAACCTAAATTTAATTTTAAAATTTATATATGTAAGTTCATTTATTTATAAATAAAGTAATATTTAAACATTTAAAATAAAATAAATAAAATAATAGTTCGGACTAAAAAGAAATTCCAACCCACCAGAAATTCGGACTAATAATAATAATAATAAGACGGGTTTATACTTTGAATTGCAATACAGTCCATAGGCTGGCATGGCATCTTTCAGTTTTGTCGGTTGAAGTACCTCGGAAAGCAGCTAGGAAAAAGGAGAAACTTGGTACTTATTACTTACTAGTTAAGGAAATGACTTTTCTGAACCATTGGCATTTGGTACTCATCTGCCGTTTCTCCTAGCAGACAAAATCCACTGCAACTTTCATTTTATTTTTGCGTGGACGTGCCAGTTTGATTAAATTGTAATTAAAAAAATTAAAATTAGAATTAGTGTTAAAAAAGGTACATTATTAAAAAAAAAGGATAGTTTAAAAGTAGAGGTGATATTAAAAAAAGTGTTTTTTTTTCAATTAAGGAGGTAAATGATATTTTATCATAACTTGGGTGATTATATAATTAATCTAATAAAATAATCAAAATCTATTTGATATTCTCAAAATAAGTTGACTTATTTTGATAATTTTCTATTTTATATGACTTCTTTTTACTAAAATATTATTTTTCTTTTATTTATTTCTGCTCAGTATTTTTTTTTTTTTTTGGGACATGTATTCGTTTTCTTTTTAAAAAAAATCTCAAATAAAAATGCTTTAGAATAGAAAATTCATTTCCATGTAAAATAGTCAATTTATAAGCATTTTCTTTAGAATTTTTTTAAAGAATATTATATTATATTATTTTTTTATTTTATATTTTTTTTGGGTGATCTTCATTTGCCTAGAGTAGTTTTTGTGGGTTTTAGAGCCAAAAAAAACTTGGATTTAAGTCTTTTGTAAATGATTGTAAGTTATGAATGAATTTAATCTATGTATGATTGTATGGTTGATTTCATATAAATCCTAAATTTCTTGTTGAATCATAATTTGCTAGCGCCCCAATGTATATTCTTTGTATTAGGTTTAATAGATGATGATATCGAGAACATCGGGTGTGTCAAATTTCCTTATATCTCAAATAGTAAAGTATAAAAACCATCTCTATACTTTATTCTCGGTTTCACTTTAGTTTCAATGGTTTCAATTGTGATAATCAAATTCTTAGATTTTTTGTCAAGTAACAATCAGATCCCTCCATCTATTACCCATTATAAACCACTGCTAAGGCGAAGATAAAACTGCCATTTTATAAGATGGTTCACATGATAGAGTGATGATGTAGCACCCTTGGATGACGTGAAGAATGTCCGCCGCGCGTCAGATTACTAGTTGGTAGTATTCTCAGATGACGTAGAAATTGTCTGCATATGTCAGATGCTTACTCGTCTACATATGCTAGTGTCGGCTAATCTGAGTTGCTACTATTGAGTTAAGTAGCAATCAGGTCTTTTCATCCATTATCCATTATAAATTACTATTAAGACGAGGGTAAAACTGTCATTTGGCAAGATGATTCACATGACAGAGTAACGACGTGGTACCCTCGAATGACGTGAAGAATGTTTGTTATGTGTCAAATTATTAGTTGTATAGTTGTCCACGTGGCAAAGTAATAATGTGGTATCTTCGGATGACGTGGAGATTGTTTGCATATGTCAGACGTTTACTCATCCACGTGTGTTGGTATTGGCTAGTTTGGATTGCTGCCATGGAGTCAAGTAACAATCAGATCCCTCCATCTATTATCCATTATAAACCACCATTAAGGTGAAGGTAAAATTGTCATTTTAGCAAGATGGTTCACGTGACAGAATGATGACGTGGCACACTCAAATAATATGGAGAATGTCCACCATGTGTCAGATTACCAGTTGTCCATGTGGCAAAGTAATAATATAGTACCTTCAGATGACGTGGAGATTGTCTGCATATGTCAGACGCTTACTCATTCACGTGTGTTAGCGTTAGCTAACCTGAGTTGCTACTATGGAGTAGTTTCTCTTTAAAAAAAAAAAATTAGATATTACAAATTATGCTATCCCGAGGAATTAAACCAAGAACCTTAAGAATGAAGAACTAACAACGAAACCAACTCACCAAGGCTTCGTTTACATATTGTTCCTAGAAAAATTTATATATAACAAAAGTTGAAGTGTATATATATATATATATATATATATATATATTTATATGGAATATATTTATATATTTATTTAAATAGATATTTACATAATTAAATATTTTTATGTATTATATATTAAAATATATAGAGAAGATGAGAGAGAATCTATTTCAACTTTTGAATATATATAAATATTATCTAAGAACCTTATACAAACCAAAGCCTTTAGCTCCCTATCCTTAAGGCATTTAATTCAATTCTTGGAAGTAGCATAATTTTTAATGTTTTATTTTCTTTTGAAAACAAAACTATTCAATGGCAGAATCCAACACTAGTTCACGTGGACAAGTGAGTGTATAACACATGGCAAATAGTTTCTATCTCATCTGAAGATGCTACGTTATTACTCTGCCATAAGAATCATCTTGTGAAATAACGGTTTTACCATCGGCTTAATGATAGTTTATGACGGGTAATAAATGGAGGGACTTGATTATTACTTAACCGAAAGTATAGAGATTTGATTGTAGCAATTGAAACTATTGGGATTAAAGTGAAACTGATTGTAAAGTGTAAATGTGGTTTTTATACTTCATTCTATTTTAAATTTTTATGATTTTCAAAATTTTTTTAGGGGTTATGATAACCTAAAATCCTTTGCTTTTTCAACATTATTCTTAAATTCTTAAAATCAACCTAGTTATATGGTAATATAAAATTTAGAATTTTTACCTTGTAGGTCTAAAAATTTCTTCGGCAATATTATGATTATGGATTCATGGTTGATGACTCTAGAATTCGTTGCCTTACCATTTGAAGAAATTTTTTTTTAATTATTTTCGAATTCAAATCTGGCAATGCTGTAACTTTGGATCACTAATAGGTTTTGTGATTCAATGTTTTACCTAATCATAAACTATTTTCCATAAATTTTAGCTAATTTCTATATCATGGCTGTTGTCTTGGTCTCGGAGACACTATTAGAGCTTTAAAATATATTTTTAAAAATTAATTTGATAATGTTATAATCATAGATGTTTATGAGTAGACAGTTCGATCTTTTACGTGATTGTAAATGTTTTTCTAAATATTCAAGCGCAAACATTTCCAAAACCTCCCATCGAGTTCAGTATATAATCCAATTTATCCTATATTTAGTAGTTTAGTTTATTTTAGTTTTATTTTTATTTTTTTTATTAACTACCTTCAAGTAATTCTTATAATTCGAACTATTAGAATATTTTATATTATTTTATCAATATTAGAATATATTGTATTACAACATATAATTAGTATATTCTATGATATTTGACTTTTTTTATTTAGATTATTTTAGTATATATAAGCCGTTATACTCTTTCTTATAATACATCAATAAAATATCAATATATTATTTTTTTCCTTTCTCTTCCATTATTATTCTCCTTTTCTAACATGCTATTAAAGCATATGGTTTTTGGTCCTCAATAGATTAGGCCAAACAATTTTGGCATGGGTTAATTTGCAACCCACCTCCTTAAGTTTCTAATTCTCTACCCTTGCCAACATTTTTGACTATTCAACTTTTTTTTTTTTGGGTCAAATTTTATCGATTCTGTCTTTTCCGGCAAATCTATTTACCTTCCACTAACACTGCCACTGGCTCAACCCAATCTTGTGCGCTGCTCCTCTAAAAAACCCCTATTCATAAACTCTTCTTAACTAATACAGAAAACCCTGCATGCTTGCACACCGACTAAAATAAAGGCTTGAATAATTACCAATTTTTCTTTTCTTCTTTACTTTCATTACCTTCTTGTAAACCACCAAATCATCACTTTACCTAAATACCCAAGCTGCCCGAATTACCCTTCCTTATTTCCATTAATTCCATTATATCCCCAGTGAATTGTCTCTTAAAAAAAATAGATTTATTGCCTTTAGCTCTTTATTTCTTTAATTACTTATTTCCTTAATTTCTTGGTTTCCTATATTTAATTCTCTGTGACTCTTTCTTATTCCCTAAACTCCTTACCATTATTTCCTTAATTCCACTATACTTTTCCAAAATTTGCAACCCTCTCACTCTTTATGTTAGAGATCTAATTGTGTTCAACTAGCACTCTGACCTTTCATGTGCCTCTTGAAACTATTCAACGCAATTCCACGTGTCTCGACCTAATTATGTTCAATTAGCACTCTAACCTTTCATGTGCCTCTTGAGACTATTCAACGCAATTTCAGGTGTCTCCAATTTTTTAACACACTTCATACACCGTCATTAGGCTTTTATATCATTGCTTCTCATCCCACTTCTCATTCAGCTGGTTTAGTCCGGTTTTTATTCTCTAAACTCAAGTTAGTCTCTACTACTCCTCCTTGAGTTTGCAGAGATATTAAAATATGCTATATTATTATATTATCTTACCAATATTTGAATATATTTTATTATTATATGTAATTACTATATTTTAATATATTCTACTTTTCTTATTTAGATTGTTTTAATCTATATATCTTTTTTATAATACATCAATAAAACATCAATATATCACTTTTTCTTTTTTTCTCTCTCATTATTATTCTCCTTTTCTAGCACCGACTAAATTAACTTAACAATTAGGAGCTCCTAGCAGTAGGGGGGCAAATTGAGTTTCACCAAAACCTATCACGTGGAGGAATGATATATACGTAATTCACCGTTTACAAGTATAAATTGCCATGACTCTGCGATCGACCTTTACGCCCCCCCCCCCCCCCCCCCAAAAAAAAATCCTTTTCGGCTCTTCGGTTTGCTTAAACTGACGTCGACCCAGTCTGAAACATGATTAGCATTGAAGGCATTCCCCAGTAATAAGTAACCTAATCATTTTAAGCGAGGTAACGGATGATACTTTAATTTATATATACCTAAACTTAATATGAATCCGATCAAATCAGCTAATTCATTTGATGAAGTTTATAAATTTGAAATAAATTTAAATTTTTTTATAATATTTGAAAACCTATTATACTGTTATATAAAAATCTAATATACGTCAAATTAATTACTAACACGTGCGATCGAGTTACAAAATAATTAATAATAGTCAATAAAAAAATTTTAAATGATATAATTTTCTTAATAATAATCCAATAAATTAATAAATGTGTTAATTGTAATTTATTTATTTTGATTTATTTGTAAAAGTATTCTTATTTTTCTCATTTATATATATGATTAGCTTAACAAAATGTCAATGCATAAAAAATAAAATTAAATAATTATATATAAATAAATAAATAAATTTATAATATTTATATACAATGATGTCGTCGTGACTTTCTAGATCCCCAAATATAAAAAAATAAAAATATATTTGTTCCTTTTACACACGTGTAATATAATTTGTTTAGACTTGCTTGCGACTTTATTTTAGCAATATTTCTATTACTGCAAGTCATTTCACCAATACCTTTTTGTTCCTAAAGTTGATAATGTTTCCAGTTATTTGGTTTAAATTTTGCGTTTAACGTAAAAAATTATTTAATTTTTATCCTCTAAGTTAGCCTACCAAAAAAATTTTAAAAAAATTAAATAATTGCATGTCCTATAAAGAAAAAAAAAAAAAAAAAAAACAATTCACTTTACAAAGAGGATGGAGAGGATGAAGATGAAGAGGGGCAGTAGTTGGAGGAAAGCAATAAATATTTATTATTGTTTTCAATACAAATGAGGGTGTTGTGATAAATTTGAGCGAAAAGTGAAAGAGGTAAAAATGTGAAATGATTTAAAGAAATGGTTTAAATATAATTTAAATGATTTAAAGTACAAACTTTGAAATCAGGTTGATGATAAAATATAATGTTATTAAATATAATTTACCCTTAACAAAATTTGTATCAACGGAAATATTGGTACACGTAAAAATCACAAACATCAAGAGTATAAGTAAAATTTATTCAAAATAAATAAATAGAGTATAATTTAAATAAAAAATATATATATTACTATACTCACAACATTTGGTTGCACTTTTGCTACATTTTTGCAGTAAAATTTGTATTTTTAATTAAATAATTATCTAGATAAAAATATTTAAAATCCATAAACCTACCCATTTGAAAATTAAAAAGCAAGGAAAAAAAATGGAATTTAAAATGTTCCCTCGAAAGAACCAAGGAGCATATTCCTGTGAGAGGGTAGATTTTCCAATTTTTAATTTGAAAAGTAACTTTCATGTTCCCCTGGTTTCCAATGTAAATATGTAGTTTTCCACGCCGCCCCACGGAAACGCTACGTGCTTTCCACACAACAAACACAACTCATCTCAGCCACCGACTCAACCCCCACTTCCATCCCAACCGTCCACCCAGTCGTCAACCGACTTTTCGAGTTCCCTCGCACACAAACCGTCAAACAAGTCATTTTGTGAACCTCACTACGAAGCTCACATGAACCCTCACGGAAACGCAACTTACTCCCCCTCCCCACCTCTTTATATATACACACAAGAACTCATCCCTAAAAGAAAAGAAGACCCAAAACAATGGAAAATAGAAGACCAAGAAATCAACAAACTGCTCGGTGCAAGAAGCACCCAAAACACCAGCAATCCCCAGGCGTTTGTTCGATTTGTTTAAGGGAGAAGCTCTCTCGGTTATCTACAAAAAGAAGTAAAGATCCAACCTTGGTGTCTTATTGTTCCTCTTCCTCCTCTTCTTTGTCTTCTATTTCTTCGTATCACTCCTCCTCTGAGTCGTCTCCCGTGCACCATTTGTACCGCGTGCGTTCGGACGCAAAAGGGTCTTTCTTGAGGAGTAGTGGGAAGAATATTTATAATGTGCTTGGGAAAAGTAGGTCAATGGCGGCAGCTCCTAGAACCAGAGAAGGAGAGGGTCGAGAAGGGATGAATAATATAAAGAAGAAGAAGAGTGGGTTTTGGTCCAAGCTGCTTCGTACGAGTAGTCGTAAGAAGAATGATAGCGGTTTAGGGCAATCCAGGGCCACGAGAGAAAGGGTGATCACTGCTAAGGTTCATTAATGGAGATTCCATATATCTTTTTTTTTTTTTTTTACACCTTGTGAAATTTCTATTATTATTTTGTTCTGTGTAGAAAAAATATATACTAGTTAGAGAGATTTTACGACAAATACAAGGGGAAAAAAAAAAGATGAAAAGAATGATTTGTAGCACTCATGTGTATATATGTGCATGCATAGAGTAGTTGGTTTTCTAATGGGATTTTCAAGAAAGAAATTATTTTCTGTTCCCATATATATATACACAATTCTTTTTGTGAGAAGTTGGTGCGGATTCTTTTTTCTGTGTTTTAACAAAGTAGGATCTTGAATTAGATTTTTTGTTGTATCCATGTATGATTCATTTTTTCCTACTTTTCTTATTTTATTTTATTTATTTATTTATTTATTTATTTTTGTGCATCCCTTGTATAATTCTTTCGTGTGAGATGATGATGTATAATGTCTTGGAGATTTATTAAGGGGGTGTTTGGAGGCACGATTTTTAGTAATTTTTGATATTTTTTGTTAAAAGTTGTTAGTTGTAATTTTTGGTATATTTGATAAAAGAGTGACAATTTT
Source organism: Vitellaria paradoxa (assembly GCA_019916065.1). Taxonomy (NCBI): domain Eukaryota; kingdom Viridiplantae; phylum Streptophyta; class Magnoliopsida; order Ericales; family Sapotaceae; genus Vitellaria; species Vitellaria paradoxa. The sequence goes on from CM034239.1 coordinate 9,837,727, forward strand.
TAATAATCTTTAGCAATTTTTTATAACTTTTGGGTGTTTACAAAAATTTTAGGGCAAATTTTGATAATTTTTTAGTAACTTTTGATAATTTTTAATAATTTTTAATAACTTTTAAGTTGAGAAATTATTATAACAGAATAAAAAAATAGTAAAAATTGATAATTTGTCAAACACTCAAAAATCAAAAATCAGTAATTTTTTACTACAAATTTTACAACCGAACGCTCCTAAAATGAGATAGCACTCCTTATGTATATAACTATATAAGAAATTACATTCTCTTCCCCTGATTCTCAGAATTAATCCCTTTTATTGAATATGAATTCTGGTGATATTAGCAATTCTATAAATACCACTTAATTAAATTTGGTGAATTACCAAAATAAAATGGAAATGATGAATACACTACATTTTTAACTCTTATAATCTAAAAATTAATATTTATTATGAGAGGAGATGAAGTGCCAAAAAACTAAAAATGAAGTATATTTATTTTCTCCCAATAAAATAAGTCCAATAAATGAATTTACAAATATGCCTTTACATTTATTGTTATATTTCAACTTATAAGATTTATACCGAAAAATTTCTTAGTAAAAAAATTTAAGAAAAATGGATCAGGATCAATTACGGTTACAATTACTAGTTATTGAGAAAGTTGAATTGGGCTTTAATTAAGGTACAAAATTAAGTACGTTGAGATTAATTTATAGAATAAAAAAAGTGTTAGTCATAGAATAGGGTTAATTCCTTATGGGGTATTTTATCATTATTTTTAGTTTTCTTTGAATTTTTAAAATATATATTAAAATAATGAATGTAGAGGATAAGGGTATTAAAGTAAATTGATAGATAAAATTAACGTTGTTAAATGTTAATTAATTGTAGAAGGTAATTTATGTTGTTAGCAGGTTCTTAATTAAAAATAACAAAAGTCGGTGCAGTTTCAGCTAATTTGTTACTAGTTAAATCTTTAAAAGTAATGCATGGAATTTGTATAGCTTCTCATTTATATACGTTGGCTAACATCTAAATAAACCATGGAATTGTGCCTTAAGTTTATTCCTACTTTCTTTCTTAATTTGTGCACCCTTTATATGTTCATATCATATTCTTTCATTTCATAAACCATAATCAATCATTTGGTTTAAATCATTATTTTAAAACTTATATTGACAAAGTATTCCATTTAAATCATTATTTTAAAATTTATATTAGCAAAGTCAATTAAAAAGTAGATTGAACGGGTAAATTTATGATTTAGTTTTAAAAATGTTTCAGTTTATAACTATAACTAATTGTGAATTTGTGATTGAATCGGTGACCCATATATGTATCATTTAAAAGTTATATAAAATGTGTCTGATTTAATAATATTGTTATATTTTATAAATTAAAATATTATTTTTATAAAATAAAATCATTATATTTTTTTACATACACTAGTAAAATTAGTTTTTATTTATATAATAACAATCTTTTTAGTGATAATAACTTTGTTATAATTATTATTTTTTTAAGTACATTTATAATTTTACATAGTAGGATCGTAAATGGGTCATGTTATTTTAAACATTTTTACTAAGAAAAATTCAAATAATAGATCGACCGGTTCAGCATAAAATGAGGTCAAATTAGAGGATGGTTTCAATTTTGTCTCCGATGATAAAAGGATAAGTAAATGACCGGTTCAACCTCTCGACTTGCAATAGAGAAGTGTTTCAATTTTGTCTCCTGTGATGAGCGACACACAGTGACATATATACATCTACAAGCTAGACAGCGAATCAACAACTAGTGCTAGCTAGCCTCTCGCCATTGGTGAGTTTTTCTAACGGGATGGCCCATCCACCAAAGTTATTGCTGATTTCGTACGTAAACGAGTTGAATGGGTCTGTCTGGTCTAAAAACATGTTTGGAATTAATTCATTTTCACTAGATTTTCTTATGGGAAAACGTCAAAAAGCCTACTTGATGGGGACATGCAACTTGCGGAACTCCTTTGCCCCACATATTCCAGGCAATTTCCTTCGGAGTTTGAAGTTGAAAGTTCAAAATACTGCTGCACGAGATAAGAAGAAAGAGACGTACTAAATTTTTCCTTCACACACGAGAATTCGATCCACGCAGCCAAAACAAGAAAGAAACCTTTGGCTTGTTTCTCGGCAAATATTTAATTAGACCTTCTCTTAAATTTTTTTTTTTTTTTAGATTATGTTTAAATCAATGATTTAGTGAGGTAAAAAAAAAAAAGAATCACTATTTTTATATTGTTTTTTAAAACTAGAGAGCGTGTATATATTTTAACGGATCGGCTTGTTCTTTGAAATAAAAATGAAAAGAAAAAGGGAAAGAAAAAAAAAAAAAAAAACTGGGCAAGAATGAATCACCTTTCAAAAAGCATAACAATAATAATTTTTTTTTTTTTTTCTTATAGTCTATATAATATACGACTGAGTATAATTTTTAAAACAGTACACCTCGTAGGGCCCAAATCTCAGTGTTTGGGTTGACCTGTTCTCTTCCATGCTTTCCAAATTTTTCGTTAACTGGTTTTTTTTTATTTGCATGTTACAAGACTACAATTTGGATTTTGTTTTCATTAGTTTAGTTTTGTGTGTGATTAATCTAGTACATTTTCAATTCAACAAGATAATGACAAAAGATAGCCCCAAGTACTCGCGTTGTTCTCTCATTGTGGACTAGATTCAAGGTTTGAAACCATTATCTTCCACTTCACATAAATTGTGATTTTAAATATGCTTATTAAAAACATTAAAAAAATCCATATGATCTCTTCTTAATAATATATTATCTAAAATAGAATAAAAGTAATTTTAAATATTCAATCTTTTTAAATTATATCATTGATTAATTTATATGATTATCATGTAATTCAAAAATAATTTACTTACTAATAGTTTAACTATCTTTATTTATGGTATTCATGTAAATATATTAGTTACTGATATAATTTAAATAAATCTGAATTAAAAATATATATTTAAAATTATAAAATTATGAATGTAAATTATAATTTTAAATTCATAAAATTATATTTAAAAAATATGTTTTAAACAAAGCATTCTATCTAAAACATATATTTAAAATTTAAAATAAATTCATAAAATCATATTTAATAAAAATATATTTTTAATAATTTATATTTAAAAATATGCACTTTTTGGCTCAGATGAGAGAAATAAATATGAACTGGCCATTATGCCCTTGGGGGTGAAGTGAAAAAGGTCACGTAACCCACACACATGATAATTTTTTTGCTAATTTTAATAGATAGAGTCGATACTCAAACCAAATAGAACAAATTTGGATAATTCGAAGACGTAATAAATGTGTTTGATATCTTAAGGATAAAAAGAAAAGTAAATTTTACTTATTACAATGATGTGAAATGTATTTGATAAAACATAAATTAAGATAATAAAAAAATGATGAATGTGTAATATGTTACTCTTCCAAAATAAGATCAATCTTATTGTACACTAATAATAACTTGTGCTTATGATACCTTGAACAAAATTAATATTAAATATTTTATATAATTAAAATTTTTGACAAAAAATTTAAAATCTAAAAATTTATAATAATTCATGAGTTTTAATTTTTATTTTTTTCCAAAGTAAGATCGATCTTATTGTATATAATATCTATTTAGAGAACCACTATTTTTATATTATTTTTCATAGGAAATCAGAACGGCTTGTTCTTTAGAATAAAAAGAAAAAAACTGTGTAAAAATGAATCAACTTTCAAAAGGCACAATAATATTATTTAGGTTTTTGTGTTCTTGTTGTTTATATAATAGTTTCGTTTTGTTTGCTATAAACCTCTGAAAATTTTTAAAAATCTCTAAAAATTATTCACTTTTTATCTCACTATGTGAATTACAAACCCACAACTTATCTTACTTTATCTCATTTTTAATCACTCCAAACACATCCAATAAATAAGTCTAAGATCATTTTTAAAGCAATACACCCAGCAGGGCCAAATCTCAGCGTTTGGGTTGACCCGATCTCTTCCATGCTTTCCAAATTTTTTGTCCACATTTCTTTTTTTTTTATTTGCAAGTTACAAGACTACAAATGGATTTTGTTTTCATTATCTTAGTTTTTTAGCTGATTAATTTAGTACATTCAACAAGATAATGACAAAAGATAGCCCAAGTCTTATGGTGTTCTCTCATTGTGGACTAGATTCTAGGTTTGAAACCATTATCTTTCACCTCACATAAATTATGATTTTAAATATGCTTAAAAATGAAAGGACATCAGTATAATCTCCTCTTAAATAATATATTATCCAAAATAGAATAAAAGTAATTTTAAATGTTAGATCTATTTTTTAGATATTATTTATTTGAAAGCATTAGAGTAGTTACTTTAAATAATCCTTTATAATAAAAAATACCTACATTTAAAAAATCATTGTAAAAATTTTCGAAATAAAAAGTGTACAGAGATGATAATATGAATCTCTTTTTTACTCAGCTCTTTATTTTAGAAAAAATAATCAATTTTGAGTAACTAGCATGAATCATCTGTTTTTAAAGAAAAAAAATCGATTCAATGAGAAAAGGTTTTGAAAAATCTATTGCTTTACAAAACCAAAACAAGTTTACAAAATAATATTTTGTTACATTTATATTCGGGTTTTAATTTTTTTTTTTTTTCATAATAGATGATATGGTATGTTCATAGTTTAAATTATGTAGAAATCATGTTTTAACAAAATTATTATCATTGAAATATTATTTCTAATTTTCTTGTTATCTAAGATCATGTGTTTATAATTTATGAGCTTAATAGGAGAATATGCTTATTAAAGGTGGTTAAGTGACACTATTATATGTGTGTGTATGTATATATGATAGATTGGTATATTTCAACCGTTAAAGTAAAAATTCTTATGTAACACGCGAACACTTGTAAGATAACATCAAACTAGATTGTCATAAAATAACTCCAGAACTTATTACAATCATTGTAAAGACTTTCTTATTTATTACATAAAGTACCCAACTTAAAAATGTTATTAAGTTTTATATTGGCTCTATTTAATTTTGATATTGATAATTCTGTAATTTTGTATCCTCCAGAAAATCCGATCCAAACTCGAAAAATTGTCTAAAACTCAAGTGTAGTACTTACCAAAAAGTTTTCGATACTTGAATTAGTAAGAAAATTGAAGAAATATTTTGGCAGAGTTTCAGTAAAGTAAATCAAATGATATTTGTGTTACCGTGAAGTGGTGATTTATATATATGTGATCTCACGTGAAATGACTTGCGTGTAATTACATGTAAGTATATATAACGTACTTTCTCTTTCTACAATGAGATGATGCCACCTATATTATAAGTCTCAATGTTAATTTCTTAGTTCATTAGCCAACGTACTGTATTTGATATGATTTATAACAGTACATTTATAAGCGTATATATCGGAATTGTCAAAAAAAAGGTTGACTCAGGGGTTACTCTGTGTGAAAATAATCCTATTGAAATGCCCAGTCAAAATCTAATCGAGCGACTTGGTCCGATTGAAAATGTCTTTACTAGGATGCCTCCGGTCGGGATATACTCACTCAGATACCCCACTTGGGTAATAGCCGAAGGGGTAGTTTGTCAAATGCCCCTGGCCTGACACAGGGTCTCTTTATATCAGATATATTGTCAACCAACAACACTTATTAATTACTATGTACGGACATATTGGATTATTTAGATAATTTATGAAAACCTGCACATAACTAATAAAGATACCACCACTCTAATAGTAAAAGAAAATATTTAAAATAGCGTCACATAAATATTGGCGCCAATCAATTTAGAAATTATTTTCAAAATTGTTTAAAGTATAATATATGTAATAAAAATATTTATTTTTAAATGGTCTTATAAATCTAATATCAAGATGTGACACACATATAAATTTTGGGTATAATAATGGAGTATTAATTAGTAGAACCTAATAAACTTGAATGGACTATTAGTTGCTAGTCGTACTAATATATAAAAATTGGGAAACTCACGTGTAAATGTATATCTTTAGATAAAATTACAATTTATTTAAAAGGCATGATTGTAACTTATAAATTTAGTTGGACTAAACTTACTGAAGGTATAGAGGTCCCAAAAGATCCCACAATACAAGTCCTAATTTTAATAAAAAATAAATATTAAGTTTGAAATCAATCCGTAAAATTTCCTTGCAATTCAATTATATTATAATCTTTAAATATTCAAATCCAAATTCACTTCCACTATATAACCCAAAATCTATCTCCTAGTACGTGAAAGTCCGCAGCCGTTTTCCCGTAAAGGGTGTGCTCAGGGCGAAACACGCTCCGTAACCATAGCCGACAAAGGACCACGAAGGGTAAATCAGCCTAAGCAAGCCCTGGCTGACTGGCTTGACCGAGGAGCTATTAGAAATCCGCCACAATAAACGGTAGACTGTCCTCCCGAAGGAGAATCGAACTTGGAACCATGCGGACCAAACCCTTCAACCGCTTCCGAACCCCACTCGACCACCTCGAAGGGTAACCCAAAACCTCTCTTTAAACCATTTCATATCGAGAATGGAATATCTCGATTAGACAATTAAGCACTTCCCCCCTACATCTTTTTTCTTTCTTTTCTTTTTTCTTTTTTTTTTTTTAAACTTAAAGTGTCCAGATCAGGTTACGCGCATCTTGATTAATCTCCGAGTCCCTGAAATTAACGACAGATAAGCTCTCCAATAATTCTAAAGAAACTCGAACTAATGATCTCTGAGAAGTAAACCTATAATTTTATTAATTGAACTAACCCTTAGAGTTCCATCAACATGATTAGTCTTGAATTTGACTCATATTCCATTTCCCAATATCGTACATTGACAGCTAATTATTAATATCATGTCCAATTAAATAAAAAATTATTAATGATAATTTATGTGGATCTCCGCTACATAATTGACTAAATAAATAAGTAAATTATTTAGATATTACAGCGATACCTCTTATTTTATATAGATGTTTTAACACTCAGGATAAACATAAATATTTTGTTGATTTTAATCAAAATTGTGATATAATCAAAATATTTACGCCTATTTACATAATATAATTTATCTATCGCGCGCTCATTAAACATGAAAAGTGTTCCAAAATAATAAACCCTTCTTAATGGCCAACCACGGTCTACAACTTCAATATTATTAAATTATAAAAATATTTTTATATAAACATTTTTTTTAACTTCTTACATTTTAATAGGAGGTTAAAAAAATGTTTATTATATAAGTACTTAGATAATAATCCTACATTAACGTACTATTGGAGTTTAGTGCTAACAACAATTAAATAAGTTATTGTAATAATTGGGTTTGTTTGGAGTAAGAAAAAGTGAGATAAATTGAGAGTTCGTAATGCATACAGTGAAAGAAAAAAGTTGATGTGATATAAAGTTAACAGAGATTTATATAATTTTTTATTATTTTTCAACAAACCAAACGAGGCCAATAAAATGGTTGGGAATTAATCTTTATTTAGTCAAATATTCAGAATAAGTCCATATAATTTAGCTAGAGCTGAACATTTGAGGCTCGACCCGTTCTTTTTTTTTTTTTTTTTTAAAGGTTGGGAAATTTTTCAAGCTCGTTAAGTTGTCCAATTAGGCTTGAGATTTGAGCATGCTAATCCGTCCTAAAATATTTAAAAACTTTTTTATTTGCGTTTTCTTATAAAATTTTAAGTTTTTATATTCAAATTTACAAAAAAAAACTAATTATTTCAATACTAAACTACTAGATTTTATAATTTTTTAAATTATTTTTATCTAAAAATATAATATAAATTTTTTGAAGAAAAATAAATGAGTTTACATTAGCGGACTTGAAAATTAATTCTAGGCTTCAATTTGTTTTAGGCCTGAACTGATGAGCAACAAATAAAGCCAGTTTAATCACTAAGTAACTTGAGTAGGCTAAAAACCCATCTAATACGAACGGCCCAATATTTTCAAAAAATTAAATTTGATATATTTATTAGTTACTTTAATTTTATCTTATTCTAGTGTAATAAAGTAATGCTAATACTTATCATAATCCAAAATAATTTTAGCACTTCTAGCTTTTTATGCTTTAGTATGTATTTATTATTTTAAAATATTATTTTAATTTAAAATGTCTAATTCAAAATATGTATTTTAATATAAAAATTTGACCCAAAAAAAAAAAAAGATAAGAACAGAAAGCTACTTAGAAACTCAAAAAATAGATCTTTTGATAAATTTGTTTAAATTTGTAAAAGTTATGTGCTCGTAATTTATGTAATAACTAAATAATTTTTTCTTAATCTATACAGTGAACAAAAATTTTAAATTTCAAAGAAATTTATAGAAATTTGAAGGGAAAAAAAAAAGTGCTCCAAACACCCTTATATCAGTGGAAAGATTATATGTAAAACCTAGCTAGATTATTAATGAAAATATAGTATTTTAATAAATCCTACATTATATTAATAGAAATATTAAATGAATTATCTAGATTATTAATAAAAAGATAGTATTCTAATAAATGAATACAAAAATTTAATAAATAAATAATTTTGTATCTTGAGAGACTAAAAGAATAAACTTTAAAAAAATTTTTTGGGAATATTTTATATTGGATAAATTTTGTATTATTTTTATATAAAAAAAATTATCTCCTCATTGAATTAGCCTTTGAGCCGGCCCTAGCAACAAATTATTCCAAGTCCATCCCAACCCTAAACACCATCAAAATTGAGGAAGTGTTATTATATGTAAGCTTAATATGTAAGTGGGTTTCATAAGAAGCATACTTACAGGACTTGTAGCTAATAATAAAAAGAAGGGTCGGTTTGGAAGCCCATATTTTCAACAAAGTCACAAAGTAAATCCTACAACAAAAGAAAGTATGACAAAACAAGAGTTTCTAATTTCAATGAGCTTCCAAGTTCAATGAAAACAAACCGATGCAGGAGGGGACTAGAATTTATAATTAATAGAGATAAAATTGTATTTTTAAAGTAAATATAAATAAAAATTAAAAAAATAGTAAGAGCAAAAGTTTAATAATACTAAAAAAAATAAAATTTATAAGTAAACAAAAATAAAATTAATAGAATTTGTATATAATTTTTTAAATTAGTGAGAATAACTATCTGAACTTTTATTCAGTCCGCCCATAAATCAAAATATTGAACCCATAGAGCCATAGACTGAGTCCCATCTGGTCCATGCGCCCACGGGCGGAGCTACGTTGGGGCAAGGGGAGCAAGTGACCCCCTTCAATTTTTTAGATAAAATTACTAAAATATCCTCCTTATTATTTTAATTTTATTTAAAAATTAAATTAATTAAAAATTAAGATATTTTGATTTTATTAAAATTTTAAAGTTAACTCAAATTTTTTTAACATATAAGAAGTTTAAAAGAATCAAACTTGGTATTTTTTGTGAAATAAAGTGTATCTTTTAATACATTATTACATATTTTTGTTTATACTATCAGTAAATTTAGCATATAACATAATAAATTCTATAGATAATAAAATTTAATAATAATTATATTATTTGTAGTAAGGAATATCTCTAATAAACTTCAGGTGCTTGAACCATTAACTGTGAGAAATATATTCACTAGTTAATACTCAAGAATAATTTATTTTTTCTCTAAAAATAACATCGTTTTTCTCCTACTCTTAATTAAAAAATAAGTCAATTCTTATTTTTTCTTGGGTGTTCGGTGCCTCCCTTGGCGCTCGATGCTCCTGGCGCCCGGTGCCTCCTGGGCAAAAATTCTAGCTCCGCCCTGTATGCGCCCCCATTTTTCTTTCTTTCTTGTGCTTTTCCAAGTTAGGTAAGTTGATATTTTGATCAGATCCACCTTTGAAATTAAAGACCCGGTTCGTGATGATTTCTTGTAGCTCATGTTTAATGATTCACGTCCCACTGAGCCCATTACTTCCCCACTCATCAATTCCCAACGACCCGCAGCGGTTTCTTTCAATACACTTGCGCCATTAGCTTGCTGCTCATCTTTAATTAATTAGTTGCATAAAATACAAGTCATATTAAAAGAGATTGAGAAGTACCGAAACCGAAATAAAATTTTAGAGTTGTTTGGAGTAAGAAAAAGTAAGATAAATTGAAATAAATTGAGATAAATTGAAAGTTTGTAATATGTGCAGTGAAAGAAAAAAGTTAATGTAATATAAAATTAACAGAGATTTATAAAATTTTTTGAAGATTTTTTTAAACCAAACCCTTTAAAAGTTAAAGTTGTATTTAATTTTTACTATCAAAATTAATGAATTCGTTGATCTTAAAGTCGCTCAATGGAAGCGTCAATTCTCACATTGACTTAGAATCGACCTATGAACTGCATCAATTATGAAAAATATTTTTATATTAGAAATAATTACTAGAATGATATAATAATAATAATAATAATAATAATAATAATAATAATTTTGCAATTGAAATGCATATTCATGATTGTTTTTATTTAAAATAATAGGCTGAAAAATATTTATATTTTTCTAATAATTTTTTTTTTTTTTTTTACAAATTTTTCTAGTAACAAGGCATTACTCTTTTTCAATTTATTACTTTGCTACACATCTCATGCGGGAAAGTATACATTGATTTTAAGAACGCATAAAAAAATAATACAGAAAAATAGAGATATTTTCTCTAACATTAAAAATCTTTATTCAAAATCAACTCACCAGCCTTAAGGCATACACTGATTTAGATAGACAAACTTTCGAAAGCAGAAATACTAAGCCATTGATAACTAAAGAAATAAGAAATAAATAAGAACTAACAAAAATGAAAATTTTGAAGTAAGGCCAAATTTGGATTCTAAAATTTAATAAAAGAATGGCAAAATAAAAGGTACAAAGTTATTACTAATCTAAATATTTGCTAAAACAACAAAAACGGATTTTTCAGAGATTCAATGATAGGGGCAACGTTTGGAATTAAATAAAATAATACAAAATTTTATAAATCTCTACAAATACGAATTACAAGACTGTAAAGTTTAAATTATCTGCTCACTACACAAAATACGAGACATTAACTTTTATAATTTTATACAATTTTATACAACTCTAATGCCATATTTGTTTGAGGGGATTGGATGATGGAAGATAAATAATACCATGGATAATATATAAGATTGGATAAAAGATGTGATTAATTTTTTATATGAAATTATTTTTTTGGTGTTTGGTTGGTGAGATATAAAGTGGGATAAAAGATGTGATTTGATATGTGATGTGATGAAAAATAATTTTGAACCTTTAAATTTTGGTGGAAGACAAATCCGAATGTGGGGTATTAATAATACCACACCTCCGGTGGGATAAGTCATATAACCAAGACAATCTGTAGGGCCTACGGATTAAACAAAAATCAAAACAAACACTTCACATGATGGGTCTCACGATAACCAATCCAATCCCCCCTCTCTCATCCACCAAACAAACATGACCTAAACACATCCAAAATTTATTCGAAGTCTGTCTTAATTCATAGCGAAATGATTAATCTTAATCAAACAGTTGTGATTAATTTTAACGTCAATTTTTTTCTTACGACAATTCCCCTTCTTTCGTGTAATCATATTCAATTAAGGCTGCATCAAAGATGACAAGGAATTTTAATATCTTGGATTGGGAAAAAGAACGAAATGCGTACACAACTGCAAAATGAATTGCGTGTCTTTTTACAGTTAAAATATAAATTACTTTATTTAAAGTAATTATCAAAGTGTCCTTCCACCTACCACAAGCGATTAGACAGTGCACGGCTGTGTAATGCACGCCACGATTAAACGAGTGTTTGGTTGGTGGAAATTAATTAAAATTTGTAAAATTTTTATTAATTTTTATATTTTTAATTAAATTTTATTACATATCATTTTTACATCGAATTTTTATATTTTTATTATACTTTTTAACCAACAAAATATTTTAAAGAGATCGCTTTGAATCTTAAGGCTTTTTTAATTTGTTATAAATCTCAAAAAATCTCTTTCTGCTTTGTTATAAATCTCTAACTTTAATTTGAAAATAGTTAATAAAAGAGCCTATCATTATTCAAACTATTATATATATACATATGTATTTATATATACACATATAATAACTAAAGAGCTTCGACATAAAGAAATATTTAGATTAGGGGTGTTTGGAAGTTCACGTTTTATAAAAAGTTATAAATAGTTTTTTAATTTTTATAAATTTTTTTTAACTTTGTTATTAATTTTTGGCCATTTTTATTTTCCTCGCGTTTAGTTTAAAACTCTAAATTTTATAAATTTTTATTAACTTTTATTAAAATTTATCAACTTTTAGTAAATTTTTCAACTTTCTCACAACTTTTCTAACCAAAATAGTTTGAAGGGTCATTCAACCACCTTTCAACGAATTCAGTTTAAAATCTGATACAGTATACAAAAGTCATTCGATCGGATCATTCAACCACTTTTAAATAAGTTCTATCAAAAATTTTAAATTTTCTTTTAAACGTAAAAAAAATAACTGATGTATTACACTTTTACTAAATTTTTGTTTTTTAAACAATCTAAATCAAATTTAAATGTTTATCACAACTATGTTATCTAAAATACTTTTGGGCTAATACAAACACCTTAAGATTTGATCATAAATTTACTTCTTACTTTATATATTATTTGATGGAAACGAAGGACACTGGTTGTATATATAAATTGTCAAAACTTGCTTTTCTCACTCTTGAATCATAATAAATTATAAAATTTAAATGCCCTATATTTCTTCCCCATTTTCTGACGTGTGAACTTTGACTCTCTCTATTATGAGGGTGTTTGGTAACTCAAAAACTAGCAAAAAAAAATACCAAAAGTTAATTTTTATGTGTTTGGCAAAACCACAAATTTTGTCACTTTTTTAATTTGCTACAGTAAAAAGTACTACTCCATAATTACAACTTTTTTTATTTGCAAAAAACATACCAAACACCCAAAAGTTACAACTTTTTTGCTTTGCTAAAGTAAAAAATTTACCAAACACCCAAAAGTTACTAAAAAAATACTAAAAATTCCACTTGGTTCAACCAAACACATAAAAAAGTACAAAAAAAAACAAAAAAAACAAAAAAACTACCAAAACTTAAAATTTTTTTTAACTTCCAAACACCCTCTATATTTAATTTTAATATTTTAATACTTAATTTATTAAATTTTTTTTCTTGCTATCTTTTTGTCTTTTCTTCTTTTTCTCTTCACTCTCCCCAAACTTATAATGCCTTCTGAAATAATAAAAAGTAAGATATAGGATCCGTTTGGCCTAATAAAATTTGATAATGATATCTAAAAATCTCTAAAAATTTTTAAAAATCTTTATTACATTTTTACACAATCTTACCTTCTCGAAATTCAAAAAAAGTTTAATATCTTTTAAAAAAAAATCGATAACTAGAATTTATTTAATCAAATAGTAAAAAATTTATTTGTTAATCAAATAGCAAAAAAATTATTTTTTATTCTCACCATGGACTTCCAAACTATCGAATGACACCCCCTAAGACTAATTTTTTCAGTCATTCGGATAGATTGTAAACCGTTTGGATGCTTTGTTATTTTTTTATAAGAAGATAAAGTAAAAAGCATAATAGTTTAATAACGTCTAAACAATTCACACCAAACCGTTTTGACAGTTTGACACTGTCAACTTTCGTCCAAATAGACCACTGTAAGCTTTTTCGACACCAGCCCACTACCTTACTTTGTACAAAATTTAAAACCATCTAAATAAAAATCTAATTTATCGAAATAAGAATCATACTGTTCATATCTAAAAAATGCGGCTTGAGATGTGTGCATCAAATGTCAAAAGTTTTTCCAAACCATATTTTAACTATTTTTTGTTGTTTTATCACCACGCTTAATGCGCCCTAGGGGTGGAAATGAACCGAGCCGTTCACGAGCTACTCGAGCTCGAACCGAGCTTGATTTTTGGTTCGTTTTAGATTCGAGCTCGAACTCGAGCCTAGAGAAGCTCGGCTCGAAAGCTCGCGAGTAGGTTCGGTTAGAATAATATATATATTTTTAATAATATTTTTAATAATATTTTTTAAATATATTATATTTTAAATCAAAACGACGTCGTTTTGATTTAATCGAGCTATTCGCGAGCTTAACCGAGCCTAAATTCTTCTTTATCGAGCCGAGCTCGAGCCTATATAAAAGCTCGAATCGAGCTCGAGTTCGAGCTCAGTATAAAAAGCTCGAGTCGAGCTCGAACATGTTAAAACTCGGCTCGTTTCCACCCCTAATGCACCCAAAATGAGATAAAGTAAGATAATTTGTAAGTTCGTAATTCGTATAGTAAAATAAAAAAGTAAATAACTTTTAGAAATTTTAAAAGATTTTCAAAATTTTCAGTGATTTTTAACAAATTAAGCACACCTTTAGTTTATTTGATTCCTTCTAAAATCTTTACCTTTTGTATTACTTTCTAAAATTAAAATAAAAAGTCTCCAATTTGTGTAAAAAAAATAAATTTAAAGAACATTTAAAGTAATAAAAAGTGAGATAAAATAAAATAAGGTGAAATAATTTGTGAATTCGTAATTCTTTTAGTAAAATAAAAAGTGAATAACTTTTAAAAATTTTAAAAAAAATTTCAACATTTTTTAATATGTCAAATACACCCTTAATCAAATACGAAATTACATCATAGGTCCTTGTTGAGGTTTTAAGCGGGTATCGGGATCTACTACTATTTTACAACTCCTTAGTTAAATCATGTGCCGTACAAAACTAAAGATTATTGTGCAATTCTTAAATTTCAGGTTCTATTATTCTAGCACTCTTTTTCCTTGTGTTAATTTTAAATTATGTTTTTCGAGAATTATAAAATTACCGCGCGCAAAACTATTAACTTTTCAAATTTTTATCAAATATGCAACTTTGATCAAAACTAATATGTCAAAAAAAAAAAGTTATAAAAAGTTAAGGTGTCATTTGATACACCAGTTTTGAGTCCATTTTTTATTTTAAATTTTTGAATTTTGCAGTTTTGAAACAAAGAAAATAACTCAAAACATATTTGGTCACTTACGTATTCAAAATCTGTTTAAAAAAAAGAGAAAATAGATTTGCACATAAAATATAAAATGATAAAAAAATCAATTTGTGTATTTTTAACTCAAAATACAAAAAATAAAAAATATTAAATTAAATGTATTTTCTGTTTTTATTTTTTAAAATTTTTAAAAATATAAAACAAATAAAATAGAAGTAAAAAAATAATTATTTTAATTTATATTTTATTTTTATTCTAACACAAAACACACGAACGCATCCCAAAACCTCGCAACACACGCACGCTTGCCAAAGCATCACGCTGCCTCAGCCACAGGACTCAGCGACCAAAAAAAAAAAAAAAAACAAGCGAAACGTCACCGTTTCGCGCGACTGCAGCTTCCCCTTCGTCGCTTACTTTTGTAGTCACTAGCCAGCCAGTACAAGGTTTCTCCAAAACATTGAATAAAAAATTATGATTCGTAAAAAACGACATTCTGAAACAATAATTTTATCAATAGTTATAAATTTTAATAGTGAATTATTATTTATTAAAAATTATTTATATTTTGACAAAATAATTTAAAAAAACAAATAATTTTAGTTTATTTAAATTAAATATTGATTTTAATAAATTTTATTAATTCAATACATAATCTAGTAAATTATTATTTTGAGACATAATTTTCATTTAATAAAATAAATTATTTTAATAAGTCATTATTATTTATAAAATATTAATTTTAATTTGAGAAAATAAATAATTTTAATCATAAATTAATATTTCAACAGTATTATTTTAATAAAACAAAATAAATTATTTTAATAATAAACTATTATTTACTAAATATTATTTTGATAAAATAATTTAATAATTAATTAATCTTAGTTTGATTAAATAAATTATTATTTTATAATATTTATTATAATTATTTATGGAAGAACGTTACTTAAAATTTTACACGAGAATAAAGAAAATATTTCACAGGGGTAACGAGAAAATGGTGAAATTTTTCCATTACTCCCCATTACCGACCTCTCCCCTAGAGTAAAAATTTATCCTCATATAAGAGTAATTGTTAACCTAGAGAAATTGTAATCCCATCATTCAAACTGACATAACGAAAAATAAAAATTACTCTAGTAAAAATTTACCCTCCATGACTCCAAAACAAACATCTCCTTAGAGTTACGTCATATTTTGTAATTTTATACGAGTAATTATTACCCATCCAAAGTAACAATCGATAACCTCTTTGCTTTGGAGATTGTTTTTTTATTATCAGGCCGTTTAGAATGTAATAAAAAAAAGGCTAAAAGTGAAATATTTTTCGAATTTTAGAGTATAAAAAATTATTTTGAAATGGTAGTTAAATATTTGTATTTAATTTGTTATAAAGTTGTTAAAAATTACATAAAGTAACATGATCCAAAATTTTAATAGATAGCTTTAAAAATTTTTGGAGTTTTGTGAGGCCTTTTTGGTATGAATATCAATCCATCTTTTCAAAAATCTGATAAAAACCGTTAAAACGCACTATAATAGTTTGTTCCAACGGATTTTGAAAATTTTTTAAAAACATTGAAATTTTTTGAAATTTAAAAAAAATTGAAACTTTTAAAATTTTTTGAATTTTTTTGAACTTAATTGGAACTCCAAACGGCTCTACGTATAATACTAGTTTAACCGTTGCAATGGACCGTATTTATAGTAACTTAAAAATAAATTTAATGAATAATTATATATATGACAATTAAAACTGTGTCGAAGAAATATGTTTTCAATAAATATATAAATTGTGATAAAAATTATATGTATAAAGTTTATTACTTGTTTTAGTCTATTACGACTATGCTTTGTTTAGGGTTTTGAAAATCATTGAAAATTATTTAAATTTTTTAAAAATTATTTATTTTTTATTTCATTATACGAATTATAAACTCATAATTTTTATTAAAGTCTATAAATTTTTATCACTATAAACACGCTATATTATATGATTAGATGTTAATTTCTAATTCTTTATACACAAAATGTGGCATTTAAGTCTAATTAATATTAAATTATTTATTACACAAAAGAAATTTATCATTAGTATTTTATAAATAATATATATGCGTGTGTATTTTAATTTATTTGTGAACATGTGATTACAATCAAAATATTTTTACCAATTTTTATCATTTTTTAATTAATACAATATTATTTATTTTATTTTTTTTTTTTAATATTGCGCTCATGAATGCACGGGTCTCTCGGCTTGCTGCAAAATGATTATTGCGAAGGAGAAAACGGGTTGGTGGTGGACCAAATAGTCATGTAGGGCAACACGTGTCAAAGCCGACCAATAACGGATGGACACTGTTCAAAAAAGGGGTTTAGTGACCCGTTATAAATTTATCATTCAAATCACATGCGATGTGATCGTTATTGGACCTCCTGATTCATCAAGTTCGAGAGACTTGGGAGTGTTTTGAGTTTAGTATTTTTTTCAAAAGTTATTCATCGTAATTTTTTGATATATTTAAGAAAGTAAATAGTAATTTTTTTATAATTTTTAAATATTTGATAAAATTATTAATAATTTTTGATTTTTTAATAATTTTTAAATTAATAAATTATTATAACAGAGTAAAAATAATAATAATAATTTATTAAACATACAAAAATTAAAAGCGAATAGTTTTTTACAATTTTTTTTCCCAAACGTCCCTCTTGGACACGTAATTCATTTCCCATGTGCCCTCGATTGTTGTTTTTCTTGATGGGTAGGGGCACTGCTGCCCTCAAAAGAAGGCAATGTGAGGGCTTTGCAGGGTTTCGAGCAAAAGGGCCCCACTTGGTCTCTGTCGTCATATCTTAATTGTGCCACCTATGGATCTTCTGCCGCGTGTAGGGAAATATTAATGTGCCGGCTCCGCAGAGGCATGATTTTGTTTTGATTTATGTAAATATACTAAACCACAGACTGTTATTTTTTGACTTAGATTATAATAATCAAGGTTAGTGTCGATCGCTTTGAAGGAAATTAACTCACTTCGGCAATCAATGGAGGCAGCGTTGCTTTGTAGGATACAATGCGAAAGAAGGTCCTTTAAAAGAACAAGTAAAAAAGAAAAATGAAATTAAAAAGATAAATCCTCTTTCGTGAGAATTTTGTTAATTAATGCCAATTTTAAAATTATACACTCTTTGTGAGGAGGTCACTCGAACATGTGACGTATAGCTATGTTAGAGACACGTCAACGAGTATTTAAATCTCGACAAGTATTTAAATGTTCACCTAAGGTGAACAAAGAGAAGAAAATAGTAACTCTATTTCTTATATCTATATCAACGTTTTGACACTATCACTCACCCCTACACATGATCTAATGATCACTCGGACAACAAATACAAACCTCAATTCATATCTATAAATACCAAATGACATACATGGGAAAGGTTAAACATTTTTTTTATCTTATTAAAACTCTGTCCTTCTCTTTTCTTAACTTCTCTTATTCTCTACCAGCACTAATTTGATTATTGAAGGGGTATTTAGCCACACACGCCCTTATTGATAATTTTATCTTATTAAAATTTTGTCCTCTTTTCTTAATTTCTCTTATTCTCTATCAGCACTAATTTGATTGTTGAAGGGGTATTTAGTTATACCCGCCCTTATCGATAGTTTTTTTCAAGTATCTCAGCGAGGAAGTAGAGAGTGTACCGCAACTTCACTTAACCTCCTACAAGAAAACAGTTTGAGTTCACGAAAAGTGGACAGTTCAACAAAAGCAATGAACAACTTAAAATTAGAAGTGTTGATGGCATAGCTCAAGTAGCTGTTCATTTCTTGACACTCTACTTTACCATACATCTTAAGGCCAAATTACTATTTGCCCCTCTTGTGCCTTCCAAGATATGGTGCACATGATGGTAATTTTAACTCATTTCGTTGAATTTGATAGGTGTGACTATCTTCAAAATTAACGAATGATAGTGTTTTGATTCAAAGATAGCAGTATGTGTAGTGTAACGGATGAATATTATCAAAATTTGCTCGTTTCAGTCTATTTTAATTAAACAAATTAAACCCCCACACATATATAAACAGTAATTTTCTTGAAAGAAAAAAAAAACAGTGATTATATATATACACACACCTAATATTTAAAACAAAGTTGTATTATAATTTAAAATACCATCGCGTATATTTACTTTAAATAATAAAAAAAGGTTATAATTTAAAAGATTAATAATGGATGATCAAGGTAGCTTTGTCCCCCACGATCGGCATTCGCCTTGAGCCTGTTCAATTACCAGATTTTGGATAGACCATAAATGTTGAGGGGAATGGCAAAGGGACCCACTTCCGACAATCACGGGGTATACAATTTGTAGTGTCGCGTTCGAAATTGGCTATCCATTTTTGTGGGTGCATGCGTGTTATGTATACATACATATACATATATATATATATATATAATTTTGCTTCTAACTTTTAAGTCTTTCCAGTAATTAATGCTTTTATCTGCGAGTCTGTGACAGTCTGCCGCATATTCAATGGTATGATCATTTTAGATGAACATTAAGGGGGCGTCAAAAAATACTCAAAAAAAATAAATGGATAAGATTCATGTGATATAAAAATGATAAGTGATAAAATATAATTAGAGGGATTTGAAAATTTTTAAAATTTTTTGATTTTTTTATGACTCCAAATGAGCCCTAAACCTAATTTCTGCAAGGCCAGCCAGTTCAAATATATATATATATATATATATTTTATTACGAGGACATACCCGAGGCATGTAATGACATCCTATCCTTTATAATTTGTTTTCATCATTTCTTTATTTTTTTTTATTCTTTCTCTCTGTTTCTATAAATTATCTTATTATTATTATTATTATTATTATTATTATTTTGTTATTATTATTATTATTTTGCGTTTTTATGAATTAGTTTCAAATTAAAAAAGATTTTAACAGGAAAATTAGGAGTAGGAAAATTAGGAGAAGTTAAAAAAAAATTGTAAAGAGAAGTTGAAGAAGAAGTTAGAGGAAGTTAAAAAAATATTTTAGTAAAGAAATATATATATATATATATAGCCTTCATAATGGCCTCCCATAATTTTAATTTTTAACCCTGTCTAAATTGCAATTACCACACTATAAGAAAAACGGGTATAGGCAAGGAACATTTTTCTCGCCAAAGTCTCTTCTTTCCTCGCTAAAAACTATAGGCGATGAAAAATATTCCTTGCACATTTTCTCGCCTATCCTCGGTCGCCTATACTTTTTAGCAAAAAAATTATAATTTCCTTGCCTATAATGGTTTTTAGCGAGAAAAATCATTTTGTCGCCTATAGTGGCTTTTAGCAAGGAAAATTTTATGTCACCTATGCCTGTACCTTTTGGTGAGAAAATTTTATTTTCCTCGCCTATAGTGCCCTTTAGCGAGAAAACTATTTTGTTTCCTATAACAGATTTTAGCGAGGAAAAACTTAAGTCGCCAATACCTGTAGTTTTTAGCGAGAAAATTATATTTTCCTCACCTATAGTCACCTTTAGCGAGGAAATAATTTCGTCACCAATTCAAAGTTTTAGCAAGGAAATAGCCATTTCCTCGCCTATAGTTAGTTTTTGTGAGAAAACTTGCTCATCGTCTATACTTGGCTGAGTACAATGAGAAGCATATTAGCGAGGAAAAAAGGTTACTTTTAGCAAGGAAATATGTTCCTCACTAAAAGTATTAATTAAATTTTTTTTTAAATATTTTAATTTTTCAAAAATACCTGTTACAGTAATAATCCGACAAAAATAAACCTGTTACAATAATAAATCAAATATAAAATAAACCTGTTACAATATATACCAAAAATATTATACATACTACAACATTAAAAACCAAACATACAAATTATCATATTGTAAAAGTTAACCCAACAATCTAACAACAAACATATAAATTCAAAAAACAAAACAAAAATATTAAGATTGCATACAAATAAAATAAACAAAAATAGATCCAAGTTCAAAATTAACTATTAATGTCTAACACTAGGGAGGTGAAGTAGTCCTGGTAGAGCGGAACTCCTCAAACATTTGCATTAGATTATCGACTTTATTGGAAAGGGCATTTCGCCCAGTCTCCATTTGCTCCATTTTTTCCATGAAACTTTGAAGTTTATCCTAAAACTGTGCCTCACGAAATCTTGAAGCAGCACAACCCAAGCAGTGAAGATTACGCACTGAAGGAGGCTTTGGCCCATGGCCCATCCCGCGTACATAACTAGATTTCCTCCCCAAGACTTGCATCCCCACTTCATCCACACTTAATGCAGCATGGCCATCAGGGGTAGGCTCACTCCTCACTCTTTGCATCTCATCCTAAAATTCATCACTATTAATGTGAAAATATTGCTAAATTATAAGTAAAAAATTTCAATGACAGATAAAAATTACAATAACTTACATGTAACTTTTCTCGCCATTGGGCAACACCACTGGTTACTTTTGTTTGTATGCGCATGTTTCCACCATCCAAAAAAGCTAATCGGCTCATTACTTTCAGAATCCACCTATGAAAAATAATATATTAGTACAAGACTAATGATATAAATAAAGCACGTAAACTAATAATTACCATGCTATGACGAGCAGGAACAAATGCACGTGAACCCATTGAGTGTGTAACAGTCTGATGAGACCGATTCTGTGCATTTTTCAAACATTTCTCCTAACAAAAAAAACATGTTCAATGTTAAGACGTTAAATTTTAAATTATTATATATAAAATTTAGAAATAACCAAATATTTTATCATAAAAAAATTAATACAGTAAGGCGTGCAAATGCCTCATGCTTATCTCTCTCACTGATGTCAGCATAGCGGTGTTGATTATGCGGTAAGAAATGTCTGGTAATAATACCACACTCGCTTGATAACTTAGCTAACTCGTCACAATCAAGTGGTCGTCCCTATTCAGGGTCCACAGTTACTTTCATGGGTTGTTTTGTTTTCTTGATAAGACGATCTATGCCAAGGCCTTGGGTGGGTCCGCGTACTGATCTAGTGGTCTAGGTGGACCCTACAAAAATATGAAAACAATTAAAAATATATATACACATAAAGTATAAAAAAAAATGAATATAAGCTTGATTTATACCAGCACTACTGCTCGATGCCTGAGTTGGCTGAGTGCTTAACCCCTCATCTTCTTGAGCTCCATCATTCCATGCTCGTCTAAGATTTTTTCTCGGTGCCATCTTCAAAAACATTATTGGTAGATGATAAATAATGAACAGATACATAAATATGAAAAAGAAGAAAAAAATATTATATAACATTTAAAACTAAGTTCAAGTAATACTATCAAAATTTTAAAGTCTTGATATCACAATAAACCATAAAAATTTCAAGTGACATTGTAAGAAAAGACCAATACCATTACCTTGGAATAAACCAATTAATCTGAATCTTTTATGGTTTAGACCAATTAATCCGAGGTATCCTCTTCTTTTTGTTCTCTTTTCTCATTATTTGTGTCATCAGTATATTCAATAAGACTTTCATATTCGTCTTCAATATCATCAAATTCATAATGTTCTAGCATGATTTCATTAGTTATTATTCTTTCTGGGTTAAGTTCATTTTTACACAATGTCCCAATCTCTTGTGCATCCACTTGGATCACATTGACTGACTCAAGCTCTTGGTATGCATCCTCAACTTCCATATCAGTAGTCTCTATTTCTGGAACATCATACAAGTGCCTGTGAGTGAACTTCTCCACAACTCGCCATTGGTTTCCCAGTTTCGTGTCAGCCATGTAGAAGACTTGTTTAGCTTGAAATGATAATATAAATGGCTCATTTGCATACCACTTTTTTGTCACATTAAGGCTTGTTTATTCCCTTTCTTCTCTTGTCTACGTCAAACCAATCACATCGGAACATGATAACTCGAAAACTTTTTACATATTGTAACTCAATAACATCAGTTAACACACTGTAAAAGTCAATATCATTATTATCATGCACCCCATCACGACAACACCACAATTTTGACTTTTACGTCGATTGTCACGTTCACTTGTATGAAATCTTACTCCATTAACAATGCAACTGCTATAACTTCGCACCCTAAAGTCTGGACCAATAGCTAAAGCATAAATTTCATCAGTGACTTCAGGGCCTCCAAACTGATACAAGCTTTTAACCAACATATACAATACATGCCCATGTCATAATTAAAGTATATTAACATTTAATTAATGGCTTTTTAATTAAAGTTATACTTACACGTTCCTTAAACCATGTTGGAAACTCTTTCTTATGTCTTATGTCAATGTTTGATGCGCTGATTGTGTCCAACTCTCTAATATGGTCACTAGTTTTAATTACACACATTATAACATTAGAATAAAGCAATATAAGAAATAGAACATTTCATGTATAATAATACATACCTATGATATTTGTCAAATCCCTCACAATTATTAAGCACGTATCGATGTATGGTTTGAAGGTCTTGTGTTGACAAGG
This sequence comes from Vitellaria paradoxa, assembly GCA_019916065.1. NCBI lineage: Eukaryota > Viridiplantae > Streptophyta > Magnoliopsida > Ericales > Sapotaceae > Vitellaria > Vitellaria paradoxa. Next base: position 9,861,367 of record CM034239.1, read on the forward strand.
TAATGTATTTTTCATCGCCAAAAGGACAAACTTTAAGTGAAAAAACTGATATACTAGATTCTTCTCCACCTTCCTCTACCCTGTCATCATTGTGTTCCTCTCTATTAAATCTGGTCTCGATTCTAATTTCTTGTAGTGCTAGCAATGCCAAGATGGTGCTTGGATTCTCAAGAAACACTAAAAAATTTTAATTTTAATTAATTTTTTTCAATCAAATTTCATTACATGTTATTTATACTTCAATTTTTTATTTTTTTGACAAATCAAATATCACCTAAGTCGTCTCATAATGATGTAAAGAAATTAAATATAAAGAAATTACAATTCAAAATGCAAGTGTATTCTATGTAGATTAATTAATTAAAAAACATTAATATCAGAGATGTATAATCAGCAATGCACATAATAATGTAAATAATTTGTTCAATAAATTTTTTAACATTAACATTAATCGCTATGTTATGATTATTTTTTAATTAATTTTCTTCCCAGCCAATTAAACATGAGTCCACATTTTAAAATTCATGACCAAATATAGGAGTCCTAAATCCTAAGCTGTAGCCACTAGAATAGGCCAGATACTCTTCAATAGCGCATTTAAGAGTACATTTGGTATATCTATTTTAAATTTTTTTTTATTTTGTATTTTTTAAAATAATAAAAATAATCTAAAATATATTTAATCATTTGTATTTTTAGAATTTATTTTAAAAAATAGAAAACGAGTTTACACATAAAATAAAAAATGACCAAAAATTATTCTAAAATTTTTTTTACCCAAAACACAAAAAATATAAAATGTCAAACTAAATATGTTTTTGGTTTTCTTAAAACATAAATATCAAAATAGAAAATAAAAAATAAAAATACAAATCAAATGCCTAACTATACAAAACATGAAGGTGTAATTTTTTCAAAAACTATTCGTGATGTAGGTAATTTTATTTTATAGTCCTTTTATATTTTTTTAATACCCTCATCAACCATTGAAAAAAATTTTAAATAGTCAAAATTAGAAATCATGCGCATCACATCACGCATGCTTCGATTTCTAATACAATTAAATATGATAAATGCAAGAAATGGTCGTCAATTTTGATTGAAACTCTCCGTTCATTTTCTTGCTGCTCCAACCCTTGGGTAAGCTCCCAAAAGTGATGTAAACTCCATATATTAATATATACTAATTAAATAAAAAATATTAAATACACTGTATTTTTTAACTTCTCACACTTTAAAAGATATTATTTTGAAAAGAAATAAAGTATGAAAATTAAAAGTAAAGTGCGTTTAACATTACTCTAATTAAATATATAAACAAAACAATTATTTTTGGATTCGTTTGGTGAAATGAAAAATTTTAAAAATTTTTAAAAATTATTCACTTTTTATCTCATTGTACGAATTACGAACTCACAAATAATATCACTTTATCTCACTTTCTGTCACTTCAAACACTTTATTTATTTATATAATTTAATGCAAAAAATTAAATATAAGTTTTTTAATATAATATTACCACTCCTTTTTTCCTCCTTTATCTCTAACTCTCTCTCTATTATCTTCCCATCAACAATATTAAAAAATAAATAAATAAATAAAAATTCTCCCCCTCTTTAACAGCAGGGTGCTTACTAGTGCATTCATTTAAAAATCCCACTTGTGGCTGGGGCTTTAATTCATTCAAGTTCATTCAATTAGTGACTTCCTCTTTTTTTTTTTTTAATTCAATTCATACAATTTGTAACCTCCTCTTCTATAATTGGTCGTTTGAATGGAGCATCATTAAAAAAATAAAAAAAAAATTAAGTATAATACTTTATTAAATAAATTTGCTTCTCAAAAATTAAAAAATATAAAGTGTCTCAATTACCAATTGTTTGTCATATCTTTTTATTTATGTAGCATACATTACTTTTTTTTGGGGGGTTGTAAATATAAAGTGTCTCGATTAACATCTTGCTTTAGACCCTCGAATTTATAAAGTCGGTCTTAAAAAGATCCATGTGACTAGAAAATTAACTAATATTCGTCCTCAAATTAATTATTACTGTGTCTCTCAAATATATAATATTCGTCCTCTCGGTACTTGCTTCGTTTTTTCTTTTTCTTTTTTTATTTTTTCTGGGTCGTCGTATATATACAGTCACTTTGATGCTCTCTCATATGGCGTGTCCTTTTCTATCATCCCTATATCAGTGAGCTTCACTAATTTGATTCCACCTGTCATTCTAGGCTATCTTTTTCATTCAATGACGTGAGACAATACTCTCTCTCTCTCTCTCTATATATATATATATATACACACACACGCATATATTTCATATATACTGTTGGTAGGTTGCTTTCGTATTGGCCCAAAGTTTTTTCCGCTTTGATTTTTCTTTTTATAGGATTTTTTAATCAAAATTTATTTTTTATTTAACAGATTTTAAAATCATTAATTCATTGTCAATGTGATTGGATAACGGTGATAAAAAAAAAAATCTTACTTGCTTGCTTTAGTTTGTTCAATAGGGGTTGTTTGGAGTAAGAAAAAATGAGATAAATTGAGATAAATTGTGGTTTGGGGAGAGTTCGTAATGCGTGTAATGAGAAAAAAAAGTTGATGTGATATAAAGTTAACAGAGATTTATAGAGTTTTTGGAGATTTTCATCAAACTATTACAAACCAAACGGGGCCATAAGGTGTGTCTGACATGAGATTAACATTTTAATAGAAGAAAATGTTAGTAAATTTAAATTTTATGAATCCCATTCTGTATAACAAACGCACTTTCAATGATATAAATTTGATATTTAAATACGGTGGTTTAGATATCTGAGTGAGTTTAGTACTTAGAAAACTCATGAATTAAAATAAATCCTAACTCTGTGTTTTTTTTTTTTTTTGGGGGGTAATTCCTAACCCTGTGTTTGCACTTTCGATTTATGAAAGAAAAGTAAGTAAGAAAGAAAATAAATAATTATTTAAAAAAACATATTTTTTAATAAAAATAATTTACTAATTAATTAATAAAAAAAATGTAACATTCGAACAATGATGTTATGGAATCATCCATTGTTTGAGACAAACATCGAATGATTATAGCTATTGTCTGCTTTCTCAAAGTTGTAATATTCTGAGTTGAATAAGTGTCCTTCTGATAAGGTTCTTGTATAGTTGTATTAGGTATGAAAGCAACTTTTTTCGAAGAATAAACCACGTTCCACCAAATTAATGAGACAACTTTAATAATGCTGCATTTCATGAACAGCAGGACTATCTTATATTTTCTATGTAATAACTTTAGAAAAAGAGGTGACTGACAATGTTTTGTTGTCATTTCTGTGGTATCATACTTTTGAATTATTGAATTAAATTTCAAAAATTTTAGCAAAATTAAAAAATATATAAATATATGAGAATGGTTGAATTTTAATTAATTTATCCTAAATCTATATACATATATATGTTAATGGCTTTTTTTTTTTTTTTTGGGTTATGAAGAGTATCTAGACCAGCTTACGCGTATCTCGACTAATCTCTCCATTCCGAACAAGACTTTCGAAACAGAGGTAAACCCCTTCAAATCGTGGCCATCAGCATAAGTGAGACTCATGAGATTTGAACTTGAGACCACAAAGAGAACAAACTCCTTAGTCCCAAACTAAATACCGTCAGGCCACCCATTAGTTGTTATATGTTAATGGCTTTTTTCGCTATGTTTTTGGAACATGCTAGTGGTGTACCCTACCGGATACAAACTCAAATTGGACTTTAACTTACCACATTATGGAATCACAGTAAATTATTTTTGTTATTATTATTATTATTTTGGTTTGCTAATTGGCTAAAGGTTTGAAATCACAGTTAGGCAGGTCCATAGATTGATAAATACTACATTTTAGATTTTATTGCAGATTCTTTTGGTAAGTGTGCCGTTAGGAGTGAAGGGTACACAGCCAATGTACACAATCAAATATTTGGTTTGAATTTTTAAATTAATGTTCGGTTACAAATTAAAAATCAGAAAATCAAACGGTTTTATTTAGCTTGCAGCTTGAGAGGTTATTAACCATACTAGACCTACGCTATTAATATATATTATATAATATGTTAAATTTATAAATTTGTCAAGAAAGAAAATATAAAAAATATTACATTCGGGGGATGTGTTACAATTATAGAATTGAATTTGTAAAATAATTTATACAATTATAAATAAAAAAATAAATTAACCTTTTATGATCTTTCAATTAGGCACATCAGCAGAAGAAACTCTCATCATTTTTTCTTAGAATTACTTTTTCATTTTATTTTTCTCCTCTTGGAATTAAAATTACCAACTTTAGTGAAAAGGTGAGCAAATAAACTAATTTAGTCTGCTTCTCTCGATCAATGCCTACTCATGTGTAATTGACGATCATTATAATTCTGATATGTGTTCTTCAAATAATTATAAGCCATTTTAACCACCGTATGATAATTTGAGTTTTTAAAGTACCATTATCATTTGGGACCCCACTTATCATGATATTTAAGTGATATGGTGAGATTTCGCCTTATTATGGAATAAGTGCGTAAAACTTTAATTAGGGCTAATTCAAGGAGTTTTGAATGTTAAGATTTCATATTTGGGGTGTTCTAATGTTAACAAACTCGTCCGGTATAATTTCAAGTATAGTGAGATCCATAATGTTTGATGATCGAATGATCAAGAGTATTTGTTTTGAAACTTTTAGTTGTTCCAAAGTTACATTTCAACAAAAAATTGTAATTGAATCCAAAAGTAATTGTAATCAATATAATTTTAAAAATCACATCAACACTATGTATTTTTTCATCAAACATCATTTTTTTTTCAACCAATAAGGGAGTATTTACATATGTAAGAACAAGGAATAGAAAGGATTTTAATGGTGAATGCATAATTGCAAGTTCATTAAAAAAATAAACATACTACGAAACCAGAATATCTTATTGAGTGTCCCTAAATCATATGGATTATATTGATATGCATATATAGTTTTTTTTTTCTTTTTTTGTCTTTTTAGGAAAAAAAAATAGAATAACACTCATGGTATGCTTGTTGAAACCAGCTTGTACAAGTAAAATAAAATAATAATGAATAAATAAAATAGAATATAAATTGTCGGAATTAATGTTATTATGAATGCCGTAGTTGCAAGTCTCCTGCATATGCACGAAAAGCCGTCCATAATCAACGCAACTTATCATTCTTGAGCCATCTTGGGATCTACACTCCCACAGTCCACGACTCCACATCTGTGTATGTACGTTTGTCAATATTTGCTAATAAGGCCACTTTGTCAAGCACCGGTTGTTTGGATGCTAGTAAAATTTCGCATTTTCGTGGAAAAATATAGCCAACGTAGGACTCAACCGAGTCCTGTACTTTTGGGCAAGAAAATGATGACGTGGGTATGTATTTTTTATGTTTAAAGGAAATTGATTAGCACTGGTCAAAATATTCCTTTCCTTTAAAATTGATAGAACTCAGTGTCATTATTCGTATAATACCCAAATATGTCACTTTTGATTTAGGTGTTACTTTGGTATGTCAAAATTCATAAAAATTTATGAAAACTTACAAATTTTTTTCAATTAATTTTTTTAATCAAAATTTAGCAATGTATTACGTTTTACACTATTTTTTTAAATCTTTTGCCATCCAAGCACTAATGTCTCTTTTCAAGCCCTAATTTGACATGTATCACCCATTTGCAAAGTCATACATACATACATATATATATATATATATGTTATTAATTTTTAAATAAGTGAAGAAAAATTAATTGAAATATCAATTAAAAAATAATTTTTTTATTAATGCAAGTGATCTCTTGAGCGAATAAAAATTTTAACTTTTACTAAGAATAAATAAAGAGATTTAGTTCCACTTTGTAATTGAGACCATAAGTGATTAAAAAGGCATAATTATGTTTATAGAGTTGATTTTTAAATTTATGTTGGAAAATTATTAATTTGAGATTTGGAAGGTGATGCCAGAAAAGATCGAGTTTCTATTTAACACATTATTATAGAAGAAAATATTCAAAATAGAGTGCAAGAAATTTTGAAGTGCTAATATCATTTATCTATTAAATTTTAGAGCTCTAATACCATTTATTTTAATTAATTTTTCTAATGTTTTAGTTAACTTTTATCAATTTATACTAATTTTTTCACTCCAAATACCATCTTAATTGACTCAAAGGTTCTTAAAAAAAAAAAAATTGTCAGGAATAAGTCTAAATAATTGAAAAATATATATTAATAAGATGATTTTATGTTGCTCGTTGGATTATAATAGATCATAAAAGAGTCATTTAATAACGCTATTGTTTTTCTGTTTATCTTTATTTGTTCATATTTTTTATTTTTTGTTTTCTATTATCGTTTTATTTTAAAATGAAAACTGAAACTAAGTTTAAAAATGCAATTTTGTTTCTAATTATTAATTTTTATTTTTATAAAATATTTAATTTTATTGGTTTTTAAAATATTAATTAAAATTAACAAAAAATATTTCATATTAAATAAATTATTAAATTAAAATTAACTAATTTTAAACTAATCAATTTAATTTATTTAATATGAAATATATTTTTATTTTAATAAATAAAAAAATTAAATTAAATTAATTATTAGATTAAATTAAATCAGTTAATTTAATTATGATATTTGTTTAAAATAATTTAGTAAAATATATTTCATATTAAATTAAATTATTTTTATCGTTTATTAAAATAATTTAACAATATATATTTAAGATTAATTAAATTAATTATTTCTTAAAATAAAATTAATAAAATATAGTACACATTAATTTAGATAATTAATTTAATAAAATATTATATTATTTATCAAAAATAATTTTAATTTAATTAAATATTTAAATAAAATAATTCATTTCAAAATGATGTAATAAAAATAGATACAGTGTTAAAATTGACAAAATGTTTGTGACTGAATGAAAAAAAGAGTAAAAACATTCTTTCTTATTTACTTTTTTCTGTTTAAATTTTTAATTTTTTAGAAAAAGTATAAACAAATTTAATAAACGTATTTTTATGTTTGTTTGTAAAAATTTAAAAATACAAATAGGGAAAAATAAAAAATAAAAATGTTAACAAATAGGCCAAAATACTGCCCTTTTTGCTTTTTACTTTTGATATTTATCTAAAATATCACCTGGCCGTACTAGGTCTATTTCTCTCTTACCCTTTCAATTTACTTTTTTCTGAGCAAAAATATAAATGCCTCTTTAAACGACAAGAACAGAGGCAGGAAGGAAGAAAGAATCAAGAATAGCCTAACGCGTTCTGCACTCTCAACTGTATATAGAGGGAGAATATATACGCATGCATATATAGAGAGAGAGAGAGTTACAAAAATGGCGTCTTTACCTTAAAGATAGTAGTGTTAGAGAGAGAGAGGGAGGTGGGTTTTGTGTGTTTGTTTAGAGAGAGAGAGAGAGAGAGAGAGAGAGGACGGACAGAGGAGATGCAGAAGCCGAGGTGGAGAACTCTGGGGCTGGTGAGGAAGGTTCTAGTGGCGGCCATAGGGTTGATAACCGTGCTGGCTCTGCTCCATGCCCACGTACGCCTACTGCTTTATTTCCAAGTGTCCGAGTTACCTGACTCTTACAGGCTCCCGATGGTGATCTTTTTCTCTCCATCAGCCTCCATTCTCACTCTTTCCTCCTTCTTCGTCACCCGATGACAAAATGCTACGCTTTTTTTTTTCCCTAGGGTTTTAGGTTCTTGGATTCCATGGATTTCGTTTTCACCCATTCTGGTTTAAGCATCCCCTGTTTTGCGGAGACTTCTCTGGTCTTTAAAATTTGTTTTGATGTACTTACAGGACTCCATTCTGTAACTATGAATATAAGTAAAGTTTAAAATTTTACATTCCAATTGATTCGGTTTTTGATCCTTTTTCTTTTTTGTTATTATTTCCAATTTAACAATTCATGAACTTTTTTAAAGAATTTTTTTCCCTCGAGAAATAAAGGGTATTATTGTTGTTAACTTGTTTCTTTGAATCTGTTATTTTCTTAATATCTACATACACACTGCGCATACATATGGCATTGAATACAAATGGAAGTTGTATACAGTAGCATTTCTTGGAAATAATTTGAAAAACTTTTGTTCTTAATGTGAATGCTATGTTATTTTACATTTTTTTATTATTATTTTTTTAAATTGGGGATTGTAAGATGAGATTGTTTGCTGATCTAAGATGTTCAATTTTGCAGCAACAACAAATTGAATACCAAATGTCTGGGGAAGAGCAAAGCTGGATTCTAGAAATGGCACCACCCCATTTGTCGAGAGCTCGTCTCGCTCGCAAGGTTTTGTGCTTCCCTTGGATTCTATGGCAATGAGTTTGAGGGTGGCGATGTCATAAATTCTGTATTCATTTTTAATCCATTTGTGATATTGAATTCTTTAATTTCCTGGTCCTTCTTACTCCATGTTGATGAATAAAAAGTACTCCATTTTAATTCTGGTATATTCGTCGGTTGAGTGCATCTATATATCATATTATATGTATAATAACATAAATGTGTATGTGTAGTAGTGCAAAACAGTCATGCATCTTTCGTATTTTCACTCCTTTAGACTTGACAGTTTGACGGTGCTAGTGAGATTCCGGATTTAGAAAAGCTATGGAAGCCGCCATCAAATCGAGACTATCTGCCTTGTGTCAAGCCGAGTTCAAATCACACAAGTAGGTTATCATTTTGCTTTAAGTTTGCATGTATGAAGCTTGTTATTAACTGTTGTTTTCTGTTTATTGATCGATCATTTCATTGCTGTTTCATCAGACCCTGGAGAGTCCCGAGGTTACCTTCTTGTTCATACAAATGGTGGGCTTAATCAGATGCGAGCTGGGGTGTGTATCTCGTCTTCTCTCTGCGTGCCCTCTGATCTGAATAATTGTTTCTGTATTTAGATTTTTTTTTTCCTTCTACCATGCTATATTGCTGATAAGTTGGAGAAATATGGTAAAGCCAAAAAGATAGTATAGTAACTCCTGTCATTACCTGCTGTGAGAACTATGGCTTAAAATTATGCTTTTGATAATGCTAACTGCCACATCTTTTATTTATTTCATTCAAAATGTTATTATTCCTTTTTTTAATGAAAAAAGAAACTGCAAATTCAGTAATGTAGACTAATTAAAATATGGAGCTCATTTCCATTTTTGCAAGGAAATAATTTCCTCCTCAGATATGAAATGGAGAAATTAAAAAAATATGTTGTGAGGACACTGTAGATTTCCTTGTTTTTAGCTTACCTCTTACTCTTTTATCACTACTTAAAATGGTTTTATTGCATCAAAGGTACGAAAATGTACGAGTAGTGATTGGAAATAAAGAGGGTGTTCTCTTGTCATATTCCTGTAAGAAATATGTAAATGGTTCCTTGATAGTTTGTTGTTGATTGCTCCAGAGCGTGTTATATAATTGCTATAGTTTAGTAGGAAATTGGATTTTACATGTTTTTTGAATCGACCATCCTTGTTTCACTTGAACAATAAGATGTCTAATTATGCAGTAACTTCTTTTTGGACATCGATAGACCTTCCATGAATGGGCAGTATACTAAATTAGCAAACACTGGAGTTCTAGTGTAGTGATTCCAACTCAAATTAAACCTGCATATCTTTTCATAAGTTTGGTTATATTACCATATGGTACTGCGTTTGCTATGGTTAAATTCCAAAACCTTAAAACCACTGTAACCATTTGGTGTTTATTTGTGGTCGGTGAAATTAGACACTCAATAGGTCTAGGACTACCAAGCCAATATATGATAATCATGATATCTCACCAGGCTACTCTGTTGTTATGTGAATCAGTTTCGTATTTGACAAAATATACATACCACAGTTATCCTACTTGCTGTTTTGGCATCATACTCTGGCCTCCACAAATTAATTGTCCCACTATAAATAGTCCTAATAATGAATACCATCCTCCCTCTGTCTGCTGTTGATTATATGTCATGACTAGTTGGAAATAACAAATTCTACTTTCGTTCTTCTGCATAGTTGAAACTTATGGCACATGATCAATGCATAGCTAAAAGTTCCAAGGCATCCTTATACATGTTATTGCTAACGTTGTTGATATGGCAATTACGTGAAGCTGAAGAACTTTCTTTTTTTTCTACTTGCAGATATGTGACATGGTTGCCGTTGCCCGTGTTATAAATGCTACTCTAGTAGTTCCGGAACTCGATAAACGCTCCTTTTGGCAGGACACTAGGTACCATTTTTCAGATTCATATTTTGCATTTGCTTATAAAATCTGCATGCTTGATGCTATTGTTATACTACTTGTTCAAACTGCAGCAAATTTTCTGATATTTTTGATGAAGATCATTTTATCAGTTCCTTGGCTGACGATGTAAGAGTCATTAAAAAACTTCCCAAGGAACTGGCAACTGCTACTAGAGTGATTAAGCACTTTAAAAGCTGGTCCGGTATTGATTATTACCAGGATGAGATTGCTAGTCTGTGGGCAGATTACCAGGTATGTATTTAGCTGAGCTTTTGTTTAGAAGGTACTTTGATATTCCAAATGAATATTTGAAATTTTACATCTTTCTGTAGGTTATTCGAGCAGCTAAGTCTGATTCTCGATTGGCAAACAATAATCTGCCTCCGGAAATTCAGAAGCTGCGTTGTCGTGCTTGCTATAAAGCGCTCCGTTTTTCACCGCGCATTGAAGCAATGGGAAAAGTAACATCCTAAAACTAATCTTTACATTTAGAGTGGCTATGTCTATCTTGGGCTAATGAAGTGCCATTTCTGCTGATTTTGTAGTTGTTAGTGGACCGGATGAGGTCTTATGGTCCATACATTGCTCTGCATTTACGATATGAAAAGGATATGCTTGCCTTTAGTGGATGCACACATGATTTATCCCCCGAAGAAGCTCAAGAACTAAAGATAATCAGGTGAGAAATCTCTCTATAAAATTGACGATGATCAATATTATGTTTCTGCTTTGTGGAATAATTTTACTGAACAGCCTTTATTGGATTGCTGCCTGGCATTGCCTATGTTTGTGGCCTAATTTCAAACTTGTAGGGATAACACCGTGTACTGGAAAGTAAAGGACATTGATCCTACAGGACAAAGAGCCAAAGGACTTTGCCCCTTGACTCCAAAGGAGGTTGGAATATTCCTCACTGCTCTGGGATTCCCATCAACTACCCCTATATATATTGCTTCTGGAGAGATATATGGGGGCGATTCTCGTATGGCTGATCTGCAATCACGCTATCCTCTGTTAATGAACAAGGTACGCTGTGGACCCACCCATTTGTTTGGAAGATCATTTTTCTTTCCTGTGGCCTTGTGTGTGTATGAGATTACAAAAAACTATTGTGAAATAGTAGCACATACAACGTGAAAACCATGTGTGTTGTTACATCTCTACTGTGGTTTAATTCATTGAATTACATGTGTTATGCTATGGTACTAACAACTACCAATGCTAACCCAGTTGTGTTGTGTGCATTGCATAATGCACAATCTACTCTACTGGTATACTAATTAGAGGAAGTAGTCATAAGTTATTAATGAAGGGTTACCATATGTTGTGCCTTTCAGATGGTGTGTTAAAGATAGGGTCTTAACTTGGATTTAGCATCATCTGGTATCAGATCTAGTAGTAGCACATCCTACGATCGGGAGCTAAACTGGTGGATCCTAAAGAATTTAATCTGATTAGTGATTTGTAGTTTGCTTAGAAAAATGATGTCATATTCATTTTGATTGACTATATCTTAGAAGTTGCTTAAGAGCATGTGTGTCGTTATCTACAATGTCATGAGGTAATCCTACAATAAATCTAGGGGATATATATTATTGGACTTTACCCGAGTTAAAAATAGGGAAAAGAAAATTAGAGAATGATTGGAAAAATAAGAAAAGGATTGATGGTGTATTGGCTGGCTGTGAAAGCCCCATTGACTTTTCATGGTACTTATGGTCTTCCAAAGTAATAGCTAGTTGGCAATGTCCATAAATACTAAGGTATGATAATTATAATAATATCTCTAATATTCTAATGCTCTCCCTTAAGATGGAGCGTACGAGTCAAACTAGAAGGAGGACCATGGCAATGGTTTGGTAAGAATGTCACTCAACTAAGATTCTCAAACTAGAAGGAGGACCATGGCCATGGTTTGGTAAGAATGTCACTCAACTAAGATTCCAAACGAACATAGGGAGTGGAAAACACACCACGCATTAACAAATTACGAATGAAGTGGTAGTCCAAATCAATATGCTTAGTGCATTCATGAAAAATAATATTGTTGGCAATAAAAATGGTAGCCTGATTATTACATTGGCCGAGAAACATCGATACTAAAATCATGAAGGAGTGAGCTAACCTAAAGCATTTCAGAAGCTGTATAGGCCATGGCACCATACTTAGCTTCCACGCTAGAATGAGCCATAAATTTTGCTTTTTGCTCCACCAGGTAACAAAGGTATAATACCTAGATGTAGAACAACGATCAAAATAGCTATCTGCCCAATCAACACCACTATAACCTTTTACAGACAGTGAGGAAGCGGACGATAGAGTAAACCATGATCAAGTTTCTCTTACTAATAATGCAAGATACAACATGTTTCCTCAGAATTTGGAGAGCGACGAGTTTGCATGAATTGACTAACAATACTAACAACGTAAGTAATGTCAAGGCGAGTGATATTAAGATAAATCAAATTTCCTATTAGACACAAATAACGATTGACATTAGAGAAAGGAGTACTAGCCTTAGTATCAAGCTTAACGACTAACATTAGAGAAAAGAATACCAGCTTTAGTATCAAGCTCAACAAAGGCATCTATGTGAGTCTCAACACAGACAGAATCAGAAGATATTTGCATTGAGACATGGAGGGGCCCACTTTTGATCAAGCCACTTCAATCCCAAGATGGAGGATGATGGTAGCGATATTTTTTTTTTCTTTTTTGTGTGAGAATAGTAAAAAAAAATACAATTTTTGAGAATGAGGAGAAAGTTTATCGAGACTAAAAGATTAAAAAAAAAAAAAAAATTCTACTTCTAATCAAGCCACTTCTATCCCAAGATGGAGGATGATAGTAGCGATATTTTTTTTGTGTACGAGAATAGTCAAGAAAAATACAATTTTTTGAGAGTGAGGAGAAAGTTTATCTAAACTAGGATAAAAAAAAATATAGCGATGTAGTTAAAGACGCAAAGAGTCAGTGAAAAAGGCTTATCATAAGGATATAACGTAGAGAAAAGTGAGTAGTTCTCCAAAAGTAAAGTTGACAGACAATTAATAAGATGACAAGCAGTAAGATAGGATACCTTAAAAAAAAAAAACAACTTTGGCACCTATGTGTTAAACATCATAGTATGAGCAATATTAAGCAAATGGCGATGTTTATGTTCAACTACACTATTTTGGTAAGATGTATATGTGCAAGTCTTATGATGAAGAATAGCATGATCGATACAAAAAATATGATATTAATAGATTGAAGATATTCCAAGACATTATCAGAATGAAGAATTTTAATATATTTGCCAAATTAAGCGAGGATATCATTATGAAAGCAAGAAAGAATAAAAGGCAATTCAGATTTCTTCTTCATTAAGAATAACCAAGTCATATGAGAATAATCAACAACAGATGTTATAAAATGATGATAATCATTATTGCTTGAAACACGATAGGACTCTGTATGAACTAAATCAAAAGACTTTTTAACAATTGACACCATTCCATGAAAATGAACTGTGATGGTACCTGCTAAATTGATAAGACTCAAATTGGGAATAGCTAATTTAAATTTATTCAACGAAGGGTGGCCCAGACAAAAATGCCATAGAAGAGAAGAAACTATAGCACACCAAATGGGTATTGGGAGTGAAGAAACTAGCTAGATGTGGGTAAGGTAGCCAATCTATCTCATGCTCCGAACCATTTGTCCTCTTGGTCTTGAGATTTTAAAATAAACGAGGATAGAAAGTTACTAAACAATGCCAAGATTTGGTTAATTGACTATAGATAGCAAATCAAATGGTAAGTGAGGAATATAGATTTGTGGGGCAAAGAGTGAAGAATGAGGACAAAGAATTCCTTTACCAAGATGTGATGACCTATCAACAAGGATAACATTATGTGTAACAGAATTTAAATAAGAAAGATTTACTTGAAATATGAGAGTTGGCACCAAAATCAATAACCCAAAAGGCACACCTAATAGGCAGAGGAAGATGCAATACATGCAATGTTATTTGAACTAGCTAAAGTAACTATGGAAGATGTGAGATTGAAATGAGAACTAGGCAATGGAGAACTTGAAACAACTAGAGTGGCCTGGGAAGAAGCAGAATTACAATTTGAGACATGATGAATTTGACTTAGCTAACCATACTTGGTCCAACAAAATGGTTCATGTGCGGTCTCCACACTCAAGAATGACCACCTCCCCAGGAACTTCCCCGAGAATGACCAGAACCACCACAATTGCATCTGTTGTGTATGCTACCTTGATAATTTCCGAGATATTATGCTAAGATACCGAAGTAGATAACTCAGTAGTAGGACTAGGAGAGTCATGGATAGAAAAGATTGCCCAAGGATGACAGTAATAAAAGAGTGTGTGCATTAGCTGCTATGGGCAGAGTCTTATTAGCCAAAATCTGATCTTCTAATCCACGCAAATCGGAATCAAGCCCAAAAGGCAATGATGCAAGCATAAAGTCCTCCCCCAATTGTCTTTGTTGCTTGGCGAGATCAGGGGACAATTTTGCAACAATTGGTCCCACAAACTTTTGAGGATACTATAATAATCAGAAAGAGAACGATCATTTTGTTTAGCAGTAAAGATCTGTTTGTATAATTCAAACTCCTCAGACACATTCCGTTGTTGGGAGAAATGAGTCAAGTAAAAGAATCCCAAATTTTCTTAGAGGAGACGAGATGTTTGACAATAGTGACAATCTGGAACTCCAAGCTATGCCACAGCCCACCCCCCCCCCCCCCCAACAAAAAAAGCATAATCCTACTATTCCAGTCATTATAAGAACTATCAGTCGAGTTAGGAGGCAGTGCAGTAATAAAATTCAACTTCTTTTTCCCACAAAAGTAAATTTTAACGGCATGAGCCCAAGCTAGGTAATTCACTCCATTCAATTTTTTAGAGGTGATTGAATGAGGCAAATCATCATCTTTAGACAATATTAACTTAGGTTCAAGCACATTAGATTTGGATTCGGCCATAATTCCCAAAAAAAAATTGAAAGCTAGCTAACCACCATAGGAAGGGATATCAACAAATTGGATACCTAAAATCTCCAAATACCGCAAACAAAGGTGAACAGTTGATAGACAAGCAAACTCCAAGCAAAAAATATGAATAGCCAAAGCAAGAATCATCAATAGATTAACTCCTAGTATCGAACATCAATAACAGAGAGCAATACTAAGCGTCAAGAAGGCTTCTTCAATTGGTCCATGAGCATTGAGTGTCGGCAAGAAGAACACAAGCATCAGGGAGGATGGGAAAAAAAGCATTATGATCCATGACCGCCAAGAAAAATCAGCAACAAGGTGTCTTCAAGGCATCGGAAAAGGGAGCTGACCACACCAGTAGAAGTTGCAGGCACAAATAGAGATGCATGTGTCCTTACGTGCCACTGTGAGTGGTGACGGTGTGCCTCACATGCCAACCAAATGAATTGTGTGTGGCAGTGCATAATGTGGTTTTTGGAAAGGAGATTTCTTAGGTTGTGCTTGTCAGCGGTTGGCGAAGGTTGCGGTGGCATTGATTTGCTTGATTGGAGCTTCAGAAAGTTGGATTTGGGACTGGCAGCCGCGAGCCCTGTAAGGCAAGGATTAGGGTTCAGGTATGGCTTTGATACCGAGTTAAAAAATAGGGAAAGTACAAGTAGAGAATGATTGGAGAATGAAGAGGATTAATGGTGTATTTGCTGTGAAAGCCCCATTAACCTCTCATGGTATTTATCTTCACTAGTAATAGCCAATTGGTAATGTCCATAAATACAAAGATATGCAAATTAGAATAATATCTCTCCAATATTGTAACAGTCTGTATAATAAATTTAGCTGGTTGTGATTAGTTCTCATAATACAGTCTATCAATTTGATTAACTGGGATGAATTTTTGGATGCCATGTTCCATGGATAACCTACTTTAGATCAAGTCTATAGGTTATCAATTATATAATAGTTGTAAGACCCCATTGAATTAGTAAAGCATTGCATAGCTCAAAAGGTTATTTTTGAATTTTTTTTTTTCAAATTATCTAACTTTTGAAATTGCATGTCTTGATCAATGGGCTATGGGTGTGGATGAATCCTTTGCTGTTGTTTTTTCTTGGTAATTGTTGTTGTATATGTCTATGGAGGAATAAGCACTACTACCTAACTCTAACTGTTTAAAATTTTAAAAAAGAATTCATTGCTTGTTGGTTGGATTTGAAAATACCACTTCCACCTTAGTTTAAAATTTAATAAAAATTTCATAGTTTGTGTGTTGGATTTGACAATTTATAAGAAAAGAAAATTTAAGAAAAAAGAGGATCTGTGCACCCATCCTCCAGTCACGCTCCTCGAGTCAATTGGCTCACACTACTCCATTAGCACGCCTTCTCCAATCTATCATTGGGAAAATACATATAGTCATGTTTTAGAAAAATATTTAAAAAAAAAAAGAGTTTGATAAATTTGGTTTTATTGATATTGATAAAGGACCACACGGACATCTGTATTATCACACATTAAATTCTCTCTTTTACCTCAGGACTAGATTGTATTGATTTGACACCACAATTTTTTTTTTTATATTAATGATGGTGACTCGGTATAAATATGGATTGTCGACTCTTCGTAATTAGTAAACTCTTAAACTCTCGTGTTTGTTCAAGAATCAAAAGTAAAGAAGAAAAACTCTCCCCCTCATTGAATAATTACAAGAAAAGTTCTTTCCATCAATGCATGTATAACCAAACTAAACCAAGCCTTTTCTCACTAGGTGAGGTCGGTTATATGAATTTGACGACACCAATCAAATCTATTTAGGGTAATGTCTCTGTTAGGTTCAGGTAGGCAAAGTCATGTTTAATAGTTTTTTCCAACTTCTCTTGGGTCTTCCTCTTTCTCTCCTACTCCTGGCAATCTCTATGCTTTCACACCTTCTAACAGATGCCTCTGTTAGACTATGTTGGACACCTTCTAACATGGCCAAACCATCTTAATCGATTTTCTCTCATTTTATTTTCAATCGGTGATATTCCTACTTTGTTCCTAATCTCTTTGTTCCTAATCTTATCTCTCCTTGTAATCCCGCACATCCATCTTAGCATTCTCATCTCTGCAACTGCCATCTTCTGAAGATGATTATGCTTTACTGCCCAACACTCTGATCCATATAGCAACGTTGGTATTAATGCCACCTTATTATACTTTCCTTTCACCTTGAGGGGAACTTTTCGATCGCACAAGACTCCCGAAGCACTCTTCCATTTGGTCCACCCGGCTTAAATCCTGTGACTTACATCAATATCAATCCCTCCATCTTGTTGCACCATAGATCTAAGGTATCTAAAGTTTTTTTTCTCTACAATCTTTTGTGTGCCTAAACTTATTTCTATACTACCAGTTATTCTCCTTTGACTAAACTTGCATTCCATATATTTCGTTTTACATCGACTTAACTAAAACCCTTTGTCTCTAACATTTCCCGCCACAATTCTAGCTTAACATCCACTCCTTCTCTCATTTCATCTACTAAAACAATACCATTTGCAAATAGCATACAACTCAACACCTCATCCTGAATATGCTTTGTAATGTCATCCATAACTAGAGTAAACAAGTACGGGCTTAACGCTAAACCTTGGTGGAGAGACTAATAGACCAATCGTGATAGAAAACTCTTTAGTGTCTCCACTAGTTGTCCGTATAGATGTCATGCCTCTATCATATATGTTCTTTATCGCCTCAATATATGCGACACACGCTCATTTCTTTTCCAATACTTTTCATCTTCCTAGGAACCTGTTTATAGGCCTTCTCTAAATCAGTGATAACCATATGTAAATCTTTTTTACTTTCTCTATACTGTTCCATTAACTTCCTCAGGAGAAAGATAACCTCCATGTTTGATCTCCCAGGCATGAAACCAAATTGATTCTCTAAAATGTTTGTTGTCCTTCTTAGTCTTCTCTCAATAACTCTCTCCCATAATTTCATCGTATGGCTCATCAATTTAATCCTGCGGTAGTTCGCACAGTTCTGAATATCTCCTTTGTTGTTGTGTATGGGTATAAGAATATTTTTTTCCTCCATGCATCAGGCATCTTCTTACTCTTTAACACTACATTAAAAAGTTTTATCAATTAACTTATGCCACACTCCCCTAGGCACCTCCAAACCTCAGTAGGGATACCATCTGGCCCAACCGCTTTCTCATTCTTCATCTTTTTCAATATTTTTTTCATTTCTTCCCTACTGATTCTCTTATAGAACATATGATTTAATTCTTCCCTAAAAGTGGTAAACTACCCCAATTGTATGTCACTACTACTGTTTTCGTTAAATAACTTGTAGAAGTAACTCTTCCAACGCTCCTTTATCTCCTCTTCTTTTACTAATATCTTTTCATCCTCATCCTAAGCTCCTTTATTTACTGTGCCGGAGCACTTTATTTGGATTCTCCTAGGACTTCTTTCCCTACCCTCTTAATACACTTTGCTACCTGATCCCACATATTATTTGCACTCTCATTTACCGCCCAAACGTCTTCCTCTAGTACTTTTTTCCTAAATGCTAGTTACTTATCACCTTTCAAGTTCCACCATTTAGTCCTTGAGCATCTATACAACTTCTTTTTTCTAGTCCACCTTTGAAGCTGCACATCTATGATCAACAACCTATGCTGAGAAGTCAAACTCTCTCCCGGTATAACCTTGCAATCTTTATAAGCTACGTGGTCTCTTTTCCTAGCAGCTCTTCCATCAATGCATGTATATAGTTAAAATTTTTGTTCTTTAAATTTTTTATTTTTTATTTTTGGTCTATGGAAGGGAAAAAAATTACCGAACCCCCTTTCTTCTTGGCTTCCCTATTGCTGGGTGTTGTTGATCATGGCCCTTTGACGCCCATATGTATTATTGGGTTGAACAAAAAGAAGAAGAGTTATTGGAGTGTGCGTAACATTCCTCTTTAGGTTTTTGACACCTGTTTGTAGTAATGACGGGAGATAACTTATTACTTATTTTGTATTTATTTCGGTTAGTGGGGACAAGTTTTTCCCGCACGAGAAGCATGTGTTATCCTTTACCTGCGTAGGGTGAATCTTGTGTGATTACCTCAGCCTGCCCAGGTAAAGGATAACACATGCTTCTCGTGGTAGGGAAAAAGTTATCCCTACTAAACAAAATATATATAAAATAAGTAAATAAATTATCTCCCATCCTTACTACAATAAGAAGGCAGAAAACTAAAGAGGTATGTTCTGCACGCTCAGATAACTCTTCTTCTTTCTCCGGCAACACCCAACTATAAGGAAGATATTAGGGAAGGGGGGGGATTGGGTGATTTTTTTTCCTTGCATAAACCAAAAAATTAAAGTATGAAAATTTTAACCGCATATATGCAATGATGGAGAGTTTTTCTTCTGTTAATGGAGAGAGTTTTTCTTTCCAAAAATAATTATAGAATGAAAATGTTAACTGTATACACGCATTGATGGAGAGTTTTTCCTCCGCCGATGGTAAGAGCTTTACTCTTTTACTATTGATTCTTGAATGAAAACAAGAGTTTACTGATTATGAAGAGAATCGGCAAATAATTTCTTTGTCATTTCTTTGAGTTCTGAATTCAAGTGTTTGTCATACTTACATAGTAGGGAGGTGTAAAAATGAAAATACAGGATAGATTTTACATTGTAAAAGCCAACAAGCTGAAATTTCCAAATGCCTTGTGGATAGGCGTGGATGACAAAGTTCCTAATTATTGGGATGTGAAGCTGTATGTTAGAACTCGTGGGCACAAAGTACTTGAATTCATAGTTTGAAGTTTTGCCTTTCTTTGTCTCTTTTACTTAAGTTGTCTCTCTTGTGGATGCTTACACCCCCCCCCCCCCCGGGGGGGGGGGGAGGAAAATTAGCAGCTAATTGTTTTTTTGTCTAAGATTTGATGAGGTGAGGACTAATAAAGTCTGAAATAAATCTTGTTTTTTTTTTTTTTCAAACTTTTCAGGAAAAATTGGCTTTATCAGAGGAGCTGGAGCCTTTTATCAACCATGCATCTCAAATGGCTGCCCTGGACTACATTGTATCAGTTGAGAGTGATATTTTTATTCCCTCGTACTCTGGAAACATGGCCAGGGCAGTTGAAGGTCATCGTCGTTTCCTGGGACATAGAAAAACTATTTCTCCAGACAGGCAAGAATAGCTGATCTTTCATGGCACACCCAGATTTCAGTGATTTCTGTTACCATTAATTCTCTCATGAATTCTGAAATTGATTTTTCTTATTTTTCTTGATCTCCAGGAAAACCCTTGTCCGCCTTTTTGACAAAATAGAGCAGGGAAAAGTGAAAGAGGGCCAAAAGCTTTCCACTCGCATTATTGAAATGCACAAAAGACGGTGTGTAAATGTGAAGATTCCTTAATCGACAGTTGTTCCTTTTCAGATATGATGCCATGCACTCTTTCTAGTGCCCGCAATGCTGAAGCCTTGTACATTTAGGCTGAGTTTGAAAAGCAAAAAAGCTAGTTTTTTTGGTATTTGGGAAGGAAAAGCTTTTTCGTTAATTTGACATTTTTGTCTTCATGGTTTAAAAGAAATAAAAAATATAAGAGGGTAAATACGGTTATTTAAAAAAGAAGCCAAAAAACTGAATTAGTTAGAAGCTGAGTAGGTAGCTATGGTTGTCAAATGCACACTAAAGTTGCGCTCCCTCTCTCTCTGATCCAACTCTAGGAAGCATTATTACTAAAAGTTTGCTCCTCTGTTTCTGTCTTGTTTGCACAGGCAAGGTTCTCCAAGGAAGAGAAAAGGGCCAATTTCAGGAACAAAGGGCATGGACAGGTTTCGATCGGAAGAAGCATTTTACGTGAACCCTTTACCAGATTGTTTATGCCGGAAGGAATCATCATCAACTTCGAACACCTCTGTTATTGGCAGGTAGACAAAGGTGGCTGCGGATGAACAAATTCCTCTCTGACAGCAATGCATATTCAGAGCCCAGTGGATTGATTGGCAGAATGCTTTGCATTCGTTGTGAATTACTGAAACTCAAAGAAACGGGTGGGCCGACCCAGTTTGGAGTTGAGGTCCAGTGAAAATAGAATGTTCATGTACAGAGATGCTGCATTTGGCTGAAACAGATGGCAGAGATGTTGCATTTGGCTGGGGGGAAGAAGGATGACTTTACAGGTTTTGACTCAAAAACAACCATTGAGGTTGATCGAGTAGCATGCATGAGTGGGAGAGGAGATTTGTTGGGTGATAATATGATACTTACAATAATTTACTCTATTATATATTCATTCCATTCATGAGCAGTAAGTGCAATAAAAGAGAAAAAAAATGATTCTTTTCACTTCATATTTGTTCATCTGATTCCTTCTTATAAGTTAATGGCAAATTCACACCTATAACTGGAGGACCTGAGATTGGTGACGCGAGGGAAAGTGGGTTTTGCTTGTAGCCTTTTTGAATTATCAGTTAGCTTTAGTGAGTTTTGCAGGTTTTCTTTATCAAATAAAAGATATAGTTTTTAGGTGTATTAATTGTATTTGTTAAAAAAAAAGAAATTAATGTTTGCTTAAATAGAAGTTACAAAAAAATAATAATTTTTTTTAACCAAAACCGGTAACTTTTTTTTCTAAACGGATATGAATTTTTAAATTCTTTTGTCCGAATGCAATTAACACTAAAAGAAAAGTGATAACTTCTAAAAAGAAAATTAAAATTTTACTATTTTAAATAAAATAAAAATTGTAAAAAATTTTATTTGTGTAATTTAATTAAGGATATAAAAGTAAAATATCGTGATGGTAAAAGAAAAATTAAAATTTATATCTTAGTGTTTGTCTCTGCCACTAAGGTGAATCAATGGCTTAATTAAGAGTAATTTTATAGATTATTTAATTTAATATTTGAATTTGATGGGTGATTGGAAGATATTATAGGAAATTAAAAAAGTAGATGAAAATAAATAAAAGAAAATAAATTTTAAAACTACTAAAATAGTGGTTGTAGTTGGTTTTTTTTTTTTTTTGGTAATGTAAACAAAATTAACCTCTACGGAAGTTTTAAAACTGAATAAAATATATATATAGAGAGAGATTTTGTTTGAATAGAAAACAAGCTAGTAAAAATGGAAATTTTGTTTTGGCTTGTAAATATCGATTTTTTTCATTAAATATTTGATTTAAAACCCGAATGCAACATTAAGTTTAACAACTTCAAACTCAAAGATGGGTTTAGGTAGAATGCTTAAACTTAAAGATGTATTTAGACAAACGAAAATATGAAGGGTCAACTTTTAATTCATAAAGGTCATAGGTAAAGAAAAATATCAATAGAAATTTTTCATCAGGAGAAAATTAAAATACAACTCAACCAAAATTTTGAAAGGGAACTGTTATTCAGTCAACCACCACAATTTTTCTAATATTTTGTTTAACTAAAAACACATTAATTTGAAAAAAAAAATTAAATTATCGCATGTAATGCTGCAAATACAATCCGTACAGCACTGAAAATAAACTTAAGATACCATCTGTCTTCCTATCTTGATTTTGGGGTAATCACCTCAAGCCCACCAGTAAAGGGCCTTAATGGTTCAGGTATAACAACAGAACCATCTTCCTGCTGGTAATTCTCAAGCAAACATACCATCATCCGTGGAACAGCACAGGCTGTGGCATTCAACGTATGCACGAACTGCGTTGGGCCAATATTGGACTTACCCTTTTTAGGGATTTGTTAACGCTGCTTCGGGACGGTAACGGATTCCGAGTCTACGACTTTGATAGTCCGTACAATTTGACGCACTCGATATCTGCCCGACGATTAACAGAGCACATGGGATTAGAGGATTTTCATACGGGAAATGGTAATGCCAAAGTTGTTTTGGTTATGGCCAAAGCATTCATTGTATCGTCCATTTATACCGCGTGCATTGATGATTATGCATTGGTTTGATTATAACAAAAACCACTTTAGCGTTAACATTTTCCTTTTCAGGACCTCAAAAGCTTAAATTCTTGCTCACTTAATATGTCTCAAAGGTGGTGACTTTTTGGCCACGTAACCCTATGTGGGTGCCATAGTTATCAATCTGAGTCACTGACAGAGACATGAAGTGCAAGAAGAAGAGTAAGGCTGAGTTTGGGAAGTAAAAAAGCTAGTTTTTTTTTTTTTTTTTTTGTAGCGCTAAAAAGCTAGCTTTTTTGTGTTTGGAAAGGAGGGAAAAAGGCTTAGTTTTGTAGCTTTTTGTTAATTTCACATTTTTTCCCTTCATGATTTAAAAAAAGTTAAAAATGTGAAAGGGTAGATATGGTTATTTTAGAAAAAGTTAAAAAAGTTGAGTAGTTAGCTTATTTTGCCAAACATGCACTAAAGCTTGAATTGCAATATAAGTTCCATCTACGGCATGAGAATTCCACATCGGTGTGAATTGTTGCATAAGGAAAGGACAAGCGCACATGCATATACACACATGCAAACATATTGCTGACATACCTCACCAAATCGTCCTAGGCCTGGCATCCATGCCTCTACATCAAATTTACGGTAAGCAGGTGCACCTAAATCCCCTGAAGACATTTCTAGTGTCCTGCCAAGAAGCTCAATGTTTAAAGTTAAAGAACAAATCGATACAAAAGCAATGCAAAAACAAAGCCATGCAAGTTAACATCCATATATTTACAAAATGGCTGTCAAAGCTTACTTAAAATGAAAGCCTAGTGACGAGAAGAGGTCCTCTTCAATTCCGATCAATTCCTCATGGTAAGAATCACTCTCCTCAGGTCGGCACAGGATGAACATCTCCACCTTGCTGAACTGGTGGACCCGATAAAGACCCCTGCTCCAAAATTGTTACCAATTCAAGTATGATAATGATAAAATAAACTAGTGGGGCTATCTTTAAGAAACAACTTGCAAATCAAGCCAGAGAAATCAAAGCAAGTACAATAAACCACCAATAGTGGCATCTGCTTAGTAATGTGTGAAGTTGTAAACTTCCCTCCGATAGGCCCAACAAGGTAGATGATACCAAAATCATTTATTTAAACCAAATGATCTTTGACCATTAACAGAGAACTTAACATAAATTATGAGAGCAAGTGCTCCTAAAGCATAACTAACAGATCTAGCTACAACAAAGAAGAATTTGATATCACAAGACAAGTTAATATATATATATATATATATATATTTATAATTTATGCATGAGTTTTCAAACATCTAAAATTCTGTCAGGCTGTTGCACTGGTAGAGCACACAATAGCAATATTTGCCATACATCAAGTTATTGTTATTGACAAGTACACCAAAGATATTCCCCTCAATGTTCATTGGCGCAGATCAATTTAAGAGGTGCCTCGTACATTTCTGATAAATATATGTGCACAAAAGGCATGAAATCATTCCAGTTCAATAATCATAAGGCAATATAACATCAACTGCCAGAAAATGAGTAATTAGAAATGGGGAGGAAGAGCTCCAAAAAAATAAAAAGTCTAATGCTATCAGCCTATGAAAAATGAGGAGCAAGGATGAATGGTACATTGGTATAATTGCAAAAAACACAAACATAACACATAAATTGAATAATGAGTTTTAAAAAGCTTCCGTTAACAAAGTTACTTGCAGCTGATTTACCTTGTTGCTGTGCCTGCAGCACCGGCTTCAGTACGAAAGCAATGGGAAAAGGCTACGTATTTTAAAGGCAATGATGATTCAACAAGAATAGAATCCATATGAATTCCCCCCACTGGAATCTCTGCAGTGCCAATAAGGCATTGATCACTACCCTCTATAGAATAAACCTGCAGTAGTTGGAAAAATCATCAACAAAACAGCTAAGCCGATTGCAATCAACTTAAATTGTCCACTACCTACCATAAAAAATTTAAAAAAAAAAGACTTAAATTATCGACAGCTCTTGCAGATCAACTATGCCGGATGCAATCAACTTAAATTGTCCACTACCTACCATAAAAAATAAAAATAAAAAAAACTTAAATTGTCCACAGCTCTTGCAGATCAAATATCTTCACTGAAAGTCTGAAAGTATTAACCATAAAGCCAAGTGCCCTCTCCACCCCCAAAAACCAAAGGAAGAAGCGAAATGATATTCCCTCGTCATGGTTTAACATGTTGGCAGTTTAATTCTGAGGAGCAAAAGTTTGGAAAGAGAACGACATGACTCATACAAGGGCATAACGACCTAAACCACCATTCACGAAGAACATTCAGGATTTTTAAGAGATCAGCCTAAAAAAAAACTGAAAAATGAAATCTGAAAAAAAACTAAGGCCATTTTGTTGGGTTCGTATGCATGTTAAAATCCTGATGGAAGGCTAGACCAGTGAGGGGAGCAGGTGGATGTGTAAATGGTTTCACCAGTTATTGTTTTGACAATGGTGAAAAATGGAAACAAAAATCCAAAATAAATTAAAGCAGTTAGTTCATCCACTGGACACACTAGTCCAACAAAGGATCTAACCAATTAGTATAAAACCCTATCCTGAAATGATATTGAAGCATTAAAATTCAAGGGATGGTTCAAACTGCAAATAATCATCAACTTGAATTCTGATGCCCATGCTACGTGAAGCATATTCAGAAGAGGCAGTGACAAGCTATGGAAAGATATCTACAAACCTGAGTATTTTCTCCACGAGGTTGGAAGCCACATTTTTCAACAACAGAAGATCGTACAATTTCCGGGGCTGTAAGGGGCGTAAAGCCCCTTCTCATTACTTTCGAGATTGTCCAGTTTATAAGGGCCATCTCTAGTAAAACTGCTTCATTCTTCAAGTAGTAGAATTTTGACCCACTAACCTGCAATTAAAGCCAAGTTCATTTTCCTTGTTGAGTTAAAGCTGAAGCAGAAGATTCCCCTTTGATACGGTGGAAACTCATTGCCCGCACCTAGTAAAATACAGCCTAGCTTGTGAAGGGAACCATTCAATTTCACTAGCCATAGAAAAAGTTTTCAAAACATATAAAAGTCAATAATGCCATAGAAGAAAATGTTTAGGGCAGCACAAGATATATTAATCGAATGTAAAGCCAGTGATGATCAGATTGGTAAATTAATTGTGATGCATTCAAATTTCTATTTTCAGGGAATGAATGCACAAACTCAAAATGAATTTACTTAGGAAATATTGATCCATATAACTTTAATCTGTTTAACAACTGTCAGTCAACATTATAAATTGCAGGAGGATACGTTATCAACCATGGGGATGAAAACAGGTGCAGAGAATTTGAGTAAGCTTTCGTGTCTACTCAAGTTTAAAAATCTATCGTTTCGAACAGCTAAAGCCAAGTGAAGCCTCATAGTGGTCGTATTCAAGTTGATATTTTTTTCTTACTGTTCAATTCTGAAAAATCATTTGAGCTTGGAAACATTTTCCTAAAAGCATTTACCAGTTGGACAGAACAACATTGCAGACAATATTTCAGTAAACAATCCTAGTTCACATTAAACAGAGACTACATAACAACTTTCAAGCCTCCATACAAATGAACTAAAGATGCATTAATTGAACAGAAGAATACCTCAGCAGCTGCATCAAAATCAATGAGATCCAGATCTTTCCCAAGTTGAAGGTGATCTTTAAGTGGGAAACCAAACTCCCTAGGTTTACCAACCTAAAAAGTGCAAGTAAAATAAGGAAGAAACTCATAATTTTTCTCAAGAAATAGTGATAGGCAGAGAAATCATATCAAAGAAAATACCATTTTTCTTATTACAGAACAATCTTCCCCTCCAATTGGAACATCCGGATGGGTCATATTTGGTATCCGTTGAGCTTCCTGCTGAAGCTCATCTGTAAGTTTAAGCAAGTTCTCTTCCAAAGTAATAAGCCCTTCCTTTAGATTCTTTCCTGAAGAAATTCAGTGAAGGACTTAATAAGACAGTCCAATGCAAATGATTGAAGAATAATGTCAACTTCAAATGCCATACCTTCTTCTATTAGTTTCTGTCGTTCAGAGGGTTCTAGTTTTCCCTTCATCTTGTTTGCGACCACATTCCTTTCAGCACGAAGCTGTTCAACTTCCTGCTATCTGTGAGTGACAATTAGCTACAATTGAGAATAAACCAGTTTTCTTTCTTTTTTTTTTTTTTTTTTTTTTTCTCTTTTTCGTGCAGAATTCAAGCAGCCTTCTGGACCAACAAATGAAAAATGTGCTTTAAACCAACATGATTTCAACTAAATATCTTCAAGCATAAAACTTACTTTAATAGGTTTCCAATTTTGTAATTGGCAATGCCTCATACATTTGTGAGGTTCATTGTCACATGGTACTTCAATTATAAGTATATACATGTACTGTTCTTATTCCAACTTTAAGGGCAACCAAAACCACATGGAAAGAAAGGATCAAATTGTCTTTTAGACTAGTCAAAAATTAATTGCATGAAGCCACTGTTGTTTTAGTGTGTTAGACTATTAACCACCATCTTACCTAAAATCTTAAGTAGTTAGGAAGGACAACTTTATTGTTTATAGTGACATAATTTCTCTCAACACTCCCCTCCTGTGTGGCAAGACTAATTTTTTTGAAGGGGCTAAAAACGTGCAACTATCGACCTTTTTTTCTCTGTCCTTTCCTTTTTTTTTTTTGTGTGGTTATGGTGAGGCTTGAGCAACTAGGAAATGGGCCCAACAATATATCAATTTATCTTAACAAAGTATTTGTAATACGATCTCTAAATTCATGGTTCAACTTAGGATGAAACTTCTTGAAAATGAATCAAACAACTAGGGGACTAAGAAAGGATAGGTCCACCCAAGATGTAAGGCACAGGATCTCAGAATAGTCACTCACACACCGTGCACATAAGTGAAGAAATCAGCACATCATTAGAGTAACAAGACAAATTTTAGACTTGCAAAGGTTAACATGCAATTGATACAGAAATAACAAAAGTATGTATAATACACTCTTACTGTGTGACAATAAAGCATGTCTGCAATATGCACATGTAACACATCATATAGATACATTAAAGCCGCTGCGACAAGTCCTGTCAAATTCGCATGCAGTGTAAAAATTAAATCTTCATAAAAAAAAAAAAAAAAAAAAAAGCTTTTCTTTGTTTATTTAGGGAGAATCATATGTCAAATTCACATGCAGGGTAAAAATTAAATCTTCATCGAAATGCTCTTTTTGTTTATTTAGGGAGTATCTGATATGAACCCGTGCAGATAATTGAAGTTTTTCTGGAGTTTGCATGGTAAAAAATGAAAGCTTTTCAGTTTCAAAAAAAAAATTAACGCTTTTGATTTCTCTTATCAACCTAAAACTTTCACCATTTAGGAAGACATTGACTTTGTACGAAGGTTTTCATTATTTCATCCATCTTCATATACTCAATGCTTCTCTTATCACAATGCCCTCTACCCAATAAGAAATTGACAGAGCAGATTTTTCTTCAGTGTTTTTCTTAGTATATTCCAAGCAATCCGTTTCAAATTCCCAATAATGATTGATTAAGAATAATAATAACTTCAACAAAAATCACAAAGCAAGCCACTGTAGAAGAAGTCTTTAAAACAATACCAATGTAGTAGAAGTAGAACCCTAACCTTCTGAACATTTAACATTCTCTCGTATAGTTCAAGAACCAGATCCAAATTAGCACTGGAATTCCGGTTCTCAATGTTCGCCGCAACAGCCGCTTTGTTGTCCCTAATCCACTTGAAATCTATAGCCGCTTTCCATTGAGGACCTTGGAGCTTCACGACTGACCCAAACAAAAACGACAAATTTAAGATAACCAAACACACTGAACCAATGGAAATGAGGGAGGCAGGGGTTTGAAGTGACCTTTTTCGTCGGGGGTTGTAGAGGGAGTGGCGGTTTGTTGGATGGGTGAGGCGGAGAGAGCTCTGGGGAAAAACGGAGACGACAGTTTTGAGGGAGTATGGAGGCGCGGAAGGAGGCCGCCTATGGTTAGGGTTCTGGAGAGAGGTCTGAAAACGGCGGACGCGAACGATGATGGTGATGGGGTTGCCGCGAGTTTTAGGGTTTGGAAGGTCGTCCCTCCCAAGCAGCATTGCAAGCCCATGGCTTTGGTCTGGGAGGTTGAGGAAGGCAGTGTTTGGACCGTGAGCGATGGTGTGTGATCTTCTTCAACCGGTTATCCTGTTTTTTCGTTTTTTCTTAAATAATAGGGTGGGATATTTATACTCTTCCATCTATTTCGCTTACCCTCCATTACTCAAAAAGCATTTATCATTCTTCTAAATAATCGATATAATAAAATAAGGTGATTTTTAAAAATATTTATTTAATAATTAAGAACTATATTTTTATTTAATAATTGAGATTATTTTTATATTTTTAACTTTTTTCTCAATTCTTATTTTAATATATTTCACTACCATCTATTCTACAAATAATTTTGACATTTTAAATTTCACCATATTTCAAGGTAAATATCATATGCAAATTAAAATTATCAACTTAAATTCTGCTCAAGTGTGGTTTTTAGAAAATTGAATCTTATAAATTAAAACACTATAATATGTACATTCTTTTAGAGTACTTATCCAAAATTAATTAGAGAGATAGATCAAAACACATGTGTTAGGACTTAAAGTTTTGAAAAAAAATTAGAACTCATGGACTATTTTAGTTTTTCTATTTAAATTTTTCGTCCAAAATTTTAATTTTATAAGAAACTTAATACTAACTTTGTTCAAAGTGTCATAGGCACAAACTATTACTAATAACCATTATAATGAATGAATGATGATAATGTTTAAAAAAAATTTTACTTGTTTTTTTTATTTTTTAGAATTAATTAGATTGTAATTTGATAAAACATAAATTTATGCTTACATATTATATAATATAAAAAAATTTCTAGTGAGGCACGAAAAAATAATTTGAACAACAAATAGTTCAAAATGTAAACTTGTAAAACAATTAAATAATATATTATTTTCTATGATATATTTAAGAGATTAAGCATAAGTCAAGTCCGACTCTTAAAAAACTAATGTACAGGTATGATAAATGCAGAGATATCAGTGATAAAAAGACAATTACAATGAAGAAACAAAAAAAGTAACTTTGACCATTAAATAAATTTAACGATTGAAAATATCTCTTAAACTTTATTGTTATATGGATTTCAATAAAGTTGTTTAATATTACAAAATAATTATTAAGCTATTTTCCTATAATTATATTTTTATTTATATTTATGTTAGCCAGTCAATAGAATTGATCAAAGTTAAGATTTTATATGAATATTAAAAATTTATATTTTACCATGCAATTCTCAATCTGATCAAATTTTAAGTATCAAGGTTGGCTCTAAAACATATATTAGATTTCAAACCTACTTAATTGGCTGAATCATTTTTAATTTTAAACTATTTTTTTAATTTTAATATATAATTTTATTTTTTTTATTCCTGACTCATTTTTGCAAAATTAACTTGTGTTAAAATTCTATTATTATTAATTATATTAAAATAATTTTCAATAATTTTATAAAAATAATTCAAATTAAAAATATTAATTTTATTAATCGTATATTGTACTTTTTAAAAATAAATCAAATAGTGAATGTTATTAATCGAAATTTTAACAAGATGGTGAATATAATTAATTTAATTTTACAATTAGAATTAAAAAAAAATTACTCACTAGCCTAATTGATGTTTAGACGCTTTCAACCCTAACCAATATTTGTATTTTAAATTTAAAATACATTAATAGTTGTTACTGTAAGATGAGTTAGATTTTTTTTGAAATTAATTAATATTTAGTCATTTTAAAATTATTTTCCCAGCCTAATTACTATTTATATATTTTTTTATGTTTTTTAATTTAATTATTAATATATTTGCAATAGATAAATTTTATAATAATAATGAATCAATCGGAAATTAGATCCATTTTAGTAACCTAATAATTCACTTAACATTACTTAAAATCATATGCTACAACCCTACTATCTATATAGATAATATAGATTAAAAAAAAATAAAGTTATAATCATGTACCCATGTGGGACAAAAGAAAATAAAATGACAAAAAAGAGTACTGAAAAAAAAATAAAAGAGAGAGTATTCCATTCAAAAGTTTATGAAAAAAGAAAAGTAGAATAATAAATAAAAAGGATGCACATAAGATTTGGCTTAATAAGAAAAAAAGAAATAATTACATAACTTTAGTGTATGTATATAGATAATATAGATTTAAAAATAACTCAAATTTTAAATATTATTAATCGATTGAAAATGATCAATATAATCAATTTAAAATTATAATTATAATTTGTCTAAAAAAATATTACTCTCAAGCCTAAATAATATTTAGGCATTTTTCTTTGTGTCTTCAAATTTAAAATATAATAGGAGTTATTGTTGTAAGAGAAATTAATTTTTTTTTTAATTTGATTAATATTCAATTTTTTTAATTCTTTTCTAATCCAAATTAATTTTTATTCACTTTTTTAGTTTTAAAAATATAAATTTTATAACTACTATAAACCAAAAGGTAAGGTCCATTTGAGGAATATATGAATTTATTTTATATTGATGAATATCGCAATTACAATCATAGTAATTTCATAGGTAAAAGAGAAAGTAAAATTAGAGTCACGTATTTATATAGGACAAAAGTAAGTAAAGATTTTGTAAATAAAAAAAGAAGTATTGAAAAAATAAAAAAATGATATTTTACTCAAATATTTGTAAAAATAAAAAAATAGAATCATGAATAGAAAACACATATGATTTTGTAATAATATTTGATTGATTTTATAAAAATAAAATAAATTAAAAATATTATTATTAATCATTTGCCATGCTTTAATTAAAAAAACGATCAATATGACCAATTTAAATTTAAAATTAGATTTTAGTAAAAACATATAACTTCAAAGTCTAATTGTAGTTAAAAATTTATAAAAATAAAAATTTAAATGGTGAATATAGAGACCATCATTTAAGATTTTTGATAATAATTTTTTAAGTGATTTTACAAAAATAACTTTAACTAAAATTATTATTATTAATCTTATATTGTGCTTTTAAAAAAAATTATAGTCAATGTGATCATTTTAAATTTAAAATTAAAGTTTAAATAAATAATTATTCACAAACCTAATTTAAAAAATGCCGATTAACGTGATTAATTTAAATTTAAAGGTAAAATTTAGAGAAATAAGCACTCTTAAGTCTAATTATTATTTAGGTACTTTTTTATATTTTTAAATGATAGCATTAATTCAGTTCACGTTTATTAAAATTAAATGTCATAATTTTAGTAATTTTATATTTAAAAAATAAAATTATAATAATTTAATGATGTGAAATGAAAAAAATTGAAAATAAAAAATAAATAAAGAAGAAAAATTTAATAAACAGGAAGAGGATAGAGAGACTCGAGGCCTCGTTTGAGGCTCCAAAAAAAATCAAAAAACTTCAAAAAAACTTTAAAAATTTTTAAATTTTTCCAATCATATTTTACCACTTATCATTTTTACATCACATCAATCCCATCCATTAATTTTTTTTGATTTTTTTTTGAGACACCAAACGCACGATATTTAAAAACATAGGTGCACGCGTGATTGCTCGAGCATTAAAAAGAAAGGGAAGGAGTGAATAACATTGACCAATAGGAAGCGAGTATTTAAGTGTCATGATCCGGATCGCACTTCACAAGGCACATCACACCCATCAAATCAAGTCAGGGAAAACACAGCAAAAGCAACTCTCGCCCGTACGATTCGTTTTGAACCAGAACAGTAAAAGTCAATCGAAGCCGCCCAACCTTCGAAGCAAGTTCAACTATAAATAGGGGTGCCAGTTCAAATCTCAACCACCTCGTCCCGGAAAAGAATTGTTGGTTCTGTTTGATTCGAGGGAAAATCGTTTCTCGATTTCAAGGCTATTCTCTTATTGCGTCTAGGTATGCGCCGCCTCTTCTTTGTTTTATTTTTCATATAGTTTTCTGACATTCAATTTTTTCAATTTTCTCTTCGAGCTTGAATTTCGATATCCGTCTAGTGTAATTTTACGGTTAGGGTTTTATGAAATTGGAACTGAATCCGCTATTATAAGTAGTGATTTGAAATATGTAGTTTACGATCATTAGGGTTGTACGTTTGATTGCTTGGAAATCCCATGAAAAGGGAAGGAGGAAAATATATTGAGTCTCCATGTTCTTGAATCCCTTACGCCCTAATGTTTGAGATTCTTAGAGTCCTTGTCTTTCGCATAGTAACTATTTCTTTACGCAAGAAAAAAAAAAAAATTGAATTCTAGAGAAAATTGAGTTAGGATTGAATTAAATTTAGGACGAACTTTTCTTCCCGAGTTGCCAGGATTTTGTGGCTAGGGTTTTTTTTTTTTCAATACAAAGTAAAAATTGAACTGTATATGCTGACAGATTTTACATTTGATATTTGTTCAAATCAGATGGCTCGTACAAAGCAAACCGCCCGTAAGTCTACCGGAGGCAAGGCTCCTAGGAAACAGCTTGCGACCAAGGTTCTATTCTGTTCTTTTGATGTTGAAATTGATAAGGGAATTTCAAACCTCTGTTTGATTTTTGACAACAAAACTCTGTTTGTATTTGCCTTTTTTTTTTTTTTCAGGCTGCTCGCAAGTCTGCCCCAACCACTGGAGGAGTGAAGAAGCCCCACAGATACAGACCTGGAACTGTTGCTCTCCGGTTAGTAGGGGCCCCTCTTTTAAAAAGCTGAAGTGTATGTTGGTTGTTAGCGAATGCTTAATTTTTGTGTGATTATATGATGCAGTGAAATTCGGAAGTATCAGAAGAGTACTGAACTCCTGATCAGGAAATTGCCATTCCAAAGACTTGTTCGAGAGATTGCTCAGGACTTTAAGGTAATTGATACGCTCGATGTGGTTATTGTTCATTGGTTAGTTGTTTTGTCATATGTGGAGGGAGGCCAGGCTAAGGGCCATGGCCTCTTGAGTTCGGGAGAATATATAAATTTTTGGGCTAAACATTTTTATGGTATGATCTGGTCCCTCTTACAATTTTAAAAATGTCATACCTCAATCCAGAAAATGTTAACAGTACATATAATTTTTTGGTCAAAAACATTTTATGCTATAGACTTCCCTTAAAAAGGGTAAAGGAAGAAAAAAAAAAAAGGGAAAAACTAAGAAATTGAGGAAGATGATAAACGAGTGGGTTAAAGATGGAGAGGAGGAATGCAATGTCAAGGAGAAAAAGCCGCATGCATAGTGTATGCCTCCACTGCTACGCTAGTGATATGATAAAGAGACACTGTAATATTCCTGTTTTGTCACAAGTGCAAGATTATGGAAACCTCGATTAGGTTTTGCCATTTTAACCTATAGCAAATAGAAGCGATCTTATAGCCCCGTGCTCATACACTGGCCGTTATGAATTGTGAGATCTGTTGAAATTTTTCTTTAGTAATCCCCAAGACACTTGAGAACAAGATTCTCTCCTTGTTGGGTTTGTGTTTTGAGGTACATGGCAGATATGGATGCTTAATACATTTTAGTGGCTGAAATAATTAGCCGATTAATTTATTTTTCTTTGGATGCAGACTGACCTGAGATTCCAGAGTCATGCAGTCTTGGCACTGCAGGAGGCAGCAGAGGCGTACCTTGTCGGGTTGTTTGAAGATACTAACCTCTGTGCCATTCATGCAAAGCGTGTCACAATTATGCCCAAGGATATTCAGCTTGCTAGGAGAATTAGGGGTGAAAGGGCTTGATCATATGAACTGGTGCTGATTGTTTTTAATGATGGAACCTTTAGAGTTGTCTTCTTTAATACCGTATATTACTTTTGTAATTTCTAGTGGATGATGGATAGAAACTAATGCTGTGGTTATGGCTCATATAACTGATTGAAATATAGTGTGGGTGCAATCTTATATGTTTTACTGGGTTTGTTTAATGTCTGATGTTCCTAATCCATTTCTAGTCAAATTTTATTTATTTATTTATTATTTGGTTAAAATTATATCCTTGATCGGTGGTTTGTAATTTTTAAACTGAATTTGTGTAGTTGATCTAGTACATTTACTCGCCGGCTACTCCCCGGCTTGCATATGCATTATTTATCTTGCCAAACTGGTAGGAAGTTCACTGTTGTATAGACTTTTTTTGTGTGTGTGTAAATTTTGAAACACTTTTATTTTGAGAATAATAAATAATTTTACAATTAATGGTTACAGAAGATTTGATTTTACACAACTTGATTGAGTGCCTGTTTGGAGTAAGAAAAAATAAGATAAATTGAGATAAAATGTGATTTGAGGTTAATTTTGATGTTTTTTTTTTTCTGAAGAGTAACAAATTGTGAGAATGGTTTTTTAAATTCGTTTTCATGGATTCAAAAAAATTTATTAAAAATAACAATGGTATTCGTTTGAAAGTTTTTGACATAAAATATGATTGTATAAAAAATTTATACATTTGGTTAACCTACTTCCAGAGTTTTTATTTTTTTAGTGAAATATTGAAATTTTTTGAAATTAGTGATAACTGGAAAATTAGACGTAGAGGGATTGTTGAAGATTTATAGAAATTTTTAAAATTTTTTCTTAATGCCAAACGGGGCTTTACTGGGGCCTCAATTATTACCTAATTTGTTATAATAGATATTATCAGCTGCGGAATTTTAGCTTTTACAAATTATAAATTGTACCCGATTTAATGGACGAGGGCGCGAATACAGTTAGCTTCTTCTAATCTCTTTTTTCTCTCAGAGGTCAGGCTTCCCTCGAAGCGAGTCTACTAGCAAATTACTCCAATTCTTTTCCTTCCTTTCTTAGTTAAGTCAGGAAAGGAAAGAAAAAGGCCATTATACCTTCACCCCCACCCTTTCCTCAACCACCAGCAGCTGTTGCAAGATCAGTTTGAAGGGCCCAGAACGCATAATCTTTACGGTTCTCTCTGAACCTGGTACCTTCCTCTTACCCTTGGTTTGGTTTAGTTCTTCCCCCCAGTTTGGAAAAGAAAAAATGGCCAAGTCCGTTTCTTTGATTCTCCGCTGCTTGACAAACCCATTCTTCCTCATTTCCAGAACTATATTCTTGATATTGGGCGTCATAATTAATGCTAGTTATTCATGTAAATTGGGTTTCATAATTAATAATAGTTATTGGCACTTACATGAATTTTGGTGCTGAAAATATTATGTTCATTGTCTAACCCCAATTGTTCTTTTTGATTCTAACCATTCTTGCTGTTAAAAACCTAAAATACCATACTTCTGTATGAAAATTACTTTTCTACCAGAAAGAGCACTAGAATGACAGGCTTAGTCAAATTTTATTGGGTAATTGTTTTTAAAGTGATTTGTATTACAACTTGCTATACTATCCTGTGCCTTTTTCTGGCAGTATAGTATCTCATTATTCATGTGTAGATTATTGCTATTATAAAAACACAATCCAGTACACAGAAAGCCTGCCAATGATCATTAGGGCATGAATTCACACACCAGATTGCCTGTAGTAAGCGACATTATGGGAATCTACAATGATTTTCCATCTCCAAATAATTAGAGCAAGTCCCATGGCTATGTTTGTTTGTGGGATATGAAGTAAGGAATTGTATTAACAATCTATTGAACCCTCCATTTGGGATTCTATATTTCCCAAAGTGGAGGATATGCAATATATGAGAGTTGTGGTATTGTATATTCCACTAAAATTTGAAAGTCTAAAATTATTTCTTATCACATTTTCTATTAAAATACATTCCTTTCCCATTTTATATTTGATCAACCAAACACTAAAAAAATAATTTCATATAAAAAGCAAATTCTATTTTTATATCCAATTCCATATATTAGTTTATGATATTCTTTATTCCCTATCATATAATCCCAAATTAAACGTAGCCTATAAGCTTATCTCTGCCATGATCTGCAGGATGACCAAACGGAAGACATACAGTGCACATTAATTCCCCTTACAAAAAGAAACGACCACCAATCCAAATCAGGCATATAAATTTTCTGCAGAGTCCAATTAAGTAATGAAATAGCTGTTTGACTGGCAAAATATGTATTCCGGCTCAAAAAACCTCGATCGGTAAGGAGCTACAAGCATAGAACAGCTAAAGGATAATATAACCGTTCACCAATATATTGCTCTCTATCTTAATTAAAGTCATGGGTTCAAAGGCTTCGTATCTTTCTGCTTCTAAAGAATGGAAAATCTTTATGTCTTTCCCTTGACGAATGGGAAATCTCTATTCAGTTACATGAACCAGTCAACATCTTATTATGCCTTGTACAGAAAACCAAGGTCAATGCTTTAGGTTTAGGGCTCGTTTGGAGCCACAAAAAAAATCAAAAAACTTCAAAAAATTTCAAAAGTTTTCAAATCCCTCCAATCACATTTTGCCACCTATCATTTTTGCATCACATCAATCCCATCCATTGGTTTTTTTTTTATTTTTTTTGGGACTCCAAACGCACCGTTATTATTATCAGGAAGTGCTACAAAACCGCCAAAGCATAAAAGAAGGCAGAAAGAATCATTAAATATGCGTCAGGACATCAACTAGTTCCAACAGACAAGCCAAACCTTTTTTTTTTTTTTTAATTATTAACTGCAAAATAGTAATTCTGCTCTAGATCATTCAGTCCTCGTTTCAAGAAACTCGTCTGGCAAATCCAAGCAACCCGGATACCAATGGCAGGGACCAAATTATATTTGTGTTCTTCATCAGGCACCACCTACAGTGGACCAGGAAAGGTGCCATTCTCTCTTTGTTCATTCCATCTATCTATCTGCATTCATAATTCAAACATCAAAATCAATTTTTAGTTTTGCGCCATTACAAGGCTGAAGTGGAGTAGAGGAAAAAGAACCCATCACACTTTTTAGGCTCCATTAGTTTATAAGTAAAATATTTTCCAAAAAAGAAAACATGTTTTATTGAAACAAACGGAGCCCTAATGTCCAATTTCACTGGTGCTTAACATTTAGACATGAAACATCACTGGAGCAAATGCTAATTTACTCATTTGGGTTGAGTTACATCATAGTGGAAGCAAATTCCCCCCCCCCCAAAAAAAAAATAAAAATAAAAATAAAAAAAATTATCTGCAGGTGTGCAGAAGTATAAAAGTAATAATATCTAAAAAAAAAACCTACCCATTCACCAGGGCAAAGAGACCTGTAGTACTTTGAGAACTTGTCACACTCAGGAGCACCTTCACCCTTTGCAGCTACACACCTTAAAAGACCAAGGAAGAGAAGCCAAAAAAAAAAAACAGAAAAAATGCATATCAGAAGAAGTAACACAGCCAAGATGTCGATTAAACAAGTAGGGTTTAAGAATAGAATTAGATTGACACACCGATGATACTCAATGTATCGGGTAAAGCAATGCCTAGTTTGATTTGTAGTTGGGAAGCGGAAATCAGCTGGCGCTGTCTTAAGCTGTTACCAATTTACACAAGAAAGAGTAGAACATAAACAAATATGGAAGTAGCATAGAACTGATTCAGGAATGAAAACAACAAAGATCTGTTGAAGATTAATAGTCCAGTCAAGCTTACTATAATCTCTGATGTCTCTTCAACTTCTTGATCCACCGACTCTACCACTTCACCACTTCCACTGCTTTCCATGGCAGCTGGGTTAACTTCATTAATACCAACAATGGGGTTTTCCTCAGTTTTTGGAGTTGCAGCTTCCTCAGAAGTAGCATTTGCAGGGTTCACATCAAGTTCTGCAGGTTTTGAACCCACAAGCAGCTTCCCTTCTTTCTCCAACAAATATTGCTGCATGTCAAAGCATCATCCCAGAATGTAAGAGAACATGCTGAATGCACAAGGTCCTCACATATTCTCAATGTCCACATTAATGGCCTATTGGTGTTTATGATGATTGATGACTACCAAAATTTAAGTCTCATCCAACTTGGTCAATGGCTAAGACAAACTAAATTTGTACACTAAGCATGTCATTTTAGATATAAAAACACTGTCGACCTATAGAAACAACACGTCAATATCTTAGTTCGGATATAAATCCTTAATCCTACCCACAGGAGCCTAATTATGACTCCAAAACTTGACCCTATGACCCATTCCCACCTTCCACCTAAGATGAGCCCCGCCCACCTTTTTCTAACTTCCCTCCAGACCCCAATTTCAACAAGAAGAGTTTGCAAAAGCCTTTGTGTAAAACTAACCTCATAACTTTTAATCGAGAAAACAAATTCCCATCAACAAAATAACCACAAAGAAACCAAAACTAGCAAAATTGCAGTTTATGAGACATTAATAGCCAAAGAAAGATAATTCTCAGCCGAGTATCTGAGGACCCACAAAAAATAACAACATATCGCGAAGCCCTGTTTCAGGATAACCATGGTAAGCCCAAAATTACTCCGTATTGATTTCACTCCTACTAGATACCTCAAAGCTAACATTAAGAGCTCATTTGCAAAATATAATTGGTTTCGTAAGAAACTCTCTTATGACCTCGAACCATGTTACTGTCCTTATCCACCAAGATCAGAATACAATGCATTAGCTTAAAATTCAAGTCTTTTACGTTTTTTACATTATTACATATGTCCATATCAAACGAATCCACGGCAATTTGAACCAGATTATTGTCAAATATACTCAGATTTTTTCAAAACAAAGGCACAAACATAAGGCAGACACAGCGACCGTAAGAGAGATAGACGTAGATCGAACTGGAAACACAATCAAAAGTGCCGAAAAGAAAAAAAAAAAAGAAATGAAAGAGAGATGGGTATATATAGTCTTAGGTTACCTCAGATAGGGTTTGGATTTTTGCGCTTTCTGCTTCTGCCATTGATGCACCGCAAGAAGAAGTTTCAGATGCGAGAGGCGGCCAATGGGGTGGGACGTCGTTAGGTCTTCAGATCACAGATCGCTGTAAGCCTATGACTGCTCCCTTCAGAGAGAGGATAGTAGAGAGTCGGAGGGCGAGGGAGAGGGAGAGCGTGAGGCCACCGTTCCTAGCCACGTGTCGTTTCTTGATTTGCGGCCCGCGACGTAAGGAGCCGGGTTGATCCAGTCAAAGTTCGGCTCCAATTTGGATTGGACACGATTTCACTGCATAACAGCGTTGTGAAGCTTGAAAGCGAAATTCGTATTACCGCGGGCTAGATCCGCTGGCCCAAAAATGTGAATTTGGGCTGTTGTTTGTAGGATCTGTGGTCCGGAGAAACAAAGGCGAGGTAGTTTGTGATTGAAATTTTTTTTTTTTTTGGGGTTAATTGCAATAAACATGCCTAAAAATTACTGTTTTTAAAAAATAAATAAATAAATTTTAGTAAAAAAATCATATAAGATGAAAAAAAAAACAAAAAATTCTAAAATCAACTTTGTAACTGAATGGAACGTTACTTATTGGATGGAGAAAGGCACGTGGATTTCCCTAATCCGACCACTTTCAAATTTTATATTCTTACAGCCTGTTTGGATGGAAAGAATAGAAAAAAAAAAAAAAAAAAGAAGAGAAAATAAAAAATTGTAAAACTTAACTCTTGTTTTTGAGTATTTTTGAGAAAGAAAGTAAAAGAAATGAGAGGAAAAGTGATCAGTTACTTTTTAAATTTTTCATTCTTCCAAAAGTGGGCATAAACAGAGAGAAGCGAAAAACTATTTAATGAAAATTTTAAAGAAATAAAGAATAAGAAAAAAAATTACAAACATGTCTTAATGTAAATTAAACTCTTTTAATTTTATCACTTTGGTAAGTTTTTACTACTTTTCCCAAACTTCATCCTTTTCTAACCATTTCCCAGCTTAGTTAAATTTTTCTTTTTCTTTTCTTTTCTTTTCTTTTTTTTTTCCATTCAATAATGTTTCAACGTAATTCATTCTTATTTATTGATAATGTTAACAGTAAAATAATAATAGATATTTTTTTTCTTTTCATTTCTTCTCTTTTTTTTTTTTTGAAAGGTAAACTTTTTTTTTTTTTTTTATAAGGGGGAGAGAGAAGATTCGTATTCAAGTCATAAATGGGCAGAAAAGATTCTTAATCACTGAGTTACAGGCTACGCTCATTCTTTTTATTTCTTCTCAACCCCCAAATAAGAAGAAAAAATAATTATTTTTTCTCTTCCAAGCTCTCAAGAAAATGTATAGAAAGCTATTATTATTTTTCTTCTTCTCTCTTCTTTCCTAATTAATATTTTCTTTCCTAAACTCACAAACGAAACTTGGGTGTCTTCTTAATTTGATAAGTTAAGGAATAAAATTATCATTATGTCATCTTTTTTTTCTTTTTAAATAAAACCAGAAGAACCTAATTCATCCCTTCTTGATATCTCTTCCAAATATAGCATTCGTTACTAAAAATTAGAGAGAATTTTAATAAAATATATATATATATATACATGTGCAATGAAATTTGCATAGAATTATTTATCAAATTAGAGCTCTAAATTTACAAGCACACATTTCATTCTTCACTCCATTAAAATAGGGAAACTCAAATAAAATGGTAACGGCCTTCATCGTCATTGTGATTGTTATATTTTTTTATAATAGTGCGACCAAGTATGCTTGAATTTTCTAAACACATACAAGACATCAGTAATGTTTACCAACGTAAGGCTGCAAGCGAGGACAAGACTAGGTCGAAGACTTTTTTAATATGACAAGATAAGTTTTTATTTTCTCTCTTTTATTTATTTAATTTTTTAATAGTTAAGGCTTGATACTTTAGTCCACATATGCAAGAAAGCTAGCAGTGGATGGCCTGTAAATAGACTTTTGGGTGCGTTTTGAATAATAAAAAGCGAGATAAAGGTTCCATTTGGCATTAAGAAAAAATTCCAAAAATTACTATAGATCTCTAACAACTCTTTTATCTCTAATTTTTTCGCCATCACTAATTTCAAAAAATTCTAATATTTCACTAAAAAAATAAAAAATCTAGAAGTAGGTTAACCGAATGTATAAATTTTTTATACAATCATATTTTTCGTGTCGAAAACTTTTAAACAAGCACCATTGTCGCTTTTTTTTGTGAATTTTTTTGAATCCGTGGGAACTGATTTGGAAAATCGTTCCCACGGTTCGTTACTTTTCAAGAAAAAAAGGCGCAAAAATTAATCGTAAACCACATTTTATCTTAATTTATCTTATTTTTTCTTACTCTAAACGGGGCCAAAATGGGATAAAATATGATTTGAGAAAATTTTTTACGTTTGGTATATATATCTCAAACTGTATTTTTTGGAGATGAATAGTAAGATTCATGTTTCGACGGATTGAATTTTCGTTTAAACGGATTCAAAATTTTGTATCAGTCATGGTCTCTTTGCAGATCAAATCGGATTCGAAACGGATTCTACAATCTGTTTGGATGGAAGTTAGCTATACAAATCCGTCAAAACAGTTTTTACAACCCTAAAAAAAATAATCACAATGGGTGTCATTTAGTAGTTTAAAAATCTATGGTGATAACAAAAAAAAAAATTTACTATTTGATCAACCGAATTTCAATTATCAACTTTTTTTTTTTTTTTAAAGTATTAAACTTTTTTCAAACTTGAAAAAAATAAAAATGTATAAAAATATAATAAAAATTTTTACTAAAATTTGGCACGTGAAACAAACTTGTTATGAGGGGAGGGCGGACCGTCCGAGCCAGTATTCACATCATCATCAGCCCAGCCTAAAAAGTCAATGGTCAAGGATACAAAATATCTCTTGGATACATTATTCAAAGTGCTCTTAGTTGAGCGCCATTAGGTTTTATTATATCTAAATCGCCACGGTCATGCTATTTAAGGTTGTTTGGAATAAGAAAAAATGAGATAAATTATAATTGAGGGAGAGTTCGTAATGCGTACAGTGAAAGAAAAAGTTAATGTGATATAAAATTAACAGAGATTTATAAAATTTTTTAGAAAAATTCAACAAACTAAACGACCCCTTAATTATGTGCGTAGGTCACGTGGATATATTACGTATTCTAATTGAATAGAAATTACTTTCTTTTTGTCTCGTTAGTTGTCACCATGCTAGGTACTAGCTTTTTACCTCAAAACTTTGAAAATGTCCAAGTGGACTGGGACTTGGGTGTTTGGTACAAGTAGGGTTGACTTTAAATCAACCGACTAAATCCACTGAGTTAAATTTTGATTTATTTGAGTTCAATTCAAATTATTTGTACAAGATTCAAAGTTTAAAATTTTATATAATTTTAAACTTGATTTAACTAAAAAAAATTTAGACTTAAAATCAAATAATTCCATTAAATTAAAGATGTTATTTTGGTTTAAAATATTATACAAAAATATATAAATTACTTTATCAAGTTAGTTCGCGAGTTAAGTGGTGCTTTACTTCACTGGAGCTGTCTCTCTTGTCCATTTACTCCGCTCGGGTTCAACTCAGGACACCCCTAACCTCACTTATCAACAAAAAAAAAAAAGTTAATTCACGAGTTTTCGACCCAAAATTTTTTAAATTTAAATTTAAAATTTAATTCTAAATGAGTTATAAATCAAACTCGACCAAAACTCATTAAATTCACGAAGTACGCTTGAGTGGTACAAAAAGAGCCCAGCTCATGGACAGTTCTCTTTGGTGGTAAGGAATTCAAGAGAAAATTCACTTCCACTTTTTTCGGAAATAATAAAAATAAAATTAATTTAAATAAAAAAATTAATAAAAAACTAAGTGCAAAATAATAAAAAAACTAAGTGCTACTAACATTAGTGTACAGCTGTACAAATTTGGGGTGCTAAGATATGGTTTGAGGAGAGATAAGGCAAACTTATTTTAGGTAAGAAACTAAAAAGTACTTTTTTTTTTTTTTTTTCTAACGTTTGACAAATCAAGCACTTAGGTTGCGGTTGTTATAAAGATTTGCACGAGAAAAAAAATTATAAAAATTCAAAATCACTCTTCTGTAATAAAAAAATTAAAAAATGCAAAATTTGACAAAATAAAAAATAAATTATTAATAAATATATTTTAATTTTCTATACTTTTCAATCTACACAATAAAATTATGTATTTAAAATTTTACATTTTTTTTTCTATTTTTTTACTGCCTTTTTCTTTTTCTCACTCAATCGCACCTTTAACGTTTGTTAAGGTGGTGGATTTTTATTTTA
The DNA here is from genome assembly GCA_019916065.1 of Vitellaria paradoxa. Classification (NCBI taxonomy): domain Eukaryota; kingdom Viridiplantae; phylum Streptophyta; class Magnoliopsida; order Ericales; family Sapotaceae; genus Vitellaria; species Vitellaria paradoxa. The sequence continues at coordinate 9,905,791 of CM034239.1, forward strand.
CCACTTGAGTTAGCCTATTTTGTCAAAATTAGGCATTGTTAGGGCTAGATTTTTGAGATTGACTGCTCTCATTTGCTTTGTCAATTCAATTATGAAAAATTAAAAATAAAAATCTCATGTTGCGTAGTTCATACCGTCTCCCACCGTTCAATTTCAGAATAGAATTTTTTATTTAATTTTGATTTCGATTATCTAGGAAGTAAAATTTTAGTATTTAATATCAGTATTGGTATTCAAATTTTAATCAATTAATGAAATTTTATTAATTCAATTACTGAAACCAAATCGATTATACCTCTAAGTGTTACGGCTGGCCTTTAAATTTTTTTTTTGTGGGTCATTTTTTTTGAATACTCAGATTTTGGTTTCCAATATCAATATTGATATTCATTTTTTAACCAGTTAATAGATTTTTATCAATTCGATTACTAAAACCAAATTGATTACACCTTTAAGCGTGACGAGTGGCCTTTCATCTCTCTTTTTTTTTTTTTTTTTTCTCAATCATTTTTTTTTTTGAATACTAAGGTGCCATTTGTTTTACTTTTCTTTTTTTTTTTTGTTTTTGTTTTATGTGTTAAAAATCTCAAAACGAAAAAATAAAAATACTTTATTTTTCTTATTTTGAGATTTTCTTTATTTTCTGTTAAAACTCTCAAAACGAGTTTTTACTATTTTTCATTTTATGTGTAAACTCATTTTCTATTTTTGAAAACATAAATAACTAAATGAATTTTGATCTGTTTTCCTTATTTTCAAAAGTATAAAATAAAAAACAAAAACAGAAAATAGAAAAATAAACCAAATGACCCCTAAGTATCTAAACTAGTTTGCCCTCACCTCAACTAATTCTTGTGGCTCTGGAATTAACGACTCGGTAAGCCTTAAATGCCACAAATCTTCTCTTTTGTCATTTTTTTTTTTTTTGAATACTCAAAGTATCAGACCCAATTTGTGTACATCTTGACTAATCTCCTGAGTCTTAGAGTTTAATCTTTTCTTTTGTCATTTTTTTTAAATACTAAGTTATCCGGACCAATTTGTGCGTGTTTTAACTAATTCTCGAGTTCCTAAAGTTAATAATTGAGTAAACCCATCCTAAGACCATCCTAAGAAGATCTCAAACTAGTGACTATTAAAAAATAAATCTAAAATTTTATTAAAAAAGTTATCACTACTAATTAAGCCATCTCATTTGTATTCATCTATTTCCTAAGTTATAAATTCCTCTACATATAATTACAGTCTATATTATGTGAATCTTTCTTTTATCATGAGACCTAAAATTATAATTATTTTTTTTCAACCAAAGTTCAGGTTAATTTGGTGAAGATAATCGTGGGCAATCATTCATTTAAAAAAATAATTAAAATTATTAGCCAAGGAGATTCATGACTAATAAATTATTAATCCAATTTTTATTTGATTAGTATGACTCGTCAACCTAATATAGGTTGCATTTGGCAGCGAAAATTTTATTAAAAAAATATCAAATTTTGCTCATTGAGTATTTAGCAAAACACTAAAATTTGTCACTTTTCTACTCTATTACAATAACTTCTTAATTCAAAAATTACCAAAAATTACTAAAGTTGTCAAAAGTTGCTAGAAGTTGTTCAAAGTTACTAAAATTTGTCAAACGTTGCAAAAAATTTTACCAAACACTTAAAAGTTGTAAAAAATTACTAAAAATTGTAATTTATTTCATCAAATACACAAAAAATTACAACTAATAACTTTTGAAAAAAAATATAAAAAATTACTAAAAATTATACATCCAAACACCCTCATAATTTACTCTCATCCTCATTTTATCCCGCTTATTGCAAATTAAAAATATTCGCCTTGGCATTCTAACATCACCTCGCTTGTCACAAAATAAGATTGAGTTTAGAAAAAAAAAAAAAAAGGAGTTAGTTTTTTTTTTTTTTTGTTATAGGTAACTACTAGCTAACTATTAAAAAATTAGACTTTTTTTTTTATATTTGAGAAGAAAAAAATTAATTTTTTAATTTTTTGTTAATTTAATATTTTTATCCTTCAAAATTAAAAAAAAAATTTAAATGTTCATCTTGCTGATTTTTTCTAAAATTTTTCACATTGCAAATAATGAGGAAAAATAAATTAGAAAAAATATTATAAGGTGCGTTTGAAGTACTAAAAAATAAAATAAAATAAGATAAAGTCAGATAAATTATAAATTTATAACTCGTGTAATGAGTTAAAAGTGAAAAATTTTTAAAAATTTTTTTATTAAAAAAAATTTATCTATTTCTTGCCACCTCAAAGAGAATCATAATCACTTCAATCGGTAAATCACAGAAACAAAATCCAACAATGGTCCCACAGAGGAATATTTGCGCAAAATTATGACCGTTGCAGAAGGTGAGCATTCTCCACCGTGCGAGCAGGTTTCCCTTCAATTTACTTACCAAAAAAATCTAACGTAACATATAATTCAATTCAATTATTATATTATTGTTATTTAATTTTAATAAGTAACTATCAAAAGAATAATAACTCATTAATATCTTTGTTGCCCTTTCTCATTCTGCCATTAAAGAATCCTTTGACCAGCAGCAGGCCCTTCAAAACAAAGCCGATGTGGTGGGAAAGAAAAAGAAAAGGACAGTGACTATTCAAAGAATCAAAGCCCCCCATCAAAAACAGAGTTTGAAAAGAAACCTAAAGACCCACCAATAATCTTTAACATCCACCCATCCTATTTCTAGGTTATTGGTCTTTTTTGTGGTATTCAATTGCTGCCTCATTGCTGTAACCATCTTTGGAAACACAGCATGATGATACATTAATACGCTCTGTATTAATGGCAATATTTAGTAGGATTAGTACTAACCTGATAATCAAGAGTTAAGCCCATGATTTACATACACACACATTTTATATTATTATATATTATATCTATACCTGTCTATGAATAGTTTAATCGGTCAAAATTAATTAATTTTTATTAATTTTTATTTTTTTCAATTAAATTTTATCATATATCACTCTTATATTAAATTTTTATATTTTTATTATATTTTTTTAACTAAATTTTTACTAACCAAACACCTTCGCGTCTCCCATCGTTTTTCCTACCGTCTTCTAAGCCTTGGATGATGAAAGAGCAAAAGCAGAGACAGAGAGTGAGCACTTGGGCATCCAGAGAGATCACCTTTTAATCTCTCTCTTACTTTCTCTCTCTAGAAGGCTGATTAAAGTTTTATTAGAGGGACAACAAGTTTGTAACCTATCCTTAATCTACTAAAAAAAGTGATAGATGGGTCCCTCTGACCCACCATAGAGGCTTCATTAGTGTCCGAGATAAGAAGAAAAAACTGGATTGCCCACCATAGACAGACACAGCGAGAACCATTAGAGGAATAGGTGATCGAGAGAGAGAGAGAGAGAGAGATGGATAAAAGCTGTCATTCTTCTGGGGACTCTACTACCACTACTGCTAGCAGCAGTAGCAGCAGCCACAATAACAACAGCAGGGATCAGTATTTGAGACATCTCAATAAAATTTCTCACAAGATCTCCAAGCCCGTTAGGAGACCAGGTTTGGATCATCGGCCCCAGAATATTCACCAACCGCCGGCGCAGGCGCCTCCGCCTCCGCAGCCACAGCCGCAGCCGCAGCAGACGCAGAGTCTACAGCAACAGCAGCAGCAGCAGCAGCAGCAGCCGCCAGTGTATAACATCAACAAGAGCGATTTCAGAGATGTGGTTCAGAAGCTTACCGGGTCACCGGCTCACGAGCGGTTCTCGACGCCTCCACCGATACAGCCGCCGAAGCCCCAGAGTTCTCGGTTGCAGCGGATTCGTCCTCCCCCTCTGGCGCAAGTTAGCAATCGTCCGCCTCCCTTTCTAAACAACGCCGTCCGCCCGCTACCACCGCCCGTCGCTGCCGCCGCCGCCACAAACTCGACCAACCCCGTTATTAATACCGCCGCAGTTGGAAATAGCAGTAATTTTGTTATCAATCCTAGGCCAGTGGCGCCGCTATCCCCGCTGCCGCCTTTCCCGGCGGTGCACGCGGCGGCGGAGTCGCCGATCTCCGCCTACATGCGCTACCTCCAGAGCTCAGTCTCGGCCGCCGATTCTGATCCAAAGCGACACTCCGGACTCTCGCCTCTGGCTCCGCGGGTTTCGCCAAGGTGGAACAGTCTCGCACAACCTCAACCTCCTGCGCCACCGTCGCCGCAGCAGCAAGTTCTTCCGTCAACGACATCGGCTTCCTTGGCTCAAAACCCCTTCCTTTTCCCCTCTTCGCCGTTGCCTTTCGGTTGCATGCCATCACCGAACCCTAGTCTGCTGTTCTCTCCATCAGCAACCGGTCAATTGGGGTTTCAACAATTCCCTGTTTCTCCAAGGCTTCCCGTGCCGAGCCCTAGGTGGAAAGATCTCTGAGAAATGGTGTAGATTTAAGTCCATCTTCCAAAATTTGGAAAGGTAAGCAGCGGATTAGGGTTTTATGGTTTTCCGGTTTATACATTGTATTTGTACATTTTGGGGATTTATATTATTAAATGGCCAGTTGTTGAAAGAATTGGTTGATAACATCTAGGTAATTAGGGTTTGGGCTGTGAATGGTTGTTACATACATGTTGAAGAACCCTTGATTAGTTGTTTCTTGACTGGAATTAGGGGGAGAAAGAAGTTGAAATTCTTCAGTTTTAGTGGGATGTAGTCATTGGTAGCTATTTACCTGTGACAAGAGATATGAACTTGCGTCTCCTTTTGCAAATATTTACCCTATTTTGTTTCTGACTTTTTGATAAATTAGAAACGTTACATTTTGATTTCTTTGTACAAGTTTTGTATTTGTCAAGTCTTTATAATTTTGTGGAATCTGTGGTATGGACTAAATACTGTGATTCATTCGGTACTTCTGATATTCACTGACTTGGGTTCTTGGAGTGTGCATAACAATACCTACTGTTTGGTCTCTCTGCCCGGAATTCATGGGTTCTCTGGTAGAGGAGAGTCGAGGTGGAATTCTGTGGTGGGCTGGCTTAAAAGAGGCCCCCAATTGCAGTAGGAGTAGCTTCTTGTTGCATTTTGAAGCAAGTGGATTTGCTGCTTTCACTAATCAATGATTGTAATCCTTGAAAGGTTTAGCGCTGTGGTAAATACAACTTCCAACCCATTATTGAGGCATATGCATCAATGGAGCTGCAAGCCTATGCAGTATGAGCAGCACAATGTGCGGTGCCATTTTGATGCCATGTTTTGTACCATGTTTGGAAGGATTTATCACTAAAAAATGGAAGGGGATTCAAAATTGTTCGGTGTGGTGGTGGAAAATAGAAGGAGAAAGGCATGGATTTGATTAATTAAAAACAACTAAGTTAGAAAACTGGTTCATTGATAAACAGTTTTATTTTCTTATATTTTCTAATCCATGAAAATAGGAATATGCATTGGATTTTGTGTTTTCTTTATCTTTATCTTTTTTTTCCCTTTTTCTTTTGATTTTTCCTTTCCTTTTCTTTGCTCTAACCAATCCTCAGCCCAAATCTGTACATTTGAACGTTATTGCTCTGGCAACCATAGACAACAACTTCCATAGCTCTATGACTATTTCAGTTCAAGAGGAAACTCCAGCTTGTTAAATTGGTTAAACCTCTCACCAGGGGTGGAAGATTCTAATTTGATATAATGTTCTTATTTGGTCCCTATGATATTATAATTTAGATGGATTTTGCCCATTCTAGATGGGATTTTTTTTTTTTACTTGGTTTCAAATAGATGGGATTTTTTTGCTATAGATTAATTGAAAAAATGCCCTTGGAGGCCTTATTTTAACATTCTAATGATGATGTTGTGCCTTTGTTAATTTTTGATGAAGTGATAGGCTTAGTTGTGAGAATCTTGCACACCGGGTGATATGATAATTTTGTTCTGAAATTGCAATTCTACCTTTGTGAAATATGGGAGTTTATGTGCCCCGGGATTACATGGTGGCTCAATCCCTGCTAGTCTCAATGTCTCTTAATGTGAGCCATACTCTTGATTAACTTTGTTGATAGTGTGTGTGATCAACGTCGGATTGGATGTTCCATTTGTCTGGGAACATTGTTAATCATTCCCATCATAGGTTAGTGGGGTGAGGTTAGGATAGCTTGGAGCAGGGAGGGAGAGATTTTACTGTCAGTTTGGATGGAATGAAATGGAAATAGAAGAAGGGAAGAAAACAGAAATAAAGAAATCTTTTGTGTTTGAGAGTTTTATAAGGAGAGAAAAGAAATGTAAGAAAAGAGAGCATCAAAATCTCTCCATTTTCATCCACCCAAAGTTGGAAAGAAATAGAAAGAAGAGAAAAGTATCATCAGTGAATTTTTTAGAATACCATATTCAGCATTCAATGACGAATTTTCAGTGACATTAAATGAAATGGGTCCTAGGGTATTTATTGTGTTCCTACCCCTTCATTTGTGGATACGAGTGGCTGCGTGTATTAGGGGTGCCATCGATGAAGATGATGGTTACAAATCCTCGGTTGTTAGTCAAAGGTATAAGAACTTGAGTTGATGGCGACGTATCCTCAAACATCAATCTGAGGTATGGGGATTTGAGGTCAAATAGATAGGTGCCACTTGGCAGTGATGGTTGAGATTGATTACTTGGCCAGAAGCATTATATGAATGCATCTGTCTCCCTCTATAGGCCAGTTGGGTGCCTTAGCAAGTCCCCTAAGTCTAGTCACCAGGCTGCTTGTCTTTGGTGGCCAATTGAGTAAGCCAGTTCTGTGACCTAGAGGCCTTTTGGGACTGTGTCCTCATGGGAAGGTGATTCCCTCCCTGCTCTCCAGGGAGAGGGAGAGTCCTTCAGCCGAAGTGCCTGTGCAGGGCGGCAAGGTGTGATTGAGGGGAATTAGAAGGGAGGACCACGGCAAGTATACCCAGTGGAGAGGATCTGGCCCCCCTCAAATTTGAATGCCTCCGAAGGGTCCAGAATGCCTTAACACCAAGGTGTCTTGCACGAGGGGGTGTCTGAGGGAAATTATAGTAGGAGGTTTTCATGGTGAGGTTAGGGCAATCAAAGTAGGGCCGACATGGCAACAGTCACCTGCAGATAGCTTTTGTTGTTTAGGTATGTTTGAACGGCTCGCCATGTCTATTTTTCATATCTTCAAAACCCAAGTTTCCCTTTTTGCGCTCCTCGATAGCTTTAGTTTAGGATATGATTGAACCGCTCACCGTATCACTTTCTCGTATCTTTAAAGCTTTAAAGCCCAAGTTTTCCTTTTGTACTCCTATTTGATGAGTGATCCCTGGATGGAAGATTTAAGATCGATGTGTAATAACTTTATGATTGTTTCTATTTTTTAATTTATTGGTTAATAACAGTGTTGATTTTCTGAAATTTTCAGTTTTATCTTCTTAATTTATATTGTTAAAAAAAAAAAAAAGAAACATCAGCTAGAAAGAACTGAATTTTTTTAACTAGGTGTAAAAGGATATAGACTATTGTTGTACGAGGTTTGATCAAGGAAGAAGTTGTATAGCTGTCATTGCCAATTTCTACTTTGCATTTTAGATCCCCTTTCTTACAAGAAGGAAAGATATTTGATGTTCTTTGATGCCCATGATCAAAATCAGTAATTGTGGGCCTACTACAAGTGCATACTAGGCTCTTGATTGGCTGGCTTGTAATATTTGGAAATCTCTAAGTCTATGGTGCGTATCTGGTTTGAATTAGTCAGATATTGTGGAGAATTATACTTTGGTTTCTACTTTCCATTGAAGGCATTGAGGGAAATGGTTAATGTTGATTTTGTTTGAATCGTTTTCTGGGTGTTTGGATTCTCTGTGGGAAGGAAATGAAAGGTGGAGTCGGGGTGGGAGGGGCAGAAATAATTTAAGAACTTTTCATCCAAGAGAGGAATGTGAATAGGAGTGAAATGAAACTATATTAAGATATATTTATTCAATGTCAGATACATTAATTTGAGAAAATTTATGTGTTAAGGTATTATATGTTTTGACCAAATAAAAGGGAGAAAAAGGCATCCTCCTAAGCATTGTCAATAAGAAAAGAGATTTACATGCACTTCCCACTTTCTTAGGTTACGACCCAATTATCCAGATTAAAAAAAAAGATTATATTAAGATTATTATTGTCTAATTTTTTGGTCTTTTTTAGTACAATTTTTAAAGTTGGTCCGCACTCACGACATTTTCTATCTCCGGTTGGTTATATTGTGTGAAATTTGTAGTTGGTTATGCATTGTATGTTGGTATTTTCTAACCTTCCTGCAATTTCTTACTTTGTTATGTTTGTTTCTTTTTTTTTTTTTTCTCTCTCTCTTTTTTTTTTTTAATCTCAATCATCTATTTTCATCTAAGAGTTAAAAATACAAACTTAATTTGTAATAAATATAGAGATAATAATAATGTATGAATTTAAGAGAAAAAGTTAATATCATGGACTCACAAAAAATTATATTTTTAACCTTTAAATGAAAATGAACGGTTGAGATTTACAAAAGTGAAAAAATAGCATGGTAAAAAGTAGTAGAGGGGCCTAAGTTCCATCTGATTTACCGTGCTTGAGCAAAGCAGATCCAAAGTCTTAACCACCTCTTGAGTCTGTTTGCTACCTATTTTTTCTTTTCTTTCTTTTATTTATTTCATTTTTTTTTGTTTTTTTTTGGCGGGTACGCATAGCAGAAGATCATCTTGTCAAAAATGTCGGACACCCACCATAGAATGAGAGATCATCTGTGAATCTAAACTAATTGAGCTTGAGGAGAGTTCTACTTACACATTGTTTGATGCAGTTGACGGGAGTTCACAAACACGGAGATTGGAATCATGTTGGGCTTTCTTGCTTGCCTCGTACGGACTAAGAAGATTGGAATGACCTTTCGCAGTGTTTTTTTTTTTAATTTAACTTTTAGAAAACCGTCATCTCATGTAGGGCTCGTTTGGAGTAAAAAAAATTTTTAAAAAATTCTATAAATCCCTAACAGTTCCTCTACTTCTAATTTTTCCGCTAGCACTAATTTCAAAAAATTTTAATATTTCGCTAAAAAATAAAAAATTCTAAAAATAGGTTAACCGAATGTGTAAATTTTTTATACAATCATATTTTTCATGTCGAAAATTTTTAAATAAATACCATTATCGTTATTTTAAAAAAAAAATTTTGAATTCGTGTGAACGGATTTAAAAAATCGTTTCCACAGTTTATGATTTTTTAAAGAAAAATGACGTCAAAATTAATTCTAAATTATATTTTATCTCAATTTATCTTATTTTTTCTTATTCCAAACGAGTCCATAGTGCATTTCATTAACTAACATTCTTCTAAATAAAGTTAAAGAAGCAGCGGTACTTGTCAAGGTACCATGCTCACCAATAATAGGACCATAAAAATCCCCCCCGAGGCTGAAACCACTGTTTATGTCGTTGAATTAAAATTTAACTATGTATATTGGTGACGTATTTAAGATTTTGTTACATTCCAATAAAATTGACAAAAAAAAAGATAGTGTGTCTAATATAAAAATTAAGGGCAAAACTTATATACTATTTAAAGTATTGAAATAATTTATTTTAAGAAATATATTTGATGAGTATAAAAATTATATAAATATTTTAAAAATTACACTATTCTTTATAGGAATTTTGTTTTAAGAAAGTCAATGGACGCGCTTTGACTATTTGCTTGCGCCCCTGATTTAGAAACGTTTATACTTTTTTTTTAAATTAAAAAATATGAATGCATCATTCCATAGCGCTGTCTTCGAGTTAATATTAGACTCTCCTTTTTCAGAAGTAATAAAGAATTTCCTCATCAAGCAGGCTGAAAAAAAAAAAAAAAAAACATAGAATAAAATACAAACAAAAACATCAACCTCAATAATTTACTTTTACTGGCAAATAGCAAGCGAGTTGCTTAAACAACAATTATAAGAAACTGCCTGAGACCCCAAAAGGTCCTTCAGCTTCCTTAAAGCAGACAACCCATACCCGTTAACAAGAATTTGAGCGCTTGGCCCTTCGAGGGTGGTCGAGTAGGGGTTTAAGAGTGCTCGAAAACTTAGGAGGTTACGTGAGGTCTCAAATTTAACTCTCTCTTCGGAGAGGGGTAGGTTATCATTTTGGCGGACTTTTAATAGTTTCTCTCAGTCGAGTCGGTCAGTTAGGGTTTGTCTAGGTTGATTTACCATCTCGTGGACCATTGTCAGCTTAGTCCACGGGACGGATTTCACCCAGTGCACACCCTCGAGTAGTGACTGTGGGTTTTTCCCGATCCCAGAAGAATTTGAGCGCTTGGGAACGAAATTTTTAATAAAAAATTATTAATTTTTAATTTTTAAATATTTGATAAATCATTAATTTTTATCATTTTTTATTTTATTACAATAATTTCTCAACTTAAAAGTTATCAAAAATTACTAAAAGTTATTAAAAATTATAAAAAATTATCAAAAATTTTACCAAATATGTAAGAGTTACAAAAAAATATTTAAAATTATGAAAAATTACTGTTTTTTATCAAATATAATAAAAATTATAATTAATAACTTTTAATAAAAATATCAAAAATTATTAAAAATTATAACCCAACGCAATCCAGTGAAAATACTGTTCACAACAAGAAACATGTGATTTCTCTCTCATGCATCATGTTTTTTCACAGCTAATGTGATGGGACAGGTTCCAGACAAAAATGATGAGTGTGTTTGATTAATAAAAAATTAATTAAAAAATATAATAAAAAAATATAAGATAAAAATAATATATTAATAAATTTAATCGAAAAAAATATAAAAAATTAATTAAAATTAATAAATTTTAATAAATTTTAGAGTCCTAACAAACGAAGTTACGAACATTAAGGTTTCGTTTGGTTTGTAATTTTTTGTTAAAAAATTTTATAAATTTCTATTTTTTATATCACATTAACTTTTTTCTTTTATTATACGCATTACGAATTTTTAATTTATCTCAATTTATTTCACTTTTTCTGCTCCAAACAAAAGCCTAACACAAAGAATTCTTGGTAACGACAGCCAACCTCCCCCCGTACTGACCACCGCCATGGGCACGAATCAAAGCCCACGAGATTTAAACCACTTCTCCGGTTTTAAATTAAAGTTGATCATCATTGGGCACAATAGTATATAAGCAAATAGAAAAAAATCTCCCAAGACAATTTTCTCCGCATCCCATGAAAGCAAAGCTACTTTTGGTTATCATTAAGTGTTGAATTGGATGGTACAAAAATTTTAAAAAGATAAATTTTAAAGGGATATAAGATAAGAAAATGTATTATTTTTAGAGGGTTAGTCTATATTGATGTGATATTTATGGAGGGGAATAACTTTTAACTTGGTTTGAATGTTTTATAAATAAGAGGAGGTGAATGATGGAAAAAATAGTCAAATGACTCTTTTGCCCTTGTGATGTCCCAAACTTGGTTACCCATTAAATTAAATATTAAATTACAAAACCGACTCTATTTAATTATTTTTGGACAATTTGAAATTATATTATTTATTTCATTAAAATTTTAATTTTTTATGAATTTATTTAAAGAACTTTTTTTTTTAAAATATGTATTTTTGAATGGGTAGTTATTATCCAATTTTTTTAATTATATTTATTTTGACTTGTTACCTTATGTATTATTTTTTTATTAGTATTATATTTATTTTGATCATGTTAATAATACTATTAACGAGAGCTAAAAACATAAAAAAACAAACTAAGAGGGAGTGAAAATTTTTAGTTAGGGTGGAGAGTGTCCAAAAATTATCTCCCAATGAGGGGAAAAATGAGAGGGAGGGAAAGCTAAGAGACGGTGAAAAATTTTAGCAATACACTTACTAAACCATAGCAAAAGAGTGGGACCCATACTTATGAGGGGGTGAAAATTTTGGGGGGAGCCTTTTCCCCCATCCAAGCAGGCCTTAAGAACTAAATATATAGGAAGGTGAATAGCAAATAATTTAATACTTCAGTTAAAAACATTCATTTTTTTACAATTAATTTAATTTAATTTAACAAATAATTGAATTAATTTAATTTAAGATATATTTGGTTGACAAAAAATTAATCAAAAAATACAATAAAAGTAAAAATATGTAACATAAAAGTGATATGTAAAAAAATTTAATTAAAAGAAAGTATAAAAAAATTAATTAAAATTGATAAATTTTTGCACCCTACACGAGGCCTTAATAAATAAAATTTTATATCTCAAACACATATTTAAATTTAGAAATTAAATTGATTTAAAAATATTAAATTTGATCATATTAATAAGGAATAAAAAAATATTATAAATATGATATATAAAAACAAATTTGTCCATTATATTATATAATTTAAAAAAATAATAAATTCTCAAAAAAATCTATTATTATAAGTCAAATTTTAAATGATATAAAATTTTTAAAATTTAAATTATGAAATAAAATTAAATTTAACTCATAAAATTTTATTTTAATTCTAAACATAAAAATCAGTAAAAATTCTTACCGGATGAAGTTAAATTTCATTAAATTCACTATTTCTGTAAGAAAATTTTACTGTGCTAAGCAAGGAGTAACAATGAAAATTGTATACATTTGCCATTCATCATTGTACCAGAATTTATTAAGATGCAGAACTTTTTAGTTCCACAAACGTATAAAAAGTTTGTTTGAAGTAAGAAAAAATGAGATAAATTGAGATAAATTATGATTTAAAGAGAGTTCGTAATGCGTACAGTGAGAGAAAAAATTGACGTGATATAAAATTAACAGAGATTTATAGAGATTTTTAAAAATTTTCAGTAAAATATTACATACCAAACAGGCCCAAAGTGTGTTTAGAATTGTATAAAATTATATAAAATTATATAAAATTATAAAAATAAATATCTCGTAATTCGTACAATAAATGAAAATTTAAATTTTACTATCTCATAATTTATATTTATAAATATTTATAAAATTTTATTTATGTTTTTTTGTTTAAGAGCTCCATTTCATAATAAAACATATATATATATATATATACACATCCATACAAACTAAAGAGAGGACCAACCTTGTTTCGAGTTCAAAGGTATACCAAACATAGCTACGTCACAATTAAGAACGCAGGGCAACCCGGGGCCATATCACGTCTTATATTTTTTCAAAATTATTGACTCAGTCCCATCCACATGATGTCGTGTCAATACTTAGATTCAATGTCAGTGCTTCTTAAAGCTCAGCAGAAATTAAAATTACCTAATGCAGACATGATGTGGCGTGATAGATTCGAAGTAAGGTGTTTGGTTACAAAAGTTTGACAAAAAATATAATAAAAAAACACAAAACGTAATGTAAGAATGATATATGATAAAATTTAATTAAAAAATTATAAAAAATTTTGATAAAAGTTAATAATTATTAGTTTTCACCGACCAAACACCTAATCTCTTTCAGAAAATAAGCCATTCATTACCACATAAAATTGAAAACTAGAAGCACAGGAACTTCAAATTCAGCACCTTAAAAGTTCTGGTATCAAAAGCAAGAATGCCTAAAAATAAAAAGCACACAATGGCAACAAATTAGAAACAAACACCTTCTCCGAACAAAAACAACCATGGGAGAAGTGAGACCCTATATGGAGGGTGTATGCCCCTCACTGCTGCTGTTCATCATCGCGCTTGGGAGCTTCTTTAATCTCGTCCGCTCCATCATCCTGAGTGAAAAAACAGAAAGTTAAATTACCAGCTCATCGTGCAAGTAATGTGTCAATTTTTTTTTTTTTTAAAATACCCACAAAAGTGTTAAAAAAAAAAAAGGCACTAAACGGCAAGGCGAGAGGACCATGAAATAAATACAACAGCACACTGCATGGAAACAGAAAATCACCTGCATGTCTGAGGTCCATAGAGTGAGGTTGTCCCTAAGAAGTTGCATAATCAACGTGCTATCCTTGTAAGACTCCTCTCCCAAGGTATCCAACTCAGCAATTGCTTCATCAAAGGCCTGGTCAAGCCAGGAAAATGAAATCTAAGCCATGTGCTAACTGAAATAATGGCTCCGTTTGGAACTTTACAAAAAAAAAAAAAAAATCTTACAAATCTCTACAAACACGAATTACGAAACAACAAAATTTAAATTCTTCACTCACTGCACGAATTACGAGATATTTACTTTTATAATTTTATTTTATTTTATACACTTTTATACAACTCCAAACATACCTAATAAATAAGGAAACTTGGTCTTCATGCAAGGAGACGAGAGCTTAATACAATAGTTGGCAAATGTACCTCGTTAACAAGCCAACTTCAAGGTTTATGCGACCACCTTTCGTGGGTGCATCAATTTAGAAGATCATTGTTACATTTGATATAAGGAAACGATAATTAAACCCAAAATGAGTTCTTCTATAAGTTCAACATTTTCTTCCATTATTATGATACACCCAAAAAAGAAAAAGGAGAAAACAAGTGTCTAGTTTAGAATGGCTCACCTGTTTGGCAAGATTGCAAGCACGGTCAGGAGAGTTCAAAATCTCATAGTAAAATACGGAGAAGTTAAGAGCAAGTCCAAGCCGGATAGGATGTGTTGGAGCTAGTTCTGCATTTGCAATATCCTGCAAACAAAATCACAATAAATACTACATATAATATTTAAAAGGAAATGGAGGCATAAAAAAAAAACAAACAAACAAGCAACCAATAAATATATCAGCTTCATCATATAGCCTGTACACCATTGGAGGTTGAAGCAAATTGCCCCTACCTACAAGTCTTAGTCACAGCTAAAATGACTCGTAAATTTTTTAAATCATCCATGTTTTGAAAAAAAAAGGAAGCAGAAGGAATGAATCATAAGCATAGGAAAAAAATAATTATAATACCACAAGTCTAACCCAAAATAAATGGAAAATGCAGCAAAGTAAAAATAATATAAAATTGATAAAAACAGAAAATGCCCTGAAATTGCGACAGGGTTGTAGAATTTCTATTGCTTCACTTTTATCAAAAGGAAAGAGGCCAGAAACTCAATCCAAAATAGCAATGGCAAGAAGCTCCTATTTTATTTCCCCATTAGGCTTCTAATCTTGATCGCTATCAAGCTCCAATTACAGATAAAAGTTTTCAATCCTCTCTGTGGTGAGAAGCTCCAGCATTATAATATCTACAACCCTTGAAACTTGGACCCGCGCAAAAAGTACTTTGAGGGAGCTTTCCATCAAAAGGGCAAGAAAGCATATTTCTAAGAAAATCACAGATAAGCAGAGAAACCTTATCAATCTTCTCCTAAAAGAAAACAAAATTGGAGAAAATATTTCAACTTGTCTTATATTTTATGCCTGTAGATCTTGTATCAGTCCTTCCAAAGCCTCAACTACATCGATATTAATCAATCAACTAATTGGAAGAACAATGGCGTGTGCGCATGATTTGCCCCAATAAGAGTATTTTGTTTTTTGACTTAAAAGCTGGAACACATTAATTGCCAACGTACAGGTGGAATACAACAAAACTAAGTTAAACATAGATTTAAAATAAATGAAATATATTTGTGCATGATATTGTAGCCCAAAGTCTGTCAATTCAGCAATCCAATTAGGATTTAAGCCCTACCAAATCAACTAGGAAAGGAAAAAAGCAGGCACAAGATTAGAATATGAGCACCAAAAACTTTGTAATTCTCAAGCAATTTGACAGCGAGAAACAAACCTGCGCAGCTTTGTAGGCAGTGAGGGTGCTTTCAGCAGCTTCCTTGCGCTCCGCACCGGTCTTGAACTCAGCGAGATACCGATGGTAATCACCCTTCATCTTCAGGTAAAACACTCTGGAGTCAGCAGATGAAGCCGAAGGGATAAGCCTGGAGTCGAGGAGCTTGAGAATACCGTCACAGATTGAGGAGAGCTCCGACTCGATCTTGGATCTGTAGTCCTTGATGACGGCGACATGGTCCTCGTTGCCGCGGCTCTCTTCTTTCTGCTCGATCGACGAGATGATACGCCAGGAGGCCCTTCGCGCGCCGATCACGTTCTTGTAGGCGACCGAAAGGAGGTTGCGCTCCTCCACGGTGAGCTCCTCCGAATCCACAGCCATCGTGACCTTCTCCATGAACTCCACCATCTCCTCGTACCGCTCGGCCTGCTCGGCCAGCTTCGCCATGTACACGTTCTCCTCACGCGCTGATATTGCCACCGCCATGGTTAGAACTATTAGGTCTCTGAGATCTGTGGTTTTGCTTGCGGTTCGATTTGCAAGAAGTGTTAAAGAGAGAAAGAGAGCGTTTTAGAGAGAGAGAGTGTGTGATTTTAGAAAGAAAAAATGGGAGGAGAAGAGGGAAACGCGGAGAGAGAGAGAACGGCGATTGCCTTTCGGGGTCGTGAAAGCTGGTGATCTGGTCGGCTGTGATTTTTTAACAGAACAAAAAGTAGCCGTTGGATTTTAGATTTGATGGAAGGCATAAGGGATTAGAGCTGGCGACCATTGGGCTAAAGCCCAAATAGGCCCATGTTATAGGTGAAATGGCCCGTATCTATATGGAACATATCTTTTTGAAAAAATAAAAAATATTTAAGTTTGGATATTACCTGGCCCATTTAACAACTACTTATCTAAAGTACTAACGTTAACCCGTGCGATGCACGAAATTGTATAATAATTTTTTAAGTAAAATATAGTTTTAAATATATTACAAAATATTTAAAGTTGTATAATTTTATAAAATAATTATTGACTTGTTTTTTATTTTTTTTATTTGTGTTAATATTAGTAAGTCGATAGATTTGATCATAGTTAGGTTTTTTAGATAAATACCAAAAGTTTATGATTTATCAAATTTTGATTCGACCCAATTATAAAAATTAAAATGTATTCTAAAATATATATTAAATCAAAAACTTATCTAATTAACCTAATCTATTTTTTATTTCAAATTGTTTGTTAATTCTAATACATGTTTTTATTTTTTTTAAGTCTTTATTCATTTTGCAAAATTAAATTAAGTTAGAAATACTATTAATCTTCCTTTCAAAAAAAAATGAAGAAATACAATTAATCTTAATTTTATTAAATTAATTTTTGACTAGTTTTATAAAAATAACTCCAACTAAAAATATTGTTTTTGTTAATTTTATGTTGTAATTTATAAAAACAACTTAAATACTGAGTATTATTGATTAGATTTTTAACTGGTGATCAGCATGACTAATTTTTTTTTTAAATTGATCTTAAAAAAATTTACTCTCTACCCCAATTAATATTTAGGCACTTCCATGCCTAATTAATAGTCAGTAATTTTTTTTTAATTTAAAATATACTAAGAATTGTTATTATGAGAAGAGTTAGATTTTTTTTAAAATTTAATTAATTTTTCTTTCAAGCCTAGTTAATTATTTGAATAGGTAAATTTTGCAATGATAGTTAATTAATATTGAGAATGCCACACAAGAATTAGTAATCATTTTTCAATTTATTTCATAAAAATGACTTAAATTAAAAATATTATTATTAATTTAAAAAATATGCTACCAATTTAAATTTAAAATTAGAATTTAGAAAAAATCAATCCCAAAACTAATTTTATTCAAAGATTTGTAAAAATAAAAAAAATAAAATGATGAATATATAGAGTGCAGGTAGGATTTGATAATGATTTTTAATTAGTTTTAAAAAAATAACTCAAATAAATTTAAAATTATTAGAAAAAATAGCTACTCGAGCTTAATTAATATTCAGTAATTTTAAAATTTAAAAATACTAAGAGTTGTTACGGGAGCAATAATCTAATTATTATTTAAGCTTTTTTTGTGCTTTTTAATTTAATTCTATTTTTTATTTGTGCTATTAAATTAATTACTAAAATATTTGAAATATATAAATTTTATAATTATATTTAGTTCATAAATAAGTAAGTTATTTTTTGAAACCCATGAGTTCATTTATATGAAATTTATAATCAAGTGGATTAGAGATGGGCACGAGACGAGTAGGGGACGGGTACGCATATCCCTATACCCAATCCCTAAACTAAAATCAATTCCCATACCTTACCCAATCCCCATTGGGGATTTATTTTTACCACCCATCCCCGACCTAAACGGGAAATGGGGATCCCCATAGGGAAACGGGTACCTGAATTAAAAAAAAATATAAAAATATAAAAATTTTAAAATATGACTTATAAGAAAATAGAGTAGAATCTTAATATATATTTAAAAAATCAAAAAATACCATATATATATATATATATATATAGAAAGCATTTATAAGGTTTTTATTTTCCTACCATATTAATAGGTTTCTATTTTCTTACTATATTAATAGGTTCTACGTTTCAAAATAAGAAAAGTAAACAAAGAAACAGTTACAGTTGGTCTGTGAAAATAAAGTAATTTAATAGGAATGTGATAGATAAAGAAACTCAAAATCTTAATTCACTACCTCACTGAAAAATCGGTCGTAACAAACACACTAAAAAATTAAATATATATATATACAAGAATATTGGTAGGGTTAGGAAACGGGTAAGGTAGGGTACGGGGCGGGGACAGATTCATACCCGTATCCTACCCGATCCCCGAATTTTTTTAAAAAATGTCCCCTTACTTTACCCGATCTCCAAAAAATCCCCGAATCCCCTACATATTTGGGCAGAGATCGAGTAGGGTACGAACGAGTCGGTCGAGATGGCCATCCCTACAGTGGATCATTTTTCAAAATCCAAGTTAGTGGGTCCCCTTTCGGATTTGGAACCAAAACAGGTGGGTCCTTTTTCTAAACCCAAATAAGTGGGTCCCTTTTTAGAACTTATGAATAATATGTCTCAATTTTAGTACTTTTATAGGAAAAAAAGGGTAGAGTTGTAGTGTTTTATCAATGTGAAACAAAGAAACAGAAGTTTTATGGACAAGAAAAGAGAAGAAAAGAATTTTAAAAATAATTTAAAAATCTGTAAAAAAAAAAAAAAAAGATGAAATGAAGAGTAAAGAGTCATGCCATGTAAGATGAGAGTGAATAAGATGAGGAGAAAGAAACTACATTATTTTAGAGAAACTACATTATTTTAGTATTATGGTATAAATGTGAATCAGGCACCACCAATTTGCAATATGTGTTACTTGTGGTGGTGAATAATGGCAACACAAGGGGTTAGATAAGTTTTGATTTTATATTTTAAGGGTATTGAAAAATTGCTTAATCGTTAAATTTATGACCTTAAGAATTAAATAAGATAATATGGGAATGTTTTGTACCGCCCTGAGCTATAAGATTTTTGGCTTGGTATTTTGTAGATCGGGGGCGTCCGAGTAAGGATTTTTTTGAGTGGGACTCAGGTTATTTGGGATCGGGTTATTTGGTTAATTTCCAGTTGGACATCCCCAATCGGGGTACCCAACAAAAACAAAATAGCTCATGTCACAAATCATACGCATAACCATCTCTTGACATTTCCCAATATATAGGTCGATAAAAGTGCTGTTATAAACAGTTACCCTCTAACGGTGTGGCTAACCAATATCAATCTTGGGATTTACAATATAGGTGGCATCATTCGATTGGAGAAAAAGGATGTGATTACATGCAACTCATGCACACCTATTTGTGTAAGGTTTTATATATATTCATTTTCATCACTAGTACATAGGTACAACACACTATTACTTACTAAAACTCTATCAAAGTATTTTCTCTTATTTCCGTAGCTAACTTAAGTATTGAAAGCTCTTTGGCAGGTATCATACTGATGTACTTAGTTATTTCCCAGGCTCGAATTGGACCTTCTAGAGGAGACGAATTCATTAATTTATCATAAGATATGCGTAAATTAACCTAGATACCTCAAATTATCAAAATAATAATAGCAATAATAATATTTATAATTTAGTAGTGATGGGTGACATAAAGGTTGGTGTTAGTGCTATGACAAGCCATCTTCCAATTGTTCGATTAAAAGTAATTTGCACGTAAGTTTAAAACTCACGTGGCCCCAAAAAGTTTAGTGTTAAAAAAAGAGAAGGGGTTAAGGGGGGTCTGAAACTACTTTTGAACTTCAGCACTCTGGTATTAAATTGTATCCGTTGATAAGAGATGTTAGAATTTCAAAATATCTCACCTCCTCCATGAAAAAAACTCTTTTTTTTGTTTCTTTTTTTTTTTCTTAAATTATGTATCTTTTAAATGAATAAAATTTATATGAAAATAAAAAAATCAATTTAGATATTACATTATAAGAGATATTAGTAAAATTTATATATATCTTAAATTATATTAATTTACATGAAATAAAAAAATCCTTTATTTCTCAAATTTGATGTGAAATAAATACATATTTTTTATTAAAATATTATTTCTATTACTTTAATATTGTAATGATAATTTAATATAAAATTTATCAATAATTTTTAAATTTATTAAATTGAAGGTGTAATAATTAAAATATAAATTTTTTATTATAAAATATATTTTTTCAAATATATTTAGGTTTCTTTTGTTTATATACATTTTAAATAATGAACTTAAAAAACTTTAAAAATTATATTTTATAATAAAAATTTATATTTAAATTATTACACCTTTAGTTTAATAAATTTCAGAGATATATAAATTTTATTAATATATATTATAATTTAATATACCTTATAATTTAATATCAAATTTGATTTTTTTATTTTTATATAAATTTTATTTATTTAAAAGATACATAATTAATTGTTAAGGAAAAAAGAAAAAAGTTTTATCATTAATGAGGTAAGAGTGAGATATTTTAAAATTCTAACATATCTTTTCAATGTATAGAATTTAATATAAAAGTCCTAAAGTTTAAAAGTAACTTTAGCCCTCTTATTCCTAAAAAAGGCGGATATTTAGAAATGAAAAGTTTAAAAATGGTCCAGTAGGTAAGAAAAAAATAATAAAAAATAAGAAAAAAATCTAAACACGAGATTAATTTATTTGCTTTTTACTTTTGAGCCATGCATATTAACAAAATTCGGCGAGATTTGTAATTTCTCTTGATATTTTCGTGAGATTTTAATAAAAATTTAGAAACTCAATTAAATCATGAGAAAATAAAAACATCGTGATAACTTACTGATAACCATGAATTTCGCTATAAATTTGCGAATTACGCAAAACTATCTACCTCACGTCATTCCAAACTTACTCTATTGTACTTTGTACGCATTATTAAAAATTTAAATTATCTAATAGTATAATACAAACTAAAGATAAAAAAACCTTAGCTGCGGTGCTATAATCGAAGCAATACCTTGAAACTTTCAACACTATCCATTAACAACAATATTTTTTATTAAAAATAATTATATATGTATATATATGATATATATAATTATACCTTAGGCTTATTTTTTAATTATTAACAATTTATGTATACGTATATGATATATATATATATATATATATATATATATATATATATATATCATGGTATAATATACATATATATCTTTTGGTATTCCAGTTGACTATATCCAAATCATTGAATAAGTGAACTATCCAAACAAAATATTAACACTATACAATTAATTTGTGACTCTATATTTGTTTAATAAATTAATTTGTGTCCTTATAACCTAAATTTATTCAATAAAAATATTATATTATTATAAAATTTTACAACTGCACATTATATAATAATATAAACAATTACACTTATGTACATAATAAAAATAATTTTTATAACACTTTTTAAATTTACATAAAATAGTCATCCATATTTGCACAACTTCAATGACAAACACATATATAAAAAATTATAGGTTATTTTTTGACTCACTATTTTTGTATATAATTTAATGAATAATTTTTTATTTATATAATAGTTAAAGATATAATAAAAAATATTACTTGATAAAAAATGTTATGGTTTGAACTATGACAAGAAGAATCTAACCAGTGCATTTGTCAGTCAAATCATGCATTTGGGCAAAACTCCTCTATTTTCTCTTCACCTACAATAAGTAATTACATTTGACTTTTAGCAACAAACTACATAGCCAAATATGTTTGAAAATAGGACAAACGAAAACAAATATATTATTTAATTATAAAAAGGCAAATAAAAAATTCATATCCAAATATGAATCATTATCTAAATGTGTTCATAATTACATATGACAAAATTGAAATTTGTCGTGAATATGAAATTCTGATATATTTAGATATGAATTTGAAAGGTTATATCAAAATAAATATCACTTCTTTTCTTTTAATCAGGCAAACTAAATTAAATTTGAACATCAGACTTTCGTTTAATTTTTTTTTTTTTTTTGACTTTTAGCATACTCTATTAATAATCAAAGAGTTTCAAGTTTAAGTTCAGTTTAATTTAAAGAGAGGATTATTTTTTTAATTTTTTATTATTGTAAAATTTAATCATCCATTAAAGAATTTCCTATTTAAATTCAAATTAGTTATTAGTGATAAGTTCACTGGTTGAATAACAATGAATTCATATATTTCTAATGGGGTAAAATACAAAAACCACCCTTACACTTTACCCTTGGTTTCACTTTGGTCCAACTAATTTCAATTATGATAGTCAAATCTCTACATTTATGGTCAAGCAGCATTGTAATTCTTTTATCTGCTATTCGTTAATTGCAATCGTTAAGGTGAGAGTAAAACTATCATTTTCTCATAGAACTAGGGTTTGAGGAAAATGGGACGGTTAAAGAATTATGAGATTACCGGTTGGCTGCCATGGAAACGCTAACGCCGATACTGAAAGCTGGATTGGTTACCTGAGCAAGTGTCGAAACTGTTGCATCCCTATTTTAGGATACATATTTAATTCCTTCAATAAATAAATCCTCTAGTACATTAATCACATATTATGTGTATACAAATAAATATAACATCTCACAAATTTATAACTCTAAGTTTATTTCCACAAACACAAAAAAAGAAAAAAAAATCAACACAAGACTCAAATTAAAACAAAGAAAAATATGACTTAAGTTTTTTTCCAGCACATGCAGCCACTCCTAACTCAACTTGAAAAATTTAAAATTTAGGTGTGAGTGTCAAATACTCAGTGAATGTGTTATATTTAAAATAAAAATTAATAAATTATTTATCTTTTATTTTTATTATATAATTTAAAATTACTTTTCATTCACATCACATATTCATCAAAACTCATCCTCACATTTCACCTCAACTGACCGTCTCGTGACATATATATCCACAATTAATTACATAACTAATAATCTCACAAATGATCAAGAATTAAATTCAGTAATGATAACAATATCACATCACATCATTAACACAACGTTTCATTCATCAACATAATTAACATTACATTATGTCCCATCTAACAATGATACAAATATGTCATCATGTCATTGTCACTATTTTTCAATCATCAACCTTATCACATTATTGTACCATATCTAACAATGGTAAAAAAATGTCTTGTCACATCATGATCGTCACATGCCCCATCTAGTAATGTCATGATATGTATCTGTGATGAATAATTTAAATGTTACTATAATACACAGCTAGCCCCGTCTGACCTATGAGTTAAACACTCAACTTACTTTATATAGCATGTCTCATTGGCCCCATTTGGCCTCAATCTCTGGTCTCATTTGGCCCATTTTAGGTTCTATCTGACCAAACCCTATTTGCCCTTGATGCACATATAATACATACAGTCCATACTATCTAATGGTATTTATTATTTTTTTATTATTATGATTTATTATTATTTTTCTCAAATAAAGATATCACTTCACATTCATCAAATCATAAATAATCATAATTCAGTATTACCACAATTAATTCGCAAATAATAAATAAATCCTCAAATAAAAATATCAAGCCTCACACTAACATTTCATAAATAATTATAAACTGCATCAACACAATTAATTCAAAATTCCTTGCATAAAAAAATATAAACTTTATTAATTATCATTCCATAGATACTCATAATTCAATATCTGCACAATTAATTTATAAATAGACGATATTTCTCATTAACACAAATAATTTCCCAAATAATAATATCAACACTCACATTTATTATTCCAAACGCAATCGTAATCATCATCACATAATCAATTTATAGATAGTCAATATTTTTTTATTACCACCATAATTAATTTCTCTTAAAAATATAAATTTGCACAAAAATCATTTAATATTTTTCACAAATAATTTCTTAAATAAAAATCTCCTTTATTATCTCATAACTATTAATACAATTATTTCACAAATAATCAACATTATTTTTTTTTTTGGTTTACCCTTACAATTTATTCCATGAATAATCGCCACTTTATTATTAACCCAATTACTGCATAAATAATTAATATTGACATATAAAATAATTTTTCAAATGTAAATTTTATTTCCCCATAAATACTCACAAATCACTAATTAATATTTAAACAATAAAAATAATCAATTTACAATTATTACACAATAAATAATTATAATTCACTGTCAATATAATAAATTCATGTCTAGTCAATTTCTCTATACAAATAATTCTTTAAGTAAAATATTAATTCTTACAGTTAACTTTCCCTAAATAATCTCAATTTCTCATTAGCAATAATTTACAATAATCAATATTTCTTATTTTAAATAATTAACATCAAAGAGATAAAATTTATTAATTTACATTTATTACCTTTTACCTTTAAGTCTAACACACACACCTAAATAACAAATATTGTGAGAAAATGAAGCTATAGAGGTGGTTGCTGCTAACTATCTCTGGGTCCTAAGTTTAACCTAAGTAAATTATACAATTCAAACATTGCATAATTAAACAAAATAAAATCTAACAAACAAAAAATAACCATTTTATTTTTAGCATATTTTATATATTTAAAATTCCCTAGAATTAATTTTAAGTTGACAAAATGAAATAGCTCACCTCAACAGTTGGATCTCAATCCCTAAATTTTCATTCTCCTGGCAATCCTTCCATTCTCACTTCCTTACTATTTTTTTCTCTCTTTCTTATCGTCCTTTTCTTTACCTTGATACTTATATATATATATATATATATAAAAGATATACATATACATTCTACTGAGTAATCTCTACTGCCTAAACTTATTTTTTTCAATAGCTTCCCACGTTAATTGGCTAGTCTCTAGCCACGTCACATTTGTAGGCTTGTACAACTAACCCACTAACTCTAATTTAACTAACTAATTAATTAATTAACTTAGATTAATATACTAATTAATTTTTGATTAAGACTAAATAAATCTAAAAAAATGCTATAGTAATATGCAAATCATCTAATTAAGATTAATAAAAATTTAAAATAATACCAAATTAATCCAATTAAAATTTCTAAACATAAAATTAAATTAGTAATACATTTTAAAAATTAATCAAAATTCAGAATGTCACACCAAAGGTCACTAAAGTTGCCGAAACTGCTGAAAAAACTGGAGGGACAAGGCCGAAACTTTAGATGTCAATTGGAGGTTTTTTTTGAGGGCCAAATCTACTCAGGAATTCACCAGTAGCTTCGAGATTATTTTTCAGTGCTGATTGAACAAAAATAAAGAGCATCTCATTGATCTTAGCATGAATCATTGAAGAAATTTAATTGAAATCAACAAAACAAGAAAGAATTTCATCTTGATTTAAATGGGCATGAACCAATGCAAGAGGAACCTTAGTTTCTTTACTAGCAGCG
The DNA here is from genome assembly GCA_019916065.1 of Vitellaria paradoxa. NCBI lineage: Eukaryota > Viridiplantae > Streptophyta > Magnoliopsida > Ericales > Sapotaceae > Vitellaria > Vitellaria paradoxa. Next base: position 9,931,466 of record CM034239.1, read on the forward strand.
TGAATAGAGTTAATGTTTGCTTGAGTTGCAATTGGGGAAAAAGAGGCGGCCAAACCAATGTTCACATAGGAGGATGCTGGACTCACTATGGGATGATCGGAAACGACCAAAACATGGTCGAAAGATGCATTCACATCATCCAAAATGTTAGGCGACAGATCTGGGGGTTTTCAATAGCCACAGTGGCTATTAGTTCGCCAGAAAATCAAGCCTAACGACCTACGATTGAAGGAGAGGGTGGTGAGTATGGGGTTTGTTGGCATTGTCAGGAAAGGCTAGATGGCATCCAAAAAACTGTTGGAAAATGAATAACAGTTAAAAAAGTTTGAAGGAAAATTTTTAAAGAAATAATGATTTTACTGTTACCCTAGCGGTTACAATTAATAAGCAGTAGACGAAAGTACTAAATTGCTGTTTGATCAAAAGTGCAGGAATTTGACTGTTACAATTGAAACTAGCGGAACCAAAGTGAAACCGAGGATAAAGTATAGGGATAGTTTTTGTACTTTACCCTAAAAATTTCTAATTCTAGGTGTGTTTTAAAAAAATATTTGTTATTATAAACAATTCAAATTAAGTTTTTTAAAGAAGATACTTACGATTTGATAAGTATGTTTTTTTTTTTTTTAATAGTAAGTAAGCTTTCATTTGGATTGTGGGAGAGTAAATACAAAATCATGAGAGCATTCTCCTATTATTACATCATACTCTAATAGGTATACTCCAATAAGTACATATATCTATATTTATACTTGGATTATCTATATTGGCAGCTTGGGATGTGTTTCCTTTAATCTCCTCTCTAACAAGTTTTAGCAGTTGAGCACAAGAATCAGTGATGCTTGTGAATATTCTTTGATTCTTTTCCAACCATACATGGTAGATTGTAGAAGCGTATGCAATTTTCCTTATAATACTAGAAAAAGATTTCCCACTTACTTTGCCAATAAACCAATATACCTTATCCATCTAACTGCGATACTGTTTCCTCAATTGCCAAAGTTCATTAACTTGGTTCCTTAATAAATATGTTTGTATATTTAAAAGTTAATTTTTTCAGTTCATTAATTTTCTTAATTAGATATTTTTTGATAGTTTTATTTTTTTTTATATATGAATGGTGAAAAAAAAAAAAAACATAGATCCTATTTTGAATTTATAATTAGTGATAAAATCAGTATTGGTGCAGCACAATTAGAAATTTAAGTTTATAAGTAGTTTATTTTCATGTTTGGAAGTTTTATGCAAGAAAAAAAAATTTTTAAAGACTAAAATAAATTTTATTTTCATTTATATTTTTAGCAATCATATAAAAATAAATTTCAATTCTATTTTTTATAACTTAGTCAAATAAGAAAATAACTTATTTTATTTCAATTTATTTACAAACTTTTATTTTTTTCTTTATAATCTTGATATTTATTTATGTATTTTTACAAATCTTTCATAATTTATAAATAAATTTACCATACTTGCATTTTATTTCAATACAGTATTTCTAAAATTATTACTATATTATGAGAATTGAAAGAATTGTATAGAATCTTACTAAATGATTCGATGATAATGGCAAGAGTTAAAATGATAACAGTTTGTAAGTAAAAGGAATGAAAGAAATTAAATTTTTTATTTGATTAAATTATGAAATAAAGTAAAATAATTCTCTTGTAGGCCCAAATGTGTTTATTGAAATTTATAAATGTTTTTTTTTTTATAAATGATAATTATATCATTTCAAATTAGAGATAAGAATAGTTAGTCAAAAAAAATATAGTGTTGTAATTTGCTTAATGAAAAAAATAAAGTGAAGTGTAAATAGATTCATCTGAAAATATTTTATTTTATTGATTATGTTTTTTTACAATTATTTGATTGAATAAAATTACTCCTAGATATAAATTTATATTACTTACCAAAAAAAAAAATTATATTTCATTGCCAAGGGCCCAAAGGAATTAAACTTATAAATGTAGAATTCAATCAGTAGGCCTACTAATGATATTTGATCAGAAAAGATATATTAAAAAATAAAATTGAAATGATGCATTACTAGTAAAATCAAAATTGAAATTTATAAATATATTACTGTCACAAAAGTATTCGACTTTCCTTGATTAATTTTTATTACCAAATTTTGATTAGTAATAGTATTAAGAAAATAATATTTATACTTCTTTATTAGTTTATAAAATTATTGAGAAGTGGGAAAAATTAATAAAGGTATACATTTATAATTCTTCGTAATATTACTTTGACAAATAAATTTATATTTCACTACCAAAGCCCAAACATACTAAACTTAGAAAGGTCGAGTTCAATCAATGGGCCCACCAATCAGGGACCATTCCGTTTTCCCGTCTTTCTTACGTTTGAAGCATACGCAAAGGGGGTGGAATTTCGGTAACCTCCTCAGCTGCCTGCCAAGTGCCATCCCTCACCTCTGCGTAACTTTTATAGCGCCCTTTTCAAACCGTCAACGCTCTCACAACGTGTCAACTCTCTCTCTCTCTCTCTAAAAATATTCTCTCTCTCTCTCTCTCTCAAAATTTATAACCTCAGTCCCAGCACCCAAAAGCACTGGACTTTTGTATCTTTGCAAAGAAGCGATAAACTGCAAAAACCACGGCCATAGGAGATCACCCAAAGGCTAAAGCTCAGTAACCATCCTTTTTTTTTTCAGTTGCTTGTGTGTGGATTCTGAAGTTTGTGCCTTTGATAGTTTGGAAGCGATGGAGCGGTATGAGATTGTGAGAGAGCTAGGGTCTGGTAACTTTGGGGTCGCTAAGCTTGTTAGAGATAAATGGACCAGAGAGCTCTTTGCAGTCAAATTCATCGAGAGGGGTCAAAAGGTTTGTGCATCTTCAATTATTCCATCTGGGTAACTATTTTTTTTCCTCTGGGTCTTGTTTGTTTTTGGGGCTGAGGTTCTTTGATGCTTTGCAGATTGATGAATCTGTGCAGAGGGAAATCATGAACCACAGGTCTTTGAAACATCCCAATATAGTCAGATTTAAAGAGGTTCGTTTTTTAACTTATTTTTATTAATATTCTAGGGGTCTCTTCTTCCTTGTTTGCTGCGGCATACTTTTGTGCTTGTAAAAGTCATTACTGCTCTTTTGCTCAAGAATGGGTGTCAAGTTGTGGTGCTTTGGCTATGAACTTTAGAACTGTGTTGCAGGAAAAGAGGGTGGGGGGGGGGTGTTGGAGGTGGTATTATGTAATTTTGAAGTTAGGCCCTTCTATTTCAATTTCAGGTTTTTTGAGTGTTCATGATGCATGTAGTTTTTCATATTTGGAAACCATCCAATTCATTGGTTCTTTTACTTCCTGTTTAATGTACTTACTTCATAGAATAAATTCGTCAGGCAATGCTCAGTTTCCCGGGGGCCCCGGGGGGGGGGGGGATATGATTTGCCACTTCCAATCTGTGGAATTCAAAAAATCCTGCATTTTCGTCTTAGTGAATGCTTGTATTTTATCTTACAATTTGAATCCAATGGAATATCTACTAAACAGTAGTTGGAAGGGCTTCAACTCTTTGCCCTCCATATAAAAGCTTTGGACAACTCTCACCTTGTAAGTCGGTTTCCAAAGTTGATTTAGGCCCAATGTAATATCATAGCCTCTTTTCATTGGGTGCTCATCATTGAACCTCTCCTCACTTCACTTCCCAAGTCTCACACCGCCTGTCATCATAGCTTTACTCTCTATATAAAAGCTTTAAACAACCCTCCCCTTGTAGCCGGTTTTTAGGGTGGAGTTAGATTTATGATTTCTTCTAACAAATATGATTTACAGGGTTCCATTTTTACGCAATCAGGGGAAACATAGGTGCAAAACTCTATTTTGATTAGCTGGTCAGATAAGTGCTTCATAAAGCTCGGGGTTGCTAATTTTACTCATTAGAGCTCCCCAAGATCTGGGTGCTTGAAGTAGTGGTCCCTTGATCCTTAAATCAAGGGGTATTTGAGGACTCTTTTCTATCCCACTTTTGTAATTGTTAAAGTTAGGCCCTGTTTCAATCTCAGGTTTAGGAGTGTTGATGATGATCTATTTTTTCATATCTGGAAATCATCTATTACATTGATTCTTTTGATTCCTCCTTGTTTAATGAACTTACTTCATAGGATCGATTCTTCATGCAAATCCACTGGAGTTGAGCATTCAAAATGCTTGGGTTTTAATCTTAGTGGAGTTGAACCTGCATTCTAAATTAAAATTTGAATACGGTAGAATATCTACTAAACTGTGAAACTGGAATTGGAGTATTTTAGTTTTTTCCATTATGTGAATTGGGCTTATTTGTTGATATCTTGAGATTTGGGGGGCAATTCTTTGCAGGTCTTGCTAACACCTACTCATCTAGCAATAGTTATGGAGTATGCTGCGGGAGGAGAACTCTTTGAAAGGATATGCAAAGCGGGCAGATTCAATGAGGATGAGGTAAGGTGAAAAGGGGGAAATTCATTTAAAATCTTGTACTGTTAAAGGGTTTGGTTAGATGACCCTAGGGGAGAGAAAATTATTCCTCTCGTGGGAGGTCTCTTTCTGACAAGAAATTAATCATTCCAATATTTGATTGAATTTAAAATGATATCATTGCATAGAAGTGATTCCAAACACTAGCAAAATTAACCATTCCATTATTTTAGCTCTGGATTTGGTTTTCTACTTATGATATCATGTCAATATCATGTCTATTTGTGCCTTGTATAGGCGTCATCTGTATGCTACTTTTGCTGCCGAATGTGCTGTAGATCTAAGCCACAGAGTATGGTTATTGAAGCATTGTGAATGTACAGTGCATGCATATGCTGAAACTTCCAGGAGGACCATTAAAGAAACAAAGAAAGTTGAGCCATTAAAGAAACAAAGAAAGTTGAGAAATGAGTACCTTCAGAAAGGAACATATTAACCTTGAAATAAATGACAAATTCTTAAGTTTTTGGGGAAGATATTTTTCCTGGGGATTCAAGAGAAATCACTCCCATTTCTTTTTCCTTAAGTTATCAACAGATTCAACACGTCTGATTCTGAACTCTTCTTATTGATCTGTATCAGGCAAGATTCTTTTTTCAACAATTGATATCAGGGGTCAGTTACTGTCATTCAATGGTATTAGCTTCAATCTTCCCCCTCCTTAATTAGTAATGTCTTTGTGTTCACTAGTTAAGTTGTAAAGAGTTCCCCATGTTGCAGGAAATCTGTCACAGAGATCTTAAGCTGGAAAATACACTTTTGGATGGAAGCACTGCACCGCGAGTCAAAATATGTGATTTTGGATACTCCAAGGTAATTAATTTGCCGGCTCCCTCAAATCCATTTTCGCGAGAAGTCCTTTTATGAATATGTTTTAGCCTCAACTTGCAGTCTGCCGTGTTTCATTCTCAACCAAAATCAACCGTTGGAACACCTGCATATATTGCACCTGAGGTCCTTTCAAGAAAAGAGTATGATGGAAAGGTGATATTAGTACACTATGGTTCTCTATTGATACGCTTCATTTTTTTATTTTTTGTTTTTTGTCAACTCAACTGAATTTTATTCTCTATATCTAATCCTCAAGAACTACAGCTTGCAGATGTTTGGTCTTGTGGGGTCACTTTATATGTGATGCTAGTCGGAGCTTATCCCTTCGAAGATCCTGCTGATCCTAAAAACTTCAGAAATTCTATTAGTGTACGTGCACTAACTTTTCATCGAAAGGGAGAGCAAAAATATTTTTGCTATGCCTATTGTTAGTTTGATTGTTTTATCGCAAAGTTCTGATTAAAACATTTTGGCACGTGACAGCGGATACTTAGCGTCCATTACTCAATTCCAGATTTTGTCCGAATTTCCATCGAGTGTAAACATCTTTTATCCAGGATATTTGTCGCTAACCCAGAAAAGGTAATATTGCATTTTCCGTCTTATATGAATTTTTTCTTACCGGAATTTGATTTTGTATTTGCTTTTTGTAGCTTTTAGGCATGTTATTCATATTTACCAAAAGAAATATGTTATTGGTGAAAAGAAAAAAAAATCCTTTTTTTTTCACCCGTATTTGAATTTTCATTTTTTGTTTTTTTTTGTTTTCAAACCAGTTTCTTTTGGTTGCCAAACTAGTTTTTCAGCTTGGAATTAATTAGAGCATTAGACCAGACTCAGCAGTACTCCTGTTCAAATGTACATATCAAGATTATGTTATGCTTAACGTGCTTGCTGTTTTTCCTTTTACAGAGAATAACAATTGCAGAAATTAAAAGACACCCATGGTTCTTGAAGAACTTGCCTGTTGAATTGATGGAAGGAGGAAGCTTTCAAAGCAAAGATGTAAATAATCCATCCCAAAGTATCGAAGAAGTGCTGGCGATAATTCAGGAGGCTGGGAAATCTGCTGACTTGCCAAAGACTGGGGATCACTTTGTTGGGGGCAGCATGGATCTGGATGAATTAGATGATGCAGATGTCATCGAAGATACGGAAACAAGCGGTGACTTTGTGTGCCCGTTGTGAGCAAAATGTTCATACTGAATGTGTTCTTGAATGAGGTATTGTTTCCACTATCATGAGTCTATGAGCATTCAGTTGTCTTGGGGGTGGGGGAGAGGACTGAAGTACTATTCACTTTATCCAATCCTGTCCTTTCCAATGGACAGCCAAATTGTTTTCTGAATCAGTTATGGTTTGTCATGGGCTACGGCTGAATTTTTTTTTTTCTCTCTCTCTCTAACTACTATCTTGTTTTCTTTTGGAATAAAGTAGAGAGAAGCAGAAAGGGGGATATTGCACTAAGCATTTATGTGAGTTGGGTGATTTTGGTAGCAATTCTCCAGGGCGAAACTTATGGGTATGATGCAGAGCTCACTAACGCAGTCCTCTATTTAAGGGGTGGTGAATTGTGCTTTGAAACTTGAATTTGAGAATCCAGAATAAATTCTAATCAAATTTTCCTATTAAAAAGGAATTTATATTGTGTCCAAATAAACAGATCTAATATTATAACGATTAAAACGTATTGAATCACTACTTATAACCTTTTTTTTTGGGGGGGTAAACACACTGCGATAAACACACTGCGAATTACCTTGAAAAATGACATATTGTGGTAAATACAATGATTCTGCATGAAATTATTGTGTATAATTTATGCATAAAATAATATAGTCATTATAATTATGACCATTGAAAATATAATATTATAAATATATATTTATTGGCGACCATTGAACAATAAATACAAAAAAAAAAAAAAAAGGACTTAGAGACATCAGTTTTTAGATATTGTAGAGGAAAGTTTAGAGAATCTGGTATAGAGTATTATCGAATATGTACCCTTGAAAATAGAAAAAAACATTTCTTTACTAGGAAAGTATCTGCCTCCTTTGGTAAAGAAGATGCTAATATTGTCCCTCTGCTTCATGTGAGGTAAAAGAGGAGAGAGGTAAAGGAGATGTAGGTTTTTTTTATTAAATTTTAGGTAAAATATAAAGATCACTCTTATATTATATTTTATACTCAGTGTCACTTTCGTTTCTCATGTTTTAATTATAATAATTATATTCTTATAATTTTAATCAAGAAAGAGACAATTGGATCTATATGTCAATTACCGTTTATACTCGGTCGGGTAAAATTGTCAATGCCTTATGGTGAAATCCCAATTGAGATTTGCACTTTGTTTAAGCTCAAAGAGCCCTATTTGAATTCAAACCGGCTTGAAGGATCGTTAATGCCAGCTGGAATTGGGAACCTCACAAACTTGAAATGGTTGATTCTCAATGACAACCAACTCAACGGTGGAATTCCAATCTCCACTGGGAATTTGAAGAAGCTTGAAGTGATCAGAGCCGGAGGAAACAAGAACATTCGAGGCTCAATCCCCTGGGAAATTGGAAAATGCACCAATTTAGTCATGTTAGGCCTTGCTGAAACTAGCATTTCAGGGTTCCTCCCTCCGTGTCTCGGCCGGCTCAAGAAGGTTCAGACCATCGCAATCTACACCACCCTCCTCTCTGGTCAAATCCCACCGGAGATTGGAGACTCCAGTGAACTTCAGAACCTCTACTTGTATGAAAATCCTCTCTCTGGCTCAGTTCCAACCGAGTTGGGGAATACTCAGGAACCTCCAGAATCTCTTGCTCGGCAATTGCAGTGAGCTAGTTCTGAATGAATTCTCGGTGAATTCCCTCACCAGAGCCATTCCAGAAACTCAGGGGAACTTTACTTCGCTTCAAGAGCTGCAATTGAGTGTCAAACAGATCTACGGCGAAATACCGACCCAGATTGGGAGCTGTCGGGCCCCTTCGGGGGTGGTCGAGCGGGAGTTCGGGGGCGTCTAAGGGCCTGGGCCGCGTGCGGTCCCAGGTTCGACTCTCTTTCGAGAGGGTGGGTTACCGCTTTGACGGGCTTCTAACAGTTCCCCTCGATCGAGCCGGTCAGTCAGGGCTTGCCTAGAATGGTTTACCACCTCGTGAGCTATTGCCGGCTTGGTCTACGGGACAGGCTTCACCTAGTGCACACTTTCGGGTAGCGGTTACGGGTTTCTTCCTGACCCACAGATTGGGAGCTGTCGAAGCCTCAAATCTTATTGAGCTTGACAATCACTAGCTCGATTCCTTCTGAATTCGAGAATCTCGGGAATTTGACACTGCTGTTCTTGTGGCAGAACATGCTTGAAGGGAACAAACCTTCGTCCTTCTCGTCATGCAAAAAGCTCGAAGGTGTTGATTTGTCGCTGAATGCATTGACGGGTCCGATTACTAAAGGTATCTTGAATTGTGGGCAAATATTTCAAATTAAGCTGCCACTTATTAATCTTACATGGCAATGGCGATATATTTGAAATTACACTCAAATAGAATTATCTCTGTTCCTTGGCCAATTTTATTGGTGACATCTCTATTGCATTTGAAAATGATAAATTTAAGGGCTCGTTTCGTAACGCAATTTTGTATTTTTTGATTTTGATTTTTATTATTATTATTTTTTTTTTGAAACCTAAAAATTGAAACTGTATTTAAAATTTTAATTTTATTTATGGTAATTAATTTTTATTTTAATAAAATATTTAATTTTATTAATTTTTAAAATATTAATTAAATTTAATAGAATATATCATCTTAATTTAATTAATTAAATTATTTCAATTTAGGGTGTGTTTGGGGCGATAAAGTGAAATAAAATGAAATAAGTTATGAATTTATAATTCGTGTAATGAAATAAAAAGTAAATAATTTTCAAAAGTTTTAAAAAATTCTCAAAAATTTTCATAATTTTACAATTAACCGACCAGAGCCTTAATTATCTATTAAAAATAATTTAAATTTATTTATTTTAATTAAATAAATTAACTAATTAAATTATTTATTAAAAATAATTTTAGTTTAATAAAACCCAAAAACAAAATCAAGGATATAAATTCGACAACCAAAAAATATGCATTTAAACAAAATTAGAGAAATAGATTATAAAATAAAAAAATGCATTTTGGATATAGATTTTAAAATAAAAAAATACAGATTAATTACAACATTAAAAAAATACACATTACTTACAGCATTAAAAAAAATTGCCAGAGTTACTTGTTCAAGAATAATAATAATAATAATAATAATAATAAGCAAATAGAAATAATAATAATAACAACAACAACAATAAAAACTATAGATATACATTCTGGAAATTAAAAAATTAGGGATATAGAAAACTCATTTTGGAAAACCATTAAGATGTAGATTTTAAAAACCACTCCTAGTCACAACATCTAACAGAAAAAATCAGGATATAAATTTTGAAAACCAAGAACACAGTAAACTAAATCAATCGAGATGTAGATTCTAAAAACCACTCGTCGATTAGATTCATGGGGCGCCTATGCAAATGGTATGGCATGCTTCTGGGAAACATTCTTCTGGAATTATTATATTCCTAAATGTGGCAGAAATGCCCCATAGAAACTGGACTCGAATAATGAGATGTCAAGTTTTTGTCGACTGTTTCTCTGTAATGCTTGCGGTTGGCAGATGAAAAGGCCAGGAAAGCTCCCAAACACAGAGGTTGGTCACTCCATCGACTTTGCAGAGGAAACGAGCTAGGCTTGCAGAAAAGAATAGAGTTGCAGATTAAGGTCAATGCTGAGGCAGCTTTGAGTATCAGAAACTCCTCGCTGAGGCCAACTGTAAATGCTTTTATTCGTGTCATTTCTATTCGGATCTTCACTTTCATTGGTATTTTGAATAGGAGATTTACTTGACCCATACCAACGTTCTAACTCCGAATTGAATTGCCATTCTTCCATAGATTTTTGTCTGCTATTTGCATGAAAATACAATAGATGGGAGCATGCCGTGTGATCACATTCCCACAACTTTGCTCATAAGGGAAAGAATTGGCAAGACTAAACTTTAATATTATTATTGTCCATCAAAACAATTATAATTTGATAACAATAGTACTGCCCAAAAATTAACGAATTGCTAATCATAAATAAATATACTGTCCAAGGGGCTTGTCATCATAATTTCACAGACCTGAGTACTTATTCAAATCTCCCCATACTGTTTCCTCAACCTCCTCCCATGACTTTGCCGTCCTCAGTTCCTTCCAGATACTAAAAATTGCTCCCAAGATATTCTCTTCATGCAAAATACAATAGCACCTGCATGTATTGAACCATCCAAATGAGACAGTCCCATTACTGAATCAGCACTGACAGAAATGCGGTAATAATTTATCATAATCTTGTGTAACAGATTCACGTCATTTAGGAAATCCCTCACAAATTTAAAATGTACAGTCTACATTGCGTGGACCAAATATTGTTGAGACCCTAAAGAGTAAATACTCTATCATAATTTTAACCAGGTTAGAACTATCAGATTGAGCTGTAAACTACATGTAGCTTAGTCAAGAACCTCTGTCAAATTATTTATTACTCATGGGGATCGATTTGGTTTGAGAGTGTGAGGGAAGAGGACTTGTATCATGTTGGGGAGTGGGGGTCATGAATACTACAGAATCACCATAATATTGTTTTCGGAGAAGGTCAGATTTACTCACATGGCTGTGTACGAGAGTCGTCCAAACTTGCTGTCACCCTCAGTAGATTCATGCTGCAATATTTTTCTTGCTAATGGAAGTCTATAGCTTTCCAGAAACTGCTTCAAGAGATGGGGATCTCCTCTAAATACATCTAGATGTATTGGAATCAAATCAAAAATTGGGTCACCTGCAAAAAGAATAGTCAATTTATATCACAAAGATAGATCAATTTTTTCTTTTCTTTTTTGTTCATTTATTGAGATATCCAGATGAACTTTAAAGAACAAAATTTTATTCCGAGACATGATTAGTATGCTTCCTCTCGTGCTACATTCATTTATGTTTGGGTGATCTCAGACCTTTGATAAACAGGGCAGTAGCAGTTACCAACAAGAACCCAACAAATACTAGCATAAAAAGTAAAATCTTAGGAAGGGCACTACAAACAGAGGCTTGTAGATTGTAAGTTTTGTGTGTGCGTGTGATTATACATTAGATATTTAGGTCAGGTGTGGATTGGAATCATTGGATTGCCTCAAGCCGGAATCCTAAAAGGATGGATTATTGATTTTTAAGCCAAGCCAAAAGCAGTCTTGAAAATGCTGTCCAAGCCTACCCAAAATTTGGTTGGGCCATAGCCAAGGACAATCCATAGCAGCCTTGGTATTAGTAGTCTAATGATCCTTGACAAACTATGCCAACAGACTTCTATCTACTTCAATGCATTTATGTTTATTACAGACAGAATCCTTAATAAATCCCAATTTTGCTATAAATTTCCATGGACACAGAATGCTAATCGGATGCACACACTGATGGATAAATCACTAAAATCGAGAACGTGAATCAGATGCACGCACCAATGGATAAATCACTGAAATCCAGAATGTGACTAGGATGCCATGATTTCTGCTCTTCACCGCCACAATGGCCATTTACACAACTGTTATGTGTCAGGTCAGCATCAAAGGTATGCTCCGCTGAACAAGAGCTAACATGTGGCTCCATATGAATATTGTCGTCCATTATATCAGAGTGTATCCAGGTGCAAGGTTTAATAACTTCCCCATTCTGAAACAAATTAAAGTACTAAATTATAGTGTGGATGCATGCAACTACCTTCAACACTAGAAGGTGCAATAAGAAAGACAATAAGAGATCACAGAAAAACCTCAAATATATTCAAAAACTTGGCAAAATCATCGGGGATGTACTCGCCAACTTTATCAATCAGAAAGCTAGGAATTGGATCACCCCTGAGTTGCAACAAGAGAACGTCGAGGTACCAGATCAAAATCTTAGCTAAATCATACATAAATGAAGCCCAAAGTTATATTCACATAATTATGAGGCCAACCCAGTAGGAAGATAAGTTTCTATGCTAGATGGAACACAAATGAGGAGCATGAATTTTTACAGAGGAGAAGCATACAAAAACTGACCAGGAAAAAAAAAAAGAAAACAACAAAAACAACTCAGAAAACAGATTGATTAAGACAGCAGCCACAAATCATAATCCTGCAGGATCAAGGACCAAGATATTGGTTTTTTTCCGGTCAAAATGTTTCCACTTTCTAAGGGACAGAAACATAAGACTAGTGTAGATAATTATGAAGTTTCTATTGAAGCAAAAGAAATACTACCAAAATACAATATCATATACAAAAATAATAAGTTTTTTAATTAATTTAGTATTAGACTTTTCATCTGTAAAAGGGTCATCCCACTGATGCCTTAATGTTTTTTTGACAGGTTTGATGCCTTTATGTTTTAATATTACTCTTAATTATAAAAAAAAATATATTTCAATAAATTTCCATTTCTACTTCTAAAAATTTCTATACATTGTAATGTTTTAAATCTGCTTTTGAAATATTTTTGAAACATCTCCAAAACTTTGTCGAAATGTTTCTGTTACTGTGCTAATCAAAACAACCACCCAAAATAAAATTTTGATCATTACTCTTAATAATCATGAGCAACCACCATTGACCATTCGGAGGAAAAAAGTAGGTGCCAAAATAATAACTGATGAGCATTCAAGAAATATCTAATTCAGATAGTCCTGCCATTTGGTCTCAAGAAACTTGACATATGTATTGTGTATCAAAATTTTTAAAAAGACCAAAGTATGAAGCGTTCAGCATGATGTCTAAAAGAATTGGCAAAGGGAGTATCCAGGTCACATTTGGTACATCTCCATGAACACATTGCCTCAGACTAAAAGATTCAATAACATTTTTTAGTAATAAAAGAGTGCATACCATTTAGTCAAGCGGCTACAGACATCCTTCTTTCTCCTTATTAGAGTTCTGATGAAAAACTCCCATTCTGCAGGAACTCTAAGTTTACCATTAACAGGATCAGTCAAACCATTAACACAAGGGTACTCTATTTTGTCTTCTGTATTGAGAAATGTTGAAGCATTTATATGTGGAAAAGGCAAGAGATGAAGGTTGCGCAGTTGCTCGCCCAAAAAGGATGCTAAATTTAGAGTGTCTTCCCATGAGAGGGTATCTCTTCTGCAAATAGAACACAGCAAAGTCAAGAATATGTAGGACCTACAATTCTTGACATTTGGAAGGGCTGTAGTTTGAGCACTGCTACAATAAACTGTAAAGCTAAGATAACTTACAAGTCAGCAAATATTTTCCCTTTGCATCTTTTTGTTACAATATATGGCCATATCCTTGAGCATTCAGTGGAATTGATTGAGTCACTTATTGGCATCCCAGCTTTTTTTAATTCAAAATGTGTTTTGCTCCACACACCAAAGGAAAAATCAGCTCCTAAATAATTTTCTGGAATTAGGTTACAGCTAGCAATTACATTAGGAACTCCTTTGCCATCCCAAGGTACAATCTTATAGGATCCATTTTCAATATAGAGGATTCCGCTTGCCAAAACACCAGGAATGTGATTTTTCAGAGGAGAGTCAACCTTGCACAGTAGGCTGTAAAACTGCAGCTGTAAAGATGCAATTCGAAGGTCATAAGATATGTAAGGATAAAAACGGACAACTCCAAGGAGCAAGACCAAAAAGATGGTACCTCAGAGCTTAAAGCATGAAGAGAAGCTTCCAGCCCTCTTTCAACATAGAGTTTAACTACATGGTCAGCAATGAGATAAACCTGTTAACAAATAATAAAGCCAGTTAGCGGATGACTTAAGAAAAGATCACCTTTCCAGAAATGAAAATAGTTGTCGCTTTTATTGATAATCTAAAATTTTAAAGCATATCATGACACTATAAAATATCTAACTGAAGCAATAGCTTCAATTCAATAACCATGGGATTTTAGTTTAACAAAGTACACGTAAACAACTCTTTTTATGCATATTTTTTTTTTCACACTTGAAATTTAGATGGAATCATCAAACTTCCACACATTAGAACTGTTTCCACATGTTTTCATATTTCCCGCAGGAAAACCAATTTAAGCATCTCAAATTCTTCCAGAATTCCTTACCAGGAGGAAGAGACAGGAATGTTGAAAAGAAATGGATTCAGATGCTTCTGGTTCAAATAGCTAAAAAACTTCCAAAATGTTTAGCATCCATGCATACAATACAAAGAATGACAAGGAAAAGGCCTAGCCGATTCGAAGTAAAAACAGAAATGTCATTTAACCAGTAAACATGCAGATAACCATGACTCAGAGCAGAAAACTCACAGGATTGCTACCCGTGCCAACTGGAAGTCTCTCATCATCTGTGGGAAAAGGCAACCCATGCAAGGCACAAATTTCTCCCACACATTCAGACCATTTACCAGCATTCAGTGAAAGGCAGGCTCCCTAGACCATTTCAGAACATTAGCAGTTAGATGTGAAAGAAATTTGTTCAACCTTCAAGTAATTGCAGTATGGTTCAAACCCCTTTTCGAGTTTTCCATGTACACTTTAAACCATGAGAATGGCTGACAAAGACCACAAGATAGTCATGAAACAACAAATACGCATAGGCAGGTGCCAAGGTGGGTGGCCTGTTAACCAGGGTAAGAAGACCCCTCCCAAACAGACCACCTTGGCAAATAATTGGCTAGATATAATGGTTGTCTAAAGCTGTCTGCATCCAACTGTTCAATAGATGATTAAATAAATAAAAATCATTAATACCACACTGCCATTCTTGACCCTGCCATTTATGTGTGTGAGAGTGAGTGAGACTCCAATATTGGCAGAAGTGAACTTTGAAGCCCCAGTGGAGAAGTGGAGCTAAAATGTAATTCTGATGCAAAGGAACCTTGATCTAATAAGATCAGTCCTTAGCCTTCATATATCAAATGCCATTTTTTTCCTTTCAAAATTTAATTAACTTCGTTTTCATGAGAACAAAACCAAGCGAATAAATACCTTCCATATTAGGTCTCTCAGAACTGGTTTTTCAAGCCAAAGCTTGCATAACCATTCTCTCATTTCTCGTTGTCCTATGCAGTTGCTTGAACTCCAAAGAGAATTGTAATGGTCTCTCCTTTCATCCAAAAACATCTCTAAGAAATTTATATCATAAGAAAATTCCTGATCATGTAAATCATGAATGATGGAAGTCCAATTTGCAGCATTTTTGCACTTTGGCTCATCTGCAGGTTCACAAATTTTGATCCTTTTCTCTTTATGAGTCATGTTGGACTCACTCAAGCCATCTTCCATAGACAATGTAATCCTTTCGGTGTCCTTGAAACTGCCTTCATGTAGAGCAAGCAATCCAGCACGGCAAACTCCTTTGTGTCTAAAACCAGGAGCCATATCCAGACAAACGAATTTGAAGTTTTTGGAATTTACAAAATTCTGTGTGACAGCAATACTAGTTTCCAGATTTAACACACAATGCCACCATCCACTCGGAACAAATATTGTCTCACCTGGTAATTGAGTGCACTCAATTGGCTTGTCTTCATCAGCAAGCAGTGGATAAAAATCAAGCCACCACTGAAAACATACAAGAAATGATCTGAAACAAGATCTAAAAAAAAATGCTATAATAAGAAACAATAAACTAACAAAAGTTTTGCATGTTTACATTAGAATACCTGCAATGATGATGGAGTCTCAATGTTGACATCGCCATCATCTTCATTTACATGCACTGTCACACCTAAAGGAACTCTTCCTGGGGATACAACGCCCACCTGCTCAAACAAGATCGAGAGATTCCCATTTATAAATCAGTTATTTCCATTCTGAGCAATCAATACGAGGAACCGAAAAACTTCCAAACCACCAATAACGCAAAAGGGACTTGTTCAAAAAAGAATATTGTAGCTGAAAGCTGTATTGATATGAACAACATTGTACACATTTTAGGCATTCTTGCTGCAAGGTTTCAAGTTGAATTTTAGAAACCCTAAACCCCCACATTAAGAGATGCTTCTAGCCTTGTAGGTCCTGACACCTTCTAACCCAACACAGGTCCAGAGCAGCCTTTCAGCTACATATGAATGTGGTAGTGTGGGGTCCCCCTCAAGGACACCAGGCAAAGTTGGAACAATATATGCGAATGACTGTGTGGGAAGTATGAGCATGTTTTTTTACTTTAGTTTTCTTTAATTTGTATTCTTTTGTTTTTGGAGGGGGAGGGAAGTTGAAGGCCTCATCTATACGATATATTATACCAATGTAGGAAGCACAGGAAGCCTCCAAAATGATAATCCTAAAATTCTAGGCATCCAAAGGATTTAAAAAGCCTAGTGGAAAGTTGTCTCTTCCCTTTTCCTTGTTTCCTACCATCTCAATCTCCCAAAAGAGGAGAAAAAGTATCACATTTGGAATTCCTCAAATAAAAAATGGGAAAAAATAAGTAAAGCTCTCCATCCCTCTAAATAAAAAGGATCCCTCATTTCTTACTATTTAAAAAAAAAAAAATTACCACATCATCTTTCATGCTCCATCCCTTTCCATTCCTTTTCTTAAAAAAAGGAAAACAATCCTAAAAAGGAGAAACAAATAAGTAAAACCATCTCCACTTCTAAATAGAAAAGGAAACCTGCTTTATTACCAACTTTTTTATTTAAAAATTAAAAAAAAAAAACAAAAAGAACTTTAATACATACCATTTTTCATTGTTGTTCTTTCTTAAAAAAGTGAAATATTTCATCAAAACGAGTACTTATGGTTTACATATGGTATGGTGAAACAGTTAGGCAAAACACAGATAGGTTTATTTAATTTGGAGGTGAAACCAAGCCCAAGATTTTAACAATGGCAGAAGCCCAACCAGAGAAACCGACCATCTTTTTGGGCTTAGGTTGGACCGAGCATTTTTTTGGGCTTAGGTTGGATGTAGCAGTGCTGACTGCTAAGTAACTCAACGTACAAAAAATGCAGCCCAGGCCCAAGTTTTTACTTCTTGTCCTTTTTCCCAGAAAAAAATGAGAACTGAGTATTCAATGCCCTGGTCAACACTCACCTTAATTTGTCATATGCAAATGTATAAAGCTACACCACGAACATAAGGTCCCAAATTGACCCCCCTATTTCTTAAGCTTTTCCAGTTAGATTCACATGATTGTTTGGAAAGGCCTAACTGTTTGGATATATTGCATAAATTTATATAATATCTAAATAATGAAATAAAACTTCCATATGTTCTCCAGAGAGAAAGAGAAGGTTAAAAAAATGAGACAACAGATGATAGGACTTGAGTTTCTTTTGTGTCATAATTATGGAGTGAAGTCAATAGAATTATATAGGATTTGCAGTCCACAACAGTCATAAGCAGTAACAGATTATAGATATATTAAAAAAGCTCATTTGGTAGAGTAAAACCATTTTATGGAGACAATTAGTCTTCATGCAGGTCAGTAATAGGCTTACCTTTTACGGCCACATAGAAGGTATTCCAGGCGCTTGTAAGAGCTGGATCAACATGCCAAGAGGCACCAGACCTCTCTGGCCCAATAATGAGCCATCTAAAAGCAGGTCGTTTTTCTCTATCTAGTACATCAAATAAGTCTTCCTGGAATAGATAAGGCACACTGTAGTCCTTCAACAAGTCTGGAGCAACTTCCCCAAACTGCATGGGTTTCAAGTTAGTTCAAAGATTTCAAAGAAAAACTGGATCACATATATATTGATACTAGCACAGGCACCTTGTCATCAAAAATATAGAGGGGATCCTCATCATGCTGAATTTGAATGTATGAGACATAATCCTTAAATTTCATAGAAAATTTTCTGAGAACTCCTCTGAGAGATCTTAAATGCTGTATCTCCATAGTTCAACAATAGCTGATCAATTGTCCATGTACACCTTGCTGGCCAAGCATCAGCCAGCCCTGATAGCAAAACCTAGTGCAGACATAAAAATCTATGAACAATGTACAGAATAGAGTAGATGAATATTCATTTCATATGCCATTTTCCAAGAATAATGAGATCAACCTCCGTTAATTAAAAAAAAAAAAATCAAAAAACATGTTCAAGAAATTGACACAACTAAAAACAAGGAAATCATTTCATAAAATTCTGTTCTGAGTGATAAGCAAACAAGGAAATTCCATTTATTATACCCACCACTATTCATTATGATTCTTTTTTTTTTTTTTTTCAATTTCAAAATCACAAGCATTAACCCTTACTGGCTTCTTCCCATCGAACTCTTGATGAAAGTCTTCTAATGGGAGGTCCTTCTTTCTTTCCACAGTTCCGGAATCAAAAGAGAATCCAGCCAATGTGGTATAACAACGGTAATGTCTTCTAAGCAGAAATAAAGCGTTAGAATCCTGGAGAGTGGAGAGGGTATAACAGGCATCAGCTTATCATAAGAAACATAATTAAACAACATTAAGAAAAAATTGTCACAAAATCTCTTACCACCAAAGTGCCTTGGTTTTATGCAAATTTCTTGATATTCAATTGGCAGATGCAATCTGCAACCATAAAGTTCGTTTTTGTGGGTGTGGGTGGGAGGAGGGGGGGCTTGTCAGAATTGGTACAAACAAGATGACAATGGGCTAGAAAATGCAAACAATAATATAATTCTTAGTGACAACAGCAAATTTAATACATGCAAAATTAAATCACGAAGTTGACAGCATACTGATCCAGTGCAGTTCTCCTCCAGGAACCTTTGTACTGAAGTTGGCCATTTAAATTGTTAAGGCATAGACTCATCCAAAGTGGCTCTTCATTGCATAGGATGTACATTACACTGAATATTTAAGAGGGAAAAATCAAATAAAAAATGGAAACGAAAAGTAATTGTAACTTTGTATACACAGTCCCTTCATCTTCAGTCAGATAGTATTATACAGGCAACATGAATAGAACGCCAGAAAGATAGTCATTCTAAATTAATAAAGAAGATATGTATAATGGATTGTCATTCTAAATTAATTAAGAAGCCATGTATAGTGCAATCATGGTGTTAAATCACAGTATCAATTGTCGTAACGGTGATGGCCGCAATGTTACGGTATCAAGAGTATCAATTAAAGTGTAATGAGAACCAAATGGCACAACTGTGAATTTTTTTAGTAAGTAGAAAATCCCTAAATTTCAAATGATGCCCTTGTTTTCACGTTAAATTATCATTTTATGATGATTTTTAGTAGTTTATAGCAATTTATAACCACATATAAGCATGTTTTAATGTAATAATTTAACACAACTAGAAAATGGCGCCTTGAAATGCAAAAAAAATCAACATCAACACAAGTATTTGTGTTTTATGATTTCTCGACCTAAACTGCCGGTTTCTATATGAACGGAAGGTTCTATAGAGAATCAGTTTGAATCAAACGGTATGGACAGCTTCACTACGAAGCCAGCCAGCTTGGCTATGATTTCTAATGGAATCGATTAATCAGCCCGTAACGGTAATGCTAAGTTGAAAAACCGGTACATGTTCAGCATGTAATGGCCTATATTTAAAACCAGGAATGTAACTGTAAATAATGGCTTTGTGCACAATTCTTAAGCTGTATGAAACTAACCAGAAAGGGGCTTTCCAAAGTAATATTAGAAACCACAAAGGCGAAATTCCATATGTACAGAATCTTGCATCCGAACCAGCCGATATTTAAAATCATGAATCATTAATGTAACTATAAATAATGGCTTTGTGTACAAGTTTTAAGATGTATGAAACCAACCAAAGGGGGGTTTTCCAAAGTAATATAAGAAACCACAAGGCAGAATCTTGCATGAAAGAAGCTAATGAAAGTTTTGCAATGTAAAAGAAAAATAGCATTTTGGGACCTAAGAAAACAGTTTTCTAGAAGTCATGAAGAAACTATCAGCAACTTCAACCCACAAGCAATTTTCACAAAGTGATGACAAAGATTGTTAACTACCATAGATCCACTAGAACATTACGTGAGGCTACTGCAAATTAAAGTTCATTCTACGTTGGTATCCTAGTTTATAAAACTCATAAAGCCTTTTACTTTCTTTTTCACATACAACAAAAATAAGCCAAACAATGTGATGTATTGGTAAGAACTAGGTCTATTACCCGTTTGAATGAAGTTTCTAACTAATCTTTGCTAGTAGCTTCAAATTTTAGATCAGTACCTAGTACCCCATCTGAATTTGTTAATTATTAACCAAAGGCGGTCATATCACATCCTCCAATATTTGATCATGTTTGTGAGTGTCCAAGAAATTTGGCCAAGGATTCAAAACTACAGAATTTTATTCTTTAATTATGAGGAGACATCCAAGATGTTCCAAATGGTGTGCAAGAACGTGTAAAAAGCACTGAAGTTGAACGTCGGCCTGGCTCCTTCAAAGAAATGCTCAAACTTCTTAGATCAATTTTGCAATTACTCCATTTTTTCCCCATAAGGTGAAGTACCCATACACTTCAATGGAAAATCACTGATCAATTTTATGATCAGTATGACCTTTACAAACATTATGAATTTTTTTCCTGAACTTTCTGGACCTGAATCCACATTATGGATAGCAATGTTTAGCCCAACGTGGCCAAACTAACATAGGCTAATTATAATCTTCCTTATGAACTATAATACTCAGTCCTATGCTGACTCTACTTCTCAGGCTAGTGTTTCAACATAAAATCAGAAATAGCTAATTCAATGCTAACAAACCCACGAGTTTCCTTTCTGCTACAATGCACATTTTGAGATGATTGTCATTAGACTTGTATCAACCATGGTGGAAGTGGAAGCTACTCCACTCAATCCAAGTTCAAAGGATATAATTTCAGACTCCAAATATTCAAATTATCAGCCAACCAATGTGTACTTCTATCATCTCATCCTCACTACATGTTGTTTCTATACACTTTAAAACCAGCTGAATAGTTATTTAACTCTGAACTATTCCTACATTGCCTCGAGTCCCTATTAATGGATGTATTTACTTATCAGGAAAAGAAAAAAATTTCCACAAATTCCTATTCCTTCACAATGATAATAAATCCATTTTTAACGCAAAACCAATTAGCAACAAATAGAAGGAATTTATTACAAATAAATGCAAGAGCTTCTTATGTAACAGGAAAAAAAAAATCAAGAATACATGGAGCTACCGCTATGATGAATTTGAGATATATACAGAGAAATGTAAGAATTAAAACCTGCTAACACAAGAAAGGCAAGCGACGTCGCGAGGGGCGAGATTCGCCAATATAGCGCATATGATTTCGTCTGGAAGAACACGAAGGTCTCCTAGAGCGTCCGGTCTTCGGTCTCTCGGTAGGCATTGGGCTTCAGGATACTCCACCTCCATTGATGCCTGTGCTTTGTGAGATATCTGGCGCAATTTGATTCAGAGTCTAGGCAATTCGTGATGTATGTGTATCTGTATATGGATTATGGAGAGAGAGAGAGAGAGAAAGAACGGGACGACTTTGGCACGAGCGCGCTGTCTTCGTAGAACTTACGCCACCGTAGTCGCGCCTGAGCCGAACCATTCTCCTTTCTTACGCGCGGCGATACCGCGTCCCTGTGCGGGACCAAGTCGTGGAAGTTAGGGCTTGTTTGGTATTAGTTTCCATTATTATTTTTTTTGTAAATAAATTTTTTGAGAAGCTTGGAATTTTTTTTTTTGTTGGCAGTTTAATAAAAATTTTTAATCTATATCTATATTAATATAATAATAAATAAAAATTGATATGAATTGACACGTGCTTTAATCGAAAGAGGACACATGTCGAATTCTCTATATATAATACATATATAAATGGTCAAGTCACATTCCGAATTGTGGACCCACGTTTAACCCCTTAGCATGAGCCGGTGAGACGAATTCGGAGTCATGCGGCCTAAACTTTACGTTTATACGGTTTGTTTGGAGTAAAAAAAAAGTAAGATAAATTGAGATAAATTATGTTTGGGGAGAATTCGTAATACGTGCAGTGAGAGAAAAAGTTAATGTGATATAAAGTTAGTAGAGATTTATAAAATTTTTTAAAGTTTTTCAGTAAACTAAATGACCCTATATGTGATGGATTTTATTAAAAAAAATAATTAGAAAATTTAAGGGCATAGAAAAATTATTTAGTATAATTATTTATATATATATAATGGAAGGGGATTTTGGGGATGCTGATATGGCATAGCAACTCTTTTTCCTTTTCTTCTCTACCGTTTTTCTCCTCGTCATTTTATTTTATTTTTTCAAATTTTTATGCAAAACTATTCTTGATATTTAAATTCAAAGAAACTCAAATTCACATAATATATCTAACAATCAAATTATTGACCACTAAATTGAATAAAGCAAGAAAAGACAGTATGAAATGTCAAACATACTTGATCAACCATTTTTGTATTATTATAATTAAACTTTTTAGACCAATATGAATCAAGAAAATTTTACTTTAATTTGCTAATTTATTGTTTAATGACATATCTTTTAATTATTATAATTAAACATTTAAATTTTAGAAAGTAAATATTTTAGAAAAAATATGAATAGCTCCTCATATTAGTTGTTTTTATTTAGATGTTTACCAATTAATTATACATGCTAACTCACCAAATACAACCTGATAACAACCTTAAATTTTAGGGTGTTGGCGCAACAAATTTTGATGAAAATTTAAAAATCTCTATAAATTCTGAAAAATTCTATTACATTTTTACTCTTTCTTATCTTCTTGAACTTCTAAAAAGTTCAATAACTTCCAAAAAAAAAAATGGATAATTGAAATTTAGTTAATCGAATAACAAAATTTTTTTTTGTATTCTCACCACGAATTCTCAAGCTGTCGAATGACGCCAACTGCGACAAATTTTTAGACAGTTGTCCCAACAGATTTCTAACTAACATTTGAACAGTTCCAATTCTATTCATGCTAAATTCTGGGTCATTGTTAGTCTATTTTTTTTCCCAAATGGTCCCAACGTAGAGTAAATTATCGCTTAAACGAGCTTCTTTCTGTTGCATGCTTGTGTGTGGGTCAGATAACTCACCTTTACGTCATCTCGAGTAGGGATTCACCTTTTAATAACGTTTTGCAAAACTGCAGATTTCATATCATCTTTCCAAACCATCCCAACAAGTCCCTAACCATTGGGACAGCTAAACTACTGTTTCTCTCCAAAAAAATGTAATTTACGGTGACCGTGCCAAATATTAAAAATTTTTAAATTACATTTTCGTTATTATTCACATGCTAAATACACCCTTAATAATATTAACTTAATTTTTGCCAAAAAGAATTTTTGTTAATACTATCATTGTATAATCAAGTTATTTTTTATGACTATTGCAACTATTTCTTTTAAAATTTAATTTTTCCTTCCTCTTCAAAAAAAATAAAGACTTATGAGAACTTAATTTATGCAAATTAAATAAATGAATAAATTTTTAATATATGGTGAAATAATTAACATTATATAATTTAATTTAAAAAATAGTGATTATACTTGTGCTCTAATATATGATTAGTTGTATTAAGTAGCTTACTTCTAATTTTATGAAAAATTTTCCCTTACATATATTCAATGAACCCTTATCCTATAAAACTTTAACTATTATCATCTGTTAAAGTGCATAAAATCTAAAAAAAATCTTCCTATTAATTGCTATTACATCCATTAAAGTATTTATAATGTACAAAATTATCCTTACCATTGAATGACAGAAATAACTTCCATTAAAATATAAATTACAAAAAAAAAAAAAAAAAAACAAGAATACACCTAAAGGCACGTTGTATGTTTTTATCCTTCTTTTTTTTTTGGTAAGTAAATAATTTAGATTGATAGGAATAAATTTACAAGTGTCTAAAGGACATACCGCCGATATAAAGTATTACCATCATCTATTTACAATAATTGAGATCCTCCATTTCAAATATAGATCACTATCATCATAAGTACATTTGATTTTAAGTATCTACATTGCACAATCTGTACTTCATGCCTTATGGTTATAATTATGCTGCTACTTGAAGATGAGATTCCTTTAAATACTCTAGCATTTCTCTCTAGTCATATAGTATTTAACTACAGACCAATTAAGTTTGCATATACTATTTGCAAAAGTTTATTGTTAAATTTGCCTGAGGCCCATTGGATCTCTTCCTCCCAACTTTTCTTCTAGTTTTGAATGTTGCTTAATTAACATACCGAACTTCATACGTTATTAGAATAGGAGGAAGAAAAGAACAAGTGATTCATAATTCTATCTCTCTATCACATAAGACACATTTTTGACAATTTGTAATGTCCTATTTAATAAGCTTATCCAAAGTGTTAAGTCTTTTTTCAATAGCCAACCATGAAATGAAACTGTGCAAGGGATACAACTGAGAACCATATGATCTTATGCCAGTGAATTATAGGTTTGGATTCTCTGAGGGCTGACTAGGTGACTGAGACTAAGCAAGAGTTACTGGCTACATTCCATGTTTTTAATCTTTATTTGCCACTTTTTAACGTTTTCTTTTATCACTTAAAACCACCTTATTAAACTACCATTTGCCCATCCTCTTGGTTTGGTAAAAAAGAAGTCATTTTTTTTTTTTTTTTCATATTATACAAATGATGCTTTTTTTATTGAAATTTAATTTTTTTTATATTTTTGGTAACTTCTAGGTATATTATATATTCATAATCATAAAAATTTTAAATTATTTAAAAATAGAATAACTCACATTTAATGAATAATTTATTTTTAATAATAAAAACTGAAAAAAATTACCTCTTAAAAATCAATAAATTTTCAAATTGCCATAACTAAAAAAGAAACTATCGTAACTTTAACGAGAGCTCTAGAAAAACATTTTTTGTCTCTGGCACACTTTTTTTTTTGATAGACTGATCTACATTAGTCATTTACAACAAGTTTATGTTAAATTGTAAAGAATTGATGGGAGAGGAACCAGTACCCTATACTATGTTTACTTAAGGAAGTCTATTTTTTTTTTTTATGTGCAATTCGTTTATAAATAAACAAGATCAACGAGACTTATACTATGCCTAAATTATTATTGAAGAACTTTTTATTGATAATTTTTTATATTATAAGAATGAAAAATTCTATCACTATCAAAATAAGTTTTCGCAAGTAAAATATTCAACTTATTGAAATTTACATAACCAAGTTAGAAGGGATAGAGAGGACACAATAAATATATAAAACTATATTACCTGTGTAGGTACCTTGGCTGTACCTATATGGCTAAAGTCTATCCTTTTACTCCTCGAGGAGGAAGTCATATTTCCTCCATACCGTTAATTGGCTACGGGAAGATTCTATGGCATCATTCCGGTAAAACATCTATCCTCTCGATTAGGTCCGAAAATTTCTCTAACGAACGTATTTACATGTGAGATCGTCAAGAATTCAGTGGATTAGTGGTTAAAATTAAGAAAATATTAAGACTTT
Organism: Vitellaria paradoxa; assembly: GCA_019916065.1. Taxonomy (NCBI): domain Eukaryota; kingdom Viridiplantae; phylum Streptophyta; class Magnoliopsida; order Ericales; family Sapotaceae; genus Vitellaria; species Vitellaria paradoxa. The sequence continues at coordinate 9,957,298 of CM034239.1, forward strand.
CTCAATTAATCTAGAGAGAGATTTATAAAAAGAATCATTATCCGACATAGACACAGACACGCCAATTCAAGACTAAACATCCGCCTAACAGATATATTACCTTGACTCCTGCTTAAAAGAATTTGCAGATATATTGTCTTGATTCCCGCCTAAAAAAATTCCTTTCAATTTATATAAATCTTCCTTATCTAGAGGGTTTGGCATTTATCGTTCATATTCAACTACTATTAGTAACATATTTTCTCACTCTTTTGTTTCATACTGCCTTAATTATCACCCTTCCACTGAATTCCAGTGATCCCGCCATAATTGACGATCAATATAATTTTGAAAAATTAGACCCTACCATTCCTCCCACATGCTGAAATTATTAAGTAATATTTAATTCCATATCATATGCCAAAAAAAAAAAAAAAAATCCCAACATTGCCTCAGTGAGTGGCCTGGAAAAAAAAAAAATGAGCTTCGTAGTTTCCTTTGCTTGCTTGTGAGATCCAAAAAACAGTAGATGGATGACAGTAAGATCAGGGCATAGCAATGCAAACCCGAGGCCATATATCATCCGTTGAAGATTATGGGAGCTGTTGCAGCTGCTAACTATTTGCTTCATTTCATCTGATTCAGAAACGAATAAGATTTTAGGCTGTTAGGTGCTCTTCTACTCCTAATCCAAACACACTGAAAGGTGTTAGTGAATACATCCAGCAACCTCTGGCTACAATTAATGAACCTGGCTTATTAGCTATCATTTTCTCCATGTACTTTTGTATTGATCTCTAGAGTAGTAGGGGCACCTGATATTATCAAATCACCAAGTCCTCTTCCTATCCCAACACCTGCATTTCAAAATAATCAGCAACAGCAATGCCTTTCGTTTTGATTAATCAATTACTTGCTGGGACAATGATTTCAAACTAATAAATTCAAAAAAGGCACTAGAGCAAATTTAGGAGATATAACATTTGCTTTACTTCCAATCTCTTTCAAAGTCACAAAGCTTCAAACCTTCAAGCTACATAACATACTATCAGAACATACAGTACTACATCCCGTGATGTAATATGGGAATAAAGAACCAATGCGCTAGAGAGCCTTGAAGCCATTCTAAAGCCCTGTGAATGCTAATGAGCTCTGTGATCCAAGTCTCCTCTTTCTTAGGCGCTCAGCAATAATGAAAGCAAGCTCGAGAGATTGAGAAGCGTTGAGCCTAGGGTCACAGTGGGTGTGGTAACGCGAACTGAGGTCATCGAATGTCACAGTTCGTGACCCACCAATGCACTCTGTTACATTTTGGCCAGTCATCTCCAAATGAACCCCTCCTGGGTGACTTCCCTCTTGCTCGTGCACATCAAAAAATGCCCTCACTTCCGCCTATCCCAAAAAAATAGAAGGTTTTAATATTTCCAATGGTTAATTATTATCAATTTCCATCAAGAGATATACTTTCACTTTCTTCCCGAGAAACAAATAATTAAAGAAGGGAAACTAAGAGAGAAGTAAAGCTTCCACCTAGCAAAATGGTCCCAAATTCCAAGCCAACTTGTAGGCTAGGAAACATAACAACCTACCCGCGAAAGAAATGTCTTACTTGAATAATTGAATACATGTCAAAGGCATTCCACAAAAAAAAAAAAAAAAAAACTCCTCTGACCAGTCCTAAACTCCACTCCATGTTGTCACTTTCCCACCTACAACGCCAATTTACAATCATAATTCAAGTCCCTTGCCAGGAAATGAAGACCGTATTTCCTGCAAGCTACATGAACCTGGGCTCAAGATTGAACCAAGGCTCAATTACTCAGGTAAGTGAACAAGATAGATGAGTCCAAATCAATGGACCCCTCTTCATAAAACATACACGTGGACAAGAATCTTGCTTTTCCAATAGAAGCAAGCACTAATAAATGACATCATTTTCAGACTATGGGACCATGGACCATTCACTGAAGGATTAAAAATGTTGTTTGGTGGAGAAATATTAAACATTTGACTTCTCACCATACCATAGAAGAAAATCTAGCTTGAATTGGCCAGTACACGACAACATAACACAAAAAGTAAGTTACACACCATGACACATATATGGAAACAACCTTTCCACATGCAAAGGGTCAGGTTGAGTACATATACAATCCCCAGACCCCATAGTAGTTGGGAGCCTCGTGTTATAAACCACAACTTTAAGGGGCATTTGGACCTCTAGCGAATACAAAATCATTCTACTACACTACATCTTAATGAGTACTAAAAATAACATACTACAGTGTGCAATTAGTTTGCTTAAATCAGGAGTTAGTATTTATGTTGGTGTGCTCCACAATTGTTACCATTGAGTTCTTATTTCAAATTTATTATAGTCTATTCTTTCTAAAGGATAAATTATGCCAAGAAAGGAACGAAAGAAAAATAGAATAAATTAAGTGAATGATGAAAATTTTACCCTGATGGCATCAAAGGGCCGAGTTTTGAGACCGCAAGGAGCCTTGATGGTGTTCCCATGCATGGGATCACTAACCCAAGTAACAATTTGCCCTGCCCGACGAACTGCTCTAATTAGGTGAGGCAGCTTCACTCTCATGTTCTCCGCCCATTCTTGTGATAATTGTGATCCTCCCTGGTTTATTCTGAGGATTCAAAATCTCAATGAGCCTAACTAGCTCATTTGGATCCATTTTGTCACTCACCTGGAGCATAAAAGCAATTTATTAGATTGCCTAAATATTGGTCTGCATATAACTAATTAGCTGGATTTTCACACTTTCATGGAAAGTAAATTTAAAAACTTGAAAAATATGGATTCCTCAAATTAGAAATATCACAAATATAGTTTCTAAAGGTAGAAATTATAAAAAAAAGATTATTCATTTAGAAAAATCCTAAAATACCCTTTATCTTAGACTTTTTCCCGTTTCCCTCATTTCTCATCTCACCTCCAGCCACCACCACCCCATCTCAGCACTAACCTTGCCGCACTAGTTTTTTAAACAAGTTGTGAGAAAGGTGTTATTCATTACTAAATAAGTTTTTTTTTTAACCCGTTTACTGTAATGAGTAACACCCAGACGTTGTAATGAGTACATAGTAATGACTAACATCTTAAAAAAAAAAAAAAAGACGAAGTGGGAGGGGATAACAAGGGTGGTGACGGAAGGGGTGGCAGGGCAACAACCAACGAAGAAGGGCTAGGGTAGGCATGGCAAGGGTATGGGTGGGGGGGGGGGGATGGTGTAGCAATTAGGTTGGGTTGCAAGTTGGGTAGAGGTGGCAGTGCTAGGGTAGTGGCAAGAGAGAGAAAAATTGGTTTTGCAGAAATGGAACTTTAGTAAGAATCTACGTATGGGTATCTTGGATGTTAACAACTATGTATTTGAAATTACAAAAATTAGGGGCATTAATTTGTCGTTTCTTAACCTCATTCCCATAAAAGAGTAAAAAAAATGCCCTAATTAAAAAACAGTAAAACAGAAAAATAAACGAGACTCCGTTCAACATAGGTAAATATGGATATTGCACCAAAATAATGTATTTACCTTAATTCCAAGAGGATTAGCAACTCCTCTCAAAAACTCAACATGGGCGCCATCCAACTGACGAGTTCGTTCTCCGACCCAAAGGAAATGAGCGGAACAATCATAATAAAAGCCAGACGTTGAATCCATCCTAGTAAGTGACTGCTCATAGGGTAATAGCAAGCACTCATGGCTGGTCCAAAACTCAGTGGTTGTCATTATAGGGTGCTCAACAGTAAGTCCAGCAGCAGCCATGAATCCAAGGGCCTCATCTACCCGATGAGCTAATTCCTGATACCTGATGTGCCAAGTTATCAATAAGACAATTCAACTTCAGTGCCAAAACCAAATTTGAGTTCACAAATTCAAGCACGAAGCAAAAGTAGATTTAACACGTAATGGACTGATGTTAAATTGGATGTTAACTTAAAAAAAAAAAAAAAAAAAAAATTCACCATGGAGTCCTAAGTAGGTTTTGAAATTCAATATTATGCTCTAATATATGTTTAAAGCATCAAATTACAAGAAGCAAGCAACAAAGTCCATGAAAGCGACCTAAAAAAATCAGACTTCTCAAATAAGATTTCTTGCTAAAGCATAATGAAGAAAAAAACAAATATCAATGAAGCTGAAATGAACATGCACACCTGCATGGGCAGACCGAGTAAAGGCCACTGATTTGAAATTATACAAAAATTCTATTGATTTTCCTAGTAAATTTTACTTTTATCCCATTATTATATTATTAAGAGCCTGTATTGGATTTGGATTGTTAGATCTCTGGTGTGTTTCTTGAAAAATGTAAAAAAAGGAAAAAATTAAAAAAATTAGAGAAATAAAAGTTGAATAAGGTTCAGTTAAAAGATTTTTGGTGCAACAAATTAAAAGTTGAAAATTTTGCAAAAAAAAAAATTCTTGGTCAAATCTTACACTCCAAACATCAGTAAACTTTTGCACCCAGTGTCTTTTTAAAGCAAATAAAGGTAGTGTTTGGAGCGATAAAAAATAAAAAAAGAGAAGAAAAAATTGATTTGGGATATCTTTTGTGTTTGTCGTCTCTAATCCGAGCCACATTTTTAAAGATAAATAGTGTAACTTTTAAAGTTTTGCGCTAAAAAATTAGAGAAAAAAATCATTAGAACGGTTTTTTAAGGTTTTGTCACGAATTTATGTTAAAATTTTTTTTACAATTTATTAAACTTTTAGACTTTTACACTTTTACAGTAAAAAGTCAGGCAAAGAAATCGTGGAAATATTTTTTTTAAGTTCGTTTTTGTATATATATGTCAGAAATTTTTTTAAAGATGTTGAACTTTTTAATTTTTGTCAAAAAAAAAAATAGAGAGAAAAACTGTTAAGGACAGTTTTTTCATCTATTCTTGCAGATTTATTTCAAATTTGTTAAAATTTATAAAAAATTATTGAGATTTGTGAAAAATAATTTAAGTTTGTAAAAAAGTATTAAAATTTATAAAACTTTGTTAAAATAAGTAAATATATATAAAATTAATAGGGATTTGTGGGGTAGTCAAAACGTGTGAGAAAATTTTAGATGTTTTCAGATATTTTTTGTTAAATGTTCGTAAGCCAAACGGTGCCAAAGTAATTTCGTCCCACTGACTGAATACCTGTCTCCCTGTTCGCTGTGCTGTGCGAAATCCAGATTCCACTGGGTGACTCTCTGCATGGCCGCATACCCTCCAGTGGCGAAAGCCCTCAAGAGATTCAGAGTAGCAGCGGATTGGCAATACGCTCTTATCAACCTCTGTGGGTCTGGAGTCCTTGACTTCTCATCGAAGGCGTCTCCGTTGACATTGTCGCCTCTGTAACTAGGCAGTTTCACGCCGTTCTTCTCCTCCAAGGGCTCCGATCTCGGCTTCGCAAACTGACCGGCCATTCTACCAACCTAAATAACGAGAAATTGCAATTCAATGCAATTCAAACGCGGGCTTGACAATCAGCAGATGAAATCGAATGAACAGAGAGAAATCCATGAATTGGAAAAAGGCAAGAAGGATGACCTTAATTACAGGCATTTGTCCGCCGAACATCAAGACGACACCCATCTGGAGGAGAATTCTGAACGTATCACGAATGTGTTCGCGTTGAACTCCTTGAAACTCTCGGCGCAATCCCCGCCTTGCAGCAAAAATGCGTTGCCCATGGCTGCGTCGGCGAGGCGTTCCTCCAGATTCTGGCCTCCCGGCGAACACAATAGGGGGGAACGCATCAAGAGTCCGGAGCACCGACTCGAGCTCTTCCTGATCGGGTATCCGGAAGCTGACAAGCCTCCTTGGTCTTCCAGCTGTCAAGGGTCCACTTTTGCCGAACCGTATCCGGCTTCGTCACCGTTGCCGCCGCCGCTACCGTCGTGGTTGGCTTCGGCGGCGGCTTGTTGGGCACAATGGGATTGTTGGAGGGCTCGGCGGCATGGACGGCCGAGATGGGTTTGACAGATCTGAAGGATTTGGGGTCTGCGGAAAGAGCTGTTTGGTGGGTTGAGTAAGAAAGTAGGGTTTGGGCCTGGACCAAATTCTTGGTAGGAAGAAGTGAACTACTTGTGAGAGCCATTTTTTCCTGGAGACAACAAAACTTGAGAGAGAGAATACCTGTGGGTTTTGAAGATAGGAGATAGAAATGGGAATGGGCTCTTATAACGAAAGTTGAGTTGGAGAGGGGGCGGCAGGGTGGCGGTGAAGGGGGTAAACGAGAAGGGTATTGTTGGTAAATCCCAACTCATTAAACAAAAATTTGAGGGAAGAGTCCCCCATTTTTGGTTCTAGTTTCCTGCACCCAGATCACGTTTTAATTGCCCGTTTGTACAATCAATTTTAAAAAAAAAATTGAAAAATTAAAAAAAAAAAGGAATAATTTAAAAATTAATAAAACGTTAGAGAAAATCTAAAAAGTGAGATTTTTATTATGGAAGAAATTAAAAAAAATTAAAAAATTTTGATTAAATTTGACAAATACACCTATAATAGTTAATTTTTTATACATTTATTAAAATAAATTTTTTTTTTTATGCATTCGTAAGCAAATTTTATTAGAAAATTAATTTTGGTACCAAAGTTACTACTTTGATTAAAAAAAAATCTAACTTTTTATATACTTGGTAAAATATAATATTTAAAAAAAATTAAACAAAAACTGAATTTATTCAAACTGTTAAAAAAATTAACAAAATAAAAATTAGAAAAAAAAAGAGCCATTAAACGGGCTCACGGATAGTCTAAATCTATATATTAAGGTTTCGTTTAGAAGTAAAATTTTTATTAATATTTGGTAATTTTTTTTGGATAAAAATTGGTTGATGAAATTTTGTGTGTATTTAGCAAAGCAAATAAAAATTTTTATTAATTTTTAAAAAATTTTAGATATCCGTAAAATAAATATAAATTCTTAGTAATTTTTGATAATCTTTAAGTATTTGACAAAAATTTAAATAACTTTTAACTTGAATAAAAGTGAAATTATATTATATCTTCCATAAACTCAACAAAAATTGATGTTTTGACAAATTATTAACTTAATAAAAAAAGTAATTTTATATTTTATAAAATACCTAAAACATTAAAAATTAATATCTTTTTCACCCTTTCTACTCCGTCAAACGGGGCTTAAAAATGAGATGGGGATGGGCTCGGACGATTTTTGCTTGACTTGATGGACGGGGAAGGGAAAATTCACTGTCAATGCACTCTCGAATAAACAATAGTTGGGCGGAATTAGGAATTAGTTTAGGTAAAAATATAATTTTTTTTACTGATTGAAATAAAAATAAAATAAAATAGAGGGATAGAAGTGCAAAAATAATTAAAAAGAAACAAAATTTATAATTAAATAAAGAAAAGAAAAAAAGGATTATGTCAAAACAGGAAATCCCTATTAAAAAAAAATTACTAGGGCCCGTTTGGAGGTGGAAAAATGAAAAAAAAAAAAAAAAAAAAATCTTAGGTATTTTAGGTATTTGATAAAACACTAATAGTTGCTAATTTTGATGAGTTGTCAAATTGTCAAAACATCAATTTTTGCTGAGTTAGCAAGAAGTATAATAATTAATTATTTCACCTTTAACTCAACTCAAAAATTACTAAAATTTTTACTAAACATCTAAAAGTTATCAAATGTTACTAAAAATTTTATTTATTTTACCAAATATCTAAAAATTGTCAAAAGTTAATAAAAAATTTTATTTGTTTTGTCAAACATATAAAAAAATTCATTTATCCATTTTTGTCAAAAAATTACCAAAAATTTGACTTTCAAATTGGCCTAAATCTCTGCCATTTTTCTTTCCGAAAATTAATTGAAAAATCTACTCACTCCAAACTTATTTAAATAAAATCCCAATTTTTATGTAGGAGAGTGGTAGGAATTTGTTTTTTCATATCAATTAAGGAATTATATTAAGTTTAGTTAGGAAAGAAAAAAAATAATTTTGTAGATAGCTATTAAAAAATTAATTTTTTATTAATTTTTTAATATTATGTTTATTTAACATATTTGTCTTTTATAATTTCAAAGAAGTTTGAAAATGTAATAAAGTAATTTTGATCATTTAAAAAAAAAGATAAAAATTTGAGAAGTTAGAAACTAAAAAACTGACTAAACTTTCTAAATATAGGCTTATATTTTCAAAATATATGTGTCACTAACGCATAATAAATAAATACGTGGTATTTTCTAATAGTTAAGGTGGCATTTGATTTAATTTTTATTTTCTGTTTTCTATTTTCTGTTTTATGCTCAAAATAAGGAAATAAAAGATACTTTATTTTTTTTATTTTGAGATCTTCTTTGTTTTAAGTTGAAAATGCTCAAAATGACTTTGGCCATTTTTTTTTTATATGTAAACTCATTTTCTGTTTTTTAAAATAAATTTTAATAAAAATACAAGTGACCAAATGTATTGTACTTGTTTTCTTTATTTTCAAAATGACAAAATGATAAATACGCTTAAAACAGAAAATTAAAAATAAAAACAAAAAATCGAAAATAGAAAAATAAATCAAATAGTCCTAATATTTTTAATTTAGGTAAGTTTATTTGCACTTCACAAATAATATCTTATACTCCACTTTATTTTTGTCTAAATTAAATTACATAACTATCACTATCTTTATATCTAATTTGAAATAACATAACTGTCTTTCATAGTTAAAAAAACATTTACAAATTTGAATAAACACATTTAGACCTATAAAGAAGAGAAAATAATTATGTTTAAAGATTAAAATAATTTTTATTTATATTTTTAAAAATAAAATAAAAATAAATTATTTTATTTTATTTCATAATTTAATTAAATAAAAAATTAATTTATTTCATTTTTTATTTATAAACTTTTATCATTCTTACTATCTTCATCATTCTCAAGTCATTTAAGATGCGTTTGGTTTGTTAAAGAACTCAAAAAACTTTAAAAAATTCTGAAATTCTCTATAATTATCTAATACATTTTGCATACTTGTATTTCATGAAATTTATATAAATTTACATATATACTAAACAAATTTTTACAAACTCCCATAAATTTTTACAAAACTTAATAACAATTTCACATACTCCAATAACTTTTTTACAAATCCTAAAATTTTTCAACAACTTTCAAAAACTAAAAAAATCTGTTGACACGGACCTAAAAATCCATTCCAACTGTTTCTCTTTCGAACATTCTGGCACAAAAGTCAAAAAGTTCAACAACTTTTAAAAAATTCTTATATAAATCTGTTAAAACGGATTCAAAAATCTATTCTAACGGTTTCCCTCTCTAACATTCTAACGCAAATTACACTATTTATCTCTAAAAAAAACGTAGTTTGGTGATTTAATGCAAACATCAAAAAGTTATCCAAATCATATTTTTCGTGACTTTTTGTTTTTTTTATCACCTAAATGCGACCTTAGAGGTTCTATTCTTTTTTTTTTCAATTTTCATAATCTAATAATATATTTTAAAATAATGTAATCAAATAAAATGTAAGTGTAATAAATTTTAAAATAAATAATTTATAAAAAATTTGTAAAAGAATAAACAGATATCAATATGATAAAGAAAGTAAATTTTTTTAAATAAATTAAAATGCAATAAATATTTTCTTATTTGATTAAGTTATAAAATAAATTAAAAAATTATTTTTATATAATTTCTAAAAAAGATAAATATAAATATAAATAAAATTTCTTTTATTCTATTAAAATATTTTTTTCTTATATGAAACCCAAAAATATGAAAATACTTGTAAATTTAAATTTTTAATCGTATTTATCCCTATTAACTTTTCTTACCAATCCTAAATTTAAAATAGAATCATTAATTTTCTTTCTCACCATTCATTTATTAAAAATAAATAAAAATAAAACTACCAAAAAATATCTAACTAGGAAAATCAATGAAGTGAAAAAATTAACTTTTAAGTGTATAGACAGATTTATCAAACAATGTATAAATATTTTTCTTTTGAAACTTAATTTGAAATTTTTATAATAATAAAGAATTTTTACAAAAATTTAGAATTATAAATTTTATCATAATAAGGTAATCCATATTGCATAAGTGCATTTTTAAAAAAAATTAGATTACAATTACCAATCCACTTATTAAAATATTTAAGAAAAATAGTAAGTTGTCTTCTATATAATTTAAAAAATAATTTTTATTACAAAATAAAGGTATTTATAATATAAAGATTTTATAACATTAGAAGTATGTAAAACGTCTATGAAAAGATAGATTAGTAAATATGTAATTTTAATTAATTAAAAAAATGGAGTGGAAAAGTTTATTTGTGGAGTGCAAATAGGTTGATCATAAAATAAAATAATTTATTTTTATATGATTTTAAAAATATAAATATAAATAAAAATATAAAAATAATTTTTTTAAACTTAAGTGTGTTTGTTCAAATTTGTAAATGTTTGCTTAGAGTCGGTTTGGCATCCCTAAAAAACTCCAAAAATCACTATAAATCTCTAATAACTCCTATAGCTTTAATTTTTTTGCTATCACTAATTTCAAAAAAATCAATATTTCGCTAAAAAAAATCAAAAATCTAAAAATAAGTTAATCGAATGTGTAAATTTTTTATACAATCATATCCTTCGTATCGAAAGCTTTCAAACGAGTACCATTATCGCTATGTTTTGTGAATTTTTTTGAATCCGTGTGAACAGATTTGAAAAACCGTTCTCATGGTTTGTTACTTTTCAGAAAATGCATCAAAATTATTCCCAAATCACATTTTATCTCAATTTATTTATTTTTTCTTACTCCAAACGGGCCTTAATTATATAGGATAATCATGTTATTTTAAATTAGACATAACAATAACTAGTCAAAGAATGATAATTTTGTAATTCTATATAATGAAAATGAAAAAAGTAGTGCAATAGATTATTTGTGCAGTGTAAATAGATTGGGTTTTTAATTTTCATTGAATGGAAAAATATATTTGAAGGAAGAGATTTAAAATTAGGTATTTTATGTTTGTGAAGAAGCATAGGTTGAATTTTATGGTTATTTTATAAAAAAAATACTTACAAACTACATGGCCAAAGTCGTAAATTTACTATTTTTGCAAATTATTAATTTTTTATAACTTGAATATTCATCTTCTGGTCTTGGAATATTCTATTGCTTGGCAAGAATTAAAAGGCCGGCGCTGTCGGTGGCTACCTACAATGAAATTGCTCACGTTATAAATTTACACAACATGTTTGGTCCGTATCAGTCTTGATTCCTCTCAATTTCACGGTAAGAATTACTTGTCACGCCTCAAAATTAGAAATTAGAATGTTTAGAACCAATGACATGAGTAGACGTGTACTTTCATAAAAATTTAGTTTTTTAGCACTGTTTGATTTGTTAAAAACTAACAAAAATATCTAAAAATCTTAAAAACATTTTGACCACCTGGTATTCATTAAATCTCTATAAATTTTTATATATCTACATATCTCAATAAATTTTTACAAACTCCAATACTTTTTTACAAATGTCAATAACTTTTTTCACAAATCCTAATAATTTTTCAACAAATTTTAACGAATTTGACATAAATCCTGGGAATGGATTGAAAAAACCGTTCCCGCAGTTTTTTCTCTCTAACTTTTTTCATGTAGAAGTTAAAAAATTTAACAATTTTGAAAAATTTCTGATATAAATATATGGGAACGGACTCAAAAAATCATTCTACGGTTTCTCTCTCCAACTTTTTATCGCAAAAGTCTAAAAGTTTAACAACTTTAAAAAAAGTTGTTACATAAATTTATGGAAACGAACCCAAAAAACCGTTCTCTCCAACTTTTTATCGTAAAAGTTTAAAAATTACACTATTCATATCCAAAAACATTGTTTTGGTTAGAAACATCAAACGCCAAAACTTATCCTAAACCACATTTTTTCTTGTTTTTTCCTATTTTTTACTATTCCAAACGCTACCCTCATTGTATAAAGTAAATTAAAGAAGTTTGATTTGATTATTTATTTAGTAATGGTTGATTCATTTATTTCTTGTAAAAATAATGATTATCGATCTTAGTCATGATTTTAAAACTCTAAAACCAAATAGACAGAAATATCCGAGTTAACTTTACTTAATATTTATATATATATTACATATAATTAACCTAAATAACTACTCCTATCAATAATTTTGTCTTTTGAAATCTCAAAGGCCATATAAAATCAACAAATCATTACATATTAAATGCATATTTAGCTTTCGTTCCTATTTATGAATCTGGGTCACTTTAATTTTATTTTCATATTATAAGTCTCAAATAGCATTTATGTAAAAATTATTATTCTATCTCTATAATTAAATTATAAAAAAATATATTTAAATTTATAAGATTAAATAAGACCATAACCAAACCAATATAAGTTGGTTGGGTTGATGATCGTTTAGTATATATTTTTTGGTCGGTTTGGTCGTCATTTATATTTTTTAAAATACTGAGTTTGATTGCAAAAGTTTTTAAACTATACTAACTGGCACTCATTCCAAGACATGAGATAAGAAATGAAAATTAATTTGAACAAAAATGATCTTAATTCAAATTTAAAGTCCAATCACATCAATAGACAATGTATGTCAATATTCCAATTGTCGTCCCAAATAACAACACTAGAGGGGGTGAATAGGGTTGCTTACAAAAAATTGCAAATAAAAATTTTAACCCTAAAACAAATATGTCAAGATGAAAATGATAATCAAATATAAAATACACAAAAAAAAGGTTATTCAATATTTGTGGATGAAGAGTGAGTGCTAGTGTTTGTAATAAATATAAAGAGAAAGGAGAAGAAGCAAACACAATCAATTTATAGTAGTTCGGCTTCAATGTTGCCTACATCCACTCCCTATGGCCTTTCTTGAGATTTCTCTATTATTCTTTGAAGAGCTTATTACACACTAGCTTCCCAAGGTGCTAGAAGCCTTTCCCAAGTGATTTTATCCCCAAATCACTCACACAAGTCTCTCTCAAAGAAAATCACTTGTTTTGGTTCTAACACTTGAATCAAAACCAACAAGAGCTCATCCAACTCTCACAAATTAAAAGGGCTTTAAATTTCCCTTTCTTACAGCAACAATGATAAGTTTGAAACTCAATCAAATCAAAAAGAAACTCTCACAAGTTGAATATGAAAGATGAAGCACAAGTGTGGAAAAAATCACTCTATGTTTGCAAAGTTATGAAATTTCTTGTATTTCTTTGTAAGCACTTCTTTCTTGTCATGTTCATCCTCTTGAATCTGAGTTTGAGGCTCTATTTATAGATGAAAATCTACAAATGGTCGTTACTAAGTGAAAAGACACTTTTGCCCTTGAAAGAAATTGAATTTCCTTGCTTCCAATGCTGTCTTTCAGATTCAGATTTTCTGAGATACATTTGTGACTGTTTTTCACCCTCAGAACGTTCAAATCTAACATTGTCTCAGAGTAAAAACTTTGTAGATATATAAGTCAGCTATCACATGTCAAATTTTGAGTTTCATCCAACGGTTAGATAGCTTCTAAACCGAGACCAGCTTCTGATAGCTTTTTCTGACATTCTGAATCTGTGTTTCCAGTTTAAGCTTTTGTTTCACCATGATACTTTTAGAATTAGAAGAAAATTAAACTACAAAAGTTTTATATTTTTGAGTCTTCTTTTCACACACCAAAAATCAGAATTTTTAAAGCTGTAGAGTATAAGTTATGTCTCAAAAACTAAGACTAGCTCCAGAATCCAGAATTAAAAATGTTTCTGTAATGACTAATATTCCAACTTATGTTTTGATATCTTAACGTCAGATCCACAAAAATTTCCCTTCGGTAGAGTTGTAGATATAGAAGTCTAGTTTACTATATTAAAATTTCATGATAATTGAACCATTGGATCTTAAGATATCATCTATATACTGACATGTGTCTGATTTCTTTGTTTACCTGAGTTAACCTCTAGTTCAAATCTTCATCTTAATTTGATTTCTATTACTCCCAACTTTGAAATTACTTTATTCCTTCCTCCAAATTATGTGAAAATATCTAAAAAACAATATCAATCTCTTCCAACTCTATTATCTTGAATCTATCAAATGAATTGTAACATTTCATACAATGTCTATTTGAAAATTAATTGTGAAAATTTAATTCAATGTTTATTATCATCAAAATCAATTATAAAACTAACTTTATAAACCTTGGGCCAACACCAATCAACATACAACATATGTAACACATGGTATTTATTTTTTACCATTTATTGAGATTTTGGCTCTTTTAAATATTTGAACCTAATGTTTAATCTAATTTATTAGATTTATTTTATTTCTCTGAGTCAAGTTTAGCTTGGATTTGTCATCGGACTTTCAGTTGGGCTTAAGGCCCAATCTTTTTTTTTTCTTTTTCTTCTTCTTTTTCTATTTTTGTTTCCTTTTTTCTTTCTTCTCTCTGCCACTGCCAATGGTGAGGAAGAGAGAAAGAGATAGAAGAGGAGAGGATTGAGAAAGAAAAGAGAAAAAGTGATGGACAAAGGTCAATGATAGTTGGATCTGGATATTTTCAGCGTTGTGATTGTCATGACGATTTCATCTCGATGTGATTCAACTTGAGATGAGAGATGCAGGAGATTAAAGTTTGGAGCTTTGAGAGTTTCTTCTCCATTTCTTTTACTTTTCTTCGGATCTCGAGGTATGAGGGCAAACTTGTGTTTATTTTATAATTATTTCCACGATTTAAAGCATATTGATATGCATATGTGGTGATTTTGATTGATGATGAAATTATGCAATATATATATATATATATACACATGTTGAATCTTCATTGTTCTTGAGATTTGTTGTACTATTGTAAAATATGTTGAGCTATTGTTAGTTGTGGTTTCATTTTCGAGCTCGAAATGTTCGAATCTGGACCAAGAGGGTTGGATTGAGCTAGTTTCAACTTAAATCTGCGCTACAGATCACATGCCGCAGAAGCGAGCTTCCTGCGAGACTTGTAACTGCAGATGGTGCTCTTGGTATTTTTTTGTGAATTAGAGCGGGCTTCCAACTAGTTTCCCGTCTAGTTTTGCTGTTTTTGGGGGCTCTCGATATCTTCTCGAGACTAGCAGTAGGCTGTTAGCGACCTTCTTGATTTTATAAGTTTAATCATTTAGTTTTTTATCTCATTAATAAAAATAAATATATGTTTCCATTTAACTAAACCATCTATTACCAAAAATTCTATCTAAGATTTTATAAGCATTTTGTCTTTGGTTAGTTTTAGTAAAAGTAAATGTGTGCTTCCATTTAACCATACTTCTTAATGCTCATAAATTGTTTTTTCCCATTCCTACCTTATTATTTACTTTTTGAGGTGGTAAACATATGAGATGCCACATAGATAATTGTAGATTGGGCTAATGACCTGCAAGTCAATCACTTGGTTGGATATATTATAAACATGTGATACTTTTAATTAGAAATAAAAAAGGAAATTACGTATATCTTAGTTTTGGTTATCATCTTACCTTGTCCTTTTAAAAGAATAATATGTTATTTAACCGATCAAAATAAGAGGGTAAGTCTAATGAACTCTCTCAAATTTTAGGAGTAATGAAATTCTCGTACTGTACCTTAAAATCACATTATGATTTAGGGAGAAATAATTACTCACATAGTTGTGATAAGAAGAAGAGATTAATAGCCCAAAGTATGCTCATTGCATACCATAACTCTTTTTTTTCTCTAATATAATATTAAGTATTTATAATTGGCTTGATTTTCAGAGTATTTCTAACTAGCCACCTACTGTTGATCATTCACTTTGATATTATTTTTCTTGCATGCTCACTTCAAAGAAAAAATAGAATAATTTATTAAGCGCATGCAGTAAATTTTTTCTTGTGCAATTTAATTTGGTTGTTATGGTAGGTTAAAATTATCCATTTATGCATCTAACCCTAGTGCTAGTATAACTTATTTTCTCAATTGCAGGGTGTGGGTTCAATTCCCTTCTTATGCTAGCTACTAACTTCTAACTATATTTTAATTATAAATTAATGTTCTTTTTAAAACGTTGAAAAATAGCATTGTAATGGCCAAAAATTATAAAATTAACCTAGGAAAAATAAATTTTATGTTATTATCCCGAGGTTGAATAAAATTTAGAGATATGAAAAACTTAAAATTAAGTATACATTAAAAATTAATCAATTAAAGCATGTCTTTATTGTGGAACCTTAGGTAACTGTCTAAGTTTTTTACTCATTGATTGGCCCTAATTACAGTAAGGACAAAAATTTGAGACCAAGATTTTGACAATTTGGTTATAACTGTAAAGTTCAAATCTAAGCCAAACGATATTTTTAAAATACTTTTATTTATGTCAAAGCAAACTACTTGCACTATGTTTATTAAAAAGTGTATAGAATAAAATAAAATTGTAAAAGTAAATGTTTCGTAATTCGTGTAATGAGTAAAGAATTTAAATTTTACTGTCTCGTAATTCGTGTTTGTAATGATTTGTAAGATTTTATTTTATTTTGTGTAACTCCAAACGAAGTCACATGTCATGGTTTGGGAATCATTAGCACTTGCTTTTTTTGTGTTTGGGAAGTATGCTAAAAGCATGCTTTTTTTATATATATTGACATTTTTTCCCTCGTTACTTTATACTATTTTTAAAATTACCTTGGAGACACAAATACCCATTAAAAGAGTAATTCCGTAATTTTAAATTTAGTCATTAGCATATGTTACATTAAGCTAAAAAAAATATGCTTTTAGCATGTGTTCCCAAATCATGCCTATATGAATGAAAAAAATGCCATAGGATATTATTGGCCCTTATCTAACTTCAATCTTGGTGTAAAGCATGTTGGGATAAATCAACAAATTATGGGGAAAGGGGATTATTAAAAGTTAAAAAAAATTGAAATTCATGCATTTTTGTCTCTTGTTTGGGTTAAGTTTATATTTCAACTAGCAAATGTTGCGGCTTTTAATTTGTAAAATTTTTAATATTATGATGAATGAAAAACAAGAATATGGAAAATTACATTTTTAATGTAACAAATATGTAATGTTTAAATACTTCAAAAAAACATTTTGAATATTGTGTGGAAAAATTTTAACCCCCTCTTTTCATAGACCTCATTCTCCTATATTTCTATAAATTTCCTTTTGGTGGAGACCTGCATGTAAAAAAATTATGAAATAAAGCGATCAGAGGTTGTTCCCAACCAAAAACTCTCTGATATTGATAATAATTTCGTGTATATAGAAAGAGAAATAGAGGAAAAGAGAGAGAGAGGAGAGGAGAGACGAAGAGGAGGAAGGAACCCATACTTTGCCTACATTTCTGCTATTTATAGTGTAAAAACCTGACATACTTTTGCTCAATTTGGCGTAAGAAAAAACAAGATAAATTGAAATAAAATATGGTTTGGAGTTAATTTTGATGTCCTTTTTTTCTGAAAAATAGCAAACCGTGGGAACGGATTTGGAAAACCGTTCCTACGGATTCAAAAAAAATTCACAAAAAATAGCTACAATGATACTCATTTGACAGCTTTTGACATGAATAATATGATTATATAAAAAATTTACATATTCGGTTAACCTACTTTCAAATTTTTTTATTTTTTTAGCGAAATATTGAAATTTTTTGAAATTAGTGATGGTGAGAAAATTAGAGGTAGAAGGGTTGTTAGAAATTTATAGAGTTTTATAGAGGAAGTTAGTATGCCAAACGAGGCCTTTATGTTGATTTGATTATACAGTGTTGGTAGGTGGTAGCATTTAATGCTAGATGATATAACCCTTGGGACTCGTGAAGAAGTGGTTTTCATGCATATTCTACAAATCTTGTTCTCTGACACTTGAGCGTAATAAATAAAATAATTATATGATGTAACTATCAAATTATCTAGTCTTAATCTAAGTAAAATATACTCTCTCGTCAGATGTGTAATTTATGATCGGGGAAGCATTATTATGGTCGGATAACATATTTTTTTGGCTGTACAAACATTTAATTAATAATCAAATGATTCACTATAAATTTAGAAAAAAAAAATGTAACACATGTGAATACTTCAATCAAAAATATAATAAAATAAAAAAGAACAACCTGTGTTGGATAAAAACAATTCTTGAAAAATACCCCTAATGACAGTAAAATAATAAGAAAATAAAAATGCAAGATATGTCAGATAAAAAATAATTCTTCAAAAATACTCATAATGACAGCAATTAAAATGATCTATTATAAATTTATAAAAAAAAAATTAACAAGTATCGATTTTTCAAACAAAAAAAATATAAAAAGTAAAACACGTGTCCAACTACCAACAATTTTTGAGATTTTCAGTATGAAAATAACATATAATAATATCCAAGTAAGAATATAAAAGAAAAAAAAAACAAAAAATTAAAAATAAAACCATAATACAGATGTCAAGTTCCCGTAAAATCATGCGTTCTTTCCGTGACAACCCCTCAATGATAAATGCCGCGGCATGGAAGATTGGAAAGGCTTTGGCATCTGAAGGGAAACGGGTAAAAAGCCAAGTCTTGCTCTTTGACGTATACAGGGTTGGTGAGTAACGCAATATGATTTGAATTATTGGTTGTAACTTTGAAGAGGGTCAGTATGATGCTACCTTTCCCAAAAACCAAAAAAAAATAATAATAATAATAATAACAATAATAATAATAAAAATAAAGTGAAAAAAAAAAAGATGGTAATGAATAAAGGATCTAAAGCGGTGGCTGTGGAGCATACCAATTTCCAAGACTACAATCTAGATAAGATTATCTATTTATGTTTATATCATATCGAGTTTTTTAATTAATAAAAATAAGAAAACATTTTTTTAATATTACAACAAAAAAATCACCATTACACAAATGTGTGCACTTCAAGCACAGGCAATGTTTGGTTCTCCAAACGCATCAATTTTTTTTTTTTTTTTGGTAATTTTTGTGCTAGTGTCGTCGTGTATCAATTTTAGTAAATGTTGTGTGCAGGAACAAAATCAGGAATTTTAGTTAGGGAGGTTAAATTTTGAATTTTTTTTTTTTTTTTTTGAGGAGAATGTTAAATTTAAGACTAAAAAATTATTGTATAGATGGTAAAATTAGTTCATCTTTTAAATTTTGAATTATATATAACAGTTGAAAAAAATAAAATTTTCTAAAACTCAGGAGAGAGGCGGATGGGCCCCATTGACCTTAACATAGTTTCGTCATTTCATCATGGGTTGTGTTTAGTACAAACTTGTATAAGTTGAGAAAAATTTCAAAAAATTGAAGAAAGTTAGAGATTTCTTTTGTGAAAAAGGTTAAAAAAATTAATAAATTTGTTAGAGAAATTATGTGCTCCAAACTAGGTGTGTATAAAAAAAAAAAATTGAATGATCTAAAAATCAAACCAATATGATCACTTTCGTTTGGTTTGTTTCGATCTGTACTAAAATTTGTTCGACTCTGAATTGAAAATTAACAAATATTTTCGATTTGATTTTTAGATTAATAGACAAAAGAATCAAATGAACTAAATCGGAACTCGAAATAACTCAACTGGAACTAACTCAAAAATATAATTTATATAACACAATTTGACCAATTAAAAAAATATAATATATAATGTTATAGAGCCAAAGTAACGTACTTGACCTTTAAAATTTATTTGGATTTTTAACATTATTTATATATTTATTTTTTTTGCCACTTTTCACACAGCATGGAGGAACCAAACTCATGCACAAAGTTTTATAATAGTTGACATGGTGAGAGTAGAACATGCCTAAGTCATCCATTTTTAATTAACTATTGGGACAAAATAACTTTCACGGAATACAATAAAATAAATTCATACCCCCTCCCTCTCTCCTTCCCCCTCCCCCTGCCCACACCCACAGGGTAAGCACATGAATGTGCAAAAAGAGGCATGCAAGTCAAGTGTCAATCGAGTTAGCTTTCATTTGAACCAATCGCCCTTATTGATGACTACTACAACGGACGAGAACAAAATAAAACACAAAATATTTCTACCTTTTGACGCACTAGTTAAAAGAAAATAAAATAATAATACGTTAAAAATGATAAAAAATGAGATAAAATGAAATAAGTTGAGAACTCATAATTCATGCAGTGAGATAAAAAATGAATACTTTTAAAATTTTTTAATATTTTCACATTTTCTTAAAATTTTTTGTCAACCCAAACAAAGCATAATCATATACTATGTCTCTCTCTCCCTCCACATGGTAAGCAAATGAATATGTAAATAAAGGCATACTAACCAAGTGTCAATCGAATTAGCTATCATTAAACCTGCCACTGATTTTCAACATACAAATAAAACATAAATGACTACTACTGACACAAAAATAAAATAAAATACAAAACATTTCTATCTCTTGATATACAAACAAACACAAAACAAAATAAATACACACCCTTCACTCCCCCCCCCCAATGGTAAGCACATGAATGCGTACATACACACACAAACAAACACAAAATAAAGCAAAATAAATACATACACACAAGGAAAGTATATGAATGTACTTCTTTGTATGTCAAGAGGTGAAATGTTTCGGATTTGTTTTCTTTTTGTCCATAGTTGATATAAGGATAGAAACTGATAAATCAAACAGTCAAGTAGATAGGCTATGATTTATTTGTTTAGTCTAACAATTCTTCGAAAATATCACAGATTTTTATATAAAACTTCTCTAGTGAGTTTTTTTTTTTTTTTATTAATCAAAATTTTATGAGCCGTAAAGACTTATAATGTATTAAATAAAAAAAATTTAAACTGAAACTGAGAAACAAAATAATGCAAAAATTTAAAATTAATTCTAAATAATAAAAAATATTTGTCAAATAATTTTTTTTGACAAATACCCAAAACTAAGATAGGAAATATCCATCATAAAATTTTTTATATAATTTGTCTACATCATCCTCTCTATATTGGAAAGAATTCGTTCTTGAATTCAAATTTTCTTACTCCTTTGATTTTTTAGCATGAAAATATCATTTATTCACAGGGAAAAATAAATTTTCATCAAAATATCAAATAAAATCTTTAAAATTTTCTTTAATTGCATAATCAATGAATTTTCAAAAAATCCGTTAAAGAATGGATCATTGTAGGAGTATATTGTTAACAAGATTCTATTTGTATCTTCTTCAACAACATTTGTCTCTTCATTGAAGACAAATAATCTACTCCAACTTATAATTTGATCTAGAATACTTGTTAAAGTGAACGAAAATTCTTTTTTAGGAAATTATTTCTTTAGATATTCTTCTTTTTTAGAAGAATGATCAAAACGATTGAGCACATATTCCCCTTCTGAATATTCTTCGTACTCCAAATATTGATCCAGAGATGGACTTGACAACTAAGACGGTAACTTATTGGGTTAGTAACCCACCATCTCCTCCAACTGTTAGAAATGCTTCTCCAATCATATCTCCCATACGGTTTCATCGCATTAAAAACTTACTCAATAGGGGCAAGTCAAGGATCGTTACCACAATCCTTCCCAATGCCATGTGATGCCATAAGCCTTGATACCAACTGATTCTCATGAGTCAAAGTCACATGAATCATAAAAACTTACAATTTATTAAATAAAAAAACTAAAATTAAAATTAGGAAACAAAATAATGTAAAATTTAGAAAACAAGATTATTACCGAAATTGAAAAATTTTAAACTTCACTATCAAGCTAAGTATAATATTCTAAAAATATATTTAAAAATATAGTAAATATTCTAAAATTAATTTTAAATAAATAAAAAATATTTATCAAATAATATTTTTTTGACAAATATCCAAAACACAGATAATAAATATTAATTATAAAATTCTTGTTATGACCTGCCCACATCAGTAGTAGCGGCCATCTATGTCTTATTTGCATGTTGAAAATCGATAGTAGGTTTAAATAATAGTTAATTGGACTGATATATGAATTGCATGTCCCTTTTTAAATGTCTATAAAGATATATAGTAACTGTTACATTTTCATGTCTTTTTCAATGGGGCTGTATCCGTTGACATTTTAATTGTTCCCCTCGGGAAAGAATTAAAATGTTATGAGGTCAAAATATTAAAATATTTATTATAAAATTATGATCCCATTAATTTTAATGGAGAGTAGTAATTAAGAAATTTTATATTGTAATAAATAAAAATAATATATTTAATTTCCTCCGATGGAAGTGTGCGCATTATTAGCTCCCACCATCTAAAGACAAACTAAGCCAACTATTTTTAGGCATTATTTTGGTTTACATGTCTTTATATCACTTCGTTTTTTGTCACGAACGTGAACTTTTTTTATTTTTAAATTTTTTTATATTTATTAATATGAATAATATATTTTTAATCTACTTTCGCAATGTAATTTATTAATTAATTTGTTATTATTGAAATTTTTGGGCGTGCTAAAATGAATCATCAATCAAACGACAATTTCAAACAAATATTCTAAAAATGTGAAAAGTTAAAAAGAGGTTTAGGCTCCGTTTGGGAACAATTAATATTCTAATGGCTAATGGTTAGTAGTTAGTTAAAAAAAAAGTTAGCTAATTTTGTGTTTGAGAAGGAAAAAAAAGTAATATTTTTTAGGTGGTTAACTTATTTTTGTTAAATTAACATTTTTACCTTTGAAAGTTAAAAAAAAAAGATTAAAATATAAGAAGGTAAAAAAATTCAACCACTATTGAAGTAGCTTCCCAAACGGACCCTTAGAAACATGAATTTACATTGAAAGCCCATGCCCAAAAAAAAAAAAAAAAATTGCGAAGAAATAAAGAACTTCCATTACAAATAACACATGTTTTGACTACAAAATTTCATCCAATATTCCAATCAACGTCTTGATCCTATTGTTAAACTATGTGACCCACGGACAAGTAGAAGAATCCACTTGGCCAACACAAAGTCCAGCCTCCTCAATGTTCATGATACTTCCAGAAGATCACTAGTTTCACCAACTTACGGTAAAAAATACAAACTTTCGAATACCTTCAAAAGTTTCTTACACAAATGTTTGGTATAATATTCTCTCTCTACTCAAAAATTCTAACAATATATATATTTATTTTATTATATTTTCTTATTTTTTGACATAGATAAAATTTTCTATTGACCGCTTTACCTAACTTCTAGCAGTTATCCAACAAGTCTCACACTTGCTCAAATTTAAATTTGTTTTTTAAGAGTAAGTTTAGTGAAATGAAAAATATTAAAAAATTTTAAAAATTTCTATAATTTATTCACTTTTTTATTTCACTGCACGAATTAGAAATTCACAAATTATCTCATTTTTTTTATTACAACCAACGTTCCCTAAAACACATACGCTGGAGCTTCCAACAAGAATTCGGTGAATCTAGTGAGGGAAGTCTACATGTGTATCTAAATGCAGGATCTATAGGTACCTAAAAATTCTAAAACTTCCAGCAAGCATCCAATCGATCCAGAGAGAATCCTACAAGATATCTAATTGTTCATCTACTGAAGTAGGCATGTAAATAGTTAGGGTTGGGCTCAAACTCAGGTTAGTTTGTTAGGCCTCCATGACAATTGGGGTGGGCTAAATTTTAAAGGCTAGCCCAGCCCTACTGATGGTACTAGGTGGATCTGGGCCGTGCTGGTGGGCTTCGTGCTTGCTCGCATTGATCTAATGGGTAACTAAGAGTTTGGGGTTTTTGGAGGCCGGTCACTATTTATGAACTTATAAAGATTTAAGTCATACCCAAAAATCTTATTTGTGAATATGTCACACTTGCAACAAAAAGACCAAAAAGGATATCACGCGTTTTTCACTACATTTCAAAACTGTCAGTTTTATCCGAAAATAGTGCACACTTTACTCATAACTTCCGTGACTTTCCATCTTCTTTATAAAGCAAGTAAAACCGATTTTTGGAAACAAAATCAAAACTGTTTGAGAAAAACCTAATTCCGCGACTTTCCATCTTCTTTACAAAATAAGCAAAACTGATTTTTGGAAACAAAATCAAAACTATTTAGGAAAACAGTACCACATAATAAAACAATACCGCATAAAAAATAATACCACATAATAAAACATTATCGCATAAAAACAGTACCGCATAAAAAATAGTACCACATAATAAAACAGTACCACATAATAAAACAGTACCGCATAAAAAAGTACCGCATAATAAAACAGTACCGCATAATAAAACAGTACCTCATTAAAACAGCACCATTCTTTGCATGATATAGTCATACGGTACTGTTTTTGAACGAACATGCATCCTAAAAAAAACAGTACCGCAGACATGTGGTACTGTCACACATGCGGTACTGTCGGTCATTCGTTTGATATGTGAACTATTTTTGTGTTTACATGTGATGTTTGCATGATAGAGTTGTGCGGTACTGTTTTTGAACAAGCATGTATCCTAAAAAAACAGTACCGCAGACATGTGGTACTGTCACACATGCGGTACTGTCGGTCATTCGTTTGATATGTGAACTATTTTTGTGTTTACATGTGATGTTTGCATGATAGAGTCGTGCGGTACTATTTTTGAACGAGCATGCATCCTAAAAAAAACAGTACCGCAGACATGTGGTACTGTCACACATGCGGTACTGTCAGTTATTCGTTTGATATGTGAACTATTTTTGTGTTTACATGTGATGTTTGCATGATAGAGTCGTGCGGTACTATTTTTGAACGAGCATGCATCCTAAAAAAAACAGTACCGCAGACATGTGGTACTGTCACACATGCGGTACTGTCGGTTATTCGTTTGATATGTGAACTATTTTTTGTATTTACATATGATGTTTGCATGATAGAGTCATGCGGTACTGTTTTTGAACGTGGTACTGTTTTTGAACGAGCATGCATCCTAAAAAAAACAGTACCGCAGTCATGTGTTTAAATACGTAATCCAGATCTGTATATATTCATTCGATCGACGTTAATCTCACAGCACAAACTCGCGTAATCCGTGTGTATTCCTTCGTATATAATCCTTTAACAGATTTTTATCTCACTATATGTTCACGCAATTGATAAGGAATGAAACAAAAACGGAAAACGTGATTTTCGGTTCCATAATTTTCAGCAACTTCATCTCAGTTAATTATAAAAAAAGGGCATTTAAGTCATATTATAAATTATATTTAAAACAAACTCGTGGGACCCACTCAAAAGTATGACTTAAATACAAAACTTTTCACATTAATGTGACTTAAAAGCAATACTTTTTTTTGAGTGTGACTAATAACTTTAAAAGATTACCAAGTATGACTTGGATACAATTTTCCATAAGAGTTTTATGTAAGAGTTTTTTTCTAAAAATATTTTTCAAACTATTCTTCTGTTTTCTATTTTGTTCTCAAACTATCAAACATACCTATTACGTTTCAATTCTATTCTATTTGGTACGAACACTAACACTATTAATTAAAGTTAACGGAAAAAGTATTATGTGTAAATCATGTGACAAATTAGAGAAAATATATTTTAATATGATACAACAAAAATGGACAAATTGTTAACGTTAAAAAAAAATTTGAAACAGAAAAAAAAAAAAGATTGAGAACACTTTTTTTTGTTTATATTTTTCTGTTTAAGTTTTCGTTTTTTCCAAAAATAGTAAATATAAACCTTACTAAATAGACATATTCTCTTAAAAAAATATAATTTGTATTCATTTCTTTTTTTTTTCTTTCTTTCTTCTAAACTAAATAATTAAATTAAATTAATTAGTTAATGTAATTAGACATCGACTGACTATTATACTCCAAGAATGAGATAAAAAAATGTCACATAAATTCATATAATAATTTTTTTATTAAGTTTGATGGATGGAGTTAGTGTTCAGATTAAATAGAATGGAATTGGATATATTGAGGATATAATAGGTGAGTTTGATAGTTTGAGGATAAAATAGAAAAAAGATGGATAGTTTGAGAGATATTTTCATTAAAAAAAAACTCTTTACATAAAAAATAGTATTAGAGACATGTTGGAAAAGGAGATTACATGAAAAATGTATTAGAAAATCGGTTATCTTGATATATTTATATATAATATTTTATTTTCTCCCAAAAAAAAAAAAATTTGCGTGGGTAGAGACTAGAAAACTAATTTGTTCACGAAAGATGATAAATTAGGAATTGGCGCATGAGAGGTTGAAAAAGCAATGACGTGTCACTAGCGTAGGAATACGGGGCTATTGGGCGGGCCTTTGGATCAGTCTGCGGGCGACCAAGGTCTAACGACTCTGGCATCTGGCCCAAAGTGGACCATGAGCTGGGCTTGAGCCCAATGAACTCAAACCGACCCCAGCTGGGTTTAGACTTCTAGGAGAATTGCACGTGCATATCCAATCGTTGGGTTGGGGAGCGTGCAGTCCATGGGCAGACCCATGTTAGGCCCAGCAGCACAATTCCCCCATTAAATTAGAAAATTATACTAAAATATAATTAATTTTTTTTTCTTATAAGTAATACTTTTTTTTTTCCATATTTTGCTCTACTATATTTCTATTTTTATTTCTATAATTTTGCCCCACTAATTATAAATCCTATGCCTCTGCTCCTCATGCAAACACTATGGATGACCATCTTGGCGGATCCGTCTATGCCTTACTCAATCCCTATCCTGAATAGATAGGGAATTGAAGATTTTTTTAGGAATCGAATAAGATATAGGAACATTTTTTAAAAAATTTCAAGGATTGAGTATGATACAGATATAAGTCTAACTCTGACTCGTACCATAACTAACTCATCTGAATTGAGGTGTATTCGGGATTTACTCGTTATGATTTATATTAATAGCCTTAGGCTTGAATTTGTAGATTGAACTTGAATTGATACTTATACAGTTGTACTTAAATTTGAAATTTAGACTTGATATTTAAACAGTTAAGCTTATAAAATTTGAAATTTTTAGAATTTGTACTTGATACTTTAATTTATAATCTAGAATTTAGGATTTATATATATTTTTTTCTATTTCGGATACCCAATTCCCTGTAGGGATCCCTGTTTCCCGTTTGGGGTAGGAATTAGAGTAAAAATAAATTTTTAGTGGGGATCGGTTAGGGTATGAGAATCGATTTGGGTCTGGGGATCAAGTACAGGATAGACATACTCATCTTTTACCCGCTTCATGCTCATCCCTCGCAATCACTGCTCCTGCAATGTTGTTGTCTCCCACCTATGGATAGAAACGAATTGAACCATTTGCGAACTATTCGAACTTGACTCAGAAAAGTTCGATTCAAGTTCGGTTTATGAGTAAAATGAATTCAAATCAAACTTGATTTATAATTTATTTACATTCGAGTTTGAGCTCGAGTTAAGAAAATTTCGATTCAAAAGTTCACAAACCATTTGATAAAACAATATATATATTTTTTAATAATATTTTTATTATATTTTTAATAATATTTTATTTATTATATTTTTAAATTAAAACGACGCCGTTTTGATTTAATTGTGTTATTCGTGAGTCAAACTCGAGTTCAAATTTTTTTTTATCGAATCGAGATCGAATCTATATAATAGTTTGAATTAGGCTCAAACTCAATATAAAAAATTCGTTCAATAAATTAAAGTGGGCTCCCCCTACTCCCAACTCCACAGCTGGAATTAAATTCAAAGAGTGAAGGAAGAACGCACATTGTAAAGGGAGTGAAACTCCCACCCCATAGTGTTTTTTTTTTTTTTGGCCAATGGCCTATTGGAAATGGAGAGCGGGGGCCGCTGGTTTGATTATTTATTTTCTTGGGAATCATGATTTGTTGGTATCACGAGTCAGGACCCATTGTGATTGTGAGGGTAGCTCAGAGTGTCGCCAAGAGCATCTGCATCATTATATATACACACACTCGCACACGCATGCACAGAGACGCATGCTAATAAAAGGGCTGCTTGCAAAGATATATGACAACGAAATAAATAGTTTACTTTAAGGGCTATGTCGTTCGAAGTTCGAACTCAGCCCAGTAAGAAATTTACTTCGAGTCCGAAAATTGTCCAATTCCATCGGTTTTGGGCAATTTACAGGCATGTCCTAGCAAGTTCGGATGATGATAGGGTATCATGTGGAAGAGAAAAAGCAAGGTTGATGCTAGTTGGGTGATTGTGAAATGAAGGATTGTTGAATTAAAATTTAATTATTTATAGATGTATTTGGAACGATAAAAAATGATATAAAGTATGAGTTTATAAGTCGTACAGTGAGATAAAAAGTAAATAATTTTTAAAAATTTTTAAAATTTTTCAACGATTTTTAACAAATCAAACGCAACCTATTTGTATTCATATTTTTTTAAATTAAAATTAGATTTTTAGTCATCAATTTGGACCTTATTATCCATACCTCCAGCACTCTCAAATCCGCGAAAGAGACTTTCTCCAAACGACTTTGAGGCTCTTCGGAAGACGACCCCCCCAAAAAAAACTTTTTTTTAGGGTGTGTTTGGAGTCCCTAAAAAAATTAAAAAAAACTAATGAATAGGATTGATGTGATGTAAAAATGATAAGTGGCAAAATGTGATTGGAGAGATTTGAAATTTTTTGATTTTTTTTGTGGCTCCAAACCAGCCCTTAATTCTTAATTTAAGTAACTTTTACGCATATTATTTTGAACTACTAAGAAAATTACGAACAAATATTTCAAAATAGAAGAACTTACATACGGATTAAAGAATCAACTTTTTAGCAGTACGCATCCACTATTTGGAAAAATATATATATATATATATATATATATGTTTTTGTATTTTTTATGAATACAAGTAATATATCTAAAAATTTTCAAAAAAACGAAACAAAAATTACTATTTTTAGTTAAGAAGTTATACGTCATAAAAAAAAGGAGGGGGTAAAAAATAAACGATTTGCCTCACTGTTACAAAATTAAGGTACCATTTGGTGTACTTGTTTTGAGTACATTTTTTATTTTGTATTTTTGAAAATAAAAAAATAATTTAAAACTCATTTCGTCATTTATGTTTTCAAAATCTGTTTTCGAAAATAAAAAATGGGTTTATTAAAAAATATAA
Source organism: Vitellaria paradoxa (assembly GCA_019916065.1). NCBI lineage: Eukaryota > Viridiplantae > Streptophyta > Magnoliopsida > Ericales > Sapotaceae > Vitellaria > Vitellaria paradoxa. The sequence continues at coordinate 9,986,374 of CM034239.1, forward strand.
AATAGTCAAAAGTCGTTTTAAGTATTTTTAACCTAAAATAAGAAAAATCTCAAAACACGAAAAGTGAAAAAATGTTAAACTAAATATATTTTTTATTTTTTGTGTTTTGAAAATTTCAAAATATAAAACATATAAAACGGGAAATAAAAAGTAAAAAATAAAAATATAAACCAAATGACAATCAAGTAACTTGAATAAAAAATTAACTAGTTAAATTGACCCATTTTTCTTTGGAGAAATATAATAAGGATGTGTTTGGTAAAATGAAAAATCCCAAAAAAATTTTAAAAATTTCTGAAACATTCTAAAAGCTATTCACCTTTTATTTCATTACACAAATAATAAACTTACAAAGTATTTCAAATTATTTTATTTTATCTCTTTTTTAATGCTCTAATCCTCCCCTAAGATTGTAATAGTAAATAAAAAGGCCGTGTCTTTGAAACCTGCAAGGCACGTGGATAAATTGGTGGTTTAAATTTCTACCTCTTTGTATTGATGAAACAAACACGCATCAATTCCTCCCCGGGGGGGAATGTTTATAAAAATATATTAAAAATTATTCGTGTGTTTAAAGGTATAAAAATATAATTTAATTTGTAAATAATTTAAATATAAATTTGTAAAATAAATTTATATAAAATATTATAAAAATAATTTATAAAAATAAAATTATTAATTAAAAGAGATTAAAATATTTATGCAGTATTTAATAAAAGTATAAAATTTTATTATTCATTACAAATATTATCATATTTTTAAAAAATTAATTGAAAAAATTTTTTAAAAAAATATTCAACAAAACTTTGGCCCGGCGCTCCGCCCCTGCCATTTGTTTTCTTATTATTAATCATACAACTTTGGACTCATTTTGCCAAACTTATAAAGCGATCACATGATTCCACGTGATTCATTCACGTCTTTGGATCTTCCGGCCCCCAACTTCAACTTCAACTTCAACTTCAACTTCAGATTGCACGGTGCCACGCACCACTGCTCAAGCATTTAATATTTGAACATAACCGGCACGTCAAGCAAGCCCAGGAAGATCTGTCTCTCAGCAAGGTAAGTCTCTCCTTCCTAGGATCAACACAGGTCGTTTGGAGTAATAGGAGGTTCATAAAAATTGATAAAAATTATAGTTTTATAATTTATACAGTGAAATAAAAAATAAATAATTTTTAAAAATTTTTAATATTTTTCAATGAAACTTATAACTTATATAATCTTTTCATTTTTTTTTATTTGTTTTTGTTTTAAAATTTTACTACTTCGTTCAATCACAATAATAATACTGTGAGAGTTTGGAGTTTCGAAAAAAGTTAAAAAAAAATTAAAGATTGATGTTGAAATTATGTAAAAATAATACGTGGTGAAATTTAATTGAAAAAAATTAAAAATTTTTAAAAATTTTTAAAAAATTTTAAGTCTTCAAACGGTCCGATAAAAAAAATAATTAAATACAACCACAAAAACAATAATTTTAACAAAATATTTGACTTCTCGAAAGCAGTAAATTCTGAGAAAAAATATTTATTGATTGTTTAAATTTTAATAGGAGGTGTTGGGATTTCCCACTTATCTAACGGTACGTTGCAGGTTTAAAATAAAGAATTCAACAAAATCATGTCACCGCAAAACGAGATTGTGTTAAACCACTAACTTTTATGTTATCTTTGTTTAATATAAGATATTCTTCAAAAAAAAAAAAAAGGAAAAAATTACTCATATTTTAGTAAAATATTTTCTTTTAAAAATGAGCAAGACCCGTTTGGTAATCAATCTTTATAGTTTTAACTAGACGTTGCTAATTGGAACTTTTTAAGCATTTGATAAAACGTTGATAATTTTTGCTAAATTACTATTGTATCCTACTCTTTTTTAACTAACATAAATACTCCAAATGGTAAAAAAGTCATTTGGATATGCAATTAGAAAATTCCGAGACTAAAAGTTTTTTTTTTTTTTTTAAATAAAAGCCTCCTTATTAGAAGGGACTTTTGTCGACCCCTATTTGTTTATTAACTTAAAAAAAGTAGTGTAAGAAAGAGGGAGACCTAAACCAAACCTCTAGCAAAAGTAAAGGAAAACAATAAATAAAAAATCTAATGGTGTGGTGACTTATCACATTACAAAAATAAAGGATACTACTAATAAAAAGTAAATAAAAAAAATGGTTACTCACTACAATACAAAAGAATAGATGGAAACATGAACTTGACCTCCAGAAAAATAAGAAAAATAAACTAAGACCTAACATTGGGTGTCTGAGTAGTATCAAAAGTGAGAATGCATGTGATAGCCTAAGGAAGATCATCCTGTTCAAAGAAATTTTAATCTCGCTGATGAATACGAGCTCAAATAGTCATGAAGTCAGCGACTTGATTGGCTTCGCAATAAATATGATGAATTTATATGGTTGCAGAAGAATAAATATTACAAACCATAGCTAAAATATAAGCATACTCCCAACAAACAGAATTGTTAGAAGAAACCTAAGAAATCGTGGTAACTGAGTCTAACTCCACTACTAGAGATAAAAAAAAAAAAAAAAAAAAACCCATTATCAAAGCAATCTCTAAACCCTCCTGTAATGTTTTCAATTCAGCAAAAAGAATAGACCTATGATCAAGAAAATGACCAAAGGCACATATGATATAACTTTGTCAAAATGATTCGGAAGAATACCTCCCACTGTAGAAGGACCTAGAGCACCACGGAAACAACGGTTCACATTGAGGTTCAGGCATCCTTGAGAGGGCAGATTCATGAAACAAGTCTCACTTGCCTAACTCAAACTGGTTCCAAGGACTAAAAGATTATAATTAAACGGAAAAAAAAAATTGAAATTCTTAAATGTTGTTAAAAGTTTTGCTATATCAAATAGACTCTAAATGTGTTTTTTTAGTGGTGTCAGACGACCCTAAGTATTAAAGATATAACGAAAATGTTTATATCCAATCCTTCATGAACCAATTTTACTAGGCTTCCCGTACACTTAACCCCAGCCCCCAGCTACAATTGCAAGACTTTTTTTATGTTCTTAGTGTGTTTAGTGAATCAAGTAATAAATTTTAGTAATTTTTGATAATTTTATCAAATACCTAAAAATTTAATTGTGCTATTAGTGTGTTTAGTGAATCAAGTAATAAATTTTAGTAATTTTTGATAATTTTATCAAACACTCAAAAATTTAATTATAGACCATACGGATTGTGTCTTTAAATTTTACCTAGAGTGGCTTCATGATTGACTCGACCCCAGCCCCAAGGTGCAAGACTTCCCTTCTTTTTTTTTTTTTTGGGGGGGGGGGGGGGGGGGTATGTTTGATTAAAGTGTTTGGAGCATGGGATTTACTGTGTTTGGATAATTTTATTTTAAAGTGAGAATTTTTGGTGGCCTACCTGTCTTTACTTATTAACTTTGGCTCTACGGAGAAAAGAGGGACAGCATATATGCCTTCCACACAAAAAGCAAAAAGCTCTGGGTAGCAACTTTTCTACTAGCTTATACTAGTCAATATTGGAAGATTGTTCCTTTCGGATAAAACCCAAATCAACAAAACTTTAACCTTCAATAATGTGATAGCCTTTCAAAGAAAACAAAAATAAATAAATAAATAAAATTTGCGTGGTGTTAGTTAACTCTCTGTCAGCAATGTCTCTGGTACAAATCAGCATTCAGATGGAAACACTCAAAATATCATAAAGCCACTTTTCCCGTCCCCCCTTTTCAAAAACAAAATGATTTCCTATTAGTAATCAACGTTCTTTATATATGTGATCTCCCACTCCATTTTCAACATTGCCGGTTGACTGTTCTTGATCATTTGTCAAAGGATGATGACTATGGCTCCAAATCCCAGCAAACAAAGAACAAAAAGTCAATTCTTAATCGAGCACTGCTATAGCAAACCTGACCTTTTATATATGTTTTCCGCCTATCAGAAACAACCCACTTTTTGTTCTGCTTTCATTCCAAAAATACCACCTCCATATTCATTTCAATGTGAAGATGAGTATTCTCCCAATCCCTACTCTCTCTGCATAAAAAGATCAAGGGCTAGAGAGAAGATGTGAGCATCAATCAATCTTCAACAGTTGAAGATAAAGCGCTCAAAGTTTCATTCCATTGAAACATATACATATCCATAAACCACATAAAAGTTGAGTTCAAAACGAAAATTCACAAGAGAAAAAACAACAGGGAAAGGAAGTGAATTTGACAGAGGGAAAGAAGAAAAAAGCTCCTCAAGGAGATGGGGGCCAACCATTACTAGAATCCTCATCAAATCCTTCATAGAACCTCAGTTCCAGGCTTTCCTCGTCATCCCACATTCCATCAAAACTGTCGGTGTCGTAGAAAGAGTCCGAGTAGTCGGAGCAAACCTCCCAGGTGTCCTCCCCATAGTGGTCCACCACGTAGGGTCCCAAGATCTTCAACTTCGGGAACTTGTCGTGGAGGTACTTCTCATCGAGCTTCACGTTCCAGCACCCTCTCAAATCCAGAAACTCGAGCTTGCGACAGCCGCAGATGATCTCGAGAACGCTCTCGGTGTTGACGAGAAGGTAGGCAATCTCCAGCTGCTTGAGCTCGGGCATCGTGGCGGCGATGGCATGAGCCTCGTCCTCCTGCGAGAGCTTCCCGTCCATGTTCCCTGGGTGCATGATCCGACGCAGCCCGGTGAGGAATTTGCAGTTCCTTCCAATGGCTTCCAAAGCCTGAGCGCCAATTTTAACACAGTAACTTAAATCTAAGAAGGTGACCGACGAGAGCTTCCCAGCAACCTGTTCCACAATTGCATCCGTAATGTTGCTTCTGGGCAGTCGCAAAGTCTGAAGGGAACCGGCGCTAGCAAAACCCAAGAGATCAAGCATATAACATTAAAGACTAAAATATCAAAATACCATCAAGAAGGGTATTGGGTTGATTTCAGTTCAGTACTAACTATTAATTCACTAGTAAGTCCTAACCACGGAAGAAGCACCCTGCATAAGCAGCAAAATATGGACTAATTGAAAAAAAAAGGCACCCCAGTCTATGAGACTTTTATGTTGCGGGATCTGGGAGGGTTAGATATACACAATCTTCCTACTAAAGCAAAAAGACTGGTTCCATGATTTGAAAATATGGAATAATTGTTTGATCAGAATCTTCCCGAAAGACTGAAGACTAGAAGACCAAAATGGGTTTCAATTCAGCACTAACTATTGAATTCACAAGTGATTACAAGCATCCATCAGTGCAAAATTACAAGCGGCTATATCTGATTCCAGCGTGAATGAGAGTCAAAATCAGACTAATTGACCATCTCATTCCTGTCCGAATCAGTTTAGCATGCAAGCATACCAAAACACCCAGAAATTCAAGCACGACTCAGTGAAAGAATTATGCGCAAATAGTGACAACGGTTCGCTTTATTTACGAGAAAGGGATTGCCATGGGACATTGCAAAGCTACTTACTGCTCCGCAAGGAAGGAGAAAATGTGGTCATTCTGAAGCTCAGAAACGCATAGCTTTCTCATGGAACCGCAGCTACTCGTGATCAGCATTCGAAGCATTCGGTCAACGTTGTGGGTCTCGGACCTGTTACTCCATTCCTCGATGTCTATCTCTTGCCAGCAATAAGGCCCCCTCACGACTTTGCCCCATGATTTGCAAACCCTGGGCACCACTGTTAGTATCTCCTGGAGAGGGAGATTGCAGAAGATTAGCCCAAGGGCATCGGGTAATAGTTCGTCCCAACGCCGAAAATCAGCCCCTTCTTCCATCTAAAACTTCACCAAAAAAATTCAAAAAAAAAAAGTGTCACAAGTCCACCCTTTTCATCATTTTGAACTTTGAAGTACAGATATCAAGATGCCCCCACAAGAAGACCTGAAAGCAAAAGAGAAAACCTTGTCTATGAAATTAATGAAAACCCAACACTTTTTTTGGGGGGGGGGGGGGGGGAATGAATTACACAAACAAAAACAAAATGTCGAGTGCGAGCATAGGCAGAGATCTACAGGTATCTGTCGCAAATATCACTATCATATATGGGGGGTGAGTTTTAGACAAGAGACTGATAGAGAAGAACCTCAGATCTGATCCATAGAAAGAGGAAAAAATCAGCTATCAAATGGAGAAACAGGGACCCAAAAATTTAATATCAATCAATTTGAAGGGTCTACAGAGGGGAAAAAAAATTGGTGGTATGATAGAAACAGATCGAAATGCAGAAGCTTCACACTCTCCCCTCCAAACCCCATCATCAAGATTTTTGACTACAAGAAAAATGTATCTTTTCTCCAGAACCCAGAAGAGAAATACTTGAATACTTAATAGAGAACTAAAAATCTTTTCCCAAAAAAAAAAAAAAATTGATTTGCAAGAACAGAGTAGGATATAAAAATCCAGAAATCAACATAAGCGGAGAAAGAAAGGAGCCATCTTTACCCACCAAATATATATATATATATATATAGATGCCCAGAAGAACGAAGAAAAATTAACATCAGTGAAGAATGTCTTCAGGAGAAGTGAGATATAGGGGCCAAAAAGTGAAAAATTACAATGAATGTGAGAAACAGAGCAAGTGGAGAGGGGGGGAAAAAAGAAAGAAAAGAAAGAAGAAAACTTTCCCTTAACAGATACCCAGATGCACAGTGCAATAGTCAGGCTAAGAAATCAAACACCCAGAACCAAAATGGACAAGAACAAAGTCCAAATCACTACATATGCATGCATAGAAACATATATTACAAGTATAGACTTACATAAATATTGAAGAGAATTGAGAAATATGAGTTACCAAAAACAACAGGCCCTCAAAGACACTACCTTTCCCCCCTTTTTTTCCTCAGGATAAGCAAAGGGGGCACCGACTTATCCGCCATAAACTATGGGGGTGGACAGAGAGAGATAGAGAGAGGGAGATGAACAAAGCAAATTAGTGAAGCCTACCTACCAGCCCACAGATGTACAGCAACAACCAACAAGAACCAGAGCGAAGAGAACAAGAGTAAAGACAAGGGTAAAAGCTAGCAAAGCCTAGGGTATGTACAGGGAGATAAAAGTGGTGAATGCAATTAACATTTGATCCGTATATATGAGAGAGGAATGAGAACTGTGTGACAAGTGGGCGTTTGTTTTATTGTGATGCTCAAAGTGATAAAGGTCACTGGTAATCAGAGTTTTATTTAACTCTCTTTAATAAATAACATTGGTATTGTATATCTACATCTCTAGATCTAGGAAAAAGATTGATTGTGGGGAGGACTCGGCACAGATATTTCTAGAGAGAGAGGGGGAGGGGGAGAGAGACAGAGAGAGAGAGAGAGGTCCCTAGAGTACCATTGTATATCGACATCTCTAAGTGCAACTGTGCAAGCATTGATGACAAATTGGGGCTGAAGAAGAGGAGCTGGGTGCCAATGTTTCTTGACCGTCATGAGTGATGCCCCATGCCAATGTGTGATGGGAAAAAATTTATGCCAACTAATATTAAACACATTGAATGAGTATTTATAGATCATAACATTCTGTGTTGAATAAATAATAAAAAACACGACATATATTCTGAAAAAATAAATTATAAAAAGTGACATACATTTTGGAAAAGAAATGAGATAATTCCTAGTTTTATTTCCGAGTCAGCCTTCCCATGTCGGCCGCTGACTGAAATTAATGCCAAGTTTGAACTTTGAAACCTTTTTGGGTGGCACCACAGTTTGTTCTTTGGTTTTTCAATTGTACCCAACACCCAACAAATTTAACAAGTTTGGTTCGTTTATTTATCTAAATAATAATGAGTTCGATTATTTTTTTTATTTTGATTATAATTTTAAAATCATAAATTAAATAAATTAAAATAATTAAATTAAATTTATTTAATATATATATAATTAATTAATTTAAATATTTACTCTTATCAATAGCTTTTCTTTTAAAATTTTAAAAGTTATAAGAACTTAACAAATTATTATAATATTAAATACGCACTCTAAGTTTCAAGTAATACTTATATAAAAATTATTTTTTATGTCTACAATTAAATTATAAAAAATATATTTAATTTTAAAAGTTCATATAACTGAATCGACCATAACTGAATCGATATAATTTAATTTGGTTAATATTTAGTTAGTGGATATTTTTCGGTCCATTTAGTTATTTTTTTAGTTTTTAAAAAATAATTGGTTCGGTTATGAAAATTATAATTTTCAAACTATATCGATTAATGCTCACCCCTAGTCGCAAGTTTGGTTTCTCATAACAATATAGTATAGTGGCGTAGCTTAGGCAGAGATTGTATAAGCTACCGTTTGAGTTTCAAAAAAAAATTTTAAAAAATCAAAATTTAATTTGATTCGATTAATTAAGGTCAAGTGCATATAGGATTATTGTTTTATTTTTTTATTATTTTCAATGGGAAATATATATTCAGGAGTTCAATGATTTTAAAATTATGGATTATTTGTGTGAGTTTATTTTTTGGTTTTAAATTAATCTTTTTTTGCGATTGGGTTTAACTTTGAGTTTATTTTGAAGTTTTTTTGTGATTGAATTTAATTTTTAATTAATTTTAAAGTTTTTTTTCTGATTGAACTAATTTTGAATTATTTTTTTAATAGTTATTGAATTTAATTTAATTTAATTTAATTTATTATGGATATATTATATTTTATTGTTAATTTTAACCCTAATTTTGGTACTTTACTGAGAATATTGCCTAGTAAATCCACCAATCAATAATGAACAATCAATTAATAATATATCCATAAATTCTAACAAATTAAGCATATTATTTAACACAAATTACAAATAATTAACTAGTCAATAATTAAAAATATTAAATCAATTAACATTCACCAATATAATCAACAATTGGATCAATAATCAATTAATCAACAAATTTTAAATTTTACATAACTACTAATTAATTATTAATAACTAATTTCTAAATAATTAATAACAATCTATCACAAAGAGATTACAATGCTAACTCCATCAAAATGTATAACCCAAATATCAATTAACTTGTCACATTCATAACCTCAAAGTTTGGGATGAACGGCATGAGAATATGAGAACTAATTAAAACCAATAAAAATTTAGTACAAATTAAGTCAATATCATAAACATTAATTAAAGTATTACCAAACGTCTCTTATTCCTGTATAAATAAATATTAAAGAACATCGCCAATAATTAAACAACATTATAATCCAATTTAATGTCATCATAATAACAACATTCAAGTCCTACATGACCAGGACATATTTTTATAATCATATTTATATCTCTCAAAATTATGACAACATAAATGTAAGTATCAGACCCATAGTATATGTTGTATAATGTATAATATTAATAGTTCAAATCGCAATTAAAAAAGAATAAACACAAATATGATTATCTATACTTAAGACCAGAAATAAGCTACTTAAGTTTAAATTGCCTACGTATTCCAATTTTGGAATAAAGTCACTGTAGTTTCTAATTTATTATTTAACATTTACCACTCAATTCTTTATCAATAATCACAACTTAAACATCATTATAATTAAAAATCTCAGGATATCAACACATAATAATAATAATAATAATAATAATAATAATAATAATAATCTACATAGTCTCATACAATGGATAGTGATGGAATGTAATGTGAATGCATATTTTCCAATCTCCATATACTCCTAACCTTATTCAGGGACAGGTGACTATTAGCAAAGCATACTGAGCTATCAATCGCACAACTTATGCTTACGACAAATGTATATCTCAATAAATCTCGAGTAGGTAATCAAATTACACCCCCACAAGTGTAAAACTCAAAAGAACCAAGTTACACTTCTCAGCCCTTCTATTAAGGAACTAAGTTACAGTCCTAGCGAGGCATCTACTTACCTTAAGAAGAGTCTGGCTATAGTCTGGAGATAATCTCATAATCTATCATCTTAAGATTAATGTCCTAACTTCAATAACTAATCTGTAACGCGTCGAATTTTTAATAGAAAGATCAGAGTATAATAACTAAATTATTACACAAGTCCCTCATTACTTTAACTATTTAAAAATATTACACATGAGCTAAATTTTATACTAGCAATTAATCATTCATTTCGATCGGTCGCTAACATCTGCCAGCCTCACTTTTTGCTATCAAACAGCTTCTTTTTATAAAAACTCATGAAACGGGGTGAGCCGCTAAGTCTAGTAAGAAAAATATTCAAATAACATCAACAAGTATTTTCGTATAAAAACAAAAAGTAAGTGCTCAAAATAGCAGTTATTATCATATAAAACAAATAATAGCAGTACAAATCAAATAAATAAACAGTGAAATGCCCACACAAGGTTATTCTCTTACCTCCCTTATAACACCTTGCCACCCTTACTACACCTCAATATGCCACGCAGGCTACTCCTTTCGCCATTCTTATAATCCCTTGCCACCCTTATAATGTCTCAACAAGTCACACAGGTTATTTTTTTTTGCCACCCTTATAACCCCTTGCCACCCTTATAACACCTCAACAAGCCATGCATGCTATTTCTTTTGCCACCCTTATAACCCATTACCATCTTCATAACGCCTCAACAAGCCACACAGGCTATTCCTTTTGCCACCCTTACAACCCCTTGCCACCCTTATAACCCCTCAACATATTTTTATGAAAGTGCACAAAATTATAATATTAACTATAATCTCATATTTTATATTATAAAAAAATTAATTGCAATAGTTTAACATGATTTTAAATTTTTTTAGCTTTAATTGAAAATAATATAATACTTTTATAATTAGTTAAATTCTAATTTAAATAAAATAGTAAAAAATCATAAAGGTGACACATGTATAGGAGGATTGAGGCACATGGTGTATAGGTAGAGGAGGGTAATTACGGTGAGAGGACACTTGGAAGCTTAAGAAGGGAAAAAAATGGTGGCAAAATGGCTTGAAGCCACGTGGAACTTAGGGAAGTCAATTTGGTTTTCTCTTTTTAATGTGACTTGGTCACCAAGCATACAACTTATATATATATGATGCATTTTATGGGTCACAAGAGGCAAAAAACCGAGAAAGAGAAAAGAGAGAATGAAGAAAGAAAAGAAAGAGGAGAAAAAAAAAAAGAAAAAAAATGGGGGAGAAAGAAAATGAGGATTTAAGTTCAAAAAATATAGGACTTTGGTATTTTCAACGTTGTGATCGTCATGGCGATATCAGATCGTGGTAATTTGGTCCAAGGAGGAAAATACGAGGGAGCGAAATTTTGAACCTTTGGGGTTTTTTCACAATTTCTTATTTCTTTTCTTCAAATTTGAGATAGAGGATTTATTCTTATAATTGAAATTTAATATCTTGTATAAATGCATGATAATATATCATTTCATTGCATAATTATTTTGATAATGCAAGAGAATGTGAAATAATGGGAATATGGTTAATATTATAATTTTGTGCACTTTCATGAAAATATGTTGAAGTGTTATAACGGTTGTTATAAGAGTGGCAAAATGAATAGCCTACGTGGCTTGTTAAGGCGTTATGAGGGTAGCAAAGGGTTATAAGGGTGGCAAAAGAAATAGTTTTCACGGCTTGTTGAGGCATTATAAGGGTAACAAGAGGTTATAAGGGTGGCAAAGAGTATAACCTATGTGGCTTATTGAGGCATTATAAGGGTGGGAAAGGAAGTAACCTGTGTGGTATGTTGAGGTGTTGCAAGGGTGACAAAGTGTTATAAAGGAGATAAGGGAATAACCTTGTGTAGGCATTTCACAGTTTATTTATTTGATTCGTATTGCTATCGTCTGTTTTATATGATAATAACTGCTATTTTTAGCACTTACTTTCTGTCTTTATACGAAAATACTTGTTGATGTTATTTGAATATTTTTCCTACCAGGCTTAGCGGCTCATCCCGTTTCATAGGTTTTTATACAAAGAAGTTATTTGATAGCAAAAAGTGAGATTGGCAGATGTTAGCAGCCGATCGAAATCGATGATTAATTGCTAGTATAAAGTTTGGCTCATGTCTAATATTTTTAGACATTCAAAGTGATGAGGGACTTGTGAAATAATTTCAATTATTATACTCCGATCTCTCTATTAAAAATTCGGGGCATTACATAATCTCTAATCATATACATCTACTAGAGATCATCAGATATTTTTAAAATCTTATTTTATTATTTTTCTCAAAATCAAGTATTCTGTCCGTATATATAACTCATGCCTCAGTATGTCAATAACATCAATATGGCATTCTCGACCGATCAGTGATTACAATACCAAACCGGATGATATAACTCTATCCTAATGCTTATGATATGCTCAATCATGTAAATAATTATTATCTCAATATAAAAATGCATTCCTATTAGATATGATTATGATTTAGGATGCACTTGATCTTTAAAAATTAGCAATTAATGGATTTGAGCACCAAACAGTCTTTTCGAAATAAAAAAAATAGCTTTTTCGAAATCAAAAATTAGCTTTTTTAGCCATTTTGGAAGGTCCCATCCGGACAGCATTTGCACGGCATCTCGACGCCAACAAACGCGACCCATGACCAAATGGCGTTTGGACGCCAGCACCTAGGTTTGTTTTCAATGAAACCCCAGCCCAAAAACACCCCCAAATCACTCGTCTAAGCCACAAACTTAATAATCAATCATAGATAAACATCCAAACATCTTAATAACATGCTTTTACAACATTTGATTCAAGAATAACTCAAAGGAATATAAGATTTCATTATGAATATGCACATATATACACGTCTATATATATATACATTAATCTAAATCTTTCAATGCTTAACCAAATCAAGCATACAATATATTGAAATCATGCTAATAATATGTAAAATACATATATATGTTCCACCTACCTTAGATTTGACGAAAAGAACAAAAAACCTCAAAGCTCCAAAATTTCTCTTTTCTGTTTCTCTCACCTCAGGCATAAATAATCACGATCTAACACTGTCACAATGATTACGACGTTATAGATACTAAGGTTAGACTATCTCCGACCTCTGGGTCTTACTTTATCTCTCCTCTCTTTTTTACTTTCTATCTTCTCTCTCTTTTTCTCTCTCTCTCTTGCTGTGTATAGAGGTAAGAAGGAATAGAAAAAGAAAATAAGGGAAGAAAAAAGAAAAAAAAAAAGAAAGAGAAAAAGAAAAAAATGGGTTAGGCCCTAAGCCCAACTTGAAGCCCATTAACCAATCTAAGCCAATCTTCGCCCGAGAAAAATAAAATAAATCCAACATATTAGACTTAATCTCAGGTTTAAATATTTAGTTGGCACAAAATATCAAATAAATAGTCAAAATAAAATACTGGGTGTAACATAAGTCACTAAAAAAAAAGTAATATATCAACATCATTTTGTCAACATGCACAATTTCTACAATTTATTAACAAATTAGTTCCACCTTCGCAGCTACCACAAATATGAACACAAGCCACAACCCAACCCCACAGCCATTAACAGTAGTAGTATCAAAGAGGAAATATAATCAAATCAAACTTCCAAAAGTATATACTTATATGTGTGTGCGCGCGTGCACAGTGAGGGACTTAAAAAGAGAAAAAGAGCAATATAAAGGGAGAGGGTTGGTGGTGCGGCGGCAACGAGTAGCGTTGGAGCTCGTGCTCGGCTAAGATAGACAGAGAAGGAGGGGAAATTGGGGGGGGGGGGAGATAGGGGGAAGAAGGGGAAAGGAAAATTTTGATTTGGTTTATTAAGGGTTATAGACAATCGTCTCAAGCGGTCATGTGTTTTTTTATAGTAATCATTTATATCAGTATAATCGACTATTTCGAGGTGATCGTTCGTTTTTGGAGTCCCCTTTACCATGTTTTATAGTAGTATTACAATTTAAATAGGCTTTTTATAAATGCTTTGCTCTCTCAAACTTAATTGTGCCTCCATTAATTACTTAATTGGCTGCAATTCAAATAAACTTTTCACAAATGCTTTACTTTTTCAAGCTTAATTCTGCAACTCATACACCGTAAATATTAATTACTTGATCAAATGCCAAAAATGTTATTCTAAATGATGATATCAGAAATTCAAAATCACAAAATCGTCATTTGTCACATGAATTTTTCCAAATAAAGAAATAAATCATTTATCTTAAAATTACCTTTAGGAAAAAATTAATAAACGACAATTTCAATTGAAAAAAATATATATTTAAATAATTTAGGTTGAAAAAATGAATTTTAACCAGAAATAGAATCGAACATCGAATATCACATTACACACAATACAAAGAGGGGAAAAAAAAAAGTTGGATGGAAAAATAGGTTTAACGTTATTTTAACCAAAAAAAAAGAATAATTTTTAAAGTTTGCCCCTTTCAATTTTTTATGTTTTTAAGTCTTAATAAATTTTGTGTTCATAACCTGTCAACCTTACCCCTAAATATCAAAATTTTAATCTTTCCATGTGATATGAATTACCAATGAAATTGTTGAGCTTAATATTGGCTAAACCACCACAAAGATATATATCTGCATTGCTAGAGTCAAGGCAAATGAACTGCGTGCAGATATCAACTGCCGGTTGGAAGTTATTGTGGACGAACACTTGTTTGTGACTTTCGCCGTTGTATAGCTCTCTCTCTCTCTCTTCTTGATATATGAAAATGTTCGGATTAACTCACGTACATCTCGACTAATCTCTAGAAGTCTTGAAATTAATGATCGAGTGAACTTCTAGTGACTGTTATATATCGCTTCACTCAATAAGATGAGATAATTTATTTATTGTAATCAAATGAATTAAAATGGGCGAATCTAATATAAGTTAGAAAGGATAATTGTCATCTAAAATATTACATTAATGTTTTATTTTAGTATTAATTTTATAATTTTATCCGCATTTTTTTAGTTTTATCCAGTTCACTATAAAAAAATTATTTTTATCTTTATTAATTATAAAATAATAAACAAAGATTTCTTAATTTTGAGTTCCTGACGTCTTTCTATGATTTTAAGTTCTTATCGAGAAGGAATTGAATTTTGTAATGCATACGTGCAAGCGAAATTCAGTTGAGAATAATTACCCAAAAAAAAAAAAAGAAATTCAGTTGAGAAGGGATTATGTATTTTATTGGGCAAATATGCGACTGGGGCGGATATGTAAATGATGTTATGCCCCGTTTGATTGGATAAAAAATTACCAAAAGTTACAAATATTTATCTACTTTTACCAGTTTTTGTCATTTTCATTTTTCATGCGTTTATTTTCAAAATTTAAAATTACAAACTTTTACAAAAAAGTATCCACTTTTTCTTATTTTCCAACGTTTGTCAACTTTTTATACTATTTTTTGACCAAAATCATTGGAACGGCTTGCTTTGTACTGTTCTAACAGATTATTTTGATCTTTTTTGTTGGCCTTTCAAACACTAAAAATAACTGACATTATTCACTTTTTTCTAATTTTTAAGCCACTTTTAAACGTTTAACGGTCCCTACATAGCGATATCAACTCAAGAACGGAGAATTCGTATCATTAGATTAAAATTTAATAATTTAAATTTATTAACATATTAAAGTTTCTCAATAAAATCGATCCATTAAATTTGGATTATTAAATTTTAATTTAATGTCCTCGAACTCGTTGGGATCTAACTGAGATATCGCCCTTTTTTTAGACTGCCCTCTTGTCTCCTGCCATTGAAGGACAAACTTGTCATTTTAATATTGAGTTGATTTGTGCCAATAGTAATAAAATTCAAAAAAGGGTGAAGAAGTAGCATGATCAGTCATTTTGGGGAGTTGTCTACTAAAGGTCATGGTCTTTGCGCTTGTTTCCCTGAATTGGTGGACCCGGTGAGATTCGATGCTGATCCTCCAATGGCAGCTTGCTCTCGCACTTTCTCATCCTTAAATTCTTCTTCCATTATTCCCCATGCGCTCCCCCTCTCCCTAGTTATCACTTATATTTATCACGTCGCATGACAAAAGGGCGTTTTGAGGTCAAAAAAAAAAAGTTTAAAAAAATAAAAAATTATTTTAAAAATAATACGTGATAAAATTTGATTAGAAAAAGTTAAGATTTTTTGGAATTTCTAAAAATTTTTTAAAATTCCAAACAGTGTCTTAAAATTAATTTAAACAAAATAAATTAACTTTCATACTAACTTTAATTATGTTTGAACATGTTATCTCTTGAAAAACAATACATTTTTCTTTTTAAGTACTCAAGTTACCTAGGTTAACTCGGGGCCTTAGAGTTCCTTTAGTAATTTTGAGAAAAGTTGAGCTAGTGATTACTGGAGAGTAAATTAAATATATTATTAGTTGAGTTACTACACAGGATTTGAAAAACAATACAGTTAGTTACGCACTTAGGTGGTGTTTGAATAGCCCAAAAAAATAGTTTAAAAATAATACATGGCAAAATTTAATTGAAAAAGTTAAAAAAAAGTTGGCAAAAGTCGATTTTTTTTTTTTTTTTTTTGTCAGCTGAACACCAATTTACTGCATATTACTTAAGAATAAGATACCAAAAGATGTGAGGATATACATGGCCACATTTGGCAAATAATTTTATTGTAATTTTTGATAATTTTGTATCAATAATTATAAAATATAACTTTTTATATATTTGGTAAAAATTTATAAACTCTTTGTAATTTTTGTTACTTTGGTGTATATGGTAATTTTTTATGTATTTAATCAAATATCAATTTTTAAGAAAAGTTTAAATTAAAGTTGAATTTTTATCAAATACAAAAAAATATATATTTATAAAACTAAAAGAATTATTAAAAATTACTCCACCAAACGGCATTGGCACCGAGCCTAAAATTTTGGGTAGGTGAACTGTCTTACTGTGGATTAAGGGGGTGTTTAATTAGTTAAAATTAATTAAAATTTATTAATTGTTATACTTTTTTTCAATCAAATTTTATCACATATTACATTTATATTAAATTTTTATATTTTTACTATATTTTTTGACCAAATTCTTACCGACTAAACTTTCCCTAAAGGAACTAAAACTAATTAACCTTGCAAGCAATCAATCCCCCACCCCAAAAAAACTATCTAGTTGCTTGCTCTCTTCACTACGGTAGTCAGTGTGAACCTTTTCTATGGTTGTTGACAGAAGTGGGACAGACGTTTGTCCTTTTTATTCCATCTTCTATTTTGCTTCCCCCCCCCCCCTTCATTAGAGATAGAGATAGACGTAGAGATAGAGAGAGAAACACCTGTCAGAACCAAAGGAGGGGACCTGGCTCAGACTTGTGCATTCACAAGGGCTCATTCGACAAAATTATTACTTTTTAATTTTTGTATTTAGTTTTTATCTTTAGTTTTTAATTTTTGATTTTTATTTTCACAGTGAAAGAAAACAAAAACTTGAAGTGCTGTGTTTTATTTGTGATCAGTATCTTTGGGTTAAAATTTAAAGACTTAGATGCTCTCGTGTATTGAATTAAAATAATGTTATTACATCTAAAATTTGACGGTCTCCACATCAATGTCATGGAATTAAATTATAATATTGTTATGTTAACTTTTTATTTTTAAAATTGAAACACGTTCAATAACAATAATTGTTAATTAATAATTATAGAGTTAAAAGTATGATTGATGACAATGAGGTCATTGGAGGTGAGGGATGAGAGCAGACAGGGGTTAGAGGTTGGTGGTGGGTGATAATGGCGGTGGCTAAAGGTAAGTCACAATCGATAGCAAAAGCAGGGTGACTGGTGACGATGGTGTTATTAAAGGTAAGTGATAGTGGGCGACGATGACTGGAAATGGGTGGCAGTAGGCTGGTTGACGGTAGTTAAAATTCGATTATGGTTGTAACTAATGGTGTTGGGGAAGAAAAATGAAAAACGTGAAAAAATACTTTTTGATGTTTTTATAATTTTTAAAAATAATGAAATTAGTTTTCATCTTTTTAAAAATTGAAAACTAAAAATAAAATTACCAAATAAATTTTATTTTTAACTCTTATAAAAAATGAAAACAAAAACTGAAAATTGAAAATTTTATCAAATGTTGCTTAAATAATTATTTTATTTTATTTTATTTTTTATTTTTCATAATTATTTACAAGTTATTTATGTTATTGGGCTCTTCTATTCACACTAGTACAATTTTAGCTGTTTAATCACGAAGGTCCCAAGACAGATCCCACAAAAAATGAAAAATAAAAATAAAAATTTGACTTTCAAAATTTGAAATGACAAGACAGTCACAAAAATGCGAAACTTTTTCCCACTTTATTTTGTTTTACCATCCGATTAGAAGTTGTGATTTACGTAAAAGTAATGCTGCAGAAATAATTTTCTTTTATAAGTACGATGATAATTTGGTTGTGGGCCTATTGTTTTAGATTAAAAAAAATATTCGATAAATCTTTTTATTACAAAAGTAATATTATCATATCATCTTAATAGCATTTTTTTTATAAAAAATAATTCAAATAAATAAGCATTACCCTTTACGTATAAATACATATGTCCACCAAATTTGTAAGCAATTTCCAAATCCAGCCAAAACTCAAAGATCAAATTAATTTATTCATGTCAATATAGATATCGATCAAATTTAACGCAAATAAAAGGCATAAGACATAAATAAAAATAATAAAAATTTTTAAACCCATCCCATCCCCATCTTTTTTTTTTTCCTCTCTATCTCTCTCTCTCTCTCTCTCGTTCATTTTTGGGGTTTCTCGTGGTAGTGAAATTGAATCAAGTTATTCAAGTTTGGTTCGTTACTAAAACGAGTTTGATTCCAATTTAATTTGCATCTCATTTAAATTCGAATTTGAGTTTAAAAAAATTAGAGTCAAAAACTCGTGACTCGACTCGATAAAGTAATATATATACTTTTAACAATATTTTTGTTATATTTTTATAATATTTTATTTAATATATTTTAAGATAATACAATCTTATTTTGGTTTAATCAAATTATTCACGAGTCAATTTTAAACTTAAATTTTTTCTTTATTGAGCCGAATACGGATTTACATAAAAATTCGAACCATACTCAACTCGTTTTGACTCGTTTTCAACCCTAGTATCTCCCCCACTCTAAGAAATGAGTAGTGAGAATTTCAACATTGTAAGTACAGGTAACTTCAATTTCTCCAATAAATTTAATAATTTTTTAATTTTCTCCAAAATTAATCTCTAATATTTACTAACTTTCTTGGATTTTCTTTAACTTTTACTATTTCTTTTTTAATTTTTATAAAATAAACAATTTTTATCAAAAATGACATATGACATGGCTAGAACAAAAAATATCAAAAATTTATTATTATTTTTTTTAGTTTATTAAACACACCTTCTGTAAGTCACCGTATTAGTCTACACATCGTTATCCTTGAAACATGTTGAAAGAATTATATTATACCAAAAAGGTTTTATTAAGAAAATGTTATTAAAATAATGTGATAATTATAATACTGTAATTGAAAATACTTTTGATAAATTTATTATTTTAAGTAATAGACTAATAAATGTGTCATACTGCTCTAATAAAGTATTCTAATAATAATTTTTTTTTATCACATATCATTATTCTCACGAAAAAATAGGGGGAGATCATAAGGAAGCACAATTTCCAGGCCAAATTGGGCCAGGCCGACTTAAATTTTGACGAGGAGTTCACAGGCCCTAGTCTTGTAGTTTTGGGGGCCCATATCTAATTCGGGCTAAAGTAAATAAAAGATGACAAAGTTGCAAAATCGCTTCCTCGGGTTTTATAATGTTTAAGGCACTGTTTGGTGTAAAAAAAATAAAAAGAAAAGAAATAATAAACTCTGCAAATTTCTGCATATACAAATTATAAGGCATATAAAAATTAAATTTTTTACTTATTATACAAAGCATGTGATACTACTTTTTACAAATTATACAAATTTATACAATTTTAAACACTTGGAGTTTAATATCTATTTTTATATATTTATCAAAAGTTGCCGTTTCAAAATTGATAAAGTTTATAAAAAAATAGTAAGATTTGAAAAAAATAAAAAAATAACATATATATATTTTTTTAATAAAGTTTAGAAATCCAAACACACTTATGGTAAAAAGTAATAAAATAAAAAATTAATTTATTGACGAATGATTTTTTTATTTTTTTTTAATTTCAATAAAAATAGGCATTAAGACTCTTATATTTTATTCTTCTTTTCTCTTTATTTTTCTTTCCATTTTCTCTCCCTTTTATTACCAAGAAAATCATCCATCATCTTGAGAGTCTTTGTGCTCATGTGATATAAAACTTTATTTTAATTTTAAATAATTAAATTTGAGGTTAAATTATATTAATTGAATAAAATATTTAATTGTATAATAAATTAAAATACATAAAATATTGCTAATAATTATTATTAAAATAATTGAAAATATTTTTGATAATTATTGCTAAAAAAATATAACTTCTACTTCTTAAAATTGT
Source organism: Vitellaria paradoxa (assembly GCA_019916065.1). Classification (NCBI taxonomy): domain Eukaryota; kingdom Viridiplantae; phylum Streptophyta; class Magnoliopsida; order Ericales; family Sapotaceae; genus Vitellaria; species Vitellaria paradoxa. Next base: position 10,006,830 of record CM034239.1, read on the forward strand.
GAAGTCAGTACCATGACTAATTTTCAATAAATATGTTTATTATGATAATTTTCAATTCATTACTTCAAATCATTAAATTTAATAAAATTTTTATCGAAATTAAAAACATTATATTTGAGCAATTATTTTTAAATAAATAATACAAGATTCTTTAGTCTCAAACTTGTAAATGCAAACACAATACAATCTAATATGGATTTTTTTTTTCCAAGGTTCAAAATAAGATAATTAATAATTACTAGGTCTTATGACGTATCTTGAACTTAGAGTTAAGAGATTATAGTTACTTAGGATAATATGATACTCACACGTGATATATTAATACTAATATTAATATAATATAATTAAAAATAATATACGGATAATATATATGATATGAACACACATACATATTACAGTCATATAATATACATTAAACATTGAATAAATTAAATTTGCTCGGTCAATTTGATTTTAGAATCTCAAAAGTATAGTTAAAATCTATAACCTCTATTTGAGAAGGTAATCAAACTAATCGTTGTTAGATAAATAACTGAATTGAACTTTTTAAATTTGATAGGTTTAATCTAACAACTAAATTTTGACCAAATTATGTATGGCCTTATATTTTAGGTTAGTTTATTGGATACGCCTAAATACATACATATATATATATATATATATTTTAGATTTGAAACTTTGTAGGCCTAAGTTTGGCGTGACTTAGTTTGAAACATTAAAAAGTATATTTTTATATATGTTTTATGTAATTATATATTATTTTATAAAAATTAAGTTTGTGTATGAAAATTTTTAAAAAATATTTATTTAATATAAAACTACTTACTTTTATAATTTAAAAAATAATAAACATTCGTTACTTTGAAATCATTTTGAATTATTTATAAGATAAGATAAAGTAGAAGTTAATGGAATACAAATTTGATCATAATACTTTGTTAATACCAATAACTTGCTTGTTTTACTAGTAATTATAGTAATGATTTGTAATGTATTTAATGCACTTAAGATTATTTTTTAATTGAGTGGTATGTGAAATGTGACAGATTAAAGAAAAATAACTCTCATATCATACCACCCACGATTGTAATAACGAATTAATTAGGTTATAATGCTACCATATAATTAAAAATGAAGCAAAATTTGAATCCTTTATTCTGGAAGGAGGTCTTTAAGGTCGGGAGAGTATTCATGTGCTCTAGAACTTAACATTGAGACTGGTAGCACGTGTATTCGGGATGACTCCCACGTGTTGAATTTAATTTAATTTTTTTTTACCAACAAGAAGCTATTTTAATTATTGGTGTAACACTTGTCAAATTAAATTCCCCAATAAATTGACAATTATTTACCGATACAAACTTCGACATTTACATGTAGTGTTAGGAACGAAACCGCGGGGAAAGAGAGAGGGAAGAATACAGCGTGATAACGCGTTGCGTTTTCGTGATTATGAGTTCGGTGGGATTTTATTACTTTGGGAGGGATTTGAAGTTGGAATCTTAGATCACAGCTAAGGGCACTTGAAATTTAGGGGAACATGATTGACTTATGGTTGGTAAGTCAACCTTTGAGGCAGGCATCGATGGAGACCAACCTGTTCTTCAATGCTATAAGTTGCCGTCCACTAACGGTTTCTTTAATACTATCTCTTTAATTAAAATTATTAGTCTAATTTTTTATTTTGTGTTTTTAAAAATAAAAAAAATTTAAAATATATTTGTTTATTCATATTTTTAAAATTTATTTTAAAAAACAGAAAATATATTTACACATTAAATATAAAATAATGAAAAGTCGTTTTAAGCATTTTTAATAAAAAATAAAACAAATTCTAATATATGAAAAATAAAAAATAAAAAATATCAAAACAAGTACGTTTTCAAATTTTTTAAAACATGAACCTCAAAACAAAAATTAAAAAATAGAAAATAAAAATTAAAAACAAAAAATAAAAATACAAACCAAATGCCGCTTTAGGAACTTAAATATCAAATATATTTCTCTAGGAAGTTTTAGAAACAAAATCTCAACTATACAATCAATGTGGTAAAAATGAATCAAGATTTTTCTTTTTTTTTTTCCCAAGATATTTGAGTTCAGTAAGAAAAAAAATATTTCAACTCAAGTTTAATTCTTGACTAAAATGTGCTGAAATCAAACTTCATTTGTATCTTATTTAGAATCAAATTCAAGCTCCAATCTAAAAAAACTCAATTTGAAAACTCACGAATCGATTCAGTAAAATAATATATATATATATGTTTATAATTTATTAATAAATTTTTTATAATATTTTGAACTAAAATGATATCAATTTGATTTAATTAAATTATTCACGAGTCAAACTTGAGCATAAATTTTTATTTATCGGACGACATTGAGTTAGAGTTTAGTATAAATAATTTGAATTGAACTCGAATAAATTAAAATTTGGGTCAATTTGACTCGTTTTCATCCCCTCTAGTCCCTCTAATTCATCCTTCAATTTATTTTACTCAAATTTTACCATTTCTCAAACTTTCTTTTGAATCGATTACGTATATTACTTTCAATTAAAATGGATTAGTTAAATACATGTTTTTTAAATAAAATTGTGAATCGAATATGCGGAAAAGGAAACATTCAAATGCTCTGAAGTTAAAAAACTTCAAAATTAGCGCTTCATCCTTACTCGACACAGATTGATCACACAAATTTTCTAGACACGGAAATATATGTCGTGCTTGTTTTGTGGTTTATCTCATTACTTTATTATTTTTTTCAATCATACAATTAAAATAAGTTTAAATTTGAGCAACAAAATTTTTATTATATATTATAAATTTGTTTATATCTTATTTTGTTATATTTTATGCTTTGAAATAAATACTAATCTTTCAATTAAATTTTTCGTGGATATTATATTGCAACTAAATAATATAAAAATTATATATTTTTCATTGTACCTTCAGTGTATTGATATCATCCTTTTTTCCAATTGTTGAATTATTGTCTAAATTTGTATTATATATCTCTCCTTTTTAACCGTGATACATTCTTCCTTTATATATTAATATATATTTAATATTGTTACCTAATTAGTTCCCGGTAATATTTGTTAAAAATATATTAGTATAAATTTAATAGTATTATCTAAAGTAATTTTTTTTAAAGGTCATATATATTAGCTTCACACAAAAAATCAGTAAAATAAATATCCGTTTAGCACGATATAAAAAACTAAAAAATTTTGAAAATTTTTAAAAATTATTCACTTTTTATTTTACTACACGAATTATAAATCTATAAATTATCTCAAATTATATCACTTTTTGTCACTCTAAACACCCAATAATAATAAAAAATTATTATTTCACATATTTATTTATTTTGTGGATTTTCTTGTTGAGATGGAATGCATAATAAAAAATAAAATAAAGTAAAATAAATACATCATTGGATAGACTTTGGGTTATAGAGATTTGATTTTACGGTAACAAAAACAAATCCGATAAATTTCAAACATTTTGATGTAAATATTAAAATTTGTACTAATTACGAGATATTCTTTTATACTTAAACATGTTTTGTTATTCAGCAGAATGCCTCCGAGACAATGTAAATTATTTTTTATTAATCCAGATCATTCTTAATTATAAAAAAAAAAAAAAAAAAAAAGAGAAACCCGTGGAATTTCAATAGCTAATTGTCAATCACTTCAGCAAATCAATAGCCAAAACAACAGACATTAAAAGCAATTATTTTCTTCCTTAAGATTAAATGGAGAAAAGTACAAATGAATGAATGAATGAATGAATGAATGAATTCTGTATTTTTATCTGTTTATATAATTACATATATATCTAAATGCATATTAGAAGTCTCTGTTTTCCTAGACCAGAGTGGAACAAGACGACGTAGCAGGATCATACAAAGCAGGGACCAAGAACTTCCTGCCATTAACCCCATGCGCATTGTAGCTAGCACCAGTGGTAGAGTCCACCAAGAGGTCCCCTGCGTAGCCCGGGTAAGCTCCCTTGCCGTACACCCCAGGACAAGCCGATGCAGCCTCCAGCGGCGCGTCGGCCGGACCTTGATAGAACCCATTTCCAAATGGGTTCGTGGCGGCTCCGGCCAGGAGGCTAGCGAGGTTGATGACCATGCCGTCGATACCCACGTCGTTGTTGGGTGCGACCAAGGGTGGGCTCTGTGGTCCGTAGATCGGCTGGTGGAACGGCCACGCGCATTGACCCGGGCACTGTGTCTCCGAGTTACCGACCCAGATGTAAACAAACTTGGAGCTCTTGCCGGCGAAGGACCCGTGAGTACCGCACTTGCTAGTGCAGAACCCATCCACGGTGACATCCGAAGAAGTCAGAACAACATTGATGGCGTTGATTTGATCACCCTTCGATGCGAGGCCCACAATCTGGTTCTGCGTGAGCGATTTTCCGAGCGAGTAGTTGTCGTCGAGAATTTGCTTACCCAGAGAGAGGGAGAGAGAGGACGGGTACCCTTTCGTCTTCGAATTGGCGAGGTGGAAGTATTTGTCGGTCGTCTTCCACCAGGAGGAGGCGGAGGGATGGATCTGAGATGGGGAAGACGACGGCGGTGAGAGTGAGGAGACGAAGTCGGTGATGATGGCACGCTGGGAGGGCTTGAAGTTGCCATACCAAATGAGATTGACGGAGATTTTTCCTGCAAGAAGTGGGCCGTTGTGGTACTGGAAGAGCATGGGTTGTTGGGATTCCGATGGTGACTCGGCAAGAAGCCTCGCTGCGGAGGCAAATCGAAGCACGGAGACGAGTAGAACAAACTGGAGAAGCATGTCGGTTGAAACAAAGTTGGGAGAAGCCATTGAATTGGCAGAAATACTGGCTCAATCAGATTAGTTACCAGAGAACAGAAGAAGAATGAGGAATTTTTTGTGGAGGTCGGATTGTGGTGATGAAAGACGAGGTGTGTGAAGGACCTATATATACATAGAGGGAGAGGGAGAGGGAGAGGGAGAGGGAGAGAAGAAACACCCTGGAAAGTGCTGAAAAATAATTACTAGTTGAAAGTAGCCACCGGTAAATGCCAGCTTGATAACGCGTTGCTCCTTTTAATTCCCCAAGTTGCGTTGCCCCCAATATGGAACAGCTATCCCAGTAACGCACACTAGCGTCACGAGCTCGGGGTCCGTTTGACAAAATAAGCTGGATTTGGGTGAATTAAAGCAACAATAGTACATTTCGTGACTAACAATTAAAATTGTTAATTTTAAATTTAATACTTCAGATATATTTATATTTATTTTAAATTAAAATAAATAGATTGCATCTCAACTATTTGATTAAGATAGCATTTGGAATTGTAAAAAGAAGAAAAAACAAGATAAATTAAGATAAAACGTAATTTTAGATTAATTTTAATGTTTGGTGTTTTTTATTTTCAAATTGTGTTTTTTGGAGATAAATAGTAGCAAGTCGTTGGAACGGTTACCCCAAAACCGTTCTTAGGGATTTAAAAAATCAACACTCAGACTCCGTTTGATAACGTTTCTGTTTTCTGTTTTTCTGTTTATATTTTTAAAATTTTGTATACTCGCAACAAAAATATGTTTGATAAACCTGTTTACGTTTTTTTGTTTCCAAAAAAAAAATGAAAACATAAACAGAAAAACGTAAACAGAAAAAATGTGTTTTCATTCTAGTTTTCTTTTCTGTTGCCAATATTTTATCAATTTTAAAACATTATCTGTTTTTGTTACATTACATAAAAATAAATTATTTTATTCAAATATTTTATTAAAATAAGTTATTTTAATAATAATGTAATTAAATTCAATAAATTAAATAAATTATATAAATTAATATAAATTATTTTTAATAAATAATAAAACTAAATTAATTAATTAATTTAATTTAATAATTAATTATTGCTAAATTATCTGAAATAAATATCATAATTAATTTATTTAATTTAATAATTAAATTAATTTATATAAAATAATTAATAATAAATAATTAAATTACATTAATTTTTAATTTAATTTAATAACTATTAAATTTTTTTAAATAAATAGCATAATTAAATTAAGTTATTTATGATTTAATTAATTTAATTTATATAAAATATATTTTATTAAACTATTTTAATAAATAATTAAATGAATTTCATTAATTTAAAAATAAATAATTTAATTTAATAATTAATCTAATTTAATTTTTTATTTAATATGAAATATATTTTATTAAATTATTTTTAATGAATAATATAATTTTATTTTATTTTATATATTTTATATTTATTGAATTAAATGATTTAATAAATAATTTACTGTATTAATTTAATTAATTATATTAATTAAATTAAATTAATATAAAATATATTTTATTAAGTTCTATTCATTTTTTAAAATGAATAAAATTAAATATTTTCTAAAATAAAAAATTGATAATTATAAACAAACTTGCATTTCTAAACATAATTTTAATTTTGATTTCAGAAAAAATAAACGATAACAGAAAACAAAAAACAGAAAACGCCAACAGAAAAATAACAACAAAAAAAACGACAACGTTGTCAAACAGGCCCTCAATGTTCTGCTTTGGAGATGACAGAACCAAAATCGTTAGAATGGTTTTCTAAATTCATTCTCATATATTTAAAAAAATTCATATAAAAGAGCGACAATGGTATCCGTTTGAAAGTTTTTAACTTGAAGAATGTAATTGTCAAAAAACTTTACGCATTTAGTTAACCACCTTCCAATTTTTTTTTAGCAAAATATTGAAATTTTTTGAAATCAATAAATTTGGGAATGTATAAATATGTAGTAGAGAATTTTAGTGATTTATATAGGTTATTGGAGATTTATTTTGTTTTGTTTTATTTGTTAGAATACCAAACGCAGCCTAAAATCTAACAGTCCAAAATAAATGTTATTGGACTGACATAACATGTCCGCTTTCCCATTTTCAAATAAGCTAGCTGCTCAGGTTTTTTACATTTTTAAAATGATTTTATTTACCTTTTTACATTTTTAAACTTTTTTAAATCATGAAAGATAAATAATTCATTTTTTTCACTTCCCAAACTTAGCCTAAATTTATTGGCAAATTTAATATCTCTAAGGGTAGAAGTTCATTTTCTTAGCAACTTTTTTTTTTTTTTTTTACCAAAAGCTAGTTGTTGAATTTTTTTTTTTTTTTTTTTTGTACCAAAAACTAGTTGTTGAAATTTCTGCTATGAGTCTATTTGCACTTTACTTTTAATTTTTTATACTCCAAATGAATATCATTCATTATGAGAGAAGATAGAATGTAAGAAACTAAAAGTAGAGTGTGAATAATAATTTCAATTTGATAATACAAGTATTAATTTTTAGTCACCTTTGGTGATTCTTAGTTTTTTGATAAAATTTTTAACAACTTTTAATATTTTTTTTTCAATTATAAGACCTGAAGTTACGATATCTGTACTCCATTCTACATTTTGTTAATTGAATTGGTTCAATTGCTTCTGTGTGACTTTGATATCCCATAGCAGTCTCCTAGATACCGAGGCAAGATAAAAGAAAGAAAAGAAGAGGAGTGGTTTAGCAAATGAAGCGATTATTGATCTTTAAATTCTGTTTAATTTATTAAAATTTTTTTTAAAATTTTTTTTAAAAATTATTTATTTTTTATTTCACTGTATAAATTATAAATTTATAATTTATCTTATTTTATCTTAATTTTTATCATTTCAAATACAACCTTAGCAAGGTAGTTGCTAGTAGAAATAGTTTGGATTATGTATATTTGGTAGCAATAGGCATGTATGTATATATGTATGTATAAATAGTGTTTGGAACGAAACCGCGGGCAGAGAAGAATACAGCTTGGTAGCGCGTTGCGTTTTCGTAATTATGAGCTCGGTGGAATTTTATTACTTTGGGAGGGACTTAAAGTTAGAGTCTTAGATCACAGGCAAGGACAGTTGAAATTTAGGGGAACATGATTGACATGGTTGGTCAGCCAACCTTTGAGGTAGGGATCGATGGAGACAAACTTGTTCCTCAATGCTAAGTTGCCATCCACTAACTATTTCTTTAATACTATCTCTTTAATTAAAATTATTAGGCGTCATTTACAAATCTATTTTGAGCTCAATTTTCTATTTTATATTTTTAAAAATAAAAAAAATATAAAACACATTTACTTACTCGTATTTTTAAAATTTATTTTTTTAATTTTAAAAAACAAAAATTACACATTAAATGTAAAATGATCAAAGTCGTTTTGAATATTTTTAACATAAAATAAAAAAAATTCTCAATATATAGAAAATAAAAAATATTAAACGAAATATGTTTTCAATATCCTTAAAACATAAACTTGAAAATAAAAAATAAAAACAAAAAACAGAAATACAAATCAAATACCACTTTAGAAACTTAAATATCAAATATATTTCTCTAGGAAGTTTTAGAAACAAAATCTCAACTATATAGTCATTGTGGTAAAAACAAATCGAGATGTTTTTTTTTTTTTCAACATATTTGAGTTCGGTTAGAAAAAAAAAAATTCAACTCGAGTTCAATTTGTGAATGAAATGTATTTAAATTAAACTTGATTTGTGACTTGTTTAGAATCAAATTCGAACTTAAATCTAGAAAAATTTAACTTGAAAGCTCATAAGTTGACTTGATAAAATAATATATATATTTGTAATATATTTATAATTTTTTATAATAGTTTAGATTAAAATAATCTCAATTATATTTAATTAAATTATTCATGAGTCGAACGTGAGCATAAGTTTTTATTTATCGAACGAGATTGAGTTAGAGTTTAGCGTAATTAAATCAAGACGAGCTCGAATAAGTTAAAACTCAACTCAATTTGGTTCATTTTTACCCCCTGATAGTCCCCTAATTCATTCTTCTAATTGTTTTACTCAAATTTTACCGTTTCTCAACATCTTCTTTTGAATCAATTACGTATATTACTTTCAATTAAAAATGATTAGTTCAATACATTTTTTAAAAATAAAATTGTGAATCGAATATGCGAAAAAGGAAACACTCAAATGCTCTGAAGTTGAAAAAACTTCAAAATTAGTATTTCATCCTTATTCGACACACACTGATCTCACAAATTCTCAAGGCACAGAAATGTGCCGTGCTCGTTACGTGATTTATCTTATTATTTTATTATTTTTTTAATTGTACAATTAAAATAAGTCTAAATTTAAGTAAACAAAACTTTTATTATTATAAATTTTTTATATCTCATTTTATTATACTTTATACTTTGAAATAAACAGTAATTTTTCAATTAAAATTTTAGCGGATATTATATTGCAACGAAAAAATATAAAAATTATATATTTTTCATTGTATCTTCACTGTTTTCATATTACAATTGTTGAATTATTGTCTAAATTTGTATCGTATATCTGTCCTTTTTAACCATGATATATTCTTCCTTTATATATTAATATATATTTAATATTGTTATCTAATTAGTTCTTGCTAATATTTGTTAAAAGTATATTAGCACAAATTTAATCGTATTATCTAAAGTATATTTTTCTAAAAGTCATATGTATTGGCAACGTTTGGCATCTCTAAAAAATAAAAAAAAAATTTCTAAAACATTCTATCACATTAACTTTTTTATTTCACTACACATATTATGAACTCACAACTTTTCTCACTTTATCTCATTTTTTTTTCACTTTTTATCACTTCAAACACACACATTATCTTCACATAAAAAAAAATCAGCAAAATAAATATATGGAATCCGTTTTGCGCGACATAAAAAACTGAAAAATTCTAAAAACTTTCAAAAATCTCTAAAAGTTATTTATTTTTTATTTCACTATACGAATTACGAATTTATAAATTATTTTAAATTATTTTACTTTATCTCAATTTTTGTCACTCTAAACACTCCGTAATAATAAAAAAATATTATTTCACATATTTATTTATTTTGTGGATTTTCTTGTTGAGATAGAATGCATAATAAAAATTAAAATAAAGTAAAATAAATATATCATTGGATAGACTTTGGGTTATAGAGATTTAACCAGAAACAAAATCTGTTAAATTTCAAGCATTTTGATGTAAATACTAAAATTTGTACCAATTAAAAGATATTTTTTTGTAACTAAACATATTTTCTTAACTGGGAGAACGACTCCCAATACGATATAAATTTTCTCTCATTAATCCAAATCATTCTTAACTACCAAAAAAAAATCCGTTGAATTTCAATGTCTAAATGTCAATCACTTCAGCAAGTCAATAGCCAAAACAACAGACATTAAAACCAATTATTTTTTTTTCTTACTATTAAATGGAGAAAAACTATTAAATGGAGAAAAATACAAATGAATGAATGAATTCGGTATTTTTATCTGTTTGTATAATTACATATATATCTAAACGCATATTAGAAGTCTCTGTTTTCCTAGACCAGCGTGGAACAAGACGACGTAGCAGGATCATACAAAGCAGGGACCAAGAACTTCCTCCCATTAACCCCATTCGCATTGTAGCTAGCACCAGTGGTAGAGTCCACCAAGAGGTCCCCTGCGTAGCCCGGGTAAGCTCCCTTGCCGTACACCCCAGGACAAGCCGATGCAGCCTCCAGCGGCGCGTCGGCCGGACCTTGATAGAACCCATTTCCAAACGGGTTCGTGGCGGTTCCGGCCAGGAGGCTAGCCAGGTTGATGACCATGCCATCAAGACCCACGTCGTTGTTGGGTGCGACCAAGGGCGGGCTCTGTGGTCCGTAGATCGGCTGGTGGAAAGGCCACGCGCATTGGCCCGGGCACTGAGTCTCCGAGTTACCGACCCAGATGTAAACAAACTTGGAGCTCTTGCCGGCGGAGGACCCGTGAGTACCGCACTTGCTAGTGCAGAACCCATCGACGGTGACATCCGTAGAAGTCAGAACCACATTGATGGCGTTGATTTGATCACCCTTCGATGCGAGGCCCACGATCTGGTTCTGCGTGAGCGATTTTCCGAGCGAGTACTTCTCGTCGAGAATTTGCTTACCCAGAGAGAGGGAGAGAGAGGACGAGTACCCTTTCGTCTTCGAATTGGCGAGGTGGAAGTATTTGTCGGTCGTCTTCCACCAGGAGGAGGCGGAGGGATGGATCTGAGATGGGGAAGACGACGGCGGTGAGAGTGAGGTGACGAAGTCGGTGATGATGGCACGCTGGGAGGGCTTGAAGTTGCCATACCAAATGAGATTGACGGAGATTTTTCCTGTAAGAAGTGGGCCGTTGTGGTACTGGAAGAGCATGGGTTGTTGGGATTCCGATGGTGACCCAGCAAGAAGCCTCGCTGCGGAGGCAAATCGAAGCACGGAGACGAGTAGAACAAACTGGAGAAGCATGTTGGTTGAAACAAAGTTGGGAGAAGCCATTGAATTGGTAGAAATACTGGCTCAATCAGAGATTAGTTACCAGAGAACAGAAGAAGAATGAGGAATTTTTTGTGGAGGTCGGATTGTGGTGATGAAAGACGAGGTGTGGGAAGGCCCTATATATACATAGAGGGAGAGGGAGAGGGAGAGAAGAAACCCCCAGGAAAGTGCTGAAAAATAATTAGCAGTTGAAAGTAGCCGCGGGTAAATGCCAGCTTGATGGCGCGTTGCTCGTTTTAATTCCCCAAGTTGCGTTGTCCCCACTATGGAACAGCTATCCCACTAACGCACACTAGCGTTACGAGCTCGGGGTCCGTTTGACAAAATAAGCTGGATTTGGGTGAATTGAAGTAACAATAGTATATTTCGTGACTAACAATTAAAATTATTAATTTTAAATTTAATAATTCTGACATATTTATATTTATTTTAAATTAAAATAAATAGATTGCATCTCAACTATTTGATTAAGGTAGTATTTGGAGTAGTAAAAAATAAGATAAATTGAGATAAAATACAATATTTGGTTAATTTTAGCGTTTGTTTTTTTTTTTTTTTTTCAAACTGCATTTTTTAGATATAAATAGTAGGAAGCCGTGAGAATAGTTGCGGTTGCCCACTAGAACTGTTCTCACAAATTCAAAAAATCAACGCTCAATGTTCTATTTTGGAGATACACAGCGCTAAAACCGTGGGAACGATTTTTCAAATTCATTCCACGGATTTAAAAAAATTCGTATAAAATAGTGATAATGATACTTGTTTAAAAGTTTTCGACTTGAAGAATATGATTGTAAAAAAACTTTACGCATTCGGTTAACCTTCTTTCGGATTTTTTTTAGCGAAATATTAAAATTTTTTTAAATTAGTAAAGGTAGGAATATATAAATATATAATAGAAAATTTTAGTAATTTATAGAGGTTGTTGGAGATTTGTCAGAATACTAAACATAGCCTAAAATCTAACAGTCCTAAATAAATGTTATTGGACTGACATAGTATGTCAGCCTTCCCATTTTCAAATAAATTAGCTGCTCAGGTTTTTTACATTTTTAAAATGATTTTATTTATTTTTTTACATTTTTAACCTTTTTTAAATCACGAAAGACAAATAATTCGTTTTTTTTTTCACTTCCCAAACTCAGCCTAAATTTATTGGCAAATTTAATATCTTTGAGGGTAGAAGTTCATTTTCTTAACAATTTTTTTTACCAAAAGCTAGTTGAAATTTTTGCTCTATTTGGTAAGAGTGAACTTATTTGTACTTCACTTTTAGTTTTTTGCACTTTAAATGAGTATCATTCATTGTGAGAAAAGATAGAATGTAAGAAATTAAAAGTAGAGTGCAAATAGTAATTCCAATTTAGTAATAGAAGTATTAATTTTTAGTCACTTTTGGCAATTTTTAGTTATTTGATAAAATTTTGAGCAACTTTTAGCATCTTTTTTAGCTATAAGATTTGAAATTACGATATCTGTACTAAATTCTATATTTTGTTAATTGAATTGGTTCAATTGTTTCTGTGTAACTTTTGTTAGAATAAAAAAAGAAGAAAAAAATTATGTATTAATATTGATGATCAATATTGTACAATGAAACCTTATATTTATAGGGTGAATAAGAAATCTAAACTTAATAGGATTATGACTAATTTAGGATACATATCAATTTAGGACACGTATTAATTTAGGATATATATATAAATATAGGAATATTCTGGAAAAAATCTAACACCCCCCAGCGAACTCAATGATGTATAGGAGAGACCAACTTGAGTTTGGAAACCAATTAATGAAATTGTTTAGGAGAGAGAGGTTTGGGAAATAAATCAGCAGTCTGAGTAGTGGAGTTCATATGGAAGTGCGTTGAAGAAAGCATAAAGAAGCGCATTGAAAGATTAAAAGCGCATGAAAACGCGTTGAAGGATACGTGGAGAGCGCGTTGAAAGGTTGAAGACGTACGGAAGCGCGTTGAAAGAGGCGCGGAGAGGCACGTTGTGAAAGGTTAAAAGCGCATAGAAACGCGTTGAAAGAGGCACGAAGACAGAGGTGGCGCCAGGAAGGACAATATTGGCGGCCAAAGATGTGGTTGTTGGATGCCTAGTCTACCTAAGATCAAAAATTTTGAGCTCTGATACCATGTTAGAATAAAAGAAGAAGAAAAGAATTATGTATTAATATTGATGATCAATATTGTACAACAAAACCCTATATTTATAAGGCGAATAAGAAATTTAAACTTAATAGGATTATGAGTAATTTAGGATATGTATTAATTTAGGATATATATATATATATATATATAAAAGAATATTCTGGAAATAATCTAACAACTTTGATACCCCATAGCAGTCTCCTAGATGTTGAGGCAAGATAGAAGAAAGAATCAAACAGGAGTTGTTTAGCAAATGAAGCGATTTTTGATCTTTAGACTTCGTTTAATTTATTATAAATTTTTAAAAATTTTTTAAAAAAATTATTTATTTTATATCTTATTGTACAAATTATGAACTCATAATTTATCTTACGTTATCTTAATTTTTATCACTCTAAACATACCTTTAGCAAGGAAGTTTCTAGTTGAAATGGGTTGGTTTATGTATATTGTGTAGCAATAGGCATATATGTATATACGTATGTATAAATAGTGTTTGGAGCGAAACCGCGAGGAGAGAAGAATACAGCTTGGCAACGCGTTGCGTTTGCGTAATTATGAGTTCGGTGGAATTTTATTACTTTGGGAGGGATTTAAAGTTGAGTCTTAGATCACAGGCAGGGACACTTGAAATTTAGGGGAACATGATTGACAATGGTTGGTCAGTCAACCTTTGAGGTAGGGATCGATGGAGACAAACGTGTTCTTCAATGCTAAGTTGCCATCCACTGGCAGTTTCTTTAATACTCTCTCTTTAATTAAAATTCTTAGGTGTCATTTACAAATCTATTTTGAGCACAATTTTCTATTTTGTATTTTTAAAAATAAAAAAAATATAAAACATACTTACTTACTCGTATTTTTAAAATTTATTTTAAAAAACAGAAATTACACATTAAATGTAAAATGATCAATGTCGTTTTGAATATTTTTAACACAAAACAAAAAAAATCTCAATATATAGAAAATAAAAAATAAAAAATATTAAACGAATTGTGTTTTCAATATCTTTAAAACATAAACCTAAAAACAAAAAATAAAAACTAAGGACAAAAAACACAAATACAATTCGAATAGCACTTTAGAAACTTAAATATCAAATGTATTTCTCTAGGAAGTTTTAGAAACAAAATCTCAACTATACAATCATTGTAGTAAAAACGAATTGAGGTTTTTTTTTTTTTTTTGTTCAAAGATATTTAAGTTCAGTTAGAAAAAAAATATATTTAAACTCGAGTTCAATTCGTGAATGAAATGTATTTAAATCAAATTTGATTTATAACTCGTTTAGAATTTAATTTGAACTCTAATCTAGAAAAACTTAACTTGGAAGCTCACAAGTTGATTCGATAAAATAATATATATATATATATATTTATAATATATTTATAATTTTTTATAATAGTTTAGATTAAAATAATGTCGATTTGATTTAATTAAATTATTCGATAGTTGAACTTGAACATAAATTTTTATTTATCGAACGAGATCAAACTAGAGCTTAGTGTAATTAACTCAAGACGAGCTCGAATAAGTTAAAAATTAACTTAATATGATTCCTTTTCAACCCCCTTATAGTCCCCTAATTCATTCTTCTATTTATTTTAATTTTTATTTATCACCCCCTGATAGTCCCCTAATTTATTTTACGGTTTCTCAACATCTTCTTTTGAATCAATTACATATATTGCTTTCAATTAAAAATGATTAGTTCAATAATTTTTTTTTTAAATAAAATTGTGAATCGAATATGGGAAAAAGGAAACACTCAAATGCTCTAAAGTTAAAAAAAACTTCAAATTTAGTTTTTCATCCTTATTCGACACGCACTGATCACACAAATTCTCAAGACACAGAAATGTGCCGTGCCTGTTACGTGATTTATCTCATTATTTTATTATTTTTTAATCATACAATTAAAACAAGTTTAAATTTAAGTAAACAAAACTTTTATTATTATAATTTTTTTTATGTCTCATGTTGTTATATTTTATGCTTTGAAATAAACACTAATTTTTCAATTAAAATTTTCGTGGATATTATATTGCAACTAAATAATATAAAAATTATATATTTTCATTGAATCTTCACTGTTTTCATACCATCCTTTTTTACGATTGTTGAATTATTGTCTAAATTTGTATCATATATATGTCCTTTTTAACCATGATATATTCTTCCTTTATATATTAATATAAATTTAATATTGTTATTGTCACACCCCTATTTTAAGATACATGTTTAGTTCCCTGAATAGAGAGGACACTTCTACTTCATCTGTCCATGCTGTATTAATAAACACTATTTATACCAAGAATCCTATATTTAAACACAACACAACCTATCAGATTTATATTCATTCGTCAGCATACTAACCAAAATTTCACAAATGCTTAATAAATACAAACTTCTGGTTTCTCACCTATTAAACTTCGCTTCAGTCTGATACTATTGGAACTCTAGATTTATTTACACAAATTCTAAACACTAACTCATGGGTAGAGTAGGAAAAACAGAACCACTCAAAGTTTCCTCCGTGCACTTGCAGCCATTTCTAGAATCAACATGAAATGTGTAAATTTAGGTGTGAGTATCACACACACAGTGGAGGTATTAACCTTAAGATAAAAGATAGTAAACACGCATCAAGAATAATCCACAATAATTATTTAGACAATTATTTCATAATCAAATATTTATTAATTTAAATGTATCATAACCTAACAAGAGTAAAAACATCCCAGCTCACAGTTCCTTGTTACTTATCATTAATCAATCGTCATCATCATCACTAGGCTCCAACTAGCCATCATATAATATATTTGCATAATAAATGATGCAAATGATAATACAATACACATTCGGCCCCTCTAGCCCATGAGTTGAGCGCTCAATTATGGACAGTGACTTTAATTTAGCATGTTCCATTAACCCATCTGGCTTGGCCCCATATAGACTTAGCATTGGTCCCATCTGACATGGCCCCATTTGACCTCATTTATGTACTTATTTTGTTTTTCTGGCCCCATCTGACTATGCTAGTATAATGCACACAATCCATACTAATATGCAATGATGTTTTTCTTCCCATAAAAATGTTACTTCCTAAATTTGTCATTTCACAAAATAGTTGCACCTCATATCTAATCCAATAATACAATAATCCATAAATATTCAATAATTCACATCAAAATGTTTAAATAATAATACCAACAAATAAATAGATAGAACTTGGTAAGGTATATTTAATACCTTTTACCTTTAAGTTTAATATATCCACCTGGACAGCAAATATTCTGAGAAAATCAACCTGCTGGGATGATTGCTGTTGATTCTCTTCGAGTCCTAAGGTTAACCCAAACAAATTATGCAGATCAGGCATCAAACAGTTGAAATATAACCAAAATCAAGTAATAATATAAATTTAAGAAATAGAATCCAACCACCTTATTTTCAACATACTTAATTTATTTAAGCTTCCCTATAATTGATTTTAAACTAATAAAATAAAATAACTTATCCCAGCAACTGACAAAACCTTTAAATTTTTCTCTTTCTCAAAATTTCTTCCTCGCTCTCTGCTCTTCCCTTCTCGCTATTTTTTTTCCTCACTCTTTCTTACTGTGTTTTTCTTTTCTCTCTTCTTATCGATCTCCACTACACGCAAATGTATATACCCGAGGGAGGGAAGAAGAAGAAGGCTCAAGTCCTCTATAATCCTAACCACTCCTATTTAATTCATTTGACTTTTCATTTTTTCTTTACAAATCATAAACTACACACACAGACACACACGCACACAAAGACATATGCATATATGTTGACTTTGCAATTTCATTTCATATTTTTTTTCTTCCATAACCTTTACATGTTCACACACACACATAAATTTATATATATAACCCGTCTTACACGCACACACTCACATGTACGTATATAAGTATATATATATATATATATATAATCCATTACACCCACACCAATTGCCACATTAATTTTTTCTTTTTTTTTTAAACAATTAAATTAGTAAGTTACTTAATCTATTTACTAATTGATTTAGATTAAACTAAATTAACACCATTAAATTTTTAATTATAAAATAAAAATTCAATGAGTAATGCAATTAAAAATAACGAAAATATAAGATGTCACAGTTATCTAATTAGTTCTTGGTAATATTTGTTAAAAGTATATTAATACAAATTTAATAGTATTATCTAAAATATATTTTTTTAAAGGTCATATATATTATCTTCATACAAAAAATTAGCAAAATAACTATCAGAGATTCGTTTGGCGCAATGTAAAAAACTGAAAAATTCTAAAAATTTTTAAAAATTTCTAAAAATTATTCACTTTTTATTTCACTACACAATTATGAATCAATAAATTATCTCAAATTATCTTACTTTATCTCATTTTTTATTACTCTAAACACCCCGTAATAATAAAAAATTATTATTTCACATATTTATTTATTTTGTGGATTTTCCTGCTGAGATAGAAAAGAATATTGCATAATAAAAAAAAATAAAGTAAAATAAATACATGATTGGATAGACTTTGAGTTATAGAGATTTGATTTCACTGTAACCAAAAACAAATCCGTTAAATTTCAAGCATTTTGATGTAAATACTAAAATTTGTACGGTATTCTTTTGCAGCTAAATATGTTTTATTGCCCAAGAGAATGCTCTCAAGATTATATAAATTTTCTCCCATTAATCCAAATCATTTTTAATTACCAACCCCTCCCCCAAACCGTTGAATTTCAATAGCTAAATGTCAATCACTTCGGCAAGTCAATAGCCAAAACAACAGACATTAAAAGCAATTATTTTTTTTCTTACTATTAAATGGAGAAAAATACAAATGAACGAATGAATGAATGAATTCTGTATTTTTATCTGTTTGTATAATTACATATATATCTAAACGCATATTTGAAGTCTCTGTTTTCCTAGACCAGAGTGGAACAAGACGACGTAGCAGGATCATACAAAGCAGGGACCAAGAACTTCCTCCCATTAACCCCATGCGCATTGTAGCTAGCACCAGTGGTAGAGTCCACCAAGAGGTCCCCTGCGTAGCCCGGGTAAGCTCCCTTGCCGTACACCCCAGGACAAGCCGATGCTGCCTCCAGCGGCGCGTCCGCCGGACCTTGATAGAACCCATTTCCAAACGGGTTCGTGGCGGTTCCGGCCAGGAGGCTAGCCAGGTTGATGACCATGCCATCAAGACCCACGTCGTTGTTGGGTGCGACCAAGGGCGGGCTCTGTGGTCCGTAGATCGGCTGGTGGAACGGCCACGCGCATTGGCCCGGGCACTGAGTCTCCGAGTTGCCGACCCAGATGTAAACAAACTTGGAGCTCTTGCCGGCGGAGGACCCGTGAGTACCGCACTTGCTAGTGCAGAATCCATCGACGGTGACATCCGTAGAAGTCAGAACCACATTGATGGCGTTGATTTGATCACCCTTGGATGCGAGGCCCACGATCTGGTTCTGCGTGAGCGATTTTCCGAGCGAGTAGTTCTCGTCGAGAATTTGCTTACCCAGAGAGAGGGAGAGAGAGGACGAGTACCCTTTCGTCTTCGAATTGGCGAGGTGGAAGTATTTGTCGGTCGTCTTCCACCAGGAGGAGGCGGAGGGATGGATCTGAGATGGGGAAGACGACGGCGGTGAGAGTGAGGTGACGAAGTCGGTGATGATGGCACGCTGGGAGGGCTTGAAGTTGCCATACCAAATGAGATTGACGGAGATTTTTCCTGTAAGAAGTGGGCCGTTGTGGTACTGGAAGAGCATGGGTTGTTGAGATTCCGATGGTGACCCAGCAAGAAGCCTCGCTGCGGAGGCAAATCGAAGCACGGAGACGAGTAGAACAAACTGGAGAAGCATGTTGGTTGAAACAAAGTTGGAAGAAGCCATTGAATTGGTAGAACTACTGGCTCAATCAGATTAGTTACCAGAGAACAGAAGAAGAATGAGGAATTTTTTGTGGAGGTCGGATTGTGGTGATGAAAGGCAAGGTGTGTGAAGGCCCTATATATACATACAGGGAGAGGGGGAGAAGAAACCCCCAGGAGAAGCGCTGAAAAATAAGTAGTAGTTGAAAGCAGCCGCGGGAAATGCCAGCCTGATAACGCGCCGCTCGTTTTAATTCCCCAGGTTGCGTTGTCCCCACTTTGGCACAGCTATTCCAGTAACGCACACTGGTCCGTTTGACAAAATAAGCTGGATTTGGATGAGTTGAGTAATAATACTACGGCTCCGTCGGAAGTATTGAAAATTATTAAAAAATATTAAAATTTTTTAAAAGTAATTTGGTTTTAATCTTATTACACGAACTATGAACTTATAAATTGTTTCACTTTTTGTCACTCAAGACATTTTTTTGTATTAGTTTTCTGATTTACAATTAGAATTGTTAATTTTAAATTTAATAATTTAAATACATTCCTATTTATTTTAAATTAAAATGACATAATTGCATCTCAATCATTTGATTAAAATTTAATAGTCTTAAATAAATGTCACTGGACTGATGTAATATGTTAGCATTTCCATTTTCAAATAAGCTAACTGCTTAGGTGGCATTTGTTTATTTTTCTATTTTTTATTTTTTAGTTTTGTTTTATATGTTAAATTCTTAAAACGAGGAAACAGAAAATATTCTATTTTCATTATTTTAAAATTTTTCTCATTTTTTTATTAAAAACTCTCAAAATAATTTTTTATCATTTTTTATTTTATGTGTAAAATTATTTTTGGTTTTCGAAAATAAACTTTGAAAACACAAGTAAACAAATGAGTTTTAACATATTTCTTTTATTTTCAAAAGTACAAAATAAAAAATAAATTCAAAACAGAAAATAGAAAATAGAAAATAGAAAAACAAAACAAACGAACCTTTAGTTTTTTGACTTTTTCTAAAATGATCATATTTACCATTTTACATTTTTAACTTTTTTTAAATCATGAAAGGCAAATAGTTAGCTTTTTTTTTTCTTCTTAAATTTAGCCTAAATTTATTGGCGAATTTAATATCTATAAGGGTAGAATTTCAATTTTTTTAGCAACTTTTTTTTTTTATACCAACGCTAGTAATTGAAATTTTTGATATATTTGGTAAGGGTGAACCTATTTCCACTCCATTTTTATTTTTTTGCACTTCAAATAAGTATTATTTATTGGGAGAAAAGCTGGAGTGCGAGAAACTAAAAATGAAGTGCGAATAGTAATTATCATTTGATAATACAAGTATCAATTTTTAGTCCCTTTTGATAATTTTCGGTTGTTTAATAAAATTTTTGATAACTTTTAGTACTTTTTTGCGTATTTGATAAAAATTTTAATAACAGTTGAGTTGAGCAACTTACTATTAGTGAGGAAAAAAGAGTCAAAATTTGATGTTTTATCAAATCTCCAAATTTTAAAAATTAGTAGATTTATGTCGAAAATGGGTCCTCCAAACAGTAGTTCAAGTTTAATTTTTCACGATAATCATTTTCGTAAATTTGTAATTGAATCTCGGTTAATAAATAAACAAGTTTTCAACTTTGTTAACGATCTTAGGTAAATATAATAATAATAATAATAATAAGAATGTTTATAAACACTTTAATGATCGAGTACGTTCACAGACGACTAGTATATTTGTTTATTAATTTTATCGAGTCTGTTCATCCTTATTTTATATATATATTCAACGCATTATTTGACAGATATGATTAGTGCACGAGAAATCAACTGCCCTCAAGTACGAGTAAGACTATTTTTCCCACGATGAGCCGAAAACAGCTGTCCCAGCGACAACCTGGTTAGACGTAGACAGAAAACGAAATCGGTGCTCTCTGGCCAGCTTTTGCTTGCTTCATTCCTGGACGCTGCCTTTATGGCAGTCACCATATCTAGGCCTCTCATGATCAACGTTTGGCTCCACAAGGAAATGCCTGCTTGCTCGAAAATAATTAGGGGGTTGCTTGGAGCACAAGAACAATAATAAAAAAAAAAATAATAGTAATAAATGTTTGTTTATCTTTGTATTGTCGATCGTTTTGTGTATTTTTAAAAGGTTAGAAAAAATTGAAAAAAAATTAGATTAAATTTGAAAAAATTAGAGATTTTTGGTGCGAATAAAATTAAAAAAAAAAAAAAAAGTTAACAGTTCGCTGAAAATTTTTAGTACCTTTGATAGATATTTTCAGTGTGCAATTAATAATTTCTAATAAGAAGTCTTAAATGCATCTTTCTACCATGAGTTATAATTTATTACTTTTTTTTTCAAATATGAAGCCATAAGTAGGATATATTTAATATTTCCTTATGCAATTCAATCTTTATAATGCAAGGCCTTAATTTTACAGGAAATCTTTTTAATGCAAGGCCTAGTGCTTCAATATCTAGGCCATTCGTGAGGCAACTGTCTAAAAAAGTTCCTTAATTTTATTTAATTATATATTAATATTAATTAATTTTTGTCTTATAAATGAAATAGAATGTCTAAAAAAAATAAAAATATCCTACAATAATTTTAAAAAGCCTATTTAAGATATAAATCTTATTAATAATTAACAAAAATACTAAAGTTTCCCTCATCATTAATAACATTGGAGGAGTACTTGATCCGGAAATATCCCAATTTTTAAAATAAAATAAAATTTCAATGGTAAAATCTCTTATAATAACATAAGTTGGAAATTTCAGAAATTAATTATAATATATTTAATAGACCTATTTAAATTGGAGATCTTACAAAAACATGCTCTAATAATTCTGAAAGATCTACTTAACCTGATCTTCAAAATTCTAGCAGCAAAATCTCTAACTCTAAGTCTAATTAAAATTAACATCCCACCAACAAAAACAAAAATCAAAAAAAAAATTATTAAATATAATAATATTATGAGTAATTTTTGTATCTCAAAAAGTTAGAAGAATTACATTTAAATAAAAAATTATCTTGTTTTATAAAAAAATAAAATATTATAAAAAATAAAGTAAAAACCCCATGTTTGATAACGCTTTAGGACTCTCTAACAATGAAGCCGCCCCTAGACAGCCCTACATCGAACGATAATTAACCAGGTCCTGGACTTGTACGTTCGGGTCGGTAAGCCACCCAATCAATTGTTGGTATCCGGCCCATGGATTTGTAGGGTTGACATGTCAAGTTATGAGTGACTAGTGGTTTGGAGCCGTTGGATCACCGAACTAACATAGTTGCTTACGCTGCTCCTTTTCATTATTTTTTAATATTTCAATTTTTTTTAACTAACTCGGAATTCTCACCAATTTATTGTAATACTTAATGAACTACGTAATCGATTGGTAAACTGAAAAAATATACGTTATCTTTCACGCACATCTCATTTAAGTCAAAAGTTAAATCCGTGTGATTTCTACGAAAAGTATACTTACAAATCACTCAGGCAAATCATAGGGAATAATATTTTAATGTTATAATATTAAATTAATTTAAGATCCCAGGGATTAGTTGAGGTGCGCAATATCTGACCCAGACACCTTTGGTTACTCAAAAAAAATTAATAATTTAAAGATTAATTATTAACATAAAAATAATTAAAGTAAAATTTAAATAAATTATAATGTATTATGTAAAATAAATATATTTTAAATATATATTACTTAGCATATGGCCTCAATCACTTAAACATAACATTGGACTCCATTTGAAGTGACAAAAAAGTCTTAAAGACGGTGAAAAATTTTAAAAAAACTTTAACAATTATTCACTTTTTATCTCATTACATGAATTACGAATCCACAAATTATCTTAATTTATCTCATTTTATTTTACTTTTGTCACTCCAAACACACCACAAATCTAAATATATTTTTCAATAACTCGTTTCATTTTCAATATATATAGGTTCCGTTTAATTTGTTATAAACTTCTGAAAATTTTTAAAACTTCTCAAATTCTCTAAAAATTATTCACTTTTTATCTTAATGTATGAATTATTAAGTCATAACTTATCTTACTTTTTATTACACCAATCACACCTATAGGGAGGTTGTAGTCACGCTGCGCAGTATAATGCATTTGCCAATGTCGAATGGCAAGTTAGCTAAGGTCCACCAGCAGTAATTTTTTTGAAGAAAAGTAGATACGTAAACTTTAAAAACATGGAAAATGAATAGAATGACTATTTTACAAAAAAAGGACGCATTTGTAGAGATTTACAGAAAAAGGACGTACTTGACGTCCTTTAAATCTCTATAAATCTCGATATATGGATTAAGAGACATTAATTTTTACAAATTTATATAATTTCAGACATACCAAATACCCCCTAAAAAAAAGGACGTCAAGGTTTGGGTGCCGTCACTGCTAGCGTATCGAATCAATTTTGCTACATAAAAAAATAAAAGAAATAAGAAATTAATGTAAACGCAACAAAATTTAACTTGAAAAAATTAAAAAAATTAATAAAAATTTTAAATGAAACTTTGAAAAAAAAATGTCACGTGAAATTTAAACTTTGTTTTAGAGTACCAAAAAAAATACTGAAAAAAGTTAAAAAAATATTAAAAAATTTTAAAAATTATTCATTTTTTATTTCACTGCATGAATTATAAATTCATAACTTATCTCATTTTATTTTATTTTACCTTTTTTTTTTTTGTTATCCTAAACACATTTTTAAATTGCTTAGACTTTCATCCACTTTAATTTTTACATGCGTCGTCATTTAGCCAAGAGTCTTGGAAAAAATATATATATTTATATATACGTGTACTCCAACTTGGTTAAACATTCATTGGATTGGATTTGGAAAAACAATGGGCCCGTTTGGTTTGCAATGATTTGATGAAAATCTTTAAAAATCTCTATAAATCTTTATTAACTTTATATCACATCAACTTTTTTCTCTCACTGCACGCATTACGAACTCTCCCTAAATCACAATTTATCTCAATTTATCTCATTTTTTCTTACTCCAAACAATCCCAAGATCAGTTTACAAATCATAATTGTAACCATGAAAGATTTTGTAGAAAATATTATTTTAGTCGCGCTTGTCATTCTTATAAATATGCAATCCATAGCTCAACAAAAATTTTGGGTTTACCCAACAAACTCAAACCAAATATACTCAGAGCTCCTAGTCACTTTAATGAACAAACTTTTTTAAACGGACAAGATTCTCTACCTTAACAAAGAAACTCTAAATTCACGTTGCTTTAACTTCAATGTAATCTCTCTCTCTCTCTCTCTCTCTCTCTCTCTCATATGCAAACTATCTTGTGAGACATACACATTCAATTTTAACTAGTTTATCAACCTGACATGCAGAGTTTACCAACCCAGAAAAAAGAATTAAAAAAAAAAGAAAAAATCAAACAGCTAAATGAAAGATTGGGGCATTCCGATCTCATGGCGAAAAGCAAAGGAACTTGCTTTTTTTTTTTATATTAATTAATCTCGAAACCAAAAGAAAATAAACAAATAAATGAATTACTACAGAACTTCTCCCTATATAGCTTTCGCACCCGTGCGCGTACAACTTTTCCAGTCAACCCCCATTTTCTTTCTCTTCAAACCAGAGTGAAGCAAGACGAGGTAGCGGGGTCAAACAAAGCAGGGACCAAGAACTTCCTCCCATTAACACCATGCGCATTGTAGCTAGCACCAGTGGTGGGGTCAACCAAGAGGTCCCCTGCGTAGCCCGGGTAAGCTCCCTTGCCGTACACCCCAGGACAAGCCGATGCAGCCTCCAGCGGCGCGTCCGCCGGACCTTGATAGAACCCATTTCCAAATGGGTTCGTGGCGGCTCCGGCCAGGAGGCTAGCCAGGTTGATGACCATGCCATCAAGACCCACGTCGTTGTTGGGTGCGACCAAGGGCCGGCTCTGTGGTCCGTAGATCGGCTGGTGGAACGGCCACGCGCATTGGCCCGGGCACTGAGTCTCCGAGTTGCCGACCCATATGTAGGCGAACTTGTAGGTCTTGCCCTTAATCTGCGCGCCCTTTGATGAGCCGTGAGTCCCGCACCTGCTCATACAGAACCCGTCGACGGTGACGTCGGAAGAGGTCAGAACGACGTTGACGGCGTTTATCTGATCGCCCTTTGTCGCCAACTGTTTGATCTGTGTCTCAGTGAGCGACTTCCCGAGGGAGTAGTTCTCGTCGAGGATTTGCTTACCCATAGAGAGTGAAAGGGATGAGGAGAGTTTTTTGGACTTTGCGAGTTGGTAGTACTTCTCCGTGGTCTTCCACCAGCTGGCAACGGAGGGTTTAATCTGGGATGGGGAATGAGAAGAGGTGAGTGAGGCGAGGAAATCGAAGATTATGGCTCTCTGGGAAGGCTTGAAATTTCCGTACCAGATGAGATTGACGGAGATTTTACCGTAAAGAAGAGGGCCATTGTGGTATTGCAAGAGGGTGCTCGGCTGATCCTGAACCGATTCACTGAGTTTTCTAGAAGCAAGTGAAATATGGAAGAAAGAAATCACCAGAAAAAGTTGGAGGATGAAATGGGTCGAAATCAAAGAAGCCATTTTCTGATTGCAGAGAGAGAGAGAGAGAGAGAGAGAGAGAGGGGCGTGAGAGAGGGGGGCGTAGTAATAGCTGAACTGGTTAATTTGTTTGTGGAAAAGAGGTGTGGGGAGGTGGGTATTTATACAGGTCCAGAAGTGTCACTTGGGTTTTCTGAGAGATTTATTACTAATTTCTTAATTAAAAGAGAATCTGCTAAGAAAGAGACATTTAAATAGAAAGCAGTATTTGAACTCTACCATTAACTTTCCTAAGCTAGAGAGAGAAAGGGGGTGCAACGGCACACTCAAGCGCGTCATATAATTTTCAAATATGGAGAATAGGGCAGTCCTAAAAGTAGAGAATTGAGCAGTGAAGAGTAGGCATCAGTAGTTGGGAATGCATTAAAAATAAAGGAAAAAATATATATTTGTACACACAAAACAACCAAGTTGGGGGGACTAGGAGACGAGGCCTTGCTTTTGTGTTGGGGAAGCAAAGGGGACTCCTTCCTTAGCCAAAAGCAAAAAATATTACAGCTTGGGTACCGCTGGGCCTTTGGACTGACTGGTCATTGGTGGGAGCCTACTAATGTCTATAAACCTCTTTATGGCCAAAATTAGTCGAGATTTACTAACTTTTATTAATTTTTTATATTTTTTTAATCAAAATTTATTTCATATTATTTTTACATTAAATTTTTATATTTTTATTATATTCTTTAATCAAAATTTTATCAATTAAACGCATCAATACACCAGCTCTTGACGTTTTGTGGCCCAGGGCCAGGGTATTTTAGGGTAAAAAGCCAAAGATGAGAGAAGGAGAGAGAAAGAGACGTTGAAGAAAGCTAAACTGGGCAGTACAGGCCGGACTGTGTGCATTGGGACGCGTGGGTGGCGTGTAGAAGAAGCGCAGTTACTAGTCAGTACATGGGCAGAAAAATAAAGTGTGAAAGATGTGGGGAAAATTACTTGCCCAAACAAAAAAAAACTTAAATATTGGCTCCGTTTAGTGTTTTATAAAATAAAATAAAATAAAATTTTATAAATTTTTACAAACATGAACTACAAAATAATAAAATTTATAATTTTCACTCATTACACGAATTACGAAATATTTACTTTTATAATTTTATTTTATTTTATACACTTTTATACAACTCTAAACACACCTATTATGACAATAATGATATATCAAGATTAATTTTTCAGTTAAAATTTAAAATTTTTTTATGTCAAATTTTTTTAATTGCACCACTTATTTGAATCTTATATCTCACTAACAAAATATTTGTAAAGTTTTATAATGACAAATTTATATAAAATCTTAAATTAAATATAACAGATTTAAATGTTTTTAAAATTGAAGAGAATGGAAAATTTATATGTTTCTTAGATTGAAAATTTTTTAAATTGGTAAGTTTTCAAAAGACTATAATCATAATATTGCAATCTAAGTCAAAGATTGAACAGAATAAAATCCTACATAGACTAGGATTCAACTGTGCAAAGAACCAGATAAATCTAGTTTGCATTGCAGGCAGATTGAAGGGATCATGCGGTTTCGCCACATTGGCGCTGAGAGCCTGCAGGATGCGCGAGAGTTCACCTATGTTGAATTCTGGTGCATCACGGATTCTACTAGACCCCACAGCCTAACCAATGAAAGTGCGATAATTCAGGCTATAAAGATTATGAAGATTCTTTCTTCGTTTAGAAAATCTATTTTAAGAAATATATTTATGTATTTGAGTCTTAGTTGGATTAACAACTTTGTAAGTATATATATATATATATATATGCACTCAAGTTTATTGTACAAATATATCAAAAGGACATATTATAGAGTTTTTGTGAGAGAGAATTTTTCTTTTGTGAATTTATAAGTCTTTTCTTTATTTTTTTTATTGAGTCTGTTTACTTTTTGTGCAAAGCATAAAATCCACTTGTAAGGTTTGTCGAGTGATTCGAGCAAGATTAGCGAAAGAATTGGTGCGAATAATTCATAGAGAATTTAAATAGTATCTTATAATCCGTTGATAGTGGGATTTGTAGTAGATGTTTTTTTTTTTTTTTTTCATGTGAGATGCTTTTCTCATTATTCTTTGGTATTATTATGTTTACATTGTGTGTGATTGCTTGGTTCGAAAAATTTTCAATCGGTATCAGAGTAGGTAACGCTATATTCTTGAGTGAGATCAAATCCAAATAAATGAATTCATGTTTTAAAACCCTAAGTGACACCGATATATCAAATCATGAGAATAATGAATCTAGTGAAGAATTTGATGACATTCAAGAAGCCTACGAAGAACTCTTCAAGGAATATAGTAGGCTGAAGAAACAAAGAAAAGCCCAGTATCAAAGGAATAGTATGTTGAAGGATGAGGAGATGCTTTGAAGATTGAGAATGAAAAACTCACAAGCAAATTATCTTCTTTTGAAACTAATAAAAATTCTCAATCTCAAAGTGCAGAAAAGATGAAAGCGAAGCTGGATGAGAGGAATAAAAAACTTTAAAAAAATGAGAAAATTATAGAGAGACACCAAGCAAAGATCAAAGAGCTAGAATGGAAAATAAAACATGATGGTGAAATTCTTAAGAAGATGAACTCCAGTTCAAACGTGTATGATGAAATTTGGAATAAGCAAAGGCCACGTGGAGAGAAATCTGACCTAGGATACACTGAAGAAAAAACCATACTAGTTCACCAGAACCCCTAAAGATTACTCCAAAAGCTAAACCTCCCTATGTTGCAAATCCTACAAAGAGGAGTGTTCCAAAATTTAAACCACAATCATTTTCTCCTTCAAAGGTGAAAGGTACACGATTTTCAAAATCTCACCCTTTTGTACCTATGTGTCACCATTACAGTATCAAAGGTTATATTCGCCCTAACTGTTATAAACTGTACAGTTTCCCTTTGAATTATATGAAAAATTTTTCTAAAAGTCAAAATCCTAGAGTTCTTATGATAAATAGGTTTCAAACTCTTTCTAATTTTTTTGAAAGTAATTTAAAAAATCCACGTCAATTTCAAAAACCTAAAAATCTAAAAATTTCAAATATAAATATGAAAGTTTTCAAAGACAAAATAATTCAAATTTTAATAAAAATCAAAGGCATGAGAAAAATGCCATCACAACTATCTTTCCAAAAACTAAGGTTGTTTGGGTTTGAAAATCTGATTTTTTTCAGTAAGTAAGATAATTTGAATTAAAGAGAGAATAAATTACATAGTCTAGAGAGCATACCTCTCGATATACAAAAAAATAGTTGCTATCTAGTATCTATACAAAAGATAAGGATCTCCCAAATTTTATAAGTTTCAATATTAGCATCTAAAGGTTTAATTTTAATAAATTACATGATCTTAATTCTTACTTTTTGCACAATCTTCTTGACAATCATATGAGCAGAAAATATGATATTTTTACCAAATCTTTAGACGACTTCCAATTTGAATCTCTTAGGAGGTCTTTGGGTATTTGTGCACGTCCCTAATTTTAAAAATAAATAAATAAATAAATAAGGGGACAAGAGTTCATTATTTATTTTGAAGATATTTTATGACTTCTATTTCCTTATATGTTTATCAAAACATTCAGTCAAATAAATAGTGATGAATTACAAATTTGTAATTCCAATTAAATTGAAAAGAAGTGTTTTGATGAATTTTGTCATAATTTTAATGTGCCTCCTTAAACACTTGATTGATTTTGCATATAGCTTTCCCTCTATAGTTCTTGTATTGTTGTTTGATATGTTTAAAAAATATTGAGGAGCCTTCATGATATAAAAAAAAAATAATATCCTATCCTAGAAAGGGCTACCGATGAATCAGTGAGAAACCCTTTAATAGCTTGTTGGTGGTTAAAAGAAAAGTTACCTACCCATAAACATGTAAAAGCCGCCAAGACCTTAAAAATGATATATGATATTAAAAAAAAAAAAAAGAGGAGGATGAAGAAGAAGAAAATTGGCTCTCAATTCATTTGGTGCATCAAATGTAATATCTTGATCTAATGATTTTTTGATGGGAAGCATATATGTTTAATTAGTCATAATCTCACGCATGCACAAACATTTCTTTCGATATTATGACTTAATTCATCTCGTGACGCAAACTTGGAAATTTATTTAGGGAGATGAATTTTTGTTTATCATAAATTTATAATGATTGAATGATAGATTTACATGTTTGAATATAAGTGAATTAAAATTACTTTAATCAAATCATTGCACTTCTTATCATTTTTTGGTATGTTTTGTACTTATTTATCTTAGAAAATAATATTTTTTTGTGAACAAAACTGGCCCTATAAGAATTTTCTAGAGAAGTTCGAGAGAAGGCGTTGGCTATTTTTGATTCATTTTCTTTTTTTCTTTATTATTTTGAGAGTTTGTCAATTCATATAAAAAATGGGGGAGTAGAAAATTTCAAATTCTGTAATTTTATTTTGTGATCCTATAAATTTGGAAAATAAACTTGGAATTTGAACTTGAATATTATGCTATGAATAATGTTATTATAAAATTCTTGCCATATGATGCCTTGATGTGTTTGTTCAAGTGTTGTAAATTTATTTTGAAATTTAATTTAAAATTTGATATAGAATTGTCAAGAGGGAGATTGTAAGGTTTTATAACAATAAATCTATACCACATTTTAAATTAAGTATGACAGATTTGAATGTTTTCTAAATTGAAGAGAAGAGAAGATTTGCATCTTTCCTCAATTGTAGATTTTCCAAATTAGTAAGTTTTCAAAAAATCATAACTACAATATTGTAATTCAAGTCAAAGATTGAACATAATACAATCCTACATAGACTAGGATTCAGCTATGCAAAGAACTAGATAAATCTAGTTCAAGTCGCAGATAGATTGCAGGGAGCATGTAGTTTCGCCACATTGGCGTTGAGAGCCTGTAGGATGCACGAGGGTTCGTCCATATTGATTTTTGACTCAAAATAGATTTCTGTAGACCCCGTAGCCTAACTGATGGGAGCGCGATAGTTCAGGTTATAATGATTATGAAGATACAGTTCTCGTTTAGAAAATTTGTTTTAAGAAATATATCTATGTATTTGAGTTTTAGTTGAAATAGGAATTTGTAAGTTTATATATATGCACTCAAGTTTAATATACAAATATATCAAAAGGGACATATTATAGAATTTTGTGAGAGAGTGAATTTTTCTTTTGTGAGTTTATAAGTCTTTTTCTTATTTTTTATTAAGTCTGTTTACTTTGTGTGTGAACTAGAAAGTCCACTTGTAGGGTTTGTCTAGTAATTCGAACAAGATTAGTGAAAGAATTTGTGCGAGTGATTCATAGAGAATTCAAATATTGTTTTGTAACCCGTTGATAGTGAAATTCGTAATAGAGTTTTTCTTCTTATGAGAGGGTTTTTTCATTATTATCTAGTATTATTTTTTTTACATTGTGTGTGATTGTTTGGTTCAAAAAATTTTTAATATTGGAACAATAATTTTATATTATTTACAATTTATATATTATCTTATAATATTCTTATCTTATTATTCTATCCCTCCTCGATCAAACAATTCCTGTGTAACGTAATTACCAAAAAAAAAAAATATTCCAGTGTAGCGTGTTATCAAGAGCACCAAATGATTTTCTGGAGAAGCGAGTATCCGATGTGAACCATTCCAAAAAAAACCCATACTGATCAACGAGTAACTCGTGAGGAGGATGTGGAGGAAAGAGATGTTCTGACTTTTCTTCTTCATTTGGAAATGGGGACCACGCTGGCCAGCTGGAGCAAGCTTTGACCTGACAGCTTCACTGAGACTATTATAGAGATAAGCCCACCTCAATCGCCCCCAAACTCCAGCTGGCGAGGATCAACCCTTCATTGGATTACTAGCATTTGGGGGGGGGGGGGGGGGAATGCAGGACAGTTCATACGGAGGGTGGTTACCTTGGATTTTATTGGTGAAAGAACTATATGGGGGCTGCTTAGACATCTACAAAATAAAACAAATTTTTATAAATTTATATAAGATTTAATTTTTTTACCCACAACATGAATTACAAAATTAAATCTTTTACAAATTTATATCAAGGCTGCGTTTGGTGTACAAAAAGTTAATAAAAATCTCCGAAAATTTTTAAAAAATTCTATAAAATTTTACACATTCTCGCCTTCTTAAAAATCAAAAAACGATCAATATTTTTTCAAAAAAAGGTCGATAACTAGAATTCGGTTAATCAAATAACAAAAATTTTTTTACCATTCTCATCATGGACTCCCAATTTACCAAAAGACACCCACTTTGATTATTTTTTGTAACATTTTTAAAACCGTTCAAACGGATTGTAGAAATCATTCTGACAGAATTGCGCGGCCAATTTTCGTTCAAACGGTTTCTACAATCCGTTTGAACGGATTGTAGTGTAAAAAAGTTATAACTGCCTAAAATTTTGAATCCATTCGAACGGAAATCTAGTCCATCGGAACGAAATCTTACTATTTATCTCTAAAAAATACGATTTGAGCTGTATGCACCAAACGCAAAAATTTTTCCTAAACCACGTTTTATCTCATTTTTTAGTGCGCTAAATGCAACCTAATTTATATAATTCAAAACACACTCATGAGATATATTTAAAGTGGGGATATTTATGCTTCTCTATTAGTTTTCTTCCCTTCATAATAATTTATGAAAAATATAAATGTGTGGAGTGGAAGAAACTAATGAAACAATACATTTTATTATTTCTCATATATTTAACGTATAAAGTTTTATATGATATATATTTATAAATTTAAATATATTTTATTTTTAAAAGTTAAACATAATTTTTGCAAAAAGATTAAATATTTTAAAACTTTCACAAAATAATATTTATACAATTATATACATTCTCAAATATGATAATTACAATTTTTTTTGGTCTTCTAATTAAATTAATTATTTTCTATTCAATAACATAAACATATGTTTACAAAATCTTAACAGCCTTTGTGATTCGGATTTGGAGAGCTGATAAAACAATCTATGTCAGTTTGGTGACTTGTGGTCAGAGACCGTTGAATTAAAATTTAATAGTTCAAATGTATTTATAATATTTTAGATTAAAAAAGTATGAATGTATCTGAATCGTTACATTTTAATCCAATAACTCACAACCTTAATGTCACTGAGTGACATAGGAATCTACGTTAACCTCCCCCTTTTCTTCTGTTTCTCTTAACTTTGATAATTTCACTAAAATGCATAAATTAAATCAATAAGTTTTTAACAATTTATTTGTAAATCTGAAATGACACATATTTGATTATAGAGTCCATTTTGAAGTCTAATTTTCAAGTAATTTTTCGCTTTTTTTTTTGGTCAAAGTTGGTAAGTAAATTTTTTTTTTTGTGTGTTTAGTAAAATAACTAATAATTTTTAGTAATTTTTAGCATATTTTAGCAATTTCTGTATGTTTAATAAATTTTTGGTAATTTTTGAGTGAAGTAAGTTATTATTGCTGAGTATAAAAGTAACATAATTTAATATTTTGTCAAACACCCATTTGTCAAAAGTTGGTCCATTTGTATTGATTTTAGATCCATCAAATGAAGGCATTATATGTTTCAATTACACTTATACAAATCTTTAATTAATAATTGAAAGAGATATTAGTGGGACTTTATTAAAAAATTTAGCAAATATTTTTGGTTCTCAAATAATAAGAAAAATAGTAGTTAATTAATAATTATATATACATTTATTTTATTTATTGATGTAGCACATATTAGGGTGCATTTGGAGTGACGAAAAATATGATTTGGTAATTTTTTTGCGTCTCGTGCACAGTCACTAAATCATGTTTTTCAAAGCAGAATAGTAAAACTTTTTAATTTTTGTATCATTTTTTTGGAAAGAAAAATCGTCCTAACGATTTTTTTAGATCCGTCGGAACGATTTTATGTTAAAATTTATTAAAAGTCGTTGAAAAGTTTTTGAAATTTATAGAAAGTTATTAAAATTTTGTGAAATGTTATTAGAATTTGTAAAAAAATTATTGGGATATATAAATATATAAATAAATTTATAAAAATTTAATGAAATACGAGAAATGTAAAATGTGTTAAAGAATTTTAAAGATTTCAAAAATTTTCAGACTTTTTCAGTGATTTTTATCGTACCAAAACACTCACTTATTATATAATTTTATATAATAAATATAAAAAAAATTGAGGACTTCGAGAGCAGGCTATCGCAATTGCAATCGTCATCGTATGGCAAACGCACGTAAATTCACGAGCCAAAACAACGAATAACTTGTACTTCCAACAAAGTATCATAAGCCTAAACATTCACGAGGCTAGAGGATAAGATTCTTCAAGTATTTCATGTCAGTACTAATGTTTGATAACACGTCTACTTGCAATGGCCTAAAGCACTGATAGAAGAAAAAGCTCAGCGTGTCTGATGGATGTTTGCACAACTGGACATAGCTGCCTTGTTTCGCGACTCCCTGACATGGGTTTACTCGTAATAGATCAAGTTTGTAGTTGCACGAGTGAGTTTGTCCTTGCGAATCTTAGCATAATCTGACTCATTCAAACTTTTCATAAACTAGGTATGTTTAGTGATGTATAAATTAATATAAATTTTAAAAATTAATTACAATTTTGTAATCCGTATTTTGAGTAAAAAATTTAAAATTTATAAAGATTAATAGAGTTTGAAATTTTTAATAAATCAAATGGCACCACTATGTATAATAAGATATATCTTGGTGTTTCATTACTCAAAATTAACTAAAATTTACTAATTTTTTTATACTTTTTTCTAATCAAATTTTATAACATATTACTTTTACATTAAATTTTTGTATTTTTACTGTACTTTTTGATTAAACTTTTACCAAACAAACACCTTTTTTTTTTACATACACAAACGAAATAATAGGTCAATTGTTCGGGCTCAATTCGGTTAAAATTTAGTTTGAATTCGACCTGACTCCAAGCAAGTTAAATTTAATTTTTTTTAATTGTTTGCTTAAAATTCAAGCAAAACTAAAACCATTAGATATTTATATCGAAAACTCGTAAGTCAATTTGAAAAAAATATATTTTATATTTATAGTTTTTTGAAATGAAAAATATGGCCTCGTTTGGAGAGGTAAAAATCAATAGAAGACTATTAAAAATTACTTTTTGGGTATTTGGCAAAATACTAAATTTTGTCACTTTTCAATGTAATTACAGTAATTTGTTCAACTCAAAAATTATCAAAAATTATTAAAAATTTTACTAAATATTCAAAAATTACAAAAAATTTATTAAAAACTATTATTTGTTACACCAAACATACCAAAGTTTAAACTTCCAAATGATGCGTACATCAGTTTGACATAAATAAACAATATCCTTTTATTTTAGTCGAAGTATTTCAATTTAAATTATAATATTTAAGGCTAAAATAACATCATTTTAAGTAATTTAATTAGAATTAAATTCGAACTTAAATTATTTTTTACTAATCAAGCTTGAATCTATAAAAAAAATTTGGACTCGATTCAATTTCACATATTTACTAAATGGGACTCAAATCTAAACTTTATCTCAAACTCAAACGAAGTACAGATAAATTGAAACCCGACATCACTCGATTTCCCACTTTTTCATTTGACTTCCATTGGTAGTAGCTACAAGTTATGAATAACGAAAGCAGTACTCTCTAACTCGTATTCCATATGTTTAGCAACCATTGGTCATTTTTGGATCAAAGAAACAGTCGCTACCTTTAGTTTTGTCATCATACTGTAAATTTCCATGTAGCACTATTGGACCATATATATATATATATATATATATATTCATTTTTTTATTTACTTTAATTTGCGGGTCTATAATGTTCTTTTGTTGGACCTTTGAATTCATAAGATCGATCCAAATATTGTTGGGGTTTGTCTCTAGTATAGGTTAATGTGTCTCCGTCTCGATTTTTGCAGCCATGAGCTAGCTATATGTTCATGCATTGATATTTCCGATGTTTAAGTGCAAAAAAAAAAAAAAAAAAAAAAAAAATCTAAACAAGAAGTTTACTAGAATGCCATTGTTCAATAAAATAAGGTGCATGATGAGGGGGACAAAGTCATGGGTGCATGTGATTAGGAGACCAAAGGAATATAGTTAGGTCTCTGTGTATCTTGTTCCCTTTCATTCTAGCTGCATGCCGCCATTGTAAAGCATTAACCCATTAATTACGATTCAGAGGATGAAAGCATAGCCTAGTGGGATGTCACAAAGTTTGAAACCTTCCCCGTGGGTGATGATCACATAATATATAAAAAAAAGCTATAGGGACTGTTCGAACATGCTTTAAAAAAAAATTTGAAACTTTTTGTATAAAACTGACACATTACATTTTAATGATCTAATTGAATATTTATTCCCTCACCTTTAGTTAAGGGGGCGTTTGGAGGCTCAAAAAACTCAAAAAAAAAATTAAAAGATGGGATTGATATAATGTAAAAATGAAAGATAACAAAATTTGATTGGAGAGATTTGAAAATTTTTGAAATTTTTGAGTTTTTTTGAATGTCCAAACGCACTTTAAGTCGACAGTTGGCTTGAGAATCATATTCAAACATTAGTAAGCATTTGGTAACACAATAAATTGATCAGCTGAACTTTTTTTTTTTAATTGTTAAATATCATTTAACTCTCTTTTTAAATAAAACACTCTATCACCAAGGATAAAAATATTAACAAACAAAGTTGCAATAAATTTTTTTTTTAATTTTTATTTATTTATTTTTTTGTTACCAACCAAGCG
Organism: Vitellaria paradoxa; assembly: GCA_019916065.1. Lineage (NCBI taxonomy): Eukaryota > Viridiplantae > Streptophyta > Magnoliopsida > Ericales > Sapotaceae > Vitellaria > Vitellaria paradoxa. The sequence continues at coordinate 10,043,689 of CM034239.1, forward strand.
TTAGAGTCCATTTCTCCTGCTCATCACCTCATGATTATGTGATTTAAAGGTTATTAAAAAGGAAAAGAAAAAGAAAAATAATTAACTACCAGTACTATATGTGTAGATAAATATCAATGACCGGAAGTTTTTCAAACTCTAGACATCCCTAACACTTAATAACACCATGATCATGATTCCGGATGCTATGCGTTAAATTGTGTCACCTCGAGAAGGAGCATACCAATGTTTATATTTGGTCAAGGTTGCTAATCAGTTTTAATTATATAGCAATGACCATGAGCAAATTATAAAACATTTTAATTGGGAGTCTCTGGCAGTTGCAGACAACGAACTAAGCTCAATCAGATAATAATGGTTTCTGCAAGCAATCAACGCGGCATATTATATATATATATATATATATATCCACACTATGGCGTCTTCAAAAATTATTGGTCGCATTTAACGGAATTCAGTAGTCATAAACATGCATGTGCATGTCCAACCCCATCCCTCCCTCGACCTGAGGAGGGTGCGAAAGGAATGGCTGAGATCGTTACGCTGATGCGCCCTTACTTCAATTTTTCACTTCATTTTTTATCGATTCTATCCACTGAACTAAGAAATAATGCATAATTAAGTCCGTAAATAAGTCCCTAAATTTATAACTAATTTACAAATATATCATTATACTTCAATTTGTAACAATTTTATTCATGAACCATAGAATAATATATAAATAAACTCATAAACTTATACCCAGCATATATATATATATATGCTCTTACAGCTATTTAATATGTAACAATTCAATCCTTTTAAAAAAAATTTAGACAAAACATTGACGACAAAAAAATTTTTATTATATCAGTTTGACATAGGCAGCGGGAGAAAATTACCGCTTGAGTGCTTGATAATTTCAACTCTCGTGCAATCGAATCACTATTAATAAATATTTGTTAGAATTTTGATTACAAAAAATTGAGGATTGCTAAACACTAGGGGAAAAAATTATTATTTGGCTGAATGATTTTTATTTTCTGTGTTTTTATTTCTTTGTTTGTTTGTCTTTTTTTTTTTTTTTTTTTTTAAGTGAGCCCACATCCCCATTTTTATGGTCATGCATCGTGCATCGTGGATGTATTTGTATATCAAGTATAAGTTAAGGAAACTTATTTATGCACATTCATTGGTTTGATATAGAATTATTACAAATTGAATTATAGTGGTATTTATACACTAGATATAAACTGGTCCTCTCTATTCTCTACATTTTCCTTTAATTCACAGCCCCCCAAATAAGATAAATATTTTCATCCCCTTTAATTCCCTCCTCTCTCTCTCTCTCTCTCTCCAAAAGAAAGGCTAAAAGAGTTTATTGTTTGATGTGATCAAAAAACTATACCAAAGAGCTACAGATTAGTTCTCTCCCGTTACTCACATATACCAAAAAAAAAATAATAATTACTCTTTTTAAATACTCCACTTTTCAATATATCAAAGTTGGTCTTAAATTCGTGACTTTTCTCCACGGATAAGGCAAATGATACTGTTATAGCATAATGTTTTAATTAATATAAAATAACGTATAATGTACATAGTGAAAGCATTTTGCTCTGTTAAAATATAACACTGGTGTTATAATTAGAACACGAGCTATTTGTCCTTGTGGCAGTAGCTCCTACTAATTGACATGAGTAGCTTTTGACCACCAACTGGACCACTGCCTACCTATTCTTTACCATGCACGGTGCTTGCATCGACAAGCAGCTCACGAGAGAGCAGACAGGGCGTACTACCCATATAGTGGAAAAAGGACGGAGCATCTATATGTTTATACTAGCAATTGTCCGTGCCTGACGGCACAGAAATATAATTTAATATGTAAATAATTCAAATTTAAATTTATAAAGTAAAGTTGAATTTTGAATTTGAAATTTTGAAATTTTGAATTTGAATTATTTACAAAGTCTTTAAATAACTCAAATTTTTATTTTTTTAAAATTTTGAATTTGAGCTATTTTCAACTATTGAATTTGTTAAATGGTCAGAATTATTTTTTTCTCCCTCTTCTCATATGTTTTTAATATTTTTATATAAAAGATTTTAAATTAATATTTTAAAAAATGTGATAATGTTTATAATAAATAATAAAATTTTATACTTTAATCTTTTTTGATTAATGATTTTTATTTTTATAAGTTATTTTTATACTTTTTTTAATGTAAGTTTGCTTTATAAATTTAAATTTGAGTTATTTATATGTTAAATTATATTTTTGTTCCTTCAGGCACGGGTAATTGCTAGTGATACAATAAAATTAGACAAAGTGTTAAAATTAACAAAATGTTTGTAATAGAAAATATAAAGTGAAAAGATTTTTTTATTACATTTTTCCATTTAAGTTTACATTTTTTTGAAAACAAAAAAATATAAATAGATTTAACAAATATTGTTTAGTATTATAAACAAAAAAATATAAATAGTTTATAAAAATTTATAAACATAAATAGAAATTTTAATTTAAATGTTTAATTTTAATAAAATTTTAAAGAGTATTAAAATCTAAATATATAATTAAAAAAATTAATTGACTTTGTGCATTAGATATCCATCTATTGTTTAGTATTATCATATTTTTTTAAATATTAATTTAAAAAAATTATATTTTTGTGCCTTTAATAATATTAAAATTATAAAAATTAAAATTAAATTAAAATTAAAATATTTGTTTAAATAAAAATAATAAAAAATTATTTGTCTTTCCATTTTTTTCTCTTTCTTGCAAAGAAATATTTATAAAGTAAACGTACATAAAAAAAATTGTATAAATAACCTGTAAAAATAAAAATTATTAATTAAAAGATATCACATTTTGAAAAATATTAATGTAATAATATTTGTAATAAATAATAAAATCTTACATTTTTTGATTAGTGATTTTTATTTTTATAAGTTATTTTTATAATTTTTCATATAAATTAAAAAATTTACATTTAAGTTATTTATAAATTAAATTATATTTTTATACTTTTATTTAAATTTAAAATTTATATTTTAAATTTTAAAATTAAAATATTATTTTAAATACAAAATATTTTTTTTATCTTGAAAATCTCCTTTTTTTGGCCTTGAAACCCTCACCCGCTCCAACCCAATCCTTCTCTTTCACTCACTCTCTCTCTCCCCTGCATCCGGCCCCACCCCCTCTCCCCCTCTGTCTCACTCACTCTCTCTCCCCTGCACCCCGCCTACTCCTTCTGCCACTCCCACTCTCTCTCTCCCCTACACCCCCTGGCCCCACCCCCTCTCCCCTAACCCTCACGCTGCACAGCCCTCTCTTTCTCTCTCTCTCTCTCTCTCTCATATGTTGACACATACGCAAGTGTCCAATCAATGAATTAAATTGTAATATAAATATATTCACCCACTTTAAGTATGGGAATTCCTCTCTTTCCAGCTGCAAGATGAATCTAAAATCTTGGAATAGCCCCAGAACCCTCAGGTGCAATGCACCCACCGTACACATATGACGTACAGAATGCACACATTAAGGCAATGCTATTATTAAAAAAACGAAAGAAAAAGACAAAAAGTTCAGGATTCAAGAGAACTCACGCGTGAAAAATGTGAGACAACCTAAAAAACAGCTTACTTACCAAAAAAACAAACCTAAAAAACAGCTTCACACACCGGCAACCCCAATCTCCATTCTTTAAGCCCTCTAATACAAAAAGGGGAGTATAATATTGAGATTGATGTCAGTTCTATAACATCAATATCAGAATTATTAAATTAAAATTTAATTATTAAAATGTATTTATACATTCTTTTAACTTAAAATATATATATATATATATATAAATTTTTAAATTTTAATTTAACGATTCTCACCTTACAGTAGCGCGGTCAGGCATTACTTTAGAGATCAGCCCCCAAATCCACCTATACCTCCAAATTTCATATCACCCAATTGGCAGCAAAATCGATGAGTGCATCGACAACAAATAAATAACTTTTATCGAAAGCTGTTGCTCCGTTGTTAGTTCTTTCCCTTTCACCTTGTCTTTCAAGTTCTCTTGATCTCTGTCTATTTTACCATGTGTTTATTTGAGAAGTAACGTGCGTATGTTCCCTTATCCTCCCCACCCCACTTCAGTTCATGCACCAAAATATATATTTTCACTCTCTTACCATAACTCACAGAATACACGCGCCTCTCCCCCACCCACCCACCTGCAGCCACAAAGTTCTAGGGACGTTTGGTACTCAGATTCTTTTTGATCAACTTTTATAAATTTTTATCAAATTTTTTAACTTTTATTTATTCTCATTTTTAGTATGTTTAATTTGGAACTTTAAGGTTTTGTTTGGTTTAAACAAAACTTTCCTAACAGTTTTTTTTTTTGTAATTTTTTTCATTTTATATGAGTTTTTATCAAAATTTGATTTGCTTTTTAAAAGATATAATTTTTATTTGTATTAATTACATTCATAAAAAAAATTAAAAAAATTCACATTCATTTGAGTGAAAATGAGAAAAAAAAAGTAAAAAAAAAATTTTTTTGGTTATTTTTTGGTCAAATAGATAGCTTTATCCAAACGGATGTAAATTTTTTAATTTTCTTTTTTTACAAATACGATTAACACACTTAAAAGTAACAGTTCCTAAAAAGAAAATCAAATTTAGTAAAAAAAACAATATGAGAAGGAAAAAAAATTACCAAAAAACTAATTTTTTTTTTTTAACCAAATCAACCCTAAATTTTATCAATTTTTATTAAATTTTTTTAACTTTTTAATAATTTTTCTAATAAGAATCATTTGAACCGGTAAGTGAGGCATTGGAGTCGATGGTTTTGTCGTCAATATAGCCAGTCTTTTGGCCGGAACCATAACGAACGTTATCGGGAACGGCTACTTCCAGGGTTCGGCTGACGCGCCGCTGGAGGCGGCTCCGGCTTTGGAAATACTAAACGCAGTCAATCTTTGATTTTTTTTTTTCATATTTAAAAAAAAAAAAGCATTATTCATTACCGGAAAGAATAGAGAGAGTAGAAAAAAGTTGATTAATTTAGCATCTTCCTCTCACGTTTGGTGATAGTTATGTAGATGTATTATGTATATCTATTATCTATTATACAAAACAGCTCAAATTTTGGATGTAATATTTATGTATGTGTCAAATGGAGAGAGGCATGGGAGCCACGACTGACAAGAGAGAGGGGAAGAGTTTGTGTGGGGGGGGGGGTGAGGTAGGGCAGAGATTGGGGATGGGGGTGGGGCCACACCGGCAGAAAGTGGAAATGGGGTGGGCCACGCGAGGGTTGAGGTTAGGAGGTGTGGAGTGGGTTTGTTAAAAAATTGGGATTTTTTTAAGATAAATTAAAATTTTTTAAATAAGAATAATTAATTTATTATTATAATTAATTTTAAATAATTTAAATTTGGTTCGAATTATTTTTTTCCTCTCACTTTAATTGTCTTTTCGATCATTTTACAAAAAATACATTCTTATTTTTCTCTCTAATTTAGATTTTTTTTTAAACATATACTTTAGTTGAGGTGAGTTTGCTGGGAGGTTGGGCTTTTTTTTAAGGTAAATTAAATATAAATGAGTAAATAAGAATAATTAATTAACTATATAATAACTAATAATTAATTTTAAATACATATACTTTTACACTATTAATTTTAAATAATTTAAATTGGTATATTTTTAACTGTTATTTAATGGTCAGGATTTTTTTCCTCCCACTTTAGTTATCTTTTCCATCACTTTACAAAAAAAATACACTCTTATTTTTCTCTTCAACATATCAACACCAACACCATTAGAAAACTGAATTTTTTTAAATACATAGAAATTAGAATAATTAATTTATTATATAATAATTAATTTTAAATAATTTAAATTTTTATATTTTTAACTGCTAAATTTATTTATTGATCAGAATTATTTTTTTCTCTTCACTTTAATTATTACTTGACAGATTTTAATTAAAGGAGTGTTTGGTTGGTTATAGTTTGATTAAAAGATACAGTAAAAATAGATTTTATTAAAAAAGTTAAAAATTGATAATTTTTAATTAATTTTTATCAATCAAAGAGGCCATAAATGATAAAATAAATACAAAATAAATAAATAAGATTTTTTTGGTAAGCAAAATAAGAATAATTATACAATGGATAGTTTCACTTTTATACTATTTGTGTTATCTCTCTGTAGTAGTAAGAAAAATCTAGGACGAGTGTGTGGTTGGAGAAAAAAGTAATAATAGCACAAAAATTTTAATGAAAAACAATAATAGTAAAAATTGATAATTTTGATAATTAAACATCCGAAATCAATTTAAATTTTATAAATAACAGTTTACTATATTTTATATTATTTATTTTTTCATCATATATTTTACGGTCTCTCAATTTTCAACCGTGGTCAAATATTTTAAAAAAATATACTAATTAAATAGCAACACGGAATAAACTTTATTAACAACATACCAACACCATTAGAAAGCTGAATTTTTATAAATACATAGAAATTAGAATAATTAATTTATTATATAATAAATAATAATTAATTTTAAATAATTTAAATTTTTATATTTTTAACTGCTGAATTTATTTATTGGTCAGAATTATTTTTCCTTTCCACTTTAATTATTTTTCGGTCACTTTACATAAAAATATGCTCTTATTTTTCTCTCCATTTTAGATTTTTTATATATGTTTTTAAAATATTTTTTATATGAATGGATATTAAATAAAGTTAACTAAGTTTTAAAAAAATAATATTTAAAATTTAATTTGATTGTACTTAATTTAAAAATTAAAAATAATATTCATTTAATTTATTTAGTTGATTTGATAATTGTGTACGTGGTGTGGGGAAAGACAGATGTTGGGGAGAACGGCATTTTTTCTTTTCTCGAGACAAGAAGGGGTGCCATGCAAAAAATATTGATGCATTAAAAATTTATTTTAATTACAAATATAAATTTGAGTTCTGTACAAGTCAAATTATGCTTTTGTGTCATTGGCACGGGTAATACATAGTGTTTGTAATAAATAATAAAATTTTATACTTTAATTTCTTTTGATTGATGATTTTTATTTTTATAGGTTATTTTTACACTTTTTTTAATGTAAGTTTACTTTATAAATTTAAATTTTAGTTATTTACACGTTAAATTATATTTCTGTGCCTTCAGGCATAGGCAATTGCTAGTATATAAATAACGAGTATTATGTTCTCGTGTTTACTAAGTTAATAAAATATGTTCAATTAATTTAACTTCTTGAAATATTTATTTTTAACAAAAATTAATTTTAATAAATAATATAATTCATAATAAATTATTATTTTATTATTAAAATTAATTTAATTTAGTAAAATAAATTAATCTAATATTTAATTCTAATAATATATTATTTTTAAAAATACTTTTAATTTAATAAAATATTTAAAAAATATTTTAATATAATGTGACAAAAATTGACAAAATATTTTGTTTAGGGCATAAAATTGACAAAGTTGATAAAAAAAAAAAACAAAAAACAGAGTGAAAATATGATTTTTTTGGTTTATATTTTGGATCTAAATTTAAAAATATATATATATTTTGGCAATAAAAAAATTAAAACACATTTACCAATCACATTTTTTTTGGTTAGTTTTCTAAAATTTATAAACATAAATAAGAAAATAATAAACTTAAATGTTACCAAACGGGGTCATATTCCCCCTTACTTGTTTTACCACAAACTGGGAGTCACTTCGTACCACCACTTGATCGGCCCCCATCTTTCGAGCTATTCGGAGTCCTATTAACAGAGCTTCATACTCAACCTCATTGTTGGAAGCCGGGAAGTTAAACCGCAGGGCATATTCAGCCTTCCAGCCATCCGGGGATATCAACACAATTCCCGCTCCACTAGATTCAGGAGTCGACGATCCATTTATGTATAATACCCAAATGGTTCTTTCTTAAGGCACGCTTTCAGCGGTGGTAAATTCAGCAATAAAATCTACTAGCGTTTGCCTTTTTATGGCCAATCGCGGTCGGTATTGTATGTCGAACTGGCCAAATTCGATGGACCATTTCACCAACCTCCCTGAGGTCTCCGGTTTATGCAACACATTCTTCAAGGGCTGGTCGGTCAGAACTATGATGGTATGAGCCTAGAAGTAGGCCCTAAGACGCCGGGCCGCTGTCACTAGGGTGAATGCAAATAATTCCATTCTCGGGTATCTTTCTTCGGCCCCCCTCAGCACTCGGCTCGTGTAATACACAAGTTTCTGAATCCCCTCTTCCTCTTTAACCAACGCCGAGCTCACTGCCGTCTGGGATACTGCTAGATACAAATATAATTCTTATCCGAGGGTGGTTCGACTAGGCAGAGGGATCGTCCCTAGGTAATCCTTTAGCTGTCCAAAGGCATCTTCGCATTCAGCTGTCCATTCAAACGCCTTTCTTAGGATTCTGAAAAACGGGAGGCACCTATCCGAAGACCTTGATATGAACCTATTTAGTGCGGCTATACACCTAGTGAGCCTCTCAACGTCCTTTGTTGTCCGCGGAGCCTGCATCTCCATGATAGCTCGGACTTTCTCTGGATTCGCCTCGATCCCTCTGTTGGATACCATGAATCCCAAGAATTTTTCAGATGCCACTTCAAAAGCGCACTTCATCGGATTTAGCTTCATTCGAAACCTTTGGAGAGTGTTGAACGTTTCCTCCAGGTCAGCCACATGATCTAGGACTCGTTTGCTCTTTACCAGCATGTCGTCGACATAAACTTCCATATTACGCTCTATCTGCGATTTGAACATTAGATTGACTAACCTTTGATATGTTACACCGGTATTTTTCAGCCCAAAGGGCATGACATCATAGCAGTACAGTCCCCTATTGGTGATAAAGGCCGTGTGCTCCCGGTCTTGCTTGGCCATCTGAATTTGATTGTATCCTGAAAAGGCATCCATAAATGATAATACCTGATGCACGGTGGTCGAGTTTACCAAGGAATCTATTGCAGGCAAAGGAAAGCTATCCTCGGGGCAAGCCTTATTCAGCTCAGAGAAGTCCACACACATTCGCATTTTCCATTAGATTTCTTAACCAACACTGTATTAGACAACCAGGAAGGGTACAAGACTTCGCTAATAAACCCTGCTCTTACTAACTTCGACACTTCGTCTGCTATGGCTTCATTTCGTTCAGGAGCGAAGACTGTCCTTTTTTGCTTGACAGGCCGTGCTCCTGGTAAAATATTGAGGTGGTGAGTCATTACATTCGGATCTATCCCTGGCATATCTTCGTGGGACCAAGCAAATATGTTTGCGTTCTTCCTCAGAAATTGCCTGAGCTCCTCCTTCTGTTCTTCCTCAGCCGATGCTCCAATCTTAACTGTTCTTCCGAGGCCAGGTTCATCTACAATGACATCCTCCAAGTCATCTGCCGGCTTACCCTTTTCTCAGTTCTTCCTCATCCCTTACATCCAATTCTTCCACCACGAGTGCTTCTCGGTCTGCATTACCCTTGAGAGACGAGACATAGCATTCCCAGGCAGTTCTCTGATTGCCCTTTGCATAGCCAACTCCATGTTCGGTGGGGAACTTGACTCTAAGGTGGTAAGTCAAGGTGATAGCCCTTAATTGGTTCAACGCCCCTCGACCCAATATAACGTTGTAAGCGGAGGGGCAATCGATAACCAAGAAATTTATAATTTTTGTCGCTTGGGCCGGTTCGGTTCCGAGGGTGACCGGGAGCGTAATCGCCCCGATCGGCTCGACTCGATCCCCTGCAAAGCCGATCAGCGGGGAAAGAACTGGGTTAAGCTTATCCCTTCCAATCCCCATTTTTTCAAACCCGTCCCAGTAGAGAATGTCAGCTAAGCTCCCGCTGTCAACCAATATTTGCCATATCTGGTAGTTGGCTATTATCACGGATATCACCAACGGATCATCGTGCGGATGGTTTAGCTCAGAGGCCTCATCCTCCGTAAAGATGATGGGGTCCACCTCCAACTTTGCTCTTTTCACTGGGGTCATAACCGTCACCTCTTCATTTTTTCTGAGGGCGTAGGTGTGTTTTTTCCTAGCCGAGGAGGATTCACCTCCTCTTGTGAATCCTCCTGCTATTACTCGGATTTCGCCGACAAGCTGTTGAGCTTGCTGCCCTCTAATCGGACTCCTCTGAGGGCTTTTAGGCTGGTCTCTTGTGCCTCGTCGATTATCCCTATGTCCCACTACAAAGCCATTGTACTTCCCCTTCCTGATCAGGTCTTCAACTAACCTCCGTAAGTCAAAACACTCCTTCGTGTTGTGACCATGATCCCTGTGATATAAACAGTACTTGGTTTGATTCCGTGACCCAGAAGGGGCCCTCATCTTTTTGGGCCATCTGAACTCAGGGTCACTCCTGATAGCATAGAAGACCTGCTCCATGCGTGAGTTCAATGGTATGAAATCTTTTGCTTCCCTAGTGAATCGGTCTCTTTTATCTCTTGCTCGGTTCTCTGGGCGAAGGATCCGTGGAATTTTTGCCTCGCGGTCCTTTCCCAGATCTAGCTGCTGCATTTTCTCCGGTCGGGATGTTGCCGCTTTCTCATCTCTTTGAGCCCTCATCACATCCTCAGCGTTAATGTGTTTTTGAGCTCTTAGTAGCAACTCGGCCATGTTCTCTGGAGGCCTTTTAGCCAAAGAGAAGGTGAATCGTCCCGGCTTGAGGCCACTCATGACATCAGCTTCATCGACGCTCAGCATCTCCTGATTGAAGCGATTCACATATTCTCGTAATGCTTCATCATTTCCTTACTTTACAGTCAACAAATGGGCCAGTGGCTTCCTATGCCTCTGTCCTTCGATGAAGTGAGAAACAAACTGCTTACTGAGCTGTTTGAAATTCTACACCGTCCCGGGCTTAATCCTATTATACCAGGCCCGAGCTGGCCCCCTTAAGGTAATTGAAAATGCTCGGCATTTGATCTCATCGGGTACTGCGTGAAGGTGCATAGCTAAGTTGTACATATCCAAATGATCCAGCGGATCTTTTGACCCGTCATAGGGCTCGACCGATGGCATCTTAAATTTGGGGGGTAGGGGGAATTCCATGACCACTGGAACGAAAGGAGTTCCCGTTCTATCAATAATGTCGTACACTACATTAGGGCTTCTGACAGCTGCTACTGCCCCAGCTATCTGGGCTTGCATGGCCCTGGACCTTTGCTCGACCATTCCGACGTCGTCCGCCCAGCTCTGTCCCTCCGCGGCGAGACTGTGAGGTGTTTCACTGTGATTCTCATCGTTGACCGCCACGCCATCTCGCTGTGAGAGATCAAGCCTGCCATTATTCTCTCCTATAATTCCTCCTCCACCCTCATTATGGATTGCTCCGCCATTGACCGAGCCGTTGAATGGATCCTGCTGTTGTGCGCGTGGGGGTGGATTTTGGGCCAAGCGATTGACTTGCTCCATAATCGCTTGCAGTGTGGCCGCCATTCCTTCAAACTGTCTTTCCATCGCCGTAATTCGATCATGTCCCACGTCTCGATTCTCCATGGACGATTCCGACTCCTCTTGCCGGGTGTGAATGCAAGACCTGATGTGGACCCTGAAAGGATAAAGTGAAGACCAAGTCCCCGATTCCCACAGACGGCGCCAACTGATGATCACAAAACTTCGTGGCCGTAACCGGGTTGCTGATTTCGGATCCTTTGACTATGGTTGAACGCCTCGATCCTTAGAACACCGGTGTGGTGCCTACCAAGTCACTTTTGACGATCAAGTTAGTAAATAACTCCGGGCCAAATTAAGCCTCAATCAATTAGGGTTAATGCCTCTTACCTTCGTCTTGTGACCTCCCTCCCATTTTGTGGTCTTCCTTCCCCTTTTTTTGGGATAGAGATTGAGAACCTCCTCCCTGATTTCCCGCTATTGCCTTGTTTGAATAATTAAAATATTCTTTTCTGATTTTCTCCACGCGAAGTTCGCCTTGTGAATAAAGGAAATCTTGTAGGAGTATCTTCATACGTCTGCGATCCTCATTTTTCACCAACTGTTTAACCGATCATGGGCTGGTCCGAGCTCAAGACGACCGGTCAGTCATCCGAACCTGGACTGACCTCAATGGGTCGACAGTCTACCCATCATGAGGCTGACCCGAGGACAATTGGGTCATTTTTACCAAGCACGAGAATTCTCCTCATCAGTGCTTATCAAAAATTTATTGGAGGAGAGACCAAAACACATATAATAACTCCGAAGGCCTAAAATTTTAGAAAAAAAATTAAAATATATGAAGTATCACAATTTTTTCGATTTAAACTTTTTTTGCCTAAAGTTTCAACTATATAAAAAAACTTAATACTAATTTTGTTTAGAGTATCGTAACTATGGATTATTACTAGTCTTTATAATAAAGTAAGATGGTTTTTTTAAAATATTTCTCTCATAAACTAAAATCTAACAATTAAGAATTATTTTTGTTTCATTCAACGATTGAGATTATTTTTATATTTTTAATTTCCTGTTCAAATCTTATTTTAGTGAATCCCACTGCCATTTATCTTATAAAATGGTTTGCGTATTTTAAATTTATCGTATTTCAAGGGTGTAGATCATATGAAAATTAAAACAACCAATTTAAATTCCGCTCATTTATGGTCTATAGAAAATTGAACCTTCCAAATTAAAGTATCATAATTTACGTTTTTTTTATAATACTTATCAAAAATTAATTAGAGAGAGAGATATCAAAACATATGTAGTAGTTGTTAGGTTCTAAAATTTTGAAAAAAATTAAAATGCATATATTATTATAATTTTTTTGATTTGAATTTTTTGTTCAAAATTTCAACTATATAAGAAATTTTATACTAATTTTGTTTAGAATGCCATATGTACGAATTATTACTAATTATTATACAAGTAGTGAAACTTAAAAATCAATAAAACCAACTTTTAATGAAACTTTTTAATTTCTTCCATCACTACCTTCTAGTTGCAACAACTTCCCACGACATAAAAGAGGTGTATAAATAATTTTAAAATTCTATAATTATTTAAGTAATTTTCCTCTTGTACTATTTTATTTTCCTTATGTCCCTTAACTTTTTATTATTTTTTTCTTTTCAAAATACCTTTTAATTAATATTATTTGATGTACATGTTTCAATATTTTTAATTTTTAATTAACTTTTTTGTCAACTTAGAAAAAAAAATTTTAAATGAGAACAATAATAAATTCTAAAATTAATGGTTGTTTCTCCCCCACTTACACAAACTGTGTATTCATCTCTATTATATTATAGTGGCGGCTCCATGGTTTTGTTAATAATTACTAGAGATCTTCGATATGTTAATATATGATTAGAAATATCTACTATATTGAAATATAATTTTATTTAAATTTTATTTATTTCAAATTTACGATTATTTAAAGGAAGCTTAAAATTTTTGAAAACATTTAATATCCTTATAAAGCCAATTTCCCTTTATTTTCTTTAATAAAATGTTGAAAAACAAAACTACAAAATTATGAACATGGGATCAATTGAAATGAGTAATCTATACCTAGGGCCGGTTTGGAGCTCCAAAAAATATTAAAAATTTTTGAAAAATTTCTAAAATTCTCTATAATTTTTTTTTCAGTCCGAATTGCGCAAATATCTATAAATTTAAATATTTATACAAATCTCAATAAATGTTTACAAATCCTAATAAATATTTTACAAATCTCAATAGCATTTTTATAAATTTTAAAAAGTTTTGATAAAAAAGTTAAAAAATTTTTACCCAAATCCGTGATTTGTAATTTATACTCCAAACATTAAAAAATAACCAAATCATATTTTATCTCAATTTTTACAACTTCAAACGAGCCCCTAATTTGTAAAGCATACTAATGCTATAGGGATGTAGAAACACTTAATGTGTAGTTACCGATCCCTTAATTTGTAATTCAATAAGGGGTGTAAACGTAAAATGATGTGATAATTAAAAATTTTTAAATTTGTAAAATGACTTAAGTAGGAGTAATATTTAGAACATGTTTGATTTAAAAACTTAAACTTTATGAGACATTGAATAGTATTTTAAAAAATTTAAAATTTATCACCAAAATTGAGACTTCTTTAAATTTTAGACTTCATCAATTGCCCTAAAGTTGGCGTTATATCTAATAGTATAGATATTAAAAAAATAATCTTATTTAATTTTTTTTATTTTTTTAAACTGAAACTATTTAATGTTTCTTAAATATTCATTTGCCCACTAAAAACAACTCTTTGATTAAAGGGATATGGGGGTGAAATTAAATTTTAAATGCTGTGAGTTAAATTATATCCCTTGCTGGCCTTTTGATCATTCACACGATGGCATATCCCTCGGGTGGTATATCACTCAAAACGGGAATACTGATACCACCTGTATCTCAAGATTAATTTCTTTAATATATGACACTACCTACATATCAAGATTAATTTCTTTAATCATTCACTATTTATTTAAATATCATTATTTATTATTTAAGATAAAAATTTCAATTCTTTTAATTATAAATTATTTTTTAATTAAAAAATTGTTTAAAAAAAACTTAAGTATATTTCTATTTCGCAGACAGGAAGTGTGCATTATAAAACCATTGGGGGAACCCATTTAGGGCAACCAAAAAGTCCATCTCCAGTGGGAGCCCAAATCTGGCCCAACCTTAGCCTCATCAAGGAATGCACAGGCCGGCCCTAGAAATGTGCGGGTCGGGCTGGGGATGAAGCAGCTGGACTGATGATCAGGCCCTGGGCCCATAAATTTTAAATATTTTTTTTCCATACCCATTTCTCAAGTATACATACAGTTTTATATTTTACAAAATCTATAGTTGATAAATTCAAACAATTAAAAAATTCATAACTACTAGCCTACTAAAAAATGAACCACTACAAATTTTAGGCAGCAAGGTTCAATATGTTCAGTAAGATTCAATATATTCAATCTCCGCGGTGAATTTTCCAATTTGTTTGCCCTAAATTTTAGAATTAATCACCAAAAACAGAGAAACAATCCTGAACGTTGATAATTTTATTTAATTAAAGATGCAAATGCTCATATACTAAATTATTATTGAATACAGTTTGAAAAAATTATTATTAAATAAAAAATAACCTAAACTCTGATTAATAACTAAACTAGAAAACGACAGTATCCTTGAAATTTACTAAAATTGATAAATATGGGACGGTGGAAGGATCATGAAGAGAAAGGAAAGTTAATTGGCACAAAATTAATGATGATGAATTCTGATTTCTATTCTAACCGCAATTGCCGAAATAAAAATTACCCAAAAAAAAAAAAAGGGACAATTATTCAATCTTGAAAGCAACTACCAAAACGTCCTTAAGTGTCCGAATCAAGATGAACTTTTACATATTTTGTCCTGGGCTGCGTGTTCTACTTCGTCAACTTTTTTAATTGATGGTTAATATCCACCTTGTTATAAGTTGATTTTTGGATAATGTATTTGAGCTATTAAATGCAAAGTATACATAAAGTATATACTTTATGATGAAGCTATTTTTTCGTGGTCTTTGATCCAAGTCTCCGTGAATTTGATCTGCAAGAAAAAATGGAGATCTGTCCGCTTTGAATACCGGTGTGGTGTCCGCCAAAAAATCTTCTATACTTAAGTTAGCAAAGACTCCCTAATAATCATGACAGAGTTTTTTTTTTTTTTTTTTTACATATAAAGAGAGAGAGAGAGCTCTACTTCTATATAGATAGACAAAAAAAGTATATATGTGTGTGTGTTTTCCAAAATATATCTCTTTCTCTTTTTAATGTGTGGTCCCTCATATCTTTTCTATTAATTAGTGGGAATGTGAAAAAATAGTCAGAAGAAGGTTTTTTTCTCCCCAATCTTTATAAATTGAGAAATGAGGAGATGCCACATGTCACGGTAATCCCTAATATAAGATTTTAGACAATAATTTTAGGATATTAAAAATCACACCCATCACTTTATATAATTCTGTAATGGTTTTGGCAACGACAGAGCTACGTACGCAACTCGATCACACCCATCATTAATCTAATATGTTTTATTACTTTCCCAGAAGATAGACAAATATGGCGGCTTGAGTTTAGCTTTGACCCTCAAGCTTTAGCGTCTGAAACAAACAAAATCTTCCGGCCACATCATGACGTTCTTAATTGTAATTGTTCAGTTGATCCAAATTCCACTGCGTAAGGTTCTTGAAGTCCCCGGGTGCATTTCATCGTTACGATCATTATTAAAGTCCTGTTAAAAAAATTTTAAAAAATAATAAAAAATATTAAAAAAATTTTAAAATTATTCACTTTTAATTTCAGAACACGAATTACGAATTCACAATTTATCTTATTTTATCTCATTTTTTATCACTCTAAATAAATACACCTTAAGTATTTGTTTGTAAATTATTCACTACAAGCTTTAGTACCCGACAAGTGAATTGGAAAATGATATAGTCATTTGAAGATGACTCCTGTTATACTTTAAATATCTCGAACTTTATGTATATTTAAATGATAGGCAACTTCATTCTACACGACACCCACATAGACTAATTTGTTGAACTTCAACATTTTAATATGACAGCTTACCTACATATTGAGATCATAACTAAAACAAATTAGTCCCACTATGTTAGCCTTCGGGATCGAAATACTGAATAATAGGACGGTTGGGGCATTCATATTTCACATTTAGAAATGAAATTCTTACATTTATAAAAGACAAACATTTGTGAAAGTATTTGCCATGAATGTTTTAATTAACCATGAATGAAAATTGGAAGCTCAAATACAATTATGTCCCGCTCGAATATTATATAGTAGCAACCCATATCAGCTAACACTAATAAACGTGGAAGAGTGAGCGTCTGACGCTCTTTTTTAAAGTGAAGCTACTTCATGGTAGCAACTCACATCAGCTAACACCAGCATATGTGGACGAGTTAGCGTTTGACACATAATGGATAGTCTCCACGTTATCACTCTGCCACATGAACCATTTTGTGAAATGACGGTTTTAATGGTGGTTTGTAACAGGTAATAGATGGACAGACCTGATTGCAGTTTGACTGAAAGTGTAAGAATTTAACTGTTGTAATTGAAACCATTAGGATCAAAATGAGACCGAGGATAAAGTGTAGATGTGGTTTTTGTAATTTACCCTAATTTTTTTATTTTCCTTTAATCCTTTTGTATAGTACTAATTTAATACATGTCTTCAATTTATTTATATCATGACTCACTATATACATTTTTCTTCATTTTGTATTTATATTTTTAAAAATAATTTGGTTGCATTTAGTTTTAGTTTTAGAAAATTATTTTTAAAAACAAAATGTATGAAACTATTTTAAAAATTTATTTTTAATACAAAAAATATTTTCAGTAATTATATTCGAAAATAAGTTCTAAAAAGACAAAGAAATGAAATTACTTAAAATTAATAAATAATATTTTATTTTTTTATTTTTAAATTTTTATCATTTCCAACAAAATATTAAATAATGTCACTTTTAATTAACATTAATATACAATAAACAATTATTAGATAAAAAATTGTTTAATATTCATCTGGTTATAAGTCATACAAATAATAAAGGCTACTCCAATATATTTATTTTGAGAAAAAAATTGATTATGCATTTAAGTTATTTAAATTTTATTTGGTAAATTTAGTTTTAGTATTAATTTCATAACATTTTTCATTAATCTATGGTTATAATTTTTGCTAATTTTTTGTAAACTATTAAACTAATTAAATAAATTAAAATAAAATTTATGAAATCTAATTTAAATCATATATAAAGATAAACAAATTTGTTTGAGAGAAAGATAGAGAAAGAAACAAAATTTAATATTTTTATTTATTTATTACAATTTTTTACAATAAATTTTTATCACTTTTGCCAACTATTTGGTAGCCAAAAGTGCATCTTCATCCACTAATTAGTCGGCAAATGTAATAAATCTGTTATTAATATTTTTAAGTTAGTTCATAATAAATATGTTTTTTTTTAATTTTTAATGATCAATTGATCGAGGAAAGTAACTATATAGCGACCAAAATAATTAGGTTGCTAAAGAATAATATTTTGGTAACTAATTAGTAACTAAAAATGGCACCTTTATTGATCAATTGTCAGTAGAGATAATAAATTATCTTATTAACTTGTATTCAAGTTTCTATCCACCAATTGGTCGGAGAAAGTAACTGTTTAGCAACCTTTTAGCAATCAAATTAAATTTAGTTGCTAAAGAGTAATCTTTTAGCGACCAATTGATCGGAAAAAGTTATCATTTAACGACTAACTTTTATTTGATCAGAAAAAACACTTTTAGCAACCAATTTTATTTTAGTCAAAAAAAATCACCCTTTAATAGTTAGATTTATATTTGAGAAATTTGACCACCGAAAGTGTGATTTGTTATAGTTAGATTTATATTTGAGAAATTTGACCACCGAAAGTGTGATTTGTTATAGTGACTTAGTTTTATAAAATCGATTTAACAACTGAACTGTAAACGGATACTTATATTCATTCGAAATTTGGTTCAATTATTCCAATCATGACAAAAAAAACAAAAAAAAGTATTGAGTTTTTTTATTTTTTTAATTATGACAAAATTGTCTCGTAACATATAGGCAATCAGCAGTGGAATCAAACAAGGTTTCTCCCACCTCTTCTATTTTGTTACTTTCCTACTAATTGGCTAAAAAACAAATCTGTACGTCCGGGAGGTTGCTTCGTGCATGAATTTTTATTAAAAAAAATCAACTTTTTTCAATCTTTTAATTTTCTCTAGCATTAATTCTTCACTAAATACAAAATCAATTTTTATCAACTTTCTTTAATTCTTACAAAATTTCTTCAACTTTCTCCAATTTTTAATTTTTTTAATTTTCTCTAATTTTTATCAAACTTTTTCTATTTTTTCTTACTATTATTAATATTTTTCAATTTTTTCACTTTTTTTAGAAACACCCAACACTCAATAATTCAAACTTTGGCAACCTTTTAATTTTTTTAACAAAATTTGGGGCTCCAAAGAGGGCCTAAATACAGATTTGGGGGCTGATAGTGAAAGTAATGTCAGCTTGACGGCTTGAGGTCGAGATCATTAGATTATAGTTGAAAGATCAAACGTGACTACATTTTAGTCGGTGAATTTCAATTTAATGATCCCGACTTCAATATCATTAAACAGACATTAATTCCAATATCAGTCTCCACTATCTTCTAAATACACCCATTTTTCATGATAAATCCTAAAATTTGTATTAAATTTTCCCATGGCGTACGTAAATGCTTTTTTCTTTTTTTTTTTGCGAGGTGGCGTTCGTAAATGCTGACTATTTCAAAGAAGAGGTCATCGGAGTCCGTCGACAGCAGTCTTTCTGTTTGTTCTCTACCGATGGACCACTTGAGGCCCATTTCACAGGATTCAGGGGGGCTGAAGTCAACCCCGACTGCGGGGCAGAAGCCGGCCCAAGAACGCTGCCGTTTCTTGTGTTTTTCACTTGACGCGATTTTTATTTTATTTTATTATTTTTCTTGAGTGTGCTGATGGGATTTTGACCGCACCATGCTAATTCTTCCGCTCTAAAATAAATAAATAAATCAAAAAATAAAATAAAATAGTATGCACTTAATTTTTTTTTTCTACTCACACGCTACCTTATTTCCAATGTTTCGTTAAATAATATTATTTAAGATAAATCATACATACTCCTGTTTAATATTTAAGTAATTACACTTACACTTTAACATTTAAAAATTATACTTACGTTTTTTATTTTAAAATATTGTTAATATGATCTCGCTTCAACTAAAATTTAACAAAAAAATATCAAACTAATCAAAATTTTAACTGTTTTTCTTATTTTACCCCTCATTATCTTACATATTTATTAAATTTTTTTTTTTACAAAAGACATCGAATTTAGTTTATTTAATTTTTGAGATTTTTATAAAAAAAAATTAACCAAAATGTGAAAGAGATAGTGGTAAAATAGAAAAAACACAAAATTTTGGTTACTTTAATATATTTTTTTAAGTTTTAAATTATTGATTTAACAGAAAGGGCTAAGGTTTAACAATATTTTAAAATAAAAAAAGAAAAAATAATTTTTAAATATTAATAGATGTACGTGTAATTGTCCAATATTAATGAAAGATAGATATAATTTGACCTATTATTTAGTATGATAATAAATAATAAAAAAATTTAGATAAATTTTTTATCATATTATTTTGGTTCTTTTTTTTAATAAATATTTTTAGCTAAATAACATATTTATAATAATAAATAATAAATAATTTAGATAAAATTTTCACAATATTATTTTGATTCTATTTTTTAGGTAAATATTTTTAGTTAAATAACATTTCTTAATAAATTATAATAAATAATAGGATAAATTCATTCCACCTTTCATTAATATTGGACAATTACACTTACATTTATCAATATTCAAAAATATATTTATCTATTTTATTTTAAAATATTGTTAACATTATTTTTTCTGTTGAATCATCAATTAAAACTAAAAAAAACTAAAGTAATCAAAATTTTATGAGTTTTTTTTTCTAATTTATCGCCCTCTCTTTCACATTTTTGTTATTTTTTTTAATAAAAAATCACTTTTGATGACTCCTGTAAAAAAATTAATGAATATATACAATAAAAAGGGTCATTATAAAAAAATCACCTAAATTTTGATTAATTTGACATTTTCTATTAAATTTTAATGAAAACAAGATCAACATTAAGATCGAGTCTGGAAAGAAAAAAAAGTTAATTTTTTTTTTTTATAACTAGCTACTAGTTAATTACTTAAAAAGTTAACTTTTTTGTGTTTGGGAAAGAAAAAAAGTTAGATGACATTTGGTTTACTTTTCTTTTTTCTATTTTATGTGTTTTATGCTTTAAAAATCTCAAAACAAGAAAATAAAAAATACTCTATTTTCTTTATTTTGAGATTTTCCATATTTCGAGTTAAAAATCCTAAAAATAGCTTTTTGTCATATTTCATTTCATCTGTGAACCCATTTTCTATTTTCTAAAATAAATTTTGAAAATACAAGTGACCAAATATGTTTTGAACTATTTTCTTTATTTTCAAAAGTGTAAAATAAAAAATAAACTCAAAACAAAAAATAAAAACATAAAAACATAAAACAAAAAATAAAAAAAAAACAAGCTAAATGCCACCTTATCTTTTTAGTAACTAGTTTTTTTAACTTTTTATAAATTTGATATTTTTGCACTTCAAAATATATAAAAAAAGTTTAAAATGTAGGAAAATACATTTAATCATTCTAAAAAAACAAAAAAGGTAGTAGTTGGTAGTTCAAATACAAGTCACTGGTTCCTAAACACCGCCTAGTAATATTTTAAAATAAGAAATATAATTATAATATTTAAAAGTTAAAAAATATGTATAATTATTTAAATATTAAATAAATGTACGTGTAATTTACTTAAATAATATTATTTAAACGAAATATTAGGAATAAGCTATCGCGTGCACAGGAAAAATAATAATAAAATTAAGTCCATAATATTTTGTTTTTATTAATTTATTATTTTCTTTAGAGCAGAAGCGATGGCATAGTGCGGTCAAAATCACAACAGCGCACACAAAAAGAAAATTAAAAATCGCCTCAAGTGAAAAACAAAGATCGGCACGGTTTTTTAGCCGACTTCAGACCCTGCAGTCGAGGGAGACTTAGCCCCCATCCATCCCTTTTCGTACCCTCCGCGTTCACATGTAAGGCGGTGACTTTGTTTTTTTGTTTTAAATATTGAACCAAGTCTCAACTTTGCGTCCACATGGGTGGAACTGCAGTCCAATTTGGGTGACATATATAATTTAATATTAATTTAGCACCATAAAAAATTATTAAAATTCAGTAATTTTAACTATTTTTTATACTTTTTTTCAATCAAAATTTTTACATTTCACCTTTATGTCACATTTTTTTATTTTTATTATATTTTTTGTCCTATTTTTTATCAACCAAACACCCCTTAAAAGAGTGTTTCGTTGATAAAAATTTAACCAAAAAAATAATAAAAATATAAAAAATTGTTGTAAAAATAGCACATAATAAAATTTAATAAAAAAATAAAAAAATTAATATATTTTAATTAATTTTGATTAACTAAACACGCTATAGTAGTAAATTTTGACATTTTAATTTTAGCAGCCAGGCATGTGATATATCTTGCACGACATGTTTAACTTGAAGACATAGAAGTGTTGCTGGAATTTGGGGCTGACGTTGGTATTAGCTAATGCCGCCTTAGTGATATTTAAAATTAAAATTATTGAATTAATATTTAATAATTTAGGTGAATTTATTTTTTTAAGATAAAAAAATATTAATACATCCAAACTATTGAATTTTAAATCCACGACTTCCAACTTTAAGTTTTTGGGTTGACACTGAAATTAATATCAACTCTTTTATTTATTATTTTATTGTTGATGGTGACACTAACTCTCAAATTTTGCCATTTACATATTTTAAAATTTTTATTTTAAATTTAAGTGAAATAAGTTTGGAAATATTTTAGTCGACTCATGCCTAAAATTATAAATTTATTATTTACAAAATAAGTAGACTTAATTTGGTAATTATCTTTTAAAATTTAATTCAGAATACTGTATCAACAACTTTTGAGTAATACAAAATAATTTTAGTGGGTTATTTAATTTTTAGAAAATAATAGGGCTACAAACTTACCAGGTCATTAATTAGATATACAATTTTTTCTTCTAAAAATAGGACTTTTCTTGTAAAAATATTATTATATAGCATACCGACTTGACCCGAGTCTGTCCCGCGGATTGTCCACCCCCGAGTGTCAGAGAAGCAATAATTTCCCTCTCTTCTTGGGCGCTATAAAAACTGGACCATACTCCATAAACATGGCCATCAGCATTTAATCCAACTTAGAGGGATAGAGGTAGACAGATATATATATATATATATCTAGAGCGAGAGAGAGAATGGGTTCCTTGGCCATGCAAGAGAAGCCTCATGCAGTTTGTATCCCCTACCCAGCTCAAGGCCACATAAACCCCATGCTAAAACTAGCAAAGCTCCTCCATCACAAAGGCTTTCACATCACCTTCGTCAACACAGAGTTCAACCACAAACGCCTCCTCAAATCCAGAGGCCCCGCCTCTCTCGACGGCCTCCCCACCTTCCGGTTCGAGACCATCCCGGACGGCCTCCCGGAGACCGACTCCGTCGATGCCACGCAAGACATCCCTTCCCTCTGCGTCTCCACAAAAAAACACTGCTTGGCTCCCTTCAGAGACCTTCTCTCCAAACTCAACGACACGGCTTCGTCCCGTGTCCCGCCGGTCACTTGCATAGTCTCCGACGGGGCCATGAGTTTCACTCTCGCGGCTGCTGAAGAATTGGGTATTCCTGAAGTTCTTTTCTGGACTACAAGTGCTTGCGGCTTCTTGGGCTACGCTCACTATCCCAGTCTTGTTCACAAGGGTTATACACCCCTTAAAGGTATTATTAATTACTACCATATTCCTTTTTCAATAAATGCACACACATGCTTGCACCCAGGGATGTACTATAAGTTTTTATGGTCTATATTTATATGTATTTATTTAAGTGAAATAAAACCATAAACAATGAGA
Organism: Vitellaria paradoxa; assembly: GCA_019916065.1. Lineage (NCBI taxonomy): Eukaryota > Viridiplantae > Streptophyta > Magnoliopsida > Ericales > Sapotaceae > Vitellaria > Vitellaria paradoxa. The sequence goes on from CM034239.1 coordinate 10,067,394, forward strand.
AGAAAGGAGTCAAAATTTCAATTTTAAATTGGAAAAAGATAGCTATACTATCAAATCATTTTACCAAAAAAATGGGACAATAGTGGTTTAGCAGAAAATATATTGTTCTGAGTTGTTTATTTAAAAATGATAAGCACATAATCATAAAAAATCATTATGATGTAAAATTAAAAGAAAAAATCTGATTACATAAAATTATTCTTTTAAAATTTTCAATTTTTATCCCTTAAATTTAGTTTACAGGTCTCTTAATCCAAATTTTCAAAAACGCGTGATTGAGGCACACCGACGTGACATCATTGTCTAACAAATTTTTACTTTTAATTATTTGTATATATTTTTAAAATTTTCCGATAGTATGTACTTAAAATTATATAAAACAATTAATTTTGTAGGAGTTTGGGAATTGATATCACCGTATTTTGTAATCACTTGCAGATGCGAGTTACCTAACAAATGGGTACTTGGACACCGTCATGGATTGGATTCCTGGTATGAAGGACATACGCTTCAAGGATCTCCCAAGTTTTGTTCGAACCACCGACCCAAACGACATTATGGTTGATTTCGTGTTCGGCGAAATCGAGAGAGCTCGAAGAGCTTCTGGGATTATCCTAAACACATTCGAGGAATTGGAACACGATGTTTTGGAGGCACTTTCTTCCTTATTCCCTCCAATTTACACTGTGGGGCCTTTACACAAGCTCATGAACCAGCAGATCGGAGACGACAGTGATCTGAAGCTGATAGGATCCAATCTATGGAAAGAAGAGACGGAGTGCCTCGAATGGCTCGACTCCAAGGAACCCAACACCGTTGTTTATGTCAACTTCGGAAGCATCACTGTGATGACCCCTGACCAGCTGGTTGAGTTCGCTTGGGGACTTGCCAATAGCAATCAGACATTTTTATGGGTCGTAAGGCCGGACCTCGTCGCCGGCGACTCGGCTGTTCTGCCGCCGGAGTTCGTGGCGGAGACGGGAGAAAGAGGGTTGCTTGCGAGCTGGTGCCCGCAAGAGCAAGTTCTAGACCACCCTTCAGTGGGCGGGTTCTTGACTCACTCTGGTTGGAATTCAACTCTGGAGAGCATTTCGAGTGGAATTCCGATGGTTTGTTGGCCTTTTTTCGCAGAGCAGCAAACCAACTGCTGGTACTGTTGTAAATTGGGGATTGGGATGGAGATAGATAGTGATGTTAGGAGAGATGGAGTGGAAGCGATTGTGAGAGAGTTGATGGAGGGAGAGAAGGGGAAGGAGATGAAGAAAAGGGCTTTGGAGTGGAAGAGATTAGCTGAAGAGGCCACGGCGGGTTCTTCCTCGTTGAATCTCGATAAAATTGTTCACCAAGTTCTTCTCTCTCCAAGACAATAGTTTTATTTTAAGAACGGACTTTTAGTCGTAGTTTGACTTTTGTCTCTTTCTCTTTGCTTTTTCTCCGAATACTTCTGCCATCTGCTGTATCTTTTATTCCTTTGTTTCCCAGCGTTACTCTACAATATACATTGATATTTAAATAAAATAATCTATTTGTTTATTTTTTTTTTTGAGTCTACGTTCTTTATGCAAACCAATGGATATGTAACAATAATCTTTTCAGTGTCTGATACTCGGGTGAGTTTTGGAGGAAAAAAAAAAAAAAAGAGAGAGGGAGCTTTTTCATTATTAATTTTTTAGTTGGTTGGCAAAATAATTAGCTTTTTTTTTTTTTTTTTTTTTTACATTTAAGAACGAAAATAAGTTGACTGTTTTACTGCTAGCTTCTTTTGGGTAGGTAATTTAACATTTTTACTTTTTATGATTTGAAAAAAAAAATTAAAAACATGAAAAAGTAATTTTGGTTATTTAAAAAAAGGACATAAAACCTAGCAACGAAAATTCTCCGCAAACAGACACTCATAATGTTGTGATGATATTATTGCAATGCATTATGTTAACATGTTTTTTCATTCAAAATAATATTATTTTAATTTTGATGGATTCTTTTAATAAAATACTCTAATAATATTAGCATAGCCTTGCTGATCATGATCGATGATATAATTCAATCTGGAGAAAGATAAGAAAATTACTCTCATAAATGAAAATCAAATGGAAATTTAACGTGCAAGAATTATAAAATAAGTCGTTGGATGAGTGTCTAATTTTGTAACTAAATATCTTTTATTTTATTATATTACTCGAAACACCTCGAGAACTCTTCTATTTCTAACAAAAGTGGAATGGGCTCCCCAGCTAATATATAGTAGTGGCGGCCATATATATGCACGGTAGAGGAATTCCAGACAACAAGAGCGCATCTTGCAAAAAGTCCACAAAATATTTTTCTGGGTCCATATTGTTGCACCTCTAAACCCAATCTTGGGATACAAACGAAAAAGTCGATGGAACTTTCAATTCAAAAGATTTCCTCCAGTCTTTTACGTGCATTTCTTGTAATTAAGATGAAGTCTAACCAACTGCCCCGAACTTTTGACTTCCCTCGGGAAGGATCGGAGTTTGACTCTAAAGATTAACAAATCTTTGAAATTTTCATGTAAGACGTAAACCTTATACTTAATCGGTTCACGTGATTTGTGGAGTGTTACGCGTAGATCCTAGTTTATCGATCGACTACGTAATTCGTCGAAAATTATAATATATCGGTAAGGTATTGGGTCACCTAAAAAAAAAAATGATGAAGTCTTTTATGAGACCGGGATGAAGACATTTTTGTGTGTTTGGAATCATGATATAGAAAGGAAAGTAACAGAAGAGTAGAGAAAAGAAAACGACATACATAAGTAAGAAAAGAAAAAACTCACGTTTTTGACATTTCGCAATATTTATATGAATCAACTTCATGCATTGTTTTATACTGTCGACCTATCCTTGGTAGCGTATCCGTCATACCTTCAAAGTTAGAAGGCAGAAGGAATCGGTAAGAGACTAGTATGATTTTGACATTTCAGAATTATTTGTTATACTTATTTTAAGTCTATTTTTTTATTTTACAATTTTGAAAAGAAGGAAAACGGTTCAAAATCTATTTTTAGAAAATAGAAAATGAGTTTACACATGAAAAATAAAATGACAAAAAAATCATTTTGAATATTTTTAACTCAAAATAAAGAAAATCTCAAAATATGAAAAATAGAAAATATTAAATCAAATGCGTTTTCTATTTTTATTATGTTAAGATTTTCAAAATATAAAATATATAAAATAAAAAATAAAAAAAAAAAGAAAAAAATAGAAATACAAACTAAACGAGACCTGACTTTTTTTTTCACCTCCTTTTATTATCTTAGTTTTAATCCTATTCATTTTCTCTCCGAAACAAGGTTTAATATTTAATAAAAAGATTAATGAAGTAATTAGTTTAAAAATGAAATAATTCCACCAGGACAACCAATCTGCTTGCGCACACTTGTACCGGTGATGTTTTGCTCTTACACCCCATTATTTTTTAAACTAACTGAGTTTGTCCTCTAATAATAATGCTTAGGTATATGTGCTTCTCTATTAATTCCTTTCATTCTACATCATTTATTTTTTATTTAGAAACTTAAAGTTATTATAAAATAGAAAAAATTAATTGAGGAGTGCAAATATGAGTACGTTTATAGTGATAAAAAGTAAGATAAATTATAAGTTTAATTCGTACAGTTAAATAAAAAATAAATAATTTTTAAAATTTTTTAATATTTTTTACTATTTTTTAAAATTTTTTTACCACTATCAACGGAGCTATATGTACCTAATAATAATCATAGATTTAAAAACTTTTCATTCTAGTTGAAGTATTAAGTTTGAAAAAAATTTAAAGCATTGTGAGGCCGACTTTTGTGGAAGTTCAGATCTTTGTGGTGTGCCGCAAATGTAGAGCAAAAAGTCATGTCGATTGAACCCCTCGTCATTTGACGTTACCCTCTTTCCCTAATAGACCAATGTAAAATAAAATTGAGGGGTGTTTAGTTGGAAAAAAGTTAGATAAAAAGTACAGTAAAAATATAAAAATTTAATGTAAAAGTGATATGTGGTAAAAATTTAATTAGAAAAAAGTACAAACTTTTTGTAATTTTTGAAAAATTTTAATATTTGGTTGGAAGCCAAACAACCCCTAAAAAATGTAAGAAATATCAAGAATGGCCCCACCGCACATTGTATTGTAATTTTTTTGTTTTTTTTGTTTTTGTTTGTGATTTTTCTTCTTCCTACTCTTCTTCTTTATTTTTCGTTTTTCTTCTTTATTTTTTTTTAATAAGTTCAACTCTATAAATAATGACACCATTTATACTATTCCTCAAGTCACCTAGGCCCAACTCTCTTTCGCGCGCTTTCACGCATGGACCATTTACCATGCCTCTGGATAATAATCCTCCCCCTTATGCCACTTCAATCTTTTGTTTGCGGATAAGGATCCTCTTGATTCCATGGTATTAAAGGTTTCATTCCACACCACGAGTGTTTATCTTCGTATCCAACGGAAATTAATGGTTCAAACGTGTTTATCTTCTTGTCTTATTTTTAGCGTAGAAATTGTTCCTCGCCTATAATGACATTCCTTATGGTAAATTAGAAATATTTTTTGACTCAAAATATAAAAAAAGTAAAAAAATAAAAGAAAACGTTAGATTGAACTTAGATAAAATATAAATGAAATAAAAAAAATTAGGAAAACCAGAAAAATACACTAGAACAAAAACTTGATATAATGTTAGTTATAATTGTCACTAAAAATTCATGCCAATGACATTTTTCAAAATATTAACATTTTCAAAAAAATATAATAGATTCTCGTATTATCTTGATTAATGTTAATGACATTTCTAATAACACTAATATATGTCATTATAATTGGATAACTTTTGACATATTTCGGGACACTTTTTAGTGTAGTAATATATAATCTATTCTTGTTAGTAAAAGTAATTTTAAAAAAAATTTATCCTCAAACAAATGGAAACTATAAGGATTTTGTGCCATGATAAGAATGCAACTTACCAAGTGATCAGGTTTGCCTCGCTTGTTCTTTTTTTTTTTTCCAAGCACTATTTAAAAAAAATTAACTTCGTGAATTGATTTACACTGTCCTATCCTTGGCAATATCTATCATACTTTCAAAGTAAGAAGAAGGAAGGAACCGCTAGGAGGCTACAATGATTTTGAGACAAAACAACAAGCCAAATACAACTGAACAACAATAATAAACACAAATTGAGAAGGAGGGGGGGGAAGGATTTTGCAAAACCAAATGCTTGCATACGGTGAATTGAAATAACAGTAATAAACCAAATACTGCTAGACCCAACAGTTACTTTGAAGTAGCAGAGGCCATGAGCACAGAGCTGACAAAATTTTCAAAGTTGTTGTAAGAAGAACCAACCGAACAAGCAGTGGAGTCTTCAGCCAACTTCTTCCATTCCATAACCTTTCTCTTCATCTCATTCCCTCTCTCTCCAACAATCATCTCTCTCACCTGACTCTCCACTTCATCTCTCCTGACATCACCGTCGATCTCTAGCCCTACACCCAACTGGGAGCAAACAAACCAGCAGTTAGTGGGTTGCTCAGAGAAGAAAGGCCAGCATATCATGGGCACACCACTGCAAATACTCTCAAGAGTCGAATTCCATCCACAGTGCGTCAAGAACACCCCTATCGACGGGTGCCCAAGGACTTGTTCTTGAGGGCACCAACTCGCTAATAGACTCCTCTCTTTAGTCTCATTCACAAACTCTATTGGGAGAATCGCATTCTCACCCTTTACAAGATCAGGTCTAATGACCCACAAAAAAGTTTGGTTGCTATTCGAAAGTCCCCAAGCGAATTCGATAAGCTGTTCGGACGTCATCACCGTGATGCTTCCGAAATTCACGTAGACGACTGAGTTGGGTTCCTTCGAGTCGAGCCATGAAAGACAATCCGGTTCCTCTTTCCAGAGGTTTGGTCGAATGGAATTCAAATAATTGTTTCCTTTTCCTGCGATTTGGCCGAGGAGTAATTGAAGAGGACCGATGGCGAATATGGGAGGAAAATCTTTTGACAAGGCTGCCAAGACGTCGTTTTCCAAGGCGCCGAAGGAATTGAAAATGATTGCGGAAGCTCTCCGAGCTGTGTCGACTGCTTCCAAGACGAAATCAACCATGATGTCGTTCGGATCCGTCGTGCGAATAAAACTTGGGATGTCCTTGAGTGATATACCTTTCGAGCCCGGTGTCCAATCTACTATTGTGTCTAGGTAACCGTTGGTTAAATAACTCGCATCTGCACTTCAAAGAAAGATGTTCTCTAAGCTTTGTTTATCAAATTTCACTAAAAATTATAAAAAATTATTAATTTTTTTAATTAAATTTTATTATATGTCATTTTTATACTAATATTTTTAATTTTTTTATCATCCAAACCAAAGAATAGGACAAAAAAAAAAAGAAAAAGAAAAAGAAAAGAGAAAGAAGGAAGGAAATTGGAGGAAAAGTGAAAAAATAATGAACAAAAAAAATTATAAATTTTTTTAATATTTTTTATTTTCTTTCTCTTCAAATATAACAACCAAATAAAGAGGGAAGGAAATGTAAATTTGTATCAGACACATTCAGACTCCTTTAAATTTTAAAGATAAAAAATATAGTTAAAAATATTACTATACTCTTTAAAATTTATTTATTTAAAATAAACATTTGTAAATATATATATATATATATATATATATATATATAAACTAAGGGCAAAATAAAAAAAAAAACACACTTTAAAATATTTTTACATCCACTCCCCTCCAAATTGGGAGTGAAAGAAAATTGGTTAATGAAGGTGCATAAAAGTAAATGATGAGTCATCTCCTACTCACCTGCTCTCAAATAATATATATATATATATATATTTGCTTTCTCTTGTTTACTACCTTTCACTCTCATTCACCTCCTTCCAAACAAAGACTTAAACTCTAACTAAATAAGGCTATAAAAGGAAAATAGTAAATTAATTTAAAATTTGAAATGTAAAATTACTTAATTAAGAACAGATTTTGAAAGTTATTTCATGTTAAAATCTGAAATTGCCGGTAATTAAAGGGTATTATGAAAATTAAAAAAAAAGTTATGTAAAAAATTGTGCGCTAATATAAATTCAATAATAACCATGACTTTCTACCGTCAAGTGTTGTAGAGTAAATCTGTTTGATACCAACTAAATGGCATTATCCATTAAAGTTGATTTAGCAGAGAATATATTATATTATTATCATTCAATTGTCCAATTGAACTCAATAATATATCAAATTGATTTTGAATCTTTGATGGATTTTTTTTTTATAAGTAAGCGGAGAGTCCGGTTTCAAACCTGAGTGATGAGCGATAAAGAATGGAATTCAACCACCGAACTAAGTGTCTCACTCATCTTTGATGGATTAGGTCATGACATGATTCAAGACCATCATAATTTGATATTAGGCAAATTATTTTAAATTTTTCATAAGGTTCATTAATAATAAAATTCTGTCCGCAAGGTATGATATGTAGATTATGAAAATATTTTTAATTATTAAAATTGTGTAGGATATTAACCGATATAATACTTGGTCAGTCAAATTTTAAATTCATATTTTGCACCTAAAGCCTGGCCATATAACACGCCATCCCTCGAGTTGACCTGGTCACTTCAATAATTAAAGATGACCCTTTTTTGGCTTCCTCTCATTCTCTTCCACCATTCAATTTCTTCTCTTACCATCAACCATCTTATTCATTTATTATTATCAAAAAAAATATTCATCTATTAATTTATAAATGCATGCACTTACTATATGTCTTCGTAAACTTAATTTTTTTTTTCTATTTCTATAAACTCAAAACTTTTTTTAACAGCTCCAATATTTTGGTGCGTACTTATACTCTTACCTATTTTTAGCTATAGAATTGCTATAACTTTTTTGTCCAATCTGTTAAAAGAGGCATATTTGATCCCGTTCAAACGGATTCTATACAATAGTAACTGTCCAACACTAACAAGCGATTGGCACAATAGTCACTTTTTGTCAAAAACCGTTCAAATGTGAAACATCTACCCTGTTTGAATGAATTCTGTCAGAAGGTTTAAATTTATCTGTCAAACGTCAAATAATAATTAACGCGTTACACTTTTACTAACTTTTTACCTTCCAAACACCCCTCTATCTCTTGTTAAACTCATACCCACATCTAGATCCTCATCCCTTCTCCTGTTTCTCAAACTTCACCCTCACCCACAACTGTGATAACAACATAAAACCAGTGCAATATTTAGGTCATTAATAATAGACATAGTCATTAAATAATAATGATTTAGTTTAGTAGATTATCTTGATAACAGATTTATTTTGGTATAAACAAACTAGGGATGATTATGAGCTTATAAAAGAATATAGAGATAATGCTTGTTATAATGTAGTTATTTTTTTATTTAGTGATGAAGTAGATACACTATTATTGTAACAGATTATGTGGTTATTTATTTATTTGTTAATTAGTAATTAAATGCAATATAACTAGAAGAGATTATAGATAAGATATTTGAGGGTGGGACGGACTAGATTGGGTAGAAAAAATATATTAAAAAAGAGAGAGAACAAAAAAGGGGGGAAGTGGGTCAGTTAATTTGGTTAAAGTAAAATAATATATATATATATATATATAACATAAACAAGGAAAAAAAATAAAAAGGAAGAGAAGAGTCAATCTAAAGTATAATAATAGCAAAAAGAAGATTAAGTATTTTAATAAAGACAAAAGAGTAAATTTAACTCTGGCCCTTACAGAGAGAATTGTATTTTCATACCTCACAATTTTTTTTTTCCTTCCTATAATATTTTTAAAATTCGTATAACTTCCTACAACCTCAAGTATTGAAAAATAATTTGTTATAACTATCACATATTTAAATAATTTCACAAATTTATATTTTTTATTCATTAAATGACATTTAATTGCTCACTACTTTTGTAATTTTTTTTTGTTTTTTAAATGTTCCTTTATTTTCTACTTAAATATATCATTAATTACTTATTAATTACTATTTGAGTCATTTTTACTAATTTTTTCATAATTTTTTTATAAAATGAATGTGTGCCCATTTCTAATATACGTGTTTATGTATAATTTTTTTTCCACAAAATATTTATATAAGAGTATATTTGAAAGGAGTATAAAAAAACGTAAAGAGCAATAAAAACTCCAAAATAAGAGTTGTGTCTTATTTTATTTATTTATTTGTTTTTTTATTTTGTTTTTCCCATTACTTGCCAAATTTTAAATACAGAAATGTATAATAATGTCATAATTACAATAGAATTATATAATTTCATTATTTTCAAATAATAGGCTCACAAATCTTCCACAGTTGATACTTCTTTCGAAAAAACTTTAGAATTAAAATGTGGTTAAGGTGTATTTGAAGTAATAAAAAGTGAGGTAAAATGAGATAAATTGTGAATTCGTAATTCGTACAGTGAGATAAAAAAAAGTGAACAGATTTTAAAAATTATTAAAATTTTTTTAATTTTTTTTTATTTTTTAGCATGCCAAACGATACTGATACAATCTGCATCAAACACCCCCCCCCTCTTTCTTTTTTTACAAGTGGAATATTAATCAAACATCCAAACCAGTGTCTCTTGGATTTTGAAAGTTTCTTCTATGTCACAAAATAAATAAATATATACATACATATATATATATATATATAATCGGAATTAAGGTGTTATTCTTTTTGTAAGATAAAATAATTTTGACACGTGATTGGTGTAAACCAAAACTATATTATTATTACGACGTGTCCCGAATTACTTACCCATTTGTATATATAGAAAACAATTATTGCAACAATGTATGAATTTAATTTAAAAAAAAAAAAGAAACCATAAACATCATGGGATTATATTGGGAAAATGGCTACGCCTCCTGTATTAGAGGTATTAGAGGGTGTTTGATTGGCTAAAATTAATCAAAATTTAAAATTCTATCAATTTTTTATACTTTTTTCAATTAAATTTTACCAAGTATCATTTTTACGGAACTGTTTAGTGTACCAAAAATAAAAAAAGAAAAGACCAAAAGTGAATTTTTTTGGCATTAGGAGTGTAAAAATTTAGTTTGAAATAATGTTTGGATGTTTGTATTCAATTTAATATAAAGTTGTTAAAATTTATATAAAATGACACGTAACAAAATTTTAATAAAGAAACTTAAAAGTTTTTAGAGTTTTGTACAAGTTTTTAGTACAAATATCAGTTTAACTTTTTTCGAAAACCTTACAAAATTTATTAAAACGTGATACAATGATGCCCCAATAAATTTTAACAAATTTTTTAAAAACGTCAAAATTTTTTGAAGTAGAAAAAATTAAAACTTTTATAATTTTTTAAACTTAATTACAAAAAAAAAAAAAAAATTTGAACTTGGTTGGAGCCCCGGTGTACTTTTTTTTTTTTTTTTTGTCCAGCCAGGCACACGCAAGCTGTCTATCATAAAGTTAGTTGGAGAGTAATGAATGCTAATAGTTGCAGCTGCAATGTCTATACTTTTGCTGTATTTCTCTTCCAACAACACGCAAGTTGCCTATCATAAAGTTGTTTGGAGAGTAATAAATGCTAACAGTTGCAGCTGCAAACCAATGCACAGTAGAGGAACTAATGGAAAATGCTGCTGTGGAAAATGTGCGCGTACCTCCAGCGGGGGGACCAGTAGTTAAAAAGGGCAGCGTTTTTGGCAAAATGATAGCGTTTAAAAGAAGTCGGAGTGTAGCAGTAGGCGTGTGAAGCGCCAAAAAAAAAAAAAAAAAAAGAAAGAGAAAAAATTTGGGACGGTAAAGCGCAAAACAAAAGAAACGAAGAGTGTGTTTAGTGATTAAAAAATTATTAATTTAGTAAAAAGTTAATTTTTTATTTATTAAATAAAATTAGATTTAGACTAAATTTGAAAAAAAAAATTAATTTTTTCTTTTTATAATTAGTTACTACCTAACTGTTAAACACTATTTTTTTTGTATTTAAAAGGGAAAAAAAAGTTAAGGTAGTATTTGATTTTTACTTTTCTATTTTTTGTTTTCTCTTTTTATTTTTTATTTTAGTGTTTTATATTTTAAAAATCTCAAAATATGAAAAATAGAAAACACATTTACTTTAACATTTTTTATTTTTTGTATTTTGAGATTTTTCTTATTTTGCGCTAAAAAAAACTCAAAATGTCTTTTTGTCATTTTTTATTTTATGTGTAAATTCATTTTCTATTTTCTAAAACAAATTTTGAAAGCATTAGTAACTAAATGCGTTTTAAACTGTTTTCCTTATTTTAAAAAAAACACAAAATGAGAAATAAACTCAAAAATTAAAAATTAAATATTGAAGGATAAAAATGTTAAATTAACAAAAAATAAAAAACTAAATACTAAAAAGTTAAATGCGATTTGGTATTCCTATTTTGATTTTATTATTCATTTTGTATTTTTTTAAAATAAGAAAAATAACTCAAAAACACATTTGATTACTTGTGTTTTCAAATTTTGTTTTAGAAAATAAAAAATAAATTTACACATAAAATAAAAAATGACAAAATAAGGAAAATCTCAAAATACGAAAAATAAAAAATATCAAACTAAATATATTTTTTATTTTTCATATTTTATCAAATAAATAAAAAATTAATTTTTACTAAATTAATGACTTTCTATAAAGAGATTAATTTTTTAATCACCGAACACACCCTTCGTTTCCCTTTTTTTTTGGCTCTACCGTATCAGATTTTTTCTTTTTTTTTTTTTTTTTTTGGCGCTTTACACGCCTGCACTCCCGCCTCTTTTAAACGCTGTCATTTTGCCCGAAACGCTGCCGTTTTTAGCTGCCACTGTGGCAGCAGTTTTTGGGCATGTTGCCTCCCCGCGTCCGCGTGCCTCCGGCTGTCGGTGTGCCGCTGGGCAGAATAATTAAAAGTACAGTTTCTAGCTACCTAATTTTTTTAAAATAATTAATTTTATTTTTTATATTTATTTTTTTTAATTATAAGACAAAAATATTAAATTACGAAAAAATTAAAATTAAGATGGCATTTGATTTGCTTTCCAGTTTTTTATTTTTTGTTTTATGTTTTAAAAATCCAAAATAAGGAAATAGTTTTATTTTCTATTTTTTTGTTTTAAAAACAATTTTTTCTTATTTTTCATTTTATTTATAAACTCATTTTTTATTTTCTAAAATAAATTTAAAAAAACAAGTGACCAAACACGATTTGATCTTTTTTTTTTTTTCAAAAATATAAAAAAATAAGGTGTCATTTGGTTTATTTTTCTATTTTCTGTTTTCAGTTTTTATTTTATGCTTTAAAAATCTTAAAATAAATAAACACAAAATGCTCTATTTTCGTTATTTTGGATTAAAAACACTCAAAATGACTTTTTGTCATTTTTTATTTTATGTGTGAGTCTATTTTCTATTTTTGAAAATAAATTTTGAAAACACAAGTAACCAAATACGTTTTAAGCTTTTTTCTTATTTTCAAAAGCGTAAAATAGAAAATGAGTTCAAAACAGAAAATAGAAAACAAAAAATAAAAAAACAAACCAAATGAACCCTAAATAAGCTTAAAACAGAAAATAAATAATAAAAATAAAAAAAAAGAAACCAAAGGTATTTTTTTCTATTTTCAAATAAAAGATAATTTTTTAATAGTTACTAACTAAAAAAAAAGTTAATTTTTTCTTTTTTTTTTTTTTTTTACTTCTCCCACTAAGCCTTAGCTTCGTTTGATAAAAGAGAGGCCCCGCGAGTGTAGCACGGTTGGTACTTGGGCAGTAAATTGTAGCCGTAGATGCAGGATCAAGTCCTGACAGCTGCAGTGTAGGAGTTTCAGCCCCCTGTGGGGGTGGCTCATTGTGGACACTAGGCACTGGTCTTTCTGTCTAGGAAGCCACTATGTACTGTAATTTACTTCCTTCACCATTCCCTTGGGGTCGAAGAGTGGAGGCCCTAAGGATGAGGATTATCGCCTTTTGCAGCCGTAATAAAAAAAGGGGAGGCATATTGAAACCAATGTTAATTCGGTGACATTGAAATCAATCTCAACCGTCCACATCCTCGTTTGATTAAAATAAATTATAAAAAACTTACCAAAAAAATTAAATTATAAAAAGAAAAAAGGCAAATAGCTAAAAACTTTGAAACACGCGCGTGGATTCCGGAGTCGGGTTGGCTTCGTTTGGTTAAAAAGCAACACAGTGCTTAAATGTGCGCGCGTATTTTCTCGACTCCGTGTTGACTTCGTTTGGTTCAATAAAAAAAAAATATATATATATATATATATAGGACTCGTTTGAAGTAAAAAAAATTTTTAAAAAATTCTATAAATCTCTAATAACTCTTCTACTTTTAATTTTTCCGTCATGAAAAATTTTTAAAAATTTCAATATTTCGCTAAAAAAATAAAAAAATTTAAAAATAAGTTAACCGAATGTATAAATTTTTTATACAATCACATTCTTTGTGTCGAAAGCTTTCAAATGAGTACCATTGTCACTATTTTTTAAAATTTTTTTGAATCCGTGGGAACAGATTTGGAAAACTGTTCCCACAGTTTACAATTTTTCAGAAAAAAATAGCGCCAAAATTAACTTTAAATCACATTTTATCTCAATTTATCTTATTTTTTCTTATTTCAAACGAGCCCATATATATATATATATATATATATAGAAAACCAGAAGCTTTTTCATCTATTTTTTTTATGTAATACTTTCTAGTTTCTGCTTTATACCAAAATTTACATTTTTTCAAAATAATAACTTTTAAATATGTTAATCACATTCTTAAAAAAATAAAATTCACCTTCACTTACATAAAAATTATTTATTTGTGTAAAAATATAAAAAAATTAATTTTTTATTTTATTTTACAAATGCAATCAACACACTTAAAAGATTCATTTTTTTAAAAATTAATTATTTCAAAGCCGGTGAGGATAAAAATAGTTTAATTTCTAGTTTGTAAAACTAGTAAAAGAATTTGTATAAAAGTTGGTAGGAATATTCAGAACACATTTATTGCAAAGCTATATCTTTGGAAGACGTAGTGTGCGTTTGGAGTGCCAAATTTGGTTAAAAATTTTTAATTTTATTAACTTTTTTTTATATTAAAAATTTTTATTTTTTTAGCTTTTACTAATGTTTTTAAATTTATCAATTATTTTACACTTTTCAAAAAAATATACCCAAAATTTAAGAATTTAAAATTTATTTATTTTTTAAAAATAAAAAATTACCACAAAAGTTAGAATTTTTTTTGGGGGGTAATCAAACGAAACCGCTAATTTGGGCACCAATAACTTGTCTTTTTTTTAATAATTTTTAATTAAATTTTATTTTTTTTCTGAAAGCTTTTAGTTATGTTAATTACATTCATAAAATATATATTATTTTTTACGTTTGTGTATTGTACACCTAATTTGACTAGTATATTTTTTTATTTTTATAATTTATAAATAATAAAATTATTTTTAATATGTTTATTAATTTTAAGTTTCAAGTAATATATTAAGGGTGTACTTGGAGTGAAAAAAGTTAATACAAATTAGTAAAAATTGTAGTCTAGCAATTTTTACAATGTGTAAAAAATTAAAAAGGTTATTTGAAAGTCTAACTTATAGTAATTTTTGATATTTTTTATTAAAAATTGGTAGTTGAAATTTGTTGAATGCGTGATAAAACAAGTGTCAATTTTAGTAATTTTAGTAACTTTTGGTAACTTTTAGGTATTTCAACTATCAATTTTTGATAATATTTTGGTAATTTTTAATAAATTTTTGTGTATTGGATAAAAATTTTAATAACTTTTAAGTTAAATAAATTATTATAATTGAGAAGGAAATGACAAAAATTCATTTTTTGCCAAACTGTTTAAAAGCAAATTTTAATTATTTTGGGCTGAAAATTTGTCAACCAAACAGTGCTAAAATTTTATGAAGCTTGATCGAAATGTACGCTCTTTTATTGAGCTCTAATGGAGCCTTTACGTCCGTAATTATTTTTCGAACTAACCTAATAGTACACGTTTGAAGTGATAAAAAATAAGATAAAATGAAATAAAGTGATATAAGATATGACTTCGTAATTTATATAATAAAATAAAAAATAAATAATTTTTTTAAATTTTTTAATATTTTTTATTATTTTTAAAAATTTTTTTTGTCATCCCAAACGAAACAACGATGGCATAAACTCAAAACACAAAGTTGAAAATACATGTGCAGGACTTAATTCTACAGAACCATATAAATGTACAATCTAAAAAAAAAATGTCAATGAACTTTAGAAAACATACCAAAATTTGAAGTTCCAATGTTAAGCAAACGAATACTCATTAAAAATCATACTAAAAATGATTACTGAAATAACATGACAATAATTAGATACGTTATTTTGAGGATATTTTCTGATAAATTTTCCTATTCATATGACATTGCGGTTGAAATTATCATCAAGATTATTGGACAAAACAAAATGGGTATAGCCAAGAAGTTTACCTTTGAGTGGTACGAGACCCTTCTGAATCAGGAGGCGATATTGGGTATAACCCATGAAACCACAAACACTGTTTGTGAAGAGAAGAACACCGGGGATGCCCACTTCTTCCGCAACCCTAAGAGCGAACGCCATGGTCCCATCGGAAACCATGCAACTCACGGGAGGAACTTCCGGCGACGCCCTGCGGTCGTTGAGTCCAGCGACCAACTCTCTCAAGGGACCCAAGCAGTTCTTCTTGGTGGAGTCGCAGAGGGCCCGGATGTCTTGGGTGGCGTCGGCCGCAGGCGACGGAGGGTGGCCGTCGGGAATCGTCGCGAAGCGGAAGAAGGGAAGGCCGTCGAGGGCGGTGGGGCCCTGGGAGTTGAGGATGCGTCGGTAGTTGAAGTGTGTATGGACGAAGGTGATGTGGAAGCCCCGGTGGTGGAGGAGCTTTGCCAGTGTAAGCATTGGGGTTATGTGGCCTTGCGCCGGGAATGGGACGCACACTGCGTGAGGCCGAGGGTCCTCTGCTTTAGCCCAGGAAGAACCCATGCCTCTCGACTCCATTCTCAACCAGAAGTTCCTTTCCCAGCTGCAGATTGGAGGGTCTGGAGATTTAACCATAAAAATATATATATATATACACGCATTGTGTGTTTGGGATGTATAAATTTGTAAAAATTATAATATTTTATAATTTATGCAGTAAGTAAATAATTTAAACTTTGTAAAAATTTGTAGAAGTTGAACAAAACTTCAAACGGTATTATATACCGGTTTATCTAACTAGAAAAAAAAATGTTAATAGCACTTTAATAATAAAAAGACATTTTAATTTAGTATTTTATCGTATCATTTTGATAAAAATCTTTGTTTAAAATTCTATAAAACATTAAAAAATTTTATAAATTTTCATAAAATTTTATTTTTTCACATGTGCAAATTTGGGGGCTACAATTTATATTAATTTATATCATTTTATGAAACTTCAAATGGAGATTATTTTATTTGTTTTCAGAAGGACACACCACTTGTGTGTATCTTTAATTAATTTTTAATTTTTATATGGGAAAATTAAAAAATATTATTTCAAACAATATTGAAAAATTATTTGTTAAAGATATTTAAATAGATAATGACTAATTAATAGGTATTTAAATAAAATAAAAAATATTATAAGAGTAGTGAACGGTTACAAGACATTTAAGAAAAATAAAAAAAAAAAGATAAAATTAATTAAATAACTTACAAAAATTTTTAAAATTATTTTTACATTACTTTTAAATGGTGAATAGTTATTGGTGGTCAAGGGTTATTAATGAAAAAAAAATGACTTAATCAAAAATTAATTTTATGAATTTTTTTGTTTCTTTACTATCTCTCGTGTTTCTTTTATAGGGCTTGTTTGGAGCATTAAAAGTTAGAAAAAATTTCTGAAAACATCCAAAAACCTTTAAACCTCTCTAATTCATTTTTACTTTTGTCGTGCTTTATGAAATTTTTATAAATTTATATAAATTTACATTTCCCAATAATTTTTTACAAATCCCAATGAATTTTTATAAACCCCAATAACAAATCCACAAATCTCAATAACTTTTTTACAAATTTTAAAAACTTTTTGACGACTTTTAAAAAAATTCTAACATAAAATCTTTCGAACGAATCCAAAAAACCATTCAAACGGATTCTTTCTTTGAGAAACTGACGCAAAAGTTAAAAACAGTACTATTCATCTTTAAAAAACATAGTTTGGTAGCTGCATACTTAACGTGAAAAATTATTCAAGTCATACTTTTTGTTATTTTTCTGTTGTTTTTCAATGCTTTAAAGAGAGCGTTTGGAGGCACAAGTTTTAGCAATTTTGTGACTTTTTTTTTCCAATTGCAATTTTTAACAGCTTTTTATTATAACTTTTGAGTGTTTGGTAAAATTTTTGACAACTTTTTAGTAATTTTAAGCAACTTTCAGCAAGTTTTGACAATCTCTAGTAATTTTTGATAACTTTTGAATTGAGAAATTATTACAGTAAAGTAAAAAAGTGACAAATTTTAGTGTTTTACCAAACACCTTATGAGCAAAATTTAATATTTTTTTGCTAAAATTTTTGCTGTTAAACTCAACCTAAACGCGCCCGTAATAGCATGGGTGTAACATTGCTTACATGATAAATAGCGTATATCATCAGAATTCATGAAAATATTACTTGTCAAAAAAAAATCACATAAAACAAAAATAAAAAAAAAATAAAAAACTAACTTTTTTTTTTTACCCAAAATCGACTATATATTTTTATCAAAAAATGATTTCCAAATAATATCGTATATATGCATGTAAATTTTTTATTTTCTAATGATATTTATTAAATAATTCTTTATTACATAACTATCATTTTTATGATATCATATTTTATCCTTTTTTTTTAAAGTATCCGAATAAAAAATCTCACTTTCCCTTCTTAAAATTATGTAAGTACAATAATCTCATAAGGTTGAAATTTAAATAGGGGTAAATTAATTTCTCAAAGTGCTATTTTACTTAATGAAAATGATTCGTCAACATAAAACTATTTAAATAAATATGATATCAATAATATGTGACTCTAATAATGTATATTATTAAAACTTCGTTTGAAGTGATAAAAATTTTTAAAAAATATCAAAAAATTTTAAAAATTATTTATTTTTTATTTCATTATACGAATTATAAACTCATAATTTATTTTATTTTATTTTATTTTTTATTACTCACAACACACCCTAAGATGCGGACGAGGAATTCATTCGGTGCACGCAAGAGGAGCTCCGCGTGCACAGGCAACAGTCAGTCGTGCCTACGCCTAGGTTGAAACTCAAGTTTTAAATTTTGAGCAATTCTTTTTACCCAAAGTTTACTTATTCCTATGCTATGAACCATCAACTTAAGTTTAATTACTGAATAATCAAAATTGAATATTATATGGAACAGGTGTCAAATACGTCAAAATAATCGAGTTGTTACACATTTACTAAATAATTTTAGTTAACAATAATCATTTAAATTATGATTGTGTTTGGAGTTGTATAAAATTGTATAAAAATATAAAAGTTAGTGTCTCGTGTTTTATACCGTGAGCAGAGAATTTAAAATTTATAGTCTTTTAACGAACTTCTCAATGAGTTTTTAAGCCTTTGAACATGTTGCATGGTTGAAGTAATTTCCGGTGACACCTAGCAAGTAATATTACAGCCACACATCTAAACAACATTTTGCATCAAACCCAGACCAAAGCAAGCAAGAAGCTTGCCTCCTAGCTGCCCAGCGCGGGTCCCTTCAGCAAACGTTTCCGGTCCAGTATTTTTCTAGCAACACCCTTCTGTACCCCTAGTTCCTTGATCGATG
Organism: Vitellaria paradoxa; assembly: GCA_019916065.1. Lineage (NCBI taxonomy): Eukaryota > Viridiplantae > Streptophyta > Magnoliopsida > Ericales > Sapotaceae > Vitellaria > Vitellaria paradoxa. Next base: position 10,086,275 of record CM034239.1, read on the forward strand.
TAGCCAGTTTCAGTACTCAAAATATTTCAGACTTATATACTTGACACACTAATCAAATGCTTAAATTCGTAAATTTTTGAATCTAATATTTTGTGCACTCTCTAGTACTACTAGAGAGGGTGGCAAAGTCGACGAGTCAAACGGATGACCGTTTATTGGCTGTCGGCTTTGATATTTTTGACGACCGGTACTTTTCAACGGACGACCGCCTTGAGGCAGTCGAGGAAGGTCCTTCTTTCCCCCCAATATCCCCAGCTTTTCCCTCACGCTAACAGCTTTCCCTCCCTCATTTCCCTTTCAGATTTCCCTCTTAGATACTCTCTCCATCACGCTCTCTCTCTTGGTCTCTCTCTCTCTCTCCCCTTCTCTCCCTCCCCATCTCTATTCCGCCGTTGAACTTACCACTGCCAAGGCAGCTCCATTGTTGAACCCGCCACCGCTGGAACAGCATCACCGCTGAACCCACCACCGCTGAACCGAGTGAAGAGTCGCTAAGCTAGGGCTAATAAACAACACATTTCGCCATAATCAGTGGACAAACCTCTAGAGCCACTGAATCCCATCTCTCCAACAACGCACATAGGGTTTCGATTCCGCCATTAAAACTCTGAAATTTGTAGATATATAGCTCTCCACATCCATAATCTCGCGAAGAAAAAAAGTCTCGGTCTTTTGCACCTGTCCACACTCAATAGCCAAAACCAGACTAGGGAAACAAGACTTGGACTCCTACACTATCAAAGGCACCAACAAAGTTGTCAAAGGTAATATTTTTAAAAACCCATTTTTGAGAATCTGTCTATCTGTGTGATTTTTTATGTCGGTTTTTGCTAAGTGAAAGTGAAATTGTGTATGTATCTGTTCTTTTATGTTTTGTGTACTTTGCATGTTGATTTTGATTGATTGGGTGTTGGGTTTTTTATGGGTCTTTAAAGCTGGGAATTGTGTGTTGATGAGGCTGTCAAACAATAATACGGCCCTATATGTGGCTCCGGTGGAGAAGTTTGAGGCCGACAATCGGAACAATACGAGGCTTAGGGTGAGGTGGTATTATCAGCTGGAGTAGTCATTGGGGTGCTAGAGACAGTTCCATGGAGCAAAAGAGTTATTCTTGTCCGACCACTTTGACGTCCAAAGTCCCCATGCCATTGAAGGGAAGTGCACTATGCATACTTTCAAGATTATACTGAGCTAGAAAATGTTGGGGTTGAAGATTACTATTGTCGATTTGAGTACAAAGCCTCCACAGGTGCTTTCATTCCCGACCGAGTTACAGTGAGTTTTTTTTTTTTTTTTTGGGTTTACTTCTGTATGATTGTTCATTGAATTTTAATTGAAATTAAATTGATTATTTTTGTGGCTTAAAGATTTCTTTTATTTTTATTTTTATTTTTATTTTTTTGGTGATTCTGTTTATGAAGGTACTGCAAGTGTGAGATGCCATATAACCTGGATGATTAAAGTTGTCTGTTGATATATATTTGATAAATACATATTATTTATTGAGGGAATGGGTTAATTAACAAATTTTGTTATATGTTTAATTTTTGGGTATATGGCTTGGGCAAATTTTTTTTCTTTCTTTGATTGGTCAATTGCCCAACCATATTAAACCAAGCAATCACTCCTAGAAGTTCCACCCAGTGGTTTGCCTTATGGAAGACCCGTGGCTTTGACTATTGGTTAATGTTATTTTTGTCCATTCATTCATTCTTATATCTTTAAATTATGTTTTTATCTGTTTATTTATTTTCAGATCAACACAAGAGGTGAAATGGTTGTTGAGAAAATCAACAGGCTTGATGCTGAACTTGCTAGATATAAAGAACTGATCAAGAAAACCCGACTTGGTCCTACTCAAGAAGCTATCAAAACTCGAGCTATGAGGGTTGTCAGGCAAAAGAGAATGTAAGCTATCTGCTTTATGTGGTTTTCTCTTACCTTTGATGTAATGTATTTAGTACTAACAGCCCGATTGGATGCGGCTAAAGCACGGGGGCATAAATTTTGCTCGTGGGTCTCACTTTTTTTGCTTGGTTTGGCAGCCAAAATGCCTCCTCTCTTCCCCGGTTTTGATTTTGCATGGTATTAAATTTAGCCCCCGCGGGGGGATAATTTTTAGCTAGGGTTTGGGCTAGCTAAAAATTATCCCCCTTCAAGTGGATAAATTTTGATCTTTTTAACCTTCGTTAATGGTATTGTTAACTTGATTAAAATAAATATAATGCTAATAAAAAAAATAGATAAGCCAACAAGTCAAAATAAACATAATTAAAAAAATTAGATAATAACCAACCATTCAAAAGTACATATTTAAAAAAAAGTTTTTTAAATAAATTTATAAAAAATTAAATTTTCAATGAAATAAATAATATAACTTCAAATTGTCCAAAAATAATTAAATAGAGTGGGTTTTGCAATTTAATATTTAGTTTAATGGGTAACCAAATTTGGGACATCACAAGGGCAAAAGAGTCATTTGACTCTTTTTATCATCATTCACATTCTCTTATTTATAAAACATCCAAACCAAGTCAAAAATTATCCCTCTTCATAAACATCACATCAATGTGGGCCAACTCTCTAAAAATAATATCCCCTCTTATCTTATACCCCCTCTAAAATTTATTCCTCTAAAATTTTAGCACCATCCAATCGGCCCCTAAAATGATTATCGTATGCCAACTATGTACTTTTGTCTTGTACAAACTCTTGTACTAAATGCTTGTGGGAAACATGTTTTAGTCTGTTTTTTAGTGTGTTAAATTTGAGTTGGTTGGATATGGTTCCTCTCTGAGGATGCAGTTTTTGTTGAAATGTGCCGGGTGCATGGAATCAACTTTATTGGTCCAAATGTAAGTTATTGGGATACAAATTTTTTATTTTATTTTAAGTACTCGGTGTGATTTACACCTTAATATCTGGAGCGAACATGCCGTGACATGTAAGTATTAAGCTCTCTGTTTGGAATTTAGATTCTTTAACTTGCTAAGAGAGTCCATGTTATCTTTTTTGGAAGGGGAAATCTCTACCGGAAGACATATGTTTCTAATTATATGCTTTTTTGATTGGACTACATTAGAAATTTATTTGTATACAGAACTTCAATATGCTATTGACACTTAAGTAAAATGTGCAAGGTAATCGTACATCAGGCTACATCATTCCTCCAATTCAGTAAGCTATCAATTTGCTCTTCTATTGGCAGGTAACATTCCAGGTGAAATATTTGGAGGACTTTATGTTGGTATTGATAGCAATGATGCTGAAGTTCTTATGGAATCTCTTGAAAAGTGCAGTTCCTGCAATTCTCATGAACATCTTGGATGCCATGGCCATGGCAGGGATTATGTTAGTAATCGGCTTGTATTGGATGATTCTTGCACTGCAACTGTGAGACCTTGTTCCGTTGCTGATCCGATTCATGTCAGTTCAACCTCCCATGATGTATTGACTTCTGGCACCTTGAGTTCATCGCGTGCTTCTAAACCTGTGTTGAAGGATGTGTCAAACAGAAATGAAACACAAATCCCTTTAGAACTTATCAGTCACTGTGTGGCTACCTTAGTCATGATTCAGGTAAATTTTGAATATGTAATCTTGAGTTATATTTAAAATTTATCAATATATACACATTTATTACTCCCCCTAGATTTGACTTTCTTAGGTGTTGCATGTCTTAAGTGTTGAAAGCTAAATTTGTCTTGCAAATTTGTCTTTTTGGTATGAAGTCACTGTTCTAAAACTCTTCTTAAATGCCTATGTGACATCAGTTTCTGATTTATGATTGATGACGTGTCATTTTTTTAATGTTTATTTATTTTGATAAAAGTAAATTAGAAAGAAACTTCAAGAGGTGCAACCCACCCAGGAGTGATTGAATGGGCATGGGTTGATGCTGCACCTGATGTGTTTTAAAGGATTGATATCTTTTAAATCATGGGGCTTTGGCCATCAGGATGGTAGCAAGGACAATTTCACCTTTTTCTCTGTTGTGGGAAAAGTTGGTTTTTGGGATTCTTGTTCTCAATCAAGGGAGGAACTGATGGAATAAAAGCCCAGCGTTCATAAATCTAACAATTAGTTGCTTATATTATATATGTTTTTTCATTACATGGGTGATATTGTTTTTCATTACATTGGTGATATTGTCAACACAATTGCATGATTCAACACGTCACCCCCAAACAGTAGAACCATTGGACTATGAAGCAGTTTCTTCGTAGGATTATTACTGGAATAGGTACAAAGATATTGCTGGAATATTCGCATTGTAATCCAAAATGAAGGGAAGAAAGTGTACACACACGCACATTTTTATGTTACTTGCATTTCAGTTTCTCCTTATTATGGACATCGAGCATGTAAAAATTTTTTTAGTAGTTTTATTTATTTATTTTCACATTTATTCTTAATATAATTGTTTTATGTATTTCAAGTTCAACTGGTTCTCAAATTGTTTTGAGGTCGACTATGAAAGATACAAGGGGATGTTTTGTTTTCAAAGTGTTCTTAGTTAAACTCTTCAATATTACGTTTATTTTACTACAAATTTTATGAAAATTTAGAATTTTTGTTATATAATTTCCCTTTCATCCTAACATATATACAGGTGTAATCAATATACAAATTTTGCTATATAAATGTATAGGTTAATTCTCGTAATTTAAAATGAAATTATCTTTTTTTAAGCAAAGATGCAGGTTATTCTCGTAATTTAAAATGAAATTGCCCTTTTTTTTTTAAGCAAAGATACTTTAGTCGGTCACTAAATAGCGGTCGAAAAAGGGTTTAGTCGACCACTTTGAGACAGACGAAATCTTTCTCGACTGTCTTAAGGCGGTCGAATAATCATTTTCTTGACCCCAGCATATACGACTGTTATGGAGCGGTCATTGGGCGGTTGATGAATCTTTTCTCGACCGCTTAAAAGACTTTTCTCGATCGTTTTAAGCAGCCGAGAAATCTAACATTTTTGTAGTGACTAATTTGTGAATTACATTCATGGAATAATAGTAAGTCGAAGAAGAGCTAGCCAACCACATTTTTACCGATACTTAATTGCGTGAAATGAAACAATGAGCCGTAGCTCGATCAGAAGAATGGCACAGGCACAATAATCTCAGTCCTCTCGACAATTTATTACCAAAATTTAAAGGAAAGGAAAAGAAAAAACAAAAAATGCTTGACCTTCTCAAATGAAACTAAATATATTTTCACACAATTGTGTACGATGCTGTAAAATGGGACCTTTCTTATTTATGAGGTAGAAACGGAGTTATTTGCAACACCATCCTATTGAAGATTTGTTCCGATATAAGCTGAAGAATTCATGTTCTTCATAAACTAGTAAGAGTCTCGTGCTTTTGTTCTGTTATGTAACAAAATTACGATGAAAAATGCTTCACAAATATTTTAAAAAAAAAAAAAATTGAACTAGAATAATGTGGGAATAACATTTGTATAATAAAAAAAATTAATGAGTTATTTTTCAAAATTGAAAGACGTACACAGCATATCGTAGCATTAACACTTTATTATAATTTTTTTTTAATTTTATATAATGTTAGTGAATTAAAATTCAGCAGTCCAGATTTATTCACATATTTTTAATTTAAAAACACTTAAATAAATATAAATCATTAAATTTTAATTTAGTAGTTTTAAAAATTATTGTCGTGGGAGGGATGTCAGCCTCCCCTTTTCAAATTTGGAGGCCTTTAATTGTGGATACTAAACCACGCTCCAATTCATAGAAATTATTTTAAATAATCCCTTATTACATAAAGATTATTCATACCCGAAATGGAGTGGTATATATATGTAAATATATGTGTAATGACTTAGACGAGGAAGGAATGCAGAGGCTCGTCGTCATGCATGTCAGGCCTTTCGAAAGGAGGAGAAGAAAAGGGACCATGACCCGACCCAAAGGACCTAATGTGATCTTTGAGGGACCTCTTGTGCTTGAAGTCGGAGCCGCAAGAGCAGAGCCAGCGCTTGCCGCAGTTCTTCTCGTGGGTGCGCCAGTCGCCTTTGACGGCCAAGCACTTGCCGCACTTCCTGCAAGCGAACTGCTTGGCGCCGTGCTTCCTCTTGTAATGGGTTTGGAGGGTCCGGAAGTCTTTGAGGGGCTTTGCTCTCGGGTGGTTTATGTTGTTCTTGCAACCTTCTTCGCAGCAGTAGCAGGGAATGCCCAGCATCACTCGCGGCTGCGAACCCTTCAGCGACTCTGGTCCCTTTCGGTACTGTGATCCATGCCCCCACATGTGCATCTACGACCAAAGTCATGGCCAGACGAATAGAGATTGATTTTTTTTAATCGTGGATACTATGATTGAATTGGTGATCATACGAATCATTCATGATTTATTCAAATCAACCAATTTCATAATTCTTACATATTAAAGCTATTAAATAATTATTACTATAATTTTTTATAAATTAAACTGATATTCTCACAAAGTAAAATCATTATTAGTTGTTAATACACTTTTAAAATTACTTTTTAATTATATATATAATACCAATTTTTGGAGTCAAGAAGAGATTTTAACTAATAATGACCTTATTAAAACAGATAATTGACATTAGAAATAATATATTTAATAGTTATTATATATTTATGTAATCTTTAATTATATTAATATTTTATTTTACTTATGTATTTTATTAAATCTACTTACGGCACAACATAGTTCAATTTCAGTTGAACCATTGACTCTTCACCCAATCATTCTTCTGGTTACGCCGGGGGCATGGCTTTCAAAAAATTGTATGTGATTCATATATAATTTTAAGAGAAAAAGAAAATTGCTAATACATTTTTATTACAATAATAACTTATTTTATTATTATTATTATTATTTTTGTAAACAAAATTCAAGTAAAATAGTTTTTTTCTATGAAAACTTGTGTACTTATCAATTCAAATGAATTTAATACCAAAATTGTGATTGACACATCATTCTCTCATATATTTTTTTGTTGGTAGGATAATATTTTTTTATATAAATCTGTAAAATAATAATTCTAATATATTTGTCAAAATAAAGTAAAATTTACTATCAAAATTTCATAGCTCAAATTTCAATTTATATTTCTAAATATTTTCATTTTTTAACCAATCAAAATATGTTGTTGCCCCTAAGCATGGAGCAAAAAACATGAACCAATTAAAAAAAAAATTTGAGATTACATAAGATATGGAAATTATGGTAATTGCACCTGAAGATTGTTGCAGCGATTGAAGGTCTTTTTGCAGACATGGCACGAGAAGCGTGTGAATCCCGCGAGTATTTGGGCAGGAGTCGGTATCCAATACTGGGTTGTCGCCACATTTACGTCCGTCTTCTCATGACTTGGATTCTCGAAGCCATTGGTGCAATTAGGAAGGCCGATGTGTAAGGCCACCGTGATGTCTTCTTCCTCTTCATCGTCGTATCTGTTCGGTTTAGGGTTTTCCGTCACCGGCGTCGTTTCAGGCGAACGAAGCAAGCAGTTCAGCAATGGCAGTGGTTGAAGAGGATTTTGGGTTCTGTTTGGGAAGAAATGGAATGTCTGATCACCACTGTCGTTAGTGTGGATACTAGAAGAAGAGGCCAAGGGATCAGAGCTCAGTGAAATATCTAGTGACTCCATGCTAGCTTGCTTTGAGTGAAACACTATTAAGGTAGAGCACGGTTCCTTGGTTACATATATATATATATATATATACACGGAAGTTGTAGAGCTATGGTTGGTTTAGAGGGTGTGGAAGAAGAGATATCCCAAGAGGAGATAATGTGAATAGAGGGGAGCTAGCTAGGTTGGCTGGAGAGAATGTGCTTAATTGGTTGAGTGAAAACAACCTTTGTTGCTGTAGTGAAAATATCTACAGCAGGACAGGACTTGCAGTGGAAATAATTTTAATTAAAATAAATTAAAATTATTGAATTAAATACAAACAAATTTTTATTCTTCATTTTTCACTGCAACTCTTATAGTAGATATTTTCACTGCAGTTCCTTGAACCTTGTTAGGGTAATTAATCCCTGCTGTTCGTTATCTTTTGTCTTCATTTAGTATTGAAAGTAAACACCTTAATAACTGTGGCCCAACGCTTCCAAATTTTGATCAATTCTACTACTGAGGGTTTCAAATCTATGGTAATACATTAAATGTGCCGCGGTAATTGACAATACCACGAATACCACCAAACACACACACACACACACACACAGAGGGGGTGTTATCTAAATCATTTCCTTAATCCGCTTAGTTACAGAGATAAAACTGTACCTCAATAGTTTTCATGGCGGGTTGACAGGAATCACGGCATCCCCTAAAAAACACAAATTATCAAAATATATCTATAAATTTTGATAATTTGCAAAACTGAATTATTATTTTAAAAGTGATATTCAAACAAATATTATTATTTTAAAAGTGATATTTGAACAACATTATTCTGATAATTAATAAATTCCGATAATAGCGTTACTTATAATCCACAGAGAGAGAGAGATTACCACCAAATAACTCATCTTTTTTTTTATTAATATACAAGAATGTCTCTAAACCTTGATTACCGATAGAATTGTTATTATCTTGAGATATTTCTCTATGCCACGTACATTCTGAATTAGCTTTCAACCCTCGGTAGAAAATTCCTGGTGGATGAATGGCTAGGCATGCTTAATTTCTTTCATTTTCTTCTACAGAAACCAATTAACCGGGAATTTCCTGGCCCCTGGCCAATTTTAACCGTGACCCATAATTTTACTGACTGCATCTGGGCTTTGCTGATGCATCACTATGCATGGTATAAACTAATAAGTCTAGATTGCTCATCTCAAGTATGAAAAGTGGGGTTGAATTTGCAAACTTGGGGCAGTTTGCTTCCAGTACTTTTCTCCCAACCCTGTGTCAGTCGAGGTTGCCATTCAACTTAAAATTACTGAAAATGTCAAGTTCAAGTTGTTGAATTTTGAATCTCTTCATCAGCTGTACGTGTGTCATTAAATTTTCAATATCGTTTCACTGCTCTAGCAGTACGTGATGAGCATATGTATCACCCAACCATCCAAATATACTATGTTTTCATTTGGAGTAACAAAAAATTCTGAAAAATAAAAAAAAAAACGTTAAAAAATTTTAAAAATTATTCACTTTTTATTTCACTGCACAAATTAGAAACTCATAACTTATCTCACTTTATCTCATTTTATCTCACTTTTTATCACTCTAAACACACTCCCCCCCCCCCACACACACATATATATATATATATATAAACATCAATTAATTACTTCTTATCAGAAAGAAATTAATCAATTTTGTAATCAGGGTCCAAACTTGTTATAGAAGTCCACAATTGATTTTTATTTTTATTTTTATTCCCACTAAGACCCACATGATCTATTAAAAAATTATTTTATTGCAGATTCTGGAAATTCCCTTGTGTCCATACATTAATGAAAAAATAGTTAAATCTCAATAACTGATCGAAACGTGAAATACCCCAATTAATAAAAATGAAAGATACATATACATATATCTATATAATTTTTTTGGGTGGCTGGAGCAAAAATAAAATAAAATAAAAAATGTGGTAAGTTAGCCCTAAAGCTGCTAGAACTCAGAATGGCTACGTACAGCTTTGGCCACAAAAAAAAAAAAAAGAAATATATATGCGTAGTTGGAAATTAAATAAGGATTAAGGAAATTAAGTTATACATATATAAAGAGAGATGAGAGAGTTCATTAAAACTTTGTTAAGATTGTACAAATATTTAAAACTTTTGTATGATATGGTACATATAAACTTCACTGAGGTCCTTGGACTTTTAGATATATGGCATTTGATTTATTCTTTTATTTTGTTTATTTTATTTTTATTTTTTATTTTCTGAGTTTATTTTTTATTTTACACTTTTAAAAATAAAGAAAATAGTTTAGAACTTATTTGATTACTTGTATTTTTAAAATTTTTTTTAGAAAACAAAAAATGAGAAAAACTCATTTTGAAAGTTTATAACTCAAAATAAGAAAAATTTTAAAATAAAAAAATAAAATATTTTTTATTTTCTCATTTTGAGATATATAATACGTAAAATAAAAGTTTCCCTTCCATAAACATCACATCAGTGTGGGTCAACCCTCTAAAAATAATACACTCTCTTATTTTATACCTCCTCTAAAACTTATCCCTCTAAAATTTTAACATCATCCAATCATACCCTAAATTTCAAATTTTAACCAAGTACGATTTCGGGGGTTTTCTACTCTCAGTAACGGGTCAAATGGATTTTTCTCTTTCTTGGTAAGGTTGCAGAGGAAGTAAATGAATTGAAGGGTTTAAAAGGCTTTTGGGTTTTTTTTTTTTTTTTGGGGATGATTTTGGTGGAGGGTAGGGATGGGAGGAAGGAATTAGGGCTAATATTTGGAATTAGTGCAGAGATAGAAGAGACTGAGCTTGAAGATGGCGAGGCTTTGCTCTTATCAAAAATTTGAAGTTTAACTCAACAAATTGAAGTTTAATCACAAAACCCTCTTAACCCAATCACTAGTTTTGCTGCTAAATTCAAAGAACTCAAGTACCGAAAGGGAAGTATATTCTTTACCAGTTCAGCGAGGCTTGGAATTACCCGTTTTGCTTTCCTCTTTTTGATTATTTACACTTACCGTCTCATGGTGTGTTTAGTGTAATAAAAAATTAGATAAATTAAAAATTCATAATGCATACAATAAAAAAAAAAAATTAATGAAATATAAAATTAATAAAAATTTATAAAATTTTTTATTATTTATTTGTAAATCAAACGAAACTTAGTGACCAAGTTTGTTTCCTGTCAAGTTCTATCTTAGATTTACAATTTGCTACGTGTTAGTTTCGTAGATAATTTCGTGTCAAACCCTCAGTCCTTTTTAGTACAAATTTTATTAACCATGACTTTTTTTTTCTGACTCTTCCGCAGTACAGCTCTCACTCTATCCTAGGGACAGGTTTTTACAACTTACGCTACGTTTAGTTTACTTAAAAAAAAATTCTAAAAAATTCATTTTATCGTATTTTTTATTATTCTAAACATATTCTTAAATTATTAATCAATTAGCTCTTTCTCTTTAGTATATAATTATAAATTAGCTGTTAAAGCTTCCGTTTGAAGTAATAAAAAAATTTTAAAAAATAATAAAAAATACTAAAAATTTTAAAAATTATTTATTTTTTATCTCACTCTATAAATTATAAATTTATAATTTATCTTATTTTATTTCACTTTTTATCACTCCAAACGCACTCAAAATATAAAAAAAAAAGACATTACAAAGAAAAGCCGGATCAAAATGTGCAAATTACGACTCATGCGGACACGTGAAAAATAAAAGGCTTGGTTGCAAGCAAAGCCGCTCGCTCAATTACGAGCTTGTTTGGAACTTTGGAGTATTAAATTTTAATAAAAAATAAAAATAAAAATAAAAACTCAAGAAATTTTAATTAGTTGGTTGTTTGGTGTGTTTCTTAAAAAAATAAAATAATTAGAAAAAGTTAAAAAAAAAAGAGATAAAAAATAGTTTGAAAAAAGTTCAAAATTTTTGATATAGAAAAATTTGGAAAAAAAAAAAGAAATTAGAAAAAGTTAGAGATTAAATATACTATTATAAGTACTAAGGGCACTGGATTTTCGAGTCTTAAAATCCGGGAGCCCAACACAGTGACCAAGTGCAACCCAGCTAAATCCAAGTCATGCCCATATCCATCCGAAAACAACCAATGGAGCCCCAACCCTTAAATTATATTGGGCTTTCCAAGAACATTTCAAATTTTCTTTTTTTAAATTTCCCAATCACTCCTTAGCCACCCTTTTCAGTTTTCCTATTATTATTATTATTATTATTATTATTATTATTATTATTATTATTATTATTCAGGATTTATTTGATTACCTGAACCACTTTATAACATTTCATTTTTATTAGAGCGATTATTTAGTTTTTTTATTCTATTTAAATATTCAATTAACAAATCAAATATTATAAAATCACACACTTGGCATGTGCTATATTACTTGTTTCCGGAAAACATCCTATATTTTCAGAAATAACCCAAAAAATTGTGGGTGACGATGAGACTAAGCCGGCCCGTCCAAGAAAGGCAAGTGGGCCCATAACTATGTACCAGTGTTTTCCACCACAATTTTTCAAAAGTAGAAGATCATTATTGGCCACCTAACAAAAAGAATAATTGCACTAATTCTATTTAGATTGGAATAAGTTATATCTAAATCCTAATTTTATACATGTAGTTGCAACTAGCACTACAATAATATAAATTCCTATTTTATTTTCTCTGCGAAGAGAGAGAAGTATTGTATTCAAATTGTACCCTGTATAAATACTAATCAAAATGGATAATTGTGCAATTACTGTGAATCAATTTTAGGAAGACGAAAATTTTAAAACCACGCTACAAGAGTAATAAACACAGCATACCTCTTATAGATTTTGGATTTTATTTTGTATATACATATATATTATAGAATTGGTATCGGAATAGAATCATATTAAAATAATTATATATAAATATTTATATATATATATTATGCTACATGTACCAGCGAATTCTGTCAACTCAATTTGTACCAAGAAAACTGAATAGTAGACAATGTACAAAGCGAAATTTAACCAACTTATTTTCTCAATCATAGGTTATGGGCGGAGACGCGAAAGGGAAGAATTGGGGTAAGTTACAATCATTTACGCCCATTGGATTCTATACCAAATTATCCAACTCCGGGTATCTAATGTTAACCCTCAAGAATACTAAAGCAGAGTGTGTGGGTTCTTAGCATTTCCTTCAAGTTACAAAATTAATTTAAAATACTTAAAATAACCTTTAAATATATATATATATATATATAAACTTTTCCGCCTATCAGCTTTCTACTCCAACAGATTCCGCTAGCCTAATACTAACTCTCTTAATTATTTCTAACTAATCTTCCATTTGAAATGAAATGTGGGAGTATGGTGGGGCCCATGGATAAGGAATTTAATCCCCAGTTTGATCCCCCAAAGCAAACTTCCCCATGAAGTTGTCGCAGCTCTTTCTTTATGCGTAGAAATGAGTGGTGCAATGTGCAAGCAAAAATTCAGTGGACTTGATCTTTCTTTTGGGTTTTTGTTTGGTGCATTAAAGATGAAATGCCAGACGTTGATATAAAATTTAATGTCTAAATAATTCAATTTGGATAGTTGGATTTAGATTTAACAGTCCAGACACATTTATAAATTTTTAATTTAAAAAAATTTGTAAATATATTCAAACTCTTAAATTTCAAATTTTTAACGAACTGACATTAAATTTGATGTTCCAAACCTCGGGTTGTTTCAAGATCTTGTCTTGGACAACATTAATCATTTGGGCATGGCATAGGGATACAAACCAAAAGGATAAAGTTTGTATTTTCTATGCATGGTGAGAAGAAGTTCACTATCAAGCAGTTGAAATGGGACGCCCCACCCACCCCTTTCCTTCCCAACTTGCGTGCTTGTCAACTCACATAATGCAGATCATGACATAGCTGGTGGGCCTATTTTATTACTTATTAGTTTGTTTCACTTCTTATATATGGGTGTATGTATATTTATATATACATATATATATAATGCTAATGGAGTTAGCTAGTGAAACACTTAGGCACCGTTTGGTTTACAATAATTTGATGAAAATTTTCAAAAATTTCTATAAATCTCTGTTAATTTTATATCACATCAACTTTTTTCTCTCACTGCACGCATTACGAACTCTCCCCAAACTACAATTTATCTCAATTTATCTCATTTTTTCTTACTCCAAACAACCCCTTAATAATCAAGTTGCTCTCAGTATCACTATTTTATTTATTTATTATTTTTATTTTGAAAAATAAGCTTTCAGTGTCACCATATATGCTAATACATCACTCTTTTTGTTAACAAGCTATAACATAACTCATTTAACACTGCATAAAATGCTAATCTATCTTACGTAATATGAAAGGGGAATAACTTGTCCTTCGCATTCATGGAATAAAATCAAGCACGGATCTTGGATTGTCATTAGAGAGAGAGAGAGAAAAAAAAAGGTATGTATGTAGTAGAGATTAGTAAATTTTTATAAAAATTAACATAAAAATAATTATATATATAAAATAAATGAATAAATTGACATTTTACTTATTATTATTATTATTATTTTTTTTTTTTAAGTGGTCCCAACAACCTACCGCATCAACGCATCTTGGTTGGGACTCCCCGTGATTTGATCATTAAACCCCCCAAATGAGTTTGAGGGGTTGCAAATTAGTGTACTGAAAATTTACTGGAACGGCAAATTCGAACGCAGCAGCCATGCATAGATACAACGGAGGGGGGTGGTGTGCTTGAAGGAGTGTCATCATGATATCATCAATTACTTGTGTGGATTCAGAGAGAAGTTATTACTAGTACGGTGAGCAAACGAAAGTTGCGGGGTCACGAGAGTACTAGGTACAAAATTATGAAACATTTTAAATGAGTCATATGGTGCCCCCATGCAGACATTGCATTTCTTTGCAAAAATCACAACAATACTTCATCACTCCCATCCCGTGCCTTGCCGTCAACACCAAAAATGGGTCGGAGAGGCAGGGATTGTGGGGACTGGCAAGCTTCAATTGATCTCTCTATCCCCCTTACCTAGCACATATATTGTTAAGCCTCTTGCAGCGCATTTTTGTGGTGGGTCGGTCAGTTTAAGAAAATCACTCCCTCCTATATAAAAGGAAAGACTGACATCGGTTTTATTATTAGTTTAGTGATATTAAATTAATAGACCGTTGTATTAAAATTGAATAGTTTAGATATATTTATTTATTTTTAATTCAAAAAAAAGCGTGGATATCTTTAATCTGTTAATTAAATTTTAGTCCAACAATCTAAAAAAGTGTTATTCGGAAGCTGACACTGTTGAAAACTATGTGTCAGCCACCGGATGAGTTGGCATATCCCTCATACAACGTATATATGTTACAATTCCTATACAATTCTAGAAATTTCACTGAGAATGGGACAACTAAATTTTTTAAATTTAAGAGAGATTCACTGGTGTGGCTGCGATGTATAGAGCTTGGAAACTTTATAGGATGCCCAATGATGAATACTAGAAGACGATCGATGAAAATGATTGAACTTCCTTTTCTGCTTATTGGCCGCTTAAATTTGAGAGAACGAAATGCAAGTGCTCTCATTTAAGCGCATCACATGTATGGGCCATGCATAGGTTTTGGCTATTATTGTTGTATTGGAAAGGAAACCACAGGCAATTTTTGGGTTGAATTAATTTGAATGCCTGAAAGGCCAAAACATCATCATGTTATGGTCGTAGTCGGTGGACTAATCAGTGGTGTGATTGATACTACATTTGTGGGATAAGCTCAATTCCATGGGTGCATGCTGTCTAAAGCTTGGATCTAGGAATTATCAATCATTCATCTGATAGAATCTACAGTAACATCTGCATATAACTACTTCATGGTTAAAATTGAATGCAAAATATTAGGTGTGGTTTAGTTTGCATTTCTACTTTTTGTTTTCTTATTTTATTTTTTATTTTTTGTTTTATATGTTTTATATTTTAAAAATCTAAAAATACAAAAAATAGAAAACGTGTTTAATTTAATATTCCTATTTTTCGTGCTTTGATATTCTTTTTGTTTTGAGTAAAAAAATATTTAAAACAATTTTTAATCATTTTACAATTCATGTGTATTCTATTTTCTGTTTTCTAAAGCAAGTTTTAAAAACGCGAGTGACCAAATTCATTTTCAGTTATCTTCTTTATTCTTAAAAACATAAAATGAAAAATATGTCCAAAACAGTTATATCAAATGATAATTTTATTTTTCTTTTTAATAGGTTTGAATCTTGGAATTACGAAATTAAGAAATTCAAAATTAAAAATAAAAAAATTCACATTACTATCACCTTGAATCGTATATAATAACAACCAGAAATAATAGCAAAAGTGGAGCATCAATTAGAATTTATTTGAATTATATTGAAAACAAAAAAGGCAAAAAAATAAAAAATAAATAAGTAAAAAGATGAATGCAACTTTGACATCCATCTACAATACACAAAATGGGTCAGCTCTCTAGTGGGCTTCTGTCCTTTAGCAAAAGAATTCCGCAGTGCATTACAGATAGACAGAGAGTGGTGAAGAAGATGATCCAAACAATCCTATATTTTATCATATTTCTATATTATATAGAAATTGTACGTAAATATGATATCATAATGTTATCATTCAAGCATGCATGGCCCTTCTCGACATCGGCAGAACAGTCCACGATCTCCCAAATTTAAATATGTTATATATATATAAAGAAAGAAATCAAGCAAATTAATAAGAAATAAAAAGCTCTAAAAAAAATATGGGATGATTGGATTCGCTCTTTGATTATCAGACAACTTGACTACTTTGTCTTTTGCGTTGTTGGAGGTCGCCACTTTACGCCAAAGTTGCTGTGCCTATTATCCTACGCTCACTTGTAAAGCATTTGAATTTTTGCCCAAACACCGCGTCAATTATGGTTGGACCGGGGCCAGCACGGTAGTCTTGGCTGTACCCGAGTTCTTTGCCAGCGTAGCATTTGATTATTGTTATGCCCAATTAACCCTAAACCTTGTAGGCCAACATTTCTCAACTTTATGAGAAAAAAAAAAAAAAAATATATATATATATATATATATATATATATATATATATATATATATATATATATATATATATGCATACATAATAAAGGTGTGTTTGGAGTGATAAAAAGTGTGATAAAATGATATAAAATATAATTTCAGGAATCTTTTTTCATTTGGTGCACATATCTCAAACCGTATTTTTTAGAGATGAACAGTAGAATTTTTATTCCGATGAATTTGCATTTTTGTTTGAATGGATTCAAAATTTTGTATTAGTCATGAATTCTTTACAGATCAAACCAGACTCGAAACACTACCGTTTCACACCGTTCATTCTTCTCATACTCAAATTGAAAGGTATTTCCTTGAATTTCATGTCATTTGCACTTTCTATTTTTATTTTCTGTCGTTGGAAGCTAATATTAGCCATGGTGAGTCTTGAGTTTTGATATTTCTCTACTTCTTCTTCCAAAGTAAGCGTGAATAGGTTGATAACATTTGTTTTCTTTATGTTTACAAGTTTATTGATAGCCCATGTTTTGAAATGAAGAGAACAATTACTTTTTATTGGTTGTATTCTAAGGATTCGGCGTCTCTACAATTCGAATCCTAAATGTGCTCAACGAACCATTCCAACGAGATTGCGCAGGCCGTTTGAATGAAGTCAGAAAGTGGGTTGGCGTCAGAATGGTTTCTACAATCTATTTGGACGGAAATTAGCTGTGCGAATCCGTCAAAACAGTTTCTACGGCTCCAGAAAAATTAATCACAGTGGGTGTCATTCAGTAGTTTGAGAGTCCGTGGTGATAATAGTAAAAAATTTTTTACTATTTGATTAACCGAATTCCAATTATCGACTTTTTTTAGAAGGTATTGAACTTTTTTTGAATTTTGAAAAGGTAAAACTGTGTTAGAGATTTTCAGAGATTTTCACCAAAGTTTGGTGCTCCAAACATACCGTAAATTTAATAGAACATAAGTTTAATCTATTTAATCTAATTAATTCGTTCTAATAATTTTTAATTCTAATTTTTATAATTAGTATTAAAATATTAATGACTATTTATTTATTTAATCGACTACATTAACCAATATTATTTTAAAAAAATATATATATCAATACATGTATGATGCGCGCGCAATCCTTCAGTGTGTATTTATTGAAAGTTTAGGTCAAATGATGATGAATTTGGAACATGAATACGAGAGACCAAGCTCACATGAATTCATTGAGGAGAGTAAATTGACCCGTTGCCCAATAAAGTCCGGCTTCAAATCCATCTCTTTCAATTGATTTTTTTAACGTAAGAGTGGTTAATGGTGCTTTAAAAGAATGCCCCTATACATATGAAGTCAAATAATAAGGAAAGTCCAATATCCACTTAGGGTTTGGTAATTGTTGACTTCCTAGCATATAATAATATATTCATATATATACGTGTGTTAATTCAATTAATGTTCGAGTTTGAAGTTTGGTATTTATTAATCTTAATCAGATCATCTTGGGCTTATCATATAAAATAAGATTAATAACATTATTCAATGAGCTTAATATTGCATTATCGCCCGCAGGCGTATGCTAGCTAGAGAACCCATGCCATGCATCATCAAATTTTTTAGGATTTTTTTTTTTTTAACCCTAGGGCCTCAACAGTATCTATAATTTTAAAATATTTTGCTTAATATGAAATATATTTTTTTAATAGGAAAATTTTTTTTTTAAATAATAGTAATAATCCTTAAACCTTAAGTTGCGCTTTCATAGACAGTGAAAACGGAATGATTATAACAAGAGAATATATATATATATATATATATATTATATTTGTTTGATTGTTGCCTTATAGACCTACCAATCAAGTGAAAGTCTGACTTTGGCTCCTAATAATTCCTTCTTCTGTGGGAAAATCCCAAACCCACTCAGCCAAGAAAATTAATTAAAGATTTGTTTAGGTAACTTCAAATTCTAAGGCTTTTTCCTCCTTTTGGGAGTGTCATTGAGGTTTGAAATTTTGATGCCCATTCTTAGAAGACTTTCATGAGAAATAAACTAACATGTTAGAGCATGTACAGCAGACGAGGTAAAGAACTGTTTTAGATATTTTTGCTAGTAAATACAAAGAGAACTTTATGCACCAAACTCTCCAAACCCGCAACTATTCTTCCTTCTGTTACAGTAACTTGGTTTTTATGCCAAGGTACTATTCATGAGTCTTGAATGACAGGCTGTTTGGCTTATGCTTTTGTTGGGCTCTAATTTTTGGAAAACTAATTTTTTAATAGGTTATTGATAAAATGTCTAACATTGGTGTAGTTTGAAAAAGAAAAACTACTAGCTAAACACAAAATATGCACTGTTTACTAGATAATTTAGCTATTTATTGGTGCACTTGCTCTTAGCATTGAATCGATTATTGTTATTATTATTTTTTTTTTTGGATGATTTGGGGTGTTTAGAATTCCTTGTGTATAATTCAAGTACTTTCTAGAATCCTGAAATTAACAACCGAATTTTTTGAATGACTCAGGGTGTTCGGGCTAATTTGTTAATTCTTAAGTTTGATTTGGGAAGTAAAGTAGCTAACTTATTTTTAGCTAGCTAATGTAACAACTAAAAATAAGTCAGCTATTTTTGTGTTTGAGAAAGAAAAAAAAAGTGTGGATTTTTTGTTTTGGTTAATTTGACATTTTTACTCTTGAAAATTTAAAAAAAAATTAAAATCTAAGAGGATAAATTTGGTCGGCTACTGTAACAGTTACTAGTTAACAGCCACTGTGACAGCTATTAGCTCGGGTTCCCAAACGGAGCCTTAAAATTTTAAAATTAATAATCGGGTAAATCTCTAATGGTCCCTAAAATATTCAAATTAATGATCATTAAAGAGAAAATTCAAAATTTTATCAGTTAAATTATCTCTTAAGATTAAAAATCGCTTAATTATGAGAGCAACTGCGATAATATATATATATATATATAACAATAAGCATAACGATTAATTGAAATTTGATTATTGTGACATTGGAGAACTTGGCTCTTTGTAGAAGATACATCAGAAAATAGACAAAATACAAGGAATAAAAGCATATAATAAAGGCATACACCAATACTTAGTTAATTAATTCAGTAGTACAGGCTATCAATTTTTTATTTTATTCTTTTCCTAATTCAACTTGAAAAATAGGAAAGAACAAACTATCAGACAAGCAAACCAAACCAACACAAGGCAGAAAAAGAACTACAGGGGATAAGGATCCAAATCTATAAAATTACATATTCTCTGTGATGGATTTCTATTTACTTTTTTCCATTTTTATAACATTGCTCAGTTTTTGAAATTCTTATTTACTTATAAAAAGTGTTTGAATAAGAACGACAATTGACGTGAATAAATGTAAGTAAGGAAAAAGAAGTAAATTAAATTATATTCATGACCTCTCCGAGATTTTTTTAAAAGTTAGACAATATTCATCATGTTTGGAAAATTATTTTGACGACTTTTATTTTTAAGTTTCTTTAACAAATTGTTTTGTTTGACATAAATGTTAAAAAGTGGACAAATTTTAGTTAATATCAAATGAACTATATATGAAGTAATAAAAAATATGTTCATATAAAATATTGTAACTTATAGACAATTTAATTTCTTGTACTATGAGTAAAAAAATTTTGACTGATTCGTATAAAACAATTTAAATTAGCATGCTTATGTTTACTTTTTAACTATTATAAATGACATTTGAGAGAATCTATTAAGAAAACTTAAAAAAATAAAAATAAAAGTTAGAGTAAATTACCAAACTTAAAAGGTGTCTAACTTTTAAAGGAATTTTAATGTGCTTGGTTTGAAAAAAAAAATGGAGGGAAGAAATATGGGGAATAAAGAGGGAGGAAATAGAAGATTTTTCTATTGTATTGTTTGAATGGAAAACTAGAAGGAAATAAAATAGTAAGGGAAAGGGAAGAAAAAAATATTTGGACCCATACATTTTCTTTCCCTCCATGAAATGGAAGGAAAAATAAAAGAAAAGTGGAGAGAAATACAAACCTATGAAGAGGCAATAGAATGCGAGATAAAATTTCAAACATGAGTTGCATTTATTTTTTATAATTATTTTTTTACACAAAGTTTAAATTATAATATACATATATATATATGTATATATATACACGCGCGCGCACGCACACACGTTTTCGTTCATTTCTTCCTCTATAATCAAATAATTTGGAAGAAATAATCTTCTTGTACTTTTCAATTCTTTCAACCAAGAAACTTAGGGGAGGTAAATGTAATTTAGACAATATATATATATATATATAATAATAATTTATTGTTGGTTAACAAAAAAATTGGCAGGCCAATTTAGGCTCCGTTTGGAAACAATTAGCGTTGACTAATGGCTAGTAATTAATTAAAAAAAAGTTAATTAATTTTGTGTTTGGGAAAGAAAAAAAGTAGCTAATTACTAATGACTAGTAGCTAGTTAATTTTGTGTTTAGGAAAGAAAAAAAGTAACCTTTTTATAAGTGACTAATTTGTTTATGTTAAACTGATATTTTTATTTTTGAAAATTAAAAAAAAGATTAAAATATAAAAAAATACAAAAATTCAATCACTATTAAAGCACTATTAAAATAATCATTAGTCATAACTAATTGCTACTACTTCCAAACAGACCCTTAGTACATGGGATGATGATCTTAATGACTCGTAACCTGCTACAAATCATTGATTATGATATAAGTGGGTCTTACAAGTACTACTGTACGCTACATCTACTGAAGCATGCGCCAGCTCGCAGACGCAAGTCCAAGATTCCATCCCGTGAGCTTTCTCCCAATTCTAGTTCTCTGCTCCTACTCAGCGACAAAAAGCAAACCAGCTGCGAAACACTGATTCTCTGCAGCGCACCACACCCGGTCCCACTCCGCGTCCGGCGGCCACGTCACCCGCGGGCTAACACCGACAGAGGAACGCGGCTCAGGTGGGCCCCACTGCGTCCACATGTTTAGAGATAAAAATAAGAAAAAATTTGAATTTAATATTCGAGAGTTGGGTTAAAAATTAAAATTGCATGTGGCTCCCGTTCCCTCTTAAAATCGTGATCCTTTGTTTAATCAATTTCTGTTTAATTGTTTAATTCTTGGAATTAGATATATAATTTTATTCGTAAAATATTATTATATTATATATGTTGTCTCCCAAGAAATTCCAAGTTTCATCCGCATTGAATTTTATTTTATTTCAATTTGTGTATCTTTGTACTTTGGTAATGTTTTGGATTACCGTGTGCATCCTTTTTTTATTATAATTAGCGTTAACCCATATAATGCTCGGAATTATATAACAATTTTTTTTGACAAAAATAAATTTTTAAATATATTATAATTATTCTAGTAAAGTTGTATAATTTCAAACGATAGTTATTGAATTATTTTTTTATATTTATATTTTTTACTTATATCAATTTTAATAAATAGATAGAGTTGATTAAAATCAGGTTTTTATATGAGTATTAAAAATTTATATTTTATCAAATCTCAATTTAACTCAATTCTAAAAATTCAACTTGACTCTGTAATATATATTGAATATTAAACCTATTTAATCGAGCTGATATTTTTTATTTTAAAATGTTTGTTAAATTTTTAATATACATTCATTTTTTTAATTATTGACTTGAATTAGAAATATTATTAAAATAAATTTTCAACCTAATTATCAACATGACAAATTTAAATTTTTGTAAAAACTATTACTCTTAAACCTAATTAATATCTAGGTATTTTATTAATATTAACTTTTAGGCTTTTTTCGTGTTTTTAAATTTAAAATATATTTATTTTTTTAAATTTAAGTAATATTTGATAATTTCTAATCCTTTTTCTAAATTAATATTTAGATACAAATTTTATAGTTATAACAAAATAATAAGCAAATAGGTCAACTGCAATAGACCAATTAGCAAACGGGGTCTATTTTCATGAATTCATGAGTTTTCACATTAATTAAGATTATTTGGCATAATCTTATTGGTTTTATACATAAAAAAATAAAATTTTATTTATCGATCGATGTTAGACAAAAAGAAATTAATTTTTTGTAAATGAATGATAAGAGAGTATTTAGAGAATTGAGAGCATTCCAACATAGAATGAAGATGAAAGAGAAGAGGAAAGAGAAAAATATTCTTCTAGTAATAGATATAAATGGTCTATTGTACCCATTAATACCAAAAGTAGCTTAGGGAGAGAGCCCGTGCTTTTGCCTATCAAATAAAATCTCAAAAAGTTTAATTTATTCGTATTTCATTCATTTAAAAATATTTGTTTTATAACTTTTTTTAAAACAAAGTAGATACTTATAATTTTTTATTTAAAAATTAATTTTTTAGAAGTTTTTTTCCTGTTCATTGGTTTTTTTATTTTGCAATTTTTTCAATAATTTTTTTCCGAACGTGATTGATGAAAAAAAAAAAGAGAGAGAGAGAGAGAGAGAATCAATGAGCCTATTTTCAATTTAGTATTGATGAGAATAGTCTAGGGATAGAGAAAAATTAAAACTTTAAATTTACAAGTGCAGTTATTTTCATACTTGTAGGTCTTTTATATAAAAAAAATATTTTTAAATGCTGAAATAAACTTTGTTTTATATGATTTCTAGTAATATAAATAAATTTATTTTCTAAAATAATTAAATAAAAAATAATTTTTCATTTTATTTTCTTTACAAACTTTTGTCGTTAATTTCTTTATCATTTAGACATTAATTTTATCTTATTATAACTATTTCATAATTTATTTATTTTAACATTTACCACATTAATTACATTTTTGTTCCTACATTTTTTTTTAAATATGTAACTAAATTATGGGAATTGAAATTCATACAAAACCCTTTTAAAGGACTAGAGGGTGATATCAAAAATCAAAATGGTAAAAGTTTACAAATAAAAGGAACTGAAAGAAATTAATTTTTGTTTGACTAAGTAATAAATAATATAAAATTTATTTTTATCCTTAAAAATATTTTTTATTCATTATTTTTGCCGTTAAAAATATTTTTTATTCGTTTAAATTTGTAAAAATTTTTTATGAAAAAAATTTATATTATTTCAAATTACTCTGGGCACCATTAACAAATGGGTTAATAATTTGGGTGAAAGATCTGTTTATGGTAAATTACTGCGTGGAAGTTTAAATTTTAGTAATTTTTAATAATTTTTTACTACTAAAATTTGTTAGTTGTAATTTTTAGTGTATTTGATAAAATAAATAGTAATTTTTAGTAATATTTTGTAACTTTTGAATATATGGTAAAATTTTTTACAATTTTTGATAATTTTAATAACTTTTAATAATTTTTGAAGTGACTAAGTTAGGCCTTATTTAGTGGTATCAAAACTCGTCAAAACTCACAAATTTTAACTAATTTTTATACTTCTCTCCAATCAAATTTTTCTACGTATCACCTTTATATCACATTTTTCTACTTTTATTGTATATTTTAACTAATTTTTTATCAATCAAACAGCCTCTCAGTGTATCTAAGTAAAAAAAAAAGTTAACAAAAATTGGTAATTATCAAACACAAAATAAACAAATTTTGATAATTTTCTGCTAAATATTGGATCGCCAAATACTGCGTAAGGATAGTTTCAAGTTCTAATACTTCCCCCGAATGGAACCAAAATTGTGACCTATCGCATCGCATCGCATCATCGATCGTCCTACGCAACTATTTGACGAACGCAGAAGGCTTACAAGTTACGACCGCCGTGATGGGGCCCACTGGAAATATCATTAATTATTTATTTATTTTATAAAAATCATGCCCATGTATTTAATTATCATTGTTTTTATTATGGATGATGAGTGGCACGGTGTCGTCTAGCGTCTGGAACGGGATGGTTGTCGGTCATACGAACAAAGTGAAAATTTTCACTCGTTAAAAAAGAATTACTGGTATAAAGTAAAAAAATAGTATAAATCTTTCTTTTTTTTAAGGGGAAAAATAAAGAAGAAAGAAGGAATTGAAATGATTAGTGCCGGTAATTGCACTTGAAAATCTGTCTCGGATTTGATTGCTGATTCCAAAAGCTCACAGTTAGGGGTTCGCCGGCTGCCGGCAGGAAGAGGCGTGTAAATTTATCCGTGTATGCCTGCCTCGCGAGTGGGTTTTAAAGGAAATCACATGATGGCCTATTTGGTACCAAAAAAAAAAAAAAAAAAAAATACAATAAAAATAAAAAGATATGCCATAAAAATAATATGAAAAAAATTTTAATTAAAAAAATATAAAAATTAATTAAAATTTGTGACTTTTGATAAATTTTAGCCAAACTTGTCAAGAGACAGTAATTTTTTTTATTTCTTTTTGTAATTTAGTCAGGAGGCGTTTGTTTTAAAGGGCAAGGTAGTAAATTTTATTACGATAATTTTCACCCTCTATTGTATTAGTTTGTATAAAAGGATAACACTAATGATTATTTTGAGGATAACGATTACTCATAAGGGATAAATTGTTACTCAAGAGGCGTGGATAATGAAGGATAATGAAAAAATTTTATCACTTTTCATTACTTTCCATAAAATATTTCTTTACATCCGTGTAAAATCTTAGACAATATTTTCCTATATAATTAATAAATATTATCAAATAATAATTTATTAAATTAAATTAATAAATTAATAATTTATTTTATCAAAATCATATTAAATAAATAACAATTTATTATTAAAATAATCTATTGTATTTTATTAAATTAATATTATTGAATATTAATCTATGACTAAAATTATGTATTTTCTAAAATTAAAATTAATGTTTGATAAATAATAATTACTTATTAAAATAATTTATTCTATTAAATAAAAACTATTTCTTGTAAATAATTATTTATTAGATTATGTATTGTATTAATATAATTTACTAAAATCAATAATTTATTTAAATAAACTAAAATTATTTGGTTTATTAAATTATTTTATCAAAATAAAAATAATTTTTAACAAATAATAATTCATTATTAAAATTAACTACTATTGAAATATTAATCTATGATAAAATTATTTTTTATTATTAATATTATTTTTATTTAAAATTAATTAATTATTATTAAAATAACAATTATTATGAATAATTTATTTTATTATAATATTTAACTAAGATTACATATTAACTTTTATTCTTGATCAATTTACTTTTATTCCGATTACAATTATTTTTATTCTTTTAAAATTTTTAACATTCTAAACATAATATAATTTTTACTGGGTGATATTTTTACTTTTTCAATCCAAACACAAGGATCATAAACTTGTCACTCCAGTAATCATTACTAGAGTAACAATTAGCTCAGTAAATTTAAAATTTTACCCCATACCAAATATGTCCTAAAAGTAAATTTAAAATTTTTTATTTAAATTTTTTTAACTTACTTTTACTATAAATTGTTCAATTTTGATTCAACAGTTTACAAGAACAATGTTACGGAGCTAACATCACAACTGATATTAGCGTTCCTCTTTCAACGTCTGATGGTCCAGATGATAAAAATAAATAAATAAATAAAAACTATTTTATTTTTTCTCAATTAAATTTACCTTTTGGAATCCTAATCTTTTTCACTTCGACGACTTTCAATGCTTAACGTGGGCAGCACTACTTTTTTTTTTTTTGGGTTGGTAACTCAGGATGTCTAAGTTAACTTATGTGCACCTTGATCAATCCCCAAAACCCTAGAGTTAATAATCGAATGAACCTTCCAGTAACTTAAGAAGACTCGAATTAGTGATCTCTGGAGAGTAAATCTAAAAATTTACCAGTTAGGTTAGCTCTTAGAATTAACACAGACAATTTCAGTGACCTAGAATTAAAGACGTTGTATAAAAGAAAAACATCATCTAATGTTTTCTTTTATTAAAGTTTTGTCACATTTTTTTTTTAAATTACTTGGTAGTTTGAAATGTTTTATATTTCAGATTCAAGAGAAAAAAAAAAATACTCCCACTTCTTTCTTTTTCAGTTTAGAATTTTTGAATTCATTGAAGAAAATTATTTAACATCAGAATTCTCATATTAATTGTTAAGAAAAACAATAAAAAGAAGAAAATAAATTAAAATATCACGGCATCTTATACAAGCATATTGTGTTCATTTTCTCTAGTTTACGGTCAATATGCTAATAAAGAGAGTTCTTAGTCCACGTCATTGTCTTCCTTACTCTCATTGGAAAGACGTTCGGAAAAACTTCAAAATTCATCATCAAAAAAGTATCCAATGTTTAGGATCAAAATTTATTTTAATGAGATTTTACAATACTGATTATGATGGCGTTTAGTTTATCCAAAAATAAATAAATAAAAGATATAAAAGTAACACGTAACACAATTTAATTGGATAAAATTTAAAAAATGGTAAAAATTGAAGTTTTATCTTTTGAGATCCAAAAATCTCTATATAATAGTGCAAAATAATATATATATATATATATATATACACACACACTAGTGCTTAGTTTCGTGTGTTCTACGGATTTTTCTCTTTTAAGTTGATTTTAATCTTTAATTGGACCTTGTGTCAATAATTATTTAAAATATTTTTAACTAAATTATATTAAAATAATCCAGCTTAGGTAAAAACATCAATACATACATTTGATCCAACTTAGATAAAAGCATCCATACAAACATTTAATTCAAAAGAATAAAAATATTGTTTTTGTAAAAAATAATTTATAATAAAATAATACATTAAATTTATAATTAACTTTGTAAAATTATAGAACTTAGAAAAAGTGATTTATTATAGTATTATTTATTTATAAATTTTTTTATTTTATTTATCAAATTAGAATGAGATAAGAGAATAATACTATTAGAATTGAACTGTAATTTTAAAATATTATTATGATTTATATACTAAAATATTATTATTAATACATTAAACACGTATATATTAAAATGTTTAGACAAGCAACAATATTTATTACATTATTTTTTATTTATAAAAATTACTTATTTTATTTTTATTTTATTTCATTTATGTAATGAATGAGACAAGATAATAATAGAATTAAAATTGCATTGTAATTCTGAAAGTCTTATTAGAATTTAATATGTATATCAATGATATATATTAATATGTTTATATAAGAAATAATATATTTATTAAAGCGTCTCCCCCCTAAATAATAAATATTATATCTATTTATTTATTTTTAAGTTATTTGGGTGTTAATTTGATTTTAATATCATGAAAATATATTAATATTATAAATCGACTATATTATTTGTATATATTAATAACAAATTAATAAACTGATTGATGACTTTTAAATAAGAAATTTTAATAGTAAATAAATTAATAATTCTATTAAAGAAATAACAAAATAAAATGTGAAAATTTGTACAACTGAAAAGAGTAAAGCAATATTTAGAGAATGAACATGTTCTCAGAATCTAATAAAAATAAATATTATAATTTCAATAAAAAAGAATTCAAAAAATAGAAACATAATTTTGATACACAAATATAGTTAGACCTTGTTCATGTTATTTATAGGGCAAAAAATAAAATGAATTTAATAATATATTAAATTGAATTGTATTTTATTATCAAATAGATTATGATAAATGTAATATTATACTTTTGCTGTGTAACAAAATTATCTTTTTTATATATAGATTTAATAAAATTAATAATTAATTTAATTAATATATAATAAATTATTATTTTATTGTATATAATATTTAAAAAATAAAATTTTTAGAGAATATTTTAAGAATATTATTATTTTTAATAACAATCAAGTATAACTCTCTTTGTCGAAAGAATTCTACTCCCCATGGCAGGAAGTTTCAAATATCTTCTCTTATATTCAAATATGGTTAATAGATAACTTAATAATTATCCAACTTAACAAAGATTTTAGTCTTTGAAGAATTGAATTTATATAAAAATTAATTAAATAAATAAAAATAATTATTAATTAATAAAATTGCATAGTTATTCTATTTTATTTTATTTTATTATTATTTTGTTGAAAGACTTATTATTATTTTATTTTATTATTTAATTGTCAATATTAATTTTGTATGTAATACTATTTTATTTTTATAATATTTTAAAAATTAAAGTTTTTAATAATAACCAACTTAGATAATATTCTAAAAGTATTATTATTTTTAACAACAACTAACTTAGAGACTCTATGAAAAACTTAATTTAAATAGAAAATTTTTAATATATGAAAATTTCAAGTGAGATATATGCAATAATTAACTTAGATAATATTACAAAAGTATTAGGATTCAATTTACAAAAAAAAATTATAATACTAAATAAAAATAGTAATTAATAAATAATGAATAAAGCTAGATATTTTGAAATATACATGTTTCAATTATTTATCAAAAAATATTGTTATTTTTAAATTATAATATTAAGTGATGTATAAAATTTAGTTTAGATAATTATAATATTTAAAATTTTTAAATATTAAGTGATGAGTATTAAACTATATAAAAAATTTTAGGATTGATAAAGTACACCTAACTCCTTTTATAATTAGGTAATTACAATTTTACTCCTCAACATTTAAAAATTATACTTATTTTTTTTATTTTGAATATTGTCAACTTTAATTTTCTTTCATTAAATCAATTATTAAAACTTAATAAAAAATTGTCAAAGTAATCAAAATTTTAGACATTTTCTTATTTTACCCCTCTATCTTTTTAATCTACATTTATTTTATTTTTGTAAAAATTCTCAAAAAATAAGTAAAAAATAAAAAATTTTAAAGATTTTTATAAAGAAAACTGACGAAGATGTGAAAATGAGACGGGGTAAAATTGAAAAAAAATAAAATTTTGATTAGTTCGATATTTTCTATTAAGTTTTAACGATTAATTTAATAAAAGCGAGTTAATGTAGATAAAATTTTAAAATAAGGTATGTAAGTTTAATTTTTAAATGTTTAAGAGTGTAAATATAATTATTCAAATGTTAAAAAGAAATAAGTTTAGTTTATCTAAATTTTAATCAATATGGAATTCAAATATTGGATGATAAGTATAATCTAGTTTAATTATTTATCATTAAGTATAGTCCAGTTTAATTATTAGGAGTCTACAAAATTAAAATGTACTAACTAATTAAATTATTGATTCTCAAAATATATGTAATAATATTTTAATTATATA
Organism: Vitellaria paradoxa; assembly: GCA_019916065.1. Lineage (NCBI taxonomy): Eukaryota > Viridiplantae > Streptophyta > Magnoliopsida > Ericales > Sapotaceae > Vitellaria > Vitellaria paradoxa. The sequence goes on from CM034239.1 coordinate 10,116,186, forward strand.
AATGAAAGATTTATATAATAAATAAAATTGTTAAAGTATTCTATAAATGAAAGACTTATCTAATAAATTATGTTGGATTATTCTAAATAAAAAATAAAACAGAGTTTCTTTAATAAAAAAATTTAAAAATTAAATTTTTGATTAATTAAAATAATATACAATAAATAAAATTTTTTAAAATAATTATAATTATCTACCAAGTACTGTAATTATTAATTACGGCACTTATCGTAACTATGCGCTTTATATATTAAAAATATATATTGAATATGATATATATCAGAGTAAAATGCTGGTAAAATATGCAGAGTAACAGGGAGAACGAACAGGGGAATTAGAGATGGAATGTGTAAAAGTGTGGGTTTCATGGTACGATTCCGAGTTGGGCATAAGATTTTGGATTTTACCAGAGATTTAGGGCTTGGCTTAATGTGTGGGGAACCCTCATTTTGAACTCCTTCTCTCCTTTGGCTGGTGTCGAATGGTTCTCTCTCTATACGTATATATCTGCGTACGTGTATTATTTATTCAGTCTACATATTTATATACACACAGTAGCTGTCCACCGTCAATTCCGGCACAAGGAAGGAGCATTTGTCAAATCGATTTTAACAGATTTATCAATTTGGGTCTCAACTTCTCGCAGATCTACATCTTGGGTCGAATGTAATTCTCACGTCCCCGCGGAGAGAGAGCTGATCTCCGAGTCACGTATTGAAATATTTGAAGAAAGTATTTGTTTGTGCAACCAGTTTTTACAGCTATTAAGTCGCCCCCTGGAAGGGGGGGGGGGTTCGGCGTGAGGAAAAGGCTTCGTTCTTTCTCTCTCTAAAATGAATAGTTTTAATTGGGATTTGCACAGAGAGGAGTAATTGAGAATTACATCTGGAATCGAAGTCTACTTAGTGAGCCCAGCGAGTTTAATTCAGAGAGTTTTAAATTAGATACATCATATCACGTTAATTAATTTATACTATTTTTGATATATATATATATATATGTATATGTATATATTGTATTTGCCGTTGAGGGCAGGGGATACTCTTTAAGGAGCCTACTCTGCCGCGTGATTGGATCCATATTTTGACACCAACCCCTCACTCTTCTCTCTCTCTCTCTCTCTCTCTCTCTCTCCGCGTAGCTAAAGCTAGAGAGAGAAAGAGGTAGTGTGGAGAAGAAGTGGAGAAGTAAAACGAGCTAATAGAAGACGAACAAAAACTGGGGGTCGTGGAGCAGTAGTAAATCATGAAATCCACACTATGATACGCAGAATTTAGGGGCTTGGCTGTCACTCACTGGATTTCAGCCATGCGAGGTTAGTGTTTTCTTCTGCAACCACTTTCTCTATTGTTTTTTGTTGTCTATTGCTTTGGATTTGTTGGTGGTCGAAAGATGCCATTTTTAGCTGTTGCTTTTTCGATTGATTCAAATGGGTTTTTCTTTTTTCGGCTCATCGTTTCTGGGTTTCTCTGGTTTTCAGTTTGAGGTAATTTAGCTGAACTGAATTTCATTTGAATAAATCTTGCCGTTGTATCTCTTTGGATGATAATTCACCGTTGGTGGTGATAATATATATATATATATATATATATATATATATATATATTTCCCCCCTCTCCTAAGTGTATCTTCTTTATCTTATTTGAATTGTGCCACAAGCTATTTTCTTTTCTTGTTTCACTCTTAAAAACATTTTGTCGGTTTAGTCCTCTGATGAATATAAGATAACTTGCCAATCATACTCGTCGTTCTATTGGATCTAGTACAGAAGAAAATGGGGAACGGATTTTATCCCAGGGCACCAAATTTCTTTTTATCATAGTTTAGCTGTTTCACTTAAAAAACACTTCTTTGGGATTCTTTTTAGTGTTATTTTCTTCAAATTTGTTCCTGTGCTGAGGCACCAATCTGGTCTTTTTCTTATGTTTGTAGCTCATTTCACCGAAGAACTTTTCTGGGTTTTCTGTGGTTTTCTCAGGTTGGAAAATGTCAAGGCCACTGCATCGAGGTGTATCTAGCGGGGGTCGATTATCCGGGAACAGCCATGATTTCATAGATGACTCTCAGATGAAAGACAAAATAGAGAAGGAAGATCTTGATAGAACTCGTTCTTCTTCTGATCACACATACATATCTTTCAGATTCCCTTTCCGGTTACTTTTTCCTGATAGTTCACTTTCTAAACACAGTATTCATGAGAATGGTTTTACCTCTGATCCATTCTACGCTGGATCTTTCAGAACTCGCCACAAGTTAACCTTGCTCTTTCTTAAGTTTAGTTTAGTTTTCATTGCAATTCTTGCTGTTATTGGATCCTTTTGGTGGACAATTTCGATCACAACCTCATCAAGAGGTCACATATTTCGTGGGTATAGACGTATGCAAGAGCAACTTGTATCAGAACTTTGGGATATTGGAGAGCTTTCTCTTGGTTCTTCAAGACTGAAAGAATTGGAGTTCTGTTCCCAGGAATCTGAAAATCATGTTCCCTGCTTCAATGTCACGGAGAATCTTGATTTGGGTTTTTCTAAAGGCGAAGAGTATGACCGTCATTGTGGGCAAGGATCAAGGCAAAATTGTTTGGTTCTTCCACCTGTACATTATAAGATTCCTCTCAGATGGCCTACTGGAAAAGATGTCATCTGGATTGCGAATGTTAAAATTACTGCACAGGAGGTGCTTTCCTCTGGAAGCTTGACCAAGAGGTGAGTGCAAGTGTTTTTTTTTTTCTTCTATTTCAAATATTTACATTATCAAGTCCTGAACTTATTTTTGGTTTCTGATTTATTTGGCATGTAGGATGATGATGTTGGAGGAAGAGCAGATTTCCTTCCGTTCAGCATCTCTTATGATTGATGGTGTTGAGGACTACTCACATCAAATTGCAGAAATGATTGGGCTAAGAAATGAATCTAACTTCATACAAGCTGGAGTAAGTGGATACAAATTGCTTTTTGGAATGCCTCTTTGAACTGTCCTGTCTCATTGCTTCCATTGTCCTTTTCATTTGGGCCCCTTCCAATTTTGCGTTGCAACCCTTGAGCTAATTTACTGGAATAAATAAACAAATAATAATTATTATAAATCCACATTCTGATCAACCAGTGTTACAGACTTATTCTCTTTGCTGATTTTTTTATTTTTTATTTTTTTTGCAATGATTAATCTCAATTACCTTTTATATATTTTGTCACAATAATTGAAAAAAGCAATGACAATTATATGCACGACACAAGCCTCATACAGACATCATTTAAACTTTTTCCAGCATATAATTGCAAATTACTCATTTGAAAATGATTTTAATGTCCTGTGATTAAAGTTCTTGTAATATATCTCAGATTTTGTTTTGTCCAACTTGGAGTTGTATCAGTCTTGAAAAGATCTAATTTAGACATTCCCTTGCTTCACCGCAAATGAACTGTGTGCTTGTTAATTATGTTGGCTAGATGTAACTATCAGTTTTAGCAAGACCATCAAATATGCACTAGTGTTGGTACGGTAACATCGAATGTTCTAGTAACATTTCAGAGTTATGTTTTATATGTCCGATGAAGTTACTTTTACTAGGAAAAGAAAAAGTCTTAACATGTTGATACCTCACTCAGTGTTGTTAAAATCTCGATTTAAATCTTAAAATCTTACGATTTTACGATGTTAGAGTGGAAAGCTTGTTCAATTTTATGTAAAATCTTAATAGAGGCAAAATAGGTAAAATCTCAATTTTATAGGCGATTTTACCGATTTTACAAATTAAGTGATTTTTGTATAATTTTGTCAAATAAAATAGATTTTTGTGCTTTTTTTCAAGTAATATGCTACAACTCTTTCATTTGTTACATTTTTTTTTTTTAGATTTTTTTTTTATTCTATAACAATATTATTTACTATACTACACTAGTTGAGGACCATGTGTGTTGTTGTACCAAATTGACTATCATAAATTAAATATAGTAGCTAGGATAGAAACTTAGAAACATATGATAGAATATTACAAATATTTTGTGAAAAAACTCAAACAAAAGATTAGGATAAAATGAGGTTAGTATTTTAATGTTAACGGTCTCAATTGTGTAGTTGGATAAAGGAGTACAGAACCAAATATCGAATCTTTTGTAAACGTTGTTGAGGATTTGTTTTGTTAATATAAATAAGTTTTTGTATATGGCATTTTTCTTGATATTTGTCTTTTCTCTCTTCTCTTATTAATAAAATTATTAACTTATCAAAAAAAAAAAAAAAATGGAAGCCCTAATTGAAAAATTGTAGTAATAGACTATATTTTCATTTTACAGGTATTTAGTAAAATCTTACGATTTTACGATTCAATTTTTGGACCCTCCACCAATTTTAAGTAAAATCTTGATTTTGACAACCTTGACCTCACTTGCAGGTTCGAACAATTTTGGATATTGGATGTGGTTACGGTAGCTTTGGAGCACATCTCTTTTCAAAACAACTGTTAACCATGTGCGTTGCAAACTATGAGGCTTCAGGGAGTCAAGTTCAGCTAACTCTTGAAAGAGGTCTTCCTGCAATGATTGGTTCTATTACTTCGAAGCAGTTGCCATATCCATCACTTTCCTTCGATATGGTACATTGTGCATGGTGTGGTGTTGACTGGGATCAGAAAGGTATCAGTTGAAAGCTAGCATGAAAGAAACGTTGTGTGTAGAAGGGACTCAGTCCACATGTTAGATGCCTATACTCAAACGTACAAACATATTGCTTGAGTTCAAGTGCTATTTAGTTTTTCAGTTCTTTTGTAATTATTTTCTAGTAGAAAATAATGACAAGTAGTCAGTAATAAAGGAAAGGACTATGATAAGCCTGCATTTAGTATCACAAAATATGGGGCAGCATAACTTCCTTCTTTTATTGTCAAGCATTGGCCAAGTGTGCTACGTATCACAAAATATGGGGGGTATAACTTTCTGGTTTAGTTTGGGAAGCCTGTTAGCATATCAGCTTTTGGCTAACCATCTTTTTGGCTTTTCGTAAATTGACAATAGCGCTACCCTCTTACCTTTCGAACTTGTTTTAAACCATGAAGGGTAAATATGTCAAATTAAAAAAAAAAGGCTAGCTTTTTTTTTTTTTTTTTGCATTTTTTTAGTAGCCAGCTTCAAGAAAAGCTAGCTTTTTTTCTTCCCAAACTAAGCCTGTCTTAAAAGAAATTGCCAGGTCAATCTGTAATTTTCTTCTTGTAAATCAGAATCAACTTCTGGTTCAAGAGCCCTCTCTCTCTTTTTAAAAAACCAAAATTGTTTTTAGTTGATGTTCTGACTTCGGTGCTAGTTATGTCTTGAAATTCATTTGTAGAAAGGGAGGAAATAAAATAATGTGTATTTTTATTGCATGTATTCATACAAAAGTTTGAATAACTAAATATGGTTTCCACTATTTATTTGTTCCGGATGTGGATTATCATTCCCCACGGTTTTGGATTATAAGAATGTTTTCCTTTAGGTATTGTATATTAACTGAAAGTAGTGGTGTTGCAGATTTTTTTCTTCTTGAATTCAGATGTGTTCTTGACAAATAGCTAGACTAATATGGTTTTGTTGCCAGTAAGAAACGAAAAAATCAACTTAAAAAGGGGAACTTTACCAACTTCTGTTTCTTTGCTTATTAGTTTTTGCAAAGAATACCTGGATTTCAGGTCTATCAATTGTTATTTAGTTATTAACATTATACTGCACATGTGGGTGTCAGAAGTATTGCTGTCCATCAATTGTAAACCCATGACCAGAAAAGTTGTCAGATATCACTTCTCTTGGTTGAATTTTCATTCTGAGAACTCTTGTAAACATGCTATCCAACTTATAGTAGATTCATGTGGTTTATTGATTGAGGAGATTCTATTCTTTGCCACTAGGTAAGATATGCAAGGTTTGTTAGCCAAATTTTATCAAGGAGCCTGGTGAACAGAAGTCTAGACATGTTTTCAAAGCTTAGACCTTCCTAATTATTGCTTTTCTGGGACCCCACAAAGCTTCTTAGCAGCTGTCTATATAATTAGCATACTTCGTATCTTGTTATGCTATTTCTATTAAGGAACATTTTGTTATGCTTAAATTATTCATTAATATTAAACACCGAACATTTAGTTGGTTTCTTAGCATTTGGGCTGACATTTCATGCTGTTAGATCAGGAATGCTGATTTTATTATCTTTAACGTGGTGCAGAGGGTCTTCTTTTGATAGAAGTTGATCGAGTACTGAGGCCTGGTGGATACTTTGTGTGGACTTCACCACTTACCAATGCTCAGGGCTCCCTACGCAATAAAAAAAATCAGAAAAAATGGAATTTTGTGCGCAGTTTTGCAGAGAGTCTCTGCTGGGATATGTTGTCACAGCAAGATGAAACTGTGGTGTGGAAGAAAACGAGTCAAAAAAGTTGTTATGAATCTAAGTGAGTTGACCGTGATTAAATCTTTATCTATTTCTAATGCAGGCATCTATATTGGGAATATATTTAGATATTAACATGTGTTATTATGACCATGAAAGTGATAAGTGATAGATAATAATTTGTGGTGTGAACGCCTTCTCCTTCTAGGAATTCTGGATCTGGTTCCTCCATCTGCAGTAAGGGCCACGATGTCGAGTCACCATATTATAGACCACTCCAATCTTGCATAGCAGGAACTCAGAGCCGTCGATGGATTCCCATTGAAAAAATGCCAACCTGGCCTTCTAGGGCTAAATTGAGCTCAAGTGAACTGGCAATCTATGGTAATTTCTGTATTCATTAAGAAGGTTTTTACAGCAGAACCTTATTTAAAAGCACGTGCATAGGAAAGAAATCTGGATACATTGTCACTAAGCCTAGAAATTTTCACCCGTCATTTCTGCTGCCTCTGGGTATGTCCTGATAAATGTATCAACAATTGCCATGTTCTCCAGGTCTTTCTCCCGAAGACTTTGCTGAGGATACCCAAAACTGGAACTCAGCAGTTCGTAACTATTGGTCCCTCTTGTCGCCACTTATATTTTCTGATCATCCAAAGAGACCCGGCAACGAGGATCCTTCTCCACCGTACAACATGCTTAGAAATGTGTTGGACATGAATGCCCATTTTGGTGGCTTCAATTCTGCTTTATTGGAAACTGGGAAATCTGTTTGGGTCATGAATGTAGTCCCCACAAGTGGGCCTAATTCCCTTCCCTTAATCCTTGACCGGGGTTTTGTTGGAGTATTACATGACTGGTAAGTTCTATCCACTACCTCCAAGGATTTATTGCTTTCAGTGTCATGTGAACACTGATACTGTGTTGACATTCTTACTTAACAAGTGAAAGGACAACTTATTTCATAGCTCTCCAACTATTTTAGATTAATTGTTTGACTTTGGCTTCTATCAGTGACATCATTCTATATCGAGATTAATTTGTTTATTTTACTGAAGGAATTAATTTGTTTAACTTTTTTACCGAAGGGATTAATTTGGTTGCATGTTGGTTATCTTGACAGAACACATAGACTTTTTATCATCAATAGGATGTTGTCCCTTTGGTCTCGTTCTCGAAGTCAAAACAGCTATTACTATGACCCATGTTCATAGAAGAAGAGGTTGTAATTAATCTATTTGTAGCATTGTGATAGAGTTAAAGAAAGAGAGGAATAAAACAGGAGAAGAAGAAGAAGGGGGGGGGGGAAGGATTAGAGATGGAAATGTGTAAGAAAAATGGTAACGGAGAACTAGTCAAAGTACTAAACTTTTTATTTTGTCTTTTGAAATATTTGGCAATAATTGAAATTAGTTATTACAATGCATGCCCTTTTTTATTGGAAATTATAATGGTATGCATCCCCTATCTTTCCTTTGTACTTGGAGGGAATCCCTTTGACGCCTTTTCATATACTTTTTTACTTCTATAATGATATGCATAAGCACACTGGATTTGATACCTGAGAATTTCAAATCTCAGGTGAAGCTAATGTTGTACTACACATCTGTTTCTATGCATTGTTCAGCTGATGTCTCACTTGTATCTTTTTAGTTCCGTATGAATCATTTCAGCTTGTATCTTTTAGGTGCGAACCATTTCCATCCTACCCGAGATCATATGATATGATGCATGCTGAAGGACTTTTATCACTTGAAACTGGTCAGCAGCGCAGGTGCACTCTGCTTGATCTCTTCTCTGAGATGGATCGGTTACTTCGTCCAGAGGTATCTTACTCTTTTGTTCCTGTTTCCATGCTAGATGTTTGATAGACAATCATTGGGTCTCCCTATTTTTATCAATTCTCAACTGTTAAAGCAACTGTGGGTGGGTACAAAAATTAAGAATAATAGTAAGCATCCAACCCGCTGTTTTATTTTTAGGTGTTTCAAAAGTTAGATCTTTATATTCTAAAATTTATTGCTTCTAAAAATTAAGAGGGAGGAGTGCTTCGGCATTTCCTCCTTGTCAACCACCCCACTAGTAACATGCTTCCTGATTATGTATGCTTCAGCCTCTAGCCTGCAGTTCTTGTTTTAATGCTGTTCAGAGGAATAAAATGGTCAGGCCTTCGATAAGACTTGGTTTGGGAAAATTAGCATGTGCTAATTTCTTGGGAAGGCAAAATTTCTAATATATTGACATTTATACCCTCATGTGCTAATAGTTTGCTAATAGCTTGGGAAAATTAGCAGGGGTAATCTGGTAATTTTTATATTTGCTAGTAGCTTGCTACAAATTAGCACGTGCTGATTTCGGGTTCCCAAACAGACCCTAAGAAAAGTTGGATGTCATATGTATGACTAATTTCATTTTCCATTTGCACAAGGGAAATATAGATTCAGTATGATATTTAATACCACAGTTGAGTCCATATTTGAAAATTCCTTACGGATTGCATTACAATGGCCACTAACATTTTCCTATTTGCCTCCTGGCGTTGGCCTGAGTAACTCATGGGTATGTTCCCCACAGAAACCACACGGGTTCGATTCCTGACTCAAGCAAGATGTGTGTGAGGGGTGGCGTATATCTCCTTTGTTTACTCATCAGCTACGTGGTTCATTGAGGGCTGCAATAAATCGATGAAGGTTCTGGGTTACCCCCCCCAAAAAAAAAAAAGAGAAAAAAAAAAGCATTTTTTCATTAGGACATTACTTCAAATCTGGGATGCTTTATTAGATATGATAAGAATATTTGTATATGTTACAGTGTTTGAGAGTTACTATCCTCACGTTAGAATTGGAATAGTAGAATTGGCAAAAGAATGTTACTCTAACTTAGTTCAACAAAAATCAAATCTCATGGATGTAAATAATAACATTCTGTTTTGGTTAGACCATCTTAAATTTTGCCCCCACTTTTTTAAAATATCAAAATAATTAAAAATTGGATCAGTTTTGAGCCATGTGTATTTTGAAGTGTGACCAATCATTAAATTATCATTTGTTTCAGTTCTCAATGTTCTGAAATATCTTAATTCTTGATACTGGAGTTTCAGTTCACATAGCGATGGTAGTCTACCATATCTGAACACAAACTTGGCAACTTCCAACTAGAATTAAATCTTGCTGCCCATCTTTTACCAGAACTTAGGCTTAATTTGGATAGGGGGAAAAAAAAAAAGCTAGCTTTTTTATAACTGGCTATCAGTTAGCTACTAAAAAACTAGCTTTTTTAGTAACTAGCTTTTTAGCGGCTTATTTCTTAGTTTTTTTTTTTTTTTTTGGGGGGGGGGGGAGGGTTACTTTGACATTTTTGCCCTTTCTGGTTTAAAAGAAATTTAAAATATAAGAAGATAAATTTGATCATTTCAGAAAAAAATAGAGTAGCCAGAAGCTGAGAAGCTAACTATGCTTCCCAAACGCATATTAGTCTGCTACTTTTTTTAATTGTTCATGTGCAATTGCAAGGTTGATGTTCAAAACTTCTCAGCTGTATATGTGAAGTCAACGTTGGCTCTCTTTTTATCCTTCATGCCCTTTGTTAAATGCGCTAATCTAGGTACTGTGCAGGGGTGGGTGATACTCCGGGACTCCACTTCTCTGATCGAAATAGCAAGATCTCTCGCAACAAGATTGAGATGGGATGCACGAGTTGTGGAAATTGAGAGCAGCAGCAACGAGAGACTCCTCATCTGTCAGAAACCTTTCTTCAAGAAACAAGCGAACTAATTTACGAGCTCTGGAGGGGGAAGCCTGCAAAAGGTAGATCATTAAATTTCGTTTTCATTTTGTGGATCCAAATTAAGCTTCATAAAGTTCCACCATTAGATGCCCCGGGGGGGGGGAATGACAAGTTTTGGACAGAGAGAAAAAAAGCAATGAGCTGAAAGAAACGAGCCGTCTCCCATTGGAGGAGCCAAAACCATACAACTCCTATGGAGCCGTAAGGCATTCATAGGGCCATGTAATTACAAAATTTGAAAGAGGAGAGGAGGGTGGGGGAGAATATATGATTTATTTAATTTACCTTGTGATGTCTTGTTATAAATATACAACCACAAGATGTGTAAGATTGTGAAGATGATTACAGAATAAGGATATGTTTCGTTTCGTTTCATTTCATATACTATACAATATAGGATGCTCTCTGCTTTGTAATAATGTGGAGAATTTTTCTTATCTTCATCCTGCCCTCTTGCCAATTTTTTGGCCAAGTCATGTCTACCTGTAAAAAGCAGTCTTTTTTTTTTCTTTTTGATTTATTAGTAGTAGGAAGCAGTTCTCCTCTCCCCTATGTGAATCCAGCCACTGTAGCCACCTGGATTGAAATTCACTTGGATACATCCACTAATAATATGTTTGTTTCGTTGGATAATGGGTTGGGGGTAGGTCCGGTGCATCACGGACCGTTGGATCAAATTAAAAAATTCAAATATTTTTGATCTAACGATCCGTGGTGCACCGGACGATCTAGTGCGTTGGACCTACCCCTTCCCTTGGATAATAGATAGTATCCTACTGTTAATGTTTATTTCATGTTTAGTTACATTTTTTTTAAATTTGGGATAATATCTATTAAAGGAGAGTCATTTATAGGCCCTGTTTGGAGTAAGAAAAAATAAGATAAATTGAGACAAAATGTGGTTTGGAATTAATTTTGACGTCGTTTTTTTCTGAAAAGTCACAAACCGTGAGAACGGTTTTTCAAATCCGTTTTCACGGATTCAAAAAAATTCACAAAAAATAACGACAATGGTACTCGTTTGAAAGCTTTCAATAAGAAAAATATGATTGTATAAAAAATTTACACATTCGATTAACTTACTTTCAGATTTTTTGATTTTTTAAGTGAAATATTAAAATTTTTTGAAATTAGTGATGGTGGGAAAATTAGCAATAGAGAGATTGTTAGAGATTTATAAAATTTTTTAGAGTTTTACTTTACTTCAAAAAAGGGCCATAATGTTATCTTCTTTTCATAGGAGATGTTATCCCGATGAAATTAAAAAAAAAATGTAACTGAGCACGTGATAAAATGTAAAATTGGGATGTTATCTCTTAGTCGAATATATATCTCATGATGAATTGGTAAATGATCAGGTATACGTGAAGATTAAGACCCCGTTTAGTTAAAAAAAAAAATTGAATGAAATGAAAATAAGAGCAGAAATGAAATGAAATGAAATGAAGCGCTCGTTGAATGAAATGAAGATAAGAGTGCAAATGAAATGAAACGTTCATTGCATTTCTTTTTTTGTTATCAACTCAAAATAAAGGTTGAAATCAAATGAAACGAAACGAAACGCAACGCTCATTGCATTCTCTTGTTTGTTATTAACTTAAAAAAACATGGGAATAATTACCCAAAAAAAAAAAAGAAGAATGGGAATAGAATGACTAGTTTCATTCTCACAATTTGGTTCGTATTTTAAATATGGCGTAGAGGATCGAAATATAATAATACAAAATTTAATTTAAAGACTCTAATTTTATTTCATAAAAATTTTATTTTTAGATTACTTTAATATTAATTTTTAATTTTTAAAATTTTTTTCAAATCTCCAACCATCAAAGCGCAAGAGAATCATATTTCAACGACTCATTTGCATTTGGATGTGGAGCTTGTCATGGGCAAGGAGTTTCGTAGGCCCGGTCTCGCGCTTTGAGCGTATTTGGATTAGTATGTAGGGTTATAGGACGGGTTTGAAAAAAGAAATTTGACTAATATGAGTTTTATATTAGGTTTGGGATTGGAAAAGTAAGGTCTCATTTGATAATGTTTTTATTTTCTATTTTTTTGTTTATATTTTTAAAATTTTGTAAATTGGTAATAGAAATATGTTTGTTAAATTTGTTTACGTTTTTTGTTTTTAAAAAAATAAAAACTTAAAAAGAAAATATAAACAGAAAAAATATATTTTCACTCTTTTTTTTTCTATTGCAAATATTTTATCAATTCTAATACTTTCTCTATTTTTGTTACGTCATATTAAAATAAATTATCTTATTTAAATATTTTATTAAACTAAAATTATTTTTAATAAATAATATAATTAAATTAATATGTAATATCTATTATTAATTTATTTTAATAAATAATTAAATTAAATAAGTTAATTTAATTAATAATAAATATAGATTATTAAACTATTTTTAATAAATAATAAAATAAAATATATTAATTTAATTTAACAAATAATTTAATTAATATAAATATATTTTATTAAATTATTTTTGAAAATATTATAATTAAATTATTTAATTTAATTTAATAATTAATTTAAATAATATTAAATATATTTTATTAAATTACTTTTAATAAATATCATAATTAAATTAAATTAATTTATTTAATATGAATTATATTTTATTAAATTATTTTAATAAATATTGTGATTAAATTATTTAAATTATTATGAAATATATTTTATTCAATTATTTTTAGTCAATAATATAATTAAATTATAATTAATATATTTTATATTTACTAGATTAAATGATATAATATTTATATTTTATTTAATTGTTTTTAATAAATAATATAATTAAATTAAAAAAATATTTATTAAATTCAATTAATTTTTAAAAAACTAATAAAATTAAATATTTTATGAAAATAAAAAATTAGTAATTGTAAAAAAAATTGTATTTCCAAACGTAGTTTTAGTTTTTATTTCAAAAAAAAAAAACGACAACAGAAAATAAAAAATAGAAAACATAAAAATATATAAATATAAATAAAAAAATGACAGTATTACCAAACGACTCTTAAGAAAGAGCCGAGCTAAACGGAGAAAAGAACAAGTGACGTAACTTCATTTTCAAGGCGAAATTACTAAAATGCTTTTATTATTTTAGTTTTACTAAAAAATTAAATTAATCCAAAGTTAAGGTATTTTTGTCTTATTAAAAAATTAAAGCTAATACTAATTTTTTTTTAACATAAAAGAAATTTACAAAATTAAACTTAAGTATTTTTTGTAAAATAAAATGCATTCTTCCACTAAACTATTGAATCTTTTTGTGCATAATATTAGTAAATATAACATATAATATATTAAATTCTATATATAATAAAATTTCATAATAATTGTATATATATATTTTTGTAATGAAAAACATCTCTAATAAATTTTAAGTACTGTTAAAAGGGTCATTTGCATATCCACTGACTTAATATATAAGGATAATTTTCTATCTTCCTAAAATCAACATTGTTTCTCACTTACTATTAATTTTGATGTAATTTGTTATTTTTTTAGGTGGCTGATGTCTTTTTAGTTAAAATCCTGAATTGTAGGTTTAGACCCAGCTTGATGAGTTCAAGTGTTTTTTAAACTAATATATATATATATATATATAGAGGATCAACTAAGCATGAAAAAACTTCTGAGTCTAAGCGATCAGACCTATTAAGATCTGGGCTCAAATAAACTTAGTTAATCTGAGTATGACACAAATATAAAATTGGTAGGAAAAAAAAAACATGAATATCATACAACGGATAAATTAATTAATTTGAAATGAAACACTTCCACTCCGTTTTGAATGGAATGGTAGATTTGATCGGATTTGATTTTATGTGACAAGAATTTTTATCAATTCTTATATTTGGAACTAAAATTAAATTTTATGAGTTGAATTTGATTTCATTTCAAAACTTAGAATTTGAAATTTCTATAGAATTTGAAATTCAATAAAAAAAAATGAGATTGGATAAGAATTCATTATTTTCTTAAACAATTTAAGTAAGTGTACAAATTTATTTTCTTATATCATATATATATTTACCTCCTATTCACATGATTAAACTTGGTATTTCACTTAAACAAAATCAATTCAATTCTTAAATTTAAAATAGATTTTAAATATAAAATTTTATTTACCAAATTAAATCAAATTAATTCTTTATATTAAAATGAAACCAATTCTAATAATGGAATGTTGTGAACGGAGTGTTGATATATATTAATTATTTAATGAATTGATTAAAATTTAAAATATTTAGATACAAACTACTCTTTTTTTTTTGTGGTTTTTGGGTGGGTAGGTAGGTACAAACTACTCTAGGACCTAGAGTCGGGGAGGGGAACAAATGCTTAATTAAACTATAATTATATTTATATTAACAAACTAACCGTACCCCGACCTTAGCTCAGTTGGTAGAGCGGAGGACTGTAGTAGGACAATGCTCCAATGGCCATCCTTAGGTCGCTGGTTCGAATCCGGCAGGTCGGAATTTTGGCCTTTTTTAATTTTTTATTATTTATTTTGATGCTCTCCCTTTCCCCATAAATCCTTGGGTCGCTGGTTCCAACCCATACATCCGGAATTGCCAATGGCCTGGCGCCTCGCCGCTGTCACCATTTTGAAGCTCTCATCCCACAAAGCGCAAGCCCTCATCCCTTTCATCCGCCTCACAAAACCTAATCCTAAACCCCACTGGCTTTACCTCTTCGCCTCCCAATTCTCCACTTCCTTTCTCGTCACCAAGACTCCCAAAAAGCACCGAAAGAAGCGCAAGAAGAAGGAAAGCCCCAGAACCAAGCTCGTCCAGCACCAGTCCGCCCTCTCCCCCCACTTCGAGGCCATCGTCGAGCGCGACTCCACTTTCCGATTCCTCATCAAGACCAAAGACTACCTCTCCAAGCAGCCCGAGCACGTCCTCCGCCTCGACGAAGCCGGCAAGCTCCACCAGCAGCTGGGCTTCCCCCGCGGCCGCAAGGTCCTCCGCTCCATCCAGCGCCACCCTCTCCTCTTCGAGACCTACCGCCACGACGACGGCAAGATGTGGTTCGGGTTCACCGACTTCATGGAGTCCCTACTCGAAGAAGAGAGAGAAATCGCGAACTCGATGGAGGCTGATCGAGTCATCGCCGTCCGGAAACTGTTGATGATGTCGGCGAAGAAGCGAATTCCCTTAAGCAAATTGTACCATTGCCGGTGGTTGTTCGGAATTCCGGAAGATTTCAGAGACCGAGTTGCCAAGTATCCGAATTATTTCAGAGTTGCGGTTGAAGATGATGGGAGGAGAGTGCTCGAGCTTGTGAATTGGGACCCATTATTGGCAGTGAGCGCATTGGAGAGAGAATTCACAGTGGACGAGGACAGGGTGAAGAAAGCGTTCAAGTTTCCGGTAAAGCACGGGAAGTCACTGGATTTGGACGAGGATGATGTGAGGAAGCTGAATTTTCTGAATACGCTTCCTTTGGTTTCCCCATATTCAGATGGGTCCAAGCTTGATTTGTGGACATTGGAGGCAGAGAAGTACAGGGTTGGGGTTTTGCACGAGTTGTTGAGCTTGACTTTGGAGAAGAGGGCTTCTATACACCACATTGTGGAGTTCAAGGAGGAGTTTAGTCTAACCAAGCATACTTATCAGATGCTTTTGAAGCAGCCTAGGACGTTCTATTTGGCTGGTACGGAGATGAATTGGGTTGTGTTTCTGAGGGATGCTTATGGTGAAGATGGGGTCTTGATCAATAAGGATCCACAGGTGGTTTTCAATGAGAAGTTGTATAGATTTGCCCAGATGAAAGAGATGGAACTGGGTTCTAATACTGGGGAGAGATGATCTTGCTTGAGACCAATTCATTTCTAATGGGTGCAGTTTCAATTGCTGCAATCTCTTTTGTTTTCTTGCAAATCGAGCAAAGCTCTATGGCCTATAAGCGTCATTGCAATGTTGTGCCCACAGAGGTATCTTAGATTGATCCTAGGCATTGTTTTTGTATTAATCTTTAGCATGCTTCTTTATGAATATTGCATGTAAGTTATGATAGCAAGTGGCATCAATTGATTCATTTGTAGCTTATGATTCTTAAGTAGCCATTTGGGCAATGGCTTTCAACTTCGTAATCATGGTTTTCAAATTAAATTAAGATTATGTCTATACGAATCAGTTGTTTGAAAGATGATGATGATGATATTATTATTATTATTATTTCTTTGTGTAATGTCTCTTATTCGTGGCAATTAAGGTTGAACTTGTCAAATAATTTGTCCTTGAATTGCTAATTAAACCTTGGAAGTAGTTGACCAAAAACCATAATTTCGCAATATGTTACTTGTTTCATTTGGAACAATGACCAGGTTGTGTAATGCTTTACAACGAATCTCTATGGCTTGTACCAACTGGTGATTGTATTTTGCCGTTGATAAAATGGAGACCAAATCATAGTTATCAGTTGTCACAACTATCCTAAGTTCATAATCTTATTTTGGTACACACGTTTTCAAAGTGTGGTACACTAACGTTCCAATGCATTAAATTTGATGATTCAAACAGATTATACTTGTATTATTTTCATTAGAAAAATCTAAATAGTAAATTGATAATAAATTGTGAAACAATAACTAATAAGTTTAAATTTTTACGAAAGGATAATTAGTAAAGATTTGTATGAAACAGAAGGTGCACTTGACATAGTACAACAGAAGAACAAAGAATGAAGAACGGAAACAAACTAAATAAAAAAAAAAAAACTAATTTCTTTTCAATGTTATTCTCAAAGCAGAATATCCCTTACAATCTCTAGCCTTTTATATGGGTTAGAGCTGGAGACCAAATTAAGTAATTTCCTAAAATAAAATAATCAAATCACAATCAAACCTCAATCAAATCTCCAAATGTAAGGAAAACAAATAAATTAAACTCCTAAAATCGTCCCTCCCAAGATTAAACCATCCAATTCAAATTGCGTTCCCGCCTAGAATATTTGAACTGAAAACAGCTATCACGATCCCCATCATTCTTTCCGCACTGAAAAGAGTTCTGCTCCGTAGAGTGTTGGTGAAGATAATGCGCTAAGAGTTGAGGATTAATGCGGTGGAAGAACTCCTCGGTAATCCAAGTAGCATCGGAATCTAATCTGTGTTTTCACTGGACAAGAAAATGCTAACGATTCCCCTGAAGAGAAATGATGGTCTCAAAATCAAGCACATTAATGATTTGCTCTACAACTAGCTGCTGAAGAGGTGGAATGGTTGGCACTGGTGAAGGAACAAAAAAGCCCGCTGAGTGACTTGCAGAAGTACCAATAGGAAAGATTGGAGGCTTGAATGTGCCTTGGTAAGATAACAAGTCTTCTACATTGAAAATTGGACTAATTTTCATATCAGTGGATAAATCAATTAAATAAGCATTAGGGCCCAATTTGTTACGAATACGAAAATGTCCAATGACACGTGCATGCAGCTTTTTGAAAGAATGTTTAGAATAGCGCTCTAGGCGAACACGAACCATAACATAGTCCTCTTCATTAAATGCAACATTGCAATAATGTACATTAGCAGTTAGTTTATAATCTAAATTACTAGTCGCAATTTTACGTCGAACATCAGCATAGATATCATGAATGTGTTGGGTAAAAGATTCAGCTAATTGAAATGGCCGGCTGTTGGAGGGTAAGGGAATAAGGTCAATAGGTTAGCAAGGGGTAACACCATGAACACACTCAAAGGGACTCTTTCCAATGGAACGATTGACAGAGTTATTATAGGCAAATTTAGCGGTAAGAAGTAACAAATCTCAAGTTCCTTGACGCTCCCCAACTAGACACCTAAGTATGTCTCCTAAATTTCGATTAACTACCTCAGTTTGGCCATTAGTCTGGGATGAAAAGTAGATGAAAATTTCAAGTGAGTACCAAACATTTTCCAGTCTTTCAAAAGGAAGTCACAAACCTGACATCCCTATCTGACACTATGGAAGTAGGTAGTCCGTA
This sequence comes from Vitellaria paradoxa, assembly GCA_019916065.1. Lineage (NCBI taxonomy): Eukaryota > Viridiplantae > Streptophyta > Magnoliopsida > Ericales > Sapotaceae > Vitellaria > Vitellaria paradoxa. Next base: position 10,134,310 of record CM034239.1, read on the forward strand.
CAGTTTGACAACCCCTCTAAAGAACAACTTAGTCACGTGTAAAGTATCAGCTGTATTGGTGCAAGGTATGAAGTAGGCCAACTTAGAAAATTGGTCGACTATTATCAAAATGGAATCATGACCTCTAACAGTCCTAGGTAAACCAAGAACAAAGTCCATACTGACGTCCTGCCACGGTGCGTGTGGGATAGGTAACGCTGTGTACAACCCAAAGTTTTGCTTTTTAGCCTTTGCTATTTGACTTGTGTGACAGTGAGAACAATTCTAGCCACATCTTTCTTTAAGGATGGCCAGTAAATCCTATCTTCGACTAAAGCAATAGTCTTATCTCTATCAAAATGGCCAACTAACCTCCCTTCATGTAACTCCCAAATAAAAAATTCTTGAACAAAAGCACGAGGAATGCACAACTTGGACCCACGAAACAAGTAACCACCTCGAATAATAAAATCAACAAGCCCACGACGGTTACCATTATGGATGTCTTGAAAGATTAGGCCAAAATCTGAATATGTCGGGTATTCATCTTTGAGCATATCAAAACTTATTACACTATCTGAATATGTTGGGTCTTCATCTTTGAGCATATCAAAACTTATTACACTAACACTCATAGATTGCAAAGTGAGAGCAACCCTACTCAAAACATCAGCAACCTTATTCTCTATACTTGTACGGTGATTGAAAACGAAGGTATATTCTTGAAGAAATTCTATCCATGAAGTATGCTTATCGCTCAATTTCTTTTGGAAATGAAGGTATTTTAAGGCCTGATGATCAGAGTATAAAACAAACTCTTATAGTAACAGATAATACCGCCAATGCGACAAAGCACGTACAACAACAAACAGCTCTTTATCATATGTAGAGTATTGCTTCCTAGATTCATTAAGCTCTTCTTGAAGTTTGCTATCGGCCGACTCTCTTGACTTAAAACACCTCCTATACCTACCCCAGAGGCATAACAAGCAACCTCAAAGACTTTAGAAAAGTCAGGGTGTCTCAAAAGAGGGGCTTCTATCATCTTTTTCTTGATTTCCTCAAATGCCCTAGTGGCAACTGTGATCCACTGAAACCTATCATTTTTCATGCTATCTGTGGTGGGAGTCATAATAGACCCAAAACCCTCCATGAATTTCCTATAAAATGTGGCTAACTCATGAAAACTATAAACCTCTGAAATAGACTTAGGTTCAGGCCACTCACGAATAGCTCTCACTTTTTCAGGGTCTGTTGCTATTCCCTAGTCAGAGATAATGAACCCAAGAAAAGACAGTTGAGATTGCATGAACGAACGCTTGTTGATGTTCACATAAAGCTATGTAGCTCACAAAACCTTTAAAACCTGCCTAAGATGACCTAGGTGTTATTTCTTAGTATGTCATCAAAGTATAAGACCAAAAATTTCCCTAGGAAAGGGCATTGGACCTGAGTCATGACCCTTATAAATGTACTAGGAGCGTTGAACAATCGAAATGGCATTACTAGCGATTCGTACAAGTCATCGGCGGTCTTAAATGCAGTTTTCCACTTTACAAATTTGATGGTAGCTGTTACGAAGATCTATCTTGGAGAACGAAAGGGAACTAGCTAGAAGGTCTAGCATATCCTTGAGGCGAGGAATGGGAAACTTATACTTGACGGTGATCTTATTAATAGCTCTACTATTAATGCACATTCTCCGTGACTCGTCTTTCTTAGGAGTTAATAAAGCAGGTACAGCACAAGAACTAAGGCTCTTTCGAATAGCACTCCTTTGTAACAGTTCTCCTAATTGTCTTTATAACTTAGCACGCTTACTAGGATTCATCCTATAATAAGGTAAATTAGGCAGTTGGGATCCAAGTATAAAATCTATAGCATGTTGAATGTCCTGCATAGGGCGAAGCCCCTTAGGGAGATTCGTAGGTATCACATTCTTAAACTGCTCAAGTAACTGAACAAGTTCAAGGTCAAGGGTTTCGGGATTGTAGGCTGGACATGAAAAACATTCTCAATCACCAGAGCTAAAACAAACCCACACTTTGTCCCAACTTTCTCAAATTCTTTCCTATTCATCAACTGGATGGTGTGTTCCTTTGGAGTAGGGAAAAGTGAGAGGGGCTTAGCTTGGGAATCTAACTTGGGTGGAGACTTAAATTCTTGTTCCCTTGGCTTATTTTTAGGGTTTAGCTGGATTTACCTTGCTCTTGAAAAGTGTAAGTATTAGAGCGCCTATAATGTATCATGTCCATGTTATAAATCCACGGATGACCAAGTAACACATGCACGACGTCCATAGGAAGAACATCACATCACACCACACCACATTTTATCAGAGTAACTTCTTATCTGGGAGGGACTAAACATATGTCGGTGACGGAAAGACTAGTCGTGTCTACCCAAGCTACCTGAAAAAGATGGGGATGTGGCTCTGGTTTAAGCCCCAATCCTATTAAGTGCTCGAGTGGATATTACATTCATGGTGCTTCCCCCATCTATGACAATCTCACAAACCTTAGTCCCACATTTAAGGAAAGTCTGAAATATGCTAATGCGCTTTCAATCATCTTCCTTCACAGGTGTTGATAAGATGCACTGCATGACGCCAAGATGCAATTCATCCTCAGCTTCGTGTTGCTCACACCCATTCTTAGGATCAAAACTATCTACTTGCTCAAACTCATCAGACTCTGGTGACGGATTTGGACCCTGATTGAGCACAAGTACTTGCTGTGGACACTATGCAGTAACGTGTCCCCACTTATGACAGTTATAACATTGAATACTCGAAGTACCAAGGCGGAACCTAGAAAAAGTAGACTCATTACCTTGTTTACCCAAATTTCTCAAATTAGGATTATTACTTCCCCGTGAAGTAACTGTCCCAGTTTTCTTTTTTTTTTTGGTAAGTAACTATCCCAGTTTGTAAACTCCCACTTGGTTTATGAGAAGAGAATGACTTAGATTGTTGGAATTGAGAGGTCATTCGTCTAGGGGCTGAGAGTTTATACAGTTGTTTAATGGATAGAGCCTTATGAAATGAGTCCTTTAAAGACGTTGAAGAGAACAAACTAACCTCTTTTTTGAGTTCGGGTCGCAACCAATAAATGAATCTAGCCATTGTTCGCCAAGATTCCTCTCTAATGTCACATCTCATAAAAAGGGCCTCAAAACCAGACATGTACTCAATGACACTAAGGCTCTGTTTGGAGTAAGAAAAAACAAGATAAATTGAGATAAAATGTGATTTGGGGTTGATTTTGGTGTCTTTTTTTTATGAAAAGTAGCAAACCGTGGGAACAGTTTTCCAAATCCGTTCACACGGATTCAAAAAAATTCACAAAAAATAGCGATAATGGTACTCGTTTAAAAGCTTTCGACACGAAGAATATGATTGTATAAAAAATTTACACATTCGGTTAATCTACTTCCAGATTTTTTATTTTTTTAGCAAAATATTGGAATTTTTTGAAATTCTTAATGGCGGGAAAATTAGAGGTAGAGGGGTTGTTGAAGATTTATAGAGGTTGTTTATGATGCCAAACGGGGCCTAAGAGACGCTTACCTTAAGTTCATTAACTGATCATTCAATTGGTTCCTATAGTAGGTAGGAAGGTATTATTTTGTAATTTAACTTTCATGTCAATCCAACGATTAATGGGTGGGGCTCCAAATCTCTCTTTCTCAATCTAGACATGCTGCCAATACCACTTGACAGAGCAGACTAACTTTATTTGGGAAAACATGACTTGATGCAGGTCAAACATATGATACCACCTAAAATAATCCTCAATCTCAAAAAGTCAATCAGAAAAGATACTGGGGTCTAACTATCCATCAAAGAATGGAGCTTCAAATTCAACGGCTTTGATTGTATTGTTAAATTCATCATGGTGGTTTCTAAGGTTTTGCATAGGTGGTCTATCCCCATAATAACCCTCATGCAGCCTATGATCCACGACATGGTCGACTCAATGCCTCTCCCATGAGGATTGCGAGGAAACTGTGGTTAGTTGTGGCCATCGGGATAAAATCTAACAGAACCCGTGGAACTACAAGAAGAATCTAACATCTATTCGAGAGGAATGGGGATGTCACCCTTTGATCATCCATCTGACGTTTGTCTAGAGTTCTGGCTAGTTTATCAAAGTCTTCACGAAGTTGGTTTATTGAATCCTAGATTAGGTTCACATTTTGTTCTATGGTAGAAACCTTTTGATCCATGGTGAAAAGGAATTGGTGAAAAGATATGATGTAAGGTGTAAAAGCTAAAGGAGATGGGGTTATGAGATAAATTGCAAAGTTTTTTTTTTTCTAAACAAGGGTGATGAGATAAAATATTTATGCTGATATTAACTCAAATTGAAACAAGTAACTAGATTATGAACTAGACCAAAGTAAATGTTACAATCTTGCAATTAATAAAAACGACCTATTATCATTGCGTGAAGATTTATGGTAGTAGGATATAAGGGTAGGAAAAAAATGGTATCGAGCAACTAAGAAATTCCCTAAAATTGTAGATCAAAGAAAACCCAAAATACAAATTTAATATCCTTCCTAATCAATGAGAGTATCAAATCACAATTCACAAATAGAGACAGTTACCTTCCTGTTAGGGTGGGAAATATTTTTATTTTTATATTTGCTGCCAATCAGAATTTTTTATTATTAGAAACATATTATCTAACAGTTATCATTCAACATTATATATACATGGTTAATGGTTTGGTTAGAGATCAGTTAAACCTTTCATTATTTTTTTGGTCCTGTTTTTATTTTTCAACTTGATATCAGAGCGTTCAAAAAAAAAAAAAAACCTAGTTACTGTTCATAGTAGATGCCGGCTGCCTCTCATCGTTGATGCAGACTATCGCAAAACAAAGGTTGGTGTCTTCCGATGAGTGATGCGAAGCCGCATCGTTGATCTCACTGGTATCGTCGTCGCCCATCATCATTCTTATAACCAAAAGCAAATCGCTGGTCTTCTTTCTCATCGCTTGCTGAGCTTTGCTCATCAATGCTGCTCTCGTTTAGTTTCATCGAGTGTCGCTCGTTGCTCATCGCTGCTCGCATTTGGTTCCACCGTGCGTCGTTTGTCACTCATCACTGCTTTTTGTTGCTTCTTGTGCCCTCCTCATTGTTTGCTGCTGCTTCTTGTGATGATCGTCGCGATCTTCTAATGGTATTTACTGCATCTCCTTGTGGTCTCGCTGTCCTTCGTGATGGCCCTAGCTGGGAATCATCCTTGATTATTCAACGTTGTTGCTGTTGCTTGTTCATCCCAGATCTGGATTCTTGATTATTCAATGCTGCTACTGCTTGTTCATCCTAGATTTGGACTTTTGGTATTTTTTTTTTCTTTTGATTGTGGTTCATTATTTTTTATCACATGGCGGGAGTGAAAGTACAAGTTGTTGAACCAAAATCTATGTTAGTTAAAGATGAAGATGTTCCTTGTTCCATTACCTCTAAAAAATTGAATGGTCTAACTTATTTGGCCTAGGTTCATGCGGTTAAAGTTCATCGTTGTGGAAAGAAAAAATTGAAATTCCTTATTGATCTCCCACCTAAACTAGATGATAGTTTGTATGATGATTGGCTTAGTGAGGACTCTGTTGTTATGAGATGGTTATTGCACAGTCTTGAACCCTAAATTGCTATTACAGTAGAATTTTGTGACTCTTTTAAGAAAATTTGGGATTCTCTTGCTGACTCTTTCTCTCAGCAAAGTAATGTTTTACGGGTATTTAAATTGTATGAGCAGATTTTTATAACTAAGCAATCTGGTTGTCCTCTTTTAGAATATTATAATGTTCTTAAAAACCTAGGGGATCAGTTGTTGCAACATAGACCATTTACTACAGACCTTCAGCAACAACAGCGACACTGGGAAGATTTTATGATTGCCTCTCTTCACTCTGGACTTGATTCAGATCTGCGTGGCTTCAAAGATCAAATTCTTGCAAGTGAGAACTTACCTACTGCTGCAAATGCCTATTCTCGCTTATTGCGGTCATTCTTAGGCCATCATACACCGGTTCAAACCTCTACTTTAGAAATTTTTGCCTTGATCTCCAATGATAATGCTCAAGGATCTTCTCGTGGAAGTATGAGAGGACGTGGTGGTCATTCTTCATGGGGTGCATCCCAAGGTGGTCGTTCTTCACAGGGACGAGGAGATCGGAAATGCACTCACTATAGTCGTACAAATCATACCGAACCATATTGTTGGGCCAAATGTGGAAAGTTAGGTCAAGTTCACCATGTGTTGGATGGTTTTACTCATATGGCCTCCTCTTAATCAATGCTAGTTGCTTCAGAGACTCTAGTATTTAATACCCACAATGACCTTACCACCCAGCTTAGTGAACTGTTGCAAATTCTTCGGGCATTTCATTCATCTACTTCCACGGTTACATTAGCAAATTCAAATAATGTTGCTTGTGTTGTGTCCGCTCCATCTTCCTAGGTTATTGATTTTGGTGCAAGCTTTTATACTTCTAGTAAATCTTCCTTCTTCTCTCATTTAAATTTTGTTAATCATCATATTGTTTTAGCTGATGGATCATCTCGTCTGTACGAGGGCAAGGAGTTGTTTCTTCTCATCCTTCAATTCATTTGCCTAATACCCTTTATGTCCCTAACTTTCCATTTAATTTATCATCTGTTAGTCAGTTAACTAAATTATTACATTGTTTTGTAACCTTTTTCCTACCTCTTGTGTGTTCCAAGACCTCAGGACGAAGAGGACAATTAGTTTGGGGCACGAGAAAGGCGTGCTTTACTACCTGGATCCTGCTAGTTTGTCTACCACAACTTCTTTAATTTTGAGTGCTATAGTTTCTCCTCTTCAGTAGCATTTTCGCCTTGGGCATCCGTTTTTAAATAAGTTGAAGTCTATTATTTCCCACTTTAGTCATGTATCGAGTCTAGAATGTGAGGCTTGCCAACTTGGGCAAGCACCACTGTAGTTCTTTTTCCAATCATGTTGTTAGTCGTCAAACAGAATCTTTTGATTTAGTCTATACAAACATATGGGGACCATCTCGTATTACTAGTATTAACGATTATCAATACTTTGTTATTTTTGTTGATGATCACTCTTGTATGGCTTGGTTATTTTTTATGAAAAAATGGTCTGACTTACCTTATATTGCAACTTGCTTTTACAATGAGATTTTTACCCAGTTTGGCAAACGTATCAAAATTTTCCGCTCTAATAATGCTCTGGAATACTTGCAATCTGTTATGGCTTCTTTTTGTACTGATTGGGGGATTATTCACCAGATCACTTGTGTTCATACCTTACAACAAAACGGTATTGCCGAATGTAAACATTGCCATTTACTTGATGTTGCTCATATTATGATGTTCAATATGCAAGTGCCAAAACCTTTTTGGGGGATGCTGTTCTTACTGCCTGTTCGCTTATTAATCGTATGCCATTTGTCATATTGGGTAACAAGTCTCCTTTTTCAGTTTTATGTCTTGCTGGTAACCCATTTCCTCTTACTCCTTGAGTTTTTGGTTGTATTGTCTTTGTTCATATTCTTGATCCTGGTTTAAATAAGTTGTCTCCTTATTTTAGAAAATGCATTTTTCCAAGCTATTTTCATCTACATAAAGGGTATTGTTGTTATCACCCATCTTCCCGTCGGTATTTTGTGAGTGCTGATGTTACCTTTTTTTTGTGAGTGCTGATGTTACCTTTTTTAAGTCCACTGCTCGCTTATCCATTTCTGGGACTCAATTATCTCATGACCTTATCTCTAGCAGTCAAGGGGAGTTATGTCCTCATTCTCTTAAGGGGGAGACTAGTCAAAAGGAAACTAGTCTTACTTTACGTCTTTCTCAATCTTCTTTGCAAGAATATCAGCAAAATCAAAACAGTCAGGTTTGTTCCCTTGCAAGTGTACCAACGAACTTAGGAGAGATCAGATGTTTCTTATGGCCCATCCAATTCGTCTAATTTGTCTGAGGATCCAACCCCTGCTCCTTCTACCTCTAATGACGATCTACCTATTGCTTTACGTAGAGGTAGGCGTATTTGCATCTAGCATCCCATTGACAAATTTGTGTCCTATCATCATACTTCTCCTTATTTGCATTCCTTTGTTTGTGCTTTGTCCTCAGTTTCTCTTCCAGTCTCATTCCAAGTTGCTTTATCTTCCCCTAGATGGAAGTATGCTATGGATGAGGAGATGCAAGCACTTTATTGGAATCATACCTAGGAGCTGGCACCATTACCTTATAGAAAGCAAACAGTGGGATGTCGTTGGGTTTATAATGTGGAGTATCTTTTCGATGGTTCTATCGAGAGACTCAAAGCATGCCTTGTTGCTAAAGGCTATACTCAAATTTATGAAGTTGATTATTTGGAGACTTTTTCCCCAGCTGCTCGTTTGAACTTTGTTTGGATACTTCTTGCTGTAGCTGTGAGTCGCTCTTGGCTTTTTTACTGGCTGGACATTAAAAATACATTTCTCTATGATGAGTTTCAAGAGGAGGTTTACATGGAACAACCTCTTCGCTATGTTGTTCCTGGGAGTGGACGCTTAGTTTGCAGATTACGTCATGCTTTATATGGTTTGAAGCAATCTCCCCATTCTTGGTTTGATTGCTTTAGTGATGTTTTGCTAAAGTATGGTTTGAAGTGCTCTACTTCAGATCATTTTGTTTTCACGCAGCACTCGTCTTCTAGTTCCATTATTTTGATTGTTTATGTTGACGATATCATTATTTCTGGGGATAACATCTCAGGTATTACTGATTTGAAGTCTTATTTTAGTCAACATTTCCACACTAAAGACTTGGGTGCTCTTTGTTATTTCCTTGGCATGGAAATAGCACGATCTCGTGCAAGACTTACTCTTTCACAACCCAAGTTTGTGTTAAACCTTCTATCTGAAATTGGTTTACTAGGTTCTCACCTTGCTGACACTCATATGGATATATCTGTCAAACTCAATGCTACTACTAGTACATCTTTCTCTGATATTAGTTGTTATCAACGATTGGTAGGCAAGTTGATTTATCTTACAGGTACTTGCCCTGATATTACATATGCTGTGAGTGTTGTCAGTCAATTTATGCATGCTCCCTGTTCGTTACACTTTGAGGCAGTGTGCCGTATTTTACATTATTTGAAAGGCACTGCCGGTCGTGGTTTGTTATATCAACCCTTATCTCTTTCTGTGACTGGTTATAGTGATGCTGACTGGACTGAGAGTTGTACTAATCGCCGCTTTACCTCTGGCTACTGGGTTGGGAGTCGTACTAATCGCTGCTTTACCTTTGGCTATTATACCTTTATTGGTGACAATCTTGTCACTTGGTGAAGCAAAAAGTAAAATGTTGTCGCTTGTTCTAGTGCCGAAGTTGAATATCGTGCCATGGCTCATACAACAACTGAGACACTTTGGGTTCGCTCACTCCTGCATGATTTTGGTATAGAGGTTCCTCGGTCAATGTCCATGTTTTGTGATAATCAGTTTGCTAGCTTCATTGCCAACAACCCTGTGTTTCATAAGCGCACAAAACATATTAAAGTTGATTGTCAATTTATTCGAGGCTGTTTGAAGAGGGGTGATATTTGCACGCCATATGTGCGCTTAGAGTCCCAGTTGGGCGACATTCTTACCAAGCCTATATCTCTATCTTCTTGTTAGCATTTGTCTCCCAAGTTGGGTATATTTGATTTATATGCTCCATCTTGAGAAAGAGTGTTAGAATAGGAAATATTTTTATTTCTATATTTGTTGTCAATCAGAATCTTTTATTAATAGAAACATATTATATAACAGTTAGTATTCAACATTATATATACATGGTTAATGGTCTGGGTAGAGATCAATTAACTATTTCATTATTTTCTGGTCCTGTTTTTATATTTCAACTCTTCCAAACGCAGCGCTAAATTTGATGAAAATGTTGCTGGAGTATCATCGGAGATGGAAGCTCACTGGAATGTCGTAAATAGAGTCATCGAAGGACGGTGAGGCTAGTGAGATTCACCGGTGGTCGTGGGTTCCACCCATGTGCTCTCACACGTTGGAAGGATCCATCGCGAGTAGACCTGACCCACCTAGTGTAGTTGGTGCACGTAGGCACGTCCGTTGTTGATTGGCGTTGTTGTTTGGGGGATGGGGTCTTCGGCTCCCAACGAGGTGAACAGCGGTGATAGTTGGTTCTAAAGATGATCTCAAGTGGATCCTTAGTGTTCAACCTCGCTGTCTGGCTGTTTTGAGATCTGTCGAAGAAGATCGACAATCGATTGGTCGATGGTACAAGGCTGACAAGGATGAACGACGGTTGATTAGTGGAGTAACCTTCACCAGCGACGATGATTCTGGCAAGAGTCAGCGGCGGAAGGATTAAAATGGCTACGGCTAGGGTTTGATCTCGAACAGTGATGGTGAATCAATTTGCTCCAATACCACTTGACGTAGCACAACAGAAAAACAAAGAATGAATAACAGAAACAAACTAAATTAAAAAAAAAAAAAAAAAAAACTAATTTCTTTGTAATATCATTCTCAAAACTGAATAGCCCTTACAATCTCCGACCCTTTATATAGGCTAGGACTGGAGACCAAATCAAGTAATTTCCTAAGATAAAATAATCAAATCACAATCAAATCTCCAAATGTAAGGAAAACAAATAAATTAAACTCCTAAAAATCCTCCCTCCCAAAATTAACCCATCCAATTCAAATTGTGTCTCTACCTAAAATATTTGAACTGAAAACGGCTTTCATGATCTCCATTAGCACTTAATTTCATAAATACTATAATATTTTATTCTCTTGATTAATATATTTTTTTAATAAGTTGCTTTTGTATACTAAAACATTTTGATAATATTGCGAGTTGGTGACTTTATAAGAAGTCTATCCCCCTATCATACCACCTTTTAGAGTAAAGTTTGCCAGATTCCCATTTTTGTTCCGTGTATCATTCTAAGTAACATGGAATCAAATCCATTTGTTTTCTTCTCTAATCAGATTATGAGATGAGATTTCTTTGTAGTAATTTCATAGAACTTATAAAGCTTAGCTGTTGTTAGATTCTCCCTTTGCAAGAGATTCTGTTAGCAATGGCATGTGTCATTCAGTAGGCTGTCAAATTCTATTTAAATGTTGTTGATAATTAAAATACCTCTTTTGGGTACTTTAGAAGTTCAATCTTTCCTAGGGCTATATATAAATAAGAAGTGTTGTATAATGTATATATGATAACATTGATAAAGCATGCAGAAGCTTACCATGCAAGAGTGATCATGCAGGTCAAAACTCTATATTAATCTTATCTCTTTCATGGTGGATACAACTTAACTTGACAAAGCCTTGGCCCCAAACTAGTTAGAGTCAACTACATGATTTGTTTTCTTCCGTTCATTTCTAGCAAAGGTTATCTTTTCCGTGAGGTGCATAGTAGTATATTTTCCATGTAGGCAATATCTAAGCCTGACCAACTAGATTATTGCAAAAAATGCCTTCTATCAACTTCAAAAAAATAAAAATAAAATAAAATAAAACTATATTGAAGGAAATATTGAAGTTCTATCCATCTTTATCAGGCTGCAATTTAAGCTGAAGAGCTGAAGAAGCTATGCCCTAAGCAGCACTAATCTTGCAGACTAAAGAATATGCAACTTCTGATCAATGCATAATGGTATTGCACTAAAAGTTTATTTCAGTCCATTTCATTACAATCCTTTTTCATTACGATCCTTACTCAACTCAAATCAACTCAGTAAAGCCTTGGTCCCAAACTAGTTGAAATAATCCATTTCATTACAATCCTAGAGTACAAAAAATTAAGATCAGTGCAAAGTGATCTCTTATTTATTCATCCATCTGCAGAAGGAACTTGGTGTTAGAGAAACAAAAATGTTAAACGTTGTAAAGGAAGTGTTTTAAATTGTCTAATGCTTCTACAAATTGTGTTGATGTCTTAATGCTTGATGCTTGTGAAGAAGCTTCGGTGCAATGTCTTAATGCTTCAGCAAATAGAGTCAATGTCTTAATGCTTGATGCTTGTAAAGAAACTTCAGTGCAATGTCTTAATGCTTCAGTAAATTGAACAAGGTTTTCTATTGCTGCAGTTTCTTTGATGTCGATATTAGAAATTGTTGGCTTTTCATGTTGATTAATTTTATGTAGTTTTGATTTATTTATTATTATTTTTTTTTGTTTGAGAAGATTTTGCATAATATACACCCTTTTAGTTATTAATTAATTATTTGTATTTCATGTCTTTCCTCTATATCCTATGTAGCTCCTTTTCGGCGCCATTATTTTAGTGTAATAGTTTTGTAATATTTGTTACTACAGTAATTTCTGCTAATTTGTATCCATGTTTAAATTTGCTGTAATGATCTCTCTTTTCAATAAAGTCTTGGCTGATTACGCTTAAAAATGACAGAAATAGTGGAAATGTATGTTTAATATTTTGTGTTCTCTTCTAATTCTTAGCATTATTTTTTCATGTTTCTTTCCCTGCAGATAATAGCTATTGCTATAGGAACTTATTATTTTATTTTATTTTTAAATATGAATTGCAGAAAAATTTACAGCAAAACGGAAGAAGCTGCTTAAGAAAGATACTGCTTAAGATAAAATCATTAGTCGATGAGGTAATGTCCGGTTGCACTAGCACCAACATCCTTTTATTCCTTTTTTCTTTAGCATATATGCTCTCTACTAAGACAACTTTGATATATGCTTTCAATACATTGTTTTGTATACTCAATGTCCAATTCGATTTCAAATCCGAGGAAAGTAGGCTAATGTATGTTTATCTGGAGATCTTGGAGCTAGCAGTAGACATGCAAGACTTGGTGTTGGATTGTTTGGGTGTCATGAACAATCTGGTGTGGAATGTGATGCTTTGGAAGAATCTTCAAAGATCGGAAGTCGAAGGTTGTGTCACATTCTCGCAGAACATTGAGATGCTAAAAGTGAGGGAGGGGGTATGGGGGATGATGGGATTAGGTGGAAGCTTTTAAAATCAGGAAATTATGAGGTGGAAAATCTTGTTACAAGGCTTTGGGAGGAAGAGGAGAGGTGAGTTCCTTGAAGGGTAAATTTGGAGGCGTGGGGTGCCTCCTAATGTAGTGTTTTTTATTTAGTGTGTAGCTTGTGGGACGACCCTAACTAATGATAACTTGCAACATAGAGGACGAATTTTAATTAAGAAGTGCAGTCTTTGTAAAGAGCAAGGAAAAAATATAGATCATATTTTTATTCATTGCAAATGAACTCAAAATGTGTGAAAATTGATTTTAGCAACGTTTGGTGTGTAATGGGTATTTGCAAAAGATTTATAGACTTATTTGAGGCCTTGATGGGGTTACAAGTTGAGTCATCCGAAGAGAATGACCTGGGATGTAACCCTCTTTTACCTTTTTTTAGTTAATAAGGAAATAATGGAATAGAATAGTTTTTTGGCGAAGTTGACAAGCTGCTTCATAGCTCTAAGGGCCTTTTTTTGTCTTCTTTGTGTAGCTGAAGGGTGGGCGGTATAAATCTAGATCTGGACTCCTTTTTGTCTTTTGCTGAGTGTGACAACGTAGGCCTGGGAGAGGTTGTAGTCCGATGTGTGGCATTTTCCTTAATGCTCTTTCTTTTATAAAATTATTTATTTATCAATGAAAGTTGTAGTCCGATGTGTGGCATTTTCCTTAATGCTCTTTTGTTTATAAAATTATTTATTTATCAGTGAAAGCTGTAGTCCGATGTGTGGCATTTTCTTTAATGCTCTTTCTTTTATAAAATTATCTACTTATCAAAAAAACAATGTTCAATTGGATTTCAGATGTTGATAGCAGCAAATGGTGAAACAACTAATTGTGATAAGACACATTTGCCTTAATGCTCCTCCTTTTATAAAATTATCTACTTATCAAAAAACAATGTTCACTTGGATTTCAGATGTTGATAGCAGCAAATGGTGAAACAACTAATTGTGATATCACACATTTGCCTTAATGCTCTTTCTTTTATAAAGTTATCTACTTATAAAAAAAAAAAACAATATCTAAGTGGATTTCAGATGTTAATAGCAGCAAATGGTGAAGCAACTAATTGTGATATGACATCTGAACTTAATAATTTCATAGACATACTTGTAATCCTTCACCTCGTAGACTGTTTGCTCCTTTCAATCGTGATATCACCATGGTATTGGGGTATTATGGGTTGGGGAAATATTTGTACCTGTTGGTATATTATTGTGGCTATGTACTTCAAGCATTGCATCCCCGGCTGAGTTCATAGATTTTACTGTAAACTGATTGGGTTTTTTTTTTTTTTTTCAATTGCAAAGAAAGGTGGTGGTTCACGTCACAACTGGAAGTGAGTTGATAGTCATGTAATCGCTCTGTTTCGAGTGGATTCTGTAATTGCTCTGCTCAGTGTACATAAGATTTTCTGTGAGATGATATTGAAGTGCATGATCAGAAGTTATGGGTACGAATTATGTAGTTTTGGTGGCTAGGTATGAATTGTGGGTGACTGTGATGTCAAAGTGCTTTTATATATTTTTCATGTAGCCTGTGGCATGGAAATGCGTTTATCCTTTTTTTTTTGGGGGGGGGGGAAGGGGTTTAACTGAGGCTTTAGAGCCAACTGAGGTGCAGCCACTTAGTTGATGATTACTTAAAAAAGTCGCATTAGTTTGATAACTGCAGCTGTCGTCGTCGTCATTATCATCGGATATTTAATGGGTACTATAGGATGAGTTGGGTTTGGTTTGGTTTGGCGGGAAATGTTGTCTCGATTCTAATCAGATGGGATGAGACAAGATTTGTTTAGTAAGTTTTGAATTCAACTCAACTCATTACAATTGTAGTCCTAAATCAATTTTTTTTTTAAGGGGTGTAGTCTCAAATCAGTTGGATTGGCTATATGAATATTCTTCTTCAATTCATGGATTTGGAATTCTAGTTAACAAGGTAAATGTGTTTGAAACAAGAACATCAAATTTTGCTCGTACCTTTCTCATTCCTAAACCTAAGATATTATTTGGTATACCTGTTTTGAGTCTATTTTTTTATTTTACATTTTTAAAAATTAAAAAAATAGCTTAAAACGTATTTGGTTATTTGTATTTTTAAAATCTGTTTTAGAAAATAGAAAATAAGTTTATACATGAAATGTAAAATGGTAAAGAGTTGTTTTGAGCGTTTTTAACTCAAAATAAGGAAATTTTCAAAACATGTAAAACAAAAAATGTCAAGTCAAATGTATTTTTTGTTTTTCGTATTTTGAGCTTTTTAAAACATAAAATATATAAAATAAAAAAAAAAATAAAAACAGAAAATAAAAAAAAATAGAAATGTAAACCAAGTGCTACTTAACTGTTTTTAGCTTCTGTCTTTGCAAGAGGCTCTGCCAGCATCCAGAAGAGCAAATGAAAATGAGAGCAGAGCATAAAGCTTAATACTCGAGGCTCTAACGATGCAAAAGTCTATATCGCTCGTCTTGTTCGCTTTCGATATATAAGCATATTCTCAAGATTGCCGATACCCAAGCATGACTGATTAGATGATTCCAAGAAATGCCCAGAATCAACTTCAAACAAATTTAACTACATCGATGAAACTATGTATGGGATTTATGTAGAGCAAATTAAGCTGGAGAAGGTAAAGAAAAGTTTATTCCATACCACCTTAACGCAATCCACTTACCCAAATAAAATAAAGTTAAAATGATAACAACAATAATAATAATAATTGGAATTTGATGAATTCTCTTTTATTTATTTACCATCTACACATGGGGTGCGTAATTGGGTTTGAATCCAAGATTTATCAAGAAAAAATGAATAAAAAAAAAAATCAACATTGTTTTTCATGTTTAGTTTGTGTTGAAAAATTATAGAAACAAACTCGTGGGATTTAAAAAATTAAAAATAATTAAGTCATAAGACTAATTAATTGATAAAATGCCTTGTATATTTTCTAATCTACTCAACAAATAATATATCTTCTATTTTAACATACTAAAATAATACGCATTTAGTATTTTATGTTATCTTCCCTTTCCCCTCCCCTTTTTTTCCTTTTTTTTGCCATCCCCAAATTATCAATCCAATCCAATCCAAATACATTAGTGTTTGAGAATCAAAATTACCCAACATTGTAAAGCAAGTGTTCCCCTGGGAGAAGAGAACTAAAAAAATAAAAAGAAAAAAAAGAAAAGAGAGACAATCAGTTACAAGCAAATAATGTTTAATGCCTCTTCTATCACTCGTATCATAATATCCCACAATTGAACCAGATATTATATGCACAGATAGAAAGAAATCCAGCCATCATCAGGCCTAAGATTAATAACCAATTCACATCAAAATTCAAATGGCCCAAGTTGATCAATATCTGCCAGAACAAGAGAACCATGTTAATCTATTCACATGCTCACAGGGACAGGACGTTTCTTATTCAGAACAAACCTTATATATGAAATGGAACCATCTCTAAATTCAACTAGGAACAACCAAAAACCAGATGTCTAACACAAATTTCCAATGGGAAAACAAAAGCAAACTCACACTTTCAAAATTGAATTACTTGATTCCTCAAGTTAAATTTCCACAAGCATGCCAAAACTACCCTAGTGGGACGATGAAGCAATTTCAGATGACTTCATCCTTAGGGCCGACGACTGGAGGTGAGTCTGGCTTTTCAATCTGTGCCTGCTTCTCTGCCCAACACTAGCACTGCTCCTGTGCCCACTGGAGGAATGTGATCCATCGTGGCTCACCCTTTTCACTGTTTTCCTGTGGGAGCTCCTGTTACCAAGTGCAGCTTTGGCAATGCTTTCTGCACCCATCTCCCGGGCCTTCTGTGGATTAATCGGCTGTTTGTTCAGGTAAGCTAGCTTCGACAAAAGACTGCAAACTGCCTTGCGCAGTTGGTCGTCGCTGATATTGCTTTGGGTTGGATTCCCCAACAAATTTAGAGCGAGGAGGGAGTTGTAGTTGGCTACGAGCTGGCCAAGTGCTTTTGTCGTGGTTATCTTATTGAAGCTCAGGTCTAGAACTGTCAGTTTCAAGAGCCTATGCAGCCCTTCAACGTCACTAATCTTGTTTCCAGCAAGGTAAAGCTCCTTAATCAGTGTACAGTTTGACAAACCTGATATCATTTGAAAAGCAGATTGTTGTATTATTTCTATAACAATCAGTGTACGGTTTGAGGTCATGGGTTTACTGAGAATACTTACCCTGCCCAATTCGAGAGATACGGTTGTAGCTTAGATCCAGCACACGCAGCCGAGTCAATTCTCTGAAACCTTCGATTGTGCTGATTTTGTTTCTGGACAAGTTGAGAATGTGGAGACCTTTTGGCAAAGAACCAGATGTAATATGAACTGCAAACCAAAAGAAAATGGCTAAGCAGTCTAGTTACGTCTACGCTACTACTCACTGTTTAAAGCTTACAAATTCGATTGCTCACCTATTGAGTTTCCTGATAAGTTGACAGATCGAAGACTGGAGAAGTGTGAGAGGATTGGGGCAACTTTTAACCCAATGCCTGCAATGTGAGCCACTGTTGAGGAAGAATTTAGGGAGTGGATAACACTATTGGCGTGTAAAACCTCCTCTGACAAATTCACATTTGAATGCCCATAAGTTAAGTGAGACGTGTTTCTTGCTGGCGATCTACCCGTTTCTGGAGATGGTGGGAAAGTAATTTCACTGTTGTTGTTATCATCAGTAACTGGTGGTGGAGGTTGGGTTGCAAGATCTTTTACCCATTCATCCACTCTTGTTAACGGTGATTCAGCACTGAAAGCAACCCACTGGTTCTGGGGCCAGAAACCAGAAACTCCTTCCTGAAAACCATCCCAACTCTGGTTGGAGTTATTATTGCCCCTGGTCATTGATTCTCCAGTATAGGATCCAGGTGATTCCATTTTGCCCAATGCCAAACCTTTGGTTGGTTCCAGAGTGTCGGAGCAGTATCCACCTTGCTGGTTGGAAGCAAATATGGTTGAAATAGTCTGTGGTTTTGCAGCCCATGGCATGTGCAGATTCCTGTGGCTCCAGAGGAACAATTTCCACCACAATCTTCTACTCCGTGAGGGCAGTATTTGGCTCGAAGAATGCCTCTTCAACATCACTTTGTCAGCACTATGGTGAGTCAATACTGACCTCGGGCTTTCTGGATTTTCACGAAGAACTCTACCCTCCAACCTCTCAGTTAACATCTGCAACTCTTCAAAAGACTGGGACTTTGAAGTGGGCAACTGATCACCTATCTTCTGGAGAACATCCCTCGTTTCCAGGTTAGAACAGGAGCGAATAAGCTTTGGCGAGGCCCAGAACTCTGCCTTGCCAATCCCCGGATCACTAATATGCCCACTCGGGATCAAATCAACACCCACTTCATCGTTTCTATCAGTTTTGTTCTTAACTTGATCGCTGGTTTTGTCACCCAAGGAGTTGAAAAATTCCATCTTTTTGTTTATTGGTTGATCATTTTCTTCATTCGACTCCACAACATGGGTTTGGAAATCAAAGTCAGAGTTATCCCTCTTCATTGATAAGTTCTCTTCATGCTCATCTTCCCCTTCATAATCTACCTCTGCAGTGTCTCCTTTGACGGGACTCTCATGGCTCATTACCTTGACTTTGCACCTAGAACTTCCCGAAATACCGAAAGGTACCGGGACACTAAAAGAGCTCGATTTCATCTCTTCAGTCTCGGAAGACTTGTCAGAGCCTTCACGTCTCACTTTCAAGGACTTAAGCTGCCTCTGGAAATCATCGCTCTTTGAAGATGACTTATCTGCCTACAAAAACAAACAAGGGGGTTCAGGTAAAAGCAAACATGATACAAACAACAAAAACAATTAGACCAAATACCAATTTATCCGAACTGTTCTCACCTTGTTGTTGTTCTTCTTCCTCCCAGCTGGTACACAGAACCAACTCAATTTTGACATTTTTGACAAATTGGCTCACTCAAGTTGAGTCATCCGAAGAGGATGACTTGGGATGTAACTCTTTTTTGCCTTTTTTTAGTTAATATGGAAATAAAGGAATTGAGTTTTTTTGGCGAAGTTGACAAGCTGCTTCATAGCTCTAAGGGCGTTTTTGTGTCTTCTTTGTGTGGCTTAAGGGTGGGCTGTATAAATCTAGATCTGAACTCCTTTTTTTCTTTTGCTGAGAGTATGACAACAGTAGGCCTGGGAGAGGTTGTAGTCCGATGTGTGGCATTTTCCTTATTGCTCTTTCTTTTATTAAATTATTTATTTATCAATGAAAGTTGTAGTTGGATGTGTGGCGTTTTCCTTAATGCTCTTTCTTTTATAAAATTTTTTATTTATCAATGAAAGTTGTAGTCCAATGTGTGGCATTTGCCTTAATGCTCTTTTATAAAATTATCTAGTTATCAAAAAAATAATGTTCAATTGGATTTCAGATGTTGATAGCAGCAAATGGTGAAACAACTAATTGTGATAAGACACATTTGCCTTAATGCTCCTCCTTTTATAAAATTATCTACTTATCAAAAAACAATGTGCAATTGGATTTCAGATGTTGATAGCAGCAAATGGTGAAACAACTAATTGTGATATCACACATTTGCCTTAATGCTCTTTCTTTTATAAAGTTATCTACTTATAAAAAAAAAAAACAATATCTAAGTGGATTTCAGATGTTAATAGCAGCAAATGGTGAAGCAACTAATTGTGATATGACATCTGAACTTAATAATTTCATAGACATACTTGTAATCCTTCACCTCGTAGACTGTTTGCTCCTTTCAATCGTGATATCACCATGGTGTTGGGGTATTATGGGTTGGGGAAATATTTGTACCTGTTGGTATATTATTGTGGCTATGTACTTCAAGCATTGCATCCTCGGCTGAGTTCATAGATTTTACTATAAACTGATTGGGTTTTTTTTTTTTTTTTCAATTGCAAAGAAAGGTGGTGGTTCACGTCACAACTGGAAGTGAGTTGATAGTCATGTAATCGCTCTGTTTCGAGTGGATTCTGTAATTGCTCTGCTCAGTGTACATAAGATTTTCTGTGAGATGATATTGAAGTGCATGATCAGAAGTTATGGGTACGAATTATGTAGTTTTGGTGGCTAGGTATGAATTGTGGGTGACTGTGATGTCAAAGTGCTTTTATATATTTTTCATGTAGCCTGTGGCATGGAAATGCGTTTATCCTTTTTTTTTGGGGGGGGGGGGGGAAGGGGTTTAACTGAGGCTTTAGAGCCAACTGAGGTGCAGCCACTTAGTTGATGATTACTTAAAAAAGTCGCATTAGTTTGATAACTGCAGCTGTCGTCGTCGTCATTATCATCGGATATTTAATGGGTACTATAGGATGAGTTGGGTTTGGTTTGGTTTGGCGGGAAATGTTGTCTCGATTCTAATCAGATGGGATGAGACAAGATTTGTTTAGTAAGTTTTGAATTCAACTCAACTCATTACAATTGTAGTCCTAAATCAATTTTTTTTTTAAGGGGTGTAGTCTCAAATCAGTTGGATTGGCTATATGAATATTCTTCTTCAATTCATGGATTTGGAATTCTAGTTAACAAGGTAAATGTGTTTGAAACAAGAACATCAAATTTTGCTCGTACCTTTCTCATTCCTAAACCTAAGATATTATTTGGTATACCTGTTTTGAGTCTATTTTTTTATTTTACATTTTTAAAAATTAAAAAAATAGCTTAAAACGTATTTGGTTATTTGTATTTTTAAAATCTGTTTTAGAAAATAGAAAATAAGTTTATACATGAAATGTAAAATGGTAAAGAGTTGTTTTGAGCGTTTTTAACTCAAAATAAGGAAATTTTCAAAACATGTAAAACAAAAAATGTCAAGTCAAATGTATTTTTTGTTTTTCGTATTTTGAGCTTTTTAAAACATAAAATATATAAAATAAAAAAAAAAATAAAAACAGAAAATAAAAAAAAATAGAAATGTAAACCAAGTGCTACTTAACTGTTTTTAGCTTCTGTCTTTGCAAGAGGCTCTGCCAGCATCCAGAAGAGCAAATGAAAATGAGAGCAGAGCATAAAGCTTAATACTCGAGGCTCTAACGATGCAAAAGTCTATATCGCTCGTCTTGTTCGCTTTCGATATATAAGCATATTCTCAAGATTGCCGATACCCAAGCATGACTGATTAGATGATTCCAAGAAATGCCCAGAATCAACTTCAAACAAATTTAACTACATCGATGAAACTATGTATGGGATTTATGTAGAGCAAATTAAGCTGGAGAAGGTAAAGAAAAGTTTATTCCATACCACCTTAACGCAATCCACTTACCCAAATAAAATAAAGTTAAAATGATAACAACAATAATAATAATAATTGGAATTTGATGAATTCTCTTTTATTTATTTACCATCTACACATGGGGTGCGTAATTGGGTTTGAATCCAAGATTTATCAAGAAAAAATGAATAAAAAAAAAAATCAACATTGTTTTTCATGTTTAGTTTGTGTTGAAAAATTATAGAAACAAACTCGTGGGATTTAAAAAATTAAAAATAATTAAGTCATAAGACTAATTAATTGATAAAATGCCTTGTATATTTTCTAATCTACTCAACAAATAATATATCTTCTATTTTAACATACTAAAATAATACGCATTTAGTATTTTATGTTATCTTCCCTTTCCCCTCCCCTTTTTCCTTTTTTTTGCCATCCCCAAATTATCAATCCAATCCAATCCAAATACATTAGTGTTTGAGAATCAAAATTACCCAACATTGTAAAGCAAGTGTTCCCCTGGGAGAAGAGAACTAAAAAAATAAAAAGAAAAAAAAGAAAAGAGAGACAATCAGTTACAAGCAAATAATGTTTAATGCCTCTTCTATCACTCGTATCATAATATCCCACAATTGAACCAGATATTATATGCACAGATAGAAAGAAATCCAGCCATCATCAGGCCTAAGATTAATAACCAATTCACATCAAAATTCAAATGGCCCAAGTTGATCAATATCTGCCAGAACAAGAGAACCATGTTAATCTATTCACATGCTCACAGGGACAGGACGTTTCTTATTCAGAACAAACCTTATATATGAAATGGAACCATCTCTAAATTCAACTAGGAACAACCAAAAACCAGATGTCTAACACAAATTTCCAATGGGAAAACAAAAGCAAACTCACACTTTCAAAATTGAATTACTTGATTCCTCAAGTTAAATTTCCACAAGCATGCCAAAACTACCCTAGTGGGACGATGAAGCAATTTCAGATGACTTCATCCTTAGGGCCGACGACTGGAGGTGAGTCTGGCTTTTCAATCTGTGCCTGCTTCTCTGCCCAACACTAGCACTGCTCCTGTGCCCACTGGAGGAATGTGATCCATCGTGGCTCACCCTTTTCACTGTTTTCCTGTGGGAGCTCCTGTTACCAAGTGCAGCTTTGGCAATGCTTTCTGCACCCATCTCCCGGGCCTTCTGTGGATTAATCGGCTGTTTGTTCAGGTAAGCTAGCTTCGACAAAAGACTGCAAACTGCCTTGCGCAGTTGGTCGTCGCTGATATTGCTTTGGGTTGGATTCCCCAACAAATTTAGAGCGAGGAGGGAGTTGTAGTTGGCTACGAGCTGGCCAAGTGCTTTTGTCGTGGTTATCTTATTGAAGCTCAGGTCTAGAACTGTCAGTTTCAAGAGCCTATGCAGCCCTTCAACGTCACTAATCTTGTTTCCAGCAAGGTAAAGCTCCTTAATCAGTGTACAGTTTGACAAACCTGATATCATTTGAAAAGCAGATTGTTGTATTATTTCTATAACAATCAGTGTACGGTTTGAGGTCATGGGTTTACTGAGAATACTTACCCTGCCCAATTCGAGAGATACGGTTGTAGCTTAGATCCAGCACACGCAGCCGAGTCAATTCTCTGAAACCTTCGATTGTGCTGATTTTGTTTCTGGACAAGTTGAGAATGTGGAGACCTTTTGGCAAAGAACCAGATGTAATATGAACTGCAAACCAAAAGAAAATGGCTAAGCAGTCTAGTTACGTCTACGCTACTACTCACTGTTTAAAGCTTACAAATTCGATTGCTCACCTATTGAGTTTCCTGATAAGTTGACAGATCGAAGACTGGAGAAGTGTGAGAGGATTGGGGCAACTTTTAACCCAATGCCTGCAATGTGAGCCACTGTTGAGGAAGAATTTAGGGAGTGGATAACACTATTGGCGTGTAAAACCTCCTCTGACAAATTCACATTTGAATGCCCATAAGTTAAGTGAGACGTGTTTCTTGCTGGCGATCTACCCGTTTCTGGAGATGGTGGGAAAGTAATTTCACTGTTGTTGTTATCATCAGTAACTGGTGGTGGAGGTTGGGTTGCAAGATCTTTTACCCATTCATCCACTCTTGTTAACGGTGATTCAGCACTGAAAGCAACCCACTGGTTCTGGGGCCAGAAACCAGAAACTCCTTCCTGAAAACCATCCCAACTCTGGTTGGAGTTATTATTGCCCCTGGTCATTGATTCTCCAGTATAGGATCCAGGTGATTCCATTTTGCCCAATGCCAAACCTTTGGTTGGTTCCAGAGTGTCGGAGCAGTATCCACCTTGCTGGTTGGAAGCAAATATGGTTGAAATAGTCTGTGGTTTTGCAGCCCATGGCATGTGCAGATTCCTGTGGCTCCAGAGGAACAATTTCCACCACAATCTTCTACTCCGTGAGGGCAGTATTTGGCTCGAAGAATGCCTCTTCAACATCACTTTGTCAGCACTATGGTGAGTCAATACTGACCTCGGGCTTTCTGGATTTTCACGAAGAACTCTACCCTCCAACCTCTCAGTTAACATCTGCAACTCTTCAAAAGACTGGGACTTTGAAGTGGGCAACTGATCACCTATCTTCTGGAGAACATCCCTCGTTTCCAGGTTAGAACAGGAGCGAATAAGCTTTGGCGAGGCCCAGAACTCTGCCTTGCCAATCCCCGGATCACTAATATGCCCACTCGGGATCAAATCAACACCCACTTCATCGTTTCTATCAGTTTTGTTCTTAACTTGATCGCTGGTTTTGTCACCCAAGGAGTTGAAAAATTCCATCTTTTTGTTTATTGGTTGATCATTTTCTTCATTCGACTCCACAACATGGGTTTGGAAATCAAAGTCAGAGTTATCCCTCTTCATTGATAAGTTCTCTTCATGCTCATCTTCCCCTTCATAATCTACCTCTGCAGTGTCTCCTTTGACGGGACTCTCATGGCTCATTACCTTGACTTTGCACCTAGAACTTCCCGAAATACCGAAAGGTACCGGGACACTAAAAGAGCTCGATTTCATCTCTTCAGTCTCGGAAGACTTGTCAGAGCCTTCACGTCTCACTTTCAAGGACTTAAGCTGCCTCTGGAAATCATCGCTCTTTGAAGATGACTTATCTGCCTACAAAAACAAACAAGGGGGTTCAGGTAAAAGCAAACATGATACAAACAACAAAAACAATTAGACCAAATACCAATTTATCCGAACTGTTCTCACCTTGTTGTTGTTCTTCTTCCTCCCAGCTGGTACACAGAACCAACTCAATTTTGACATTTTTGACAAATTGGCTCACTCAAGTTGAGTCATCCGAAGAGGATGACTTGGGATGTAACTCTTTTTTGCCTTTTTTTAGTTAATATGGAAATAAAGGAATTGAGTTTTTTTGGCGAAGTTGACAAGCTGCTTCATAGCTCTAAGGGCGTTTTTGTGTCTTCTTTGTGTGGCTTAAGGGTGGGCTGTATAAATCTAGATCTGAACTCCTTTTTTTCTTTTGCTGAGAGTATGACAACAGTAGGCCTGGGAGAGGTTGTAGTCCGATGTGTGGCATTTTCCTTATTGCTCTTTCTTTTATTAAATTATTTATTTATCAATGAAAGTTGTAGTTGGATGTGTGGCGTTTTCCTTAATGCTCTTTCTTTTATAAAATTTTTTATTTATCAATGAAAGTTGTAGTCCAATGTGTGGCATTTGCCTTAATGCTCTTTTATAAAATTATCTAGTTATCAAAAAAATAATGTTCAATTGGATTTCAGATGTTGATAGCAGCAAATGGTGAAACAACTAATTGTGATAAGACACATTTGCCTTAATGCTCCTCCTTTTATAAAATTATCTACTTATCAAAAAACAATGTGCAATTGGATTTCAGATGTTGATAGCAACAAATGGTGAAACAACTAATTGTGATATCACACATTTGCCTTAATGCTCTTTCTTTTATAAAGTTATCTACTTATCAAAAAAACAATGTCCAATTGGATTTCAGATGTTGATAGCAGCAAATGGTGAAACAACTAATTGTGATATGACATCTGAACTTAATAGTTTCATAGACATACTTGTAATCCTTCACCTCGTAGACTGTTTGCTCCTTTCAATCGTGATATCACCATGGTGTTGGTGTATTGTCGGTTGGGGAAATATTTGTGCCTGTTGGTATATCATTGTGGCTAGGTACTTCAAGCGTTGCATCCCCGACTGAGTTCATAGATTTTACTGTCAATTGATTGGTTTTTTTTTTTTTTTCAATTACAAAGAAAGGTGGTGGTTCCGTCACAACTGGAAGTGGGTTGATAGTCATGTAATTGCTCTGTTTCGAGTGGATTCTGTAATTGCTCTGCTTAATGTACATAAGATTTTCTGTGAGATGATATTGAAGTGCATGATCAAAAGTTGTGGGTACAAATTATGTAGTTCTGGTGGCTAGGTATGAATTGTGGGTGGCTATAATGTCAAAGTACTTTTATATATTTTTCATGTAGTTTGTTGCAAGGAGATGCGTTTATCCTTAAGAGGGGGGGGGGAAGGGGTTTAACTGAGGGCCAACTGAGATGCAGCCAGTTAGTTGATGATTACTTAAAAAAATCGCGTTAGTTTGATAACTGCACCTATTATTATTAGCATTAGCATCATCATGATCATGATCATCATCGGATATTTAAGGGGTACTACAGGATGAGTTGGGTTCGGTATGATTTGACAGGAAATGTTGTCTTGATTCTAATCAGATGGGATGAGACAAGATTTTGTTTCGTAAGTTTTGAATTCAACTCAACTCATTGCAATTGTAGTCCTAAATCAGGATTTTTTTTTTTTTTTTTTTTAAAGGGGTGTAGTCCCAAGTCAGTTGGATTGTTATATGGATGTTTTTCTTCAATTCTTGGATTTGGAATTCTAGTTAAAAAGGGAAATAAGTTTGAAGGGAGAACATCAAATTTTGCTCATAACTTTCCCATTTCTGGACTTAAGGTGTTATTTAGTATACATGTTTTGAGTCTATTTTTTCATTTTACATTTTTAAAAATTAGAAAAATAGCTCAAAACGTATTTAATTATTTGTATTTTCAAAATTTGTTTCAGAAAATAAAAAATAAGTTTATACATGAAATATAAAATGGTAAAGAGTTGTTTTGAGCGTTTTTAACCTAAAATAAGGAAATTTTCAAAACATGTAAAATAGAAAATGTTAAACTAAATGTGTTTTTTATTTTTCGTATTTTGAGATTTTTAAAACATAAAATATGTAAAATAAAAAATACAAAATAAAAACAAAAAATAAAAAAAAAAATAGAAATGTAAACCAAGTGCTACTTTAACTGTTTTTAGCTTCTGTCTTTGCAAGAGGCTCTGCCAGCATCCAGAAGAGCAAATGAAAATGAGAGAATAGCATAAAGCTTAATACTCGAGGCTCTAACAATGCAAAAGTCTATATCGCTCGTCTTGTTCGCTTTCGATATATAAGCATATTCTCAAGATTGCCGATACCCAAGCATGACTGATTAGATGATTCCAAGAAATGCCCAGAATCAACCTCAAACAAATTTAACTACATCGATGAAACTATGTATGGGATTTATGTGGAGCAAATTAAGCTGGAGAAGGTAAAGAAAAGTTTATTCCATACCACCTTAACGCAATCCATGTACCCAAATAAAATAAAATAAAGTTAAAATTATAAGAACAATAATAATAATAATAATAATAATAATAATAATTGGGATTTGATGAATTCTCTTTTATTTATTTACCATCTACACATGGGGTGCGTAATTGGGTTTGAATCCAAGATTTATCAAGAAAAAATGAATAAAAAAAAAATCAACATTGTTTTTCATGTTTAGTTTGTGTTGAAAAATTATAGAAAAAAACTCGTGGGATTTAAAAAATTAAAAATAATTAAGTCATAAGACTAATTAATTGATAAAATGCCTTGTATATTTTCTAATCTACTCAAAAAATAATATATCTTCTATTCTAACATACTAAAATAATACGCATTTAGTATTTTCTGTTATCTTCCCTTTCCCCTCCCCTTTTTCCTTTTTTTGCCATCCCCAAATTATCAATCCAATCCAATCCAAATACATTAGTGTTTGAGAATCAAAATTACCCAACATTGTAAAGCAAGTGTTCCCCTGGGAGAAGAGAACTAAAAAAAAAATAAAAAGAATACTTACCAAAAATAAAAAAAAATAAAAAGAAAAAAAGAAAAGAGAGACAATCAGTTACAAGCAAATAATGTTTAATGCCTCCTCTATCACTCATATCACAATATCCCACAATTGAACCAGACATTATATGCACGGATAGAAAGAAATCCAGCCATCATCAGGCCTAAGATTAATAACCAATTCACATCAAAATTCAAATGGCCCAAGTTGATCAATATCTGCCAGAACAAGAGAACCATGTTAATCTATTCACATGCTCGCAGGGACAGGACGTTTCTTATTCAGAACAAACCTTATATATGAAATGGAACCATCTCTAAATTCAACTAGGAACAACCAAAAACCAGATGTCTACCACAAATTTCCAATGCGAAAACAAAAGCAAACTCACACTTTAAAAGTTGAATTACTTGATTCCTCAAGTTAAATTTCCACGAGCATGCCAAAACTACCCTAGTGGGACGATGAAGCAATTTCAGATGACTTCATCCTTAGGGCCGACGACTGGAGGTGAGTCTGGCTTTTCAATCTGTGCCTGCTTCTCTGCCCAACACTAGCACTGCTCCTGTGCCCACTGGAGGAATGTGATCTACCTTGGCTCACCCTTTTCACTGTTTTCCTGTGGGAGCTCCTGTTACCAAGTGCAGCTTTGGCAATGCTTTCTGCACCCATCTCCCGGGCCTTCTGTGGATTAATCGGCTGTTTGTTCAGGTAAGCTAGCTTCGACAAAAGACTGCAAACTGCCTTGCGCAGTTGGTCGTCGCTGATATTGCTTTGGATTGGATTCCCCAACAAATTTAGAGCGAGGAGGGAGTTGTAGTTGGCTACGAGCTGGCCAAGTGCTTTTGTCGTGGTTATCTTGTTGAAGCTCAGGTCTAGAACTGTCAGTTTCAAGAGCCTATGCAGCCCTTCAACTTCACTAATCTTGTTTCCAGCAAGGTAAAGCTCCTTAATCAGTGTACAGTTTGACAAACCTGATATCATTTGAAAAGCAGATTGTTGTATCATTTCTATAACAATCAGTGTACGGTTTGAGGTCATGGGTTTACTGAGAATACTTACCCTGCCCAATTCGAGAGATACGGTTGTAGCTTAGATCCAGCACACGCAGCCGAGTCAATTCTCTGAAACCTTCGATTGTGCTGATTTTGTTTCTGGACAAGTTGAGAATGTGGAGACCTTTTGGCAAAGAACCAGATGTAATATGAACTGCAAACCAAAAGAAAATGGCTAAGCAGTCTAGTTACGTCTACGCTACTACTCACTATTTAAAGCTTACTAATTCGATTGCTCACCTATTGAGTTTCCTGATAAGTTGACAGATCGAAGACTGGAGAAGTGTGAGAGGATTGGGGCAACTTTTAACCCAATGCCTGCAATGTGAGCCACTGTTGAGGAAGAATTTAGAGAGTGGATAACACTATTGGCGTGTAAAACCTCCTCTGACAGATTCACATTTGAATGCCGATGAGTTAAGTGAGACGTGTTTCTTGCTGGCGATCTACCCGTTTCTGGAGATGGTGGGAAAATAATTTCACTGTTGTTGTTATCATCAGTAACTGGTGGTGGAGGTTGGGTTGCAAGATCTTTTACCCATTCATCCACTCTTGTTAACGGTGATTCAGCACTGAAAGCAACCCACTGGTTCTGGGGCCAGAAACCAGAAACTCCTTCCTGAAAACCATCCCAACTCTGGTTGGAGTTATTATTGCCCCTGGTCATTGATTCTCCAGTATAGGATCCAGGTGATTCCATTTTGCCCAATGCCAAACCTTTGGTTGGTTCCAGAGTGTCGGAGCAGTATCCACCTTGCTGGTTGGAAGCAAATATGGTTGAAATAGTCTGTGGTTTTGCAGCCCATGGCATGTGCAGATTCCTGTGGCTCCAGAGGAACAATTTCCACCACAATCTTCTACTCCGTGAGGGCAGTATTTGGCTCGAAGAATGCCTCTTCAACATCACTTTGTCAGCACTATGGTGAGTCAATACTGACCTCGGGCTTTCTGGATTTTCACGAAGAACTCTACCCTCCAACCTCTCAGTTAACATCTGCAACTCTTCAAAAGACTGGGACTTTGAAGTGGGCAACTGATCACCTATCTTCTGGAGAACATCCCTCGTTTCCAGGTTAGAACAGGAGCGAATAAGCTTTGGCGAGGCCCAGAACTCTGCCTTGCCAATCCCCGGATCACTAATATGCCCACTCGGGATCAAATCAACACCCACTTCATCGTTTCTATCAGTTTTGTTCTTAACTTGATCGCTGGTTTTGTCACCCAAGGAGTTGAAAAATTCCATCTTTTTGTTTATTGGTTGATCATTTTCTTCATTCGACTCCACAACATGGGTTTGGAAATCAAAGTCAGAGTTATCCCTCTTCATTGATAAGTTCTCTTCATGCTCATCTTCCCCTTCATAATCTACCTCTGCAGTGTCTCCTTTGACGGGACTCTCATGGCTCATTACCTTGACTTTGCACCTAGAACTTCCCGAAATACCGAAAGGTACCGGGACACTAAAAGAGCTCGATTTCATCTCTTCAGTCTCGGAAGACTTGTCAGAGCCTTCACGTCTCACTTTCAAGGACTTAAGCTGCCTCTGGAAATCATCGCTCTTTGAAGATGACTTATCTGCCTACAAAAACAAACAAGGGGGTTCAGGTAAAAGCAAACATGATACAAACAACAAAAACAATTAGACCAAATACCAATTTATCCGAACTGTTCTCACCTTGTTGTTGTTCTTCTTCCTCCCAGCTGGTACGCAGAACCAACTCAATTTCGACATTTTTGACAAATTGGTTCACTCAAAATCCTCTTACGGAAAAATAGAACAAATCAATCTTATTGTTGTGGGGGTGGGGGTGGTGGGGAGGACTCTTTAATCTCCTTTATGTCCACTCAAGGGTACTATACGTAACTGATATTCTCACATCTTTAATGACTAAAATTGGGATATGGGACCTAAAAAGAGATTCTTGGAGAAGCAGAGTTCACATTAGTAGATTAAAAGTTAGCCATAATCAATGGGCAGGCGCCAAACCAATGAGAGAGCCCAGTTGAACAAGAAATGATGACCGCAAATGGAAGAATCAGAGCATGGTGTTTCTGTACTTGCCCTAACCCACCTCAAGAAACAACAAGATTTCACCAAAGGGTCGGCCAGAGTGATATTCCCTCCAGCTTCTCTCCAGAAGCTTCACCCCCCAAAACTCTCCTCTGTCCTGCACACGCATACATGCATACATCCGATCAAGAATGAACAAATTCACAAAAACCCATACTGCAAAACTCAAGAAATCAAATCTTCCTTGAAAAGCACACCACAGAAAAACAAGACAAATAAAATTTTTATGGGTTTTGTTTTTGCACAAGAAGATTTTTAGGAGCGAATTCAGGTTAATTTATGGCAAAAGCTGAAACCGAGGGCCTTGATTTGAGAAAAAGGGCATGTTAATGGGCACAAAGAAAGAGAAGAGAATCTGTGCAGAAACCAATAAATATGTATATGAATAAACTCTGGGAGTTTACAATTTACCTATTGAGGCGAAAGTGTTCAGATTGATAGAACGTTGAATCAGTATCTTCTCTCTGGAAGTTGTGATTTCCCGGATATATACACGTTGAGATCACAAAGGAGGAGGTCGAGCTGGGCGTATACGGTATAATTGTAAACGCAGAGAGAGATGGTATAATTGTAAACGCGCAGAGAGAGAGAGAGAGGTGTCGCCGGTGGTGGTGATGAGTGAGTTGGGCGGAAAGGGGTGGGAAGAAACCCAGTAATGCGAGGATATTATTATGTCATGTGGGCTTGGGACATACGCGCACAGAACACGGTCCAATCCTACCCCAATTTTTAATTTGTTTTATATATATAGATCTCTCTTTACATGCCTATATCTCTATTTATTACTAAAAGAATATTTTTTTCTCCCATCTTCTCTTTCATCCTAATTTGATCTAACATACTTTAGTACTATTTATTTTTTAAATATTCTCTTCTTATTTATGAATAAAGAATTGACTTTTTTTTTTTATCCCACGTCAATAAATGAATAGAATTTTACTTTTTTTTTTAATATATAAAGTCATCAAAATTGTGACAAACAATCTTGATTAATGTGAAAACTTATGAATTCATGAAATGAACCTTAATTACTATTTTGTTTTATAATATTATATATAATTATATATTATATTTTTCAAGTTAGTTTAAGTTGTGTTATATATTTTATTTTTCGAGTTGAGTTATTTTTTATTCGAGTTCAATTCTGTTTGATTTGGTTATTTTGTTTACTAATCTTAGAATTTAACTGAAATCTTTTTAATTTAGATTTTAGTTGATTTTTATAGAGATCCAAACCAACTCATAGCCATAGTAGTCAAATTTGTTTATCTTTGAGTTATTTGATTTTTTGTATACCCCTAGTGAGAGATATCCTAATAACTTTTATAATAAATGTGTTCTCCCTACTTACTAAAAGTCATTTTAAAATTGTGATAGGTTTAGACACGTGGTTCGCAAATTAGAAGAGACACTAGGCACTCATCCGAGTCATCACCTGTCCCTACCACGTCTGAGTAGAGGTGCAGTTAAGTACCTCACATTTACTACATATTTTAATGCTAGTTTAACCTCCTCCACTACATGTATCATTTCTAATTCCATTTGCTCCACCACCCACGATATTCAAGTAAAATTAACCAACAAAAAAATGACAACACATGCCTAACAACATATAGGGTCCGTTTGGTGTGCAATAATTTGCTAAAAATTTTTATAAATCTCTGTTAACTTTATATCACATCAATTTTATTCTCTCACTGCACGTATTACGAATTCTTCCCAAATCTCAATTTATCTCATTTTTTCTTACTCCAAACCAATCCATAACGAAGACAGTGAACGAAGGAAGAGGGATGCATTTTTCTATTATGCAAAAACTCTACTAAACTTGTTGGGGATTTTCTTGCCTATGAAAATCATCTAACTTAATCGTCGAAAGGGTACTCGATCGAAGATCACTTGGCCAATTGTTTATTGCAAGGTTTGTACAGGGAAGCAAGGACGTACTGTGAATCAATTGTCCGACCACGCCATCAACGTCCTAGCATCTGGTCGGACACGTTCCCCTACCGTCCAATCGCAATTTTGACACTCCAACTTTTACGATGGGTTTGTTTGGAGTAAGAAAAAATGAGATAAATTGAGATAAATTGTAATTTGGGGGGAATTCGTAATACGTGTAGTGAGAGAAAAAAATTGATGTGATATAAAGTTAACAAAGATTTATAAAGATTTTTGAAGATTTTCAGTAAAAATTTGTAAACCAAACGGGCCCAATAAATATGTTCTCCTACTTAATAAAAGTCATTTTTAAAATTGTGATAGGTTTAAGCTTAAAAATGATGTGGTATGATTTTATCCTATAAATTAAAGGGACAAAAGTTCACTTAACACTTTCTCTATTTTTATATTATTTTTATTTTTAATAATAATTAAATCCAACCCCTTGATAAATCTTAACAAGACTTTTGGAATTATATTCTAACATATTTTTATTTGATGGACAAGAATGAATAAAATTAAAAATTAATAAATTTCACAAAAATAGTAAAATTTAAATTTAAAAATTCATATTTAATTGATTAAAATTTTAGTTATTATTTTAAACATCTAATTATAATTTAATATAATATTTATTATAAATTATTTTAAAAATATTTTATTTTCATGAATTGCACTTGTTATAAGTTGAGCTAATCAAATTCAAGCTAAAGTTGGGTTTTTAAAAAGGTGTAACATACTTAGTCCGGTTCAGATTTGGCTCAACGCTTGAATTTAGTTAAAAAATTATACGAAGCCGACCCCAAACCTATGGTAGTAATTCCTAACTTGAAATTTGAATTGAGTCTACTTTTTTTTTTTTTTTTTCAAATCTAAATTGTAGGCCTAAAATTAAAAAAAAATAAAAAGAAGAAGAAGAAGAAGAAGAAAACATGTTGGAAAATTATTTTTCATTTATTTAGTTTTTTTAATAATTTCTTATTTTTTAAATATTAAAAATTCCGAATTTGAAAAGATAATGCTGTATAATGGAAATATCGTTTTTGAAAAATTATACACTGAAACATCTATTAAAAACATTAGTCGCGTTGTGATGTTTGAAAAATATTTTATGTTTTATGTGAAGAATTAATATTCTTTTTATTTTTTTAAAAAGAACTATAAGCCCCTTTTCTTGGACTTAGTTTGAGCCAAACATCGCCTTAATAAATAACGTTTATAATATTGAACTACAAAGTAAAATTTAGCAGCCGTTTGATACCCGAACTAACTTCAAAACATTTTAATAAGTTTCAATTTTTTCAAACTCTAAAAAATTTTAATTTTTTTTTTTTAAAATTTGTCAAAATCCATTGAAACAAATTATTATAATGCAAATTAACAGATTTTGACAAATATTTTTAAAAAGTTAGACTAACATTTGTACCAAAAAATTTCACAAAATTTCAAAAATTTTCAAGATCCTCCATTAAAATTTTATCATGTGTCATTTTATATAATTTTTAATAACTTTATATCAAATTAAATACAAATATCTAACTATCATTTTAAAATAACTTCTTTAAAAAATTTCATTTGTATTAAATTTTAATTTTTTTGGTACTTCCAACAGTCTCTTAGAGGGTGTTTGATTGATCAAAAATTAGTCAAAAAGTATAATAAAAATAAAAAGATGTGACATAAAAGTGATACGTAAAAAAATTTGATTGAAAAAAATTATAAAAAAAAAATTAATTAAAATTAATAAATTTTAATGTCCCAGACGGGACCTTAATTTTAAGAATACCAACCGCCCCAGTGACCCCACGGCATCTTAGTTGTGATTTTTGAATGATTATTTGAGTACGAAATGTATTTGGAGCTACAGGCTTTGGCCACGAGGACGAATATTATTATACCATTGTGGGTCAACTGCCACATGGCTTTGTCGAGTGTAGGCTCCACCAGTGGCGATTCCATACGGCTCCAAGCGGTGCTTAGCCTGTCCATGTGTCCATGAAATTTTTCAACGGGGGTAGCCACACCACATCGTTTGTGTGATCCATGTTTATTAAACTATTTATAATATAAACAAATCAAAATTTAGTAAATTTTTTAAATTTTAAATTAAATGAAATATGTTAATAATTGAAAATTTGATATCATATCATTTGATTACCCTGTTTAAGACACCAAAATTTACCAATTTTAACTAATTTTTTGTACTTTATTGTAATCAAATTTTTTTACACATCATTTTTATATCACATCTTTTCATTATTATTATATTTTTTTAAATTAACTTTTTATCAATTAAATACACCCAAAATCTATTAATAAAAATTGATAATGTAATTGGAATACATACACCCATTTAGGCTTCGTTTATTGAAAATTTTAGAAGAAAAATAAAAGTTAATTTTTAGTGATTTTAATTTTTAAAATTTTTAAATGATCAAAGTTTTTTTCTTATATTTTAGATTTTTTAAATTGTGAAAAATAAATATATCAAATTAATAAGAAGGTTAGAAAGTTAATTTTTTCCTTCTAATCGGAGGAAAAATTAATATTTTAGTAATTAACTAAAAAAAAATTAGTTTTGTTTTAAACTCATCTTAAGGCTCTATTTGAAAATACTAAAAAAATTATTTCTATTTGGTAATTAATACTTAAAATAAGTTAATTTTTGATAATTCTAACTTTTAATTTTTTTTTATGAAACGACTAAAATTATTCTCTTCTAATTTTAAGCCTTTTCAAATCATAAATGATAAATACACTAAGGTGTCGTTTGGAAACTATAGCTTATTGGTTTATTTGCTTATTGAATTTTTGTACAATGATCTAATTTACTCTTTTATATTTTAATTATCTTTTAAATTTTTAAGAAAAATATTAAATTAATAAAAAGTTAAAATTTTTTTCTCTTCCCAAATACCAAAAAAAAAAATCAACTTTTTTACTTTCCAAACCAAGCCTAAATTAACAAAAAAAAAATTTTTAAAACTCACTACAAAAAAATTAACATTGTTCTATTTCCAGGCATAAAAAAATAATTTTTTTTTTATTTCCAAAAGCGTAAGTTCAAATATTTTTGTCCACGGCCTTGTTGTTACAATTTTTTTTTTTTTTTTTTTTTGTGGTTATTTTGAAGAGATATGGGTGGTCCGTACTCGGATAGATATCTAACGGTGTACGACAGAGGACGACGTGCAAGTGATCACAACAATCACGCAAGCTTTTCATCCACCAGAGGGGGGAAAAAAAAAAAAGCAAGGATGGATCCATTTGATTTGATTTCTTGTATAGCGGGCAGATCAAAGGGGCTCAGGCTGTTTCGGTCAACGTCCATCCAACTCATTGTGGGGCCCACATAATTTATTTTCGTGATTGCACCTAACATACGATCAAGGGTTCGGCCCCTCTGGGGCCTTGATGCATAAGGGTATAGAGGCGGGGCTGCTTACACCAGATCTGGACAACGTGGACAGATGAGGGAGGAAAGTTACAGCTTCACGTTGGTTACAACAACTACGTGGGCCCCACTCCGCCGTAAATAATTCGCAAGTTGCTGTAAAGCTTTTTAATCTATTACTTTTCCAAAGCAAACACCTGATTTTAGCGAAACTAAACTAAACTTTTGGTGAAACGTACCTGGCAAGATTATTTTTATAAAATGACGTAAATTTAAATTTAAAAAAGTGATTAATATCAGTTTTTTCTCACGTAACTTTACACAAATTTAAGTTTAAAAATCCGTACATAAATTTAAATTTAAAAAGGTCGTTGACATCATATTTTTCTCAGAATTTATCACATCCACAGATAAATTGTCTTCCTAATTGAGTTAGGCTGTGTTTGGTGACACTAAAATTTATTAATTTTAATTAATTTTTGTACTTTTTTTATTCAAATTTTTACACATATCACATTTATATCACATCTTTTTACTTTTATTATACTTTTTGACCAACTTTTTATTAATTAAACACACCCTAAAATTAACATAAATACAAATTTAAGAAAGTGATTACTATGGAACAGATCAGTTTTTTTTTTTTTTCCTTCGTGTAACTACAGCATCACTAATGAAACGTTGTCAAATTGATCAGTTTTTTCCTCAAGTAAACGTTCACAGCATCACCAAGGAAACGTTGCGAAATTTTCTCCAATATTGTTTTACGCATTCTGATAAACTTCTTCTCTCCACATGATAAACTCCTTTATTTTTTGATTTTGATAAACTTTTTTGATTCTGAAAATTCCCTCCAAACAAAATGAAATTGAAATGAAATTCTCTCCAATATTGTTTTACAAATTCGAATGAACTTACTGAAAAATTCTCTCCAAACTTCTCTTCAATAATTGGGTGAGTTTGGAGTAAGATAAATTGAGATAAATTGAGAGTTTGTAATGCGTGCAGCAAAAGAAAAAAGTTGATGTAATTTAAAGTTAACAGAGATTTATAGAGATTTTTGGAATTTGTTTGTAAATCAAACTCACCCATTGTTTACAGATAAACTATTTTCTTTATAATTTTGATGGAGTACTTATTTCTGAAAAGTTCTCTCCAATATTGTTTTAGTTTTAATTCTGATAAACTCTCTCTCTTAAGATTGTTTTAGAGATTCAAATAAACCCCCTTTTTTTATTAATATCGTTTTAAAGATTCTGATAAACTCTTTATTTAATTATTATTTTTATTATTTTACAGTGATAAACTTCTTTTTTCTAATATTGTTTTACTAAACTCTTTATTTTTTATTTTTTTACAGGATAAACTTCTTTTTTTAATTATTTTTATTGTTTTACATATTCTGATTAAATTTTTCTTTTCAATATTGTTTTACTAAACTCTTTATTTTTTTATTATTTTATAGGATAAACTTCTTCTCTCCAATATTGCTTTATAAATTATGGTAAACTCTTTATTTTTATTTTTATTTTTATTTAAAT
The DNA here is from genome assembly GCA_019916065.1 of Vitellaria paradoxa. Taxonomy (NCBI): domain Eukaryota; kingdom Viridiplantae; phylum Streptophyta; class Magnoliopsida; order Ericales; family Sapotaceae; genus Vitellaria; species Vitellaria paradoxa. Next base: position 10,171,755 of record CM034239.1, read on the forward strand.
TTGATAAGCTTCTTGTTTCTTAAAAATTCTCACCATACTTCTTCTCTCCAATATCATTTTATAAATTCTGATAAACTCTTTATTTTTTTTTATTATTTTACAAATTTTGATAAACTTGTTCTCCTCCAATATTATTTTACAGATTCTGTTAAGCTCTTTGTTTTATAATTTTGATAAACTTTTTGCTTCTAAAAAATTCTCTCCAAACTTCTTCTCTCTAATATCATTTTATAAATTCTGATAAACTCTTTATTTTTTTTTATTATTTTGCAGATAAACTTCTTCTCCTTAGTATTGTTTTTATGATAAACTATTTATTTATTTTTGTAATTTTGCTTCAAAAAAGTTCTCTCCAAACTTCTTCTCTCCAATATCATTTTATAAATTTTGATCAATTACCTCAAATATTGTTTTACAAATTCTAATAAACTCTTTTTGATGAATTTCTTATTTCTGAAAAATTTTATCCAAACTTCTCTCCAATATTGTTTTAACTCTTTACTTTTTGTTATTTTTGTTATTTTAATGACGAAGAAAATTAATAAACTTTTTATTCATTTGTGTGTTTTTTTTTTATTTTGGTAAACTTCATGCTTCTAAAAAATTCTTTCCTTGTTTTACAGTAAATTATTTTCTTCTGCAAATTTGTTTAACTTGCTATTACCGTTTGTACTCTCTCACTTTTATTTTTAATTTTGTATTTTTCTTTAAATATATTATTTTAAAGAGATAAAGATAGTGAGATAAAAAAAAAAAAGAAAAAAAGAAGGGAGATACGGGAGATGAGGATTGGAAATAGATAAAAACTAAAATTTTCTTTTAAGTGTATATAGAAAGGGAAAAAAGAGAGATATGGATTATAATTTTGGATTACAAAAGTTAGGTATTATAAATAGAGTAGAATTTGTTTTGAATTATTTATTTCAAATTTAAATACATTTTTTGATTAATAAATTTGTGTAAATGATTTAAAAGAGGTGTGTCAATTCAAATGTCACAGGACATGACCAACCTGGCGATCTAGAGCAATGCAATTAGGTATGTCACGCTCATTGTCTGGAGGCATGGCCAAATTCCATCGGTGTCGAAGAGTAATGCAAAGAGGCATGGCAAACCATTGGACTTGTCAAGCACAGTGCCAAGAGGGTGCTAAGGTGTGGGTTGAGGTACCCACTAGAAATAACAATGCTTGAAATTGATCGTTGTTCCTTTCGTGAGTGATTAGCTTGTGCTGTGGGTAAGTTTTGGACTTTATTCGGGCTATGGACAGCTTGATAAAAATGAAGATGATAAGATATGCGTTTAGAGAGGAAAAAAGAAAAATAAGGATAGTGAGATTAACAAAAAAGGGGGGAGATATGAGAGATGGGGATTGGAAATAGATAAGAATTAAAAATTTCTTAAGTATATATCGAGGGAAAAAAGAGAGGTATGGATATAATTTGGATTAAAAAAGTTAGGTATTATAAATAGAGTAGAATTTGTTCTGAATTATTTATTACAAATTTAAATACTCTTTTTGATTAATAAATTTGTATAAATAATTTATACTTGAGAATTCTAATGATTTTACGATAAAGGTAACTTTTGTATTTTAATTTTTAATTTTTTCAACTAATTAAAATTTTTTAAATACTTTTTCATTTTTTTATTTATGAAATTTTTTTTTTCTTTTTTTTTTTCGTTCTTTCAAGTAAGGAGTTTTTTAATACTTTGTTTTTATTTTATTCTTTATTTATGAGATTTTTGTTTGTTTTTACATTTACATTATTTATACAAATTTAAAAATTAAAGTTTTTATTAAATAAATTATAACCGCTCCTATTATTTATCGCAACAGTGGATAAATTTAACGCAACCTTCATTCATTGGTTGGAGTTAAACTGCTCCTATTATTTATAGCTGGCTACTCCACCCACCGTACTAATGCCGCGTTTGCGAGTTTAGGGGAGAGAGAGAGAGAGAGTTAGATGAAAAAAATAAGAAATGACTACATTTTCATTTTTTTTTTTTTTGTAAGTTTAAGAGAAAAAGATCGATAACTTTCTTTCACTTTGTTTGCGAGTTGATAAGAAATGAAAGGAAAAAAAATGATAAATGTTTATTATACTATTAAGTCATTTAAAAAATTGGAGTATAATTAATTTATTTAGTTTTATAATATATTTGTAATTTATTATTTTTTGAAAAGATATATCATTTTAAAAGTTTCATTAATTCACTTTTTTCCTCTCTATTTTTTCCCACTTTTGAAATCATGAAAATTTTAAAATTTTAATACTAAATTTTTTCTCATTTCTTTTCTTTTCTCTCAAAAAATTTACAAATAAATTATTAATTCTAAAATCTTTTCTTTTCTCTTCTTTCCTTTTCATTTCATTTCATCCAAATGGATTGTAAGATAAATCACAATGCATCTGCTTTTGCTTTGTTTGGCTTAAAAAGTTATTTTGTTTTCATTTTCTTAAATTTTTTGTCTTATATAATGTTTTATTAAAATTTAATTTTTTTTCTAAAAGTTAAATTTTTAAATATGTTAATCGCATTTGTAAAAAAAAAAAAATATATTATATTCATTTGAATAAAAATTAAAAAATAAAAATCAATTTCTTCATTATTTTATTTATCCAAGCGAATAATTTTTTTTTTTCAAACGGAAGTTAATTTTTTTTTTAACTTTTATGAATGTGATTAGCATTCCCTAAAAATTGCAACTTCACAGGAGATATTTGTTTTAGAGAAATAGAGAGTAAATTTTATTGGATTAATTTTTACTAAATTTACCCCCTATTTACATTATTTTGAATGACGGAGGTAACAATTATTCTGCATTAACAATTGCCCCCATATGAGAATAAAATTTTACTCCAGGGACATGTTTGTTTTGTGCGGTAAAGAAGGATAAATTTTATTTGTCACACCCCTATTTTAGGATACATGTTTAGTTCCTTAAATAGAGAGGACAATTCTACTTCCTCCGTCTATACTGTATTAATAAACACTATTTATACCAAGAATGCCTTATTTAAACACAACACAACCTATAAGATTTATATTCATTCTTCAGCATACTAACCAAAATTTCACAAATGCTTAAATAAATACAAACTTTTAGTTTCTCACCTATTAAACCTCGCTTCAGTTTGGTACTATTGAAACTCTAGATTTATTTACACAAATTTTAAACTTTAACTCACGGCAGAATAGGAAAAACAGAATCACTTAAAGTTTCCTCCGAGCACTTGCAACCTCTTCTAGACTCAACATGAAATGTGTAAATTTAGGTATGAGTGTCGCACACTCAGTGGATGTATTAACCTTAAGATAAAAGATAGTAAACACGCATCAAAAATAATCCACAGTAATTATCCAGTCAATTATTCCATAATCAAATATTCATTAATTTAAATGTATCATAACCTAACAGTAATAAAAACATTCCAACTCACAATTCCTCGTCACTTATCATTAATCAATCGTCATCATCATCATTAGGCCCCAACTAGCCATCATATAATATATTTGCATGATAAATGATGCAAATGATAATGCAACACGCATTCAACCCCATCTGGCCTATGAGTTGAGCGCTCAATTATGGACAGTGGCTTTAATTTAGCATGTCCCCATTGGCCCCATCTGGCCTCATCATTAGTCCCATCTGACCTGCCATATTTGGCCTCATTTATGTATTTATTTTCTTTTTCTGGCCCCATCTGACTTGGTCCCGTCTGACCATAATGCTAGTGTAAAGCACACAATCTATGCTAATATGCAATTATATTTTTCTTTCCAGTAAAATATTACTTTCCAAATTTATCGTTCCACAAAATAGTTGGACCTCATGTCTAATCCAATAATACAATAATCCATAAATATTCAACAAGTCACATTAAAATGATTAAATAGTAACACCAACAAATAAATAAATAAAATTTGTTAATGAATATTTATTACCTTTTACCCTTAAGTTTAATACACCTATCTAGACAGCAAATATTATGAGAAAATCAAACTACTAAGGTGGTTGCTGTTGATTTTCTTCGAGTCCTAAGTTTAACCCAAACAAATGATGCAGATCAGGTATCAAACAGTTGAAATGTAACCCAAATCAAGTAATAATATAAATTTAAGAAATAGAATCCAACCACCCCATTTTCAACATACTTAATTTATTTAAATTTCTCTATAATTGATTTTAAACTAATAAAATAAAATAACTTACCTCAGTAACTGGCAAAACCTTTAAAATTTCCTCTTTCTCACAATTTCTTCCTCACTTTCCTTCTCACTATTTTTTTTCCCTTCTTCTTCCTTACTATAAATTTTTTTTTCCCTTCTCATCGATCTCTACCACACGCAAGTGTATATATTCAAAGGGGAATAAGAAGGAAGACTTAAGTCTTCTACCACCCCAACCATCCTCATTAAACTTCCTTGACTTTTCATTTTTTTTCTTTACAAATCATAAACTGCACACACAAACACGTACACACGCAAAGACAAATACATATATGTTGACTTTGCAACTTCATTTCATTTTTTTTTCTTCCATAACTTATACATGTTCACACACACACACATAAACTTATATATATATAACCCATCACACACACGCACACTCACATATACATATATAAGTATATATATATTCCATCACACCCACACTAGTCACCACATTATTTTTTTTCTTTTTTTTTCAACAATTAACTTAGTAAGTTATTTAATCTATTTACTAATTGATTTTAGATTAAACTAAATTAACACTATTAAATTTCAAATTATAAAATAAAAATTCAATGAGTAATGCAATTAAAAATAATGAAAATGTAAGATGTCACATTAATGCAGTAATTTTTACCTTTCATTACATTAATTTGGATAAAAGGATAATAATTACCCTAAATATAACGATTATGAGGATAAATTGTTATTCGGGGAGAGGTAGCTAACGGAGGGTACTGTAAAAATTTTACCTCTTCTTATTACTCCCATCAAATACTTCTTTACACTCACATAAACTCCTATATAATTAATAAATATAATAAAATAATAATTTATTTTATTAAATTAAAATTAATTAATTATTAAATTTTTTTATCAAAATAATATTAAATAATAACAATTATTAATAAAAATAATTTATCATATTTTATTAAATTAATATTATTGAAATATAAATTTATGACTAAAATCATGTATTTTCTAACAATAAAATTAATGTTTAATAAATAATAACTACTTACTAAAATAATTTATTTTATTAAATAAAAATAATTTCTCGTAAATAATTTTTTATTAGATTATGTATTGTATTAATACAATTTCCTAAAATTAATAATTTATTTAAATAAACTAAAAATTATTCATTTTATTAAATTATTTTATCAAAATAAAAATAATTTTTAACAAATAATAATTCATTACTAAAATTAATTACTATTGAAATATTAATCTATGATAAAATTATTTTTTATAATATATATTTTACTAAAATTAATTATTATTAAAATAACAATTATTATAAAGATTTATTTTATTATAATATTTTACTAAGGTTAAATATTAACTTTTATTATTAGTCAATTTACCTTCATTCTAAACACAATTAACTTTTATCCATTTAAAACTTTTAGCATTTTAAACATAATATAATTATTATCGGGTAATATTTATTTTTTTAATCCAAACATAAGTATTATGAATTTGTTATCCCAGTAACCATTACCAAGGATAACAATTATCCTGGTAATCTTTCCTCCCTAAAATTTTTATCCCATAGCAAACATGTCCTAAAGGGAGGTGAGTAATGAGAGGTAATGGAAAAATTTTACCATTTTCTCATTATCCCATAAAATATTTCTTTACACTTGTATAAAACCAAAAACAAATGTCTCCTATAAATAATTATAATAAATATTATAAAATAATAATTTATTTAATCAAACTAAAATTAATTAATTATTAAATTATTTTATCAAAATAATTTTTAATAAATAATAGTTTATTATTAAAATAATTTATTTTATTTTATTTACATCATACTATTGAAAATATTAATTTATTGCTAAAATTATTTATTTTCTGAAATTAAAATTAATGTTTAATAAATAATAATGACTTATTAAAATAATTTATTTTATTAAATAAAAATTATATCTCAGAAATAATAATTTACTAGATTATGTATTCTATTAGTATAATATATTAAAATCAATAATTTATCAAAATAAAATAAAATAAATTTGTTTATAAATTATTTTATCAAAATAAAATAATTTTTGACAAATAATAATTCACTATTAAAATTAATTACTATTGAATTATTAATCTATGATGAAATTATTTTCTATAATTAATATTTTTATTTGAAAATATATATTTTAATAATTTATTATTATTAAAATAACAATTATTATGATGATTTGTTTTATTATAATATTTTCTCAAAATTAAATATTGATTTTTATCTTTTAAAATTTTTAGCATTCCAGACATAATATAATTATTATCAGGTAATAATTACTACAAACTTGTTACTTCAATAATCATTACTTAGATAACAATTGCCGCTGTAATCCTTTGCCCCCAATTTTTTTATCCCATACCAAACATGTCCTAAAAGAAAATAATATATTAATGAAGAAATATCATATGAGGAAAAAAAAAAGTTAAAAAAAAGTAAAAAATTAACTTTCATGTAACCAAACCAAATCAGTTTTATACCCTGATTTGTTAGAGACGGTATAAAATTGAATGAAAAAGAAAATTGGGTGACCGATTTTTTTTAATGGTTAAATTTTTGTTTTATCCAAACTAATTTGGTTTAAGAGGCATAAATGCCTGAAAAATGTGTGTATTTACATATTAATTAAAATTTCAAATAGAAGTGAAATTCACTTTTTAATTTTTTACACCTTTTCTTTTTTCTCCCAAAGTTGGAATGGGAAAATAAAAAATTGGTGATTAGGATGGAAATTTTTTATTCCATCTTATTTCTTGCACTTTTTCCTTCAAACCAAACAAGGAAAATCGTAATTACCTCACCCATTTGCTTTCCCTGCACTTCTCTCTCAACCCAAACTTGCACTTCTTCATCAACCCAAACTAAGGGTATCTTTATTTTTTACATTTCAAAAATATTATTTATTATGGGAGAAAAGTGAATATGAATAACTAAAAAAATGAAGTGATCAATTTTTTTTTTTAAGTAAACTACACTTATCTTCTTCCCTTATCATTCAATTAATAACAAATAACTATTTTGAACATTTAAAATTTACGATTACATCCCTTAATTTTTTTTCACATAATAATTAAATTTTAAATAAAACATATTTAAAAAACAATTAAAACACACTTTTTAATATTTTTCTATCACCCCTCATCTTTCCTTCTAAAGTTGGAATGAAAAAAAGACAATGATTGGATTGGAAGGAAAATTTTTATTCCTTCTTTCCTTTCTTTCCACTTTTTCCTTCAAACTAAACAAGGGACAACCATAATTTTCTCACTCTTTTTCTTTACTTATACTTTTCACTCAAGCCAAACATGGGTAAACTTAATTTTTAACACTTCAAAAAATATATTATTATGAGAAAAAATTAAAGCATGTTAAATATTTTTGGATAAATTATACTTATTTTTTCTTAATATTTAACTAATTATAGACAATTACCTCCAACATTTTTAAAATTGTTTTTAAACAAAATAATTAACTTGATATCATATCATATTGCATAATGTATAAAGTAGACTTGCGGTATGTAGCACCTAATTAACAACTACCATTAGGCATAAGTCTTTCAAATTATTTTATTTATTAATCATGGTTGTTACCATTAAATATTACATATTTACATTGATTATTATCATTTAATATTTGAATTCTACTTAAATTCTATATTAATTATTAATTTAATTTATGATTATCTATTTTTTCATCCTAAGAAATTCTTGTGGTGCCTCCTAACATGTTCAATCTTGCTTTCACCATCTTACAAATATTTATAGTGTTATTAAAAGTGTGCATACACAATATCCGTAGTTATTACTTTATTTATGTAATTAATTAGAAATATAAAAGTAAGATAATATAGTAATTAAAAATTTTAAATTTACAAAATCACTTAATTACGTTAGTTTTTTTTTTTTTGAGTTGTATTTAAAATTTAAATTTGATCAAAGGTTGATAGGTATTTTGGAAAACTAAAAAAATTTCACAAAATTTGAAGATAAAACATTGAAGTTCCATTAGTTTTCATCTTCTATATTTGTTCTATATTATAGATAAAACACTAATACTCCGTTTGGAAATATTCTCCTATTAGAATTGATTTGATTTTAAAAATTAAGAAATTGATTTGATTTTATAAATGAAATTTTATATTTAAAACACATATTTAAGTTTAAAAATTGAATTAAATTGATTTACGAAAAATTTAAATTTGACCATGATAATGAGAAATAAAAATATATTAAATATGATATATAAAGGTAAATTTGTCCACTTAGGTGGCTTAAAAAATTAATTCTCATCAAATTTATTATTTTTGGCTAGATTTCAGATGATATAGAAATATCAAAATTTAAATTATAAAATAAAATCAAATTCAACTTATAAAATATTATTTTAGTTCTAAATATAAAAGTTAGTAAGAATTCTCACAGAATGAAATCAAATTTCATCAAATTTATAATTCCAAACAGAGTATAAGGGTGTTGGTGAAACCTAAAAATTAATGAAACTTAATTTTTGTGAGAATCTTTTAGTTTTCTAAAGTATCTTTCAACCTCTCACCAAATTTAAATTTTAAATCAAACAACTCCTAATTATTTTCAACTATTATATTATTTTACTTTTATACCGCTAACTAAACTACATTGATAAAGTTTTAACTACACACGTTATGTACACATACACACCAAATTATCTTAATAGAGAGGGAGAGAGAGAGAGGGGGTAGAGATTTCACACCAATAAAAAAAAAAAGAAAAAGAAAAAAAAAAAAGGAAAGCAAGGTGAGTATCATGTTGCTTAATTTTATAAATATATACATAGAAAAATAATAATAACTTATCCAAAAACATTTCTATTGAGAATCCAATTTAAATTTACTTTGTCCAACGTTGTTGAGCTGCACGGAAAGTATCATTTGCTTATGCATAACCGCCCGTAAATGGGATTCAATTTTAAATTTGAGTTTAATTTTTTGAAAATCCCAATTTTTATGATACCTTTCAACTTTTTTTTTTTTTTTTATAATACTTTTCAATCACTTACTATTTTGAATTATATATATATTTTTTGAAGGTACTACTTCAAATTTTATGTAAAACTATGTGTGTGGCATAAAAATATCTCGTCCGACCATAAGAGTGTTTTGTCGACCATAAATTTTACCCCTGACTAGGGGTATATTCCAGTTAAATTGGACTAAATAGTTTGCTAGTTATGTTGTACAATAACTTTATGTACTATACTCAAGTGCAATAGGAGAAAAGATCTGCAAAATATATGCAACAAAGTCGCTTTCACACAGCTCCCAAAGTTTACATCAGCTGGCATTTAATGTTAGCCCCACCCACCTCCACTTTAAGTCATATCAAAGTAAAGTAACGGCTAAATCAACAAAAAGTATGCTACACACTCTATCTATAAATACAAAAAATGAAGACAAGGTAAAGGTCTTTTAGCTCTTCGTCTCTCTCTCGTTTACTTCTTATTATTTCCTTTTTTGAAGTTATCAGATATAGATGAGGACTAACTTGACCGTCGGAGTGTTTTTGGTCAGGGGATCTCCTCCGATCATTTATTTATTTTTTTTTTGTTTTACAGACATTTTTTGACGAGTCTCAAGACAGAGGTGAGAGAGGGGGTCTCAAGGCAAAGGGGTGCTGAAAATTCCCCGAACACTATGTAACTTTCAAAAGTTGCTCGACTTAAGTAATTTTACACCTTTCATTTTTTTTTAATAATCGTATTATTTTTCTTTTACACCCACCATTAGGGGCATCCCAATGTTGGGAAAAGAAGTCAAGTGTGCCTTTTTAAAGGTGGAATTAGAAGAACATTCATGACATTTTTAATATTATTAATTATGAAGTTAAACTAATCTTCATTGAATTAGATTTTTTTATTTTTAATTTTTTTTTTGTAATTAACCTTGAAACTAAGTCGTCAGAAGAAATAGATTGATAACATTTCAAATTGGCATTGAGTACTAATATTAATAATTAACCTTCAATGGACGTGATTCCTAGTCGTGGCAAATAAAATGTGATTTTCTATTTTGCATAAATAAAATATTGATAATCAATCTAATACATAATTAATATCTTTCAAATATATATGTATATAAATACACATATTTAAAAATTCACGTTAGGTTGTTGGTTGAGCTATCAGATCCTCACAAACCTAAACGCATTGAAAAAAATGACGTGCTTTTTCTACACACATACAAATTGATCAGCACCACATTCGCTACTGGGGTCAAATTAAGGGCAATTATTTCTGATTGGATCCCATAAGAAAGCGATGTTTTTTTCTTTTTTCTGTTTTTTTTTAAAATTAATTAATATGTAACAAAACTATGTGGTGAAGAATTCATTTCGCAAGTTCTGAAAGTAATTAATTTGTGATTGCGGGTACAAAAATATGGATCATACACGTGATAAAATTTTTTTATCATACTTTACATTTATAATCATGAGGATTTTCTGATCACAATATTCAAATCTTCAACTAGGTGATCATGTATACTCGACATGGTGAACGTTTATACTAGTAGAAAAATATATTAGGGTTCGGATTTAACTAGATAATTAGAACATAACTGAAAGTATACTGGTAGAAAAATATGTTAGGGTTTAGATTTAACTAGATAATTAGAATATAATTAGAATATTGTAATATCATTATAATAGGAGATGTGATGTGAAAGACATCATCTACTAAACTCTCACATCTCACTTAATTCTCTAAAACCCATTTGAACATTAAATGCACCCTAAACTGTAACTTGTGCATTGGGATATACCGAGGAGAAATGGTGGCAAGTGAGATCAAGATAACATTACAATCAAATTAAATTTTTACCATCCAACACTTTCCACATTTATAAATACTCAAAAGCATATGAATTAAGGTATGCTTACTTTTGATCGTTTATTCTCTTTTATAGACACTGAGATTATCATCTACCTAATTCGTCAAGGAAACATTGTTTGAGAATCACCTTGCTCCTGTTCCCTGATCATTTTTTGTATTTTCATGTACTCATCTCAAAAGGGAGACCTAAGTGGCATGATGAATATGTGCAGTGTAATTTTTATTCTATACAGTGATGAACGTATGTGGTTTTTTTTTCTTTTCAGTAGGGAGCTATATTTATTGATATTGGATGTAATTTAAAAGTGTAAAATGTACTAGTTTTATATTAATTCTAAGTTAATAAAATACATAGGAGCTTTAAGACTCTGAACCATTTGGAGTTCTAAAGAAATTAAAAAAACTTTAAAAAATTTCCAACTTTTTCACACTCCAAATAATTCTAACTTTAAAAAAAAAAAGAAATTTGTCAAAATTCGTTGGAACACATGGTTTCCAATGGATTTTGACAATTTTTTTAAAAATGATATTTATACCAAACATTTTCATAAAATCTCAAAAGTTTTCAAGGTTATTTACTCAAATTTTGTAACATGTCACTTTTTGCACAAATTTTAACAACTTTATATCAAATCAAATACAAAAATCCAAATAATTTCAAAACAATTTTTACAATCTTAATTCTAAAAATATTTTACTTCCATTAAGGGGCCGTTTGGAGCACCAACTAAGTTTAAAAAACTCCAAAAAATTTCAAAAGTTTTAACTTTTTCAAACTAAAAAAAAAATATTTTCAAAAAATTTGTTAAAATCTGTTGAACAAACTATTATAATGCGTTCCAACAAATTTTACCACATTTTAAAAAAAGTTGGACCGAAGTCTCAAACTTTTTAAGGTTATCTACTAAAATTTTTTCACGTGTCATTTTATATAATTTTTAACAAATTTATATAAAATCAAATACAAATATCCAACCATCATTTCAAAACAAATTTTCACACTCTAAATTCTAAAAAATTTCACTTTGGATTTTTTTTTTAACATTCCAAACCGCCCCTAAATTTTGAAATTTGTTTTTTTTTGGAGGTCCAAACGGGTTTTAAATAATCTTTTCACCAAATATTACAAATAGAACCATGCGGCGGTCAAAATTCATTTCCAGAATAATGTGTAGATATTGAACCATGTGGGCGGCCAAAGTAATATATATATATATATATATATGTATGTACATATAATTAGGAATTTGAATTACTATTGAGTTCTTCTTTAGTACTGAAGTGTACTACGATTTTGTCTTATTATTGTGTTCCTTGGTCACACGCCACTTTGAACTTAAAAATTCAAGTTGTGTGTCCTAGGGGAAAAAAAAAAAAAAAAAGAAAAAGGAAAAAACAAACACCAAAAGAAAAAGAAAAGAAAGAGAGAGACAATAACATTGATCAATTGTTATCTAATGGTACTTCTCCGACTTATTATTATTATAATAATAATAAATTAATACCCATATTATGCCTCCCTAATTGGCTGCAATTTAAGCCTTCCTTCCAATTTGTACAAATTTGGTGGCTCAATGTTTCTTTGACTTCAACGCCCGCTCCCTCTTAAAACTCTCACTCACAGACTCATTGCGCCTCCTCCAGTCTTTTTTGAATTTAGGGCTAAGTTTGTAGGCCCAAATCCCGCTTAGCCCGGCCTAAACTGTTTAAAAAATATTTTTATTTATTTTATGTATTTATATATTATTTAAAAAAAAAACTGTCTTATCTTAACTTTTAAAATATTTATTCTAATATCAAATTACTTAATTTTACCTAAAAAATTACAATTATCCCTCTTGGATGGCCCTGTACTCAATCTCTAGTTATGACAACAAGATCACTCACCAATCTATACTTCTCTTTTTTTGTGATATTCGATGATAGTTTTGAGAAATATCTCAAGGATTTCAATTTTTTTTTTTTTTTACACAATTTTACTACAATTTTGCCTATATACCCAAAAATATCTCAAATGTTTTTTTTTTTTTTTAGTACTTTCACATTGTTAAATTTGAACGATATATATATATATTTTTGGTAAGTAAGAATTTGAACGATATTTCTGCGTCAAACTCAAATAATTTGATATTTTTACTTTATATATATAGGGAAAATTTAGTAAGAGGTAAAAAATTTGAGAGTGAAAGATTACTAAAGTAATTGTTACTCTAATAACAGTTAATAGAGTAACAAGTTTATGATACTTATATTTAGAATGAAAGAGTAAATATTAGCTAATAAAAATTATATTATGTTTGGAATGCTAAAAATTTTGAACCGAAAAAAATTAATTGTGTTTGGAATGAGAGTAACTTGATCAAGGGGTAAAAGTTAATATTTAATATTTGCAAAATATTATAATAAAATAAATCATAATAAAAATTGTTATTTTAATAATAATTAATTAATTTTAATAAAATATATTGTTAAATATTTTTTAAATAAAAATATTAACTATAGAAAATAATTTTATCATATATTAATATTTCAATAGTAATTAATTTTAATAATAACTTATTATTTGTTATAAATTATTTTTATTTTGATTTTATTTAAAAAAATTACTCGTTGCCCAAAGTTTTATAGGGACATAAAGAAATATTTTATGGAGTAATGAGAAAATAGTAAGATTTTTCTATTATTCTTCCTGGGCGATAACTCTCCCCTCCCTAGATTAAAAATTTACCTATAAAGTAATTTTTATCTCATAATCCAAATTGATATAATGGAGGATAAAAATTTACTCGAGTAAAATTTATCTTCCACTATCCCAAAACAAGCATCTCCATAGAGTATTAATTTATCGAATTAAATTCTAATTAAACTTAATAATATAGAGAAATTTAAAATTATCATTCACCTTGGATTCGTTTCTTTCTTCTTTTCGGCAGTTATTTTCATTTTACAAGGGCTCAAAATTTCACCCCAAGCATACCTATTGAAACACGTCTGCGGAAAATGGGCATCCCGCAATAGCCCAATACGTATGGGCCAAATTCAGTCTTCTTCTTAATCCGAAACCTAGGCTGAAACAATGTCTTCACTCAGTCAAAACCCACCAGAAATTGCACGTGTGACCTTATAACCGTGGATTCATGAAAACTGCGTGATACCGATGCGGCAGGAAATAATAATCCATAAGCCGCACCATTATCAATCAGTTAAAAAGTCCCCCCTCCGCCTCTTCGCAGTTCGTTTACACTCTCCTCTATTCTCAGAACACGAACCCCGAACTACTCGCTTCCTCTCCCCGATGGTTTCTGCCACCGCGGACGCGGCCTCTGACCACCTGCGACTCGAGTTAATTACCACCGTAGATCTCCGCTTCCTCTCCCAATCAGAACTCTACGCACTCTCCCTCTGCTCTGATAGCGCATTCGATCCCCGCCGCTGCGACGATGTGGTCATCCCTAAAATTGACCGCTCCGTCTTCAACGAGTCGGCAGGAAGCCGGAAACAGACCTATTCTCGCCTCCGCCTCGCCCCCCGAAAGCCAGAATCCTCAGCCGGCACGGCCATCCCCCGCCGCACCCCTCACCTGCGTGCCCCTAAATCCTCTATCAGCACCACCGATGATGCCAACCCTGAACGAGCCGAAAATACCCAAATTATCAGTCTTTTGAAAAACCTGTTCGCCTCAGAAACTAATGGCGATGAGTTAGTTCCAATTCGGGTCGAGGCCGTGGAAACTGATGGCGATGAGTTAGTTCCAATTCGGGTGGAGTACAGCGATTCGGTGCCCCAGTTACCGAATGTGGTAACAAACGGGAAAAGAAAGAGAGGAAGGCCTCGCAAAAATGAAAATCTGACGGTGTTTGCCACAGAAGTTGGGGAGGGTTTGCCTGTGGAGGTGAGGGCAGTGGGTGACGACAATGTGATTAGGAACATTGTGCATGAAAATGTTGAGGAGAGGGATAAGGAGATCGTGAATAAAAATGGGAATGTTGTGGATTTGGCAGCTCTAGCAAGTTTGGATGATCCTTACGGTCCTGAATTGCAGAGGAGGACCGATAATTTGAACACCCAGGAGGAGTTGTTAGGGTTTTTGACGGGGTTGAATGGACAGTGGGGTAGTAGGAGGAGGAAGAAGAAGATTGTAGATGCAAGTGAGTTTGGAGATGCATTGCCCAAAGGTTGGAAGCTCCTTCTTTCCCTGAAGAAGAAAGAAAGCCATGTGTTGTTATTTGTCCGTCGATACATAAGGTTTTTCCGTATTGTTTCTTGGTTTATAAGTTCTTATTTTCCTTTTTTTTTTTGTGGTTAATATATTGTTTGACATGCAACTTGAAATTATTGAGAAATATTAGGTTGGTATGGTACTCAATGTTGTTAAAATCCTGATTTAAATCTTAAAATTTTACGATTTCACGATATTAGAGTAAGAAAACATTTTTGATCTTATGTAAAATCTTAAGTAGGGCTAAAATAGGTAAAATCTCATGGGACGTAAAATTAGTAAAATGTTGATTTTATAAGCGATTTTACTGATTTTAAAAATTAAGTAATTTTTGTGTTTTGTCAATTAAAATTGACTTTTATGGTTTTTTATTTTTCAAGTGATATGCCACAACTATTTCACTTATTATCTTTTTTTGGGTAATTTATCTTTGTTATATAACACTATTGTTTCTATGCTATACTAGTTGAGAATCATGTGCATTGTTCCACCGTATTAACTATCACAAATTAAATGTAGTAGATACGATAGAAATTAAGAGACTTATGATAAAATATTAGAAGTAAATTTCAACTTCTACAAAAAATTTAAGATAAAATGAAGTTAGTATTTTAATGTCAATTTTATAGGTTACACTAAATACTTTAAAGTTTTCAATTGTGTAGTTGGATAGAGAGAGTATAAAACCAGATATAGAATTTCTTGTGAATTTTATTGAGGATTCATTTTGTTGATATGAATAAGTTTTTGTGTATGATATTTTTTTGATACATGTTTTTACTCTCTTCTCTTATTAATAAGATTTTTTACTTATCAAAAAAAAGAAGAAGTTCTAAATGAAGAATTAAAACATAATAGACTATATTTTCATATTATATGCATTGGGTAAACTTTTATGATTTTGTGATTTGACTTTATGATTCGATTTTGTGGACCCTCCGCCGATTTTAAGTAGAATCTCGATTTTAACAACCTTGATGTTACCTTGATTCAGTTGATGAGACGAACTGTGTGCTAATCAGAAAGTATTACTAGCATTGACTTTTGTGAAATTGATGTGGATCTAGTGCTTTGCACCTCTCATTATAATACCAACAACTTTTGACATTCCTTGCATTCTAGTTTTTTGAGTTGAACCAAATCAGTTCTCTCATGCTAATGTGTACGTGCATCACGCATGGTGACCATCTTGCATTGTTGTTGTCTTATTATCAATAGGCTACATCTAGCTTTCTACAAAGTACTTGTTTGGTAATCTCTTTGACTCTCTAGAAATTCACCCATTTTTGCAAATAAATGCGTCCACAACAGTGGCACCAAATCTCAAGAAATCCCTATTCTTTGGTCTCGACCTTGACTTGCTTGAGAGCATCATATTGCAATTGAAAAGGACACAAGACGGAGCATCAAAATTTGAATTTTTATTTCTTTCACATTTTTTGTCCAGCCTAAGATTGAAGCCCCGGGAACTAGGAATTCTCGTGGTTTGATATGAGTATTTTGGAGCACTACATTACTACATGTAACACATGGAGATCTAGATTCATGTGGTTAAGTGTTTGCCAATGTGGATTCCCTATGCTTTAATAGCTATATAATTTGACTAGTCTTAGAGAGAGTTTTTAATACCCTTTTTGAGTGCATGTTCCAAGACATGTTACACTTCATTTCAAAATGATGAATTTAGTAATCCAAAGCAATTTCTTAAGAAGGAAAAAGGGAAGTATGATGGATGGAATTTAAGCAGGACACAATATGTGATAATGGGCCATAATGTTATTATGAGTATGTTACCTTATTAATTTGGAGAATAGTAGATTATTTTATTGGAGTTCGAATTGGTAAAAAAATTTATTGTCACATTTAAAGGTGCCAAATTCTGATAGTGTGATTTATATAAGTTGATTCCTATTGTGCCTCATTTTAGAACATGTGGTATATTTTGTCTTAATTTTAGTTCCTTATAAAAACAAATCACATTCAAGGTGGGGATAAAAATCGTGTTGTGTTGTGGTATGTTCAGGTTCATAACATGTGTTGATTTCTATCTATTTTTGTTTGTACTCAAATATCTGAAAATTTAGTGAAATTGTTAAACAATTAATGTACTTTAAAATGAGGTCAAATTGTGTTGATTTCGAGTTAACGTATTTGTGTCGTGTTCATGTTGTTCTCTCAATAATTTTGTGTTCATGTCCTCTTCAGACCATGTTCTCTTGTCGTGTGTAATATTGCCGCCCCTAGTTCAAGTTAATAGTCTAGTTTTATGTTTAACATGCTTCAAAGGGTTTTGGTTGTAAGTTTATTAGTTAGAGGCATTTTAGTATTAGAATTTTCTAAAAAATATCATTTGAAATGGCCGATATCTCGGCATCTCGTATTGGTATCAAGGAAGGCCACGCCGAGATTTCAGTTCGCTTCAAAAAAAATTACCAATGCACGCAACTCGTCTTATCTCGGCTGAGACTGGCAGAGATATTGGCGATACACTGATATTTAGAGATATGGCGAGATATTGATGCAAGGGACGATATCTCAGTGAGACCAAAAAAAAAAAAATGGTTGACAACAAAGGCCTAACCTTCAAGATATTAGATCTGGACGCCTAAATCATAATCGTAACCTCAACTCACTTCAGTTCTAAACGAGAGAGACATCTAATGTTCGCAATCACGTCAGTGGTGTATATGGGTTCACAAATTGACCTTCATAAACCATCGTCGCGTGCTTGTAGTCTCATCTTTGTTGCTCGCACATTGCAATACCATCGTAGGATCGTTGCCATCTGACCATCACTGCTGCCGCAACATTGTTGCTGTCATCACAGTTTTGAAATTGAACCCCTGTTTCCGTCTCTCTTGAATAGTGCACGTTAACTAAACATCTCTATTTTTTTTTTTGGTTTGTCTTCTTCTCTCTCTCCCCCCCCCCTTTAAATGGCCGAGATTTGAATAGATATACATTTGGAAAAAAATAGTATACTTTATGGAGTTTATTAAATAATATACTTTTAGTATTAAACACACTTGGCATTATTTATTATTTATTATTTCCACCTAGTGGGAAAAGGCTTGGTTTGGTTTGGTTTTATATTTTATGGAACCAATTACAAAAATAGTGTTGTAGCATTTTTTATGGATCATATTTTTAATAAAATGTATATATTTTTTATTTTATTTTATATTGTGGCTAAAATTAAAGAAAATATTGACCACATATGGTTTATAGATAATGTTAATGTTATTTGTCCAAAATTAATTCATTCTTATGTTATAAGATATTTTATCTAAGTTTTAATAAAATAGTTATTATATATTTGGTCATGTAATGCATTAATTTTATTATTTTTTTTGACCTTTTTTAAGTTAAAAAATGCAAAAAATTGTGTATCGCCTGATGTTGCGACGCAATACCGCAACCATATCAAAAATTCTAGGGCCGATACGAAGGCCACGACTGTGACTTTAAACCATGACATGAGCTCCCATGGATCATATGATGTTATTGTGTCTTTCTATTTGTTTTTACTTTTTTTTTCGGTCTTTTAATTTGTTTTAAGGGGATATACATCTTAGAGAATTTTTTTAAGTTTCTGGAACTTTCTTGTGAATTTGTGATGCAATTCTAGCCCTAGGTGTTTGATGACTTCTAGAATATAGGTTTGAGGTCTTGTTCTAGGAGTATAGTAGCTCCTTGAATTTTCTTCTTCTTCTTTATCATTTTTTTTTTAACTTTTAGCTGGTAAAACTCCAAATTAGATCCAAATGATCATAATTTAAACCCTAGTTCCTTGTCTACTTGGATTGACCAGCCTAGCATCCAAAACAAATTAAATAGCCCCCAAGTTACTGTTCATGGATACAGTTTACTATGTTGAGAACAGCCCCCTAAATAGCACCCAGAATCCTTCGTTTCTTGCTTGAACCCTTATCATATCTGAATCTGAAGAACCTAGACATATTTGCTGCCTTTTTAGCTGCATTATTGCCAACTTAGCCCTCCAATCGGAGCCTTCTACTGCTGCATCATATATTATTATTGGGCTGATCACCTAGTATGAGAGTATCCCTCTCTTGTATTACACCATAGTTGTTCTTAGGATCCATGTTTCTTAAAAATAATTAAAATTTTGTGCTGGCTGTTTATCTACCAGACGACAAGTAAAACTCCTTGGCTATTTGGGCTTAGGACTTGCTTGATAATAAGACTCTGCACATCATGTATCTTGGTTTTTGGACTGTGAAGTGTGGAATGTGTGAGACTTCTGCTTTTAGCATTTATATATAAATTTTTTATATTATTTTATTTTATGTTTAGCATTCTGGTTCGGGTTAGCAAGTTTATTTTGTGTGTGTGTGTGTGTGTGTTTTAGTTTCTAAATTACCAAGTGAAATGTGATGACTGCAGTCCTGCTGGTTGGTGTGTTTAGTGGAGTGACATGTTGGTTGTCTTTATAATTTATTTCCAAGCACGTGTAAAACAAATGTGAAGTTTTGAAGAACGTTTGTTATGTTGATGTACATATATGGAATTTTTGAATTAGTTTGAGTTGGTCTCATTTAGATTGCTATCTTTGTTTTTTATACTCACAGAAAATGACAGATAAAAAAATTAAATATTCAGAAATCTTTTCTATTTCAGGTTCACCTATGCATGTTTCTTCCTTTTATTAACTTAATCCATTTCTTTTAGCTATGCTGGAAAGGTGATCTAGTGGTTTGGATGTTTAATTCTCTATTGTAATTTTTTAACATGCACAAACACTTCTAAGACTTTTAAGGAGGTGATATGGCTGTTTCAAATGTGTGCCGGACACTTCCCAACACATCTCTCATTCGAACATGTTCTATTATTTTTTGTTGTTGTTTAGAATTGCATGCCAGACACTTGAGGGATTTGTGTATGCCACTTATGTATGCATAAAACACGTTACTTGTTTGAAGGTTTTTTTTTTAAATCCAATAATAAAATAAAAATAATATGGGCTCCTACATAATAATTCCTCTATTTTTTTTTTAAAGGAATCCTAAAGCCCAAGCTTCCAATTTTTATGAATAGAGTTTTTAAAAAAAGAAATTAGAACCTTTTGCTTACTATTCTTTTGATATGTGAAATGGATGAACAATTTCTTATTCTTTTGATATAAAAAGACCAAATATGTTTCGTATTATAACAATAAGCAAATCAATGATTATTATTTTCATGTATAAATATAAATACATACATATATATATGTATGTATATTTGTTGCACATCCTAATTTGCTGAAAGTTGTGTCATCGAGTACGTGACAAATCATATTTCTATACGGTTCTTAGATACCCTCCGATCACTGGCAGATGTCCTTTGTAGGGCCTATAATATAATGAATGTAATTTTTAATAGAAAATTACCTATGTCTTCAAATTTCTTTGATTTTCTTATTCCTAATGACAATTATCCTAATTTGGTGATGAACAGCCCTAATGGACGGCAATTTGTGTCATGCAAAGAAATTTCCTCGTACTTGCTCTCCTTATTTGGAATCCAACATCCAAATCAGCCAAACCATGGTCAAAGCAATGAGAATATTCAGTTGACTTATAAAATGACCTGTGAAAATGTAAGTTGATATATTATATATTGTATTTGTTTATCCATTTCCTTATTTGTCTTTTTAGTTCTTTGATTTATGGGGTTATGGCACAGGTTTCAGATCTTGCTGTCAAAGAAATCAACAATAGAGGAGACCTTGTCAACAATAAAGCTGACCTTGCTTGCCATTCACCATCGGGTATTACTTATGTCTCAAGTGATCAGGAGAAGCAAGTCACTTCAGAGGTAGTAAATTTTGGAAAGATCCAAACAGTTGATATTTTAAGGTGTGACAAGTGCACCATGACTTTCAATAAGAGGGATGATTTATTGCAACACCATTTATCATCCCATAGGAGAAAGAGATCTAGATTTGGTACATCCATCACTGATGGGGTTATAATCAAAGGTGGACAATATGAGTGCCAGTTCTGCCATAAGACATTTAATGAGATGAATCGTTACAATGGCCATGTTGGGGCCCATAAAAGACACCATTTGAAGGGTGATGAAGTATCACCCAGAGTTTTGAGCTTGCAAAATAGTGTTGACCCTATACCCTTGTGTGGAGTTCCTCCAAAGGAGTCTATGGTGCAAACTTGCATTTTTGAAGACTTCAACTCTGTAACTTACGCCAATGCTAATAGTGATCTGAATCTTGCTTCTCCTCAACATAAATTGAAAGCTGGTTCAGATATAGAAAGGTATACTGACAGGTCTGCTCATGAAGCTGGTGTTTTGTCTCATGGTGAGCAGGACTCGAAGTCCTACAGAAATGAAAGAGATTTCCCTGAAGAAATTTGTGTTAAGGACAAGAGAGAAAATTGTTTACGTAGGTTAGATGAGTCTAATGATGTTGCTGCTAAATTTAATTTATGTTTGGATTCTGAAGTTGCCATGTCTGATAGTGAGATTCACAGTAATGCTGAGTGTACTGCCATCGGAATTGATGATCATTCTTCTGGACAAGGAAGAAGTTTAGAAAGCTATCTGCATTCGCCATTTGCTAATGAGAAAACATGTGGTGCTGAAGTCAATGTGAACACTGAGACTGTTAACATAGATGGGCTAAATCAGGAATTAGGTTCAGAAAGTGTTTTGATTGCTCCCCATGGAAGTGAAAAGATTTCTGGTAATGTAAATTTGGAGGATATAAGTCCAATGGAAAGGTCAAAATTTGATACGGAGAAATTTGATAATAAGCAAATCCATGATTTTTGCAGTACTTGTGCTGGACCAGACGATGATGTTAGTGAAGGTAAGCAGCAAAATGGTCCTGGAGGCGGTTCTGTTCTGGGCAATAATGCACAAAAGTGCTGTGATTTTAATGATGTGAATACAGTTTCAGCTTCTGCATTATCGGAGTCCAAGCAAAAGAGAGGTCCTGAATGCAGCAATGAGGAAACATGTGGTGTCAAATATATTCATGGGATTCCTACTAGCTCAGCCTTCAAGTCCAAGATTGATCCAGCATGCGACAGTGGGATCAAGGAGGCAGTGATGGGTTGTGACAGGGGTCACTCAGGAGTAGATGAAAGCACTATCACTAGGGTTGAACAGGACAATTCTGAAAGCTGTCTGCTTGTTGCATCTTGGAAAGACCAATTGTGCGATATGGAAGATAACATGGACATGATTTCTGGTTGTACAATGGAAGAGCGTGAGAAGGAGAGAGGCCGTGAAAGCTGTTTGCATATTCTATCTGGTTATCATCAGACTTGTGAAGTTAAAAAAGTTGCAGGCGATACTTCTACGGGGAAATTGGAGGAACCTAAGCTTGATGAAGTCCAAACTTACAGGAATAATGAACTCAATTTTGGCATTAGTCACGGTGGCATGAACACGCAGGAAAGAACTCTTGAGTTTGGTTCACTTGTTTTGTCTGGGCATGAGCAAACATTTGTTGAAGAAAATATGCCTCAGGTTTCCAATAGCACGGAGAAGAATTCCAAGCAGAAAGGCACCTTTGATAACAGCTGTCTTACCCAGTCTTGCACTGAGAAAACCTTTGATGATGTATATGTTATGAATATGGTTTCTAGTAGCACCATCAAGGATTCCAAACCTGGTGAAGGCCAGAACTCTAGCAATGGAGAGCTAATTCATGCTTTTGGCAGCAATGACCCTAGAATAGTTGCTGATGTTACGAATAATGTTCCGATTGAGCAAACATTTAGTTTTGAAACTAATCTGAGTAGGGAAAATAGTAGAACGTTGAAAGATTCAAAACAGGATAGTAGTATGCTTGGTCCATTTTTTTATGCCAAAACATCTGCTGATGAAAACAATTTGAACAGGGTTGACCATACTAGGGTTTGGGAAGGGCCCATGATGGATGATGTTATAAATTCTGGGCCTGGGAAGTTAACGATTGGTTTTGGCAGCTTTAGCGCCCAATCAGATGGTGATGTCATACCTGGCAGTTTGTGGAGAACTGATGAAGGAAATGTCTTGCAGAGTACTTTAGCTGATGCGTCAATCCAAGATGAGCGATGTTCAAGCTTTTTTCCCACCTTCAGTGTAATCAAAGATAAGGTACGAGTATCAATCTTGAAAATAGAGCATGACGAAAGGAAAACTATGGAAATTCCTAATATTATTTGCTTTGGTTTGTTGTTCTTGACATCTTCTAATGCCAGTTCACTTTTGAAATTGTCATAAGGGCCACTATAATAGCTTATATTTTCTGCACACCCTAAACTTACTTTTTTATATCATTCAGAGGCTTGAAATTAACTGGTCCTGAGGCAATATGATGATGCAAAGCATTTTTCTTTCATTGCATGATTTGCTGAATTCAGGCTAATTTCAATCTGGAATTATTAGTAACTTGGCATTGCTTACTCAAGCAAAGTTATACCATATCATGATGAGTTGGCAGTATCCTTTACTTCTATATATTTTTCTTTTTGATAAAGTTTTTTTACTTATAATTTTGTCCCCACAATGATTGAGAAAGTTTTGGTTGGTCAGGTTAGTTTGAGTTAATGTTTGGCGTGTTATTTCTTCGAACAGGGTGAGCACGAACTGCTTCAAGTTAATGGGAAGTATGACAGCGTGCCAGATTTTGAAGGAGCACAATCAAGTCATACTGAACAGGTGGAGTTCAGTTTCCTGACCATGCAAAATTTGAATTCTCTTCCAGAAAACTCCAAGGCCCTGTCATATAACACAGAAATGGGACATGGGTTTGATTCCTCATTTTGGCTTGAAAAAGATGCTTTGTCGCTGAACATAGCTGCGAGGAATCAGGTTACTTCTAGATGTGTGTGGTGCAGAAGTGAATTCCATCATGAGTCTGTACAGCCTGGTACACAAACAGGTGCAATTGGTTCCATATGTCCAACCTGCAGTGCAAAAGTTCCACAGCAATTTAATGTGTTCTAGAGTGGCTTTTCGTTGAAAACTCCAGTGACCACGAAGATTTGTTTCTTATTATCAGCATTATTATTTTTTTTTAGTGACACACAAAGATAAGATCTTGATTCTTGGTTTGAGGTAATTCTTCATTCTGAATATGAGATAGCTGTAAAGAT
The DNA here is from genome assembly GCA_019916065.1 of Vitellaria paradoxa. Lineage (NCBI taxonomy): Eukaryota > Viridiplantae > Streptophyta > Magnoliopsida > Ericales > Sapotaceae > Vitellaria > Vitellaria paradoxa. Next base: position 10,196,197 of record CM034239.1, read on the forward strand.
GTTAGCTGACTAATATTTATCAGATCTTCTAGTTTTAGTTTTTTATGATGACTTAAATTTAATACGTTGTATGAAAGCACCATTGTGCTGCCTTCACATTCTGCATGCTGCTGAGGGCATTATTATGGCAGCATCATTGCCATTTTGCCTAGAACAAGTGAATGGAGCTCGAATGGTTTTGATTTCCCATATTGCAGCCTTACTAGCCCCTTGATTTGGTGAAAAAGGGCATATGGGTGGTGGCGGATCTTAAGAAGTTCCCATGGGAAGAACTAAGGAGGGATGATAAATATTGCTAGTGGAGTACACGCTTCAACAAATTAGTATAGCAGAAGGGTGGAAAATTTTAAAAATACACAAATTTAAATTAATTTAATTTAGTAAAAATTATTTTTAAAAAATTTGGTAATAAAGTAACGCATTTGTTAACGGGTGCCTTTTAAGAATTAATGAGAATATACTATTTTTTTATTTTTATTTCAATTTAAAAACATTAAAAAGTTCAATAAATTTTATCAGTGGTAGACTTCTAAGAAAGAATGTATTATTTATGTTAGTTGATAATTATTACTTTTTAAGGTAAAATTATAAAATTGTCCATATAAATAGATTTTTACTTTTATTCTGCTTTATTTGTGCGATAAGAAAAAAAATATTTTATATTCCGTTCGAAATTGTGATTTATTCAACAGAAGATAATCTTCACACAAAGTATGTAATTTTATATTTTGCATATTTATTTGAATTTATTTTTGCATATATTTTTTATTTGTTAAGTATGAGTTTGATTTGTTTGGGTGCTTTTGCTTCGAAAAAGAACTATGGGTAATATTGTAATTTTAATTTAAAAAACGTAACTTATTCATTAATGTTAATAAACCTCACTTTTTTTTTTTTGGGAATTTTATAATTCATAAAATTTGTTGGATCTTTGTTGTTAAGTGTCATATTTTTGTTGTCTATTAGTGAGTGCGCACTTGTTAACAGGACCCATAAAGTAATTGAGACCGAGAAAAGCCAAAAAAAAAAGGAATCAACCTAAATCGTGCATTGTAGATTTTAAATGAATTGTTAGATTGCATATTACAATTGCTTACTTTGAAAAAAATTAGGAAACAAATTAGTATGGTAAAAAAATTGTAAAGTTCATTTAACTATATTAGGTTGGAAAATTTAGAAGATACACAAATTTAAATTAATCCAAATTAGTAAAAATCGGTAATAGCATGGCAATAGAATGTAAATAATACAAAATTTAAATTTTATTTTCATATTATATAATTCAAATTTGTTAATAGCATGTTAATAATATGGCGAACAATTTAAGTTAGATGTGGAGTGCACACGTTAATAATATAGGAAACAATATAGACTAAAGTTGTTTTGAAAAAAATTTAAATATGAAATTATGTTAATAATTTATGAAATGATTAATTATTTTTTAAAAATTCGATAATAAAGTAACGCATTTGTTAACGGGTGTCCTTGGAGCATCCTTTAAGAACCAATGAGAATATGTTATTTTCTTATTTCTATTTTGATTTAAAAACATTAAAAAGTTTAATCAATTGTATTGGTGGTAGAGTTTTAAAAAAGAGTGTATTATTTATATTAATTGATAATTATTACTTTTTAAGATAAAGTTACAAAATTGTTCATATAAATAAACTTTTATTTCTATCTTACTTCATTTGTGCGATAAGAAAGAAAAATGTTTTATATTCCGTTCAAAATCATGATTTATTTAGTAGAAGATAATCTTTACAGAAAGTAAGTAATTTTATATTTTGTATAATTACTTGAATTTATTTTTGCATATATTTTTTACTTGTAAAGTGGGAGTTAGATTCGTTTGGGTGATTTTACTTCAAAGAAGAACTATGGGTAATATTGTAATTTTAATTTAAAAAAAAAGTAACTTTTCCATTAATATAAATAAGCCTCTCTTTTTTTTGAATTTTATAATTCTTAAATTTGTTAAATCTTTATTGTTAGGCGTCATATTTTTTTATTGTCTATTAGTGAGTACGCACTTGTTAACAGGACCCATAAAGTAATTGAGAGAAAAAAAATTAAAAAAAAAAAGAGAAATAACCTAAATCGGGCATTGTAAAATTTAAATGAGTTGTTAGATTGCATATCACAATTGCTTGCTTTGAAATAAATTAGGAAACAAATTAGTATGGCAAAGAATTTGCAAAGTTCATTTAACTCTACTAGGATGGAAAATTTAGAAGATACACAAATTTAAATTAATCCAAATTAGTAAAAATCGGTAATAGCATGGCAATAGAATGTCAATAATACATAATTACCAAGTTTTAAAGTTGTTTTTTTGGTCCATTTTTGTTTAAAATTATGCTGTTAAATCTTATGTACCATTCATATGCAATTGTCATGAGCAATTTAATAATTTATCATGTTTAAATTTTAAAAAGTTTTATTTTTGTTCCTGAAATTCTAATTGTATTATTTTTAAATAGTTGATATGATTTATTTAACAATAATTATTTAAATATAATTTTATTATTTCTATATGAATAATAATGAATTTAAATGATTTAAGCTTATACGTTATAAATTTAAAATCATTAGTTACCTAAAAAAAAATTTAAATCATCACAAAAAATAATTATTTGTAACATTTAACTCCACTTCTTTAGTTGCAAGTGTCATTTAATACATGATCTATGATAATATTTTGAACACATTTCTAATCTGTATTAGGTTATCATAATATTTATTCATTTGAAGAAAAAGTTGATATATTTATTTAAGAATAATTATATAAACTTAATTTTATTTTTTTATATAACTCTTGTAATGAATTTAAATGATTTAGTTAATTGATTATAAATTTAAATTCATCACAAAAAATTAATTATAATGAATTTAGGCATATGATTTGTAGTAATACCTCAATCATTTTTAATACGTACCTCATTTCCTACAAATTCCAAAGAGAAAAAAATATAATTACTTTTATTATTTCATTAAAAGTAGGAAATATTTAGGTCTTAACATTGTGCCAAACCGAGAGACCCTCAAAAAACTAGAATAAATCTATCATTAAAATAAAAAAATCACTTACAAATAAAAAATTAACCATATTGTCAAACATACAAATGTTGACCACGCTCGGACTAAAGTGGGACGTAGTGAAAATTGTACAAATAATTTTTAAAATTTAAATATATTGAATTACCAAATTATCTATGACATAATTGCACATGAGTGGCACATGAGAATAAATGATTGAATTTTAAACGAAAATAAGATGAAAAAGTAAAATTTGACCAGAATTCAACATTTTGACTGTTACTACTAGAATTATACAGATTAAATGAGATGCGGTATAAACGAGGTAGTTTCTGAAATTTATCTAAAAATTTATTTTATTTTATTTTATTTCTTTTTATTTTTTATTAACACCCCCTTCCCCTTTTTTCACTAAATTCTTCCTCCAACCACCCAAAAGCAAATGAGTTTGGCTCTCTTCTCGTGAAAACAAAGACGTTATAGGTCAAGTCTCCTCATCTATTCTCAACAGCAAACTCTTTTTAGTCAGATCTTTTCCATGGTACACTCTTTAGTCGGTAATAATATGCAAGGCCTCATTTCCTGAAGCATTGTCAAATTTTTGTTTATTCCTAAAATAGCCTTTTGATCCTAAATAATTTGCTCTACTTTCAATTCGACTTTAATGGATAAAATAGTAATTTTAATTAAATTTGAATTTGCACAGCTCTATGTGCGACTCCTGTTGATAAATGAGCTCCATCTCCTCTCAATTTGGTGTTCAGAGATCAGATTCACAGCTCGATTATTTCGGCAAGTGTTTGTTTCAAGTATTGGCTTGCAATGTAAATTTTGCGCGCCCCTCTGAACTGTGAACATAATGGGCTGTGTTCTAATTTTTGTACGGCTTGCTCGGATTCTTTTCTATTTTAGGTCTCATTTGATTTGCAAACAAATTTTAAAAAATTCTATAAATCTCTGTTAATTTTATATTACATTAATTTTTTTTTTCTTTCACTGCACGCATTACGAACTCTCAATTTATTGCACTTTATCTCACTCCAAACTCGCCCTTAGTTGTCTTGCTAATTTTTCCATTTTCTATATATGTAAAATTCAACAATTATATTCATAAATTTTTAATTTAAAAAATAAATGAATATATTTGAACCATTAAACTTTAATTCAACAGCTCAAATCAAGTTATCATATCAATCTCTTGAGTTCCATAGAGAGAGTGGAATACTGGACACATACACACAACTTTTCAATATTTTTTTTTAGGTAATCCAACCCATCAAATCAAGTCAACAAACTTGATTTGTAGGTGAGACTTATATAATACACACATACACACACACCTTAGCATCTCGTTGTGGGATGCCCTCTTGAATTCCATTTTAAAGTTTTTATATTTGAGAGTCAGGCCATCAATAGCTTACAAAACTTTATATTTCTCCGCATATTTCTCAAATATAGCTAATTTAATTATAAAATTATTGATATATCTCAACAATTTAGATTAGACAATTGCCCCACTCGTGGACTGAGTTTAATCTGGATCGTTAATGCAGTAATATTGATATATATATATATATGTGTGTGTGTGTGGGGGGGTTTAGATTAGACAATTGCATCACTCATGGACTATTGAATTTGAGTTAAATCAATGATGCATGTGAACAAGGGTGGATTTGAAAATTTAGTTGAATGGGGAAAAATTATATAAGAGTAATACATGTCATAAGTAAGAATGACAATAAGTCGAATTTAGGTCGAGTTTGCTAAACCTCTCTGATAGTAATTAAAAAAAAAAAAAAACATTTCTCACGTTGATTTTCATTTCCACAAACAAGTTGTGGAATATGGTAAAGAATTTAACTTTGGCTTTGTATTAAAATCTCTCTCCATAATTATGGAAGAAGAAAAAAACGCAATAAATCTTAAACTTTTAAAAATTTATTTCCTAAATTTGATATTTTAAAATAAAAATCCCCCAATCTTCAACAGAAAACATTACAAATATAGTTTAATAAAAATTTGAATTTAAATAAATAAATCTAGCAATTCATCAAATAGCATAAGTAAATGGGTAACACAATTAATTTTGAAGCGATAAAATGATAGAGGCTTTTTTGTTAACAAAAAATGAGAGGAGCAAAAACTTTTTTTGTATATTTTTTTTTACAAACTCCAATAATTTTTTCATAAACTATAAAAATTTTTAACAAATTTCAACAAAACTGACATAAATACGTGAGAATTGATCCAAAAATTCATTCTAACGGTTCCTCTCTCTAAAATTTTGAAACAAAAGTCAAAAGTTCAACAATTTTAAAAAAAAAATTCTGACATAAATCTATTAGAATGAACTCAAAAAACCATTCCCATGCTTTTCCTTTCCAACTTTTTACCACAAAAGTCTAAAAGTTACATTATTCATTACCAAAAAAAAAAAATAGTTTGGATTAAAAATATCAAACACTAAAAGTTATTCAAACCACAAATTTCTTTTTTTTTTTTCTTTTTGTTTTTTTACAATTCCACACGTACCAATCTTAGTAACATTTACTTTATACATATACGGTGCGTAAAACATTGAAAATTTTTAAAAATTTTTATAAATATCTAAAAATTATTCACTTGTTATTTATTACATAAATTATAAATTCACAAATTATCTCATTTTGGCTCCGTTTGAAGTGACAAAAAATTTAAAAAAAAGGTAAAAAATATTGAAAAATTCTAAAAATTATTCACTTTTTATCTAACAAAACCAAACTAAGCATTTTCCCACTAGATGGGGTCAACTATTCACTTTTTATCTCACTACATGAATTACGAACTTACAACTTATTTCATTTTATCTTATTTTATGTTATTTTTTATCTGTCCAAACACACTCTTTATCCCACTTTTTGTCACCTCAAACATCCCCGCATGTGTCGACTGAAGTTGTAACCACCGTTTGGTGTTTTCATTCATGTAAACGCAAGCTGTCTTTTGATGCTGTGTTGCATGTGGACACAAGCTGACGTGTACTCCAAGTGTTCCATTGCATCACTGCAATCCCGCGAAAGTCAATCCTTTGATTCTTTCACACATTTAAAATAGAAGCCACGCCATCCTCCCAAGTGTTCAATTACCCTAAAAAACAAATACTATTTGTGTCTTTCACACATTTAAATAAAAGTCACAAGTCTTTTAATCCAAATCAAACCAAACCAAATCAAGTATTTTCTCACTATATGGATTTATCGACGCCAATTAGAATTAGGTATTAGAAAATTTATAAAAAAATTTGATAAAATTTTACGCTGACTGTCGACTACCTAATACAACCCTCCTCCTTCATCCGGGCTTGAAACCGGCCATGAAAACATAGGCGGAGTTCCACAAGTCTTTTAATACCCCCCTCAAAACAATTACTATTATGTTTGGACACTTCGCTTATAAAAACGATAGCAGACGGAATCAAAAATCTATAGTGAGAATGACTAATATTTTGACGGGGAAAATAAATCTCTTATGTACAAAATTTTTTAATTTATTAAAATGTATGACATCTTGTAAAATATTTTAAATTGTGAAAATTTTATAATTCATATAGGGTGTGTTTGTTTATGGGGTATAAATGAAAGATAGGAGATGTAGTTCATTTTTTTTTTTCACAAACTTGACTTTAATTATATATTTGATTATGGTATTATATATTTAGATTGAATTTTATATCTCTAAAATGCGGGTATGTTATCTTGGTGGTAGAATGATATATCCCCACTATTGAATTTGTTTTTTATCAAAATCTTAAGATTTAAAATTATTTTTTATCTCATCTCATGTCAAATCACATTTTTTATTTTACTTTATATTTCACTTATCAAATACTTAAAAAAAATAATAATTTTATATAAAAAATTAATCCCATATTATATTCAAAATTATATATTATCATATGATATAATTTATATCCCGCTATCTAATCCCTACAATCAAACATACCCATATAATTTAATCCTTGTCAATAACTCCACCTCCACGTTTAACAATTAAATTTACAAGACACCCACATTTTCATTTAAAACTTAATTATCGTTAGCGAACAAGTAGATATCCCCATTTTTCTATTAAAACTTAGCCTATAAGCGATGGAGAGTGCACAAGCGTGTATATATATATATACACACACACACACCAATAATGCAATTCTGATTCTATTCCTAATCCTCTTCTCCTCTTCTTCCTCCTCCTACCATGGATGTTTCCTTAGAAGCTTTAGCGATGGCTGGTGTGGATTGCTCAGACTGCAACATCACAATCGAAGAGTGGGAGCGACGACCACCTTATCAAACAATCTGTGGCTGCTTTCTTGTTTGTTTCAGAATGTTGTTATCGAATTTCAACAACAAAAGAAGAGCTTGCGAAGATTATCAACACACTGCGCTTGAATTGGAAGGATGTTCGAGAGCTGTGCTGAGAAGGAGGAGGAGAAAATCGAAACAACAGCGAAACCGACAACAGCGTTGACGAAGAAAATAGTACGAGAGCCTCCATATTTTGGTGTTTTAATAAGGCGACGAGATACATGAGATATTACCTATTTAAACTATAAAGTTCTTTTAGTGCTACTTTCTAATTAAGACTACAAGCAAAAATTGGAGATGAGATTCAGCTTTCATTCATGGTGATGTTTTAAAAGTAGTTATCTTAATTACATATAAATATATATATATATATATATCTTATGTTACATAAGGTAGTTTCCATTGCTTTCCTCTTGGTTCTTCCTGTTCAAAAGGCACTATTTTACTGCTCTATGCTACATAGCTTTTCATCTAATATTTTCCTTCATTCTTCTAAATCATGAATGTGTCAAACTTTTTTTTTATTTTTCCCTCACACAATACAACAAATCACACTTTTAATAATTAAAAATTTGATCGCTAAGAATATTGTCAACCAAATATAATTTGATCACCAATTAGACTATCAATGGTGGTTGCAAAAGATGTTGCCAAATAAAATGGAACTTGGTCGGCAAAGATTTGCCCTTTGCCCCGATGGACCCAAATTGTATATTTGTATTTATTATTTTTATTAAAGAATTTTTTTTTATCTCTATCTCCCCTTTTTCTTTTCTTTATCTCTCTCCTCCTTAATTTCCTTAATCTCTTTTTTTTTTCCCTTATCTCTCCCACCCTCTCTAAACTTTTATCTTATCATCTCTATCTCTTCAAGATTTTACTAAGTTTATCTTTATTAAAACATTTTTTTATCTCTCTTTATTCAAATATAGTATATATCTCCCCCTTTTTTCCTCATTTCTCTCTCCTTAGACTCTCTATTTTTATCTTTATTTTTCTCTCTCTCTATAAACTCTAATGAAAACTTTTAAAAAATTACAATAAACTCTTATTTAAAAGAAAAATGAGTATTTCTTTTTTCTCTGTCAAAAATTATGTTAGAAAGTTTAAAGAAATACCTTAAACTTTTGAAAGTTTTAGATTATACACATCATTTGCAATTCATTTAAAGGAATATAAAAAAAAATAAAAATAAAAGTGAAAGTGAGATAGTGTACACTTACAATGGCAATGGTAGGTTATACTAGGTTGTGGATGAAAATAATTTTAGGTGTTATTATTTTTGAGAGGTTTATCTTCATCAGTCAAAAGTAAGGAGTTTATCAAAATTACAAAAAAAATTAGAAGCTTATCAAAAATCATTTCCTATGATTTTATACCATGATTTTATGCTTAGGAAAGGAGACTGACATATATAATCTCTATAAACATATCTCCCAGTTCAAAGATTTTTTATTTTATATATATATATCATATGCATATGACTTTGAATGAAGAGCAATGACCAAAGAATCTTTATTAAAAATTATCAGAATCGCAAAAAAATAAGGAGTTTATCAAAATCTTTAGTAAAACACATTAATGCCTTGCATCAAAGATTTTTCTTGCAAAGGGTATATATATATATATCCTATGCATATATGGCTTTAATAATAAAGCAATGATCAAAGAATCTTTAGTAAAGTTTATCAGAATTACAAAAAATAAGGAGTTCACTAAAATCTTCTTTAATAATAGAGCAATGATTAAAGATTCAAAATCTTTAGTAAAGTTTATCGGAATCACAAAAAATAAGGGGTAGATTAAAATCTCTAGTAAAACTTGGAGAGAATTGGAAAACATTTAGGTAAAAACTTCTTCATTTAAAGTAATATTGGCATTGTTTGGAATTTAAAAAAAAAAGAATACAAATCTCTACAAATACAAATTACAAACATGAATTACAGGACTGTAAAATTTTAATTTTTTACTCATTACATTAAGCACGAGACACTAACTTTTACAAATTTATACAATTCTAAACACCCCCATTATTATGAATGGTTATTTAGGAAAAACTAAATATTTTTTAAAATTTTTTATTTCAACACTTCCTAATATTTGCTCTACAATAGTTTTGATAAATAAATTAATTAAATTAATCAAAAATATATTTTACTAAATTTAATTAATTTTTTTAAAAAAATAATAAAAAATGTTGTATTTTATTAAAATAAAAATTAATTACCATTGTCAAACGCAGGTTAACGGACCCTTATTGCGCGTGTAAGTTGGGTTGTGTGCGTATACAAAATTCATTCAAGCGTTTGGGGGACAATGCTTAGCTACCCACCATGGAGAACACAGCTCAAGCCGCAATGTCGAAAAGCCCAAGGAGTTGTGCAAGCGCTTAGAAAAGCTTTGTTTAAGTCACAAGTCAAATAAACCTTTAATCAAATTAATCTCAAGTAACTCAAATAATTAAATTTTTTTTAAGACTATTTTATCAGGTCAAACTTCCATTGAATTTGATGATAAAACTACATTACAATTGTGAATTCAAATTCAATTCATTTATATTTCAAATTGTAACTTGGATAGCTTGGCTCATTTTACACAGCAAACTGGCTGGAGTTTTAGCTGAATTTCAGCCGGAATTTGGAGCATGAAGCAAGGCTTGGAATTGGTAAGTCGCCATCCTACGAACCATGGAAAAACTGATTTTCATAAACTAAACCCCCTTTACGGAACAGTGCAAACAAACTCAGGACAAATAGTGAACAAAGTTAAAGAAGAACATGAACCCAGACAAAAAAAAAAAAAAAAAGGGGAGCAAAGCAAGCAAGCTTGACAAAGCAGATTAAAGAAGGGAGACGGAGCCAATAAATGGTCACACAAGTCCACACCACAGTAGTACACATCACATCTAAATTGGTATAAAACGCTGATTGTCTTGAAAACATTATGCAAACAAATATAGAACTGCTGCTAATACTCCCAAATCGTAGCATTTATGGTAGTGCCATAAACAATATTCCTACTCCTGCAGCCGTGCTTGGTGAGCCACTGCGACACCGTTGGCCTTCTCTTCCAACTAGGTCTACGAAATCCGCATACAAAAGTGGATGTAAGACAGAAATATAAAAAACAAGAAAGGAACAAGTGCAAGGAGGAAAAGCAAAAAGATAAGGCTCTCGATCCTTGGATGATATTTTTGTTGGTCTTTTCTTGTGGGCGCTAGTTTTCTCCAAAACATATGGGGTTTTAAGACCTTGTTTCTCCTATGGTAGTGCATTTAAACTTAACTCCAAAGCACCAAAGTGCATTGAGCAGTCATCGACGACTTTAAACCTAAAGTTGTCCTTGGAAAACATGACTTCAAGTACTTAAGAAATCACACTAAAGTCGTGCTTGGAAGACATCGCTTTAGGCTCAAAGTCGTCTTTCCCAAATCCAACTTGAAATCTAGAAACAGTTTCCTCAAACACCTGTTTTATTTGAAGGAAAAAATAAAAAATATCCATTGGGTTTGGAAACAACTCCACCTGTTCTAAACAATTCAAAGGTATTTATATCACACACTTTGCCTTGATATCCCCCAATCAGGACTCATTGTGACTAGAAAACTCAATCTCAAATAGCATGTTAAAAAAGAGTGACTTCATATATGGATCTTACCTCCGCTCCATGTTCTTCAACTTTAGATTGCTCACCTGCCAATTCAGGCAAACCATTTGCACAAAGTAAAAATAAATAAATAAATAAATGAAATAAAATTAGTTAGATGTCATGTTGCAAATTAACCGTTACCAAGCAATGATACAACAGTGACAAACCAGTATTCAAACACGGAGGCACTTTTTCAGGGAAAATAAGGCAAGGAGAAATTTATTCCTCTCCACTAAGAAAATGCCATTGTAAAAGCACAGGTCGTAACATAACATTCCATTTGGATTCACAGCCAGATTTGAAATATTAATTTCTTAATACCCACTTGACATAGAAAATTCAGCACCGATAAATTGGACAGATGTTCAAAGGCAATCACATACATACAAAGTGATTTCTGCTTTATGCTTTTCTCTTTGATAACTCGTTGCAGTTAAATCTTGGAATTAAAAATAACAACCAGAGTGCCAGGTCTTGTTAAAGCCAAATCAATTCATCTGCATAATTCATATGGCTGACACTAACAGAACATTTAACCTAAATCTTTCAGAAACATCAAATTTTATGTGCACATCGTATCTGTTGATGCAGAAACATAAGTTTTGTCCAAAGCAGGCCGCATGTAGAGGGCTAAACCTTTTATGCTATGTTTGGTACGCCTTTAAACTCAGGAATATGAACAGGAATTCCTCTCTTTGCTATGTTTTCTTTCATGTAGGAACAAAACTTGAAATTCCGGCATTTAAGGAAATATGGATTCCCAAAGAAAAGGCCGAAACTTGAAGTTTTGCATCTTAACGAATTGTAATGCAATTATGAAATGAAAAATATACACAATTCCCATTCTTATTTCTTGACAGACCAAACATACTAATTCTCTTAGATTCGTTCACGTTTCCTTTTCCGCTTCCAATGATACCAAACATAGCCTTAATTTAGATCTTATCACACTTGCCAATTGCCATTACACACAATAAAAAATCAGGAGAAATATATATATATAGAGAGAGAGAGAGAGACAGAGAGAGACAGAGACAGAGCCAGAGATGAAGCTAAGAGAAACGTGGTTGTAACGCAATCATGCTGGTCCTAAGTTAGACAAAAACCAACCCATACAGTGCTAAAGATGCATTATAGAGAGAGAGAGAGAGAGAGACTGAGACAGAGCCAGAGATGAAGCTAAGACAAACGTGGTTGTAACGCAATCATGCTGGTCCTAAGTTAGACAAAAACCAACCCATACAGTGCTGAAGATGCATTCAACACTGCTGAAAGTATTTCATTGCCATCACTGAGAAGCTAAAGCTTCAATTTCAGCAACAAAAACAAACATGGGGAGAGGGGGAAAATCACAAATGTTATAGCTAATGAATACCTCTTATATTTTGCATTGAGGCCTTTTATTAACTAGCAGAGAGTCGTTACACTTACCTCCCTCTTCTGGCAGATCCGAGGTCCATAAAGTAAGGTTGTCCCTAAGAAGCTGCATAATAAGAGTGCTATCCTTGTAAGATTCTTCATTAAGGCTATCAAGTTCTGCAATGGCCTCATCAAATGCTTGTTTAGCCAGGTGACAAGCCCTGTACAAAACAGATAACAATTCAAATAGAACAAAATATGGCAACACAGTAAAATACGGGGAACAAATTGATAGCTCCATGCCAAATGTATAATAAAACAACAATGAAAAGTCAAAAAATCATTATACAATACGAGGAAAAACAAGACAAAGAAGAAGAATAACCTATGCAATAATTATTAACCATAATAAATGCAAAACCTCTAGTCTCGGTCCGTCCATGTGTGAGTGCATGTTCGTGTGCGCGTGTGAGAGAGAGAGTGTGTGAGAGTGAGAGTGAGAGTGAGAGAGAGAGAGAGAGAGAGAGAGAGCAACCTCTCAGGGGAATTCAAAATCTCATAGTAAAAAACAGAAAAGTTCAGAGCCAGGCCAAGTCTGATTGGATGTGTAGGAGGCAGATCTGTTGAAGCAGTACTAGTGGCAGCCTGCAGCATAAATATCCAACTACTGTTCTAAGTCTGATAATCACAACACAACCAAGACAAAACAGATACATTCTGCATATATTAGAACTTAGTGAAGAAATATGCAACACTTCTGACATAATAAAAGGTAATCCGGAAAAGGAAGTAGAAGGGCAAAAACCTCATAAGCCTTTAGTGACTGATCAGCTGCCTCTTTGCGATCATTTCCAGTTTTAAACTCAGCTAAGTATCGGTAGTAATCCCCTTTCCTGGAATGTAAAAAAAGGGATCACAAAACTCACTAACTTCAGTAGGCAAAATATATGAAAGAACTAATTCACAATAAAATCTATCGACGAGAGTGTATTCAATAAGTGGAGGATCTATGGAAGAAGAAAAAACATATATATGTGCTCAAAGTCAAAAGGCAAGCTTCGCCTCACCCAATGACACTTAATCATCATTGGAAAAAAAATTTAATAAAAATAACCAAAAGAACTGAAGAGCAAAATGCAAGTCAAAACTACACTCCATATATTCGTTACAAAGACATATAGGCCCATTAGTTTTATATTCGAATCCACATGGCCAACATCCAACACTTATTTCAATTGTTTCAATTGTTTGGGATTAGCTAGCCAGTTCAAATATTTCACCGAAATAGGACTGGACCTGTTATTAGTTTGACATACTCCAGATGCATCCTCCATTAACCAATAATCAAGTGTTAATCACTTGTTATCCCCTCAAATCATGGAGTCTAGAAGAGAAAATGTAGGATAATATTTAAAAAATAAAACTCTCACATCTTGTAGTAGAAGACAGTTGATTCTCCAGATGAGGATGATTGGAGGAGATGTTCATCAATGACGGACAATATGTCATCACATATCCTTGTAAGTTCATTTTCAACCCGCTGTCGGTAATCCTTTATCCTCTTTGCGTTTTGCTCATGACCCTTACCTTCCTCTTTCTGTTCAATAGAAGACAATATCCGCCAGGAGGCCCTCCTCGCACCAATGACGTTCTTATACCCCACTGAAACCAAATTCCTTTCCTCCACAGTCAGTTCCACATCCATTTTAGCAACTTTCTTCATTGCTTCAACCATCTCTGTGACAATAAGAGATTTAAAAATGGAAGCGAGAAAAATAAATCAGATAAATCGATCCAAAAAGTTCACCAAACAAATATCGAAGTCCTAGAAATGCTAAATTATCACTAAATTGATGCATACATTTTTCCTCTAAATGAGAAGACAAATAATTAGCAATGGTGAATTCTTTTAAAAGAAAAAAAAAATAATCCCAAACATAAGTGAACGTTGAAATTGCATCATTCAAAGGATCCTTTAATTTATAGGAGACCTGCAAAACATAATTATCTCATTCATCAATGTAGCACCCAAGTAGACCAGTGTGTCGTAAATCAGTCAATGATCCACATTTAATTCAAAAATAGACAGGAATTGGTAATTGCGCCTGTTTGAACCATAATACATTCACTAATTAAAGCAATTATCATGAATCACCTCAGCAAAAAATAAACAAAAACTGGATCATACACAAACTGAAATTTCAAGGAATACACAATGGAATTAATATATATACATATACCAAAGAAACCAATTCGCCACCATCTACAAAGGAGGGGGAAAAAAACACTAATTGTTAGTAAGTATGAAATGAACATGATTATTTCATTAATCTTATTGAAATATATAATCTAAATCCGTCTGTATAATCCAAAGCAAAAGCAACCTAAAAGCAGGGCACAAATCTGATCTAGAGATTGTTGAAAGCTTAAGTTGCACTAGCTCATCCATCGTACCAATTTATCTAAGGCTGACAACTATATAGACAAGGGGGAAAAAGATAATTTAAAAACCCCAATTAGTACTTAAAGAAAAAGATTATAAACCTGGGCCCTATAAAATACATCTGCGAAAAGAATGAAAATATAGACCATCCAAACGTACATCTACACTTATACTATTCCAACAGCTAATAAAAATAATCACAGAAATACAATCCTGAACTATAAGATTAAAACATCCTCACATCAAAAATAGCAACTACAAAAACCACATATAAATGAATTTAAGAACAAATCACAGAAAAGCACGCCTGATTATTGCTGAATTTACAAGTAGTATCGCAAACTCATACACAACAGACAATAAATCGATTCGTGGAACAGAACCCAGTATTTCCCTAACCATTCTTCAATGATATAAGAAATACCCACAGAAGAAAAATCACAAAACCCCCAAAAAACGAAGTCATATATACGTATATATATACACATAGCCACAGAAATGGAAGCAGAAAGAAATACCATCGTATCTCTCAGCTTGCTCTGCAAGTCTAGCTAGGTAAACTTGCTGCTCTCTCTCCTTCTCCATCGCCGTTCTTCTTCGATACTCTCTCTCTCTCTCTCTCTCTCCCCCGAAAACTTTTTTCTTTTTTGGGCTTTTGTAACTGCCCCGGCGGAGGGGTGTAGTTGTCGAATTGGCCGTTGGATTGGAGCTTTTCCTGGTTCAGTGGGTTACCATCGACGGTCAGAAATTCATTGTGGCACGTGTGAACTGTGGTGAAATCTGAGCCCCGTATGTAGCGGTTGGGGGGACGATGGCCGTTGGATTGTCGGGGCATAATACGAGACTAATTAGGGTGGGGTGTCCGTGTCGGGTAACAAGGACTGACGTTGACCGTTATCACCGATTCACCTCTGACCACCTTCGCGTAAAATTTCCCTAGTCTGTCGTTCGTTAGGATAATTTACCCATTGTTTTGGTGCCCGTACAACCATAAAGAGTCAATAAAAATATCTCATATAATAATACATAAAGGGTTTGTTTGGAGTAAAAGAAATGAGATAAATTGAGATAAATTGTAGTTTGGAGAGAATTCGTAATGCATGTAATGAGAGAAAAAAATTGATGTGATATAAAGTTAACAAATGTTTATAGAGATTTTTGAAGATTTTTAACAAAATCTTGCACACCAAACGGGCCCAAAATATTATCACGCGTCGTATATTTATTGATCTTGAATTAGTGTTCCAAGACACCATTAATGATAATTTTTTTATTTTTTTAAAAAAATCGCACAAGCATCCTTTGCCGTTAGATGATAAGTCCATTTGAAAACTAAATTAGGCTCCGTTTAGGGTAAAATAAAATAAAATAAAATCTTACAAATCTCTATAAACATAAATTATAAGACAGTAAAATTTAAATTCTTCACTCACTATACGAATTACGAGACATTAACTTTTACAGTTTTATTTTATTTTATACATTTTTATACAACTCCAAACACACCCTTAATTAAAGCCCGTTTGATATATTTATTTTGGGTCCATATTCATTTTATATTTTTAAAAACAAGGAAAATAGGTTAAAATACATTTGATCACTTGTATTTTTAAGACTTGTTTTAGAAAATAAAAAATAACTTTACACATAAAATACAAAATGATCAAAAGTTATTTTGATCATTTTTAACCCAAAATAAGGTGAATCTTGAAACACGAAAAATAAAAATTATCAAACGAAATGTGTTTTCAATAATCTTAAAATATAAATCTCAAAACATAAAACATAAAATGGAAAACATAAACAATAAATAAAAAATATAAATATAAACTAAATGCTACGTTAATTTTTATTCATCTTAGTTTTTTTTCATCTTAAATGACTTTTTTAATAAGATATAATATATTAATGCAAGTGTAATATAATGACCAATGCATTCTATAATTTACATCTATCTCCAATCTTATTCGTAAACGGGTAATACTTAACAAAACACATAGACCCAGCAATTGTACCGTTTTCACTTACGATAAGCGTACATCTCAATATATATCATGAGTGGAGAACCATCTTGCAACGACCCAAGTATAAGACCCGAGGAAACCATGTTACACACTTTAACACTTCCGCTAGAGAACCATGCTACATCCCTAATTAAACGTCTACTTATTTCAAACAGGGTCCGACTGTAATATGGAGAAATACCACAATATATAATCTCAAGATTAATGTCCCAATCCAATGACTAATCTCTACTCATAAATATTAACTGGAGATCATATGGCATTTTCAAAATAAATGATCTCGTCCATATACATGACATGTTGGCATATGCCTCAGCACGTCAACAATATATATAGCACATTCAACCAATTAATAATTATAATATCAAACCAAATTTGTTGATCGGGCAGCTCAAGAGAGTTAGTTGCCGATTTTATGAAACTCCAATTATTAATAAGAATTTTATTTTTTGATATTTTTTATGAATTGTAACGACCCATGTCCGCACAAGACATTTTGTCTCTTAGTGAGTCAACCATCTTGCCACTACTTTTACCTAAAGCATGCTTAATAGTTGAATTCTATTGGAATTTGGTACCTGTATAGCTTTAAAATGCATAATACTATAGATTTTTTGGATATTAAATATACGACACTTCACTCAACTATATTGAGGTGATGTGGAACAAAAGTGTTTTACTACACATTGGTAATAGCTTAACTCTCTCGCACTTGTCCACTTTATCTTTCCGAGCATACTCTTTCGTATAACTCCTCGCGTTACACACCTTCGATTGAGTATTGACTACGTCAACGTATCCCCACATTATAACATTGTCCATGTTTAGACTAAGTTAGGTGTTGTTAGATTTATTTTCCTTTGGTGCCCTTGAAAGCATGTTTTTGTTATGACATTTCATTTAATTTATTTTTCTGGTTAAGAGAAAACATTTATTTATTTAAGCATACACTATCATCTCTTATTTATAAAGTATGTGATTTAAGTATTGGGTATAAGATGTCAATACAAAAAAATTTAAATCACAAGTTTTATAAATAAAAGTAAATTCACAGCTAATTAATGAAATGGGCATTTCATTATGTTAAAGCTGTAACTTTTCTACTTCTTAATTGGGTGATTTATCTTGATCACTAAAGTGGTGACTTTAAGTAGGAAAGTTAGTATGTATATGTGATATAAATATTGAAAGGACTGTTGTAAATTATGATTTAGTTAATAAATGTCTTTAATCATAATTTACATAAGCTTTAATAAACTTAATAAACCTTAATCCTGAGTTTGTAATGGACTCACATTCATAGATTAAGTCTATTTGAGTTATCACGGAGTGAGATCTTATTAATGGTCAAAACCTCGATAACTTTAAGATTTAATATTATGAATCGTGGGAACATATACTTACAAGATGGAATCCATTCTGATACGCTCACCTAAGTTATTTATCTTTTTGATCATTAAATCTGTGGCCGCAGTTTATTCAATAAATTGTTTATTGAATAATAATATTTATTTGTAAAATGTTTACAAATATGAAAATATTGAGAATGATTAAAATATAGATAAATAGTGACTTAGGATTAACTATGTAATTAAAGGACTTGACATTTAGTCTAACTTAATTACAAGCTTATAATGGAGGGTTAATTAAGTGGATATTATTGGTCTAAGACCAAAATTCATTTTATTAAAAGTTGTTTTAATTTAACATGGACTACTAGAGTGCAGCTCATGGCTTTTAGTGGAATAGCCCTGGGTTAATTTAAAAGATAATGGGTTGTCATGAGATGACAAGGCCCAAATATCTTTTAAGTTGGAGCTAGGAATTCATGGGCCTTCAGTCCCCAAACTAGCTCAATTTTATCTTGATGGGCCAGGTCCAGTTGGCTAATTATTTATAATTTATTTATGAAATAAATTATAGATAATTAATATATATTTAGATAAGATGATATAGTTGGGAGATTTTCTCAAGATACTATATCTTCTAAATATATATTAGGATAATATATATAGATAAGATATATAAGAGAGTTGATAAGAGATAATATCTAGAGTTAGAGATCTTCTCTGATACAAACTCTATATCTCTCTCTCTATAAATATCTTTTATATATTAATGAGTAAAAGGATCTGAGATAGTGCCCACACACATCCATCTAGAGAGATAATTTGAGAATAGTTTGGAAGGCTGAATCGCTGAAAGAAAGTGCTTCCGCTGTGCATCAGAAGAAAATTTTAAAGAGTTTATCCTTCCATTCGAGGTATGTTTCTCAACCCTATGCTATAAAAACCAACAGGTGTAACATGAGAATTTTTCAGAGGGTTACTCATAGTTACACTACTCTTGTTCAAACATGATTAACCACATAATTCTAATGGAATTTGACACAAGCATAACTTTATAATACATTGTTCTCTTGAAATGTTTAATATTACCTCTATGTCACTTTACTCAATTCACCCCAAGTGATACAGGATAAGAGCGTTTTACTACATCTTAGTAGTAGTTCGCTTAGTAACTCTCATGCGTTCGTTCACATCACTATCAATCCGTCGCATAAATACCAAACTACTACTATTGTGTGAGATTTATGAGTAAGCTTCACTTTTGATTTCTTTCTTTCTTCCTTTTTTTTTTTTTTTTGGTGAATTTTTCGTGGTTAAGTGTCTAGTTGTCATATTTATTAATATTGGTATGAGTATCTTATATATATTAGATGAAGGGACAAAGTTAGGATATCCATCAAGGGACAAATTTAGGTATGAAAAAAATAAAATTAACACCATAATTTATATTTGGTAAACAAAATACATTAATAAAAAATAATCAATTCATAACAACAATGAATTATCAAAAAATAAGTTTTATATGTAACATTCAAAAAAAACAAATGGCTTATAAAAATATCCAATGAGTTATTAATTAAAATGGCACTCGACAATTTTTTGTGTTACTAAAATCATCCATAATTGAGTCCATACGAATATTTCTTCCATTACCCTTTCATAGTATACAAGTAATGAATTTTTAAGAAAATCATTTCTCATATTGTTCGAAAGTTTTGTTTTAACAATGATAATGATAAAAAAAAAAATGCATGCTTTCATAGTCACAGTTGAAACAAAAAAAAATACATATCAAAATAATAATAATAATAATAATAAGGTAACGACATGTGTAATCAAATCGCAAGAAGAAAGCAGATATCAGACTTTGTGTTTATAAAATACTTGAATTAAGAATATCTTTACAAGCCTAAATTTCTATAATCATTTAATTTTTAGACTAAATCATTTTTTAATTTTTATATTATTAATAATATGGATGGATTTTGTTAACTATTAGGGAGAAAAGTAATTGAAATATAAAAACTTTGGACTTTATTGAAAAAATATTCGAATTTTAAGGTGTAATACTCGGTATTTATTTTTGGCAATGTATGTGTTATTTTAGGCTAATGAAATATTTATTCTGAGATTTAATTGATTTATTATATTTTTCGTGGGTCGAGTGTGGCCCGAATTGATAATTGATTGGACAACTGGGCCAAGGGCCCAACCCTCTTTTCTTTCTTTTTTCCCTTTTTTTTTTCTTTTTCTTTTTCTTTTAGGGGTTACTCGACTTATGTGGATAGGGGAGAAGAAAGAAAGAGAAGAAAAGAGAGAAAATGGAGGGGAGAAAGAGAGAGAGTGGAGAGAGAAAATGAGTTCCGAAAAAGGAAGATTAGCAGATCAGGGAAATATTCAACGTGGTGAATATTGTGGTGATGTCCGTTTCCCGTGATTTTGCTTGAGATAACGGATGCGGGCATTTGAAATTCATCCAAATCTTCTCATTTCTTCTTTTCTCTTCAGATTTGAGGCAGGTGGGACTTATGTTTGTGTTCTAAATGTTGCTAGGAAGATTTTGGCATATTGTATGCGTGATTTGGTTGAGATTTTGAAGAATATATGGTATATATATTTATATATGAATGTGTGTGTATATATGCATATATATGTTGAGAGTATGCATTTCTTTGAGTTATTCTTGAATTTAATGATGTAGAAACATGTTATTTAGGTGGTTAAACGTTTATATGTGATTGATTGTTGATATCATGACTTGAAGGGATGATTTGGGGATATTTTGGCTCAGAGTTTGTTAGAGACGAACTAGAGAAATGAGTTTCTGGGCACTATTGTTCAGACAGGAGTTCGGACAGCCCGTTGTCTGCATACAGGTCCAGACGGGGTTCCAGACAGCCTACTGTTTAGATGGGGGTCCAGTCGACAGAATGTTGGGGCTTTTAGATCTTTTATATTTTGAGTTTTAAATCATTGATTATTGCCTAGGACCCTTAGGTATTGATTTTAAATGATTAAATGGACGTCAAACCATCATCAAGCTTAATGAGAATGTATTTTTATAATGAGATTATATTTATCTACATGATTGAGCATATCATGTGCATAAGACTGGGATGGTATCATGTTGTGTATGCTGTGATTATTAATTGGTCAAGAGTATCATATTTATATTATGACGTGCCGACACACGGGTTATATATATGGTCGGGATCCATGATTTAAAAAAAATGATAAAATGAGATTTTAAAATACCAAATGATCCCTGGTTGATATATATGACTAGAGTTTAATCATTTGGAGTTGAGACGTTAATTATGAGATATTATCATAAGATTTTCTCTGGACTGCAGTCGAACCCTATTTGAGCTAAGTAGATGTTTGACTAGGGGTATAACACGGTTCCTTAGCAGAAGAGACAGGAGGTGTAACACGATTCCCCTAAGTCTTACACTAGTAGGAGTGTAATATGGATCCCCATTTGCTTTATATATATGTACATATTGCGATACACATTTAGCGTAAGCATAAACGGTGCAGTTAGTGACCCTGCGTGCCTTGCTAAGCGTCACCCATCATAGGATAAGGTTGGAGATAGATAGAGATTAGATGATATGTATTAACATTACACTCCATCACATCCCATTGCATGAGATTGCATTTATATTCTTTTATATTAAGATATTAATATAATGTAACTGTAATATTGATTGTTGAGATATATGGTTTATCTGGTTGATCATGAGTTTGATTATGAAATAAGAGATATAATTTTAGGAACCATGGCGACCTGATTCTCGATGTAGAATACGTAAGCAATTTAGGTTAGAATAGTTTGAGTCCGATCTTAACTATGGGTGATAATATTTATATTTAGTTTTCTTAACTGAGAGTTGAATTATCAGTATTATAAATGGTGTAACCCAGAGGGTGAGTTTGGTACTAATATTTATAACATTATTATTTGAATAACCATAAACATAGTTATAGTATTTGCTCTAATCGTGCAAACCGTGGACGTAATCATAAAAAATGATGTTAAAGTGGATTATGACATTGACAAATTGATGGTAACATAATTAGATATTATTTTATATTTGAATGAGTTATAATTATGAGTATTTTGATAACTTTAATTTAACATGAATTAAATTTTATTAATTATTTTAATTTTCATATTCTTATACTGTCTGTCCCTAATAATTAAGTTAGGGGCGTGACATAAGGTATCAAATCATAACATATATATATATATATATATATATATATATATATATATATATATATATAATTAAAAAATTTAAAACGATTATTAACATTTTTAACCACTAATTTTTTTTTCTTGTTTTATGGAACCATAAGGGTAAAACATATTTACCTCCTATTTATATACAAATAAATATTATAATTAATTATATATTTGATACAAGCTATTATCAAGGGTTAATTACAGAGAAATAAAATTTTGGACAAATTATTTAATTTTAGGACCATCTGGGAGAATCAAGCGGCTTTGAGGGCCTTACTAGGTCTTCAATCATACAGAAGAAGGTGCCACGTCCCGTGGTCCCGGAAATCACGATCAAAGTTACCATTGGCGGACCTACTGATGAGCAACACACGAAGCCAAATCATGAAGTTATTGTTGTTAATTCTATTTTGTTTTATTTATTAATTATACTTTCAGTTGGCATCAAAGAATCAGCCAACCAACCCTCTTTCCAAACACCTAAAAACAATAAAAATCACCCAATCAAAAGTGGACAGACCGTCATCCTCCGGAATTAATCTGCTCCGCCTTGTTTATCCGTTCGGAAGTGAAACTTATAAGAATTTTTAATAATTTTTTAGCAAAAAATTATTAGGTGAATTTTTTTTTTATGTTCAATGAAAATTTAAAATTTTCAGTAACTTTGAAAAATTTTTAGTAAATTTTGATTATTTGGTTAAAAACTTAAAAAAATTAAAAATTTCTAAGAAATTTCAATTGTTTAGTTAAAAGTTAGAGAAAATTTCAAAAATTTTCAACAACTTTTGAAGTATTGCCAAACGTCTAAAAAAATAAAAATTGTTAAAAATTTCTATTTTTTTGCTTCCAAACAGACCCTTACGCTTTATTTGCAATTTAAAAAAAAAAAACAAATGAAAGGAACGAAAGAAGATTGAAAAAAAAAATGTGGGAGAATAAATCGACAATAAAGAATGTCTACGACTGACATTCTTTCCTTTTTTTTAATTAAAAAATAAAAAAAATATTGATGAATAGAGATTAGAGACAATTTTTATGACTTTTCAACCCAGGTGGAGATGAAGGGGTGTTTGGTAGACCAAAAGTGAAGGAAAAAGTACAATAAAAGTGAAAAAATATGACATAAAAGTGATAGATGAAAATTTTTGATTGGAGAAAAGTACAAAAATTAGTTAAAATTGGTAAATTTTGATAAAATTTAGTGTGACCAAACAGACCCGAATTGAGTTGAGAAAGGGAGTTGGGTAGGATGTATTGAATTGAGAAACCTGATTGGAAATGAGGAGCTAACAGAAATTATTCCCTTTTTTTTTTACGTAAAACAAATTAAGCTACTTAAGCATATTTCATTTATACACTTGTTTGGACTCGATTCTTATCACAATTTTAAACACATTATTATACTATTGAATCCAACTGTAATTCGGCTCGATAAACTAATATTCGATAAATATAATATAAAATATCAAACTTTTTGAGATTGATTTGATCAGAGAATTGCTTAAATTCATCTCAAAAAATTAACAAGCTAAAAGCTAAACCATTTCTTTAAACTCACTAAACTTGAGAAATCTAATTCAAAAACTCCAGTGTTTGGTAAGGAGGAAAATAAAAAAAGAAAGTTAAAAAAAAAATGAATTACATTTGAGAGCAACCCAACTCTCCCGATTGAGAAACAAATCTCACAATATTATTTTTCATACCAATTTTCTTCTTTATGACGCTCTTTATTTATATCTCTATCACAACTCTTAACTAATTTAATAATTGGGCACGCAACCATTCTCACCTTTTAAAATCCACCTTGTGTAGAAATACAAATCCCATGTAGTTAGAATTCTGTCGAACAGTTTGAAGGCCATCAAAGTCACTGAACATGAACTTCTGAAGGATCCACACAACAATGCTTATATCCAATGGAACACAGCAACTTTTGGCTCATTTTGCACTTTTGTTTAGTAAAACCAGTTCCCCCCTGGGAACACAGCAAGCCACAAGGGAGTTCCATCAAATCGCACTTTAGGACATATTAGACATAGCCCCAGCACCCATCCGCAAAGCCAGATTCCATCAATGCATCCAATCAACTCCAATGAGTAAAACACGTTCCATTGTTGGAACGTTCTCTCCAGAAAAGATAACTCTACTTCTGTTTATCTTTTCGAATAAGAAGGCCATAAAGCTAGCCAAAGGACAGAGAGAAAAAATAAATAAATAATACGTTGTCTTCCTACTATAATGAATGCTGAACGAGCATAACAAGCCCGCAACAATGGGCCCAAAATACACTAACACATAGATGCATTCCACGAGACCACAACCCATCGAGAAATTCTTTCAAACAGAAGATGTGCATTCTCCCCCACAAAAGGACTTACCAATTAATACTTTTTCTCCACGCCCTGCCAGCATGGCAGCTATTGAGAAATAACCAGAAGCCACTGCACACCCCACGAAAGAACTGACCAGAATGCTTGGATCAATTTCAATAGCCAAATCAATCAAAGAACCCAATGAAGCCCTTTCAAAGATAGCAGCTGCCATTAAAAGTGCAACTCTCTTTTTCTCTTTATATGAAGGGGTGAAGGGTAGCCAAACAATATCACTAAAACCTGTCCACCGAACTGCCCAATATCTGGCCACCAGTATCACTGAATTGCTTTCTATAAAAAAAAGTACCGAAATTCTGGAGATTGACAACAAGAATGAAGGTTTTGACACATTGTGATTGGATCTTTCTCAATGAGTGTATGAAACGGTTAAGACAATCGTCTTCAAAACAGAGTTGTTTTCCCTTTTCAAAAGTTATCATTGCCAATCGTCTTCAAAACAGAGTTGTTTTCCCTTTTCAAAAGTTATCATTGCCGGAGATATGTACTTAGGCGGAAGCTGAGGTGGAAGATCTAATTTAATTGTTTTTGCCATCTTCATCAAATTGACAAGTAGAGCAGGATTTCATAATGTAAGTTTATTGGGATTGTTTGAGATGATCATGAGAACGGAATGGGAAGATCAAGACACATTTTGATAATCAGCTCTTCAATTTGACCCATTTTGAGTATTCATTTAAGTACCGGACTAAAGGTAAGACAAAAGTGGGTAGGAAGGTTGGGATTGTTTGGGACTGTAGGGCTCCATGATCAACCACACACTCCATTACAAATAGACAGCCAAGACTGGGTTAGAGAATCAAGGTGATCAGTGTATGGTCCCTTCAGTCAACTAAAGAGCTGTTAAAGAATCAAAGGGTCAAGTTGATAAGTGTAATATATATATACATATACACAAGCTTATGAGCTGCAGCTTCTAGAAGAACCCATCACAGTGGATCAAGGGGCTAACACATCAGAGTGGATAAGTGGATGCATCAAAATCATTTGGGCTGCATCATAGTCTTGGGACACAGAAGGATAGTCGGTTATACCCTGGTCTCTTGGGCTTCATTACAAACAGTGGTCTAAACTCAATATTGTGGTACTTTGTTACCGTTCTTGTGAACATTTTTCAAAAATTTCATTACCATATTTTCACCTTGACGAGAGTAAATTTTAAAGGGGGTGGGAGTTTGTTATGTACCCAAAATAAGTACTTTCAAAGGAAGAAAGTTAGGAATTGTTGGTTAGCAGTTTTAATTCATGTATAAAAAGGGGAAAATATGCAAAAAGGGGATCATTCTGAAATAAGAATTCCTGAGAGTATTCTCTTTCTTTGGGAACTCGATCATCCTCGAATTTGGTCATTTCTTTCCTTCTCTTTCTTTCCCTTATTTTCATCACAAGCAATCATCAAGAAGTGGGTTCACTGCACTATTACTCAATTCAATTCATTCACACCCCAAAGGATTAACGAACAATCCATTAAATGGTGTTTTTGGTATGAGCATTTAATATGGGGTTAACATCTAAAGGAGTAATTGTTAACCATTTACTCTCCTAACTTTCACTCATTTTACCTCGCTCCTTGAAAAATTAGAAATAAACCCCTCATGAGAAGGAATTTTTTTTTTTGTTTGGGGGGGGGGGGGAAGGTAAGAAGGAAATATTAACATCTAAATTTTCATGAAATATATAAAACATAATTAAAAGAGGAAAATATTACTGGATCCACTTTTAACCATGTACCACACACCCTAAAATTAAAATATAAATATGTCCTTCAATAGAAAAGGGAGCATGGGACACACACCCCTGCACATTATAGAGAACAGCAATGAGTCAATTTTGGAAACAATTCAATTCTTATTCCCATTTGCCTACATTGCTTATTAGAAGTCATGAGGGATGCTCTGAATCAATATTAACAAATCATTTTAATATACTACTTGAGAGGGGGGGGGGAGGGCATACTATGCTCGCAAAAAATCAATTTCTAAGAGCCAAAATTTCATAAAATTTTACTTTTCTAAATTGCACTTTGAGAACCATTTGAATCTAGTGTAGTGATTCACACAATTCTCGCTGGCTTACATGAAGTTTATATATCTATACGCACGCTCAGTTTATTCATAAGACATTGTTGAATTCAATTAGACAAAACACCAAATTGGCAAACTGGCAACTCAAGAACTTAGGTTATAATATATTCACAAACCAATTCTTATTCTTTCGAACCTTTTCTTATTTTTTGGAGGGCGACAACGAATTCTATTCTAGGTTATATGTAAATGTAGTAGAGTTGCAACAGCCAAAATAAAAAAAGGGTAAGTTTTTCCATCTAACCAATGAAACATCAAACCCCAAATGAGAATATAATCAAATTGCGAAGGTACTTGTTCTAGAACATGAACTTCGAGACTAAACATCAAAGATACAGCAGCAAAGGAGAATCAACTTACTGGCACAACCGGGCTAGTGCTAGTAGCATCGCCTAATGAAACTGAAGCTAAGGACTTCGAAGCCCATGCCTTGGCATTCATTGCTCCCTCCTGAAAATTACTTCTCTTGCAGGGCTCCTTTAGGGAATTAAATAACTGTATCGCTCGATTAAGATAGGCCAGAGGATGGTCCCACAAGCTCCTCAGTCTTACGTTAAGGACATATTGCCTCCAACCCAATTGAATGAGAGCAGACAGAGTAGGAAAAATGAAGTAGAGCAACCTCAAAAGCACAAATGCAGTGGCCAGCACCAGACAAGTCTCCTGCCGAATCAGATTCTCTGGAGATCTTGCCCATGAGAATGGGCAGTTTTCCAGCTCACTGTTGTTATGTTTCCCATGATATGATGCTGAGTGTCCAGTTCTTACCACGGATGTTCCAACAGATGGTGCAGTCTTAAGGCCTACAAAAGTGAAATCATTTCCAATACATATCCCTCAAGAAATTTCTTCATTAATCAAACAGAAGTAATGCACCCAAGGATATGCAACCAGACCTCATGTATGACATGATGCACCTACACAAAATTATCCGGCATGCCAAGCAAGGTAATAACAGTGGAAATTATTTCTATACATATCATAACTGATCCGAAACTCAAACCAGTGAAGCAGCCCATTTACAATTCATTGGTACAAGTTATTTATATATATATATATATATATAACTTTAACAGGTTCAACTAGTTAAAAATTAAAAATTTTATTCAGTTATATAGTTAATTCACATATAAATTATAAGTGAGAAGTAAGAAGTGCGTGGAATATTGGTTAGGTGCTCTTACAAATTACAATCACTCAATTTGCTTGAGTATGAGCGTTATTGGTATCAAATTTTGATCAAATAAATGCATTTTGACTTGGCCAACAGTTTTTTAGACAACCAATGCATTACTTAAACTAAATTGTTGGACCCGCAGTTCCAGTTGAACCTGTTAAACCAGTTGATTTTTTTCTGTTTACCTTAAAAGATTTGACAACACAATATACATATAACAGATGATTAGAACTTCATTTAGGTTCGAATCCAACAGAAAGGTCCGCTAGATATCATGAATTATTGAAGAAACAACAAAAACTTTCTTTTGTCCCTTCTAGTTGATCGGAAAATAAAGAAACAGTTAATATATTTAAGATAATTACATAGTTACAAAATACCATCTTAGTTCACAACAGAGATTTGACAACACAATATACATAGGTGTGGAAATTTCTCTCCCACATACCTTTTTGGGCATGGATTGGAATTCATCAAGGTAAAAGGAAAGGGGTGTGAATTTGAAATAACTTTTCTTGTTTGGTTATGATAGAAAATGAAAAGGAAAAGACATGGAATTTTTTTTGGGGGGGAGGGGGGGAAGGAGGAGGTTAAATTAGGAAATTAATTTTTTGACAAATGCCATTCATTTCGTTATTATTATTATTATTATTATTATTATTAAGTTTTAAACAACCAAATAGAAACATATACTTGGGATTTCATGTTGGGTGGCGATAATGCTATAGCAAGAATTGATAGAACCAAAGCTCATTCAATATTTCTTTTAATTTTTGAAACTCTCTTTCCCAAATTTCTCTCATTCTCATATTCCCCCCCCCCTCTCTCTCTCCCGTGACCCCCCCAAGTCATATCACAAACACTAATTAGAAAAAGAGAACAAAGTACACATTGGAAGAAATTATGCCCTGTCCATGTTCTCTATCCCTCTTACATTCGACATTAACCATTTAAAGCATTCCAAACGCCAATTGATTTTTTATGTAAATCAATCAAGACCCATCTTTCTTTCCATAGAATTTACTTCCTTTCCCCTCAATTCTCTCTCTACACACAAGGACACTCTAATGGGGTTTAGGCCTTCTGACAAAGCCGCCTCCACAAGGTGTTCCCACCTGAGCTCTAGATTACCTCCGCCAAGCTCTGGTTCACCTTCGTCAAGCTTTTTGACTAGTGCTCCACCCACTTATACTACGACGTCAACACCAACGAGCTCTATAACGCCGCCATCTCAACCATAGCAACTCAATGCCAACCACTGGCAGATGCCTTAGCCTCACCCTCATTTTCAACTCCAGTGTCGTCAACTATGTCCTCTCCAACAATGACCGCATCCTTGACGTCTTTGGCGGTGTCCCCATCCTCTGAGGACATCATCTAGATCTTCTCGTGACGGCCATTGCCGAACAAGAAGTGAGGCTTCACCTACTGCAACAATATGGTGAATTGCAAGAAAAACTAATTGCAAAAGAAACTAGAATTAGTAGATTTGTTAAATCACCCACTTCAATTAAGTTAATTTATCTGCCATCATTTTCCAATTCCATATTCAATAATTTTCCAAATCAACAAAAACATCAATGGTGGTTAACTACAAGAAAATCTTATTACAGAAGTTGGAAGAACATAAAATCCCTAGAAAGGCAATTGCAGTTCCTGTTGCAGTAAGTTTAATAGGTACTGAGGATTGATAAATCAGGTAAATTCCCAGACTTGGATTTCACTTGTTTTTCCTTTTCATTTTAATTTTAATTGAGGTTTATGCACATGTTATGCTTTGACTAATTTTTTGAACTACATGTCTCTTTCATATAATGCCATGATACCAAATGATGATGATACATAACTCTTTAATTATATGTATGTAATTTTGCTATTAATCATGTTTTGCATTTTTTTTAAATGTTTTTGTAAGATTTTTAATTGTTCTTTATCATTTTCCTTTTTTATTTTTTTTCCAATGTATAATTTCTTTTCTTTAAGTAAATGGAATATAGTGCATTTGTTTTGACCTAGGTTTGGAAGAGAGAGGGATTGAGAGAGGAATAGATGATGATGAAAGTAATTTACGAGAGAGAATTTGAGTTTTAGAGAGACATAAGGGTAGTTTTGCCAATAACTAAAAAAAGCATTAAATGAGCTCTTGCCCTATCAATTCCTGCTCTGACATTCTCCCTAGCTTTTTGTGTTTCTTTCCACTTTTCCTTTCCTATTCTTTTCCTTTTCCTTTTCCTTTTACTTTTTTCTCCCCACACAAAATCCTTCATTCAAACAACTGTCCCTCTTTCTTTATTTCCCCTTATTAAATCCTTGATTCAAATAAACCTTAAAGGGTAGCAGTAACATACAGGAGCAAATTGAGTTAACAAATGCATCAAACATATATGTTTTTCTCAAGTTTGAGGAAAGATAGTATAATTAATTTATCTACAACTCAAATCAAACAATTTAAAATAAAAAGGGGCAAGTGATAATAAGAATATTAAATATGAAGATATTTTCACTTGACAAACCTCTTAAGACAGTGGAAAGTGAAAATAGGTGAAAGCTTAAATATATCCAAAACAAACAACAGCACATAACAAAAACGTACCAGGAGGAAGGCCTTTACCTGTAACATCATTGTAGAAAGCCACAAGAGAACGAAGTTTCCGGGAACCATGATAGCGTACACGGACGGTAGAATTTAGAAGGAAAAGAGAAGGAAACCCGTGAACCCCATATTTTGAGAGAGTACTGACAAATATTAAACCAGCGTTATTACCAAGAATAAAGACACAGTATAAACAAAACAAATATCAACTAAGAAAGATATCGGTTCCCAAACCTTGGCCTGATGACTGATTCTTCAATTGCAAAATGAGGGATGGAGGGATACAAGGTTGATAGGATGGAGAAATTAGGTCTAAAAGACCCAGAGAAAGGACACCAAGAAGCATAGAAGAGCAAAGCAACATAATCATGACTCTTCTTGTGGACCAAAGTTAGTGCCCTTCGCAATGAGACCTCATCACCCTTCATAAAAGACATATAAACACTATCAATACCCATGCAAAAGTGAGTCACGAGTCGCGTTTTGGTGGTAATTTGGACCTACACCTAGAAGACTAGATACAATTCGTCCAATCAATGGAGGACCGTCCTACCAAACAACCACACTTTACATAGTGGAGGCTTCGAAATGTTGGCCTCGCACAAAGAGGCCAGAGGCTCTAGCCATGGGCTAGCCAGTTGGTCAGTGCCCATATATCAAAGACAAAGTAGTTAATAATTTTAATTTGTAAAATTTACCCCCAAAAGAAGTCCACAAATCACATATTTGTAAACCTACCATAAATACTTGCCCAAGTTGGAAGTCATAGCACAATACAAAGCAATCTCCCCATATGTAGAAATATCTTAAAGAATCCAAAATGAACTCTTGCCTACAGATTTGATGTGCCAAATCTTTGAATTAATAAAGTGCATTAAATTCTTCACGTGTCCTCAAAAAGACAATGAGTTGATATGATGGTACATTCTCAGTTACCTAAATTGTCAAAGGAAAAAGCATCTTTATGCATCTACATGTTCTGTGTCAATAAACTATAGGCAAATGCCATAGAGTGCCCTTAGAGGGCTTGATAAGTAACATAAAAGCGTCTTGATATGATAAAAATGTGCTTTGGTATTTATAATTTCGCCTAAAAAAATGGGTAAGTGAATGTTTTCAACACGTGTCAACCCATTATGAATCTTTAAACACTGCCCTTAGGGCACTGGTTGGCAAGACCCTAGACAATAAAACATAGTTAGTTGTCAAACAGTTGGCAAATGCACTAACTAAAATTAATAGAACCCCAGTCACATAATCATGAAACCATACTTGAGACATACTAAATGTCTCATTTTTTTCCCTCTTAATGAAAATTAAAAAGGCAAACCAAATCATTTTCCCCAAAATAGAAAAGGAGCATCGAAGTCAATCAATTGTCCAATATATATATATATATATATATGTTCCTTTTATTATGTTTCAAAAAAAATAAATAAAATAAAATTTCATATACCTCATCCACAGTAGCAACAGCCTCCGAGATGGCAACGGAGTTCACTGGACAAACGGAAGGCTGTACAACATAGTTAGTTGTCAAACAGTAGGCAAATTCACTAAAATTAACAGAACCCCAGTCACATAATCATGAAATCATGCTAATTTTTACATTTTCCTTAATGAAAATTAAAAAGGGACAACCATATTATTTTCCACGAAATAGAAAAAACCAGCATCAAAGTCAATCAATTGCCTTAAATATACATACAAATATATATATATATATATATATATATATATATATATATATATATATATATATATATATATATATTTTCTCATTTTACTGTGTTTTGGAAAAAAAAATAAAATAAAATAAAAATTTGTATACCTGCTCCGTAATAGTAATAGCAACAGCCTCCGAGAGCGTAAACGAGTTCACTGGACAAACGGAAGGCAACGTGACACTGTCGGGTTCGGCGCACGTTAGCTTCCCGAGAACCAACAAAACAATCAACCCGGCCTCCCAAACCCTAACCGCCATTGGTGATGAGATTGAGGCAGGCAGTATTGTAGGCGATGCGGACGAGACACCGAGTGAATCGAAACCCGAGTGAGGAAAACCCCGAAAATCAACGGAAGGGTTTGTTGGACGGGGGTGTTGGGAGGAGAGAGAGAAGAGGGGGTAAAGAGCGACCCCAGCGCATTTTAGCGCGTCGAGGCTCAAATTACGATCACCATCGCGATGTTTAACGTCGCTAATGATGGTTTGATGATGGAATTGTCGATCCGCTTGACATCTGATTTTGTTGAATAAGAAGCAACTCCCAACCTGGATATATCACACGTATATTTATTAATTATTATTTACACAGGAGGGAGTTGAGGGAAAGGAGAAGAGGGTTGGGGGGTGCGCAGGCCAGCTTTCAATCGGATAGTCCCCACTCTCTGCTGATTACCATGATATTTCTCATCGGGAAGTGTTTGGATGGAAAAAAAAAAAAGGGTAAATTATACTTGGACCCCTGAATATTTGTGAAATTATACATGGATCTCCTTGACATTTTAAAATTATATTAACCTCCCTTATTTTGAAATGTTTGTAACCCAGACCCCCTTCCGTTAAATAATCCGTCAAATTTTAACAGAAATTTAAAGTCAACTGTGTCAACAAAATATTTTATATAAAAAGACAAATATGCCATTGAAAGGAAACCTTGATTCCTCCATTGTGTGAGCTTCTCACAACGGCAGCCCTCCTCGATTCAAGCTAGCAATGGCGATTCTAGTAGCCCCCGCCGACGACTGCGGTAGCTCCGTCGACGACTGCGGTAGCTCCGTCGACGAGTCTAAACCTTTCTTCAAATCCCCCACTGCCCTCTCCGGTCCCTCCCTTCTCTACCTCTACAACACCTCCTCTCCCTTAAAAATAGTAGCAGAACAAATTAGAACTCATCTCATAAACAGATCCAAAACCCCCACAAATACCTTCTATCATCTAATCGAAGCCGACCACGATTTTGTGACGATCCAGGACATGGCCTGGAAGTTTCCGGCGCTTCGGTCTTTAACGGAGGTGCTACCTCGCCGCCCAAAGGACCAAACTCTCTCCGTCGATTTGCCGTGGGTGTGCTCTTTGTCGTCAACGGGCATGGAGGTTAGGAGTGTGTAGTTAGTTTGCCGATTCAATCAACGAGCTCCGACGACAGCTTCTTAGCTGGTTTTCTCTCCTTTTCGGGTCTGAGACCTCCTCGGAGCACCATCCGGCCTTCCAGAGCGAATCTGAGAACCAGTTCACTTCCAAGAGCAGAGCATCATCTCACCTTTGAAGAAGCCAGATGCCAACACGTGTACGATCTCGATGACGTCTGATTCTTCTCATCCACCTGCTCTCAAGATCGACCCAATTTGCTCTATGCAGTCCTCCCCCAAATAAGTTGGATTCCGGTGAGCTTCAGGCCGTGAGACCGGCCGACAAGCCATGAGATATGTGTGCAGTAGAGGGGGGTTTGTTGGGTGTTACCATTCCTTTTCAAGGACAGAGAGAATCTCTGCTGGCATTACAAAATGGTACCAAAACATCAAGGTGTCCAAATGAGTATTGCTGGTGAGCTGGTAGTCAGTGCCGGACATGTTGACGCCGTTGGTGGTGCAAAAGACCAAGTGGGTGTGTGTGTGTGTATATATATATATATATATATATATATAGGGCCAGAATGGTTTATGTAACATTGCAGCAAAGGAAAGCGTATGCAATGTTGTAACATTGCAGAGGAGCTTGAGGAACCAAGGGATTGAGAGGAGGGCGTCAGCATCGCCGGAGGTGGGCTGCGGAGTGATCAGTGGTGAATGATGCCACCAAGGTTGATGCCGATGATGGGTGGGTTGTAGGCTTGCATAGCTAGGAGGTCATCAATGATGGCCTTTCGTATGCAAACCATTGCTAATTGCTTGGTTTGTCTTCTTCCTCGATTTCTAGGGTTGGGTTTTGTTCTCTGCATTTATAGTTTCTGGGGGAAGAGAGGCACAGAGCTCTCCATTGTATTATTTGTAATTAACTTAATTTAATTGAGGGCAAAATTATCTTTTTAGTAAATATTTAACGTAGTCAAGCTCCCAACTAACGGAAGGGTCTAAGTGTTACTAACATTTCAAAATAAGAGAGGTTAATGTAATTTTGAAATGTCGAGGGGATCCATGTGTAATTTCGTAAATGTTCAGGGGGTGTAAGTGTAATTTATCCCAAAAAAAAGAAAAGAAAAGAAAAAGAAAGTAGAAGAAAACTATAAAAGAAATTAATGACAAAATAATATTTGACTAAATTTGATTGAAAAAATTGATAACTCTTTTAAACTTTTAATCGTTATGAGTTTAGGAGAGAAAAAAATAATAATTAATAAAGAAAAAAGAAGTGACAATAGTTACTTTTTATTTGTGAATTAAGAATAAATGAAAAGAAAAGAAGGTGTGTATTGTTTTTTTACTATTGAATTCTATGAAAAATTAGAGGATTGTCAATTTATTTAAGAAAAAAAAAAAAAGAAGGTGTGTATTGTGTTTTTACTATTGAATTCTTTGAAAAGTTAGAAAGTTGTCAATTTATTTAACTCTAAGATGTTTTTGTAATTTTATTGTGTTATTTTTATTTTATAAATAAATATGTCATTTTAAAAGTATGCTTAGGAGTCAAAAATTCATAAGTTCTGAAAATTTTTAAAGTATAAGTTATAAAGTGTTCAAACAAACTATACTTAAGTTTTTAAGTAATTAATTTGAATAGTTTATAAGTTATGAGGTGTTCTCATGAGTTTGTTGAACACCTCATCTATAAGTATGCATTTTGTTCTAATTTTTTAAACACTTATTCTGGGGGGCTTTTAGAGGTTCATAAAATTTTGAACAATAATACTATCGTTAAATATTAAACTCTAAATTTGACATTTTTTAACAAAACAGTATTGCTCATATTCCCACTATCACATTGACCTATTTAAACTAATATTCTGAATGTTATACATTTTGAATAGTTTATAATTTAGATTTGACTTATTTAGACAACGATTTTGAATGTTATATATATTTTGAATGACTTATAATATAGATATGACTTATTTGGATTAATATTTTGAATGTTATTTTTGGAAGATTTTTTTTTCTTTTTTTGCGATTTGGATTTGAAGTGCTTCGAAATTTTATTAGAGAAATTTTTATGTTATTTTATATATACGTGTTCAAACACTAATAGTTATTACAATGCTTATTACTTAGCGAATAAATAATAGTATATGTGTCAATATATATATTAATAAATATCTCATAACTCATTTAAAAATAAACTCTTAATGATTGGTTCACTATTTTTAAACACGTGTTTCTAAACACCTCAAGACCCATACCAACTTATACCATCTAAATAACTCAAAACTCAGACTTTCCTTAAAATCCATACCAACTTATACTATATATAGATAACTCAAAACTTATACTTCAAACATAACTTAAAACCTATACTTTAAAACTCTCGAGCACCCAATGACATGCGCAAGAATTTGAGTCAGCGTAGACCAAATCACGTGTAAAATTTTAAATTCTTAATAAATACATAAAATACAATAAATACAAAATATTATACATTGATATCAAATACATTGTCACTTTTCTATTCTGTTACAATAATTTGATCTATTCAAAAGTTACTAAAATTTTTACCAAACACACAAAAGTTACTAAAAATTATCAAAAATTACTAAAAATTATCAAAAGTTACTAAAATTGCTAAAAGTTATCAAAAATTTTACCAAACACCCAAAAATTGTAAAAAAAATGTTAAAAATTTTTTGATAAAAAAATACCAAAAGTTACTAAAAGATAAGCCTCCAAATGCATCCAAAAATTTTTTATAAATATTTATAATTTTTTTATATCAAATAATTTAAAAAAAAATTTCCAGCGTAGGCCTTCGTCTACACTAGGCACCATGTGGCTCCGCCACTATAAGCACCTTCTAAAAGTTTCATTAATTTGTTTTTCTATTTTCTCCATTTCTGCTCATTTTTGTAATGATGAAGATTTTTAAAATTTTAACACTTATTTTTCTTCTCATTTCTTTCCATTTTTTTATTTTCTTTCCAACAAAAACTCACAAACAAATTATGAATTCTATTTTTTTTTCTTTTCTCTTATCTTCTTTCTATTTCACTCCATCCAAATCGGCCGTTAATGTCGATATCTAATTCCGTTTGGAACCATGGATTTGATAGAATTTGATTTCATTTTATGGGAATTTTCACAAGTTCTTATGTTTGGAATTAAAATAAAATTTTACGAGTTTGATTTGATTTTATTTCATAACTTAAATTTTGAAATTTCTAAATCATTTGAAATCTAATAAAAACTAACAGAATTTAATTAGAATTTATTATTTGCTCAAGCCATTTAAGTAAATGGACAAATTTATCCTTATTAATCATATTTTTATTTTCTTATTAATATGGTCAAATTTAATATTTTTCTTGAATCAAATCAAATCAATTCTTAAATTCAAAATGTGTTCTAAACACAAAATTTTATTTTCAAAATCAAATCAAATCAATTCTTTATTTTAAAATCAAATCAATTTTAGGATATGAATGTTTCCAAACAAAGTGTATGTCATGTTTGATTGTCAAAATTAGGCTATGTGCTTATTACTATTGCATTCCTTAATATTGACCTTTAGGCCCGTTTAGTTGTCAAAATTAGGAATTTTTGATAACTTTTTCTTTTGGGTAAATTACACCAACCTCATCTTAATATTTAGGTAACTATATTTACTATTCACGATATTTAAAAGTTACACTTGTCTTCCTTATTTTTAAATATTGTTAACATTGACCTGATTTTGATAAAATTAATCGTTAAAATTTAACAGAAAATTAAAATTTTAGGTGTTTTTTTATTTCATACCTTCTATTCTTGGAAATTTTTGTAAAGAAAATTAACAAAAATGTGAAAGATGGGTGGGTAAAATAGGAAAAAAACATAATATTTTGATTACTTTAATATTTTCTATTAAGTTTTGATGGTTAATTTTATTAAAATGGGTTAATATTAACAACTTTTCAAAATAAGAGAGGCAAGTATAACTTATAAATGCTATGAGTGATAAATATAATTACCCAAATGTTGAGAAAAAGTAGGTGTAATTTATCATTTTCTTTTTTTGGTGTTTAATAATACCATCAAAAGTTGCTAAATTTTTTTTTTCAATTTTTTACAAAACAATCAAAAGTCACTAAAGGTACTAAAAGTTGCTAAAATTTTCTCTGTTTCTTTTTATCAAACAATCAAAAGTTACTAAAAATTGTTAAAAATTTTAATTTTTTACCAAACGTATCAAAAGTCTTAATTATTAAAAATTGCTAAAAATTCTTAAAAGTTTCACTTTCTGAACCAAATCGGTCCCTAACTCTGCGTGCCAGGGGGCTACAGTGCAAAAATAAAAAGTTGAGATACACATCATTAAATAATTAGAATATTTACACCATTAAATAATTTTGACTATTAAATAATCATTAAATCATTTAAAAAAAATTAAATTAAATTAGAATCGTTAAATTATTTATAAAAAAATCAAAATTATATCTCAAAACCTTTTATTTTTACCCGACAAGCTCTACAATGAATTTATGCCCCCGGAATACCTTGATTTTGGCGCGAACCCCTTATTTCTTGTTGGTTCTTGGGTTGCGGCCTCCAATATCATAAATGTTAGGCGATGTTTGGCACTAGGAAATGAATTAGAATAGAATCCTCGCTCTCACGTCCATTCACTCTCTCATTTGTTGTACCCATGAGAAAGTAGAACTAACATTGATTTCAACATAATATCAAAATTATCAATTTTTTCCTATCAAAAGAAAAAAATATCATTTTCATATTTTTGTTTCCTTCTAGAAATTAAAAAATAAAAAATCTATTGTGACAGCTACCAAATACACCATGCATCTACTACCACCATTCATCATGCCACTACTATTACCATCACTCAACCAACAATATATCATTAATACTATTAACCTTCCATCACCTAAACTTGCCAACGTTCTGATTACCATTTCTAGCTCACACTATCATTATTTCTTTTTTAATTTCATTTTTACTAATTTTTTTTTATGAAAATATCTCTCAAACTATTTATCTTTATTTTTTATTTTATATTTAAAGTATCAAATACACCTATTATATCATTGAATTATCTGATTCTATTTTATTTGGTCCGAACATTAACTCCATCCATTAAAGTTAATGAAACAATTATCACGTACGGGTTATTTAACATTTTTTACCCTATCCCAAGGGGTATAATGATCGATGCATATCTAATTAATTTAATTTAATTATATTATTTATTAAAAGATTAATAAAATATATTACATATTCATTTAGATAGTTAAATTACATTAATTATATCGTTTATTAAAAATAATTTTAATTTGATAAAATATTTAAATAAAATAATTCATTTTAATATAATGTAACAAAAATGGACAAATTATTAAAGTTGAAAAAATGTTTATAACAAGAAAAAAAGGATTAAAAATACCTTTTTTTTTGCTTACGTTTTTCTATTTAAGTTTTAATTTTTCAAAAACAGTAAATATAAACGTTACCAAATTGAGCCTACATATATCTCTTAAAAAAAAATAATTTGTTTCCATTCTTTTTTTTTTCTTTCTTTCTTCTAAACCAAATAATTAAATTAAATTAATTAGTTAATTTAATTAGACAGGTATTGACTATTATGCTTCCAAGGTGAGGTGAAAAAGGTCACTTGACTCATACATAACAATTTTTCTGTTAACTTTAATAGATGAAGTTAGTATTCAGATTAAATAAAATAGAATTGGATAGTTCGAGAATATAATAAGTGCTTTTGATAGTTTGACAACGAAATAAAAAAAAAAGAATAATTAGAGAAATATTTTCATAAAAAACTCTTTTTACTAATGTTAAAATGAAAATGATTATTCAATTTTATTATTAGAAAACTTTATAATTAAACAAAAGAATGAGAACAGTCATTTTATTATAACATTATTTATTTTACAACAAAACAAATGAAAAAAATGACCATTATACTATATTCCCATATTTATTCTACTTCAACTTTCATTTATATTCTTATATATCAAACATAATTAGATTAAAAGAGTATTATTTGAACATTTAACTAAATACATGTAAATCCTAAGCCGATTTAATATTACAGTAACACTTCTTATTTTGCAAATTTCTGTTAACACTAACTTCAACGTCAAAATAGAGATATCATGAAAATATTTACATGTAAAAAGTTCAAAAATCATTTAAAAGCATATTTATTTTCTATTGATATTGGAATTTATAAATGTCAATGAGTTAGTATGAATCGGTTATTAAATAACCAACTTTCATGTTTTAAGGATGACAAATTTATGGTATTTTTATTTATTTTTAGTTGTTAATCTATTAATTTTTAATTATTTGTATTTTAATTTAAATTTTTGATTATTTGCTAAAATTATAATTGGGATAGAGAGTTTTAAATATGAATGAAATATAATAAGACAGAGAATAATAAAGAGACAAAAATTTAATTTTTTTAGAGTTTATAATAAGAACTATCGAATTTCATTTTAAAAGATCCAGTGTTTCACAATTTACATTAAAATTGGATTACAAACCAATGCATGGTACACTGGTGCTCCCCTCAATCTAAGGAGTAATGACTGATTTATTCAATTTTTCAAATTAATTAAGTCACGTTTAGAGTTTTAAAAAAATCAAAAAAATAAAAAATTAATATAAAAGTGAACTACAGTAAAATTTAATTTAAAAAAGTTGAATCCTATGTGCTTACTTTATTATTATTTTTTTAAATTGAATATTTAATTGTAATAGAGAGGAGAATGAAAATTTTTAGTGTAATGGAGAGGAAAATAATCTTCTAACGGGGTGAATTCAAATCCCACTAATGAATTAAGTTAATTCATGCGATGAATATAAAATTTAAAATTTATAGAGATTGACAAATTTTATAGAACTTCCAATGGGTTTTAAAGTGTAACAATCAACTCTGCCAAATCTTGGGTGCAAGGGGCTGCAGTGAATTGTGAAAAAATTCACTGCGAGGATTGTAATGGAAAAATAAACGGTTAAAATTTCTTTACACTTTAATGACACGTGACCTTTGACATTCTGTATTAATTGTGCTCCAATTAAATTTTTTACACTTTTATTTTCATTTTGAAAATAAATTTCATTAAAATAAATTGAAACCATTGGATTGAGTGTAAAGAAATCACAGTCGTTTATAGTAGATTTTTTCACTGCAGCCCCATTGAACCCCCAGATATTGGATTCCAATGGATTGTAGTGGGAAAATCAATTATAAAGGATGGGTCAATCAACGATTAAGATGTGATTGCATCAAATCTAAGAGTCTTAATTTAATATAATAAAATTAAATTTAAAATAAAAATAAAAGTTAAACAAAATCTTATTGGAACATAATTAATAAAGAATATGAAAAGACAAATCATATTAAAATACAATCACTTCGTGATCGTTGATCGACCCACTATAACCTTTGCAGTAGATTTTTCCATTGTAGCCCCTGGAAGCCCCCAAATCTTAGTAGCAATATTTAGAACCATGGATGAAAGGCTTATAAGCCTGTTTAGTTGGGTCAAAAATTACCGAAAGTTATAAAAAGTTATAAATATTTACCTACTTTTATCAACTTTTGTCATTTTTTTTATTTTCAAAATTTAAAGTTTACAAAATTTTACAAAAAATTACAAAAAGCTATCCACTTTTTTTTATTTTTTTAAATATTTGTCAACTTTTTGTATTACTTTTTGACCAAAACCGTTGGAACAACATGCTTTAAATTGTTTCAATAGATTATTTTAGTTACTTTTGGTTGATCTTCCAATACTAGAAAATAACGGGCATTTTTCACTTTTTCTAACTTTTTGATCATTTTTATTGTCTAAATGGCCCCACTCATGAATGATGATTGACTAAAATTCATGAAGTTGTATAACTTTGTTTGGTTACCAAATAATAATAATATTTTTAATTTTTTGTTTTTATGATTTTTTATCAAAATTTAATTTTATTTTAGTACCAAAATTTAATTTCTCTTTTAAAAATTAAACAATTTTAGACTAATCATATTCGAAAAAAAATTAAAAATTTCAACCTTCTAAGTAAAAATTATTAGTTTTGATAAAAATAACCAAAAAAATTTAAATGGATGTAAGGTTTTTATTTTTTTTTATAAATACAATTAATACAGTTAGAAGTTATAACTTCTAAGAAGAATTAAATTTTGATAAAAAAA
Source organism: Vitellaria paradoxa (assembly GCA_019916065.1). NCBI lineage: Eukaryota > Viridiplantae > Streptophyta > Magnoliopsida > Ericales > Sapotaceae > Vitellaria > Vitellaria paradoxa. The sequence goes on from CM034239.1 coordinate 10,238,203, forward strand.
AATTTTTTTTTAATTAAAACCAAAAACAGCCTGAGGGCCCTGAAGGAAGTCCCACGTCAGGATGCATGTAGATTTGGGAGGGTTGGCAATTCTTATTAATATAAATAGGGTTTTGGGGTTACAGTGAAAAAATTAGTTGCAGTAGAAAAATAAATGGTTGAGATTTGTTTCTACTTTAATAATATGTGATTTTTGACATTTTGTATTAATTGTGGTTCAATCAAATTTTTTAAATTTTATTTTTATTTTAAAAATAAATTTAATTAAAATAAATTAAAACTATTAAATTAAATACAAACAAATCTCAATCGTTCATTTTTCACGCTTCTGCAGTAAATTTTTTCATTACAACCCCTAAAACAATCCATAAAAAAAAATGACACCTAACAATCTATAAATATGACACCTAATGATAAATATTCATTACCTATAACAATAATAATATAAATAAATGCCAGCTAATAATCAAAACCAACTTTTGTGGAAACTTTTTCGTTCAAAATATAGTCCAAATGTGCATTTAGAGCGTAAAATTTAACCAAAATTTTTAATTTTTAAAAATTTTTTAATTTTCTATAAATCAATAATTTATTACTTCAATTTTTACTCACTTTTTTCACAACTTCCTCCAACTTTTTCATAAAAGACACACCAAACAACTAACAATTCAAAATTTATTAATTTTTTATTTTTTTTCTGAAGTTTTAACGCTCAAAGCAAGCATTAATACAATCATCCCAAAGCTAACAAGTGTATCTTATTTAATTTTCTTTGTTCAATTTTTTTTTTAATTTTCAATTATAAAAAATTACAAATAATAAAACAATTCACGTCCGATTTTTTTCTTCAATCGAACCTCAATATTCTGATTTTTTTAAATAAATTCAATTAACACACCTAAAATCTATAAAAGAAAAAATTAAATAAAAATAAAAACTAGCTTATGCCCAAGCCAAGCTAAGCGTCTCGCCTCGCCTCCAGACTCAGGAGGAATAGAAAGCAAAAGCATATATATATATATATATTTTGGATCTGGATCTGCAAATTCAAATGATATTTCTATTCTATTCAAAGGACAAACATCAGGCCACAAACTTATGAGAAACGGTTTCCATTGCACTTACCAATCGAGTTAAAAAAAAATCAGCATCAGATTTTCAAAATTTTTATTGTCTTAATTTCTGGTTTTAAGAGAGTTACAATTCTTAGAACACTCGAATTTTTAGAATGTTCCGGAGGAAGGGAGGCAAGAGGAGAGAGAAGATCTCAACTCCGGCAATTCCCTAAGCCTTCGGATGAGTTCATTGTATGCCTTCAGAACAAAGCCGTCAAGAAATCGATATCAGATCTCAGCCCTTGCAGCCCAAAGAAGAGGCAATCACGCATACAACATTGATAACATAATAAAACACATGCACGTAGTCATTGTCCGAGCATATTTGCGTGAGCCACGTAGTCATCCGCCGAACACGCTGCATCGTGACACGTGACTTTCCGCCGAACAGCTAATTGATGGCACGAGAGTTCCACGTGAGTACTATACGCGAACACGTATCTTTGGGTTAATATTCCAGAGAATACTTTGAACCTTAGCACCTATAGCACCTATAAATAGTGTGTTGCTACGTGGCTATAACCGAAGACCTCAATAGCTAGTTTGTTCGGCCCATCGATTGGCGGCTAGTAAATGTTGAGCCCAGGGCCCACAGCCTTAAAGAAGACTTATAACCATAAATGCACCATAGTTGTGACTGAACTGGATTTTTATCTCTGAGGAAGTAACTGAGTCAGTCCATTTCATTACGGGTAGTTGACGGATGTGACAAGAAGACAGTCTGATCCTGAAATTCTGGTTGTATTGTCGTGTTAAACCACCAGAAGCATTAAATGAAAGGTATGGTGTATTAAATGAAAGGTTTAAGGTATTAAATGGACGGGAATGGCATTTAAAGCAAGGAAGGAAAAAAGAACACGGAAGCGTGGATAATGTCAAATCGCAGGTATACTTTATTTATTATTTACGTTACTATAAATAGATCATTCCAGGGAACAATGAAGGTAAGCTGACTATTGCCAACTTAAGCTTTTACTCATTTCTTTTCTGAAAAACTTTTTTCTTTGAGTGACTTGCTGACTTAAGCATCGGAGGGTTTCCTGACCAGAGACCTCCACTTCCGACCGTAACCTTTCTTTTGTCTGTGTTTGGCAGGTCGTCGATTACATTTCCAGTTGGCGTGGTCAGCAGTTCCGACGGTAATTTTTACTGCCGAACAATATATATATATATATATATCAATGACTGGACTGCGACACCTAATTGATATCACAAAACAGAGCATCAACATGATTTAGCTAGGCGAATGAGCGATATGCAAGCCTCTCGGCAGCACTTCTGTGCGAGAGAGTACTTCCTCTATTTGTGATTTTCCCAAATCTGAGGAAGTCTCCACCTTCTTGGGGGGAAGGGGGTAGCCACTTGCACAGAGCGCATTTATGCATAAGGCGAGCCGTAAACCCTAGGCTGTCGAGATATTTAGGATGTGTTTGGAGTGATAAAAAATAAGATAAATTAAGAGTTCGTAATACGTGCAGCGAAAGAAAAAAATTAATGTGATATAAAGTTAACAGAAGTTTATAAAATTTTTTGTTGTTTGTTTGTAAATCAAACGGAGTCTTATTATACTAGGGTTTGTGCGAGTTTTACCCCGTAATTACGATCTATACACTATTGTAATCACCCACCTAAGTTAGCGTTTGGATCTGAGGTAAAAATGGGTTGTAAAAGATTACTCTTTGCCTCCTTTGGTGTCACGACTAGTGGTGTTAATTTTGGCCCCCGGAACAACTTAATTTTGGCGTGAACCTTTCTTTCTAATTGGTTCTTGGGTTGCGGCCTGCAATATCATAAAGCTTAGGCGATGTCTGGTACTAGGAAATGAATTAGAATAGAATCTTCGCTCTCTCATCAATTCGCTCTCTCATTTGTTGTACCTATGAGAAAGTGGAGTTAAACATTGATTTCAGCATAATATCAAAATTATCATTTTTTCTATCCCAAAAAAAAATATCGTTCTCATATTTTTATTTCCTTTTAGAAATTAAAAAATAAAAAATATATTGTTACCACTACCAAACACACCACGCATCTACCACCAGCACTCATCATGCCATTATTATTGTCACCACCAACCCAGCAACATATCGCCAATACCATCAACCTTCAGTCACCTAAACTTGCCAACATGTCAACTACCACTTCCAACTCACCCTATCATCATTTTTTTTTAATTTCATTTTTACTAAATTTTTTTATGAATATATATTTTAAACAATTCATCTTATTTTTTTTTATTTCATACTTAGACTACGTTTAGTGCACCAAAAAGTAAAAAAAAATTAGATAAAATGTGGTTTGAAAAAATTTTTTGTGTTTGATGCACACCGCTCAAATCACGTTTTTTAGAGATGAATAGTAAAATTTCATTCCAATGAATTGGATTTCTGTTTGAACGGATTCAAAATTTTAGGTAGTCATGACTTCTTTACACTACAGAAATCGTTTGGGCGAAAGTTGACTGCGCGATTCCATTGGAACGGTTTCTATAATCCATTAGAACAGTTTTAAAAACACTATAACAAATAATCAAAGTGGGTGTCATTTGGTAACTTGGAAGTCCATGGTAAGAATGGCAAAAAATTTTTTGCTATTTGATTAACCGAATTCTAGTTATTGACTTTTTTTTTAAAGATATTGAACGTTTTTTGAATTTTAAGAAAGCGGGAATGTGTAAAATTTTATAGAGATTTTCAGAGGTTTTCAGAGATTTCATCAACTTTTTGTGCACCAAACGCAGCCTTAAACTATCAAATATATCTATTACACCCTTAAACTATCTAATTCTGTTTTATTTGGTCTGAACACTAACTCTATCCATCAAAGTTAATGGAAAAACTATCATGTAGGGATCACCTAAGATTTTTCACCCTATCGAGGGGCATAATGATCGATGCATATCTAATTAATTTAATTTAATTATTTATTAAAAATAATTTAATGAAATATATTTCATATTAATTTAATTAATTAGATTAACTAATTTTATTTTATTTTATTTTATTTTATTAAAATATTAATAAAATATATTACATATTAATTTAGTTAATTAAACTACATTAATTATATTATTTATTAAAAATAATTTTAATTTCATAAAATATTTAAATAAAATAATTCATTTTAATATAATATAACAAAAATGGACAAATTGTTAAAGTTAAAAAAAAGTGTTTATAACAAGAAAAAAAAAGATGAAAAACACTTTTTTTATTTACATTTTTCTATTTAAGTTTTAATTTCTAAAAAATAGTAAATATAAACGTTATCAAATGGAGCCTACATATATCTCTTAAAAAAATATAATTTGTTTCCACTCTTTTTTCTTTCTTTCTTTCTTATAAACCAAATAATTAAATTAAATTAATTAGTTAATTTAATTAGACATGAATTCACCATTATACCCCTAAGGTAGGGTGAAAAAGGTCACATGATTTATACATAACAAATTTTCTGTTAACTTTAATAGATGGAGTTAGTATTCAGACCAAATAAAATGGATATATAATTCGATATTGTAATAGTGCGTTTGATAGTTTGAGAACGAAATAGAAAAAAAAAAGAGAGTTTGAGAAATATTTTCATAAAAAACTCTTTTTATTAATGTTAAAATGAAAATGATTATTCAATTTTATTATTAGAAAACTTGACAATCAAACAAAGAATGAGAACAGTCATTTTATTATAACATTATTTATTTTACAACAAAATAAATGAAAGAAAATGATCATTGTAAATATGTAAAAAGTTCAAAAATCATTTAAAAGCATATTTATTTTCTATTGATATTGGAATTTATAAATGTTAATGAGTTAGTATGAATCGGTTATTAAATAACCAACTTTCATGTTTTAAGGATGACAAATTTATTATATTTTTATTTATTTTTAGCTGTTAATCTATTAATTTTTAATTATTTTTATTTTAATTTAAAATTTTGATTATTTGTTAAAATTATAATTGAGATAAAAAGTTTTAAATGTGAACAAAATATAATAAGATAGAGAATAATAGAGAGACCAAAATTTAATTTTTTTGGGGTTTATAATAAGAACTGTCGAATTTCATTTTAAAAGATCCAACTTTCCACAATTCACAATTACAAACCAATGTACAGTACACCGGTTCTCCCCTCAATCTAATGGGTGATGACTGGTCCGTTGAATTTTTCAAATTAATTTAGTTGTGTTTGGAGCTTTAAAAAAAATTAAAAAAATTAAAAGTTAATATAAAAGTAAAAATTTAATTTAAAAAAGTTGAATCTTATGCGCTTACTTTATTATTATTTTTTTAAACTGAATATTTAGTTGTAATAGAGATGAAAATGAATATTTTAGGTGTAATGGAGAGGATAATAATCTCCTAACGGGGTGAATTCAAATCCCACTAATAAATTAAGTCAATTCATGCAATGAATATAGAGTTTAAAATTTATGGAGATTGATAAATTTTATAAAACTTCAAATGGGTTTTAAAGTGTAACAGTCCACCCTGCCAAATCTTAGCAGCAATATTTAAAACCATGGATAAAAGGCTTATGGGTCCCGTTTGGTTGGGTCAAAAATTATCGAAAGTTGTAAAAAATTATAAATATTTATCTATTTTTACCAATTTTTGTTATTTTCGTTTTTCGTTTATTTTTAAAATTTAAATTTTATGAACTTTTATAAAAAGTTACAAAAAATTACAAAAAATTATCCACTTTTTTTAAACATTTGTCAACCTTTCATACTACTTTTTGATCAAAACCGTTAGAACGATTGCTTTACGCTGTTTTAACTGATTATTTTGATTATTTTTTATTGATCTTCTAATATAAAAAATAACTAATATTTTCTACTTTTTCTAACTTTCAATTATTTTTAATCGTTCAAACAGCCCCATGACTCAACTTCGTTTGGTTACAAAACAATAATAATAATAATAATAATTTTTTTAATTTTTAATTTTTATGATTTTTTAATCAAAATTTAATTTTATTTTAGCACGAAATTTGAATTTCTCTTTTAAAATTTAAAAGATTTTAGACTGTAATCATATTCAGGAAAAAAATTTAAAAATTTCCACCTTCTAAGTAAAAATTATTCATTTGATAAAAAATAACCAAAAAAAAAAAAAAAACTGAATGGATGTAAAATTTTTAATTTTTTTTATAAATACAATTAACACATTTAAAAGTTATAACGTCTAAAAGAATTAAATTTATATAAAATGATTTTTTTTTTTTTAACCAAAGACAGCCTGAGAGCCCTGAAGGAAGTCCCACGTCAGGATGCATGTGGATTTTGGAGGGTTGGCAATTCTTATTAATATAACTTATTGTAAGTATGACGCCTAATGATAAATATCCATTACCTAAAACAATAATAATATAAATAAATGCCAGCTAATAATCAAAACCAACTTTTGTGAACAATTTTTCGTTCAAAACGCAGTCTAAATGTGCATTTAGAGTGTGAAATTTAATCAAAAATTTCTAATTTATTAATTTTCTATAAATCAAAAATTTATTATTCAAATTTTACTCACTTTTTTCCATATATTTTACCAACTTTTTCATAAAAAACACATCAAACAACTAACAATCTAAAATTTATTAATTTTTTTCTAAAGTTTAACACTCAAAGCAAACATTAATTCATCCCAAACTAAAAGTTTAGCTCATTTAGTCCCGTCCAATAACGTTTTTATTTTTTATTTTTCTATTTTTAGTGTTCATCAATGTTTTTGTTTTCATATTTTTAAAAACTGAAAACAAAAATACATTTGACAAAAATATTTTGGTTTTTCTGTTGCCAAAAAAAAATTATTGTCAAAATCAGACCAAAAACAGCAACACCCTAGGAGGTGTTTTTTTTTTTTTTTTTTTTTTTTTCATGAAAAGAGATATAAACAAAAGTTGAGCAACCAGTAAACCCAAAAACAAGCTCTCCAAATCAAAACTCTCCCTTTACTAAATACAGTCTTCTTCTCCTCCTCCTCTCCCTCGCTCTCTCCCCCATACCACTTTCCTCTTCTTCTTCCTCTTCCTCGTCTCCCTCCCCTCCTCTCTCTCTCTCTTTCTCCCCCCGAACCCAACGATTCGTTCATTGTTGTAAAATGGGCCTCCTCCTCTACCCTATCTTTTTCTTCTTCTCTTGTGCGATGATGATCTGGTCTTCGCATCTCCAACTATTCAATCTGGGTCTATCCTTTCTTTTTTTGTGGACTCTTTTTTTTTTTTTCCTTATTACTCGATTTGGTCTCATTGGAACTCTCTTTGTCCAACCGTAGTGAAAATTTTTATTTACCTTAATTTTTGCCCCAAAATGGTGCAAATCTATGTCAACCCTAACACTTGTTTTTTTATCTTTTTATTTTATTTCTCAACAATGTGATTGTTGAAGTTGGCTAGTTCTTATATTAGCAGCATATACTTTACTCTTTGTTTGCTGCAAGTGGCATATACCTTACTCTTTGTTTGCTGCAAGTGGGTTACCGCCACTTGCAGGTGCTTTGGATTCTTAAAAATTGTTCCCCAATTTGTTATGCTTGGTTTTATGTATAGTTGTTTGTAAAAATTGTGGTGATAGTTCATCTAAGGCTTTACTTCGGTATGAAAAGCAATTTTTTTTTTCTTTTTGTAATTTATTTACTTCTTTTTCTACTAAAATTTGATTTTTCACACATTCTTAAGAAAAAAATAATTAAAACATTCACCTCTGTCTTTAAAAAAAAAAAAGAAACTATTTGAATTTTAATTTAGTATCTCACTTGTACCATTAATGAACACTGATGTTCTTTGGTTTGTGTATCAAATAAAAAGAAATATCAAATAATTAGTTTGATAAGATTTGGAAACATTTTAAAATTTTATGAAATTAATTTATAATTACTAAGATAAAAATATAATTTTTATAAATAACTAGAGATAAAAATAAAAAAAATAATATAGGTCTAAGTATAATTTTTATATAAATAAGAACCAAAATAATAAAGTACAAATGTAATTTTTTTAAATAAAATGCATCAAAAAAAACGTTTTAAACGTCTTTTTGGTTATTCTACAAATGAAAAAATTTATAAAATGTATAAAATGTAAAATATGTTTACTAATAGGGATGTCAAATATACCCGTACCCGGTGGGTATCCGTTTCACCCGCCCCGTTCGGAGAGGGTATGGAGATGTTAATAGCGGGGACGGGGACGGGTATGGAGATTTGAAATGTTACCCGCATGGGTATGGGACGGGGACGGGTAAGATAGTCCCCACCCCGCCCCGTACCCGTTTAAATATTTTTTTGTTAATTTTGTTGGCGTGGTGACTCCTTTAAAAGTCCCACATCGGTTTCTCACAAAGAAGTGAAGGTCTTGTGAGATTATAAATAAAGACTACTTCATATTTGGTTAAGTGCATCAGTCAAAGTCAAATATTATATATATTTTTTTAATTTTTATTTAATATATATATGTAATATATTTTTTTATTTAATATATATAATATTTATAATAATTTTAAATATTTATTTTATACATATAATATATAATTTGTAATAATTAATATACTTGGCGGGTAAACGGGAATGGAGATGGGGAATTCATTATTTTGTGGGGACGGGTATGAGAAAATTTTTTTTCCCCGAAACGGGAATGGGGACGGAGACGGGTAAAGGTATTGCTAAACGGGGACGGAGAAGGTCATACCCGCCCCATACCTGCCCCGTTGACATCCCTATTTACTAAACAGACTTTCTATTTTCTGTTTTACAAATTTATGTAAACAAAATTATATTACCAAACATAATTTTTAATTTCATTTCAACAAAAAAAAATAGTAACAAAAAACACAACAAAAAACAACAACAAACAAATTAACAACAAAAAAATAATAACATTGTCAAACGGATCTTTAATTTTCTTTGTTCAGAAAAAATTATTTAATTTTCAATTATAAAAAGTTACAAAAAATAAAACAATTCACATCCGATTTTTTTCTTAAGTACCTCAATATTCTATTTTTTTAAATAAATTCAATTAACACACCTAAAATCTATTAAAACAACAAAAAATTAAATAAAAATAAAAACTAGCTTACGCCCAAGCCAAGCCAAGCCTCGCCTCTAGACTCAGGAGGAATAGAAAGCAAAACCCTATTTTTTTTTTTTTTTTTTGGATCTGGATCTGCAAATTCAGATGATGTTTCTATTCTATTCAAAGGACAAACATCAGGCCACAAACTTATGAGAAACGGTTTCCATTGCACTTACCAATCGAGTTAAAAAAAAAGAAAAATCAACATCAGATTTTCAAAATTTTTATTGTCTTTCTGGTTTTAAAAGAGTTACAATTCTTAGAACACTTGAATTTTTAGAATGTTCCAGAGGAAGGGAGGCAAGAGGTGAAAGAAGATCTCAACTCCGGCAATTCCCAAAGCCTTTGGATGAGTTCATTGTAGCCTCCAGAAAAAAACTGTCAAGAAATCGATATCAGATCTCAGCCCTTGCAGCCGAAAGAAGAGGCAATCACGCATACAACATAGATAACATAACAAAACACATACATGCATATATATATATATATATATATCAATGACTGGACTGCGGCACCAAACTGATATCGCAAAACAGAGAATCAACATGATTTAGCCATGTGAAGGAGCGATATGCAAGCCTCTCGGCGGCACCTCTGTGCGAGAGAGTGCTTCCTCTACTTGTGATTTTCCCAAATCTGAGGAAGTCTCCGGCCTTCCTGGGGAAGGAGGGGGAGGCACTTGCACAGATCGCATTTATGCATAAGGCGAGCTCTAAACCCTCGGCTGTCGAAATATTTATAGTACTAGGGTTTGTGCGAGTTCTACAACGTCTACAGACTATTAGAATCACCCATCTTAAGTTAGCGTATGGATTTGAGGTAAAAATGGGAGTAAAAGATTACACTTTGCCTCCTTGGGTATCACGATTTACGCTAAAGCATGTTTGTTTTTAGGCGGAGGAGGATAAATCTTATTAGGATAATCTTTTATTTCTATTATATTAGTTTAAAAGAGAAAATAATAATTATATTAGAAGTAATGACTTACGGAGATAAATTGTTACTGGTGGAATAAGTCAAAGAGAGTATTAAGGGAAGGATTTTTTTTATTATTTTATAAAATATTTCTTCATATTCTTGCAAAATTTTAGACAACGTTCTTCTATAAATAATTATAATAAAAACTATAAAATAATAATTTATTTTATCAAATTAAAATTAATTAATTATTAAATTATTTTATCAAAATAATATTTAATATATATTTTATTTTATTACATTAATTAATATTGTTAAAATACTAATTTATGATTAAAATTATTTATTTTCTCAAATTAAAATTATTTTTAATAAATAATAATTACTCATTAAAATGATTTATTTTATTAAAATATTTTATTAAAATTATTTCTTATAAATAATAATTTACTAGATTATGTGTTGAGTTAATATAATTTATTTAAATAAACTAAAATTAGTTATTTTATTAATTTTTAACAAATAATAATTCATTATTAAAACTAAATACTATTGAAATATTAATCTATTATAAAATTATTTTTTATAATTAATATTTTTATTTAATATTATATATTTCAATAACATATATTTTATTAAAATTAGTTATTATCAAAATAACAATTATTATGATGATTTGTTTTATTATAATATTTTACTAAATTAAATATTAACTTTTAACCCTTGGTCAATATACCTTCGTTCCAAATATAATTAATTTTTATCCCTTCAAAATTTTTAACATTCTAAATATAATATAATTATTAGTAGATAATATTTACTCTTCCAATCCAAATATAAATATCATGAACTTATTATCCTTATTAATTATTACTGGAGTAACAATTATTCATATCATAATTTACCCCAAAAATTTTAACATCTTACCAAACGTTACCTAAATGGATTGAAGGGGCTTCAATGCACCATACACCAGTTTGTTGTTTAGTACAAAATATGGGCCGTTATATCTTCTTAAGTGAAATCTAATTATAACTTGAGATAAATAAAGATAAAAACTAAAGATAAATAAAAATACAATAAATTTTTAATTATTTTTATTTTTTAAAAATATTTAAGTTTATATTAAAGATAAATAAAAATATAGTGAATTTTTAATTATTTTTATTTTAAAAATATTTAATTTTATACTAGTTTAAAAAATTTTGATTATTTATTTATCTTTAGATATAATCATTATTTATTTTTAGTTGTTATCTTTATTTATATTTAGTTGTTAATCTTAATCTAAAAAAATTGGTTCTCTCAATCATAATTTTAACAAATAATCAAATTTTTTAAAAAATATAAATTTAGATATTTGTAAAAGAATAAAAATAATTAAAAATTCACTATATCTTTAAACCTTTATTTATTTTTAATTATTATATCTTTATTTATCCTGGGTTTGCCATTGATTTGGACTGAATAACAAACCGGTGCATAATGCACCTGAGCCCCCTCGCTCCTCCGTTTAAAGAGCTTCTAAAGTCTGATTGAGCTGAAACTTTGCATCCACAAGTAAGACATGCCCGCATTAAATTGCACAAAATATATTAACTAGCGTTTTTGGCCACAATTGCAAGGACTAGCGTTAGCAACACAATTTCAATTCGAACAACAGTGAAAGAAAGTGCTAGATATTCTTTTCCTTGTATGTTTCACCCTATGACAACCTAACTATAATCTACCATTCCTGATCAATGATTCTTTGTACCAACAGGCAGCAAGCACATTATTTTTCTTTTTCTTTTTTCAAAAAAAGGGTAGGACAGTCCAGTCCAGTCCCAGCCAAAAGTACTGAAACCATTGGATTGTCAACAGAAATGTAAAGAATAGCTGCGCGCGCGCATACAGTTCTGGCCAATGCAAGGCAAAAAGTTTAGCAATGACATCCCCAAAATATGAACTGAGAAATCCATTAGTAGCTGCTGGATCCTCTGGTTTCCAAAGGGGTAAGGACACGAGTCCTGCAGAAAATGAGAAGGAAATATGTCAATCTGTCCCAATTCAAATTGAAACTTGAGGGAAGCATTTAGAGCCAAAACAGTATTTTTTTTTTGTTTTTTTTTTGGGTAGCCATCGTACAACATCCTTGAACTCTAACCATCCATACAAGAAGATATGGGCAGCCACAGCTAACCCGGTTTTGAAAAAAAAGATGGACAAATAGTTCCTCCTCCAAATTTTGACCATTTTTTTTTTGGCAAGTAAATTTTGACCATATTGAATACACATAAACACAAAATATTACCCAAAATAATAATAATAATAAACAATTCTTTAACTCACAGTTAAACCCATAGCTGCTCAATCTTGTTCTCTTGTGCGATGATGATCTGGTATTTGCATCTCCAACTACTCGATTTAGTATTTGCATCTCCAACTATCCGATCTGGATCTACCCTTTCTCTTTTTGTGAATTCTTTTTCTTTTCTTGTTATTAAATTTGGTCTCACTCGAGTTCTCTTTGTCACTCGAGTTCTCTTTGTCAAACTACAGTAAAAATTTTAATTTGTCTTAATTTTTACTCCAAATATGTGCAGATGTATATTAACCTTAACACTCGTTTTTTTATTTTATTTTTTATTTTTTTAATTTGCTCAACAATGTGATTTTTGAAGTTGGCTAGTTCTTATTGGCAGAATATACTTTACTCTTTGTTTACTGCAAGTGGGTTGCTGCCACTTGCAGGTGCTTCGGATTCTAATAATTGTCCCCCGATTTGTTATGCTTGGTTTTATGTATACGTGTATGTAAAAATTGTGGTGATAGTTCCCCTAAGGCTTCGCTTCGGTATGAAAAGAAAATTTTGTTTATTTTTTTTAATTTATTTACGTCTTTTTCTACTAAAATTTGATTTTTCCACACATTCTTGAGAAAAAAAAATGATTAAAACATTTCTACTAAAATTTAATTTTTTCACACATTCTTAAGGAGAAGATAATTAAAACATTCATCTCCGTCTTAAAAAAAAAAAAAAAGAAGTTATTTAAATTTTGATTTAGTATCTCGTTTGTACTTTTGATGAACACCGATATTCTTTGATTTGTGTATCAAATAAAAGGACGCATCAAATAAATAGTTTGATAAGATTTGAAAACATTTTAAAATTTTAAAAAATTAATTTATAATTACTAAGATGAAAATATAATTTTTATAAATGAGTAGAGATAAAAATAAAAAAAATATATAGGTCTAAGTATAATTTTATATAAATAAGAATTAAAATAATGAGGTATAAATATAATTTTTTTAAATAAATTGCATAAAAAACATTTTTTTAATTGTTCTATAAATGAAAAAATTTTAAAATGTATGAAATATAAATTGTGTTCACTAAACAAACTTTTTATTTTTTGTTTACAAATTTATGTAAACAAAATTACATAAACAAATACAGCTTTTGTTTTCATTTTAAAAAAAAAATAACAATAGAAAACACAAAACAAAAAACGACAACAGAAAAATAATAACAAAAAAATAATATTGCTGCAAAACATACCCTTAAATTTTTTGTTCAAAAAAAATTATTTAATTTTCAATTATAAAAAGTTACAAAAAAATTAAAACAATTCACATCCGATTTATTTCTTAAATCTTACCTCAATATTCTGATTTTTTTTAAATAAATTCAATTAACACACCTAAAATCTATAAAACAACAAAAAATTAAACAAAAATAAAAACTAGCTTGTGCCCAAGCTAAGCCAAGCCTCGGCTCCAGACTCAGGAGGAATAGAAAGCAAAACCATATATATATATATATTTTTTTGGATCTGGATCTGCAAATTCAAATGATGTTTCTATTCTATTCAAAGGACAAACATCAGGCCACAAACTTATGAGAAACGGTTTCCATTGCACTTACCAATCGAGTTAAAAAAAAAAAATTCAACATCAGATCTTCAAAATTTTTATTATCTTTCTGGTTTTAAGAGAGTTACAATTCTCAGAACACTTGAATTTTTAGAATGTTCCAGAGGAAGGGAGGCAAGAGGAGAGAGAAGATCTCAACTCCGGCAATTCCCGAAGCCTTTGGATGAGTTCATTGTATGCCTCCAGAACAAAGCTGTCAAGAAATCGATATCAGATCTCAGCCCTTGCAGCCGAAAGAAGAGGCAATCACGCATACAACATAGATAACATAACAAAACACATGCATGCATATATATATATATATATATATATCAAGGACTGGACTGTGGCACCTAATTGATATCGCAAAACAGAGCATCAACATGATTGAGCCATGTGAAGGGGCGATATGCAAGCCTCGAGGCGGCACTTTCTGTGCGAAAGAGTACTTCCTCAATTTGTGATTTGGGAGAGGAAGTCTCCGCCTTGTTGGGGGAAGGGGGGGAGACACTTGCACAGGGCGCATTAATGCATAAGGCGAGCCGTAAACCCTTGGCTGTCGAAATATTTATAGTACTAGGGTTTGTGTGAGCTCTACACCGGAATTGCTATCTATAGACTATTAGAATCACCCATCTAAGGTACCTTTTGGATTTTGGATTTGAGGTAAAAATTGGTTGTAAAAGATTAAAATTAGTTATTATTAAAATAGTAATTATTATAATGATTTTATTTTATTATAATATTTTATTAAATTAAATATTAACTTTTAACTCTTAGCCAATATAATTTTAAACTTTTAACATTTCAAAATTTTTAATATTCTAAATATAATATAATTATTACGTGATAATATTTATTTTTTTAATTCAAATATAAATGTCATGAATTTATTATTTTTATTAATTATTACTGCAGTAACAGTGCAGTAACAATTATCTCTGTTACTTTTGCCCCAAAAATTTTTACCGCTTACCAAGCGGTACTTAAAAGGATTAAAGGTGTTTCAATGCACCCTCCACCAGTTGCTGTCCAGTACAAAATATGGGGCGTTTTCGTTTTCCTTAAGTGAAATTTGATTGCTCTTACAATAAATTTCTAGTTATTTTTATTTTTTAAAAATATTTAAATTTATATTAAAAATAAGTAAAGATATAGTGAATTTTAATTATTTTTATTTTAAAAATATTTAAATTTATATTAATTTAAAAAACTTTGATTATTTATTTATATTTAGTTATAATCATTGCTTATTTTTAGTTGCTATCTTTTTTTTATATTTAGTTGTTAATCTTAATATAAAAAAAAATTGGTTCTCTCAATCATAATTTTAACAAATAATCAAAATTTTAAAAAAATGTAAATTTAAATATTTTGAAAAGTAAAAATAATTAAAAATTCACTATTTCTTTAAATCTTTATTTATTTTTAATCATTATATCTTTATTTATCTTGGGTTTGCCGTTAGATTTGGACTGAATAACAAACCGGTGCATAATGCACCGGAGTCCCCTCCTCCTCCTTAAAGAGCTTCTAAAATCTAATTGAGCTGAAACTTTTTTTTTTTAATTTGTGCCACACATACCGGCCCCTCAACATGTATAGCGGTAAATCGCGAACTCACGTAGAGGCGGAGAGTCGGACCCACACCCAAGAACTGGATACGGTTCGTCCAGCCAAGGAGGCCCGTCCTACCAACCTTTACTACGCTTTGCGCCCGGGAGGCTGGCCCCAAGTTTTTGCTAGAGAGGAGACTTGAACTTAAGACTTTGGGGTGGTAAGCCCCTAAGTCCCAGTCCAAGACTATCCCATCTAACCCTTTGGGGTTTAATTGAGCTGAAACTTTGCATCTACAGGTAAGACATGCCCGCATTAAACTGCACAAAATATTTTAACTAGCGTTTTTGGTCACAATTGCAAGGACTAGCGTTAGCAACTCAATTTCAATTCGAACAACAGTGAAAGAAAGTGCTAGATATTCTTTTCCTTGTATGTTTCACCTTATGACAAGCTAACTATAATCTACCTTTCCTGATCAATGATTCTTTGTACCAATAAGCAGCAAGCACTTTGTTAAGAAAAAAAAGTAGGGCAGTCCATTCCAGTCCCAGCCAAAACTACTGAAACCATTGGATTGTCAACTGAAATGTAAAGAATAGGTGTGTGTGTGTGTGTGCAGTTCTGGCCAATGCAAGGTAAATAGTTTAGCAATGACATCCCCAAAATATGAACTGAGAAATCCCTTGGTAACTGCTGGAACCTCTGGTTTCCAAAGGGGTAAGGACACAAGTCCTGCAGAAAATGACAAGGAAATAAGTCAAACTGTCCCAATTCAAAATTGAAACTTGAGGGAAGCTTTTAAAGCCAAACAGTTTTTCTTTTTTGGCAGCCATCATACAAGATCCTTGAACTCTGACCATCCATACAAAAAGATATGGGCAGCCACAGCTAACCTGCTTTTGAAATAAAAGATGGACAAATAGTTCCTCCTCCAAATTTTGACCATATTGAATACACATAAATACAAAATATTACCCCAAAAATAATAATAATAAATAAATAATAACCAAAAAAAAAAAAAATCTTCAACTCACAGTCAAACCCACCTGCTCAATCTTGTTCACAATTTAGCAAAAACCATATACAACATCAGGTTGCTAACATGCTTCAAGGAAGAAATCAAAACAATATTGAACAGAAATCAAACAAAGAAAGAAAATAAAATTTACAAGGCAACACTTCCTCTTCTTTCTCTTCTTTCTCTTGGCAACGTTGTAGTTTGGCCAGTAAAAATTGTGATGCTTACCCAACTCGGCATAACTTTCACCATCAGATTTATTGATAGATTGGCCATCTTTAAAAAGAAACTCTTATTTTCAAATATTACCTGCAACTGAAAAGAAATATGATTTAAAAGCTTCTATCTCCTAAATCTAACAACAACACAAGATATATCATCTTTACTGTCCCTCTTCAATGCTTCAGATGTCAATTGCTTTGCCGCATTCTGGGGTTCTCTGATTTTTCTTGCAATATCAACCGCCTCCTGATTTTCCATTACCTGAACTAGTCGAAAGTCCCCAAAAAACATATATATATATAAATAAATAAAGAAAGATATCAAATTAAAAAAAATAGACGAAACAAATCTTTATTACATTTAAATAAGACACTCATTTACTGCTTAGTGTATGTGCAAACTGGTAACCGACAATGCAGCAACGAGTTACAGAAAGAAGATGCATTACCTTCCAGAGACCATCACTTGCAAGGATAAGAGTATCCATATTATAATCAACGGTGATATCTTGAATGTCAGGATCTGATCGCAAATGTAATTTAAGGCTTTTATCTCCAAAAGCACGAGAAACAGCCAATTGTCCATTGACTCTAGGAACATCCCCTGTTAGAGAGGTGTGACAGACATCAGTCTTAACATTATACATTTCATTTCACACAACATTCAGATCAATTAGAGACCTTGTTTGATCAAATTAAATTATCAACAATCGGCATATATTCGTAATGCAAGCACGAAAAAAGGATGCAACATAACTTTGCTTAATTAAGAAAGTGTTTGTGTATAATAATGCAGTTAGCAATACATGCAAATTAGAGAGATGCACTGATAGACATTTGTACTTACTGTCATCCTCATATCTGATGCCATGATAAGTATGAAGAAGGATGCTGATGTAGGCATGGCACAATATAGATGTGTAAACACATCAATTTTTTTTTTTTTTTTTAAATTAAGTACACAACCACAAAGAAAAAAAACTAGTTCCAGCATATTCACATTAGTTGCCAAAAAGGGGAGTGTAATTTTTTTCCCTTGAGTTCCGATATAGTATCATAGTTATCTCTAAAGACAATTAGTTTGCATACCAAACAATAACACCTGTGATTCATCAACCATCCAAAGTTTTTTATAGGTTCCAATTGTCAAATGGACTGTCTTATTTCATCTAATATATCCTCATATTAGATGCCACAACAAGTATGGACAAGGATGCGGATGTAGGCATTGCACAATATAGGTGTGTAAACAAATCAAATTTTTTTTTTAATTAAGTACATAACCACAAAGAAATAACCTAGTTCCAGCATATTCATATTAGTTGCCCAAAAAGAGCATATTCATATTAGTTGCCAAAAAGGGGGAATGTAATTTTTTTTCCTTGAGTTCTGATATAGTATCATAGTTATCTCTAAAGACAATTAGTTTGCATACCAAACAATTACACTTGTGACTCATCAACCAACTTAAGTTTTTTAGATGTTCCACTTGTCACATGGACTCTTTTATTTCGTCTAATATATCCTTGTCCACTATATATATATATATATATAACAAGATAAGGGTATGAAATATGTGTCCTATACCATTCCTAAAATAGACACTAGCAAATTTTCTACATAAAAATAACAGTTTTTCTTTTCATCTCAAGTACATTTCTAAATAATATGTGCATCTTATCACAGTATGTTATACAATATATTATATATTTAAGCATTCACGATGCCTTCACATATCCATACCTAACTTTTGGACGCAACCAAATATTCTACCATGAAGAGTTTAAGGAGATCTGAAACTTGGACATACACGCCTTTATATAATACCAATTTTGGATAATCATAGATTTCAAATGAATAGATTTGATATTAAATTATATTGAAATATAATATAGAGAATTAATTTATGTAAGAATACATAAAAAAATTCTAATAATCACTACTAAAGTAGTGGTGACACTATTTCCCAAAATAGGGGAGATACTATTGTGAACCATTTCAACTAACTATTTTTTGTGGCGATTTCAAATCCATCATAATCTATCTTGCCAAACCACTCAAATCCTTGAGAAAATGCATATCTAAACTAACAAAGTTATATTTTGAGCAATTCTCCATGAACAAGCACCAAATCCTTTGATTTCAAATCCATAAATATAAATGCAACCTTAGGCATGAAACAGACCACCACCTTTGCTGTAATGATAAAAGGTATTGCATGGCTCTTTAGCTTTACAAAGCGATGCGGGAAAAAAGGGGGGGGGGAGTCAATCCTGTGAATTGCTTCCAAAGTGACCTAAATAAAGCAATTCTTCCATGCCCCAGGAACCCAGACTAAATATATAAGTAAATAAATTGCTTCCTTAATTGTTTCCTAAAAAATAAATGCTCTCACAGTTAACCCCCTAGAAAATTTGTTTTTCTTCCTTTGTGAGTCAAGAAAATTACACAAGAGCTTTATAAATAAAAAGTAAAATCCTTATGAAGCTGATTCATATATGGTTAAAGGTGGCAGCAAAACAAATGACCTATTCCATTGTACAACAGCTCTTGGATATAAGAACAAAAAGGTTGGCAAGTTAGAAGACAAAAATGATCGACAGAAATTCTGACAAATCATAAATATGGATTTCCTAACAATCCAAAGTGTAAATTGGATCTATACGCAGAATATAGGCAGCTTTTCTTGGCAAGTACAATAGAACCTTTTTACAAGATTAAAGTTCTTCTGGGTCAAACAAGGCTACAGTTCTAGTTAATAGACTGCTTACATTTTAAATTCAATAGATAAATTCCACAATAAAAGTAGGTAGAAAAGTGGCATATAATTATTGCAACTTTCATTAAGTTGATGCAAATTACATCTACTCCATTTTATCAAATACTAAATCTTGCTACATATTTTGTTGATTAAGATGCATGTTGCAAGTGTTTTAAAAGGGCATTATAGTTGGTTTGCTTTGGATGGGGAAAAGTAAATAACTTTGTTCTTCTATAAGCACTAGGAGTACTTTTTTTTTTTCTGACAAGTACTACGAGAATTTAAGAGTGTAGTCCTTCTAAGAAGTTACTAGGAGGGGTGAACACTGTACAAAAATTAGTCCATTGATCACATAAAATGATTTAACAAATATATATAAGAAAACAAAAACAATAAGTTTGAGCAAATTATACATCAAAATCCCACTTTAGGATTTACACATCTGATTGTAACAATTAAGTCCTTTCACTTGTAATTTGTTGCAATGTGGACCTTTTTTGAACTTCCAATTGGAGATTTCTATTAACTGACCACATGCCATCTTCTGAAGGGTTAAAAATAAAAACACTTATTTTCTTTCATATTTCTACCACTCTATATAATATGATAATTAATATGCTAAAATTTTGATAGATTCTTTGATAAAATATCTAATGACAACCATGTAGATAAAGAAAATATAGTGAACAAAAATGCCTATTCTGACTAGAACATGGAAGGAAATAAATGATTTTACTTGACCCGTTAAAGAAAAATACCCAAACAGCATTTAACAGAAGGTCCACATTGTGACAAATTAGAAGTATACAGGCCTAATTGTTACAATTGAAAGTATAGGTCATGAAGTGGGATTAGATGTGAGTGTAATTGTGCAAAGTGTAATTTACTTAATAAGTTTTGTTTATTCCACATAAAGACCTGAAAAAAAAATCATAAAATATGCAATAAAAAGAGGAAGAAAATTTCAACTAGACATGTAAATAAGACAGATAACACATTGCAATTAAAAGAAAGAGAGGGTTAAAAATAAACTCTTATTTGTAATTAAGGGTTTGTATATTAAAAAAAAAAACACTAAGAAAAATATATACACAAAAGAATTAACTATATGTATATCACAATTGTTCTCAAAGAGATTGAAGTTTTGAAAGTGTAAAAGATGAATTGGTTTGTGATGCAAAAACTGGAAAGGGTAAATTGATTTTTGATTAAAAAACTGAAGTGGTTATCAAGTGGGTAAATGATGAGAGAATCACAAGAGTTTGAGAGAATTTGAAAAACTTGTGCAGTTGAGATTTAGATGAAATTGTGTACATTTGGGATTTTCATTTTTTGACCTTACAATAATTGAAGTCTAGTAACATCTTAATTGTAAAATTCTTAATTATTTATGATAATTGAGGTGTAATGAATGACTCTCTGTGCCCGTTCATATCATCTATCACAAATCTAATATTTATGAAGGTATACAAGATATAATGCTTCTATAGTACCCAACATCTCTGTGTCATAATAGTATTGGAATGGAAAAG
This sequence comes from Vitellaria paradoxa, assembly GCA_019916065.1. Classification (NCBI taxonomy): domain Eukaryota; kingdom Viridiplantae; phylum Streptophyta; class Magnoliopsida; order Ericales; family Sapotaceae; genus Vitellaria; species Vitellaria paradoxa. The sequence goes on from CM034239.1 coordinate 10,259,295, forward strand.
AAACAAGAACGAAAACAACTTGCTCCTTATAAATGAAGATTAGAAAATTAAACCAATAATCAGTCAGGGTACTAACTAAACAAGCAGCTTTTGGCTGCTTTTGCTTATAAAAAAATCCCGTTTGACAACCATGAACAAGAAGTATTTTTAGTATTGCTTTTGGTTTTAAAATGCAATAAAAGCAAAAATAGCTCTGAGGGTTGCTTAAAGTTTTTTTTTTTTTTTTTTTTTTTTTTTTCATATCAAAATACCATTGATAAATAATAATATTATTTTAGTTAATAATCAAAGATATATTTTCAGTCAAATAATAAAAAAGCAAGGACGTTTCCTTAACAAAAACACAACTAAAAAACACACATTTTTCGCAACATTCACAAATGGCAACAAAATGCATGTTTTATACCAGCTTTTATGTTGCTTAAAATTAATAATTTTTCCCCCTAAAAAACAGAAGTTACCAAATGAAGCAACAGTGAAATAATGACAGTTACCTTTGATAAAGAAAAACTGATTACTTCGACAAAATTGAAAACAATAGTTATCAAAGTTTTTTAATCAAAACAATAGCGGTATCCACATTTAATTCAAATGACAACTTTTTTAATCAATAGTTTCTGCAAATAACCTGGCATATTTGAGACAAAACCTCCTTTATTCTCAATGATGCCTCGTTCAGTGTTGGGATCATGGTCAGTAGTCATTTGTACTGCCTGACCCCCTCTTGAAAGAACTGCTCGTGAATCCCCCACATTGGCCACCCACAGCCTCCGGCCATTTATCAGAATTGCTGTAACAGCAGTTGACCCCCCTCTTCCCAAATTGGAAGTATGCGAAAGAATTGCTTGGTCAGTTTTTTCATATGCTTTTGAGATAGATCTCTTTGGGTCAGTCCAAAACTCTTCCTATAACAAGTGAACCCACAAGTGTAATATGGCATCAGTTTAATAAAATTACAAAATTGTTGCTATGAAACTAAACCATGTATGCGGCCGATTATTACGATTTTGAATCATCCCACCTCCTTTAAGATGTTGTGAAACAAGTTTTTCTGTAGGTAGGCAGGCACACCATCCCCTGAATGGCCATCAAAGATAGCAAACAGCCCAAGCTCATGTTCTTCTATCTGGATGAACTTAGCAACATGGTAATCCTCCATTGGATGATTGGCCTGCCCTTTCACTAGGCTAAAACCATACTTGGTTTGGCCCTCATGGCTTCTTCCCTTACCAGAACTATATGAAGAATGCACACCTACGCACTAATATCAGGAAGAAAATAAAAAAATACTGCATCAATATTTCTTTCAAAGACAACAAATCCAATCATTGAAATTATTTCTTTTCTAATCATGTTTAATAATATATATATATATATAGCTCATTATATAACTGTAATTTGTACTAAAGAGATAACCATATTGCAGACATGTTGCCAATTCCCACAATAAAGAGTAATTCATTCTCATCAGAATACTTGTGTGCTTAAACCTTGCCAATCCCAATAGGAAAGTTGTTTTCATTCTATGTTTTACCTTCCATTTGATATGACAAAATATACATGGTTGCTTGCTTCTCTAGGGCTTTAGGTTTTGTCTGGACGTACTGAAGGATCAAACTGTTGTTTTGTGAGTCGAAAACTTTCCATTTCCCAAGAGACTGGACAAAACATGGATAAAACACTAGTGGAAAAATTCTAGTTAAGGGACAAAATAATTTTCTTGTTCTTTCTAAAACTAAATTATGGTATCTTGTGATTTTCTTCCTTTTCCTTTATTTTGTGATAGGTTTCTTCTTCTTCCTTCTCTATCTTTTTCTTCCTCTGACAAACCATATTGGAAGTTAGAGTAATTTCTTCTTGAATTTGAAAATAAAGTAGAAGAAATACCAAAGAAGTGTTGAGCAGTTATTTTCTTAAATCTGAAGAGAAAAAAAGGAAAAAAAAAAAAAAAGAAAGGACTATCAGGAAGTTAAAAAGAAGCAGGAAGTTAGATGGTTAGAAAGGTATTTTTGTAACAAAAGAATATGACAGGGCTTCAACACTTGGTGTTGTCCCTTTATATATTCGTATGGATGTTTCATTGGAATATAGTAAAATGCAACCAAAAAAAAAAAAAAAACACAATATACCAAGATGATAAGTCCTATAATTATTTTATTATTGAACTTTTGTATATTTAGATGAAATTCAATAAATACATATAAACACTTTTAGATATTTTAGTATTTTTTTTTCTGCTCTTTAAACGCTTTTAAAACACTCTGTGAGCTGTTTCCGTTTCTTTGCTAACCAAAACATTTGACTGAAATGAAATTATAATCCTTGAATGCACCAGAGAAATGAATGAGCCCTTTTGACATTTTGCATGCAGAGACCTGGCAAATCCTAGTTATAAAGTTTATTTTTTTCCCTTTTTTTTCCCAATTTCTCTTCTTCATTGAAACCTGGAAAGGATCACACACCAAGAAATATCGTAAAGTACTAAAGTCACCAATTTTCTTTGCAGCCTCCACTTTAGTATTCAGTTTAAATGCTACAGAAAGTCCAAGGAGCCATTGAAATTCAAAGATCTTCCAAATGCAACCTCAGACTTGGTTGGGGATCATTAGTAACTTGAGCTTCCTAAGGGTTCTGATGTCAACTCTTTTAAAAATATCCATATTTATATAGACCACAAAAGAAAACTTCTATCCATATTTAAAAATATCCATACTTGAGACAAAAATAAATTAATCAATCCACTAGTTCTAGAAAATTCCAAACGTGGAAGAAGATTAAAATACACAGCTAAAATAGTTGAAATAAGAATACAAAATCACTCAAAATCAAGTACCACAACATCTCCTTATCACAAGGAACATGCCCTGAAGAACTAGAATTTCAAATCAATAAATAAAAACATTAAAGAGAACTACAGATAGATAACAGGATTACCTGAACACAGTCAGCATTAAAGCAGCAGAACTTGTCCATCAAAAGAAATTGCCAAACTAGAAATTGGAATTATACCACTTTCTGTCCCCTGATTGAACTTTCATAGAAAACCCACTTGAGATCATGAATCTTCCCCAAATTCACGAACTACACCATCGAAAACAAGGACCCGATTACTGAACGGCGAACTTGGAACAAAATCCTTAAGCCCAGAGAGCCAATTGAAAAAAAAAAAAAAATTAATCACAGTTTGGGTAATTCAGGATTTTGTCTTGACTAACTGGGAAAACTCTGAAAAAACCTCCAGGAATGACTCAATTTGCTGCTCACATGATGTCGTTATCGCTTTTGCTTTTTCTCATAGGATTGCACAAACAATTGAATATATGAGCAATTGTAATGGAAAATAAAAAGAAACGAGACAATAATTGTAGACTCTTTCCACCTACGCCCTGTTTGGAGCAGGTGAAGAAAAGTAAGCTAGTAGAGAGAAAAATAATTATATCGTTTGAAAGGGAAGGAAATTATCTCCTTTATTTAATTTTTATTTATTAATTTTTTATTTTTAATTTGAGATGTAGTAGTTATAAAACTTTTTTAAATTATTTTTTATTTTTAATATTTTTATAATTTTATAAGTATTTATCATATATCAATATATTTTAAAAATATTATAATATTTTTATAATATTTTTTTATCTTCCACTTTCTTTTTCATATATCTGAAAAAAAATAAAAAATAATTTTTATTTTTTCTCAACTACTTTCTCGTTTACTCCTACAACCTGTTTGGATGGAATGAAATAAGTAGAGAGAGAAAAAAAAATTTTAGAATTCATCTTTTTGTTTATGAGTTTTTGTAGGAAAGAAAATAAGAGAAATGGAAGAAATGTGAAGAAAAGTGAGTGTTAAAATTTTAAAATCTTTATCTTTTCAACGGTAGGCGAAAATAGAGAGAAAAGAAAAATAAATTAATGAAATTTTTATAATGACATATTTACCCATAAAATAAAAATAAAATTACAAATATGTCCTAGAATTAAATATACTGATAACTAATCAACTTTTCAAATAATTGAATGGTAAAATAATAATACACATATTCTTTTCCTTCCATTTATTCTCAATTCACAAATAAGAAGAAATAAAATCATTATCTTTTCTTTCCTAAACTTTCAAACTAATAGAAAGAAAAAGTTATTATCTATTCTTTTTTCCTACCCTCTCGCCCTATCAAACAAGGGCCAAACAATACCTATAAATATTGATATTTTTGTGATATAGGCCTCGTTTGGTTTGTAAATAAACTTCAAAAAATTTTATAAATCTTTGTTAACTTTATATCATATAAATTTTTTTCTTTCACTGCACGTATTATAAACTCTCAATTTATTTCAATTTATCTCACTTTACCTCATTCCAAACTCATTCATAATATAATTGTAAATATAAAGATTTATGAGACAAGAGAATAGTGACATAAATGGGACTGCGACACTTCCCCCTATCCTGCCACGCCCTGCTTCACTTCCAAGCGTCCATATTGACTTGACCCGAAAGATCTAGATCAGTGCTTGGACTACTTCTGCCCCGGATCGCTACCCCTCCCTTTCCCTACCCCGCCCCTAATAATTTCTATTTTAAAATAATATATAATCAATAATAACATGATTCTTAAATAATTTTGGTTACATTAAAATTATAAAAGTTAAACAAAGAACAAAAAAAGTAAGCTAATTTCTAATATTATAGGGGTTAGTATAAAGACTCTAATACAATTTCAATTGAGTATAGATTATGTAATTTGAGAAAAAAAAATGACATTTAAATCTGTAAAATAAAGAATTTATTAAGATATGCTGATGCGAATACTTTTATGTTGTATTTATTTGATTTGAAAAGAACAGAAGTGAAAATAAAAAAAATTAATAATTTTATTTCTTCTTTATTTATTTGTTGAGTTCAGAGAAAAAAAAAATATCAACATATATTTTTTTCTACTTTTTTCTCTTTATTTACTTCTCCTTTTTTGCCATTTTACTTCCCTTTCTCTAAGGGCCAAACATAGGCTTAATTTTTGTCACTATCGCAATGCATAATTATACGTCCTCTGCAACTTCAAGACACTGGTGACAAATGACAATGGACAAATTTTCAGTAGCTAATTAACATTGCAATAACTACCATTTTTTGGAAACTTGTTTCTTGTTTCTTTTTCTTTTTTTTTTTATGATTGCATAAGTAAAAATATACAATGTTAAAAATAATTTTAAAGAAAGAGTAATACAAAAAGGGGATAAGATTGTATATAAATATAAATATATATATATATATATATATATATATATATTTGGGGGTTATATCTGTATAAATGTGTGTAAATAAGTGTGTTTACAAATACGATGTGTATAACTATTTTTATCTATTTTATTATATGACAAAGATATTAGGAGTATTGGTGAAATTTAAAAATTAATAAATTATTAATTTTAGTAAAAAATTTTTAATTTACCTAAAATACTTTTAACCTCCCACTAATTTCAAATTTTAAATCAGACAATTTTTAAAAAATATTCTTAATTAAGTCATTTTTTAATTACTTAAAATACCATTCAATCTCTCACCAAATACAAATTTTAAATCCAATAATTTCTATAAAAATACTCTGATTAAGTTATTTTATAAATTTTAAAATTTTAACTGCCACGTCATTTTACTTTTACCCTCTTAACTAAATTATACAAATGACATAATAACTACACTACTCTAGTTTGAATAGAAGGGAGGTGAGAAATTGCAAACCAATGTAAGAACGTTGATTTTCATTGCGTGTTGTAAATTATAGGCCCCCTGTGTTTGGTAATTTTGACTTTTTACTTAAGAATAAAAAATTTGATTTTTTTTTCTCATTGTATATGACTTTTTTTGAATAAAATATTGATTTTCTTCTTATTTTTTTATAACTTTAAGTATGTTATTCATATTTAAAAAATAAAAAAATTTACAAATAGAAAAATTTAGGTAGAGGTCGAAAATAACCAACGAATTTGAAATAATCAACTTTGTCACTCTTAGGTGGAATTTTTTGTTTCTAATTTTTTTTAATTTTTTAAAAATTTGAATAATATGACTAAAATTTAGTAAATAAAAAAATAAAATTTTGATAAAAAAATCATATAAGATGAAAAAAAAAAACACCAAATTGATCGAGATTCTAAATTTTCAATCTTGCTGCCAAATGTAAATATATTTAAATCTATTCTATTAGGGACAGATTTAAGAAGGGGTGAGTGGAGATAGTTGCCCCCACTGACTGTTAAAAATTTATATATTTTATATATATTTTGTATGAATTTTTTTATTCTTTAATATATAAATTTATAAATTGTCTCCATTAAAATTTAATTATTATTTAAAAATTTTTAATATTTATTTTTTTTAATTTTATCCCACTTAACAAAATTTCTGGATCCATCATGCATTCTATATCTTACTTGTCTATCAAAGAAAATTATTTTAAAGTGGATTGGTGAGATTTCCATTTCGTTTCAGTACTTGGGTTGTTTGGAGTAAGAAAAAGTGAGATAAATTGAGATAAATTGTGGTTTGGGGAGAGTTCGTAATGCGTGTAGTGAGAGAAAAAGTTAATGTAATATAAAATTAACAGAGATTTATTGAATTTTTTTAAAAAAATTCAACAAACCAAACGACCCCCTTATTTTAAATCTATTCATCTATCTCACTTGTCTATCCTACAAAAATATTTTAAACTTGAAATGGTAGGATTTTCATTGGGTTCCAAACACGACGAAGGAAGCCAGGACCGGGGTTAAAATATTGTACGGAGTGTTTGGTTGACAAAAAATTGATCAAAAAGAGCAATAAAAATAAAAAATTGTGACATAAAAGTGATACGTGAAAAAATTTGATTAGAAGAAAATACAAAAAATTAGTTAAAATCAAGAGATTTTGGTGCCCCAAACGGAGCCTTAATACTATGACTTCTAAAATCTTTTAAAAAATTAGTATACTTTAGTTCAAAAAAAAAAATGCATCAATTATATATAAATTTTTGGGATAAAAAATTTAAAGTATGAATTAACTTTTCTAAAATTTAAATATTTTTTAATTATTAAATATAATTTTAAATTTGGAAGACTCAATTAGTTTTGCCATTTATACATAACTTAATATCACTTGTTTTTAATTACATAAAAAACTAAAAAGAAAATAGTTTAAAATTTAAATGACTTCAGAAATTTAAGTATATAAATATTTTCAAATTTTAAATATATTATATATAGCCAACCCAATATTAAATAATATTTAAAAATTATGAAAAATAAACTATAATAAAGAAGAAAAATCAAAAGAACAAGATTATTTCATTCAAAATGAAAAAAAAAAAAATCAATTTCTATTGCAACAACAGATTGTGCAATTTTAGCTATGAATGTTATTAGAGAAAATTGATAAAGTTTTTAACTTTCTCTACTAAAATTTATTAAAATTATTTTTTAATTTTTATCAACTTTTTTTTACTTTTACTAATTTTCTCTAATTGTTTTAAATTTTTACAAGTTTTTACCAAACAAATAATTTTTTACCAAAAATGACACGTTAATATCATAACAAAAATTATAAAAAAGTTCAGTTTTTTTATTCAACAAATACCCACTCAATAAGGTGCTGTTTGGACTCAAATTTTTAAAATAAAATGTGGTTTGGTTTTTTTTTTTGAAATGAAAATCATAAATCATAAAAAATAGAAATAAATAGTTTCGTTTAAACAGATTTTCGTTCATTCAAATAGATTTAGACAGATACTTTTTTTTGTCTTAGAACTTTTAAAATTTGTAAAAATTTTATAGAGATTTGTAAAAATATTATTGGGATTTGTATAAAATTTATTGAGATTTATAGAGATATATAAATTTATAGAGATTTATGTAATTCAGAGTCAAAAAATTGTAAAGAATTATAAAAAATTATAAAATTTTTAAAAAATTTTTAAAATTTTTTGAAACTTCAAACGTGGCCTTAACCGTCAACTGAATTTTCAAAGCAAGTTTAACCAAGATGCAGTGCCACTTGCTTTGGAGTGAAGCACAAGCAAAGGCTAAAAATCTTTTTTCTTTTTTTTTTTGGGTTACAATTTATGCAGACAGTCAACATGTCCAACTTCAAAACAATTTCAGAACCAATAATGCAAAGAAAAGAAAAGCCCCACACAAGTGACATTGCCCATCTTCCCACTTCATCGAGGACTTGACCCCCACCAGACTTCATTGACTTGGTCTTTGCTTCCTTTCAAAAAAAAATAAAAAAAAAGACTTGGTCTTTGCTTTGCAACCATGATTGTCACTTGGAAAAAAAAAAAAAGAAAAATTAGGCAAAATAGCACTTCTTTAAAAAATAATTGTCTATCTAATTCTATCTAAAAAATAATAATTTTCAATACGATACTTCTGTGCCATGTACGCAACTTTTTAAAAAAAATAATTCTCTTTAAAAATTAATTTCAAATATATTGGTTTTGTTTGAAACTTTTATATGAAAACTAACTCCTTATTTGAGAGGGTGCTTGGTTAGGTAAAACCCATCAAAACCCACAAATTTTTAGGGTTTCAGGGCTACAGTGAAAGGATTGTAATGAAAAAATAAAAGGTTAAAATTTATTTACTCTTCAATGATATGTGACTTTGAACATTTTATATTGATTGTACTCGAATCATATTTTTAAATTTTTTATTTTTATTTTGAAAATAATTTTAATTAAATTAAATTAAAACCATTGGATTAAATACATCAATCCTTCATTTTCCACAGTAGATTTTTTCACTGCAGTTCCCTGGAACCAACTTTTTGTATTTTTTGTTTTCAATCAAATTTTACCGCATATTACTTTTATATTAAATTTTTGTATTATTACTGTACTTTTTAACCAACTAAACATTCCCTAAATCTATGTCCATATTAAATCCCAATACAATTTTTTTTTGCCACATCTGTGACAAAGTGAAACAAGGATTGCAATATTTATAATTAATTTTCATCTCCATATCTATAACATTAAAATTTTCTAATTTGAATTAGTTACAAATAAATAAATAAATAAATAAAAACTATCTACCTATTATCTAAATAGTATCAAAATAAATTTATTAAAATTAACACAATTTATTCACCTCCTAGAAATAATATTTAATTTTTTATTTTATTGATTTCCAAAAATAATTATAATGGAATAATATAGGCAATAAATGATAAAAAAATTGTAAATACATATTATTCTTATTATAAATATTCGAGTACATTAATATTCTAATAATATAAAATTTTATTTAATTTAAGAAATAAAAATTTATATTGCACACATATCAATATTCTGTTTAATTACAATAACTCTAAATTTATGTTAATAAGTTCTAAAAAGTTAAGCTATACCTATAAAATAAATCGCTCCTCTCTTCAATTATTAAAATATAAAATAATATTTACATATAAAATTATTTCATTTGTCTCTTCCATAGCAAAAATCAATATAAGTGTGACAACGGAACAAGTTTTTTCAACGTAATCCAAAATTGTAATGGACAAACACACGATGATTATACAATTCCTAACTCATACACGATTGTAATAATTTCATGGCAATCTCTCCCAGCTTTGATCTACCTCGATTAACTAACATTATTATGGGTATGTTTGAAATTATATAAATTTATAAAAGTTAATGTCTCATACTTTATGTAATGAGTAAAAAGCTTAAATTTTACGATCTCATAATTCGTATTTGTATAAATTTATATATTTTTAACTTTAAATAGTGTCTATATATCAAAAATACTTTTTGTATTATTTTTTAGATAAACAAGTGTTTGTATTATTATTATTGTATTTTTACTACATAATGATCTCAAAACCAATAAAAATAAAATATTAAATATCCTTTGTTTAGATATCATTTCTTGAATATAATACGGAGGGAAGGCCTCAGTAGATTATGGGTAAATTTTCATTGCGTATAACTTTATTATCTTGGTCCGTTTGGAGCTAAACAAAATAAAATAAAATTTTATAAGTCTCTACAAATACAAATTACGAGATAACAAATTTAAATTCTTCACTCACTGTACGAATTACGAGATATTTATTTTTACAATTTTATTTTATTTTATACAACTCTAAACACACCTATTATAAATCCGCTCATTGCATGATTTGATATTTGCCTACGTGGTTTGGAGCGGTGGAAATGGCACGGGCATTGAGGAATGGCGTTGGGAGAGAGTCAACCTTTCGAATTCAAACTTTATTGATTTGACATTATATATTTCTCAATTTTAAATTATATTTTGACATTAAATTTTAAATTTTGAAATTATATTTTTCTCAATTTAAAATAAATTAAGAATTAATTATTTTTTTAACATTTGTCCTATATTACTAAAATTTCGTGATTGTTAAATGAATAATTTTTTGCCACTCCTAACCTTTTTTTTTTTTTTATATTTGTCTCGACTGCCACAACTTTTTTTTTCTACCTATATCATCTACAAATGTCATGTGTATCTATACAACAATATAACTCACTGATTTAACATTCGTATATTTAATAGTCAGAATTATTTATTTTTCCTCTCTACTTTGATTGTCTTTTCGGTCAGTTACATGAAAACATAATCTCTCACTCTTTCTATATATTTTTTAAATACTTTTTATATATATAAGTTTTTAAATTAATATTTTAAAAAATGTAATAATTTTTAAATTAATGTTTTAAATAATAAAATTGTATACATTTATTAAATAATATATGAACACTTATTAGACAAAGTCAACCAAATTGTTTATTTAAAAAATATATTTAAACTTTAATTTCTTTAAAATTTTACTAAAAAATAAACATTTAAATTAAAATTTCAATTTTAATGTGCTTAAAACTTAAATTTTAAATATATACACTTTTACACTCTTTATATCATTTATATAATAATGGAAATTAAAATTTTGAATTTGAGATATTTTCAACTGTTGGATTTACTCAATTGCCAGGATTATTTTTCTTTTTCTCTTACTCTTCACATATTTTTTTAAATACTTTTCTATATATAAGATTTTAAATTAATATTTTAAAAAATGTCATAATATTTGTAATAAATAATAAAATTTTATACTTTTATTAAATACTGTATAGATACCTTAATTTATTTTGATTAGTAATTTTTATTTTTATAAGTTATTTTTACACTTTTTCATGTACGTTTACTCTATAAATTTAAATTTGAATTATTTATACGTAAATTATAGTTCTATACCTTTAGATACGAGTAATCTTTAGTTATCATAAAAGCAGGTTAAACCAAACAGTAGCATTAAGCGAGTTAGATACTCATTTCATTCGAGATTGTGTAATAAAAAAAACAAATAAAAGTGTGCTTAGAGTGATAAAAAATGATATAAAATAAGATAAAGTAAGATAAATTATGAGTTCTAATTCATATAATGTGCTAAAAAGTAAATAATTTTTAGAATTCTTTACCTTTTTTAGAATTTTTTTTGTTACTCTAAACAGAGTCTAAGTGTGATATTGTTTTTATCAAGCAAAGATCAATTAGCTATTCTCCTAACAAAATCTTTGTCCACAAAACTTTCACAAAATGAATGTATTTGATTGTGACAGATAGAGGAAAACCTTTCACCAACGTGTTCAAGTGGTTTTTATTATTTTATTTTTTACATTCACAACTATGAAGAGAAATAAGAGTAACTTTCATTAGCATATATATATATATATATATATATATTGTAATAAAAAATGAGGTTGAATAATGTTTTAATTAATCTTATATAAAATCATTAACATATAAATAATAATTAAAAATTTATGTCATTCATAATCAAATAAATAAATTAGTCTTAGATGATTTAAGTAGTAACATGGAATAAACTTCATTAACAGCGGACCAACGCCATTAGAAAATTGAATTTTAAATTTAAAATACATAAAAAAATTTGTTATATTTTTAACTATTAAATTTATTTATTAGTCTAGAATTATTTTTTCCTCTCCACTTAAGTTGTTTTTCGGTCACTTTACATAAAAAAATATACTTTTATTTTTCTCTCCATTTTAGATTTTTTATATGAATGAATATTAAACAAAGTTAACTAAGTTTTAAAAAATAATATTTAAAATTTAATTTTAATGTACTTAAATTAAAATTTAAAAATAATATTCATTTGATTTATTTTGTTGATTTGATAGTTGTGTATGTGGCATGAGGAGAGGCAAATGTTGAGTGGAATGGCATTTTTTTCTTTCCCGAAACAAGAAGGGAGTGCCATGCAAAAAACGTTGATACTATTTTTATTTATTTAATGATAGAATTATTTATTTTTATTTTTTTCATTTTAGATTGTATCCAATTTATATTTACAATTTTTTTATATATATTTATTTCAATTACAAATTTAATTTTGAGTCATTTACAAGTCAAATTATGATTTCATGCCATTGGCACCGGCAATACCTAGTACTATTTACATGATAGGTAAGTGATTTTTATTTTTTGTGTGCGACTAATTCAATTTAGAAAATTTAATGTAGTAAATTTGGGGGTGGTTTGAGAGAACATTAATTAATTATAAATTAAAAATTTGAAAGAAGAGTTGCACGTGGCGGCACAAGAACATTGTATTTAGAATTATTTATGACAGAGAATTAGATAGAAATGTTGTTTTTAAAGAAGGGTTATTTTGGCCAAAAACTCTTTTTACAAAAAAAAAAAAAAAAGGAAGTCGATCAATTTTCTTCCTGACATTCTATTTATAAATATTAGTAATTGCTCGTGCTAAAGGCACACAAATATAATTTAATGTATAGATAACTTAAATTAAAATTTATAAAATAAATTTACGTGAAAAATTATAAAAATAACCTCTAAAAAATAAAAACTAATAATAAAAAGTGATTAAAATATTCATACAGTGCTTAATAAAAGTATAAAATTTTATTATTTATTACAAATATTATCACTTTTTTAAAATATTAATTTAAAAATTTTTATATAAAAAATATTCAAAAACAATATGAAAATAGTGGACGCGTATGTTTTCATATGAAATGATAAAAAAAACAACAAAAGTAAAGATACAGATAAAAATAATTCTGACCATTGTGTAAATCTAACAATTAAAAATATTTTAAATTTGAACTTCTTTATTATATATATATATATATATACACAAACACAATTCTGAACCCACTGGGGTTGGATAGGTGAATGAGCTCACAACCCAGCCTAATGCTTCCTCCATGAGGCCGTTTCACTTTAATTGCGTGATGGGAAGTGGGCCTATTTTAAGCAAAATTTTGGTCGGGTTACTTCTCTGCATGAATTATGCAATGCAAATCCCAGCTAGTGCAGGAGCTTTACTGTCTGTTTGGATGGAATGAAATGGGAAGAAAAGAAAAGAAAATAAGCGATTTAAATATTTTTCACTTGTTTCTGAATTTTTCTAGGAAAGAAAAGAAAGAAATGGAAAGAAAAGAAAACTGAATTAATGTGCAGTATTCTCCAGCCACCTGAGCCAGGGAAATCCAAGGAAAGCAGAAAAACAATACACAATGATCTATTCAGTGATCCAAAGACTTTCCAAGGGCGTGGGAAAGATTCAAGATTAGATGTCAAATTGGAGGTTCTCAAACTAGTATAACCCAGCAAAACACACTTCATGAAAGCCTTATGTACCAAGTGATGTTAACAAAAACGCAAGAAAGAGGAGATGTTTTATGAATTGCAGCGATGTTATTGTCTAGTTAAGAAGAAAAAAGTACATACCTGGGTTTATCGGAGGATCACATCTCTAGTATAATTCTCTCCTCTCCCCTAACGAAAACGTTCACTATACAGCAGAGCTACAAATATGGTACAACAGGATATACAGAAAGAGGATAGAAACGAGCCTGCACCAATTCAAAATCTCATACTCCTTTTGGTCAGGTCAGAATGGCCAAGAAAGGTAGCTAAAGTTGCACAAGGAGTCTTGATCACGATCTCAATCAGCATAGGATTAGGCCGTTATATCCAACTCCCCACAGTCCAATTTGTTGTCTTTGTAATGTGAAAATATTCACCTGTTAGCAAACAAAAATTTAGAACCTTGTTTGAGTGATTTTTTTTTTATCCAAACAGACAGAAATCGAGTAATCTAACAACCAAGAATAGACTTTTTTAGTCATTAATATTTAGCTTTTGCTAGTTGCTCAATTTGTTGTTGCTGGTTTTCTTCTTTTTATGTGAACTCAGCTGTGCAAGTTCATCATGGGTCAGGTAAATTGGGCAACAAAAGGAACAAGTATTAAAACTGATCTGGAAAAACTGAGGAAAACTATTAGTAGTTGCAATCATGTCGCAAAAAGAGGTTTAAAATCATCTGTTCAAACCCGAAATCAATGCTTAAAGAGTCATTTTCTATTTACCCAGCTTGAGAAAGCCGTCTCCAGTTCAATAGTTGGTGAGATTGTGGATGCCTCTGCAAGTAAGATGAACTAGTTCCAATGCCATTTTCTTCACCCACAAACTGCTCTGAGAAACTAGAAGTTGGGGGAGACCATACGGGAACCACACCTCCATCCCTTCTACTACTAGTACTGATCGAGGATTCTGCAGTGGAATCTTCGGCGTTTCGCAGCCCTAGAGAAATGTTAAATTGTGGCAGAGTCGCATTGTTTCGGACATTTTGCGTATTTCCTTGGTTTACTGCTTCCCTCCTTGGTTCTTGATTTACATTTCCATTTGTTGGAACTTCTGCCCTGCTATCTGCTGCAGGATTTTGAAGGTCCAAAGAAGTATCTTCCTCTTCAACCCTTAACAAAGAAGAAGTTATGCTCGGGACCATCTGATCCCCGTAACGTCGGGCAATGGTAGGATTGTTCCTTGCAGGTTCATGATCCACCTCCATTTCTACATCAGCTGGAAATGCAATTGGCATAGTCTCAGAGTCCCCAAATCCTTCTTCAGTTCCATTCTCAAGTGCAGCAGCTGAAGCTGCCTCCTGCTGCCACATCTTGGAGAGTGCTTCTTGCAACCTGGCTTTTGCTGCATTGATCTCTACGATGGGACGAGGGTAGTTGGAACCTAGCTCAATTCCAGCAGCTTGAAGTACAGATTCCGGTGCATTCCAGGGGTGGTGTATCCATTCTGTAGGTAGTCTAGCAAGTTCAGGTAGCCACCGCCGCACATACTCTCCATTTGGGTCAAATTTATAACCCTCAAACTGCAAAAGACCAATAAATAGAAACAGACACTTCCTTAACTGAAATTAATTGTCTACACTATGAAGTTCGGACACTTCTAAGAAAGGTGCGGCATCGGTGTGAGATGTTTATATGACTTCCATCTAAACATGTCGTCTTATTTTTTATTTTCTCAGCAAATGCTATATGATTAGAATTATGTACCAAATGATGTGGTAATGGCGTAATTGTAATCAAACATACTTTTAATGTTGTTTATCCAAGACTGATTGGGTCACAAAAGAAGCTACATCATTATAGTGAAAATTTCTTGTTAAAAATTTTAGTTGCATGGCATTACCTTTAGTTTTAAATGCATACACTTCATATGAAAGTGACATGCCTGTTTATTTTTAGATACATACTAAACACGTATGGCTTTTGGAGCAAGTTTAAAAAAAATAACTCAATAACCAAATCATTAAAATCAAAATAATGTGGATTCACACTTATGATCTCCCAAGATTTGTAAGTTTTGGAATTCTAAAGCCTAAAATTTAGAAATTGATGTTTTAGTTATTTTGAAGTGACGAGATATAAATATATTTATAAATTTTAAAAACAATAATAGGTTGGCACAAATTTTCATGTATACATTTTTTATAATATTTATTATCTAATTCTGTTGTATCCAATTCTTGATTTTTTGGGGGGTAAATTACACCCACCTCCCCTTAACATTTGAGTAATTACATTTAACACTCACAACATTTAAGAGTTAATTTGCCTCTCCTATTTTGAAATGCTATTAATATTGACTCTCTTTCAATAAAATCAGTCATTAAAACTTAACATAAACTGTCAAACTAACCAAAATTTTAAGTATTTTTCTTATTTTACCCCTCTTTCTCTTGTATCTCGTCAGTTTTCTTTACAAAAAGTCTCAAAAAATTTTTTACTTATTTTTGATATTTTTGTAAGGAAAACTAACAAAAATGTGAGAGACAGAGGAATAAAATAAAAAAAAAAACCTAAAATTTTAGTTATTTTAACATTTTCTGTTAAGTTTTAACAGTTGATTTTATCGGAAAGGGGATCAACGTTAATAACATTCCAAAATAAGGAAGGTAAGTGTAACCTTTAAATATTGTGGGCGTTAAGTGCAATTACCCAAATGTAAGGGGAGGTAGATGTAATTTACCTCTTTTTTTTTTTTTTTTCCCCAAAGAAATGGCCTGCTCATGTATCCGTGTGATACTAATTTTTATCCAGTGTTTATAGCTTATACATCTTACATTGTCTACACACAATTGAATAATAAAACTCATGGGTCAGCTATCCTAACCTATTTTTTTGGGGAAATAAAAAATGAAGAATTAAGTCACACGAACAAGTAACAAAGCAAGAAGCCGTAGAGAAAAAAAGCTTCATGAATAAAAGAACTTGAACATCCATTTGCAATATAATCTCAAGTTTTTTACTCAGAAACTTTATAACGTTCTTTAGTCCATCAATTCTATTATGTTTGAAGGCAAAAACAATAGGTAAGCTTTTGAGAATCTGAACTGCAAGGTACAACAAAGGTATTAGAAAAAACCATTAAAAAAAAAATCATCATGATAAGCATGTCAAAATCCAAGTCCATGTGACAGCCCAACATAGCAAGGTTTATGTATCACATAGAACAGTCCAAATTTTGTGTGGATTAAAGAATTGCTTCAACCAACAGAAGTTCTTCAAATTTGTCACCTAGTGCTTAAAGCAGTAACAGCCACTGCCAATCTATCCATGAAAAGTTCAATGGTTGATGCTTGTAAAAGTAGCAATGCATCATTATAGTTATTAAGATTGCAGAGAAGTGGGACATAATCTTCAGATACAATCTTGCCTCTGATTTGATGCGTTAAAAGGGGGGAGAAAACTAGGGCCACAAAACATTCGGCGGAATACACTGCACATGTCTAAAATCCTTGATGCTTTAAACCAATGCTTTAGCTTGAATGATCTAGCGAAGTGTGAGAGAAGAGACAAGGGGGACATAAACATTTAACCAAGACAGTCATAAATCGTTCCCGATGATTGTCATTTTATCAGTAATAGAATCGTCTAAATTTGGGATCAACACTTTTGACGCGTTAAATAGCACCAGCACATCCCATGGTCCCCATTCGTGGGGTAGCTAAAGTATTGAGGGGGGAAAAACACAGATTCTATTTCGATTATAGTGATTTAGAAAACTGAAAATTGGTAAATCCACAAGTGAAAGAAATAGTCACAAACCAAAGCATGAGGTTAGCCAAATTAACTGAAAAAAAATAAAAATAAAATCTGTACCTGTGGATTATCTATACGATCAAGCTCACGACCATCGGGAAGAGTGCCAGATATATACTGCCAACCAAGAGCATCACTCTCAAGATCTGCATCTAATAGGGTATCCCAGAAATACTTCATCCCCCAGCGCCATGGAAGCTGAAGAACTTTCACAAAGAAACTAGACACCACTACTCGTATTCGATCATGTAGCCAGCCAGTGGCCCATAACTCTCTCATGCCAGCATCCACCAATGGATAACCGGTTCTACCTTGTCTCCATGCCTTAAAGTACCCTTCATTCACGACCCAAGGGAAAAACTTAAGGCGTCCAAGAAGAGGCCTTTCATGGCTGTAAGGGTGGTTAAAACTCATGTATCTTGAATATTCCCTTAGACCAATAGACTTGAGGAACAAGTTGACACTCTGTTCACCAGCTTCGTTCCCTTCATTAGCCCACAATACTTGCTTAATGCGAACAAGATGGAAAACCTTCCGCACACTCACTTCCCCAAAATGTAAGTGGGGAGAGAGAAATGAGGTTGTAGCGCTATCAGCCTTTCTACGATTCTTGGCATACTCAATCAATGGTCCATTAATGAAGGCAGTTAGTGCCTTATCAGCATTACTCCACCCAGGTGACCATGCTCGAGCAAGAAGTGCATTGCTTCCTTTTTCTGATTCATCCTCAAATACCAGTGTGTCTGATGGACATCTTGACACATCACCTGAAGGAGTGCCCCCATCAATGCCAGGACAAATAGTAATCAAAATGAAAGAATATATATATTAATTATATTGGACAGGCAGAAGCATTGCCACTCAAAAAATCATGAATTAGGTACAAGTACCTTAGGAGTACAAACATAGAAGCTAGATTACCCAAGTGCACATTTTTCCAACCTAAAATCAATTAATTCATAAACAACCTTTTCGTTTAATGCCTAATGTAGCGACTTCTTTTAACTTTGATTTTACACTTTCAACTATGTAAACTCTTAAACAGGTTATCCAATGTAATAAAGAAATATAATTCCCACATAAGGTTACACAATGAGAAGAATCATAGAAGTTTTTCTCCTTTTTATTTTTTAAATAAAGAGAAAGGGGATCCAAACAACTTGTTGCTAAACAGTACAACACTAAATGACCTCATCATGATTTTTATGTACGGCTTCATATTTTTCATTGATATGACTGACACGACTGAAGTGAGAAGGAACTTTTAGTTGCATTTGAAACTTGTGAAATCTTTAGCAAAAACTTAGCTCATTGAGTTATGATTTGTTTATATTTTCTGGTTTCAATCATCTCTTTGAACAAAGCTGCTTTGTAGCATATCCAGATTACCATCCATTTAAGGGTTTCGATTTAGCCTTGTGCCCATGTATAGAACCATTTTGGGTGCTCATCCAGACAAAGCTTTCATGGTCCCTGCATTTGTCTTACCGCACTGGATTTCATGTATTATTTCAGTGTCTTAAGGCCCATGCATGTCCAAAAATGGATATGCTACAATAGATACCAAAGGCCAGAAGGTTGTCCCGAATGTTTACCTTTTCTTGATAAAGAGTTCACAACAATCCATGATTCAATGAGCAAAAATACCATCCAACTATGATTCTTCTAGTTATAATGGCCCATAATTCCATTAAGATTGAAGCAATAATTTTAACAGAATACGATGGAGGAATTGAATATAAAGAAGGGTGCTTAAAAGAATACTTGAAGAAAAACACACCTGAGGTTATCCTCTTAGGCGGGAGAAGTGGAGCCTCAGGATCATAAGGCATGCTAAGACATCTCTCCCAGAAAGCTGCAAAGGTTGTGAAAGGTTGACCTTGGTCATCATGAACTTCCCATGGTTCGTAGAGCAAATCAGCGTTGAACGAACGCACAACTATGCCTTGGGCAGTTAAAACCTCCTTTGCTCTGTGATCCCTAACAAGCGACAACGGATCTAAAAGAACAAGAAAAGGAAATGCGATTGAGGCAGCGGATGTTGAGTTGCATAACTAACTTTTGCGCTTGCAAGGTGTTGGGAAGACTACTAAGAGCTTAGGAAATCAGGAAGAAGCTATATATTGTGTTGACAAAGTTATAGTTGAATATCCAAATAATTCAACATAAAAGAAACCTTCCAAATGCATGATTTTACTTGAATGGATTAAAAATAAAAGGCATTTATTAATAAATTAGTTTTCTATATTAATAATTTTTAATTTGTCAAATTCTATACTTTTTGCTTCCAATTTTCTATCACAAACCAAACATGAGGAGAACCCCTACTCCCTTTCTTTTTCTCTTGACAAATCCTTAATCTAAACACAGCTTTAGAGCACAAGCAGTAGAAAAATCAAAAACCAAATTGCCATGCTAGAATCCAAGATTTCAGAAGCCTCGTTATCCATACATCTCAGCTTGAAGCACCAGCTAATAAAGAACAAAATCCAAATATATATATATGTATATATATATATATATATAGAAAAGGAGAAAGGAAAGAATAATGAAAGAAGCAGTTCTTAATTTGGAGAGTCTACTCCATTCAGCCAAGGAACACCATAAGGAACAATCTTGGAATTAACTAAATAAAAAAAACAAACAAACAATATTATGCACACACGCACATAAACATAACCACCGACTTACCCAAAAAAAAAAAAAAAAACATAACCACCAAAAGGCTCAGATATTTAAGCAAAGAAGAAGAAAATTGGATTAAAGTGTCACGAAGTGATTTAATTTAACTAAACAAAAGCACAAAAATGTTGGGAGGTGGGGGGATAGAGCACCCAAAATAATAAAATAAAAAGTAAAGTACTAATAAATCAAAAGGCAATTTTCATGATCAGCATGATCTATCTATATATAGGAGGAAATCAAGGCTTTACCATATAAGTGATTGAAGAAGAGCTGAGTGGCTCCAGTGGATTTGACAACCTCAAGTAGGGTAGAAACAGGATCAGTAGATCTCTTGGTGATAAGGGAGGTACCAAAGCTCCTCAAAGAGGAATCAAGATGAGCCAAACTGTTTTTCAACCACCACCTAGAGACCCTTCCAGGGTAGTAATGCCCTTCTTCTTCAGGTGCCCATATGAAAACTGCAACCACTGCCCCTGCCCTCACTCCTGCAGCCAGTGCTGGGTTATCTTCTACCCTCAGATCTCTCCTCAACCATACTACGCTACACCCACCACCACCACCACCACCACCACCTGACATCTCCCAAGATTTCCAGAGCTCAAACCCAAAACACCCACTTTGAAAGTTATACGTACAGTCTCTCTCTCCCCCCCCCCCTCTCCGGAGATGACAGCAGGGGATTGTAATTAATCTTATCTTTTGCTGTTAAATATGGTTTTCAGTAACATGAGGAGGGGATTTTAGGCCATAGGCAATAAAAGACCATGTCGGGCTCCATTGGGTGATCGATTTGCACTTGTCTTCTTGTTTTACATCGTTTTCTCAAATTTCCTTGTTTCTGGGTGATTTTATTTTTCCCTATAATTTGGGTTTTAGATTATTGGCAACCAAAAAGGTTCCTTCTCGGAGAGAGGGAGAGAGGGATTGGGTATTCAGTGGGGGTGCAAGAAGCTGATAGGGAAATTGCAGCCACAACTTTTGTCTTCTTGATTGTTATCGCTTTTGGCCCCGGTTAGCAATTATTCTTTAGCGAAAATTATTAAAAAGTTTTTTTAAGTATTTAGGCACAATTTAATTTACTAAAAATTAATAAAAATTTTTAAAAACTTTGAAAAATATTTTAATCTCTCTAACACATTTTAACCACATCGTATTTTATGAAATTTTTATAAATTTTTATATATATTTACATATCTTAACAAATTTTTACAAATTCTAATTTTTTTATAAACTCCAATAACTTTTTCACAAATTTCAATAACTTTTCAATAAATTTTAACAAATTTGACTTAAATCAATGGGAATAAACCGAAAAAATCGTTCCCACGGTTTCTCTCCAAATTTTCATGTAAAAGTCTAAAAGTTCAACAATTTTCAAAAATATTCTAATATAAATCCGTAGGAACGGACCAAAAAAACTATTCCCACGATTTCTCCCTCCAATTTTTTACCGCAAAAGCTTAAGTTACATTATTCATCTCCAAAAAAGTGATTTAGATTAAAATTACCACACGCCAAAAGTTATCTCAAATCACATTTTTTTCTTATTTTTTATCACTCAAAACGCTACTTTAATAAAATACCAATTTTCGTTACTTTTCTTCCCAGTTATAATAATTTGTTCGACTTAAAAATTGTCAAAAACTATTAAAAGTTACTAAAAATTGTTAAGGGGCCATTTGGATCTCCAACCAATTCCAAAAAACTCAAAAAAATTTCATAAGTTTCAACTTTTTCAAATTCTAAAAAATTCCAACATTTTCAAAAAATTTGTCAAAATCAGTTAAAACAAATCATTATAGTGCATGTGTTCTAGCGAATTTTGTTAGATTTTTGAAAAAGTTGAAATGACATTTATGCCAAAAAAATTTTACAAAACTTAAAAAATTTTCAAGATTACCCATTAAAAATTTGTCACGTGTTACTTTATATAATTTTTAAAACTTTATATCAAATCAAATACAAATATCTAACTATCATTTCAAAACAAATTTTTGCACTCCAAATTCTAAAAAAATTCACTTTTGTTTTTTTTACACTCCAAACCGCCTTGGCGGTCGCTAATACTTTTTAGCGATGACCCAAATGCGACTCGCTTGACGCGGTTGCTAACCCGTTGCTAACCCGTCGCTAATACTTTTAACGGCTGCTATTTTACTTTTAGTGACCGCTTGTGGTGGTCGCTAATACCCCTCTTTCTACTAGTGATGGCATCTTTAAATCTGTTTGGAAGTTAATTTTTTAGTAAATTTTGATAATTTTTTAAGCAAAAGTTCATAGTAAAACTTTTTGTGTGTTTGATAAAATAAATAGATTGATTTTTTTAGTAATTTTTGATAATTTTTAAGTATTTGATAAAATAAATAGAAAATTTAGTAAGTTTTGATAACTTTTAAGTGTTTGATAAAAATTTTAGTAACTTTTGAATTGAATTAAAGTAAAATGACCATTGTACTATCAGTCAACTCAATAAAAATTAGTACTTTGACAAATTACTAACTTCGCAAAAGTAACAACTTTTGGTGTTTTACCAGACACTTAAAATATTAAAAATTGTCAAAAATTTTACTAACAACTAACCAAACACCTAAAAGTTATAAAAAATTATTAAAAATTGTTAAAAATTACCACTTTCTTCACCAAACAAAGTAAAAATTACAATTAGCAACTTTCGACAAAAAAATACTAAGAGTCGTTTGGTTTACTAAAATTAACCAAAATTCATCAAAACTCACAAATTTCTTTCAATTTCCTCCGGTTAGATTTCGCCACATTTTATTTTTACATCAAATTTTTTGTTTTTTATTTTATACTTTTTATATACTTTTTTTATCATCCAAACACTACCTTAAATATTACTAAAAGTTAAGACTAGTTTGTACTTTTATTTTTTTTCTTATCCTATGCAAGGGAGTGGAACAAAACTCACCCACCTTCCAAGTTTCCCACTCTCCAGTGCCTTCTCTGATCCTTACCCATTGACAGGTTGGAAAGTTGTTAAAATGAAACATGGATTTGATTTTTCTGAATTATTGTTGTCTGAAAGTGATTGGGGTTCCCTTGTTTTGGCAGTGGACATAATAGGGCATCTCACGATGAAATGACACTACCATTTTTTGCCAAAAACCTTATTTGTGTGCTGTTAGCAAGGGCAAATGTGGGTTTTCACTGCCGTGTGATTTGCCTGAATCTGATTCTGGGTGGGTGGTGACTTTCTGCTATGTGAGTTGGGGGGGGGGGGGGGCGGCGGGGGGAGAGGGGGGTAGGGCGGGTTTATTTCTTATACCAAGTTGAGAATTTACATTGGATGATCAGATGTTGGAAGGGAACAGCAAGCAAGGAGAAGATAGGCGTGCTGACTAATTGGATTTGGCCTTTCCAGTGAGGTGGGCCTTTTCTACCCTTTTTGGTGCCCTTCACATAGCTTAGATTCCCTTCACGTGTCACTGTTCAAAGTGATTTGTGATGTGGGCTCTCTCTCTCTCTCTCTCTCTCTCTCTCTCTCTCTCTCCCCCTCCCTCCCTCCCCCCGAGACAAAAATTATCAAGGCTGACCAAGTGTGTTTGATTATGGGCTGTTTGAGGTGAAAAAAAAAAAAAAAAAAGATAAAGTGAGATAATTTAAAATAATTTGTAACTTTATAATTTATACGGTGAGATAAAAAATGAATAATTTTTATAAATTTTTAGAGATTTTCAGAATTTTTCACAATTTTATATTGCATCAAACGGATCTTAATTTTGACACAAACAGCACAGTACTGGAGTGTTTGAAATTGCATAAGTTTATAAAGATTTGTAAAGTTTTTATCTTATAATTTATGCAATGAGAGAAAAAAAAATTTGAATTTTATAGAAATTTACAAAGATTTGGAGAATTTTATAAAGTTTTGTTGAGTTTTATTTTATTTATTTATTTTTTTTAAGCACCAAACGCACATTATAGATTCAAAGGATTCAAAATCTTCCAGCATAAAGTACTTATATATATATATATATATATATATAAATTCTAAAAACCCTAATTCTAGATAGGGCTTCTAATTTTAATGCACAAATTAAGAAACTAATAAAAATAAAAGAATTTACTAGAGGTAAAATTTGGATACTAAACGAATGGGAAATATGCCAAACAAGTGGTAGTAATTTTGTATTACCAAAAATGAAACTTTCAACTGTAATTTTGGCATTAATTTCGGCCTCATCACCATCCACATGGTGGATAGAATTCTTCCTCCAGTTGGACATTTATCTTACATTGATTGTTGGACTGTGGTGAATTTTGAGTAAAATATTTGTTCACCAAAATAATACTTGAAATCTTGACACATAATTCTTAATGAATTTTTAGAAAATCATTACAAGAATGTGTCATATCTCAAACCAAAAATATTCGGGACGAACAACATAAGAATATCAAAATTAAGTTGAATCACAATAAAACATACATCTGGATCAAGTCTCAACAATTAGTCATATTAGAGTATCCACATGCATCTCTAATTCTCGTATAAAATAATGATAAACAAAAAAAAAGTACATAACCACCACCTAGACTTACTTTGTTATAGCATCACGATCATAATAAATGTTACAAATCCCTTATGGGGAGCCAATAATACAAATCTCATATCAAAATAAAATATTAAAAATCATTATGTTTGAGACTTACTTTCTAGGTCTTACAATTAGCAATGCAAATACTTGAAATGAGAGAATGCAATCTCTCCTATTTTTCTAAGGGATCGCTTAATAAAACAAAATGACAATTAAACATCTTATAATCTTGTTTTCTAAATTTGAACTTTTCTATTTAATACATTGCAAGCCTTTGTGGCTCATTAGACTTTGATTAATAATAATTAAAGAAATCATTAGAGAAGTTTTCTTTGCAAATTTGTGTTATTAGTTGAGTATACTTAGACTAAATAAAAAATCACAATCTATTTACTCAACTTTTCACACTTGTTAACTTTGTCCCTGCATCAACTGGTATTATAGCTTATGAAATCATGTGGCACTAGTGTGATAATAGTCGTCGAATTATTCCTGTTGAGCTGATATTTGAACGTAATGAAGTCGCATGAGAGACATGATTGGAGGAGTGTTTCCAACAATTGGAAGAGATGATCGAGGTGTTAACCCAACAAACCTTCACTTTAACCATCGAGAATCAACCTTATAACTCATCCCTGGATCAATGTTTGGAGAATGAAGAGTATTCAAGATAGAAATTTGTGCTCAATCCTTTTTATCATTTTTCTAGTAAAGAAAAATAGATATAAAAAGAATTTCTTGAAAAAGAATTTTTGTTCACATCAATAATCACTTTAGATTGAATTATAAATTGGAATAAACCACTTGTCTTCGATGAATTACCAAATATTATTGAAGAAAACAAATGAAATCTTGTCAACATCTTTTTACAATGATCCATTCTTGAATGGATTTTTCTAAAGATTCAATGGTTGCGTAGTTAAGGCAATTTATGAAAATCACAATTATTATTTTGGTGATTTTTTTTTCTCAATGGTTTAATTATATCTCCATGCTAAGAAATCAATAGAGTATTAAAGTTAGAATTTGAGGACAAATTCTCTTTAACATGGGGAGGATGATGTAGGCTGAAAATCATAATAATATTATGTTAAGAATGTTTCCTACTTGGGTAAAAAAATCAAATTTAGATATCAATTTTGTTTTATTCAATCAAATTTAGAATTTTTACTTATGTTTCTAAATTTTTATTAGAATATTTTATTTAGCTTAGTATTAAAGTTAGAAACTTTTGAGAATTAGTAATTATTTTATTTTCTTATTTACATTATTATATTCTTTAATTTTAATTATATTTTGATAAGTTTTTCCTCTATTTGAAATTTGTAAGCTTACAGAGTTCTAGTGTAGTTTATTATTATTATTATTAGATAAGTTTTATCTACAAAAATCTTTATATTTTCTAGATATTTATAAATTTAATAGAGTTTTACAATCCACCTGCTCAATTTTTCGTTTTTGTCTGTACTGCTTGCATTATCTTGATTTGTTTTATATAATAATATGGATATACAAAGAGAGAAATAGAGAGTAGAAGAGAACGTACATTGACGTGTATTTGTACACATTTAATAAAATCTATTATGCACAACAAAAAGGGCAATTTTCAACCAGAGAATAGAATAGCATGCATATGATTAAATACTAAATACATCTCTTTGCCATGAAAATAAACATCATATCTCTGTCTTGACGTTGCTTCCTAAACCCATAATTAATAAATACTCGTCGACGTTGGCCATAAAACTAAGCCATCTCTTTCTTCTTGATGCTGCCACTCAAACCCATCAATTTCCATATCGTTGCCACCAACTACATATATTCTACATATATTATGGTCTTGTTTGGAGTTGGTAAAAAAAAATTACAAAATTCTATGAAACTTTATAAATACGAATTATGAGATTATAAAATTTAATTTCTTTACTCA
Organism: Vitellaria paradoxa; assembly: GCA_019916065.1. NCBI lineage: Eukaryota > Viridiplantae > Streptophyta > Magnoliopsida > Ericales > Sapotaceae > Vitellaria > Vitellaria paradoxa. The sequence continues at coordinate 10,285,918 of CM034239.1, forward strand.
TTACACAAAACACGAAACATTAACTTTTACAATTTTATACACTTTTATATAACTCCAAACACATCTTATATATGATCACTTGATGAAAACCCTAAAAAGAAGCCAACCGCTGCCTCTCTTAACACTCAAAATTATATCCATATTATTATTATTATAAAACATTCAATTGCCATGACATAAGAAGCATTAAGGAGTAGCTATAACTGATGGGGTTGGATTAGGTGGTGAAATATTTTCTTTACAAGAAAATTTGAAGGAGAGAGAGAAACCTAACCGTATGATATTTTTCTTTCTCCCTTTGACAACCATGAAACCAACTTGACATCGATCCTAACTAAATTAGTTTACTCGAAATTGTGCAAGAAATCTTATCAACGAGGCCACTGGGTTGCGGACATGTGTTGGATGTTAGTTTCGTAAGGAAGACTTTGTTTGCTGATTAATGGTTTATGTTAATAATTTGAAGACGTAGAAGTCTATCCCTTGTTAGAAAAGGAAACCAAAATCTAACTACTTACTGAGGAAACCAAGTGAGAGTCGCATTTGATTTTTGTCTTTCTTCTTAACTCTCTATAATTAATCAAAGCCTTTGCTTATTCAAATCAACCTTGATTTTAACAATATTTGCTAGCCTTTAACAATGTTGTTAATGGTCAAACAAAGTTGTTCCGCAGGTTATTATATACTTAACGTTTTTCTAACATTATTAATAATCTTGTTTCGTTAATTTCTACGTCAGTACGCGAGGCTGCGTATGAACAGTCGAAGTTAATCATCAGGGCTACACGTCAACAATAGAGCTAAATGCACCTAAGGTATTACTTCTCTAGTAGTAGACTTCGATAACCCAGAATTTATAACATCTACATATATTGTCTGTGCTAAATTTTGACCCAAAAAAAATTTTTTTTTGAATGGATAAGTATTTGGTGTGTTTTTTAAAAAAAAAATTGGTATAAATTAAAAAAAAAACATTAAAGAAAGTTAAAAAAAAGTTGAAGAAAGTTGAAAAAGAATTAAAAATTTTTAATGTGAAGAGAATTAGAGAAAATTAAAAAAAATTAGAGAAAGTTGGAGATTTTTGTCTAAATTTAGTATTTCAAAAGCACGCATAATGCATGCGATAGTAATTTATCCAACCTTATTGTACCATAGTGAAATAAACATTAAAATTGAGATTCCCAAGAGTTTATTCCACATTTTTAATTTTTCAACATATGTACTTTTTATATGGAAATCAAACAAACTAGAAAAGGATATCTTTTTAACTTCCATTTATTTATTTTGTGAATGCTTAATTACACTCTACGTTCTTAAGGTTTGGTGGTAAAAAAAAAAAAAAAAGGGAACGTTATTCTTTTTTTTTTACAAATCAACACGTAGTCTTATTGTGAATTAGATTATGGTATAAAATTGATAAATTTTATTAATTTTAACTGAATTTTTGCCACACGTGTTACGGATGCTCATATACAATTATGCAAAAGATATTGCAATACAAATTATTGGCAAAGTTATGTATAAATTGTATTTAGTCCATTCAAAAAATAAAAACTATTTCATTTAATATAAAATTGAGTAAAAATGAATCTCTGTATATTTATTCGTAAATATTTTTTCAATTAATTTTGATCTGTGAAGCACAAAATAATTAAAATTTATAGATTTTATCAATATTATATTTTAAACTAAATCATGAATATATTGACTTTTAAATTAAAGAGAAAATTAATGCTATATAATTGTAATTTTTTTTCTTGTAAAAAAGTCCTAGTAATATAGAACACAAGTCATGAGTCCATCCTTATAAAATAATAAATAAATAAAAATATAATTTAGTTATAATACTGTTTTCATCATATCATTGTAATATTACTTTCTTATCAAATTTCATAATAGCTTGCCATTCTCCAATTTTTTTACATGTGATTTTATTTCTTTTGATTCAAATAAATTCGATTGTTGTGCAATTCCAAGGAAGGAACCGTGGGAGCCAATTGCATAGCTGCATGCAAATTTGAACTTTTCTTCTTCTTCTTCTTCTTTTTTCCTTTTTCTTTTTATGGGTAAGATTAAATTAAAACTACAACATTAGCTAGAAAACATTTCAATGAGCATCCACTCGTTTGTACTTTTGCGGTAATCAAGCTTATTGGAATTTATACCAACCCAATTAGTTAGATCTTGGGCGAACCTAGAAATTATGTTAAGTAGGGATAAAAGTAAACAAAAAATAAATTTTATAAATTTTATAAATAACAATAAAAAAAGACAAAAATAACTTAGTTATTTTTGGAAGAGATGAAATTAAATCTTGATTTTGTTTTAGAATATCTTAAAATGGTGTCTTGATTGTGAGAGAATAAGGGTTTGAAAGATAGAAATAGAGGTGTAAAAAATAAAAAAATAAAAAAATAAGTGTGAATTGAATTAGTTGAAACTTAGAAAAGATAGACTGAAAATAATAGTTTAGTGAGTTGGGAAATAATGAATGATAGAAAAGTGGATTGAGAGATAGAAAAAGAGTTTAAAATAAAAGAAACGAAAAATGAAAAAATTGTAGGTTTTGTTTAATTAGAGAGAGAGAGAGTCATAGAAACTAGAGAGACGGTAAGTTTGATTTATATATATATATATATAAAGTAAATAAAAACTGAAGAGACTCTTAATTTTAATTGAGAGAGTTGAAAAAGTATAAAAACAAACAAAAAGTAGGAGAAAGTATATATATATATATATATTTATTAATTTGACAATACAAAATAAATCATAAAATATATTTAAAGGTGTAATTTTTAAATTTAGTGGGAGCATTTTATATATTAAGTATTAAATATAATAAAAAAATTAATACAATATCTATAAAATTTTTCTAATTAGTGGGAGCATTGGCCCCTTCTCGCCCCTTGTTAGATCAATATAAGATTTTAACATGGCATCTTTAGATCTGTTTGGAAGTTAATTTTTTTAGTAAATTTTGATAATTTTTTAAGCAAAAGTTCATAGTAAAATTTTTTGTGTGTTTGATAAAATAAATAGATTGATTTTTTTAGTAATTTTAATAATTTTTAAGTATTTGATAAAATAAATAGAAAATTTAGTAAGTTTTGACAACTTTTAAGTGTTTGATAAAAATTTTAGTAACTTTTGAATTAAATTAAAGTAAAATGACCATTGTACTCTCAGTCAACTCAATAAAAATTAGTACTTTGATAAATTACTAACTTCGCAAAAGTAATAACTTTTGGTATTTTACCAAACATTTAAAATATCAAAAGTTGACTTTTTTTTGGTCTTACTCATTACTAATTTGTTTCGAATTAGAATGCCTTGATATGATATTAAAGTTGAGTTTAGGATAAATTTATTGTCTTTTTATTAATCTCCCAGCTCCACATTTTTCGAATTTGGTGTCTCTGTCTATTCGCATATGAACAGCACTTGCATGTGAAGAAAAATATATTGATATTATCCAGCCAGATCAATAAAATAAACCATTTTTACAAACTAATATAAAATCTTAACATGAATTGAATGATTTAATAAAGACCTATGCAATAATTTTATTCTTTTATTATTATTTTTTTCACCTTATCAGTTGCTTGTAACCAGAATGATTGCTTAATTTTCAAGGTCTGAGTCTTAGGCTTGGTTCGAAAAGTGAAAAAAGTTAATTTTTTTTTGTAGTTAGGTGGTAGTTAGTTATTAAAAAATTAACTTTTTTTTTATTTGGAAAAGAAAAAAAATGTTAACTTTTTAGTAATTAATTTTTTAATTTTTTATTAATTTGATATTTTTACTCTTAAAAGTTTAAAAAAAAATTAAAATATAAGAGATAAATTTAACTATTTTAGAAAAGACAAAAAGTTAATAGTTGTAGCTTAACAACAATCACACCTTTCCAAACGGAGTCTTAAGTGCGACGTGTCTCCCTCTGGTAAGTAAAACTTTGAGAAACTAACAGGACACTGGAATCGAAATTATAGCTGGCATTAACATTTTTTAAAGTCTGTGAGCCACATGGGAGCAGTTCATGCATAGCCACCAAGTCTTTGAGTTCCTCCTTTTGACTATAAGAAGAAGAAAATGGAAACATTAAGCCGTGGTAAACAGTAATTACTATACAAGACCTGAATTTCTTAGTTTAACTTTACGTTTGGTTTGTTTCAATGTATAATTTTTTAAAAATTATATACATATATATATATATATATATTTATAGTTTTAAAAAATAATTTTTAAGAATATAAATAAAAGTATTTTTTTCTGCATTTTATGTTAAAATAAAAGGAGCATCAACAGAAAACACCGAGTCTCCGTATCTGTAATTCTTAGGTGACTCTGGATTTCTCCATAAACACACACAGATTAATGGAAGGTTGACAAATCAGTTACCAAATGGATCTCCTCGGCTAATTGGCTGATGAAATTAAGAACTCAGATCCACATTTTTTTTTTTTTGGTAATTAAACTCAGATCCACATCAATTGTCTTTTTCTTTTTTTCTGTAATACTTCCATTAGTTGTCCAGCAAATTGTATGGTACTACTCAATAAGAATAGAATATCATGGCCAATATATAAGAAAATTAAGGAAAATAGAAAATGCAGGGAAGGAAAACCCATTATTATCTGCTAATTAGGTACTATAATTTATTTTGAGTCTTCGTTTGCCACCCCTTCTCTCTCTCTCTGTCCCCTCCCTTCCTCCCTCCCTCTAATGTAAAGTCTTTCATTTAGTTGAGAGAGAGAGGGGGAGAGAGAGAGAGAGAGAGAGAGGGGGGGGAGAGAGGGAGAAAGAGATTCCATTCTACTACAGTTTATTTAAACAAAACTCATCAAATGTTATTATGATCACAAAAATATATACAGGTGCAACTTGTTAACATGTGTTGCGTCCATAGACTCCAAACATATATTTCTCCAGATATGACAGGTATGTATGTACCCAACAATATTGTATATACCTCATATATATACATCGCAATTATACTCACAAGCGTCTCAAACAATACTTGAGAGATAAGAAACATTAATTCTCATGCATGCATGAAGGGTTCCTCAAAGAATAATTCAGGCCAATAGGAAGAGGCGCCACCACCATGGCTGGAAGTGCTACTTGCATCACCTAGAGGGCAAGAAGAAGAAGAAGGAGAAGGAAGAATCCATGGAGAGTTAGGTGGGTTGTAATCTCCTTGGCTGACCATCATAGCAGTGTTATTCACACCTTCCCCCATACCACTATTAATTAAAGGTGTTTGGAAACTGAAAGGGACTTGTGGGTCTTCTTGCTTTGGAGCATTGTGGAGTGGTTGAGAATAAGCTTGATTTTCAAAGGAAAATAGAGCTTGATTCTGCAATTGTGTTGAATTTAAAACCGGGTTGTCCATAACTAGAGGGTTTGAATTATCCATGAATAAACTAAGAGCCTCAATGTCTGTATTAATGCTGTTTATTTGGCCGTATGGGTTGTTATAATTAGTGGTGCTTGCTGCTGAGGCTGCTGATAATTGGAGAAGATGCTGAAAGTACTGAAGCTTAGCTAACTGAATAGCTTCAGCTGCTTGTACCTTCATGGCAACTTGTTCTTCCATTAATGGAGGTTGGTCAAGGAGGTCCCTCAGATTAGCAAGGGCTATTAGATGGGGCAAGCTCGCAAAGAGGTCTGTTCTTGGCTGGTGTGTCATTGGATCAAAACCCATCTGAATCAGCTTCTTCTTTAGATGGGTATTCCAGAAATTCTTGATTTCATTGTCTGTCCTGCCTGGTAGGTGGGCAGCAATTGCAGACCATCTTGCCATGAACAAAAGACAATTAAAAAAAATGGATTAGTTGATGTTATATGTGAGTGAGTAGTTTTGATAATTTCACAGAAATGAGAAAGAGAAATTAAACTAGGTTGATGAGTTTAATTACTTGTTTCCAAGAATGGAGTGCAGATGCAGAATTGTTTGCTCTTCTTCTTGAGAAAACTTTCCTCTCTTGATATCAGGCCTCAAATAATTTGTCCACCTCAACCTACAGCTCTTGCCACATCTGTTAAGACCTGCAAACTTTCAACAGTTTAGAAATACATACATATATATTGCTGTGTATGAAAGCTAATTAGAGAGAGAGAGAGGGGGGAGAGAGAGAGAGAATCTAGCTATTATTTAGATGATCACCTGCAAGCTTGGGGAGAGCTCTCCAACTTGCATGGCCATTTTTTTGGATGTACTCAACAAGTTTCTGGTCTTCCTCAGGGGTCCAGGGTCCTTTCTTGAGCCCATTCTCATCAGAACCTGGGGACCTTCCCATGTTCACTGTGTGTTTCAATTTCTTCTCTTTTGATCGAGCTGATTTATTTGCTGTTGCTTCCCTATGCCAGCCCAAATTAAACCACGGCTTATGGCATCTATTTATATCCCAATCTACTGTACCACTTGTCCTGCCCTTGGCTAATTAATTCTAGAAAAAAAAATGATTTGACACTTTCTCTCCATTTGGCTGCGTTAGGCGCCACGGATGTAGTTTTCCTCACAAAATGACAAACATGTCCTGTGCTTATATATTTAAATTATAAGAAAATAACAATAATTTGATTGGCAAATAGACATGCAGCTATGCACTTCTTCCATGGTAAAGCACCCATTTCAATTCTCTTCACAAATTTCTAAAATATCTTTGTAAAATACCATTTTTTTTTTTTTACTTTGCGGGATTTAATTTTATTAGATTGACTCTAGGTGTAACAGTTTTCTTAAACCATCCTGCATAAAATTATTATTCCCTAGCTAAGCTATCAAACTTTTCGTTATTTTTTTCCTCAGAATATTGAGTAATTAATTAACTATTGTACATGTCCCCCCATTTTAGAAAAAAACTCTAGAGATTCTGATAAAGGACAAAAAAAAAAAAATAATAGCATTTCGCTAATTTTACTTTTATAAAAGAGGGTATTTCTTTTTACAAGAAAAGAAAACGCTATTTTGGAGAAGACACAACAAGAAAATCAGACCGTAATAACGTGATAGTGACAATATTATAAATAAATCTAATTTTAAAAATTTTTTGTTTTGAAAAATAAACTAAAACTTAATTAAGCTGTTATGATAAAAGTAATGCTATTTTCTGATTATATTGCATTGTTCTGTATAAAATACGAAGTCCATTCTTAGAGTCACGATGTTGTTTTACAATAACTTTATCAAACCATCCTTTTCGAGCTCAGACAACTACCCTTTTCGAGTTCATACAATGTATGCCGAGGATGTACAGAAAGTTAATGCTCTGCAAGTTCAAGTATCGTTTGGTGGATCAAAAATCAGTATAAATGGACCAATTTCTGACAAATTGATGTTTAATTGACAAGATATTTAGTTTTATCACTTTTATATTTAATAATAGTAATTAACTTGTTTAATTTAAAAGTTACTAAAATTTTTATCAAATATATAAAAATTACTAAAATTTATCAAAAATTTTTACTAAACACACAATCTGCTAAATTATATTAACAGTTATTAAAAATTATTATTTGTTTTACTAAATATATAAAAAATTTTACTTACCAACTTTTGACCAAAAAAATACTAAAAATCAAGCTTTCGAAAGGACCTTAATTAGGGTATTTACAGTTTGGTTATTTATAAGGAAAGGAAGGCTGTAACCACACTCTTAATCAAGGAATGGACCCACCTGACGAAACACGTGGAGGGACCTAAACCAATGGTCAGACAAAGCAATCCCATGCATGCACGCAACAAGGCCTCTCCTTTCGTCATTGAAAATTGCTTGGTTTTCAAATGCCTTACGTCTTATGTACAGTGGAACACGAGCCCTCGAAATAGAAAGAGACTCTCTATCTCTCTCAGAGACTATACCTTGTATCTTAAAGCGTACAATAATGTACAACAACTAATTAAAGGACACTAGCACTTGTCGATATATTTGTGAACATATAAAATTATCAAGCTTCTTAAATTAATATAAGATCTTAAATAGTTTTTCTGTATTTTTTTTATTTTTGCTAATAAACTAGTTTTAAGTTGGATATCTTGATATAATATCAAAATTTAAAGTAGAGTTTAAAGATGGCTTGCACAGTCCTTTTTGCTTATGAATCCTTCGGTTATGCATTTTTAGTACTTAATATATCTATTTAACTCTCCACATGTGATAGACGTATTGGCATAAGCCTACCCCATCATTTATAATTATATATAGTCTAAAATTTAAAAAATCAACTAATTTTATCATTGATACATAACCTAATCCATCATTTATGATTAATGACATGCATAAAAAAATTAAAATTAAAGGCTCCAAAAATTTAAACACATACGAATTTAGAAGGGGAAAAAGGAAAAAAAAAAAAAAAAAAACCTTTAATTTGGCCAGAACCAAAAAATTTGGTTTCATCTCTGTATAATAGTAGACTTGGAAAAGGACAGAAGGAAGAATGTCTTATCATTAATTTAGTTTAAAGGCGCTGCTGGTTAGAGGGGAAGTTGGTGTAGCCGGCGTCCTAATTCTTCACCAGTACTCTTCGGAAACCCCTAAGACGCATATACTTCTCACTTTGAGAATTAATTCATGCATCAATTAACTAGCTTTATATATATATATATATATATGCACACAGAGACACAAACACACTTTTATGGGTTGCTAATTTAATATTGTTGTTTTATAAATTTTCCTTGTTTCAAACATTTTCACCACCTTATACAGCACTCAAGCATAACATTGATTAACACCAAATAAATCTAATTACAACACCGCCTAATACATACTAATAGTTAGGCAAAAATTGATGTTGATCAAAACAAAAATTTGGGTCCCCCACCACAATCATTAACAAAGGAAACTCTTACGAGTCCAACTAATATTAATTAGGCAGGTTTTGAATTCTAATATTAAGAGTTTCTCAAAAAATTAGGCACGCTTTGAATTGTAATTAATCTGAATAAATTCTCCAAAAAAGAGAGAGAGAGAGAGAGAGAGAGAGTGGCTTTGAATGATCTTTAGCCATTATCTATGTTTCAAGGCACTTATGTTATGTTTGGTACGTAAGAATAAAATAGAATAGGATAGAGTAAGAGGTGGGAATAAAATACTCATTCCATTCTTTTATTTGATTAACTACATGAAAATAATGAAAATGGAATAGATATTCAAAATTTCATAATTTGATTATATATTTTAAATAAACTAAACTAAAATAAAATATAATAAAAATTATTAACATTAATTTTTCAAAAATTATAAAAATAAACTTTATTTTAGAATTGTAAGTTTGAGCAAAAAAAGAGTTAGGGGTAAAACAGTTACTTTATAATTCGAGTTCGAATCAAGCGAAATTTTTCTTAATTATTAAAAAACATATCAATAATATTTTTAGTCTTTTGGGATGCTTAAAATATAAATTTGGCCCAGAAATATATCTAGGAGTAAAATAGTCATTTTACAATCTAAGTTTGGATTGAATCAAAATTTGCTGATTTTTAAGTAATATGAATAAATATTTTTATGAACCTTCTGGAGGTCCAAAATATGAATTTAAAAAAAGAAAAGACCTAGAGGTAAAATAACCATTTTATAGCACAACTTCAGATCTAGTTAAAAAATAAGACCAGCAGATAAAATAGTCATTTTACAATTCAAGAGAGTAATTGAGAGAAATTTTTTATTACAAAATAGTTGTTTTATTTATTTTTAATTTTGAATCAAATTTTGATTGCAATGGAATACTTATTCAATCGTTCACTTAAATTATGAAAAGTCTATTCCCATTTAATGTAGGCTAAAAAGAAAATGAATTTCATTTCATTCCACTCTATTCTCACGTACTAAAAATAACTTTAGCCTATAGATAGGTTTATGGTTTAAAAAATCACACATCATTGGTACATTACGCTGTTACAAAACATTTTTAGGCCTTTCAATCCACTTCTATTAAAATTTAGTTTTTTCGTTATACATCTGTTATATCCCCTTAATTACACCTATTATTTCTCATTAGTGCTTATCGGCTATTGTCATTCACGTGGATATTGTGAATATGGACAACTCGTGCAGTTGTAATTTTTCGATCTCGATCATTCATACGCTTTGAGGTTCATATTCGCAGCTATTTATTTGTGTTCATCAGACGGGTTTTACGGTGGGAGGATCGACACATATAGACGGTCAAGATCGGACTTGTAACTGGCTGTAATATTTTTTCTCTGTCACTTCCTGATAACACTGGTGGATGAGCCAAGCTTAATTTGTCAAACCAATAACTCTCTTATTCTAGTGTCAACTTATTTAAGTATGCATTAATCTGCTCCATATATATTATATACTAGAGTCAAAGTAACAGCTAGACGTGTGTGTGTAAATGTATATATATATAAATACTCACCAACTCTAGATCCTTTTTTCCTTGTGTGGTTTAGAAAGATCCCTCAACCAAGGTACCTTTGTCGGGTAGACAATATATATGATTGAACACATATTAAAGAAAATGATTTCACATGAGGTTCTAATTATGTGTCTCTCAATAGAGAGAGAAATTCCATGCTCTAAGAGTCAGTTAAACAACTGGTTTGCTTGCTCGATTAGGTTTCTACCCAATCCATCTAAAACCAATTAATTTTCTTTTGACATGCACCTCTATCTTGAGATCAATTGCCTTATATATCGGTTTGTGTCCCTCCATCTTCAGGCAGAGACTCGTTGAACAAAAATCTGCTTCTGCCGTCGAGTTCTACTGTTCGGTGTGTCTCTAAAATGTCATTTTTTTTTTAAATTGCTTGTAATTTACAAAATACATTGCCAAGTTTGAACTCATTGTCTTGTGGATAGACATGAAACCTTGGAAGTCTGACTTTTGATAATGTATTTTTTTATTGTCACTGTACTGTAAATATATGAGATAATATGTTCCCAGTTATATATGAATTAAGTATATAATAACACCTTTGTATATTTACACTTTTTGTGATGATTAAGAGCTGAATAGTTCCTTCATAAGCATTGATGAGATAATTTTTCAACTGTTAATTACAAGTTTTTTTGAACCTTAATTAATTGAGTAATGCTACAACATTTAAGTGTTTTTTCAGTAGGGTTTTGCAATCTCAAATCCCCCAAGCTAATGGAAAAGCTAATAACAAATAGTGATGTAAATGGGTCAGAGTTAATTCGTGATCCGGCTTGGTCTATCCTTTCTAAGCATTTGTACCAACTCGGTCTAAGCGATCAGAGTTAAAATGTAGGCCACTATACTCTGGCCTACCCTCATCCTGACCTGAATCACCCATTAAAATATTAAAAAATATCAAAGGGGTGAGTCGAGACCATATCTTTTTTACTCAATTTGACCTGAAGGAAAGACAAGCCAGCTTAATTCGGTTGACTCGGCCTATTTTACATTTCTAAAAACAAACTTCAAGAAATAATAATTAAAATGTGACAGAACACTTGTGAGTCGGTTACTTAAAAATAATAAATTGATAAATAATTATTTTAATTATAATTTTATTACCGTTACATGTTTTTCATTCCACTTAATTTTTTTTTTTTGGGTCGAATACCATTTTCCTAATTATATCTAGAATTTGATTTGCTGCAGAATTTTATAGCAAATTCTTAGTGGCAAAAGAAAAAAAAAAAAAAAAGGCATCTCAATAAAAGTGTTAAATATTTTACTTGCCCAAAAGACATGAATTTTCTACATTTTTTTATTAATATTTTTCCTTTCAATTGCCAATTTGAGAAAGATTTTAATATTAATGAATGCAAACCAATCTCAACTAGAATCTTATTGTCGCTCATTTAAGAAGTGATCGATATTATATATAGAAGACAAACCATATATGTGCATCTATTTATCCGTTCTTTTTAATGAAATAACACTGAAACCTAAACCATAATATATGTTGATTTTGCTTAAATGACGAAAAAAATTATCAAAGTGGGGGCTGTCACACGTGGTCTTTTATCGAATGGCCCTGCAAGCTTATGAGTAAAGATTGGCAGTCCTCCATATATAGATGACCTAATCAAGACTATAAGGATTTCCCAAAGCTTATGGAAACCAAACAAGCAAATTCATTATCCCCGAATCTAAAGTCCATTTTGAGTAATTTCTTTGCTTTTTCTAGAGACTTGAGGCGAGAGACAGGACCTAAATTATGCCATGTGTTATTTGCAGTTGTGTATATATGTATATTTATATATATATTTGATCAACAACTCAAAGGAGAAAACTCATTAGACGAGCTTTTGCACAATCAGTATAAGCACATAATACTAAAATGTGATAGAAAATGACCCAACAAAAGCTGAAGTCTTCTCTATGGCAACACTCAACCAAAATCTCTAGGACGTAGAAGACAAAAGACAAAGTCGTATATATGACATGCAAGATGCTGATTTAGCTAACCTAATAACAGCATAAGTTGAGTGTGCAAAAAAATTAAGAAAATTATTTTTTTTTAAACCGTTGATCCCTTCCTTAGTTTCTTGTAGATATCACTATGAGTTTGTTTAGGGTTGTATAAATTTGTATAAATTTGTAAAAGTTAATGTCTCATATTTTGTCCACTGAATAAAAATTTTAAAGTCTCACAATTGATGTTTGTAGAGATTTGTATAAATTTATAGAGTTTTATATATTTTTTTTTAACTCCAAACAATGTCACGTATATCTACTCGAATAATTCTATGTTGAAAGTTGCCTTTCAGTAATTTTCATTTCGGTTAAACGATGATGTCACTTGCGTTGAACACATAATTTTTAAAGCCGTCCAATTATTTAAACAAATATAAATGCCAAGAAAGCCTCTGAAAGATTGTGATGCAAGTATGTATACCAAACCAATAAAAGGAGAAAATGATCGTGGCTCTGAAAAAATGTAACAGTCACAGTAACAATGATACAAAATAACGGAGTGTAATAGAGTATAATACATATAACAGAAAAAATAAAAGGTATAACGGGAAAGAAAGGAAGATATAATGGGAACAGAGGGATTTGAAAATATTACGCAACAATAACTATCAATTTTTAAAATTATACTACATCAATCTATATAATAAAACAGTACGGTTTAAAATCTCTCTTACAAATCAAGATCTAACAATTAAGAATTATTTTTTATTTCATTCAACGATTGAGATCATTTTTATATATTTAACTTCCCACTTAATTTTTATTTTAGTAGACCCCACTATCATGTATCTCACAAAACTATTTAGACATTTTAAATTTCACCATATTTTAACAGCGTAGGTTATATACAAATTAAAACTGTCAATTTAAATTAATTTTGCCCAATTAATTATAGTTTTTAAGAAGTTGAACATTACAAAAGTTAAAACACCGTAATTTATATTTTCTTTTATGGTTTCTATCAAAAATTAAGTAGAAAAGAGAGAGAGATCAAAACACATATAATAGTTACAAGGAGCTAAAGTTTTAGAAAAAAAAATTAAAAGTCATATATTATCATAATTTTTTGATTTGAACTTTTTATCTAAAATTTTAATTATATAAAAACTTTAATATTAATTTTATTCAGAATACTGTAAGTACGAGTTACCATTAGTAGCTTTATATAGAGTATCCGTTAATATTTATTTTATGAATTATGATGACCCAAGTCTTCAACTGTTCCCTTTCTTGCTTGCGTTAGAAAGCCTTTGCCCGAAGTTTTGACCTAAACCTGCCTTCCAAAAATCTTTTATAAGATACCTATTATAGAGGTAGTTGAGATGTAGTAAGGAAAAGACGTCTTATTAGATTGAGATAGGAAAAATAACAAAATAGGATTGTTGAGCAGGATTCACGTGTTTACATTAAACAAAAATCAATATCCCTTGTCTTGTCTTGGTGGGGGAATATTATGTACAAAACTAACTCTCTTTGGAGTGTTTTTATAAAAGGATATAATGATAATTAAATATTTTATTACTACTAAATCTAATAAATAATGTGTATGTCTATTAATGGAATTCAATAGAAATATATGTGCTAAAATTGTGCAATTTAATTTCTATTTTCTTGTGCTTTTAAATTTTACGTGGTATATCTTTTTGCTTTCTATTATATTTTTAATTAATATTTAAATTAAATATCTCTTTTTTCTCATTCTTTCAAATCTTGTATAACGACCCCAAATTTGAAATTTCAAAATTATTAATAATTCAAAAGTCTAAAAAAATTAATTAAGTTTGAAAGCATTATTTGGAAACCTAAGCTTTAAAAAATAACAACCACCATAACAATGATAGATTTTGAAACTTTACCATAGATTCTAGGGTATAAAATTTTGGTGTATATAAGAAAAAAATAATTTAATTCAAAAATTATTAAAAGTAAATTATTATTTTAATTTTAATAAAATAAATTGTTATAATAATATATTATTATGAAAAATAATTTTAATTTAATAAAGTATTTAAATAAAATAATTTATTTTAACTTGACATAATATTGCTTTCCGTAATCAGTCATTCCGTGGTTTAGATATTTTACACTACGATTTCATGCACTGATTTATAAGCTACACGTGCAAAAAGAGTAACATGCCATGAGGTTTCCTGTGAATTTGCTATGTGTGTGTTTGTGTGTATATATTATATATATATTAAATATATAAACATATAATTTTTTGCCACGGTCAAAATCTTACTTTTTCTTTTTTTTTTTATCAAACTGAAATATATATATAAATATATATTTTCTGTTATGAAATTTAGCTTATGTTAAGGTTAGAATGTGATGCAGAGAATTTTATAAATCTTCTATGCTAAAACATACAAAAAAATAAAATAAAAAATAATCTCTGAAAATTATGTTATTAATTAAAAGATAGGACTAAACTCTTATATCATATATATATATATATATATATATTCTGTTATGAAATTTAGCTTATGTTAAGGTTAGAATGTGATGCAGAGAATTTCATAAATCTTGTATGCTAAAACATACAAAAAAACAAAATAAAAAATAATATCTGAAAATTATATTATTAATTAAAAGATAGGACTAAACCCTTATATCATATCATATTATATATATATATATATATATAAAGTAGAGTCTGATAACGTTGCTGTGCCACGTAAAACTTAACTTGTGCTACGGTTATGACACGTAACATCTAATTATAACTATCTTGTGCCACATAAGACTTAATTTGTGTTACGGTTGTGACACGTGTATAATTGTGACACGTGACACTTAATTATAGTTATCATAATTATCTTATAAAGAAATTAATATTTTACATAATTACTACTTATTTATAATTTTTAATTTTATTCAAATTAGAATGTTCATGAATATGATCACTTGATATTTTTATTTAATCTATATTTTTATTTATTATATAACTTCTTATCTTTTATTTTTATTTTTATTTAAAACATATTCTTATTTTTTATTTTTTTCTATATTTTAACAAATTATTATTTAAAACATAATAAATATTATTGTTGTTATTAGACAAGATAATGCAAAAAAAATATTGACCCTATTAAATGAAGGTTTTAATAATAAATATTATTATTATTAATAAATAAAATAACATAAAAAATAATTAGCCTGTTAAATAAAGATTTCAATTTATTAACATAAATTTATTATTATAATTATCTTAATTTATAATTATATATTTTAAAATTAGTTAGTATTGTATATAATTACCACTTATTCACAACTTTATTCAAAGTAGAATGTTCGTGGATATCACTTGATATTTTTATTTAATCGATACTTCTATTTAATTATCATATAACTTCTTATTTTTAATTTTTATAATTTAATAAATTATTATTTAAAAATAATAAATATAATGCAAAATAATTATTATCCTGTTAAATAAATATTTTAATTTATTAACAAATAACATGCCCTTTATTATTGTTATCATTAGGCAAAATAAGTGATATATTTTAAATCAAATTGTAATATTGTTTATTAAAATTATATATATTGTAATATTATTTATAAAAAAATATCAAACAATTTTAGAAATTAAAAATTAAAATTGGCAATAGATAAATCAATCTAATTGAAGTGCCACTCAAATTTTTCTTAGATTTGGACTTTCAATTCGATCAGAATAGTATTCCAATCGGAATAAGATAAGATTTCAAAATAATATTCTAATCTAAATAGAATAAGATTTTCCTGAATGCAAAATTTATAAATAGATATGAAATTTTTTTTCTTTCAAATTTTTTGGAGATTTTTTATTACAACAAATTTCTCTTCAACTTTGCGATTTGTTAAGTATGTACTTAAATTTTAATTTTTTTGGAGTTTTTTATTTGTTATTGATATATATTTTATAAGTTTTTATATGTAATTGACATATATATATATTGTATTAGGAAGAGTAGAAACAATAATTAAAAAATTTGTTTAATTATATAAGTAAGTGTTATTATTCTCCAACTTTTTGATTTTTTTTTTTTTTATTTATTAGAATTTAAATTTAATCAAATCAAAACTATTGATGGTATTAATATTTTAATTTGTTTTACGTTCAGTATTTGATTGAATTTGCATAAACAACATTACATATTAGTTTCAAATATATATATAATTGTTTTAACATATGATATTACTTTCAATTTAGTTATATAATATGACAAATCTGTGTATAGCACATATTACATTACTAGTTTATATGTTAAAAAAACTCTAATTCTCTAAAGAAAATAAATCAAATGAAAATAAGAAAATAACAAAAATTATCAAAATAGCAAAATTTGCATTAAACCCAAATCTAAAAACTATAAGACTAATAAAACATACCATAAAAATCCTAGCCTAAATCGGATTTGTATGGACTAAGAAAAGAGGTTGGAAATCTTTTCAAAAACAGTAAAATGACCTTTTTGAAGGGCTAAATGATAGAATTTTCTTGAAATCTGATGTAAGTCATGGCGCAACAATAAATTTTGATCGTTAGAACATTTCGCATCAAATTAGACTCTTTTAGACTAATTTAGATGACTTCGATCCAAATCTATACTTATCCCAATACTCGATAAACCCCGTCGCCATAGCCACGCACGCTACATCATAACGGAACATGTACCAGACAGAATATCTCAATTACGTTGACAGCCGGTGTTCCCACTGACTTACTCACCAAAGCTCCTGATTTCTATTTTAATGCTTTGCCATTCGAAAGCCTTGCCCAGATGCTTGTGTTCCGATCTCAAGTCATGTATAAGATTATATTTGACAGAGCTCCTCGATTGGGTAGAATTTTTGTTAGTCCTTTCCACAAAAATTCTCATCCCAAGGGTGTGTTTTCACACCCGAGATAAGGCTATGTACGTTCATACGAATACAATGGAATGTAATCTTTTTCGGTTGTTAAAATATATAAAAATTATGATAATGGAATGAAGATTAAAATTTTTATAATTTAAATATATATTTTAAATTGAATAAAATATTAATTTATTTTAAATTATAAAAAAATTCATTTTTAAAATTTTTAACAACTATAAAAAAATATGTTAATGAATATTTCTGACTTTTAAAGAAATTTATAATATGAAGTTGAACAAAGTTGACTCAAGTAAAATAATTATTTTAGGCTCTGATTTGGAATTGGTTCAAATTTACTTGACTGATAAAAACATGTCAATAAATATTTTTCAATCATTTGAAAAGTTCATATTATAAATTTAGCTAGGTCAATGATTTTTTTTTTTTTGGTCAAATTCAAATCTATACAAAATTTGCCATGTGGAAACGAAATTTATTCTGGAATATTTTTAAATATTTCAAAATTCTAGAATGCAAATATGGGCCTAAACTCATTCATGAATAAAACCACCATTTTTTATTCCGGATCCAAATTACATAAAATTTTCTTAACTCATAAAAAAATGTGTTAAGCAATATTTATCAGCTTTTTAAGAATCCTATAATGCGAATATGGGCTAAAAATAACAAAGGTAATTTTTCCTTGATTTTAGAAGGGACCAAATTTTTTTAATAATAAAAAATAAGTTAAGTAATATTTTTTAGCCTTTTAGGCAACCATGCATGTGAATTTACGCCCAAAAAAAATGACATAATGGTAAAAGTGTCATTTTACAACTTAAGTTTGCATCGGGCCAAAAAAATTTAACTATTAAAAACATGTTAATAATTATTTTTTAACCTTCTAAGAAGTCTGAAATAAATTTAGGCGTAACACAAGTTCAAAGATAAAATAATCATTTTATAATTTAAATTTGAATTGTGTCAAAGTTTGTTTTACTTTTAAAAAGTATATCAATAAATAATTTTTATCCATTTGAATAGTCCAAAATGTAAATCCAAGGCCAAAAAAAAAAAAAAGTTCAAATGCTAAACAACTAAAATTCTGCTATTAAATCTATTTGGTTCTTCACAAAATAAAATAAATCTCTATAAAATTTAAACTTTCTATTCACATTACAAATTAAAAGACTACAACTATTACAAATTACAAGACTACAACTTTTACAAATTTATATCAATTTATACAAAGGTGATGATATTCCCACTCCACAAAAAGCTTCGCCCACTCCACCTTTTTCCTTTTTTTATTTGTTTTGTTTGTTTTGATGTTATTCAAATGACAAAATTACCCTTAATCATTGATTTTATAAATTAGTTTCATTTATTATAAAAAAATAAGCTATTAATATAATTTAAATTTTTATAATAAGAAATATTTTTTTTAAAAAATTTTAATTATGTCAACTTACAAAAATAGTCTTAATTTTGAATCTAGAAGATAATTCATATATCATAAGTGACAATTTTTAAAAGTTATATATATATATATATATACATTTAAAGTGCCTTATATAATTTTGTTAATCAACCCCTTATATAATTTTGAAAATCAATTCCTATTATTCCTTTGTAATAATCCTTTTTTTTTTGGTGCGGTGTATATGTGTATGCTAATTCACTGTCAAAATTATTATTTTTTTAAATAATTTTTAAATAAAATATAATTTTTTTAAAATAATTTTGATTTAAAAATTATCTACAAAAATTTATTATATTGTTATAATTATTGTTAATAATTTTATTATAAAAATATTCTTAGTATCTCCTGAAAAAGTATGTAATTTTTATCCTCACTGATTAAAAATGTTGAGTCTGCTCTTAAATGGATGAGAATATATACCACCCACTATATACAATTTATGATATAGAAATTATCTTCCTATATTAAAAATTAAGAATAATATTGTAAGTTATATTTTTAAACTTTTTGATATGTGTGTAACTAATTGTCATCGAAATTGTTTAAATATTATCTTTATGTCGTTTGAGTTATCATCCTGTGACTAAATTTAAGAATATTTTAATAATTTAACATAACTAAATTTTTTTTATTATAAAAATGTAAATTGTATTGATAAAATAAAAAATATTTTTTATATTAAAAATTTAAATGATACTAATAGATTATTTTTTTATAATAAATGGAACTAATCTATAAAACTAATGAATCAAGATTAATTTTATCATTTGATTGATTCCAAAATAAACAAAAAATAAATAAATACATAAATAAATAAATAAATAAATAAAAGAAAAGAAAAGCAAAAATAAATAAATAAATAAAAGAAAAGAAAAGCAAAAATAAATAAATAAATAAAAGAAAAGCAAAGCAAAAATAAATAAATAAATAAAAGAAAAGAAAAGCAAAAAATAGAGTGGGGATATTATCACCCTTTATACTACTTCCAAATACACCATTGTAGCTACTCACCCCACCCCCCACCCCCCAAAGAAAAAAAAGAAAAACCCACTTGCATGTCTGCTTCTTAATTTTATAGACTTTTATGTATATAAATGTATATTCAGAACAATATTGTGAAGAATATTTTAAAAAAATTTGACATGGAGTGATGGTATAGAAGATTTGTAAATATATATAAAAGCAAAAGTTTTTTTTTTTTTTTAAACAAAGAAAAACTCACAACCCAACTTTCTAACTCAAAAGTTGGAAATTCAAGTGAGAGATATATGGTAACACACGCATCCTAACTGTCCCGATATGGGGACAATCTGCCCATTGCAATGTGGGACAACCTACCCACTGCAACCCCTCGTGCCGAGACACATCCTAACTGTCCCAATGTGAGACAATAACCTGCCCACTACAATCCCTCGGGCCGAGATCCAAACTGATTGAAGCAACCCATAGGAAGAGTGGAACATTGGACGACGCATGCACGCACACATGGACCGATTTTTTTTTTTTTTTTTTTTTTTTTGAACAAAGAAAAAATCATAACCCAACTTTCTAACTCAAAAGTTAGAAAGTCAGGTAAGAGATATATGGTAACACACGCACCCTAACTATCTCGATGTGGGACAACCATAAAAGCAAAAGCTATCGTGATAAAATTCTAGTATGTTTTTCAAATTATGAATGGTATTTTATCCTTTTTTTTTTAACTTACTATGTATATTAAAATTTCATATGAATTTGTATTTTATTTCAGATAGGAATATGTTACATAATCTAATAAATATCAAATTTCCTAATCTGATAAATATCAAACATTTGATAGTGGTTATTTCAAATAGAATTTTTATATATTTTAAGTTCTATTTATTTGGACTCAATTTTTTTTAATTTTTTTATATATTTTTTTTCTTTTAAATTATATTCGCAATTATCTTATTATTACCACATCTTCTAATTTAATGAATATTTTTTATTTGTTATAAATTTTTATTATTTTAAGTTCTGTATTTTTAAATCAAAAAGAGTAATATGTGTAATAAACAAAATCATTTCAATAGTTACATCTCTTGTCTGTATCATTTATTGTCAATTTTATTTTTTTAATTTCTAATATTGTTTGATATTTTTTAATAAATAATATTACAACATATATACATATATAATTCTAATAAATAATATTATAATTTGATTTAAGGTACATCATTTATTTTGTCTAATAATAAAAATAATAAAAAACATGTTATTTGTTAATAAATTAAAATATTTATTTAATAGATTAATTATCTTTTGTTGCATTATTTTGTTTTTTAATGATAATAATAATAATGTTTTAAATAAAAATTTACTAAAATATAAAAAAATAAAAAATAAGAAGTTATATGATAAATAAAACTGTAGATTAAATAATATTTTGTTTAGTAATAATAACAATTATTATACTTTAAATGAAAATTTATTAAAATATAAAAAATTAATAATTAAAAATTTGTATGATAAATAGAAGTGTAAATTAAATAAAAATATCAAATGATGTGCATAAACATTCTAGTTTGAATAAAATTATGAATAAGTGATATGTACAATACTGATTCTTTTTAGATTACATAATTATAATTTAAAATAATTATAATTATGAATTTATGTTAATAAATTAAAATTTTTATTTAATAGGCTAATTATTTTTTTGTATTATTTTGTTTAATAACAATAATAATTAAACCTTTATTTAATAAGATAAATATTTTTTTGCATTATTTTGTTTAATAACAATAATAATATTTATTATGTTTTAAATAATAATTTATTAAAATATAGAAAAAATAAAAATAAGAATATATTTTAAATAAAAAATAAGAAGTTATATGATAAATAGAAGTGTAAATTAAATAAAAATATCAAGTAATATTCATGAATATTCTAATTTGAATAAAATTAAAAATTGTGAATAAGTAGTAATTATGTAAAATACTAATTTTTTTATAGGATAACTAAGATAACTATAATTAGCTACCAAGTGTTGCAGCTACACACGTGTTATAACTGTAGTGCAAATTATATTTTATGTGACGTAGCAGTATTGTCAGACTTTACTTTATATATATAATTAGTGATATTACCTGCGCGATGCACGGATTTATCATATTATATAATTAAATTGAACGTACTATCATATACTAAAACATTTAAGTTGTAGAAATATATTTAAAGCGATATATACTATTTTTTATGCAAATTCAATCAAATAGTGAACGTAAAATAAATTAAAATATTGATACCATCAATAATATGGATTCGATTAAATTTAAATTCTAATAAATAAAAAGAAAAGAAAAAATAAAAAAAGTTGAAGAATAATAATACTTACTTATATAATTAAACAATTTTTATAATTATTGTCTCTACTCTTCCTATCATAGTATATATATATCAATTACATATAAAAAAATTAAAAAATATATTAATTACATATAAGAACTTTACAAAATTAAAATTTCAATACGTACCTAGCAAATCTCAATGTCGAAGAGAAAATTATTGTAATAAAAGTCTCTAAGGAATTTGAAAGAAAAGAAGTTTTCGTATCTATTTATACATTTTGTATGCAGGGGAGTCTTATTTTATTTTAGATTATAATACTATTTTGAAATTCTGTCTAATTTTTATTATAATACTATTTTGATTGAATTGAAAATTTAAATTCAAGAAATATTTGAGTGGCACTTTAATTAGATTTATTTATCAATTTTTAATTTTATTTTTTAATTTGTAATATTGTTTGATATTTTTTAATAAATAATATTACAATATATATAATTTTAATAAACAGTATTACAATTTGATTTAAAATATCACTTAGTTTGTCTAATGATATTTTTTATTCTTTTATTTAATTTAATAATTATTATTGTTATATTTATTGGTTTTAAATAATAATTCTTTAAATTATCAAAAATTAAAATAAAAAGTTATATGATAATTAAATATAAGTGTCGATTTAATAAAAAGATCAAGTGATATTCACGAAAATTCTAGTTTTAATAAAATTGTGAATAAATAATAATTATATACAATACTAATTCCATTTAGATTATATAATCATAAATTAAGATAATTATGATTATAAATTTATATTAATAAATAAAATTTTTATTTAACAGGATAATTATTTTTTTACATTATTTTGTTTAATAATAATATTTATTATTAAAATCTTTATTTAATAGGGTAACCATTTTTTTGCATTATCATGTTTAATAAAAATAATAATATTTATTATGTTTTAAACAATAATTTATTAAATTATGAAAAAATAAAAAGGTATGATAAATAAAAGTATAGATTAAATAAAATTAATTGTGAACATTTTAATTTGAATAAAATAAAAATTTTTGACTTATCAAAAAAAATTAAAAATTGTGAATAAGTAATAATTATATAAAATACAAATTTATTTATAAGATAATTAAGATAACCATAATTAGGTAACAGCGTCACAATCGTAAGACAAGTTAAGTCATACGTAACGTAAAATAGTTATAATTAGATGTCACGTGTCATAATTTTAACGCAAGTTAAATCTTATGTGGTGCAACGGTATTGTTAGATTATACTTTATATATATATATATATATATATATATATATATATATATATAACTTTAAAGAATTAGTTAAGGAAACCTTTATGTGAATAAACGTATGTATATTCACAATAATATTATAAATAATAGTTTAAAACAATTCGACATGGAGTGATGGTAAATAGAAGATCTGTATATATATATATTTATATATAACTTTAAAGAATTAGTTAAGGAAGCCTAAAGCATGGAGAAGCCCAACTTCAGCGACGGACAATTGGGGTTGTTTTTACTCAGCCAGTGGAGTTTTATCAGGCGGCGTCTCAATTCTTGGAATTACTGGGTCTCCTCTGCTGTCCAATTTCGCAACAATTAACGTCCTTGTATGGATAATGGTATTGCTCTCCATGAGACACGCACACTTAGGGCCCGTTTGGTAACGCTGTCATTTTTTTACTGTTATTTTTCTGTTGTCATTTTCTGTTTTTTGTTTTCTGTTGCCGTTTATTTTTTCTGAAATGAAAACTGAAACTGTGTTTGGAAATGCAAATTTGTTTAGAATTATTAATTTTTTATTTTAAAAAATATTTAATTTTATTAGTTTTAAAAAATTAATAGAACTTAATAAAATATATTTTATATTAATTTAACTTAATTAATATAATTAATTAAATTAATACACTAAATTATTTATTAAAATCATTTAATCAATAAATATAAAATATATTAAATTATATTATTTATTAAAAATAATTTAATAAAATATATTTCATAATAAATAAATGATTAAATTAGATTAATTATTAAATTAAATTATTTATTTTTAAATTAATTAAATTCATTTAATTAATTATTAAAATAATTTAATAAAATATATTTTATATAAATTAAATTAATTAAATCATAAATAATTTAATTTAATTATGATATTTATTTAAAATAATTTAATAATTATTATTAAATTAAATTAAAAATTAATGTAATTTAATTATTTATTATTAATTATTTTATATAAATTAATTTAATTATTAAATTAAATAAATTAATTATGATATTTATTTCAAATAATTTAGCAATAATTAATTATTAAATTAAATTAAATTAAATTAGTTTTATTATTTATTAAAAATAATTTATAGTAATTTATATAATTAATTTAATTTTTGAATTTAATTATATTATTTATTAAAATAACTTATTTTAATAAAATATTTGAATAAAATAATTTATTTTTATGTAATGTAACAAAAATAGACAAAATTTTAAAATTAGCAAATTATTGGCAACAGAAAAGAAAACCAGAGTGAAAACATCTTTTTTCTGTTTTCATTTTTCTGTTTCCGTTTTCATTTTTTTTTTTGAAACAAAAAAACGGAAACAGATTTAACAAACATGTTTCTGTTGTCAGTTTACAAAATTTTGAAAACGGAAACAGAAAAACAGAAAACAAAAACGTTACCAAACGGGGCCTTAACTATGTGTGTTGATATATTTATTTATTTATTTATATTTAGATATATGATTAAAATAAATTAAGATTTTTTTGAATAGTCAATTTATTTTATATTTCGAATTATTTTTTTTTGTATATTATCTCCACACACATATGTAATTAATGAATATTATACATATATATATATATTTTTATGTATGAATGTTGTGTGAAAAATTTTTGACCCACTTTCTCCATGAAGCCCTTTCTCTTATTTTCTTATAATTTCTTTTTAGATACTAACTTGCATGTAAGAAAATTGTAAAATAAAGTAGTCGAAGTTGGTCCTTGACTTTGAACTCTCTTATACTCAAGTCAATTACAATCATTGATAATAATCTCATGTATATAGAGAGAGTAGAGGAAGAGAAAAAAAAAAAAAAGAGCCCTTATCTTCACTACGTTTCTATCATTTATAGAATGACAATTGACATATTTTTCGTTGATTTGACTAATGATAGTGGTATTAAATGTTTGATAATGTAAATCTTGAAACCTGTGAAGAAGTGGTTTTATTATATATATTTTGCGGATCCTATTTTTTGACGCACTTGAATGTAGTAAATGAAATAGTTATATAGGTAACCATCAAATTATCTATTAGAATATTCTATATTAAGTTATGATATATTATTTATATATATTACCTATATTAGAATATCCTGTATTTTAGTATTTAGTAAGTAGTTAATTTTATTTTGATATGTAAATTATTGCTATATATACCTCTTATTATAAATTTACATAAGGGTATTTTATCTCTCCAATTCCAATTCTATTCCTTGCATTTTATTTTATTTTTTTATTTTAACATTATCTAATCTTAATTTAACTAGAATATACCATTCTTGGTTAGGGGTGCAATATTATAGTCGGGAATGCACTATTGTGATTGAGTAAGATATTTTTTTGCCACACAAATATCATCTCTATATTTTTATTTTCTAAAATCGTTATATTTGTATCTATACTTATATCATGTGGACATTTAATATTTGCTTTGGTGCAGGTGCTTTCATCTAGGATTATTATAATTTTAGTTGCCACTCAAATATTTCTTGATTAAAAAAATAATAATTATATTCCTGAAGATAAATTAGAAATGTCTTTTTTCTGACAATAGCTTTGCCTCTAACCCTCATCGGCCGTCACATCCCGTCCTCATGCTCCATGTGGGGCAATAAAATTTCCCCCAGCTCGTGTAGACTGACAAATAGTGCAGAAATTAATTGGAGGAATTCAAGTTTGGATATGGGCCTAGTTACTTGTGGAAGCACATTTAAATAGTCATTGAGACTTGCAAGACAAATCAAGATGAGTCGACAAGAGCTTCCGTGGTAGTCGTAGATATCTTCCGTTGATTGAGTCGGCCTTTTTTTTTTGTTTTTCTTTTGATAATTAGGTATAATTTGGATTAATCGGAGGTTTAATATTTATAACATCTTGAGGGCATACCCCCGTTACAAATACGTAGTAACTTTACAAAAAGTCTACGTTACATTAGTTATATTTTGAATAGGGAATTGAGAGCATTTTATCTTTACATCATACATAATTGTTGCAATAACATCAAGAACTGTTAAAGAGAGACCTTTAAAAGTACGAACGTTCCTTTCTTTCCAAATATGATACACCATAGCTGCCCAAACAAGTTTGCATGTTCTTTTGTGTAGGCTACTCCTACTAAACTATCTCACGGCCCAATCAATTTCTTCCTTCCGCGGTTGGACCGGCTTAGTAACCATGCACTTTTGTAACATGAGATGTCTAACCTCGGCAAAGAGAGAGCGAGAGAAAAATAGATGGTCCAAGGTTTCATTATTATGCCCACATAAGCAACAAAGTGGATCAACACTCACGTCCCAGGTTGCAAGTTTATCTTTGGTACTAAGTCTCCCTTTTATTGCAAGCCACAATATGAAAGTATGACGGGGAATGTGATTGGGAAACTAAAGGAGAGTGTGCCAATGTACCTTTGGGTCGTGCTCTCTTATTACCTCCCAACTAGCTGCAGCATTGAAGCTCTTTGTCTTGGAGACCAACCAAATAAATTCATATTCTACGGCATGGTTTGGTTGGTAATCAAGAAGACTGTCAAGGATTATCTCCCGCAACTCCCAAGTGACGCAGGACTTTCTCCACATGTTTATTAAAGGCCATTTCCACCGCTCATTATGGATCACCCTTGAGACTTTTGCATTCTTTGGAAGACCTGCATCGTATGCTACTCTTTGACCATACTTAGGAATTAAAGAGCCTTTTGGGTGCCAATTCGAGTACCAAAGAGATAGAGCATCCATTGCCGACCTTGTATTTGGATATGGATTGAGTCGGCCTTATTTATTATAAAATAAAAATGGTATTATTTTTTTATTTACTTGTAAAGTGCAAATAATATAGTAAGCTCTTGAACTACTATATTTATTTTTTACCATACTCAGAATGGATTCGAACAAGAGTAGAAAAAAATAGTTATCACCGATAACACTAGACTTGAGTTAAATTTTTCCATACCTTTTGATATGCAGAAGAGTCTCTTTGCAGGCGTGGATTGTTTTTTTTTTTTTTTTTTCTTTTTGGATATTAAAGAATTTTTCTCTAAATTTAGCACCTAAGATGAATCTTCTAATTGTTTTCACACTTTCTCCTCGCATATATTTCACGATTGTCACATATTTTTTTATTTTACCAAGGATCGATAATCAAGGGGTGGGTCACCGTTTTACTTCCTTACTAATTTTCTTCCACACACCACACTATGAATTGAAAAACAAAGTCACTTGTGGATCATATATGTATAGTTGGTCCGAGGACGATTAAGCTACACTCACATTTATATCTCAAATTAGGAAAAAAAAAATAAAAAATAACGAGTTTGGTAAAATTCAAAAGAAGTGGACTTATTATTTTTTTTTTTGAATTTATATGATTTTTTGGTCAATTTTTATTTTTAATTTAATTGATAATTTTTAGACAAGTTATTCACATTTACTAAAAATTATAAAAAAAGGAAACTAAAACAGAAAAGTTCACATAGGGTGAAATAGCTGGTTTATTTTGCAAAGAAATTAGCATATTTCACCTATACAGAAAATTTTCTATTTATAACTAATTATTCAAAACAAGGAATAATATGCCTAAAAAAATTAGATAACAAAAATTAAAAATAAAAATAAAAAATAAATTTTATTCCCAAAAAAAAAAAAAAAGTCATTAGAACCACCCTCTCAAAATAAATAAATACATGATTGGCTCGTTTTGAACTTTTCAAGTTATCTATGTTTGGTCGGAAGATAGATAATGGAAATAAGAAAAACTGGAATGGATGCCTTTCCCTTTTTTATGATTTAAAAATCTTATTTCCTTCGTCATGGTTGGCAGCGGGATGAGAAAAAATGAAGCATATAATATTATTTGCTTGGAATGAAAGGTGAAAAAGGAATAAAAATGATAATTAAGTAATACATATTTACTATTATACCCTCAAATAGACTTATATGAAGGGAAAAATTGTAATTTATGTTGATCCTCTAAGGTAGCATTTGCTTTGCCCTTTTATTTATTTATTTATTTTTTATATTTTATATTTTAAAAATTTCAAAATGAAAAAAATAGAAAATATTTTATTTTTACTTATTTTAAAATTTTCTTTATTTTGAATTAAAAACTCTCAAAATAACTTTTTATTATTTTTCATTTCACGTGTAAACTTATTTTTTTTTCTGAAATAAATTTTAAAAATATCAGTGACCGAATATATTTTAAGCTTTTTTTTATTTTTAAAAGTATAAAATAGAAAATAAGCTCAAAACAAAAAATAGAAAACAAAAAAAAAAAAAAAAAAAAAAACAAATGGGACCTAAGTTTTCTCACCATTTTCCTTCTGAAATTGGAAATATCAATTTGGTGGGTAGAAAGGAGATTTTTCCTTTGAAGTCAAAAAAGGGAAAATCATTTTTATTCCGCCACTTTCCGTTTGGTGAGAGGAAATTAAATATTTTCTCTTGTTTAGCTTTGTAAAAAAAAAATGAGAAGAAAATAATTTTTTGGGTTTAATTGTTTAAAAAAATGAAAAAATAGTATACAAATTTTATAATGAAAAGAAAAAAAAATAAGAGAAATTTGAAAGAATATACGGAGAAAACTTCAAATTTTCGCTTTTTTTTTTTTCACTTCATTACCGCCTTTTTAATTTATCAAACCGAACATATATCGTACGCGTCGCCGGATACGCATTTAACGCTGTTTTAGATAACAGTTGAGGATTGTCTTGTCTTCAATTTGAGGCAGTCCTCCCAACCGACTCTGCTGCTCATTCTTAGCATTTAATATCAACTAATGAATGTCCCCATCCATCGTGCAACTCTCTCTCTCCCCCCCCCCCCCCTCTCTCTCTACATCTCTTCATCAGTTCCCATCACTCCTTTTGATTCCCTTCTTGTGCCATATCCACCATGCCCAGCGACGCCGTTTTCCGGTCGTCTCTGGTTTGGCTGGCGGCCCTAGTAGTGCTGATAGGTCTGTACACGCAGTCGTTGAAGAAGATGATGGCAACTTATCTCCTCGGCATGTTTGTAATAGCCGGTGTGCTGCTGCCTGACTGGGAGTTCTTCGACCGTGATGTCTCCCTCTGGGGCTCTCCCATTTCAGCCACTCAATCTTCTACTGGCGGCAGACCCCCACCACCACCAGCACCCACAAGGTGAGTGAATTGACTTGTTGCTTCTTATCAACTTTGAACTTTATTTTGTTGGGTTTGAATTTGAAACCAAAAAAAACAAAAAAACCAAAAAAAAAAAAAAAAGGGTCGTTGTCGGGCATTAATGCTTTTGTGGGAAAATTTTAGGTAGTATTTGGTTTATTTTTTATTTTTTTTTGTTTGTTTTATGTGTTAAAAATCTCAAAACGAAGAAGTAAAAAATACTCTATTTTTCTTGTTTTGAAATTTTTTTTTTATTTTTTGTTAAAAATTCTTAAAATAATTTTTTATCATTTTTTATTTCACGTGTAAACTCATTTTCATTTTTAATTTTTGAAATCAAATTTTGAAAATATAAGTAACCAAATGAATTTTGAGCTGTTTCGTTATTTTCAAAGATACAAAATAAAAAATGAGCTCAAAATATAAAATAAAAAATAAAAAAATATTAAATAAAAAAATAAACTAAATGAAGCCTTAATTCTTAATTAATTGGTTTTAATTGCTTCTATTTTTAGCACTTACAATCAGAGGTTGTTTTGTTTTGTTGTTGTTCCTGCTACTCCAAATGAGTACTTGCTGAGCTGCGTCATTTAAGAAAAGAAAACAAAGATGTAATAAAGAACCGAAGGGAGGGGATCTTAGAAGGCCAATGGTCAATCAACCAAAGTGAGCCTTTGGCTTTATGTCTGTATACTAGCAGCAATCGATCCGATTGTAAAATTTAATATTGGTATTAAGATCAGATGAAATTATATTGTAATTTTATTTTTTTTCAAAAAACCCATTTTAGATATATTGAAAAAAAATAAAAAAACAAATTGTGAGTCTACCGATGATCAGAGAGGAGAAATTGAGAAAGGGGTTAATGGTTATATCTTCTGCCAGTGATTCAAGAACAAATAAAATCACAGGTGCTTCCAATCCTCATCAACCATTTCATCTAGTAAGAACATTCAAAAGCTTGGGGGTATCTTCCACTTTCCCTCCAACTTCAAAATAATGTTATAATATTGATACAAAATTATAAAAAAATAAAGAGAGAGAAGAGGAGGAGGAGGACATTTATATACCAATTAGCAAAGTAAGTTGAATAAAAAAAAAAAACTCAAATAACTTTTGCAATTAATAAAATAACATAAGACCCACTCACGAACATTCAAAAAAGATAAAAGAAAGCAAATTGCAAATATAAAGTGAACAATCAACCAAATCCTACCAATTTTGACATCAGGCTACATGACGTTTGAAGTGAAAAAAGAAAAGAACTCAAATTCAAAAGTATTACTTTTCTACAAACCTTACAGTTGGATTGGGGGAAAAAAAAAAAGAGGTAAGATATATCATGCAAGAAAGGAACGCATGCAAAGAGAAGCGTATAAAAATATCACCAATCCAACTCAACTGAGGGAAGAAAGGAATCCAACAAAAGCAGCTTCCTATGATTATTAATTCAATATTATTAAAATAAAAATGAAATATATATATATATATATATATATATAAGAAAAGCAAATGGCATTTAGATTTTTCCAAAAAAAAAAAGACAAAATTCATTTCAAACGTAATTTTTTCGATGAATGAAAAAATGAGATGACGTGTTATATAGATAGATGTAATTTAGGGCCTTAAATTACAATTTATCAGTGACCTGAAGATCAGATGTGTACAAGGGAAAGCTGATCAGTTCAATGCAGGTTCCCAAAAGTTTCGATATTTTGTTATAAAATGCAGGTCTCTCTCTCTCTCTCTCTCTCTTAATGCAGGTTCAGAACCTACCCCGTCAGGCTGGCTATTTACACTTTGGTTTATGGTTTTGCATTTTACAAGTGGTGGACGTTCGTATCAAACTAGTGGACCCGCAATGCATTCCCCTGTGGTCGATTTTTGTATAGCGTAACCATTTACCTAAGTTTGTCAAGTGAAATTGCTAACTTTACTAGTTAATTGGGAAAAAGTTGAATTTGAGTGATGTTGAATCTCCAAGTGAAATTTTTTCATTCCTTTTTTTTCAATTGTTTTTCTTTTTTCTTTTCTTTTTTTTTTGGGCGGGGGGGGGGGGGGATTCGGACATCAGGGTTCGTATGCATTTATGTAAACATTTTATCATCTCAAGCACTTCGGCTGCATGAAGTAAGTTGATCGAAAGTAAGAGACAAAATTCTATAAAACAAAAGAGAACATAGAAGGGGCACCAACTTAATCCAATCTCTCACAAATTATGAGTGGAAAAAAACAACAATAAAAATAAACCAGGGTGACAACAGCTTATTATCTTATTTACTTTTTGTTTTGTTTTGTTTTGTTTTTTTTGAAGGGTACTTATTTTCCTATTCACCTTGTGCAAGCAAAAACGTTTCCAATAAGAAATAAATTTAATTTTCATGATCATGAATTCAATTCTGGACAGAGAGAGCAACCAAATCCAAAAACTCTCTCAAATCCCAGTGCTCCACATACTCAGTTTTTCTTGCGCGGGGTCTCCTCAGAAGGGGGTAAAGGCACACCAAAAACCCAATCGAGAACGTTCAGGTACTTGGATCGAAAAACGTCCCTTTCCATGGCGTAGCAGTGCATGATAATTGCTGTTGAAATGCTGAAAACTACCACATCGGCTCTCTTCAGTCTCTTTGATGCTGATGGTAAGTACCCTACATCAGCCATGCACGTGAAGAAGCTCTCAATCGCTCGTGCAAGGCAGTAAAGTGAAATCTCAATCCGCCTGCTTTTCTTCTCGATAGCCAAGGCCAGGCCAGTTGGGAACTGCCAATAATAGAAATATTTGTTCAAAACACGAGCAAATGTTTTCTTTGCCCAATTAGGGAAAATCTAGAAAGTCAGTTTTACCGTCCCCATGGCCACCATAGGAATGTTGCATCTTTTGAACAGCCTGAAAAGCAAGCACGTCCACATCCTGATGAATAAATAGCATCAGAAAATTTAGTTAAAAATGGTTTTTAAGTGCAAGGATGGAGCTACCCTTAGACACTGGAAAAACACCATGAAATAAGTTCTCTAGGGAACATTACAAAACCAGGCTGCATGCAATTCTTCCGATAACATTAAATATTGAAGAGGTTAACCAAAAATCATAAACTGCTTGACAAGCATGATGGTTCAGTACCCCAAGATTATACGCATCAAGCCAAGCTCAAAATGAAGTAACTATTTCTAGGTTGTAACATAATTCACACCATATAATCTCCTCAAGACATACAAAAAGAGGTATCTCGTGTGTGTGTGTGTGTGTGTGTGTGTGTGTGTGTGTGTGTGTGAGAGAGACGAGAAAGTGCCAAGTAGGCACTCTCTATAAAGAGATTTTTTTTTTTTGGTAGGTATCTCTATAAAGAGATTTCTTTTTAAAATACTCATGTTACGGGGAAATTCTATTATTATCCAATTATAACGTTGTGTGACTTGTTATTATCCAATAAAAGGTCCTACACAACTACCAGTTACTTAAAGAAGTAATGCTATGTACTAAAAGCAAGAAAAGATTCATTCTATAAGGTATTTGGCCTCCTTGTGGAACACTAGTAGCCGCAAGTCAATTAATCCCTCTATAAGAATGACTCGTTTGGGACTCCCTTGAATCAATTTGGGGGAACACCCGTGCTGGCTTTGCTTTGAAGGGATGCTTGCTCTGCTGATGTACTAAACGCTTTCGGGACCTCCTGGTTACAAGACATGCATTCCATCCATCAAACCCACATGCTTGGGAAGACTCTCTTTTCTCTCACTTACGTAGACATGAAAAAGGACCTCAAACAAGTAGCACGCCATCTGCATTCCATCCATCAAACACCCATGCTTTGGAAGTCCCTCGCCTTTATCTTACACAGACATGGAAAAAAAACTTCAAACGAGTAGCACGTGGAACATCTCCCACTTGCCCTATTACTAATAATAATAAAAGGGCTGTCTTTTCACCCGATTGATTACTGAAGAAGGCTTTCACCCGATTGATTACTGAAGAAGGCTTTCACCCGATTGATTACTGAAGAAGGCCCTTGTCTCAGTAAGTCTGCTAGGCAATCTGCCTTTCCACTGTCTGCCTTTATAAATGAGTATCCGGCTCTAGATTGAATGCAGCTGCACTTATCCCTGCTTTACTCAGTGCTGATACTGCACCTTACTCTCATGGGTAAACTCCTACCAGCAGCCACAGCCACATCCAGATCTGATCTATCTACTTGGCAATTCATCCAGAGACTTCATGGTCACTAAATAATAAAAATAGAGAATACTTATGAATGTGACACTCACTCACTAACTATATTTCTTTAGAATCTTTACTATTTACCTATTCATATGGTACATTAATAATTGTATTGTCTTCTAATTCTTTTAACATTTTTCATTTTGGATTAAAAACCCATCAAATAATCTTTTCTTTTTTATAAATAAAGAATTTATTAATAAAGTAAAAAAAAAAATGCATCAAGAGAATGCCATGTACAAAAGTCCACCCAAATCAACAGAGTGGCCCCTCTTCAAAGCTCACTAAAGATGAATTCTAGAACTCAACAATCAAATAATTTTAATCTCTCAAATATGGTAAATAAATCCTAGAACTGCCCTCAAATCGCTATTGAAATTTTACATTAATATTCTTATTTGATATTTTTCCCATATGTTATAATTAAAATTCCTGACCACTGAATTCTATAATATTAATTTGAATATTTTGGACATAAATGCTAAGCAACAAGCTTCCCAGTGCTCAATGGCAGACCCAAAAAGTTTGTTGAGAGAAGGCCCAAGTAAAATTCAAGGGGCAATACGCTATAAATATTCAAAAATATATAGGATGATAAGAAGATTTTGAATTTTTTTGGGGGGGGGGGGGTGGGGGTGGGGGTGGGGGAGGGGGTGGCGGGCAGCACTAATCATCCTTCATCCACCACTGCCCATGCCTATATAATAACCACCAAACCGTCATCGATTTTTTTGTTTTTATTTTTTGTACTTGAATAATATGTCGGGCCATTGTCATAAATTTCTTTTTATATATGCATAGACCTCTATTGTTTTATATTTTTAATAGAATTAACAAAAAGGATTAAATAGCTAATATGAAGTTATTCAATATAAGTTTATATATACATTCTACTTCAAATTGTTTAATTAATTTTCACACATACACCATGTATCACACAGATTAAGTATTAGTATGTGTGTGTTGTCTCAAAACATAACTCCATTTCAATGAAATCTTTTTCTACATTATAGGAAAGAAATTGCAACTCACATCTTTCCTGGACAGTGAGAACAAGAAAAATTACCAGATATAGAGAGATCTCAAGACACGACTATTCATGACAAGATCAATTGTAATTGTAATGCATCATAGATTCGTAGTGTATTAAAATTAAAATTAATGCTTACCAGGCAGAGGAGCAATACACGGACAGAAACAAGCTTGATCTTGCTGTACCAAGAAGACCTTTCCCCAAAATCGTGCAAGGTCTGGTGTAAGGTAGAAAAAATATATAAATAAATAATATTATAACAGTCAGAATTACTAGTAGTACTGTTATGATAAGTTTGATAAAACTTATTAACAACAACAGAATTTTTTTTTTTTTTTCTGAAGAGCATAGGAGGCCGAAGCCTAGGGAGGGGACTAAGCGGAACCCATTGGTACATGTAGCCTATGTTGGTAAATCCTTAGCACTGGGCTATCCTCTCTCCTCAAAAAATAAAATAAAATATATATATCTCATCTTTTTAGCAAAAGGTTCACCACAGCATTGTTGTTACAACCTAGTAAAGAGTCTAAGAGGAACAAAAGAAGGATCAGTGAGTAAAGGCTTCAAAGAATGTATTCCCAGCAATAAATGTTTAGGTTGGGAAACCAGCTTGCAAGAGGTCAGCAGTTAGTTCAATGGATAATTCAAAGAGAACTGTAGGCATGAAAAGTAGCAGCAATGCACTAAAAAGCATTTTTACAATGCCAACCCAACAAGTAACCAATCAGCTCTTCAGTTCCCCCAGTATAATTATGCCAAGCAAAAAAAAAAATGCTTGTGAACCACCCAGCTCCCCTTCCAGCATGCCCAATGATGACACTGATGTAGTAGGCAGATTCAAGACAGGACACCACAAAAATCATATTTTTAGCTGAACTTAATGCCAACACATGACAGTCCATAAAGGAAAAAGAATCAAGAATTATACAAGTCAAAAGAAAACATCAAAACACTCACCTTTTCAAGAGGCCCTTCCGGTGAACTATTAACGCAGGGATCAAATAAACTGGAAGATAAACTGGTAATGCTCTTTTGTAGGCTTGGATAAGGAATGAAACAAAATGTCCACCACATGATTGATTTTCATGTATAAGCTGCACATAATTTGAAAAGTAAGTATAGCTCTAAAAGATTGCATACTGCTAACAAGAAAAAGACAGCTTATGATAATTTAAGATTTTGTAAAAACATAACATGGATGGTACTGTATAACAAGCAGCAACCATAGAGAAAATAGCTATGATTCTACTAGATATTAAGAGACATATCTACACAAAGAACCTGCAATGAGACAACACTATCAGGTGTCCTGGCTACATGATGGTCCTTAAAATAATAATAATAATATAATTGAACACAGACACAGAGAGAGAGAGAGAGAGAGAGAGAGCCAAGGCGTTGATGCCACACCATCACATGCAGCATATTATATTTCACTATTTCAGCACATACAAATTGCCCCCCATCCCAAATTATATGCATGCGCTTCACAACAAAGTGTTTTCAGAGGTTATAGATCTTCCTACATTTAAAAAAATCTACAAACTTGACCAGGAATTTTGCAGGCTCAACAGCTACGGAGTGCTTTAGGTCTATGTTTATCAGCATTTGCAGAGCATTGATCAAGTGTGCACCCAGGAAAAAACAATTTGGGGGAAAATACTAAAAGAATGAATTCTAAAAAACAAAATGCTCAATTTATAAAAATTAAATGAAAATTTAAATATATATAATGACACGATTCTAAAGAATTCAACCACAGATTGGGAGATGAGGGTGCACACATTCAATTTAAATAGTTAAGCAAACTTTATCAACAAGTATTTCATCTAGATGGGATGGAACTTAAACCACTGTGCCGTAAAGGATCCAGCAAATACTTTATCAAGGAGTTATACTCTATCAAAATCTGCCCTTGACGAGGCATCCAAGCCAGCTAATCCCCACATAAAAAAATTGCACCAAAGCTTATAAGTTTTAAATGCATATTGATGTTAATTTAGAATTGATTCTTCCCTTTAATCAGAATACAATTAAAGCAATCAACATCGACCCTTCTAAAAGTTTACTTTCTGCTTTAAAAAATGAAAGGTGATAACATAATTACCAGTTGAAATCACAAATATTTTCCCCAATAGACTGGACACTGAACATTCTTCAGTTTACCCACTTAAAAAAATAATAATCCATGATTTAACCTGTTTGAGAGCTGCTGAGAAGACCAAAACTCTGAAAAAAGTATTGGCTTAGAAAAGTTACCTTAAGAGAGTACTTATTGAAAGCCTTCTCAAATCTACTTTTAACATATTCATCCAGCCACATGCATCAGAGTAAGCAATCATTTTGACCTTTAGTCTCAAAAGGCTGCAATCTTATATCATGAGGAAACACTAAACCCATATCATGCTCCAATAACCCAACTAAAGCACTTGACCAATCTGTCAAACTTATGGTTGAACAATGTGTGCATTGGTCACGTCATAATTTATAGAATATCAGGAACTTCTGCAAAGGAACTCTTGAGACATCATTTGTACAATCAAATTGCTAAAGTTTTAATTATGTGCACAGGCATGGGCTTCAATTACCACGTGGGATCTTATGAAAATATTATACATTAACGACAAATTTCTTGCCCTGCCTTCTTAATCTTATTGTTGTGGGCCAAAAAAATTTATATAAATAAATAAACTTCGTTCATCGTCATCTTATCATTGCAGAAAAGGAAAAAGTTTCTTGTGTTGATAACAGACATAGCTACGCTCGCTTAAATGACAACCATGAATGGTTGAGGCTGAACAGAACCAAAGTGTGATGTTAGGAACACATACCGAGCAGGGGACTTTCATTTGTGGATCCAGTATAATGTCAACACCAGTGGACTTGTAATACTTCTCTATTGCTTCCAAATTAGTAAAAGGCATGCCACATGCTATTTCTTTCACACCTTGCAGGATAATAGGATCCTTTCCACCATGCTTATTGAGAAAGGACTTGTATGATCGAGGCAAACTCTCCTGTTTCAGTATATAAGCAGACCTGAAAATGGTATCTTCAAACATTGTCATAAATAACTTCCTAAAAACAAACATTAACACAAATCAAGAAGCTAATTTTCGTAGAGGATATAGTTCTCAGACCATATTTTGAAGTCAGGACATCATCAGGTAAAAAATTATGGGTATGCCACATTCTTCATGTGAGAGATTAAAGAATTCACAAAAACACCTCACCGCACAGGAAAATAAAGGAGTCTACTTGTCAACACACTTGGCAACATAAATCTACTGAACTACCATTCACAAGTTCACTACAGATAACAAAATGGGAAATTACATGAATGGTTTATCACGCCAAGCATACAACATATGGTCTATTTAGACCAACCCAAATATCCATTCATTGGCTCTGAAATAGCAGTTCAAATATATTAGAAAGCATGAGATGCAGAGCATCGCTTTCAGAATTTACAGTTGGTAATTGCATAATTTTATTCCCCAATCAGCTGGTGCTCCAACTATGAAATAATGAATTTGCTTACTCCTGGGAAGCTCCAGGACAGTGTCATTGATGGTGTAACACAATTTCACGGTAATTGACCCATTGACGGTGAAATACTAAGAAGCACGGACGCCGACGCCAACACCGACAACAAGACAACACGACACAGATGCATTGACTCAATGATTTAAAAAAAATGCAAAACACAATATGGAAGGGACTTAGCAAAAAATATATATATTTTTAAGTCTTATATATTAATATTTTACTCAAATACAAAAGAAATAAGGCAATATAACACTAAAAAAAAATTAAAAATCATGTATTTCATAGCTTAAAATTCAACAAAGAAATCACATATTGATTACATTCCATAAAATATGACAATCAACTATATTCTGTACATTATAAGTTAACAAAGAAATTGTTAAGAGAAAAATTAATTTTTTTAACATGAGTCTAACACGTGGCGAAAACAATTCTGTGGCGTGTCCAAGTTGTGTTTGAACACAAATAAATCGAACACGGCAAAATGTGAGTCTAGCACATGATCGCCACATATCCAAGTTCCCGGTGAGTCTGACTCACAAATTTTGAGTCAGCATCATTGATGATGAGTCCGTGCTTACTAGGTGAAACATAATTTCATGTTTATCACACTAAATCCTCAAATTAGTGGGACAAAAAGCACAAGACTCAAGGTAGTTTCTTTTTCTCATCTATTGAATAGTCTAGCATAAATTGAAAGGAAATAGGGCCATCATATAAATCCATTAGAAAAGATTAAGCTTTAGAAAAGTAGCTATCATACGCTAAGCAATTCCTCACTCTTGCAACTAATTCCAACTACAACCACTTTCCCACTCTATGCTAAGCTTTTTCAATCTAATGGGACAAGGTCCAATGATATTGTTGCACATAAACACCACGTTTCTTATGGTTATGTGCACAACTTCTCCATCTCAAACTATTTAATGTGGACAGTGTAACTTGGGTATAATCAATTTGTTCTCACTAACTAAAGCCATCTACAAGTTCACTCCTCACACTGTATACACCCATGAGCCCATTTTCAAAATCTAGGTTAACTAAAATTACTTGTCTTTCAGTAATTTTAGTATCTGTTAAGCCCTGTTCACCATGGATTTAAATTTCAAGTCTGTTCATTCAAATTTTCCTATCCTTCTTCACAATTCAAGGTTTTTGAGTATGACTTTGTAGGCAGTGCTCTTACCCTTCCTTTTAGTTTAACAATACTAACTGATAATCAAATGAGTAATTATTAATTATGGGGCAAAATTTTCACATGAGAAATAGGAAAGCATTAGTTTTATATACTTTCTTCAAATAATAAGAATAATAATATTACTACTATTATTATTATTAATAAATTAAACTAGTTATCTATTCTTATTATTACTACTATTACTACTATTATTATTATTAAATTAAACTAGTTACCTATCACCTTTTAACAGGTGCATGAGTAACGAAATGATTAGGCCAACTTGAATCATGAGTCCTTACTACAAGTAGATAAGTCATAAGCACATTAACTGAAGAATAATAGCAAACTATTCAAGAAGTTGTTGATTTCTGGTGAAGGTTTCCAGTACGAAATGAGATACATTCATTTTAGCAAGTCATGGACATGAAACAAGATATGTTCTTTCTCAGTACAAATATAGGCATAGCTCCTATATCATATGAAAAATCTTGCTAGTCCTCGTAAATGCGTTACTTTGGTGGGTGAAGATGTCAGCTTGAACAAATTAATTAATATATAAATATATAAGAAAAATTATAATCTAATATCGGGGGGATAAGACAGAAAGTTTAACATACAAAATTTGCGAAGAGGAGAGACACATAAGGAAGATATCTCCATGAGCCCAAGTAAGTGGTTTGCAAATGTGCCCAAATCGCTTGCTTTTTATTCCACAGCGTGATGCCAACACACAAGCCCGCATAAGAATGTAAATGGCCAAAGTTGTATGTGTTTCCAATCCAGTCAGAAGCATTGAAGGGCCTGCAATAGCACCCGCCAGCAAAGCCCTCCATCCTGCAGTCCTGAAGTAGAACAGCATTTCACCAATCAAATTACCAACTAAAAATAAAATCACGCATTTGATGACAGCCTTATCCAATTATCAGACTGAAAAAAAATGAATAAAAAAAATAAATTGAAAGATTAGAACAGAAAAGTATTAATTCAATCAAAGAGACAAATTTTCTGACGCATGCCTGCGGTGTCCTCCCAAAGTAGCTATAATTTCATCCACCGAAACAAATGTACCAGCGAAGGTACCAAGGAAGAGACCGTATCTAAGGGTTTCCTTAATTGCCAAAATAACATCCTCGCCGCTTGAAGCCATTTCCACTTTCCTGTACCAGAGAATTCAGGTTAAAAAATTAGAATTAAACGTTTATATATTTGTGTAAATCAGTTAATAAGATCTGATATCGCAGTGGGTTAGGACAAAGACAAAAGGCCAGAATTTGGAACAATTTTTACTTCGCGGAGGTCGACAATCGCCTGCGTCTCAACCGGGAAAGAACGGCGAAGAGAGCGAGACCACCTTTGATACCAGCTCCAATGGAGAAACCTTTAACGGAGGCAGTAATAATCCTCCACAGCCTGTTGTAGTCCTTCAGCGGAACGGAATCGAAGCTGAGCAAAGACGAGGAAGACGACGAAGAAGGAAGATCCGATCGTCTACAATGCGGACACCTCCGATCGTCCAATTTGCCTCGACCGTCGGCGAGACCACCTCCATTATCACCGGCAGAGCAAGTGCAAGGGTTGCCGGCGGCGATGGTGCCCTCGCCGGGCGGCGACATGGCGGGGGAGGCTAGGGTTTCAGGAAGAGGAGGAAAGCTCCAAAAATCTTCGTCGAGAGGAGAAACTTGGTGGGAAGTTTTTGAAAGCGATGAGAGTGAGAGCGTTGCACGTTATAATTGGCAGGCTCTTTCGATGAACCATGACGAGGGTAATTCCCTTGCTCTGTCTGTTTCCAGTAGAATTCTTTCGGTCCCCGCAGTTAATCCATTTCCAGTTTTGCTCGCGTCCGACGAAATCAATATGCATGCTTCGCCTTTTTCTAAAATAATTAAATTTATTTTTTTCAATTTTAAATTTCTTTTAATTATAATGTATAAAAATATTAAATTAACAAAAAAAATAAATAAATAGTTACTAAAAATTAATTTTTTACTGAAAATTTAACTTTTTTTTTTGTTAATTTGATATTTTTGTCCTTCATAATTTAAAAAAATTAAAAATATGATAGAACAAATTTGTTCATTTAAAAAAAAAAAATCAAAGAGTTAAGGAATGAGAATATGAAAAACTACCAAGATTCACAAACAGAGCACTTTGTTCGGCAATTTTTATTAACTTTTACTAAATAAAACTTTATAG
Source organism: Vitellaria paradoxa (assembly GCA_019916065.1). Lineage (NCBI taxonomy): Eukaryota > Viridiplantae > Streptophyta > Magnoliopsida > Ericales > Sapotaceae > Vitellaria > Vitellaria paradoxa. The sequence goes on from CM034239.1 coordinate 10,327,607, forward strand.
ACTCCAATAAGAAAATTTTATTAACTTTTAATAATTTTTAAAAATATTAATAATTTTGTGTAAAAAGTTAGAAAAAAATTACTAAAAATTAGAAATTAATCAAACGAAAAAAAACAAATATTGAAAAAAAAAAATTGGGCAACCAAATGGGCTCTAATGTGTATAATTAACAATAAATACTTTTCTAATTATCTATCTTCTTAATTATTAATTATTATTAGTTGTCTTTTTTTTTTTTTTTTTTGAAGTCTCATACATGCATTGCTTCCAATAATTAAACGCTACTTAAAATAAATTCAAAAATAGTTATATCTAACTTCTCTACTAATTTATTCAGGGTAATGTTACAGAATCGTAAAAATTTACCGCAAGCATTAATTAGAATGATGTGTAAAGATCAAAAAGTTATGAATTGATTATTTTAAAATATTAAATTTATTAAAACATAATTTAATTAAAATGTCTTTCTATAAAAAAATAATTAAATAATACTTTACTTTTATATTATTTCATAATAAATCGTCAATACAATAATTAACTCCTCCTCTTAATTTAGTGTATTTTATTTAAAGTAGATTATATGAGTTGTTTACTTAGTAATTTTTACCACCTTGCATAGAAAAAAATAATAAAATAATAAGTACTAATTAATTCCTACTTTTAGCACAAGTATGAAACCACAATAAAATATTTTAAAAAAACTTAAATTTAACAAAAAGATAATTGATGGTTATCAAATTTTGCGTCCAATTCATAGCATTTTTGTAATTTTTTAATATTATATTTTTATAAGTATTTATGCAAGTGAGAAACCTTTGTTTTCATAACTTGATGTGCGTGTACTAAAAAATAATTTTATTCTTAATAAAAATATATATACTAATAGTGAGTTATATTGAAATGGGCACTACCTATTTACTTTTTGGGTAAAGAATAGAAACTATTCTTCACACTTACGAGGGTGTTTGGAAGTTAAAAAAAAAACTTAAATTTTGGTAGTTTTTTGATTTTTTTTTTTTTTTTTTGCACTTTTTTGTGTGTTTGGTTGAACTAAGTGGAATTTTTAGTATTTTTTAGTAACTTTTGGGTGTTTGGTAATTTTTTTACTGTAGCAAAGTAAAAAAATTGTAACTTTTGGGTGTTTAGTATATTTTTTACTGTAGTAAATCAAAAAAGTTGTAATTATAAATCAAAAAAGTGAAAAAATTTATGGTTTTACCAAACACACAAAAATTAACTTTTAATATTTTTTTGCTAATTTTTGAGTTACCAAACACCCTCTATGTCACTTCTATTACTTTTCATTTTAATTATAATAATAAATTTCTCGTTTTAATTGTAGTAATAAAATTTTTATAGTTTTGATTGATGTACGATTGAGATTAAGACATTCTATTAAATACCGTTTGTATCCAATCATTAGAATGAGAATAAATTTATTAATTTCTATCCTTCTTTCCCCAACACCCAATTAAATTGATGTTGAAGGTTTATACACACATATATAGCCATTCTTCTAGTGAGGTCCAACTTAACTAATAATAAAATAAATTTAATTAAAATTTAAGTAAAAATAAAATTTAATTAAACCAAAAATCAAAGTTTTTAAATAAATAAAAAAGAGCATATCAAATTAATAGATCGATCAATCAAACTGAACTAACCAAATTTATTCAATTTGGCTCAATGATTTGCTCACCCTTATTATGGTGGTGTTTAGTGGACAAATTTTAGACATAAAACAATCAACTTTTATTTTTTAAATGTTTGGTAAAATATTAATTTTTATTATTTTTCTTTCAACTTAAAAGTTATTAAAATTTTTATTAAATACAAAAAGTTATCAAAATTTATTACTAAAAATTATTACTTACTTTATTAAACACATTAAAATTTTCAACTATCAACCTTTTTGACATATCAAAAATTTCAACTATCAACTTTTTTGACAAAAAATTATTAAAAATTAAACTTTCAAATGCCACTAAAATTAATGGCAACAATGGAAAAGAAACATTTTGTAATGTAAAATAGGGACTTTCGGGGGTTTCAAGCTACAGTGAAAAATGTGCTGTTAGAACTATAATGTTCAAATTCAGGATTAAAATATAATCAAGATAAATTCAATTGAATTAATAAATATTATAATAAATATTATTTGATAAAATTAATAAAACTTTGATTACATGGTGACTCTTAATTTCTTACTACATTTCTTACCCTGCATTTTTTACTACAGCACCTAGAGCCCAACTTTCTTTCGGTACATCATGCAAGCGTCAACCATCTCATGTTTAAACTATACTTGATGGAAGAGTCGAACGGCGCACCGCAGGCACGCTCATCTGCGACTATTGAAAACATTTAGATTGGTTGATAAAAAAATATAATCAAAATATAAAAATTTTATGTAAAAGTGATAGGTAAGTAATTTTAATTAAAAAAATATATAAAAAAAATAAAAATTAATGAATTTTAATGAATTTTATCCAATCAAATACTCTTTCAAAAATACAAGCAGTGGGGTCCCACTGAGAAAAGTGTGGATATTAGCCTTAAATATAGTAATTAATGAGTTTCCATGTTAGGTTTTCGTTGGATGATGTATATGGTCAATTTGTTGCGTACAAGTGTATTCAACTCGTGGATAAAGGAGGCTTCATCTTGAATTCCAGGGGCTGCAGTGATAAATTAAAAGTTAAGATTTAATTATTTTTAATTAAATAATTTTAATTTAATTTAATTTAAATTATTTTTTAAATAAAAATAAAAATTAAAAAAATTAATTAGAATACAATTAATACAGAATATAAAAAGTCACGTGTTATTAAAGTAAAAATAAATCTCTACCATTAGTTTCTTTACCACAACCCCTACAGTGAATTTCTTTACTGCAATCCCCCTAAACCCGTTGTCTCCCGTTTGTATCTTTCTTGTGTAATTAAAACATGGAGTGTAGGATTAAAATTTAGTACGACAAAAAATTTTTATTTAAATTATTGAAAATTGCAATTTGTACCAATCGTTCATAGATGGACTTAACAATCTTTATAAATTGAAATTATTACTTAATTGTTATTATTTTTTATAAATTAAAATGCTATTCCTATAAATTAAATCAATTTTGAGTTCTTACTATATTTGTAAAATCATTAACTAATTATTTATGTAACAATAATTTTTTTAATTAAGAATACTTGCAACTAAAGGTAATTTTATAAAAATAAATAATTGATATTGATAGTAAAAAAAAGGGATTTTGGGGTAATTTATAATTATTTTAATGTATAATTTTATTTAGAGATAATATTTAGTCTATTTATGATATTGTAATTCAATTTGAGTGACGTTAAACAATTTACCTTAATTTGTCTATTTTTTCAATTCTTTCAACTATCTGAGTTTTAAAATACTACAATATTCTATTAAATTAATTAATTTTTTAAGATAGAACACAACGAATGGTAAAGTGACATTTGGACCTCCAACAAACAAAATAAATTACTATAAATCTCCAATCATCTCTAATTTTTCTGTCATTACTAATTTCAAAAATGTCAATATTTCGCTAAAAAAATAAAAAATCTGAAAGGGAGGTTAATCGAATGCATATTTTTTTTTTTACAATCATATTCTTTGGGTCAAAAGTTTTCAAACGAGTACCATTATTACTATTTTATGTGAATTTTTTTGAATCCGTAGAAACGGATTTGAAAAATCATTCCCACGATTTACTACTATTCAGATGAAAAAAGGCACCAAAATTAATCTTAAATTATATTTTATCTCAATTTATCATATTTTTTACTATGTCAAACGAACCAAAAGTAGTCTGATTTGAACCCTATTTTATGTTAAATGCTAGACAGAGAAAGTAAATTGACTGATTCGAACCGCCACCATCGCATCTTAAGTTTGGTGGAGTGTACGTCAATACTATAGACTTGTAAGTCAAATTAAGCCACAATTCTCAAATAAGTCAATTTTTTGAACTAGAATCCATCGTTTTGTATTCAGTATTATTTTATATATATATAAAATATAAATATCTTTTTACAGTGAGTTTATTTATATTTTACAAATGAATTCTTACACTTAACTTTATTTTTTTATTAAATAAAATCATACAATTATCCTCATTCTCATAAGTGTATTTACGATATTAAAATTAAATAATATATCTTACTAGAAAAATGAAAGTTATTATGTAATTTTATTTAATGAAATAATAAAATAAAATGCAAGAACCTATTTATACAGTATAAATATTTTTAATAGACATTCTGGCAACACTCTTGACCTTATATTTTCCAAAAGTTTAAGGTCTTGTAGTTTTGCTCTAGCTCCTGCTATGTTTTTCAATTATGTGACTTGAACCATTACCATCTTTATTCATAGACACCATACTAACCATTCTTTTCCTTCTTCACGCTAAAATAAATTTAAAACATCTATCTATATTTATTCTAATACAAAAAAAAAAAGCTAAACCAAGCGCAATTAGGGAAGTACAAAATTTTGTGAAACTACTTTTTGAGGGAAAAAAAAAAGATTTTTTTCTTTATTCTATATCCTTCAACAGCTCACAAATTTACAATTTTGTTACAACCATTTCTAAAAACCATCTATCTGTAATTCACTATTTAATTTTCGCAACCACCATTTAATTTTATTCATGCGTCCCTCCACTACTTATTTATTTTTAAATCCCTGCACTATTTACAATTTACATGCATCCGTATCACCTCAAACCATTCGAAGTTTGCAAAGAGGGTAATCCTCAAACTACAAAGGTGAGGGGGGGTCAACAGGCCGATGTTTATTTATGCAATTTATGCAACCCCCAAGTGAAGATTGACCTCGTATGTCAAGGGGCATTTGTAATTTGTTGTTCACCAAGGTAGCCTAACCCTTCAGATTCATCTGGTGACTCCCAACAAAAGGCTGAACTGCGTCAAAGAGGCCCTTGTCAAGCAGCTGGTAACCAAATTCTTTCCTTGTCTGTTCAGCTATACCCATGTGGTCTGGACAGATGTAGGATGATAATGTCAGGACACCAACGAAATAAAAACCGTTCAAAGTTTCATACCTAGAAAGGGGAAGTTGACATCTTTTTTAATGTCAACTTTTGGAGATAATTCGACCCGTTGATTTCAAATTTGACGATTCAAACACATTTATATATTTTTAATTCAAAAAAGAATGAAAATGAATTTGAATTGTTAATTTTAATCTAACGACTCAAAATGTGTTGTTCTCGAGTTAACATCAAATACGATGTCAACCCTACAGATCCTATGTCTACACTTCAAAACTACAAAAGATTGATTGAGCCAAACATCTGGGTAGCCCAGGAGGCTTTGCCCAGCTTGCCAGAGCAGTCGGCTTTCTTTTGGATTAAGGGGCCGTTTGGATGCTACAAAATGTGGTTTTCATAAATAATACACTTTTATAAATTTTGATGTGATATTTTTTGTTTGATTTAGAAAGCAAAATTTCTCTCCTCTAAAAATTATCTTCCCTTCTTAATCTTAGCAGAAAGTGTATTATTTTTGGAGAGGGTTTGAGCTCTCCAAAAATTATCCCCCCTTATATGGACTAAATTGGACCATTATGCCCCTTCTCCTCCTTCTCACCTACAAAATATATTTTATATTAGAAATAAATTCTTTTTTTTTCTAATGGAAAAATATATTAAAAATTTATATTAATAAAAATTAAAAAAATATAATTTTTTTCCAAATAGGGGATCGTGTGATTAAAAAAATATATTTTTTCCAAATAAGAGGTGATGTGATTTTAAGATAATAATATTTTTTTAGCAAATATAAATAATATTATTTTTTAACAAATTTAAACAAAATTATACATATATTGATATTTTTTAAATAAGGAGAAAAAAATAAGCGACTAAAGAATTTTCGGATAAATTGGGATGTTATTGTCTACGAAACTAATTTATATATTTTATAAAATTTAATTTATTAATAACATAATTTATTTATAATTAATTTGTACTAGTTGGTTTTCACATTATATAATTAACATAAACATATAATTAAGTTTAGGTAACCAAGTTTAATTTAATGGGTAACTAAGTTTGGGACACCACAAAGACAAAAGAGTCATTGGACTGTTTTTTCCATCATTCACCTCCTCTTATTTATAAAACATCCAAACTAAGTCAAAAGTTATCCCCCTCCATAAACATCACATCAATGTGGGCCAACTCTCTAAAAATAATATCCCCTCTTATTTTATCCCCCTAAAATTTTAGTACCATCCAAACGGGCCCTAAGTGCAAAACACGGTAGGATTAAACGCAAAACACTGTAAAAATTGATAAGTCAAATTGAAACAGTTTTGGGTATGAGGTATGCAAGTTCGTAACTTAATATCATGCGTATTGAGGAGTCAGTACATGTAATACCAACAAAGGGCTGTTTAGTAGAACAAAAAATATCAAAAGTTACCAAAAATTACAGAAATTCTAATTGAATTTCACCACATATCACTTTTATATCACATCTTTATATTTTTATTGTACTTTTTTGTCAACCAAACACCCTCCAAATAGAGATTGACAAGCTTTTAATTATTTATTAATTTTTTAAGATTTGTACAGAGCAAAGCAAGCATGATTTATATGAACACAAACATTCTGGTTTTGGTTTGTTGCAAAACCACATCAATATATATATTCACTAGTAACGTTGTCTGACACCAATCCTAGGCTATTTTAGCATAGACAAACCGTGTTCAACTCAATTGCTTCTCAATGTATTATTCCAGGACACAAGACCTCGTGATGAACTCTAAATTTGCATTGAATATGCTATTTCGTCATCAAAATCAAGATTCTGAAGTAACAAAGATCCGTGACTCACAGAGTGACCGAATTTGCAATGACATCTGCTACATGGTCTTGATTCAGTAGCTCAGAGACCAAGAGAGAGCATCAACTGAATTGTTTGATTTCTGGCTCCTAAGATTTTTCTGCAGTAATCTTCTTTGACTTGGTAGTACATTTGCGCCAGATTCATTCCATTTTGAGAGCAATCTTTGTGAATCACGAAGTCCTGGGGGCCAATATCTGAAATCATTTCACTTTGAGAAGAATCTTCATGAATTCGTAGACGAAGTAACTTATTGCTGCTGAAGGTAATACCTGAAGATTCAAACAAAAACATACAGGGGAAGATAAGTATTACAAACATTAGCACCAATAGTTAGCAGAAATTGCATTTCTAAAAAATCTAGAGGATTGTGACCGTATTATTTGAAAATTTTAACACATGGTTGAGATAGTTAAAATAAGCAGCGTTTGCTCGACAGAAAGATGGAAAGTAGTTAACCATGACGTACAATGGAAACTTAAGAATTAGACGAATTGGGGCAGACACAAGTACCATGTTGAGAGAGAAAAAACACCCACTCTTCAAGAAAGACTAAAACTCAGGAAACAGATAGAGGCCATTTTCTTTTCCCCATTAGGATTTTAAATATGATGAGAATAAATGGAAGAACCAGTCAGCTTACGGTTATCCTAGTTAACAATACAAGGTTAGCTTAAATTATTTAAGTTTCACATAACTACTATTAAAAACATTAATACATAAGTGATACTAAATGCAGCGCCTTGAAGGACATTTAAGAGTGCAGGCTCAAAGGAAAGTCAAAGAGGGGGCAGACCGTTTCAATATTATGCCTTAAGGCCCGAGAGTACTACTTGCATGACACAAATCCATCATCAAAAAAAATAAAAATAAAAAAGTTATGCCATTCCCCCCATTACCAAAGGTGAACAATATACAACTGTGACAAATTTTCATAAAGCGATTGAGCATTCTGTGTATTATTAATCATCACAAAACTTGAATATACCCCCGAAATTTATTTCGAAAATGAATGAGGCAATATACTAGCAAGGAATTAGTCCTGCATCTACACAACAGGAAATCCAAACCACTGCATCTACATACCTGTAGTAAACTAGGAAGTAGTCCTGCATACAGAGCTGGAACACCTCTTTGCTCCACAATCTTTACGCAAGTCGCAAATGCACTCAATTTAGTTGCTTTACCTTGCAACTGTAGCTGTCTCCGAACAACTTCAAATGGGTAGGTAGCGGCCTCGGCACAAGCACCAGCAATAGCCCCATGCAGAAAGGTCCTCATTGGTCCCAACTCCAGCTGGTCCAGAACATTTAGTTCCTCACTATGTTGTTTCATGTTCTCAATTCTTTTCCTTCCTTCGGCTGAATGCAAATAGGCCGATTTCAATATGTCATACATCCCATAAAAAACTGCACCTGAAGGAGCCACGCTCATAATGGAGGGCAGTAAACCCTTGTAAAGAGAAAAGAACCCTTCAGTTTGGATCACATGGCGGAAAGCACCAATTACACCACCCAAAGCTTCCCCACCAGGTGCCACCATCTTTGTCCGGATCTGAAAGACTTAACTTTTAAAAGCTTGAATCATACTAAAGGTGTAAATACATGGCTAAAATACAAAATAAGATATAACCAACATATTCCCATTTAAAGGAAGACAATCAGTTTACAGAATGAAAAATTCATGCCTTAATCACGTCAGGGTAAAGTTCTAAGTTGTTAAGGGGCAAATATCAATTGGCTGACAAGAAACATGCACCATTAGTGTTGTGTGTGTGTGTGTACATACAAGCCCCCAAAATGTTGAAGTTCTTGTTTGCTTATGGATGGAAATTCAACCTTCAAGACATTTCAAGTACATCAACTTTCCAGCCACTTAAAATATTATACATTTTCAAGCCATTTCAAGTTCAAGAAGAGCCGGAAGTTTGAAAATAAATAACAGTTTTTTCACATCCCAAGACTCCCAACATTTCTAAAACAAACTAATACAGCGTCATCATGAATTGTTACCTGGATAGCAGATGAAAACATAAGAAAATATAATTAAGGATAATGTTATTATAAGAGTAAATAATAGATAATCTGTGAATAATAGATAATATTATTGTGTGCGCGCAATATTGTTCTTTTTCTTTTTGCCAGTAGTAATGTATGGAAAAGGAAAGAAATATTTCCCAGAATGTCACATACAGTGTCCAGTGGTAAGCAGAGCAGAGTGGCGGTAATGCCGGCTGCAGCCCCAGCGATAAACCTCTCAAAGTTTGTGATTTCTTCATTCCCAGTGAATTTGAGAAATTGCTTTCTGTATGTATCAAAAGAATAAAAATTGACTGCCTTAAATGGTGCTGTGCGAAGAATATTAACCAAGTTCCCCTTCCAAAAGCCTTTTAAGCCTTGTGAAGCTGCAATGCATTTGATCAGCTCGAGGAGATGCTTCTTCTCACCACGAAGTATATATTCCAGCTTTAGTCTCTCAAGTGGTGCAACAAAAGTTCTGATAGAACAATTACATTTGTGCATAGATCAAAAGGTAAAATAGTACAAAACAGAACAGATATGTAGTTCTGGATCCCAAATTCCATTTTGTTGTTCTTTATAAACAAATTGCAAATCTTAATTTTGAATCTCAGAAGTTGACACGTTGATATTATTACACCGGTTTCTAGAGAATATAACAAAGAAAAACAAAAACACAATTTTATCCTGGTTTACAACAGAATTTCAAAAAAGAGAAGATCAACAATTACCACTAATAATAAAACGTGAAAAAAAATTAAAATAAAATAAAATAAGGCAGAACTTCCTTACTAATAAATCTTTGTATTTCAAATGGTTATGGAGATACACTAGGGAAAGGCATAGGTGGAGGTGGAGGATTATCACCCATAAGTTTAGGGCAGAGAGGAGGGGGAGTGGACTATCAGTGCCAGAAGCTTCCCTATTGGTTCTAGTCTACGGGCCAATATCAGAAAAGGGTGGCAAAGACTGCAAAAGCATGCCAGTTGGCAACTACAGAGTGGCACTAGAATTAAATTTTGGAAGTTCAATTGAAATTCAGAAGGCAAACTTGAGGATCTCTTTCCTTGACTATTTAGGTTGTGTAACTCTGAGTGGTTCAAACTTACAGAGGGAAGTGGCTATGCGGAGGAACCTGAATGACTAGGAGATAGAAAGATATGTTGAGCTGCTAGAATTATTGAACATCAGGAAGCCATTGGTAGACAACAATGACAAGGCATGTGGGACAGCATCCAAGTCGGGCAAGTTTGAGGTCGAATCCTTATATAAGATCCTTTACAGGACTAGAGGAACTGAGTTCCTTTGGAAAAAAGTTGATCAGGGGCCGTGTTCTCTAAAGTGGCTTGCTTCGTATGTTGTCTTCGGGGAAAAATATTAACTGCGTTTAATCTCAGAAGGAGAGGTTTGCAATGGTTAATAGAAACAGTTTGTGTAAGGTTCAAGAGGAGTCCAGAGATTATGTATTCATTCGGTGTGGGTGGACCAAGGGGTTATGCAATCTGTTGCTTCCCAGGTTAGGAATCCAGACTGAGAAAGCAATACCTTTTGTTTAGTTTGGTTGGTGTGGAGAGAGAGGGACAGTTGAGTTTTTTAAGGCACGGCAGTGTCTCTAGCTAAAGCCAAGAGTGCTTTTTTTCTCAATTGAATAGTTGGGCGAAAGGGGGTATTTCATGATTTTGTGGAGGGCTTTCTATACCAATAGAGAGGGTCTTGTATTGGCATTTTCTTAATGTCTGCTCTCTTTCTCTTCTTAATAAATTTTTTTATTCATCAATATATATATATTGCTAAAGTTAGAGAAGGACACAAGTTCAAAAGGCAAACCTATTTGTCAGTGACATATAATATATCAAACAACTGTCGATAAATGAACATAGCCGAGTTTTGACATCACAATGCTATCCAACATACCATGCGATACTGAACACAGCCATCATTAAAAAAATCAATAAATAAAATAAATAATAATCACATCATGAACAGATGGTATCAATATCGTGAAATGCTACAGACTAACTCCAATACAATGATTCAAAGAGCATACAGAAATCTTTGTCAAATAATACATAAATATATATATTATTCATGCCTCACTGACAAGTGCATCTGTTCCTGCTATCAATGTACCACTGCCACATACATGAATAAATACAGCCGCGCAAATTTAAAAAGAACAAAGGGTTTACATATTCTGAACGTTAAATAAAATGCAATAGTCACATAGTGCAGAAACTATTAAATGATTTTCGTGAGGATTTTTCATTATGCATGCTTCTGATGGCGAGAGTCAAAATAAGATTTTCTAATCAAGCAAATAAACAATTTTAAAAAGAGAACTGTTTTTTTTGGTGGTGCAGAGGGGAATTTCCCAACTATAGTACCAGAGGTGAAAAGGCTCAAGATGTACACTTGAAACCGATCTGAAGGTAAATTTCTTTTTTGTACATTGGAGGCCGAAGCCAGAGGAGAGGGTGTAAGTCGAAAGCAAAACTTAAGCCTAGGTGGCTATACCTTTTCCTTTGAAGGTAAAATTCTTTACTTACTCAACAAGTCACACACTAACTAATAATTGAGATTACATGGGAATATAAGATTAAAATAATTTTTGAAATCATAATAAAAACCAAGAAGCGAAAATGCATTCCAGAAAACACACGCGCATAGTACCTCCTTGGTATTTCGTGGTGGTGCATGAGAACTATCCGATAATAATAACCAGATGTAACAGCATCCAGTGAAAAACCATTAATGTCTGAATTCAACCATTTAAACAAATAAAGAAAAGTTCATACCATGTAAATGCCCTAAAGCTACTTGTCCCACAATCTTGATGCTATAATATGGATCGAGTTCTCCAATGTCTAAACATGGCAATGTAAATTTAGATGAACAGATAAAAGGATCAAGTGGTTAAAGATGGAGTAAATTTCTGGTGAAGCAGTAAGCCTATAGACAGCTGCCCAGTTTAAGCTTTGTCATAACCATAAAATGTTACCATGGGAATTTTTAAATTTATGAACCTCTAGATGTTGGAAAAGTATAAAGGGTGACTCCAGTTGCAATCTACACAATGATTGAAAGGTTTTGCAATCTAAATTGGACAGGGAATTCTCAACCCGTCACATAGCATTCATTTCCATATACGTTTGCAACTCAAACACAGAAAAGTTAACCAATCTATGACTAATGGAAGGAGAACGAAATCAGTGGAATTTGCATCTAGAAGACAAATGATGGTATTCAGGTTTGACTTGAAAGGGTGGCTTCGAGCAATAGTAAGATTATTCCATTACAACGTAGAGGTCAAAGATTCGAAATCTTGGAATCAGCCTCTCTACTCGCAGAGGGAAGGCTACTTAAATCTAACCCTCCATAGACCCGAGGATACAGGGAGTCCTGTGCATGGTTTAAAGTAGTGGTCTAGTCACGATTGCTGTATCGGCCCAAGAAATTTCGATGTGGTCGCAACGTCACAACGCGATATCGGGCAATACGTAACTTTTAACCTTTTTTAACTTAAAAAAATTTTAAAAAATAATGGAAAATTTCTAAACATCCTAAATAATAAAATTAATGTACTATATAACCAAATATATCGTAACTATTTCATTAAACCTTAGATAAACGATTCATAAAATTATTAAATAATAATGTACTTTTTTTTAATAAGCTATTTAAATAATATGATTCACAATATATTGGTAACAATAGTTACTAAAATTTAATAATTTGATTTGTAAAAAGTATTATAATACTATTTAATAATTATGATTACAAACTTATATTTTCATAAGTTAACCCCCCCCCCAAAAAAAAAAAGTCACTATGACAGCAGTCAATAAATAATACAAGGGAAAATACAAGAAAAAGGAAAAAAATAAAATGAAAAAATACAACAAAAAGGAGAAAAAGTAAATACTATGATAGCAGTCAATAAATAAATACATGAAAAAAATACAAGAAAGGAAAAAAAAAAAGTAAATACTATGATAGTTTATAAATAAATAAATAAAAATATGCCAGCAGTCAATATATACAAGCAAAGTAAAAAAAAAAAAAGAAAGGTAAAAGAAAAATTGTCCATCTGGAGAAGGAGATGACTTCAAGTTGGGAGTTTGGGAGATTTTGAGTCCTTGAACAAGTCAACGATGGACGATCGGCAATCTTGCACAAACAAGCCGAAGATGGACGATTGACTATTCTGTGTGAACAAGCCAATGGACTTTCCCAATTAGGTCTCTTTCTCGCTCTGCTTCAATCCAGATCTCTCTCTCGCCTCTACATTATTTGCATTGCCGAGATATCGCCGTGATTTCTCCACGTCTCAAGGTATGGCTGATATCTCAAACTATCTCGTCCGTGAGAAGCCAATTTATACAGTTTTGACGATAAAAGTTGACTTAGGCTGAGATATTAGCGTGGCCCCTCACGATACCAAGCCAAGATACCGAGATATCAGGTGTCTCGACCGATAATTTGAACCATGCTCTCGCGTATTGGGCTGCCCTTTTTATACATAGATTGATTATGTCCTGAAAATAATTAGTAGTTAGGTAGTATTAACTTATAAACAACATCATTTTATTTTTAAATTGAGATAACAGATTTTATTTTTAAGTTTGGAAAATAGAGCCAGATGTTATTAGGGGCGGGCCAAGATGAGGCCCGGTAGGGCAATTACCCCCACTCACCCGAAAAACTACACTTACACCCCATATTTTCCCCCATTTATGTAGACATTGCACTTCGTCCCATTGTTTTTCCACTTTTTGCCCCATCAATTGTAAATCTTGGGTCTGCCTATGCATGTTATGATCTAACAAACGTGAGGACCTAGTACCTAACTACTACACTTTTCTTGATCAAATCAAGCCTCAAAGATCCTGATTGCGCATGTTAGATCAGGATGACAAGTAACTTAATTAATGAAAGCACGAAAACAATTTACTAATAAACAATTTATAAAGTTAACTCTTTCTTGCCTTAATTATGAGCAAGATTTGGAGTAAAAACACCAAAAGTTAAGACCAATGAAAAAGCTATACTAAATTTCAAACCACTACACAGTTCCAACTTGCAAGCACAACTCAGGCGAGCCACACTCTATATGTGGATTAAATTTAAGATTAATGCCTTGGCAGGGCTAGGAGAGCAACAATAGAACACATGCAAAAATTTATCAAGAAGAACAAGCCAACATTAACTCCCAAAGAGAGTAAAATATCTAGAAATGGATAGTTAGTAGTTGGAAATTTTTATGTGTTTGTAAAATTTATCTCCTTTTTTTTTTTTTGGTTTTTTTTTTTTTGGGGGGGGGGGGTTGTAAAAAAAGCCAATGTTTATTTTATGAACTGGTAAATTAACAATTATAGAATTTGAATTGAGAAATAAAAACCAAAAACAAATTATGCAAAATTCACAGAAATCAAAATATTCGAAGAAGTCAAACAAAAATTGTAGAATTCACAAATCTGGAGAGATAGTACCAGAATTGGATCAAATCTTGTGTTTAACGCTATATATCCTTAAGACCCTTGACCTCCCAAGATTAAATGATTACTCTCCATTAGCAAAATTATAAAAATTGGGTTCGGCTACCCCCGAGATCTTGTACCAACCCACACCTAAGCTTGAGCTAAACTAATGACCGCGATGGGTGGGTCAGGTCTGCGCTTCTACAAAACTTGGGTGTCCTTGGGACTCAATCTGTTGGGCAAACTTAACTTATAAAAACTCTTGAAAAAACCCATGGCAAAGCAACATGGGACAACCCACTTTCACCTTTTTTGCACCAAGTTTTCCAACGCCAAGGGGATCAATCTGAAGCCAATTTTCATTCACTCATTTCATGGATTTAAACAAGTGAATGCATAAAATTAATGTCCTCGTAAAACTCTATCCATTAAACCGTGGAACCATTATTAATGATGTGTCGCCCCACATTTATATTGGTTTAAATTTTACAAAAACTCATGTACATTATCTTTTCCAACATTGCCATCAGCTCACATAAAGTAGAATTCACATTGAAATAGCATAATTTTCTGTTGATAAGAACTTGTTAACAAATCATATTATTGCAAGCATCTAGGATTGCTTCTATGAAGAATGAAATCTAGCAACTCTTGAAAAACACACGAAAGAAGATAGAAATCCATAAAAATTACCAAGTAATTTAATTGAATTTATTATTTTACTTCTTTTTTCAAAATAGAACCATATTTACGAAAGAACTAAATAATAGAATTACAGTTGATGACTGCAACAATTGTAGTAAACATCGCGATCATTAAGAGGAAAAATAAAACACAGACCTTGACACCATGGCCGCAACAGCACCGGACCAAAGATGCTTGGTGGTGTTCATCGCGCCACGTCTCGGTAATCCAACCCTCCGCCTGTTTTCCTTTTCAACCACTGCATTACCGCCGCCACTCGCCCCAGCAACCTTTGTCTCCTCGGAGCTCTTATCTCCATTTTGCGCCCGGTACTTGGTTGATTTCTGAAAAAGCTCGTCGTTTCTCTTGATTGACAAACTCGTGCACAAAAATTCACTGCCGACTGCCGCTGAAACCCTATTTTCTCGCCAGAAAATCCCAAGACCAACCAGCTTACGACGAGGAGTATGAGAATGCACCGAATTTGAACTGCCACTGGAAGTACTTCGCGTGGAAACTACATCAACAATTGAAGAAGAAACAGAATTATCGAGGAATAATCCACCGAGGAAGGAAATGGAATTCGAGTCAAAATCGACTGAGACTCGACTTTGTAATCGTTCAAACGAAAGTGAGTTTCTCAACAAGACATGCTGTCCGGGCATTGTAGCAAGCGAGGGGGAAAAATAATGTATACAAATCTGTATCTATAATTTCTTTGTGGGGATTGGAATTCTAGGGTTTGGAGTTCATTTCAAATCCAGTGTGTTGATTCTTCTTCTGATAACATTGTATGAGTTGGACTTGACGACGAAGAAAATGGCGGAATTTGAATTTTGAGCTTTGCTTCCATCGCCGCATAGCACAGAGTCGTCACTGGTTAATGGTTCCCCCTCGTCCAGTTGCGTTTTTTCTTGATGATTTTACCCATCTAGACCAGAAAAAAAAAAAGTTTCGTTTAATTTATGTAAATGACATAAATCTCCCCTTAATACCTAACTAAGAGGGTGTTTGTAAGTTCAAAAAAACTTAAGTTTTGGTAGTTTTTTAAGTGATTTTTTTTTGTTGCACTTTTTTGTGTGTTTGGTTGAACCAAGTGAAATTTTTAGTATTTTTTAGTAACTTTTGGGTGTTTGGTAAATTTTTTACTGTAGCAAAGTAAAAAAATTGTAACTTTTAGATGTTTGGTGTGTTTTTTTACTGTAGCAAATCAAAAAAATTGTAATTATGGAGTGTACTTTTTACTGTAGCAAATCAAAAAAGTGAAAAAATTTATGATTTTATCAAACACACCAAAAATAACTTTTGATATTTTTTTACTAATTTTTGAGTTGTCAAACCGGCTCTAAATATATAGAGGCCTCACATTACTTAAATATTATGATAACACTACTTATTTTATAAATATTATTAATACTAACCCCGTTTGATATTTAAATGAAAATAAAGTCATAATTAAAATATTTACCTAACACAAAACTTATTTAGTCATTTTAAATATGTAAAATGTCAAAAATGAGTTTAATAATTTATCAAACTCATTTTGAATAAGTCATCAAAATTAATAATTTTAACATTACATAATATAAAAATATCTCTAAACATATTGAACTTTTTATAAATTTATAGAAGCATACAGATATTATGTTAATATTTTAATAAAAATACATATAATAGATAGAGTTAAGTGTTAATAATATTTATATAATAAAAGCGTCGCTGTAACGTCGAAATAATTTAGGGTCCATTTATGTTAAGCCAAATATCCAAGAAGAGATCTCTATCATTTACCCTTTTATTTATTCTTTTTATTCACTATTTGTGTTGATAAATATAAAACATGTAGACTTTAAAATTGATGTTCCATTCACATCTGATATGTGAACATATATACTCTGTAACAACCCGTATCCATATAGTACAATATTGTCCGCTTTGAGCTTGGTAAGTTACTTCCCAGGATGTCACCCATCCTAGTACTGCTCCCACTGGAGCACGCTTAATCCTGAAGTTCCCACTGAACCCAGTGCCCTCACGGCTTTAAAACGCGTTATTTTATATTGATATCGAATATTACATATATGCCACTTCCTTCCACGACCCAGACGATGCGGGATGGGAGGCATTGTTTCTCTGTTTCACCTCCCGCTTCACTCTCCCGCAGGCAGAGTCTCTCACGAGCAGGTCCCTCACAATCCTCCCCCTTACAGGGCACGCGTCCCTGCGTGGCCTCTTGTTTCACTCTCCCGCAGGCAGAGTCCCTCACAGGCAGGTCCCCCACACGTGGGGCCTACGCGTGATCCCACACTTCCGGCTGGACATTGGCTCTGATACCATTTGTAACGACCCGCATCCATATAGTACAATATTGTCCGCTTTGGGCTTGGTAAGCTACTTCCCAAGAGGTCACCCATCCTAGTACTGCTCCCACTGGAGCACGCTTAACCCTGGAGTTCCCACTGAACCCAGTGCCCTCACGGCTTTAAAACGCGTTGTTCTATATTGATATCGAATATTACATATATGCCACTTCCTTCCACGACCCAGGCGATGTGGGATGGGAGGCATTGCTTTTCTGCTTCACCTCCCGCTTCACTTTCCCGCAGGCAGAGTCTCTCACGAGCAGGTCCCTCACAATCCCTCACAATACTCCCCCTTACAGGGCACGCGTCCCTGCGTGGCCTCTTTTTTCACGCCCCAGATTTCACAACCCGAGTATGTGAACAAAAGAAC
Organism: Vitellaria paradoxa; assembly: GCA_019916065.1. NCBI lineage: Eukaryota > Viridiplantae > Streptophyta > Magnoliopsida > Ericales > Sapotaceae > Vitellaria > Vitellaria paradoxa. The sequence goes on from CM034239.1 coordinate 10,345,415, forward strand.
ACACATTACAACATTTAATAACTTTTTCAGTCCCACATCAGAGCCATACACACACTATGGAGTAAGGAATATAAAAATAAATGAAATTTAACTTTAAAATAATTAAATACCTTAGTCAAAACTGACTAGGCAACAAAGCTCAAAAACTAATCCAAACAATCTCTCAAAGCTAGATAAAATAATTAATAATAACCTTACAAACAGAGTCTTATTACAATTCACTAGAAAACCATTCTCTAAAGAAAATTCTAATGTAATTAAATAAGAACAAATAAATAAATTCCTAATTTTCAAGGTAAGTAGGTCCTGCGCGTGATTCAAATTCATTACTTGCATCACAAGCTGTAAGCGGGAGAGTGAAACAAGAGGGCACACGTTGTGAGGGACCTGCTCATGAGAGACTCTGCCTGCGGGAGAGTGAAGCGGGAGGTGAAGCAGATAAGCAATGCCTCCCGTCTCACATCGTCTGGGTCGTGGAAGGAAGTGGCATATATGTAATACTCGATATCAATCTAGTACAACGTGTTTTAAAGCCGTGAGGGCACTGGGTTCAGTGGAAACTCCAGGGTTAAGCATGCTCCAGCGGGAGCAGTACTAGGATTGGTGACCTCCTGGGAAGTAGCTTACCAAGTCCAAAGCGGACAATATTGTACTATATGGATGCGGGTCGTTACATACTCCTTAGATACTTTAAGATAAATATATTTGACACGTGTATTTAACTATTTTATCATTTGTTTTCAAATATATAAGACAAACTTAAATTTAATAGCCAAAACTCTTCAAATTATAAAATTAAATAACTTACCTCATATCTTGTTATGATATCTAAAAAAAAAAAAATGTTAATTGAAAAAACAAAACAAAATAAATATGATAAATGAAAGTAAATTTGTCCACTGACTTAAGAAAAGAATAAATTTTTATCAAATTTTATTATTTTTGTTAGATTTCAAATGATATAAAAATTCAAAATTTAAGTTATAAAATAAAATCAAATTCAACTCAAAAAAATTCTTATTTTAATTTCAAATATAAGAATTTATGAAAATTCTTTTCACTAGATAAAATTAAATTCTAATAAATCTACAATTTCAAATAGAGCGTATAGTAGTATAAAAAATTTTCTAAGTTAAAGGTTTTGAAATTTAGATAGTTGATATAATTAAAAAATATTATATTAATCAGAATTTAAAGATGACATTACAAATATATTAAATATTTATTATAATATTTTTTAATAAAATCACCCAAAATTATAAAAATAACAACTACGAGCCCGTTTGACAACTCAAATACTAGCAAAAAATACCAAAAATTGTATTTTACAATTTCTGGTGCATTTGGTAAAATCATAAATTTTTTCACTTTTTTAATTTGTTATAGTAAAAAGTAAAATAAAAAATTGTCACTTTTTTATTTGTTACGGTAAAAAAATACAAAACACACAAAAAATTACAATTTTTTTGATTTGCTATAGTAAAAAATTTACCAAATAGTCAAAAGTTACAAAAAAATACTAAAAAATATACTTTATTCAACCAAACACACAAAAAAATATAAAAAAAAAAATACACAAAAAACTACCAAAAGCTAAGCTTTTTTTTCTTTTTTTTGAACTACCAAACGCCCTCTACATACAATTAGGTCTCATTGCAAAAATTACATAACTTATACTTTAAAAAGGTCATGATATTTTTTTGCGATAAAACCTACTATTAGTTATAAAATTTATGTAATTTATACTTTAAGCCACCAACATTTAAAAGAAATAGTTCCCAATAAAAACATAGATTGTTAAATCCATATTCATTAACATTGTATTCACAATCATGTACGTGCACGGTTGGTTCTGCGTATAGAGATTGATTAGATATCATTTTCTTTTGATTTTTGAAAAAAAAAAATAAAAAATACAAATAAAAATATATAAAAGAAAAAAACATAAGTTTTAGCTACAGAGTACCAAATGCATATTTTCACTATTATAAAAGTTTTCATATCATTAATGTGGAAAAGAAATAAGTATTAAGAATTGAAGGATAAGTTACACAAAATTATCCTTAGTAGTAGATTAAATATAAAAAAACCTCCTCCAACATTTAAATCCTGGTTGTTATGCTACTCAAATCGTCAAATATTAATAAGAACTGATAATGGGTGTGTTTGATTTGCTAAAAATAGTTAAAAAACTCTGAAAATTTATAAAAATTTTAAAAATTATTCATATTTTATTTTACTGCACGAATTAAGAATTCATAAATTATCTCATTTTTTGTTACTCTAAACACACCGAATATGAGTAAAAATTACATGTGTTATACCTATTTTATTCTCTAACATGCAAAAAGTCAAAAAAGGACATTAAGGCATTAACATACAATTTAACTACTAACCCAAACTTTGAGAATAAATAAATTGAGTAAAAAAATTAGGGAATAAATAAAAAATGACAAAATCTACCATTAACATACATTAAAGTAGTTTTTTTAGTTTATTTTATTTTCTAGGTTATTTTCGATTCAATAAAATTTGATTTTTTTTATTTAGTTATTTTTAGATTTGTTAATTGCATTCATAAAAAAAAATAGAAAAAAAAAATATTAGAGGAAGATAAGCTACCTAAACCCATAAAAGTTAACTCATTGATATCTAAATAAATTTTAAATATTGCAAAATATATGTACATATATTTAGGCCAAATCCATGTAAACTTATTTAATCAAACCCAAATGTGATCCTTGACTATTAAAACTATACTTATCCAAACACTGGAAAAAAATATAATCTGTACAAAGGCTTTGCTATCACGGGAGAAAAAAATAGTAGCCCAAAAATAGTGGTAGTCTTCAAATCTAGAGGAGAAAAAAGTAATGAAAAAAAAAATTGGGGAGAAATAGTAAGAGAAAAAAAATAATGGATAATTAACGTTTGGTATTAAGCTAGAGGGAGTGGCTGTCGAGGAGAGAAAAATATTAGGCCAACATTAATAATATATTGTTTCTATACATTTTTTAACAGCGTTACATAATTAAATGGAGGATTATTTGTAACAAAAATTTCTAAACAGGGGAGGTTAGTGCAAGATTCGCATCTCGAGAGAAGGTTTTTGTATTTAATCTAATCTAAAGGGAGGCTTGTGTAATTTACTCATAATTTAACAGCGACTTCTTGTCATGCTACCACCCGCAGTGGATCACAACATCCATTAACTGTCAAACCGACTCAGACGAGAGAAAGTCAGAAACGGCCCAAAGGGCAAACCCGAACCCGAAGGTCCGGACTCCAAACTTCATAAATAGGACGTTACTTGGCGTTGGCGCCCATTTCACGTCAAACTGCTAAAAGTTCAAGAACTTCAGACTCAGAGGCCTCCCGGGAATGAATGATTCCAGGAAAGCTCTCAGGGGTTTCGTATTCGATTCGTATGAACTTCTCAAATCCAAAATAAAGTTACATATTTGAGATCTAGATATTCGAAGATTGATTTCTAGGGTTTTCTTCAATTCATTTCAACGAATAAGCTTTTCGCCCCGAGATTCGAAGACCTATCCGAAGCGAGAGCCCCGAGAACGAACCTCCAGGGTTATTTCACTGCGTTTTGTTAAATTTCGAAATGAATAAACTCGTAGGGTTGTCAGGCATGAAGAGCCTGGATCACTTCAAATTGCTGTCAGGATCCGCTTCAGGAGCTGCGAAAACCTACTCTATTGCTTCACGGTCGTCCTCAGATTCAGTTTCATCCGGTAGTTTTGTGAATTTGAAGCTTACTGCAGGTACTTTATGGACGAATCTGTCGCCAAAGTTGTCTTTTTGTGGATAAAGTTGATGTTTATGGTGATCACATTGTTGATTTGCTAATTTCCAGAGAAACTGGTAAAGGAACAAGCTTCTGCAAAAACTGACCTTGAATTGGCGGTAGGATGAACATATGATTCTTTCTGTCTTTCTCCTTTTCTCTATCTGGACTGCTCATTCTCTCGATAGATATGTGTATGTGTGCAACACTCACACACTTTTTTTTTTTGATAGGTTGACACAAATATAGACTTACACATCTACTTTACAGCTGTATATTTTTATTAGTAATAGGATAATAGCGAGTTTTTCAGCAAGATGTTGGGGGATGGTGCTTTTTTCAGATGGAACTATAGTTTGATCATGAATTTTGACAAGTGCAGAATTCTAAGCTGAAGAAATTAACGGAGGATATTCATGCATTGGAGGAGAAATTGCAGAATGCATTTAATGAAAATGCCAAACTCAAAGTGAAACAGAAAGAAGATGAGAAGCTTTGGAAAGGGTTGGAATCTAAATTCATTTCAACAAAGACTTTATGTGATCAATTAACTGAAACTCTACAGTACCTAGCCAGTCAGGTTCATGATGGTAGGTGTGCTTGGTTTATTAAACTCAATGATTTAAGAAATTTTAGATATTTTTCACAGTTGTTAGCATTATAGATCTCCTTTTACAGCTGAGAAAGACAAGGAATTGTTTGAAGATAAGTTGTCAACCAGTGCAGCAGCCCTTGATAATTTGCACGATCAGATGAGGACTTTGTCTTTGAGATTAGATTCTTCAGAAGAAACTGTTAGAAATTGTAAGATATCCTGATTTTGTTTTTCCATAAGAGGTTTTTGGATCACTCCCAAAAATGAGAACTTCGGCTGCTAATTATATTCATGGTTATGATATGTGTTAGAATTCTGAATGTAGGCAAAAGAGAATTGAACAAACTTAGCATTGAAAAAGAGGCTAATGAGAAATCTTTCAGAGATGAACAGTCCAAAGCTGCCAATCTCATGGAGGGAAAAGGTAAATGGCCACATGCATTCATCAATTAATAATTTATTATGTGATAAAGTGCATCTCTTAATGGTCTATATCTGAACTGGCCACTTTGACGGCCTGTTAAAAAAGAAGTTCCAAGCTGAAAATCTTCAACTGAAGTGGGTATAAAGAACTGCATTGGGACTCAAATTCATTTGGTTTAGGATCAACTTATCAAAATATCATAATAATGAGTTCATCAAGGTATCAATGATTAAGCTAGGGTTTTCATATTGCTGGAATCCAAAAGAAAAAAAAAGTTCATAATAATGACTTACACATTAAGCTTACTTCATGCTTCATGTAAGTGCTCCATGAAAGTACTTTCGAGGTTAACATACCTAATTCACACTGTGCCTTGAGTAAGATGCAACCAAGGCACGTCCTTTGTGTAATTCACATGGTGCCTCGAGTAAGATGCAGCCAAGGCGCGTGCTTTGTTTGAGCTTTTCTTATATTTGAGCACAACATGGGTTATCACCATATTATTGACATTCGAAGACAGTCCAAACTGTTGTAATTTTAGGCTTGCCGAGCTGCGCTCGGTCTGTGTTACTGGTTAGCTGTTGCTGCTGCCAGCCCCTCCTATTACATCAGTGATTGTGGTAATACTGCACATTTATCATTTATTTTGAGCCCTTAATACTCATCAGTTACATATTTCATTGCTTTTTTATGTTATCTGTTATTTATCGATGACTGAATGATTAATTTTGCGCTGAGGATAGGCATAAAGACAAGGAAGGTGCAGCTTTATATTATCTTTCTTTGATAAGTAATTGAGAATTTAATTATCTTCCTACTTCTATTTATTTATTTTTTCCCATGATGGTTCCTAATGCAGATATTCCTTCTCTAAATCCTTGGGCTAGTATCTCTTTAAAAATTAATTGGGTCTATACTTTGGAGGAGTGGTTCAGCAAATTTTTCGTCTTCTTCTTTTCCCTGACCCAGAAGTTCATCTCCTAGCAATGCAATGCATTTCTTTCAGAAATGCCAAGTCAAGGCACATCAATAATCCATACACCACTTTCTCTAGTCCAGCTACAAGTTTATTTTATATTATAATAATAACTATCCAAATTTCCATTACCAGTTGGTGCACGGAAACAGGATTGAATGTATTTGAATTCTTAACACGCATGATTTTAATTGAGCTGTTAAGCCAGATACAAATATTTGAACTTTCATACTGTTACCTTTCTTGGTAGATTCATTTTACCATTTTAATATTGGGTCCTTACCAACCAACTTCCGAGATACAAGAAATGTGTTCCTTCTTTGCCTGGATGAATAGCTGAGAGCCCGAGACTATGGTTTCTCTCAAGTGTGGTTCTATTTTATTTTATGTTGTTATTCCTTTTTGTCCTTTTCCTTTAAATGCTGTAGGCTCCACCTATTTTTACTGCTTCCTTCTGCGGGAGAAGGGGTGTAGCTAAGGGGTGAGAAGAGAAAGGGGAAAAAATGAAACATGAATTCAGGTGTTTTAGGTTCTGCTTATCAGACACTCATTGGCCTTTGTAAAGTTTACCATTACAATATAAAATTTTTCTTTTGAAAATGGTTATAATTACATATATACATATATAAACATTCACCTCCTTGACTGAAGTATAACTTTACCAGCAGTTTTAAACATTTGAATGAATACTGTTTCAATAGAGTTTTAATAGAGTTCAATTTTTAGTACTATAAAATGGCATTCCAATCTGAAATATAGGTCACTTCAGTGCTTATGCATTTGTTATTATGTTTTGCAACATGGATTGGTTCCAGGAGTTGGCAAGTCTATCACATGAACAATAGAAAACTGCTCCTAAATTAAAATTAATAGATGTGCATGTTGTTTTGCATGCAGATGCTATGATCAAGCATTTGGAAGAAACTATAGCGGCTAATAGATTGGATATGGAGAGCTTAAACTCAAAGATGGAAGAGTTGCATCTTGATTTGAGATTAAAGGAAGATACCCTTAAACACTTGAAAATCTCAGAGGAGATTCTGGAGAAAGAAAAAAGTGATCTTCTATCTAGTAATGAAAATTTTCGTAGAGAACTAAATCTGGCATTCCAAGAGATAAAGAAACTTGATGATTTTGCCAATCTGCTGGCTGAAAATTTAAATGAAATGGATAAACAAAGCTTGACCTTTTCAGACAATGTTGTTCAGCTAAACTCTTTGTATGACTCTTACTTCAAGTTGGTTGAGGAGGAGAAAGACCTTGCTTCTCAGTGTGCTAAAAAGCAATATGATCAACTACACAATCAGTCTTTGCAAGTTATATCAGAAAAAGATGCACTACAATTGGTAAACCAGGGGTTAGACAGTAAGCTCATTGAAATTCAGAAAGTTCAAGAACTTGCGATGGTACAGCATGCCGAAGAACTCCGTTTAGAAGAAGAGAGAATTCGGAGGCTGGAATCTGAAATAGAATGTCTTCTTTCTAAGAAGTCTGAAATGGAATTATTGGTTACCAAAGCAGAGGAGAAAATTAACACATTATCTGAAAGTTCAAGATTATCTGAGAGTAAAATGGTAAATGTATTCAGACCAAATATGTATTTTATTTGTGGCATGTCCATATGCTTCACACAATCTTATCTATTTCTTTTGAAACATGCAGCAAGATTTGTTGTTGAAAATTTCAACATTAGAGTCTGAGAGCAAAGATTCTACAGAAAAGTTGCAGGAAGAGATACATAAAAAAGCAGAGGAAGTTGATATCTTGCAAAAGGTGATTGGCAAGCATGAGCAGCATGTAGATTTGCTGGAGAAGCAAACCAGCCAGCTTCAAACTATCCTAGAGGAGAAAGAACAGCTTATTCTGCAATATAAGGACAGAGAGAAACAGCTGGAAGACAAAATTTCAGAGGTTTTCAATATACTTTGAATCAATAAAATAATAGAATTACTTTTGATACTCTTGCGTAGACATAATGGGTCCAATATATGATTTCAGGTTCAGGCATTACTGGCTGATGCTGAAAGTAAACTTGCAGAAGCAAAGAAGCAATATGATCTGATGCTAGATTGTAAACAATTAGAATTGTCAAGGCACTTGAAAGAATTGTCTCAGAAAAATGACCAGGTGCCACCCTTTCACGGTTTGTTTTATATGCCTTTCAAAATGATTGGCCTAGTTTCTTTTGATTAACTCTGGGAGAAGCTTCCATCAGGCCATTAATGATATCCGGAGGAAGTTTGAGGTTGAGAAGCTCGAGAGTGTTAGCATTGAGAGAGAAAAGGTTTGGTCAAAATCTTTGTCAGTTATAATGTTTATTGGTTATGAATTGTGTCGCTCACATGCTTTATCTTCAGGCTGATAAAGCTGTTCGAGAAATGGAAAGTAAATGTGACCAGAAGCTTGCAGAATGCAAGGAAGAATCACGACAGTATTTGATGCATGTCCAGGAGGAACATGCTACTTTGGTATGTACTCAAAAGTAAAGCAACATAATATTAAGCGGTTGATCAGTATCTTTTGACCTACTCCTTTTACCTTTTGACAGACAAGAGTCATTTACTTGTTTATATATGACACAATCTTAATTAAAATGGTTGATCATTATCTTTTTTGGTATTATATTCTCAATGGGTTTCTAGTCATTATATATCAAAAATCACGTGTAATAGATTCTTCATAAATTTCAAAAGTTGCAGTTTAGTCATTCTTGCAGATGCAGAATATTTGTTTTGCATTCTTTGGTTGCCTTAAACCTATATACGTTATCTGGTCTAGAACTTCCTTCTTGTACATTTCTTGTACATTACCAAAGGAAGTCATGTTTGTACATCAGATAGGTAATGTTTTAGTCTTATGGAATGTCGTCGAGTAGTGCTCAATCTATAGCTTGCACAATATTATTAAAAGAAGTTTCAATTTTTTTTTCCCTAAATTACTCCTATCTCAATATAGTAGTTGCACTATTCAGCAAGGAAAACAAACTTGAAGATCAAGAGCAGACCCAGAATTTATAACAGCGGGGGCAAAACTATAATTTTTATGTGAGTAGGGGGCAAAAAATGAAAAATGATGGGGACAAAAGTATAATTTTTAGGAAAATAAGATCGAAACTTAAGGGGTATAAGTGTAATTTTTGAAGAGAGTAGGGGCAATTGCCCCCATTGGGACTCACATTCATCCACCCCTGTTGAAGGCACATTTTGCATCCTTTTTACCAGTTCAATGCCCAAATTTGTTTAACAATTTATTGCAAATTTTTCTATTAAATACAAAGATTATAGAGTGACTTTATGATGTCCATTTGGTAGATCACTCGTATCCAGCAGGAGCACAATATGATGGAATTGAACCTCAAATCCAGCCACAGTGAAGAGGTTAAACGCGTTCAACTTCAAGCTGAAAATGAGTTGAGAGAGGTAAATATTTTGTTTTGTTTCAACTGTCAAGTTTTATATATGAAGATTGTTCCAATTGCTAACTTAATTGAATTTCTCTAGAAAACAGTGCTGCTCAGGAATGAGCATGAAGTTCAGTTAAGGGCCTTGAGGAGTCAGCATGAAGACGAGTGCAGGAAACTTCAAGAAGAGTTGGATATCCAGAAATCCAAAGTATGTTGTTCTCTTGAGTGATGAGTTGATAAAGTTATCTGTGCCTTCTCTAAATTGCTATAGGATGTAACAGGAAGATAGGCAAAGGGCATTATTGCAATTGCAGTGGAAAGTAATGGGTGACAAAACACACGAGGACCAAGAAGTAAATTCAAAAAAGGTAAGATAGCTTGCTTCTTCCTGCTCTTTTCTTTGTCATGTGTGTGCTTGTGTGGACACAGATTTGAAGACTGCCAATCTTTGGCATTGATATGAATAGGATGCGGGTATATGACAACTTAAAAAAATACTTACACATCGGGGATACAACGAAAAAATATATATAACTTCCATATGTTTTTATTAGTTATATATATATGAATATAGCATCCACAAGAAGATTAATTCAATAATTTAATAGATCATTCAAACCTATTTCTATATACAAGAATGGCAAAGTAAGAGATAGAAGATTTTATAATTTTAGAAGTTTTGACTACTCAAACTTAAACTTGTTTTAATAATGATTGAAGTAAAAACAAGAAAATAATTGGACACTTTATGTGCATGTGGGAGAGTATGTGTTGGATACAGATATGTCACTTATTTTTAAGCATCTATGATTTATAGATAACTATACATTTTGATTTTTAACCTTGTGGTTTATTTGTGTATGTAAGATTAAGCTTATTTAACATGGCCAAAGAAACATACATGAAATGGATCAATTGTCTAATTGTTGCCATCTTAAATAGTTTAATATACATTCTTGGGCCTATTTCTTAAATTCATACACTTCTAGAATAAATAGTGACTTAACATGGTTTAATGAGGTTCTTGGTTCAAATCTTGTTATATTTGTTCTCATTTGTTTTTGTGAACTCCGTTATGTTTGCCTTGGTGTACCATGTTTGGCTTAGTTTGTTTCTCTCTGAATCACATGCTAATTGGGTTGCATGTGAAAGGGAATGTTAAGTTAGCTTTATACACACTGTTGGATCAATTTCCTAACATTTCTTCGGATAGTTTGTGACTTGACAATTATGATAGAAAGAGGAGGCAGGGTTTATTTTTTGAGACTTCAATTGATTATCTTGAGGTACCCTTCTGCTGCAATACCTTCTAAGATGTCTCTGGAGTACATCAAAACAGTCATATAACTTGAATAGGGGTTTGGTTGAATGGTTTATGAAATCTAAGTACGTGAGTTCTAGAGAGGTGCAACATAAGAGTCATAAAATTATGTAGTAGTCTGTCCTTTATTGAGTTATGGCAAACCCCTCTGACTTACAGGCTGTGGATGACTTTCTGGAGTATGCATTAACAACAGATTCTTTACAACTCTGCTTTTTATCTCCAACATTCAACTAGATATGCTCCTCTTGGAAGTGTTATAAACGTTGAATAATAACCAAAACCAAGATTTAGGTGTGAACTTTGAATGCATGTCCAATCATTCTTGTATTGAAATGCTACTGCTACCAAAGGATGGGAATATTTTTCCATCATTTGTATGGGAAAATTTCCTATACAGAAAACAGGATTAGTAATATTCCTATAGGAATCTTTCATGATGGAACAAAATATTTCTCTGCGGAAAAGTAAATCATCTAGTTATGCTTGTAAGTTCTATCTGTTTTTCGAATTAGTTAGTCGGGCCTTTGCGGGTGAAAAGCCATGGTATGCACCAAGTTACTTGTGATTACACATGATAACTAGGGGTTGTGACTTGGCACGATGGCAAATGTTCATCCACCCCGGCAATGTGCCGAGAATTTGAGCCACAGGGATTAATCTCTCCACACCGGAATGGGGGCGAGGATGCCTACCTGCTCTCTCGCTCTCTTCCTCTCTCCTAGACCCTAGCTTAGAGGTGGAGTCCTTTCTTTTGCACTTTTAGTCCATAGGCACCATGCCGCAACTTTGAATTAACTATAACGTTTATGATGCTCAGAGAATATGTCCCGTATGTGGATTTCATGATAATATTGACATTTTATATAACTGCAAACGTTTAAGAATGTTGAAATATTAATAAACAGTATAGCTATTAATAAACATTTAAGTAGTTCTGAAATGATCTTCAAAACTACTTTATCAAGCGCTACATTTGTTGCTGTAATTTCAAAAATCCATTTAGTCCTGTAGCTTCAAGATAAAATGTTTTCTAGAAAATAATATTAATCATATTTCACAAAAACATTTTCCTGAAATATGAGTGAAATAGTTTTCTGGAAAACATTTTACTTTGAGGCTCTATTTTTAATGTAAAATGTTTTTCAAAAAATAATTTTATTCATGTTTCACAAAAGTATTTTGTAGAAATATGAATATAATATAGATTTTTGGAAAACATTTTATATTGAAACAAATGGGTCCTAATGTAAAAAATATTTGCTTGTGAAGTTATTGGCTGGAGATTTTATTTTCTTCTCTTATATGAAGGCATTTACTTAACTGCATTAATGACAGATGTAATTAACAAAAAATTCTACTATTGAAGTTATATGATAGATTGGAAAGCCATTTTTTTGTGTGGGTGGGGAGAATTTGCTCTAATTCATCTATTTTAATCATTCTATTTTCAGAGAGCGTGTTTTAATTTTGCCATAATATCTCAGAATTATTCAGTTACAGCAACCAAGACTAGAGATTCTGATAGTGGCCGGAGGAGAATTCAGCACACTATGTTTAGTGTGGAAAATGAAGCTAAGGTGATAAATAAAGCTACAATCAGTTTCTCTCCCTTCACTTAAGTCCTTGTGCATATCATTATAATATTGTAATCTTAATAGTTAATGCTTGGTCTGTTTTCAACTGTAGGATTCGCCTTACCTAAGAGCAACTCAGACACCAGTGTCGAACTTGTTGAAGAAAGTGGAAAAGGTGAATCCTGGGAGTGTAATGAGTATTCCCAAGCATAGTAGGAAGGTGAGTTATCGGTTTACTCTTGAGTTAGTCGGTGATTTAACCCATTGCTCCTATAATAGTTTGTTTTCATATATATTTTGTGCCTATAAATTCAGTTTTGAGTGCAAATAAACCTTAATCCAGTCGGTCCAAGGTAGGGTGGACTTTTGAGTGGGAATAGGTTATGATTTTTATGAGGAGTCAGACTTGTATATTCTCACTTGCAACCAGATAGAAACAAGAAATTCATTCAGATTCACAAGAAAAAGTTTATTGTTCAGTCTTGTTTCCTCTGCAATCTTAATTGAAGGGTATGGCGCATTCATTTTTTTTGTTACTTATGCATACATTAAGACTGGAATTCATTCCATTTCACTTAATTTTCTGGATCTCTCTGTGGCTGGGCAGGTGACACGCCATGAATATGAAGTTGAAACTTCTAATGGTAGAACAATCACAAAGCGAAGGAAAACGAAGAGTACAGTCATGTTTGGGGTGTGTACATTCTCTTTTCGAAAGCAACAATCTCCATGCTTGCTTGTATGTAAGATATTATGACAGTTACTAGCAGTTTCTTGTGTATTTCTCCTTAGTTAAATTTTGTCGATGTCATGGTAGGACCCAAGAAAGCATAAGAGAGGCACGCCTGAAACTAAATCCCCCAGAGATGTGCCCAAGGTAACTAAATTCTCTGTTCACCCAGTGGTAGGATCGTGACCACACAGAATGATAAACTATTAGAGCTGAATAAGTGGAAACCTTCATTTATGTTTTGTCACTTATTCAGTATTATCAACAGTTTTCTATTTTGGTCATTAAATTGATATTAAGTAGCAGAGGCACCCTGTACGGGTCATCTTTGGCTAAGTTTAGGATTCTTGATTCTTGGTCAGTGGTTATTTCTTCACTGTTGCTTTGGAAGGTTGGTCTTGAGTAATTGTAGGAAAGTAAATTCTATTGTTTGGTAAGGATGAGTACTTCCTGCAATGCCCTAAGAACTGTCTTGCTGGTAAATTTACGCATCTAAATATTTGGTATGAGTGGATAATAGCCATTTTGGCCGGTCTCTCCATATCTTAAAGGAGCCTTCAACCGCATGCTTTCATTTGTATGTTCAACATACCTGAAGTTTGTTATGCGTTCAATCATTATGCAGGGAATCAAGGGAGCGAATCCAAACCCTTCCAACATAGGTGATTTGTTCACAGAAGGGTCTCTAAATCCATATGCAGATGATCCCTATGCATTCGATTAGAGGTATCTACATTTCATTCCCATTCTCCTCTTTCTATGGTTCAATTAGATTGTTTATGCTCTCTTTCCATTGTGTGGGGGATGAAATTCCAATGATGTTTATGTTCCATTTGGATAAATGTGGATTTCCAATGAATTGATTTGATACTGAATTTTGCACCCAAAAAAAAAAAAAAAAAAATTGTAAGGAAGGTGGCTATTATAGGTAAATTGACAATTGTTTTATTATAATTTTTGTTCATGCTAAGGGTTCCAAATAACTACTTTCACATGATTATTTCAAATACCAGATATGGCAGCTCTTTCAATTTTAATATGATATCCGCTCAAATCTATCATTATACGCCGTGCCCTCCTCTTACATTAGTGCTAGCTCTCTTTATTTCAAATCCATAAATACAAATATAACCCAAGGGTGTGTTTGGAAGGATTTGGTGATGGAAAAGAAAAAGGAAGGGAAAGAGGTTGGGAAAAGAGGAAGGAACTATAAAATCCCAAATATATATGCTTATCTAAGTGGCTTAAAAAATATAATAAAATAAAAGTTATTCATCAATATATTAGTTATTAATTTTATTAATTTTAATTTCCTAAATTTTATGCCTTTTCCCTTCTATTTTTCATCACAATCCAAACAAAAGAATGTATTTTGAATCCCTTTTCCTTTTCTTTTCTCTTGATAAATCCTTGATCCAAACATAGCCTAAATGATTGATTCTCACCCCTCAAACCACTGGACTTGGACTAAAAAAAAAAGAAGGGTTGATTCATCCAGCCCGCCTTAGTTCCTTTAAAATTTTGTTCAGAAGGGCATCATATGGACTGTGCTTAGGTCTTCAAGGCTTAATTATTCGTTCTCCTTTTATTGCGTTTTCATTTCCCCTTGTGTTTTTGCTTGTTATTGTCTTTGCTTTAGGGAATTATGTTAATAAGTAAAATGAACACACATTTCCAATGCCCAAGTAGGTTAGGACACTTTAGTTTACTTGCTTAATGTTGCTTAAATTGATGGCATTGCAGAGTAATTTGAGTATATTCTTTTTCCGCTTTTTCAGGTACTCAAAAATATTATCAAAAAAATAAACCATTTTTACATTAATATTTACTTCATTGCTCACCCTTGCCATCTGGAAGTCAATTATCTAAGCTAAACTTTCTTTCCCGGACTCTTTATTTGTAGTCTTTTGCTTAGGGCAGACCATTCAAAAAATCTGTCTTCCCTTCCTTGTATAATGACCAAGAAATCACAAATCACTAGGGAGGGGGAAAAGGGGAAGGAAAGATGAAAAAACTCAGTTCTTCCCATCAACTCCCGTCCTCTTTTTTATTTTTTATTTTTTTACTTTGGAGTTTTTGTGTCATGTCCTGATGTTTGCTTAGCAATCAAACTGAGCATTATATCATTTTATAATCTATATGAGCTATGCCTATGTCTTGCAGAGCCTTTGTGTTTGTTTAGTTTTCACATGTATAAATGCTCACACAAACGTTCATGTAACTGTCCATGTGTGCTTTTTGTTATTACCCATAGACAATGTGGACGCAGAAATGTGAGAGAATGGGGGCCAAAATATTTTTTTTTTTTTTTTTTTTTACATTTTGAAAAGGTAAGATAAACTTTTTTTTTAAATTTGGGGGGTGAATACCCTATATACTAATATAAATATTTAAAAAATTAAAGGAGTATTAAGAAAATTTTAGAAACTTTTTTTTTTGGGGGGAGGCCACATCCCCCCCTTCAGTCCATTATTTCCCATAGATCAGGTACCCCGAAAGCAAATTAATGCACAATTAGCTATTGCCTGTTATTAATATATGAAAAAGTTTAAAGATGACCTGGGTTAAATATACCTATTAGTCTGGCTCATTGAATGCTTTATTTAATTTCACTTTCTAAATAGAATACTAGGGTTGGAACAACAAGACACAATATTGAACTTTTTTGTTCTTTTTCATGTCATGGAAATCTTTCAGTAGCGCTTCTGGACTGTTTTGTTGACAACATATGGCAAAAACTTCCTCTCTATGCAAGAGTTTGGAGTAGATTCTTCATTTTCACTCTCACATTGTAATACAAGGAAGTAATAACTTCTATTTTTTGACATGTCCATTTCTTTTGCATGATAACATAGCTTCTGGACTCAAATGTTTAGATTGTCCAACTCTCTCGTCCTGAAGAAGCATGGCGAATGGGAGAAGAGATTAAAAAATTCTGTGAATAAAGTGGATGTATTCCTTAATTGTTGGAAGTAGTTGTGCGAGACGTGCAAATTTAAAGGAAAATGCATGCAGCAATAGTGGGATTTTATAGATATGATGTATCTGAAACTGATCGAATGTGTGGTTTGATAGAATTGTTGAGATAAGAATTGGCTCAGTTGAGTATTACATTTTGAAGATGTTTATCTGAATCTTTATTCTAATAATTTTTTTTTTTTTTGGGTACATTGGGATTTGATGTCCAATGACCTTATCATACCTAGGTGGGAAGATTTTTTTCACTAAATCATCCATTCTCCTCTGTCACATGAAAACTAATAAGGATCTTTAGTCCAAACATAGGTTATTATATTCTCCCATAACCTTGTTTAGTGATGTACCCAAGGAAAAGAATAATGTTATACTATTAGAAAAATAATCAAAGGTTTTGACCAAAATTACGTGGAGGGCTGTGACCCTTATTATTTTAAAATACTTAGAGCCCGTTTGATAACGTTGTCGTTTTTTTGTTGTTATTTTTCTGTTGTCGTTTTCTGTTGTCGTTTATTTTTTCTAAAATGAAAACTGAAACTGTGTTTAGAAACGCAAGTTTGTTTATAATTATTAATTTTTTATTTTAGAAAATATTTAATTTTATTAGTTTTAAAAAATTAATAGAACTTAATAAAATACATTTTATATTAATTTAATTTAATTAATACAATTAATTAAATTAATACAATAAATTATTTATTAAAATAATTTAATTCAATAAATATAAAATATATTAAATTATATTATTTATTAAAAATAATTTAATAAAATATATTTCCTGTTAAATAAATAATTAAATTAGATTAATTATTAAATTAAATTATTTATTTTTAAATTAATTAAATTCATTTAATTATTATTAAAATAATTTAATAAAATATATTTTTATAAATTAAATTAATTAAATCATAAATAATTTAATTTAATTATGATATTTATTTAAAATAATTTAATAATAATTAATAAATTAAATTAAAAATTAATGTAATTTAATTATTAAATTAAATAAATTAATTATGATATTTATTTGAGATAATTTAGCAATAATTAATTATTAAATTAAATTAGATTGAATAATTAATTTAGTTTTATTATTTATTAAAAATAATTTATATTAATTTATATAATTGATTTAATTTATTGAATTTAATTATATTATTTATTAAAATAACTTATTTTAAAAAAATATTTGAATAAAATAATTTATTTTTATGTAATGTAACAAAAATAGACAAAGTTTTAAAATTGATAAAATATTGACAATAGAAAAGAAAACCAGAGTGAAAACACATTTTTTCTGTTTATGTTTTCATTTTTTTTTTTTTTTGAAACAAAAAAAACGTAAACAGATTTATCAAACATGTTTCTATTGCAAGTTTACAAAATTTTAAAAACATAAACAGAAAAATAGAGAACGGAAACGTTATCAAACGAAGCCTTAATGTCTGCTAGAATATCATTTCCAATGATAAAACATGTAGAAATTTTCTACAGGGCAGAGCCATGCTTTTGGCACTAAAAATGCATGGGAAGCATCTTACCTTCTGTTTTTCCAAGTTTTTCCCACCTACAATATCCTCTGGGCATTTAGAAGCCTGGTTATAATAATTCTGATGGACAAGAGTTTGGTAGGACTATATTGTTGACATAACAATGGCATGTCGATAGAATGATAATGTTAAACTGTACATATGCTGGATTGTGTTTTTTGGCAGTGATTTGGAACAAGAACATCGGTTGGAAATTTTAATTAAAAATGACCCTAAAATAAACTTCAAGATATACAATCACATGCTGATGGCAATTACAATGGACAAATTATCTTTTTTATTTTTTTATTTTTTCAAAATATATGTGTGGCCTCTCAATATATATTTATAATGTAAGACACTATCACCCGCCTTTACCCAATTTGCTGAATTTTCATTAACAGGACACAAAATGTTAGTATTTTTTCTGGACATTAAACGAGCAATACCAATATTCAATTTCTAACTGCTAGCCAGATTGCAATACAATTGTTCATGTTACACGCAAGCCAAATGGAATTGGAAGCAAACCAAAATCAATTTGGCCGAGCAGATTGTTCTGAATCTCAAATGATCATTAAGAAACTGATCGCCGAGTTTTACCACTACAAAAGAGACTGCGGGGGGTGTTTTTCTAGTCTGAAGCTAGCCAATTGAAACATAGAAATAGATGATCATGTGATGACCTTCAGAGAAATTTGAAGCCGAGCGCAAAAGAAAGAGTGCAGAGAGACAGCAAAAGCGCCACCTGCAGAAGCAGCTCCATCGCGCTGCGAAGCCTCATCCTTCGATTCTTCGCTCTCTCCCTCACAAGTTTCCACTTCAGATCCTCCGCCTCTCGCGCCAATTTTATCTCCCTTTCCTGAAACAAAGTAAAATCCAAGTGTGTGTGTATATATATATATATATGTATGGATGGATGGGGGGGGACGGAGAGAGAGAGAGAGAGAGAGAGAGAGAGAGAGAGAGAGAGAGGGGACATTGCGTTCATTGTCGTTTATTGAATCCAGGCGGCCATTTCCAGAACATCTCAGGGACGAAAGGAGGATTGCGGCTTTCGCACATCGAATAGCGATCTGCGATTTCAGAGCTTCGTCTTTGCTTTCGATCTCCATTCTCCCTTCAAAGCCTGATCTATGATTGTTTGGCAGGCTAAAAAGCGAGGGAAAAAGAAGATCTGAAATTGGGAGCTAGGTGGGCCCACCAATGGGCCGGGCGTCAACGGTCAGGTAACGCTTTCTTTCGCCGGTCCAATTACTCTAGCAAATTAACAGGATCATTCCCTAATTATATATGCCAGAAGGCGATCCATCTGACTATAACTATTATTAAATTTTAACCTTAGTGGTACAATTTTAGATTTATTTTTTTATATAGTCACTAATTCAAATTTTCTAAAGTTAACGGGAGAGTTTACCCTGTCGTTAATTCCAAATCTTCGGAAATTAGTGTAAATTGGTCCAAGTTCCCTGACTATTAAAAAATAAAAAAATATATTATCAAATTTCATTTCAAAATCAGTCAGATCATTCTCATTATGATATCTGTATGTTGTTTTCTTCACTATTATAGTTGCATCTAATATGTGTCAGTGGATATGGTCGTTATGGTCCAACATGGCCGGGTACTTTAAACCTCAAATAAGAAAAATGATAAATAAGGACATAATTTTACCAAAATTACTGTGAATAAGGGTATTTATATTGTTTTTATTCTTATTCTGGTGTGTCAAAAGGACATCTTACAATATAAGGGATCTTGTTGATCGAACAATGCTTTATATCGCTAAAATTTGTAAATTTTAAATTTGAATGTTTGTTTTTAAATTTAAATTTCTGTTTATATGAAAATTCCAACCACATTTTTTTATATTAAAATTTAACAGAATTATTTTTTGATATTTTTTAAAATTTGAATTCTAACGAAAGATTTTGAAATTTAAAATTTAACAAACATTTTTTTTTTTGAAATAAAATTCAACCGGCATTTTGTTTATATCAAAATTTAATGAATATTTTTTTTATATTTTTGAAATTTTAAAATTAAAAATTTAACGAACATTCTTTGCATCAAAATTCAATGGATGATTTTTCTAATTTTTTTTTAAATTTTAAAACCTTCATTTAGATAACATTTAATTTGTATTCCTATTTTTTGTTTTCTCTTTTTATTTTCTATTTTTTATTTTATGTGTTTTATGTTTTAAAAATGTGAAAATAACAAAAACAAAAAATACATTTGATTTGACATTTTTTATTTTTTTCGTATTTTGAGATGCTCCTTATTTTAGATTGAAAATGATTAAAATGACTTTTTACTATTTTTCATTTTATGTATAAATCTATTTTTTATTTTCTAAAATAAAATTTAAAAATACAAGTAATCAAATGTATTTTGAACTGTTTTTCTTATTTTTAAAAGCGTAAAATTAAATATGGACTATACTAAATGGTAGCTTTTTTTTTTTTTTTAAGCTTACTGAATAGTACCTTAGGAATCAAGAAATACCCTGAACTTATTATTTCAAAACAAAAAATGTTTACTAAAAAATAATTTATTTACAAAATTATCTCTTCTCTAGTTTATGATAGAATGAGCGTGGCCTATAGCTCAAGTGGTTAAGAGCCTCTCTTGTCCGCTCATGACTCGAGTTCGAGTCTTTCCCCCTCTCCCTTATAAAAAAAAAAAACTTTACCTTTCAAAAAAAAAATAATTTATGATAGAATAGTATTTTTCTAAAATTATATACTAGGCCTCTCTTCAAAATATGGGCATTATTTTTATCAGTATATCTCTACCGAAATGGAATTTGGGTACGGTGTAGTTGCATTCTCACGAGGTACATTAATTAGTTCACAATCATGGAGTTTGTTTAAGGTAATATAGAGATTCTCAATATACGAGAAAGAGATGCTCTGTTCTGCTTGGAGATTGCTAGTGTATATATTTTTAATTGTCTCATTAGGAATAGAACAGTCCCCAACTATTGGACAGGCTGGTAAAGTTTCACCACGCGCGCTGTATTCAATACTCGTGTGTATATACGCTGATTGGTCCCCTTAGAAGGAACTACATCGAGCAGGTTCATCAGCCAAGTACGTTGACCTTTATGTCGAGAGTTACAATGGGTCATTTGACCACTAGAAGTTTTAACCTGAAACAAACTCATGTGGCATGGTCCAATGAAACTATGACCGTGCTTATTTTGGAATTGTGATATATATATATACATATATATATATATATATATATGTGTGTGTGTGCGCGCGCGCGCGCGCGCGCGCCTGTGGGTATAAACTCAATTGTTATCATTCTTGAGTAATATCCAACCAACCATTTTGCAAACCGGAACCCATATACATCTGCCAGGCTCGAGTGCGCTGACACTTCCATCTCATGCATTTTAATCATTTATATATATGTATATATATAATTATGATGATCAAAAAGTCATTTAAAATAATTAAAAAGTGAAATAAAATAAAATAATTTAAAATAATTTGAATTCGTAATTTGTAATTTGTACAGTGAAATAAAAAATAATTAATTTTTAAAAATTTTTATTTTTTTTCAGTGCTATACAAAGTAGAAAATGAAGTCACTCATCTAGAAAATAATTTTACTCGTAAACACAAGTAAAATAAATTTTTTTTTTTAAAAAATATTTAAATATTGAAACAAAGGAGCCTAATAAAAAGTGAAAAATATTTCTGGAATCGACACGAAAATGAGAGTTCTAGGTGGAATCACCTAACTTAAAGTCTATGAGATCAAAACACATTGGTAGGACACATACAAAGGATATAGTGTTATAAATATATAACCCTAGTTCGAAGGCCTGCCTTCAGCAGAATTTAGAAAAGCTTTTGATTTCTACAGAAATTAATTTCCATCGCATCATCTTACCATATAGGAATATCGCTGAGGTGGAATAATAGTAACAGTTTCACCACCTTCATTTGCAGATAGCTTGAGAGATTAAATTAAAAAAAAAAAAAAAAACTTTGAGAGACAAACATCTACTTGTATATATATTTCACACCGTAAATGACTCCCCGCCTCCACCCTCTTTACTTCCTGTTACCTTTTGGGACATTCTTCAAAAGAAAGCTTCAAATAAAGTTAACAAACTAGGCTTTCAAGGTTGTCTCAAGGCCGGAGATCTATCAGCTTAACTTTAGAGTTTCTGATACTAAATTAATGCCATCCTAAACACTCGCCCGTCTTTTTTCTAGCACATGAAGCTGGGCCTTGGATTGAAAACATTAGGACTCTGGTCTGGTGGGTGGATGAATTTGCAGTTGGGGCACGCCGGAGAAGACTTGCGCATCATCACCAACATGTGGCACCTCTTGCACACGGCGGTGATCATCTCTTTCTGATCCCCTTCGAATGCCAACCACGGCGGGCAGAGCGTTAGCCCCCCGGAATTCGTCTTGTCTCTGCCATAATTCAGAAAGCGATCTCCACCGCTGCTGGAATTGTTGGAGGAGGTGCCGGAATCATGCTCGGTGAAATTGTCACCCACGTGGAGTGTCTTTGCCTTTGTTGATCCACAGGGTAGGTTGAGTTCAAGGTCCAAGCTCATGTGACCAGGACTTGGTGGCTCCAGTGCTGTCCTCGGATCCTTGGATGTTCTCTTTTGAGTCCTTATATTGTAATAGTGTATCTGACCCGACTGCATAAAAAAGAAGATAGAAACAACGAGGTCTTATCCATCACATAACTCTAATTTTAGCATGCATTATTAACTTTAGATATTTATGTAGACATTATTATATACCAAGGGGGTAAAAGTAATACAATCATACCTTAATATCGAGACACCTTTGCCACTCCAAAGGTAGTGGAGTCTCGAGGTGTAGCTCCATATCAAAAATGGATTTTGTGCTTTTAGCTTTCAGTGGCTTCTCAGAAGTCTCTTCCACTTGTGGGTCTTCCCATTTTCTCTTCTTTGTAGAATCCTCAACCTCTGTATGAAACGAAACCATTCTTCAATCCAAAAGATCACTTCTCTTTGTCTCTCTCTCTCTCTCCCCCCCTCTCTCTCTGTATATATATTTGTATGTGATCAACGGGTGAAAATATTTTGGGCGGTTATATAGGTGAGGTATGAGGACAGGCACACAGCTAGCTGCAAGGGAGAATCTAATAGGGAAAACATTAAACCTGGAATTAAAAAGTGCCGCCTCTCAATGACGTGAAGTGAAGTTGGCTTTTCGATAACTCCAGAACTTCCCAAACTCCTCTTTAAAGCTTGGATAGTAAGTTCTAACCAACTCTTCATGGTTATATGCATGACATATGCGTGTATGTGTTATGTATATATATTCACTGAACCTTCTTAATTATATATATATATATATAATTTACTGGAACACACCTGGTTTTGATTACGCGCTTGCATGCGTATCCATGACCCACCCGCACACACAACCTTGTTGCTCACGTGCCATTACATGGTTACTAGGGTTAAATTTATTTGGTTTTGGTACATAACCTAGGTTCGTGGAGGAGAAAGCTAAGCCCAAGCCCCCCCTTTTTTTTTTCAGTATTTGTTATTTATATATATATATATAGAGAGAGAGGATCGTAATTAAATTGGAGTCTGCATACAGTTGAAAAGGCCTTGAATGCCTATCGATCCTTTAATGGATATAATAACTCCAACTTCCACAACTTGGTCACTCAAAAGAACTAGGCTTTAAAAGCTCTCAACACCCTTCGGCAATTTAAAGCAACCACACACTCCATGAGCTATCAATTTAGTCACTCTTCAAACCACGAACTTTAAAATCTCACAACGGCCACAGCTATTAATTGAGAACAACTACATTTTATCTGCTGTAAATTAATCTTTCTGTCCATCTCTCACTCACTACCTGCAGAGACGTTTTTAGAAAGAATTAAATGGCTTCAACCGAACAGTTTTGTTCCATAATGACCACTATGTCAAAATAATTTAACTTCTTATACTCATTATACACATTCTTTCTGAAATTATATTAGCAAAATCTCATGTACTAATACAATTTTTGTTCCACTGAAATCTTTCTTGGTGCAAAAACAAAAGAAGGTGATAAATCAAGGTATATGTAAATTGGTTTACCCTTTAGTCAATTTAGGTAGTCCATGCAGCCAAAAGTTACCAACTAGGTGCATAAATTGGTGAGGGACCCTTTGGTAAATTAATTACAAAGCTGGACAACACAACCACCAAGCCATGTCTTCACAGCTAGTGCTAGTGCTCCAAAGAGTAGCATACATATATAATTGAGAACATTTTTCTAAATCTATTGATAATCCTGAATGGCAGTCACTATTACTAATATTGAAATTGTAATACATAAGGGAAGAGGAGAAAAAACCAAGGAAAAGGAGAGGCCAAAGCTATTTAAAGTTAATCTTGATGGTTAATTCAACTGGTAAAAATTTTATATTTATTTTTAAATGATCATTAATTCGAATCTTCTCAACATCATTAGAGAATTTATCCAAATTTAAAAAAAAAAAAAAAAAAGCCAGTTAAGCTTAGAAGGAGAAAGAGACTTTTTAAGTAAGCCCACCTGCCATCATTAACTCTTCTTGAATTCAATTAAATGCAGAATTCAAGGGTGAGCATTGAAACACCTCGCTTAGTACAAACATCTTTTTTCTCGCTCTTACATCTGTTTTTGTTAAATGCCCCCAACCCACCTCTCCTTTCCCTTCATTTAAGTTAAGCCTGTACTCGACCCCTCTCTCTCATATCTCTCTCTCTCTCTCTATTTTTTAGGAAAAAAAGTAGAAAAGAAAAAGAAAAAATAAAAAGAGAAGCTGTCGATTATTGAAGCTCATTTTAAGTTTCTTGATTCAGAACAACAGGAAATTCATAAAATTAAAAGATTCATACATTGATTGGAATTAGGGGTGCACAACTAAATTGGTCAAATTGTTAGATCGAACTAAATATCTAAGTCCCTTTGATTTCTTTTTTTTTTTTTTTTTGAATGAGTGATTTGGTCACAATGTGTAATCTCTGGGGATTAAGAGGCAGTTTTTTTTCCTTTTTTTTTTTTTTGGGTGAATGTTGGTTCTCGCCATTAATTGCCATACGTAAGAATGTGCATAAGTCCAGCAACTATTGTATTTTCCTAATGTTGCATGAGAAAGATATCCATAGCAATGGCTTCCGAAAAGAGTTGTATTAATATTTTGAAAGTTTGTGGTTTTTAGTTACGTCGAAGTCTGTCCAAGTCCTACAATGCAAAATTACTACAATTTTATGTAAAGTATTAAAGGAATTAAGCCATTGATTTCTCTATGTTCATATAAAAAGTGGCAATTGTTAAGAGTTTTTTTTCCCTCGAGGGTGTCATAACACTGTGTTCCCCGTAAGCTTGCCAATGCTCGTTATGTAGCCACAATATGGGTGAGTTTGGAGTGAGATAACGTGAGATAAATTGAGAATTCGTAATACGTGCAGTGAAAGAAAAAAATTGGTGTGATATAAAATTAACAAAAATTTATAGAATTTTTTGAAATTTGTTTACAAACCAAACGGGGCTTATAGCGTGGTACTGTTGATCAAATATATATGGATGCGCATGGGCGGAGCTACGTTGGGGCAAGGGGGGCAAGTGACCCCCTCAATTTTTTAGATAAAATTACTAAAATGTCCTCCTTATTATTTTAATTTTATTTAAAAATTAAATTAATTAAAAATTAAGATATTTTGATTTTATTAAAATTTAAAGTTAACTCAAATTTTTTTAACATATAAGAAGTTTAAAAGAATCAAACTTGGTATTTTTTATGAAATAAAGTGTATCTTTTAATACATTATTGCATATTTTTGTTTATGCTATCAGTAAATTTAGTATATAACATAATAAATTCGATAGATAATAAAATTTAATAATAATTATATTTTTTGTAGTAAGGGATATCTCTAATAAACTTCAGGTGCTTGAACCATTAACTGTGAGAAATATATTCACTAGTTAACACTCAAGAATAATTTATTTTCTCTCTAAAAATAATATCGTTTTTCTCCTACTCTTAATTGAAAAATAAGTCAATTGTTACTTTTTCTTGGGTGTTCGGTGCCCCCTTGGCGCCCGATGTCCCCTGACGCCCGGTGCCCCCCTGAGCAAAAATTCTGGCTCCGCCCCTGTGGATGCGTGTGTGTATATATATATATATTAATATGAATCATATATTCACTTGTATACTTATATAGCGTTTGGATGGTAAAAAAAAAAGAATAATAAAAATATAAAAATTTGGTATAAAAATGATACGTAATAAAATTTAATTGAATAAAAGATAAAAATTAATAAAATATAATAAATTTTAATTAATTATAATAAGCTAAAAAACCCCCCGTGATTGTCTCATTGCACAGCAATATGTAGCTGTTTGTAAAAAGCTGTCACACTTCTTTTCCCGTTGGAGAATGTCTAAATGTCAATTCATATATATATATATATATACACACACTATACATACATACATATGTATGTGTGTATAATAGATCATCTTGCAGTTGCAGAGTATGATCTGGTCTTCATATGTCTACGTAAAAGTGCAACAGCTAGCTGAAAGAAAAGAATTAAGGGGCATAAAGTCTCACATTGCTTTGGTTTTGGGGGACCAATTCTTGTGTTGGGGTCACGCAAATCAGCCGTCAAATGACCGGTGTCTTGTGTTTCGTTAAATTCTGACCAGGAGAATACAATTATGGTTATTGACTGACCCTCACGATGAGAGTTCTACACTTCTAATTAGAAAATAATATAATAAAATGAGGATGTGGTACAAACAGGGTGATAAGCAGTTAATTATATTTTTTGATTATACATAAGCTTTGTTTGGTTATAAAAAAGTTACTTTTTATTTTTATTTTTTTGGGTAATTCTTTTAGACATATATAGCTTTTTTTTTAACAAAATTTGATTTTTTTTTTAAAATTGTAACATCTAGACACATTAATTACATTCATAAAAATAAAAAAATTAAAAAAATTCACATCCGTTAAAGTAAAAGTTATCCGATTAAAAATAATAAAAAACTAATTTTTTGATTTTTTTCTAATTTTTATCCGAACAAACATAAATGTGTTAATTTTCTTTTCTTAAATACGATTAGTACTCTAAAAGAAAGACCACCCATCCAGCGAGGTTAACTAGGAAGAGCAACCCTCCAAAGTCACATCGACCATCCCTATAACTTTTAAAATGAAAATTAAATTTTGATAAAAAAAAATTATATAAAACAAAAAAATTGCAATTATTATTATTATTATTATTATTATTATTTGGGTTTAGCCAAACGAAGGCTAATGTTCAATGGGTTGGTTTGGAATAAGAAAAAATGAGATAAATTAAGATAAATTGTAGTTTGGGAAGAGTTCGTAATACGTGCAGTGAGAGAAAAAAGTTGATGTGATATAAAGTTAACAGAGATTTATAGAGATTTTCAGCAAATTTTTACACGTCAAACGCAGCCAATGTGTGTTCGGACGCTTGCTCGGGCGGCGCCAGAGCTAAATATCTAGGACAGAACTGAAAACTTTTCATCATCACAGCTAGCATGATGGGGGCCCATTTACCGATTTTTAATTTTTAAATATTTAAAAAATCATTAATTTTTACAATTTTTTTTTTACGCAGTTGCAGTGTCTCAATGCAAAAATTGTCCAAAGTTATTATAATAACGTGGTCTCGTTTGGTTTGTTGAAAAATAATAAAAAATTTTATAAATTTTTGTTAATTTTATATTATATCAATTTTTTTCTTTTACTGCACGTATTACAAAATTTCAATTTATCTCAATTTATCTCACTTTTTTTTTACTTCAAACAAGTCTGTAAAAGTGTTGTGTCTAAATTTGATTAAAAGAAATTAAAAAAATTGGTAGACGTTAATAACTTTTGACAAACTAAACAACTAGAAAGTAATATTCCATAGAATATGAACACAAATAATTATGTAGTGCTAATTATATTGTAATGCTAAATATTAGTAAAAATTTATAAAAAAATGATTACATTAGGTGGTGTTGGGATAGTTAAAAAAAAGTGTAATAAAAATATAAAAATTTGATATAAAAGTGATATATAATGAAATTTAATTGAAAGAAAGTACAAAAAATTAATGAATTTTGATAAATTTAGATAAATTAGATACTCTCTTAATGAGCTTGTTATTTAAGAAAGTAAACTTTAATTATACATTTGTCGCGTCACTTTGATAACGCATTTCAGTACTTTTTCCTCACTTAATAACAATTTTATTTTTAATCTTGTAATAAAAAACTACTCGATAAATTAATTATCACTAAATTAATCATTAACCGATGTTAACCCCTCGCTTCTAATAATGTTACCCCGTTGTTAGCGTACGCTGGCCACAAGTTTTCATATATATATATATATATATATATATATGGTACCGTTTGGAATTTTAAAAAATAAAATAAATCTCCAAAAAACTCTATTTTGTTTCCAGTCATTATTAATTTAAATTTATCCTGCCTTTACTAAAAATCCAAAATTCGCTTAAAAAACCAACAATTCAGAAGAAAGTTAATCTAATGCGTAAATTTTTTTAATAATCATATTCTTCTAGTCAAAATTTTTTAAACGAGTACCATTATTGTTATTTTTTACGAAATTTTTTAAATCCATAGGAACAGATTTGAAAAACCGTTCCCACGGTCTTGAAAAAATAAGTGACAGAATTTGAATCTGTTAGAACGGTCTGGTAAATCTATTCTAACGAACTATTCCGCCAAAGTTAACCCAATCCACGTTTTTTTTTTTTTATCACTCTAAACGCCACCTATATATATTTTCTTCTAAGTGAATGTGTTTCAAATCGGCGGACTAAGGTTGAATTTGAGAAGAAAAAGTTAATTTTTTTTTTTTTTTTTTTTTGTAATTGGCTACTAATTAGTTACTTAAAAGTTAATTTTTTTGTATTTGGGAAAGGAAAAAGTTAGCTTTTCAGTAACTAATTTTTTTATTTTTTTGTTAGCTTAACATTTTAACCTTTCAATATTTAAAAGAAGTTTAATAAGAGGATAAATTTGATCATTTTAGAGAAAGCCAAAAAACTAGTAGCTAGTAACCAAGTTACGAGATTTTTTTCCTAAACACAGCCTCCAACGTCAATTAACCCAAACATTATTATTATTATTATTATTATTATTATTATTTATTTTTTGTAAAACCTAGTTTAAATAATAAAAATATTTTTTACTTATCAGATAATATATAAATTATATTGAATATTAAAATATTTAAAAATAGAATTTATTAATATAAATTAAAATGCTATAATAAAAATTCAATTATCAATATAATTTTAAAATATTTTTAAATGAATATTTTTAAAATATTTAAAATAAAATTTATCAATATAATTTAAAATGTTATATTAAAAATTCAACTATTGTAAAAATCAAAGTATATACATATATCTCATTGAACCCACATAAAAAATATTTTCTATTATAAAAATTAAATTATACCGATAAATTACTTTTTTTAATTTTTAATAATTGTTATTTGAATTATTATAAAGCATTTGGATGATTAATAGAAAAATAATAGTTAGCTTGCATGAATACTTAAATTAATACTTAAGTTTAAGAAAAAAAAACATTACGTAGACTACTTTTTTTATGATAAAAATAAAAATATTTTAATAAATTGATTGAACTGAATTTTTATTTAAACCATAGATAGTTGTAAATTAAATTTTTAAACACGTGAGTTCTTTTTCATGTCATAAAACTTACGATTAAATTATTCAAAAATTTTTAAAGAATTATTTCTATTATAAAAAATTAAATTATAATGAAAAATTATTTTCCTTTTTAAATATTTTAACAAACAAATGAACATTGTTACCTAAATTAATTTTTATTATAATATTTTAAATTATTTTGATAAATTATATTTTTAAATAAATATTTTTAACTTATATTAATAACTGAGTTTTTATTATAATATTTTAATTATATTAATAAATTATATATAATTTTTAATAGGCAATATAATCAATATATCTCCCAATAACTCAAAAATATTTTTATCATATTAATTATCTAATTTTTTATAATAATTCAAATAACAATTGCTAGAAAATCTAGAAAAATATTTTATCAAAGTAATTTATTTTTATAATAAAAAAATTCTTTTTACATGGGTTCAATGAGATATTTATAGATAATCTACTTTTTACAATAGTTGAATTTTTAATATAATATTTTAAATTATATTGATAAATTTCATTTTTAGATATTTTTAAAATATTCATTTAAAAATATTTTTAAGTTATTCATTTAAAAATATTTTTAAATTGTATTGATAATTGGATTTTTGTTATAGTATTCTAATTTATATTGATAAACTTTATTTTTAAATATTTTAATATTCAATATAGTTAATATATTACTAATAACTCAAAAAGTATTTTTATTATTTGAACCAAGTTCTTACAAAAAAATGTTTGGGTTGATTTATGTTTGGAGCTATGTTTGGGAAAAAAACTGGTAGTTTAGCTACTAGCTATTAATTAGTTAACTAACTTTTTAGCTACTAGCTAACTTTTCTTGTAGTTAATAGCCAACTTATAAAAAAGAAAAAGTTAACTTTTTTATTCCCAAACCCAGGCTTAGTTCGAGGGTCTAAAACACATTCCAAAAGAAAAAAAATGAAAACTTGTGACCAGCGTGTGCTAACAGCGGGCTAACATCATTAACTATGTTAGCCCTCCTTCCAATATCTTTTCCTCCTCCATGTACTTCAAGTGGTGTTTGGATTGAAAAAAAAAAGTATAAGAAAAATACAAAAAATTAATGTAAAAGTAATGTGACCAAATTTAATTAAAAAAATTGAAAAAGAAATTGATAAAAGTTAGCAACTTCTAATAACTTTTTGATAAACTACATAATTGGGAAGTGATATTCCATGAAATATGAACACAAATCATTACTTAGTAGTAATTATATAGTAATGCTAAATATTCAATAAAAATTTATCAAAACTGATCTTACTAGGTAGTGTTTGGATGATAAAAAGTATAACAAAAGTATAAAAATTTAATATAAAAATAGTATGTGATGAAATTTGATAGAAAAAAGTACAAAAAGTTAGCAACATTTGATGGAATTTGATAAATCAAACACCCTCTTATTTAAGAGAATAAACTTTAATTATACATTTGTCGCATCACTTTGATTTTGCAATTTTGGTATTTTTTTCTCATTTAATGACATTTTTTAAAAATTTTTTAATAAAGCTACTCAATAAATTAATTATCACTAAATAATTATTTTTATTCTACTAATGAGTTTTGACTTAAAATTTTAGTTACATATCACTGTCAATGACAATTACGTGGAAGCGTTTTCTTGCTTCTTAGTTCTCAAATTAAAGGAAGTATTTAATTTATAGAAAATTGTGTTTAAGTCATACTTTGCAGTCTTTTAAACTTATTAGTCACTCCAAAAAAAAAAAAGTATTACTTTTAAGTCATATTTGTATAAAAAGTTTTGTAAATAGGTCACACTTTTGAGTGGGTCCCATGAGTTATTTTAAATATAATTTTTAATATACTAAGAATACCCTTTATTTCTATAATTAAATTAGACAAGAGTTGTCGGAAAATCTCGCTAACCGAAAATCACGTTTCTTCCGTTTTTGTTTTCTTTCCTTATAAATCGCGTGAAGATATGATATATCATTAATTTGAACGAGCACCGATTGATATTAACGTCAGTCGAAGAAGGAATATATACAAAATTGTGTACCAGTACTGTTTCGTATAAATGTATGATCTTGTAAAAACAATACCGAATAAAATGCATGCTCATACAAACACAGTACCATGTGAATGAGAGTACCACATACATGCGGTACTGTTTTGTATGAGATGCATGCTCTCACAAAAACAGTATCGAATGTGTCTAGTATGCAAACACCACCATGAAATACAAAAAGAAGTCACATATCCAACGTATGGCTGACAGTACCACATGCCCGAGAGTACCACATGCGTGCAATACTGTTTTATATAAGATGCATACTCTTGCAAAAACAGTACCGAATGTGTCTAGTATGTAGTATCATGAAACACAAAAAAAAGTCACATATCTAACGTATGGCTGACAGTACCACATGGTCGTGAGTACCACATGTCTGCAGTACTGTTTTGTATGAGATGCATGCTCTTGTAAAAATAGTACCGATTGTGTCTAGTATGCAAACAGTACTATGAAATATAAAAAAAAGTCACATATCCAATATATGGCTGACAGTACCACATGACCGAGAGTACCGCATGCATGCGGTACTGTTTTTACAAGAGCATGCTCTTGCAAAAACAGTACCGAATGTGTCTAGTATGCAAACAGCACCATGAAACATAAAAAGAAGTCACATATCTAATATACGGCTGATAGTACCACATGGATGAGAGTACCACTTGCATTCTAGTATGCTAACAGCACCATTAATGGTTGGTTTGTGTTATGTATCGAGTGATATTTTTTATGTTAGTATAAAAACAGTACCGATAAAAATAGTACCGGTAAAAACAGTACTGGTACTGTTTCTAATGGTACTGTTTCGTATAAATGTATGCTCTTGTAAAAATAGTACCGAATATACATTTAAATCTATTTTGATTATGTTTCAAAAATCAGTTTTGAATCTGCTTGTGACGAAGATGAAAAATTGCGAAAGTTATGAGCGTTCGGATAAAACTGACAGTTTCAAAATGTATTAAAGACGCGTGATGTCCTTTTTTATATTTTTCTTGCAAGTGTGACTTATTCACAAACAAGTTTTTTTGATCTGACTAAAATCCTTATAAGTCTGTAAATAGTAACCAGCCTCCAAAAACCCCTTTTATTTATTTATTTTTAGGCTTATAGACCAACTTTGTTACTATGTTTGGTAAATTTGACGAGCCATGACCGACTTTACGACAACCCAAAATGCGTACGTGCCTTGTTCATTTACTGCTCTTGTTCACAGGTACTCCATACCTCTACAATTATGTGGTTCATGCAATATTGATTTTCACAGCTGTAAAATGTAGGTATTATTGAGCCTTTGGTTTTATGTAAAATCTTATATAAATAATTATCAACAATTGCTAAACTAGTAATATTTTAAATTTATTTTTCTGTGTTTATTGACTCGAGTCTTCTTAAGATTATTAGAGGGTCTATTCAATCGTTAACCTCACTCTCCCGAGAATTAGTTGAGAGGCTCTCATACATCCAAGAAGTTCAACCTCGATGGACAATATTGTATCCATATTTGATTACATCCTAACTTTTTTTTAATCATTGAATTTATCTATATTTATATCATATTATCATATTATGTATATTATATAAAGTAGGGTCTAGCAGCACTACTGTGCCATGTAGAACTTTATGTGACACTTAATTACATCTATCATGTGCTATATAGGATTTAACTTACGCTACGATTATGATATGTGCATTGTTGTGACACATAACACTTAATTATAGTTATCTTAATTATCTTATAACAAATAAGTATTTTACATAATTACTATCTCTTCACAATTTTTAATTCTATTCAAATTAGAATATTCATATATATCATTTGATATTTTTATTTAATTTATACTTCTATTTATCATATAATTTCTTATTTTTAATTTTTATTTTAAACATATTCTTATATTTTTATTTTTTCTATATTTTAATAAATTATTGTTTAAAACATAATTAATATTATTTTTATTAAAAATAATAGAAAAAATAATTATATTTAATAATAAATATTATTATTAAACAAAATAATACAAAAATATAAAACATAATAAATATTGTTATTAAGCAAAATAATGCAAAAAATAATTAACCTATTAAATATAGATTTTAATTTATTAGCATCAATTTATAATTATAATTATCTTAATTTATAATTATATAATTTAAAAAGAATTAGTATTATACATAATTACCATTATTCACAATTTTATCCAAGTTAGAATGTTCATTGATTAATTTTAATACTAATTAAAATTTGCCAATTAGATAAATCCTAATAAGATTTTTTGAATAAAAATCAAAATAATTACTATTTTTATTCTATGGATAAATTAAAAATTAATGAATTTAATAAAATTAAAAATAATTGGCATAATTAGTATTATATATAATTACCGCTTATTTATAATTTTATCTAAGTTAGAATGTTCATTGATTAATTTTAATACTAATTAAATTCTGCCAATTAGATAAATCCTAATAAGATTTTTTGAATAAAAAATCAAAACAAATACTATTTTTATTCTATGGATAAATTAAAAATTAATGAATTTAATAAAATTAAAAAAATTGGCATTATCTATATGTATATTGTATTTATCATAGAACTTTTTTCTTTTTCTAATATTTTAATAAATTATAAAAATTAAATTTTAGTTTATTAGATAATACATAAATATTTTAATTTATTAACAAATAACATGTATTTTTTCTATATCTTAATAAATTATTATTTAAACGATAATAATAATAATAATTATTAAACAAATTGTAATGTTCATTAATATCACTTAATATATTTATTTAATATACACTTCTATTTATTATATAATTTCTTATATTTTATTTTTTATATTTTAACAAATGATTGGATAATTTCTATTAACCACTATCAAATGGATTAGTTAATTTAATATTTGTTAAATTAGATAATATATTCCTATTTGAAATAAAATAGAAATTCACATGAAATTTTAATACATATAATAAGTTTAAAAAAAAGTATAAAATAGCTTCCACACCAAAAAACTTGCTATAATTTTATTATGATGTTTACTTATTACTAACATGGTTGGGAGTGATTATTTGTTAGTTACTTTTAGGTCATTAAAGAATAAAGATGAGTTCGTTATATTTATTTTTATTAGATGATATTGTTTTATATTGAAATTACTTTTTTGTTTATGTATTTATTTTTTGACTTATTTTTTTAATTGTTTCAATAAAATATATAATGTTTGACTTTTTGTTTTTTAATTTCTATTCTATCTTTTAACGTGATTGTTAAAATATATAAGATTTGAGTATTTTAATTTTTATTCTACTTTAGAGTGTGATGTTAAAATTATTTTTAAAATTTATTATATCTTTCATTATTGATAAAATTTTAATTATTTTGTGTATTATAAGGAAATCCTACTTTTTGCTATAATTTTCAATTTGTTTATTCAAAAATATAAGGTATAATTTTTTAAAAATATATTGTACTTATTTAATGTGATTATTTACGTAATTTTAGATTTTCTTATATTGTTATTATTGTTCAAATTTAAACATTTTGTGCCAGTAGATACCTTTTTTAATGGTGATTTTCAATTTGTTTGATGTTCTCCTGAAATTTATTACTAATTATAAAAAATAAAAATAGTGTAATAAATTAATTTTTAAATTTTTATTATTTTACATATTTTATTTAAATATAATATTTCTAATCACTCATATGCTTAATGAATATAATTCAGTGATAATAATAATTTATTTATCACGTGATATTTTAATTAGTAAAAAATAAATTAATTTTGTAGGTAACTTATTTTAATAAACTAAATTTTTATTTAACAACTTAACTATTTTTTGCATATAATTTAATAAAAATTATTTTTTAAGTGATTATTAACGTAAATTTTAATTAAAAATAAAATAAATATATAATATGGCAAAATTCGTACATTGCATGAGTTTAATTATTAATATATATATATATATATATATATATATATATATATATATATATATATATATATATATAAAATAAAGTCTGACAATGCTACTGTACCATATATGACAAAACTTGTTGTGATATGTGATTTCTAATTACAACTATTTTGAACCACTAGGGACCTAACTTACCCTATGATTGAGACATATTTATGATTATGACACGTACCGCTTAATTATAGTTATTTTAATTATCCTATAAAGAAATTAGTATTTTACATAATTACTATTTATTGATAATTTTTATTTTTATTCAAAACTAGAATCTTCACGATTATCATTTGATATTTTTATTTAATCGACATTTCTATTTATCATATAACTTTTTATTTTTTATTTTTATTTTTTTCTATATTTAATAAATTATTATTTAAAATATAATAAATATTATTACTTTATTAAACAGAATAATACAAAAAATATTTATCATGTTAAATTAAGGTTTTAATAATAAATATTATTATTAAACAATAATGCAAAAAAATAAATAGCATGTTAAATAAATATTTCAATTTATTAAAATAAATTTGTAATTATAATTATCTTAATTTATAATTATCTTTTCTAAGAAATTAATATTGTACATAATTACTACTTGTTCACAATTTTATGCAAACTAGAATGTTTATGGATATCAATTGATATTTTTAATTAATCTACACTTTTATTTATCATATAACTTCTTATTTTTATTTTTGTACATTTTAATGAATTTTTATTTAAAACATTATTATTATTATTATTTAAACAAAATAATGAAAAAAATAATTAATCTATTAAATAAAGGTTTTAATTTATTAACAAATAACATGTCCTTTATTAGTTTTATTATTAGATAAAATAAATGATACATCTTAAATCAAATTATAGTATTGTTTATTAAAATTATATATACATTGTAATATTATTTATTAAAAAATATCAAACAATATTAGAAATCATATTAAATATATATAAAGTAGAGTCTAGAAATGACATTAAGTCACGTAGGATCTAACTTGCACTACAGTTGTGACATGTGTTACCAAATTATAATTATATTTAAGAATTATATATATATTGATTTTAAACATAATTATCTTAATTTATAATTACAAAATCTAAAAAATTAGTATTGTACATAATTATCACTTATTCATAATTGTATTCAAACTAGCATATTCATGGATATCACTGATATTTTTATTTAACCTACAATTCTATTTATCATATAATTTATTTTTTATTTTTAAAAATAATAAATACTATTATTAAACAAAATAATTCAAAAAATAATTGGCATGTTAAATAAATATTTTATTAGCATAAATTCATAATTACAATTATCTTAATTTATAATTATATAATGTAAATGGAATAAATATTGTACACAATTAACATTTTTTCACAATTTTATTCAAAGTAGAATATTTGTGGATATGACTTGAAATTTTTATTTAATTTAAACTTTTATTTATCATGTAACTTCTTATTTTTAATTTTTTATAACTTAATAAATTATTATTATTATTTAAAAAATAATATAAAAATAATTAACCTGTTAAATAAAGATTTTAATTTATTAATAAGTAACACGTCCTTTGTTATTTTTATCATTAGACAAGTAAATGATATATCTTAAATCAAATTGTAATATTGTTTATTTAAATTATATATATATTGTAATATTATTTATTAGAAAATAAATAATATTAAAAATTAAAAAATAAAATTGGTAATAAATAAATCAATCCAATTGAAGCGCCACTCAAAGTTTTTTTGAAAGACTTCAAAATAGTATTTTAATCTAAATATAATAGAACTCTCCTGCATGTAAAATTTATATATAAATATGAATTTATTTTCTTTTAAATTTTTTGGAGATCTTTTATTATAACAATTTTCTCTTCGATTTTGTAATTTACTAGATACGTACTTAAATTTTAAATTTTAAAGTTTTTATGTGTAATTGATATATAATTTGTAAGTTTCATGTAATTGACATATATATATATATATATACACTATGGTAAGAAGTGTAAAAACAATAATTATAAATTTTTTAATTATATGAATAAGTGTTGTTATTCTTCTATCCTTTTGATTTTTTCCTTTTCTTTTTATTTATTAAAAGTTGAATTTAATCAAATCAATGCTATTGATGGTATCATTATTTTAATTTATTTTATGTTTACTATTTAATTAAATTTATATAAATAATATATATTATTTTCAAATATATTTTCTACAACTTAACTGTTTTATCATATGATACTTAGTATGCTTAACTTAAGTATATAATATAACTAATCCGTGCATCGCACGGGACATATCGGTAGTTATTATATAAAGGGAATACTAAGGATATTAAGTGAAATTTAAAAATTAATGAGATCTGTGATGACCCAGAATTTTAATATTTTGGTTATTTGTTAATTAATATTTAATTTGGTAAAAATAAAATTTTTATTGATTTAAATTTTTGAGACATAAATTAGATTCAATTTTTATTGTGGATGCACAAATTGTGTGAGAAATTTTTAGTATTTAATTATTTTTGAGTATTATAAAATTATGGTTTAATTTTGACAAATTATTAATTTCATGAAATATAATTTTTTTTATGAATTCACGGTGCTATGTGCATATATATTCATATATATATATATATATATATTTATTTGTTAAGTAATAATATTATATATTTCTAACGACCAATTGGATTAATGTGTGATAGATTAAAAAGTAAGAGTTCAAATTCTAATTCTATTTGGTTTCTAATGTGCAATCTGAATTAGTTTGAGTGTAGATTGGATAATGTGAATTAAGCATTTTATTCCTATTTAAATTTTTTAAACAACAAACTGATAATATGTTTACATGTGTATATATATAATTTACACACCTATTATATGCAAATATATTATATATTAATCAGTACATATAACTTAAGATGGCTTAGATTAATGAGTACGTGAAGTTAAAAGTTTAGTTTGATTTAGATTCTAATCTTTTTTCCATTAGGATTCTACCGATTAATAGCGAGTATATGGAGTTGGAAGTCTAGTTTGATTTGAATTCTAATCCTTTTTCCATTAGGATTCTACTAACTAATAGCGAGTACATGGAGTTGAAAGTCTAGTTTGACATGAATTCTAATCCTTTTCCATTAGGATTCTACCAACTAATAGCTAGCCTAGGTATACGTGTATATATATAACGTGAAAAAGATAAGAACTAGTGGCGATAGAGGAGAAAAAAAAATCTAATGTGAATGCCGTG
This sequence comes from Vitellaria paradoxa, assembly GCA_019916065.1. Taxonomy (NCBI): domain Eukaryota; kingdom Viridiplantae; phylum Streptophyta; class Magnoliopsida; order Ericales; family Sapotaceae; genus Vitellaria; species Vitellaria paradoxa. The sequence continues at coordinate 10,383,805 of CM034239.1, forward strand.
AAGATTACTAGCTTCTTGATGGCTGCGGTGATCTTAGTCTGATCTGCTGATTGAGTTTTGGGTTTCGTTACGACTTAGGTGTCTTTCTGCAAATTTAATTTGAGGTAAGGGGTGGAGCCTTTAAATTTGAGATGAGCAAACAAATCATTGATTTTTAAATTTGAAACTTATATATATATATATATATATATATGTTCTTAAAGCAAAACTGCACGTATACTTACTATAGGTGTTAACCGTAGGATTTTTTTTGTTAATGTGATAAAAATTTGCGTTAATTATGTGTTGGTGGATTAATGGCTAATAAGGTTTTAAATTTTAAATTAAAGAAATTTTATATAATGTGAATTCCAGGTGAAATTTGTTTTTTGTTTCTTATTTGGGATTGAGGGGTGCTGAAATATCGGGTATACGTATCCAAGGGTTGAAAGCCCCAAAACCTGTGCGGGATTGGTTATCGATTCCAGTAGGCTAGTAACCTACGAACAAGTAGATACCTAAGGGTAGTATATTATATTCCTAAGACTTCGGTCTAGGAAGCAGACATCGAAGGATGGTGTATATTGGTTGGGTCTTGTTTTTACAAGACAACTAAGCAGACATCGAAGGATGATGTATATTGGTTGGATACTGTTTCTATTGGACAACCAAGCAGCAGTACCTCAAAATTGAATTGTTTTCTTTGATGTGTGATGTGGTGCTAAAACACAATTAATTTTAACAAAGATAAATTGATAAATTGATTTAATTTGTTGTTTGAGATTGCTTCTTGTGCATAACTGTTTCACTTAGTAGTATGTTAGGACATTACTGCATTTATATTATTATTAGGGTTCCGAGCACACGTGGTATTAGTGCTCATCTCCTTACAGTTTGTGATGCAGGCAATGAGATTGAGTCACGTGCTAGGCCTACTGAGAATAGAAATTAGAAATTTTATTTATTGTTATATAGTTATGTAAGACTTTAGAAAAATAAATTTTTTTAGTGGATGGTAACAAACCTCTGTTTGTAAGGTGAAGATAAATTGTTGATTTATTTATTTTTTTGGAGATTGTTTGGGTTTAGTTTTGGAGCTTATTGTCTGGTTAGCTTTGACTAATGCATTTATTTAAATTTAAAGTTTAATTTTATTTATTTTTATTTTTATTGCTCCATAGAGTGTGTGTATGGCTTTGACGAATGACATGAGAAGTTGTTAAAATATGTATTATTTATCTTTTATTTACGTGCTCGAGTTATGAAATTTGGAGCGTGTCAAGATCTTAATTTTGGAGAATTTTTTTATTTTTTTTCATTGATATTCCTTAACTTCTCACCATTACTAATATTTTTCAAAGAAATAAAAAGAATTTTTTTAATAACTATCGCTTGATTAAGTAAATTTAATTTTATAGTTTTTAGTATTTCTTAATTGTCCTTTTTAATTAAACGTTACCTTTATATTTTCAAATTTTTTTTAAATATCAATTAGTTACAAATTATGTGCCTAAATGCATTTTAAAATTAATTATTTAATACTTTACAATTGTTTTAATATTTTTATGTTAAATTTATTTTATACTTTATTTCAAATTAAAAAAATATATTTTCTTTAAAAAATAACACACACAATGTGTACACTCATATTTAGGGATCGTTAGTTAATACTATCGTTTTTCTATTTTATATTTATCTATTTATATTTGGTGTTTTTTGTTTTTTATTGTCATTTTTTTTCTGGAAACGAAAACTGAAACTACGTTCGAAAATATAATTTTGTTTATAATTATTAATTTTTATTTTAAGAAAATATTTAATTTTATTACTTTTTAAAAAATTAATTGAATTTGATAAAATATATTTCATATTAATTTAATTTAAATTAATTAATTAGGTTAATTAAGCTAATCAATTAAATTATTTATTAAAAATCATTTCATTCAATAAATATAAAATATATTAAATTATATTTTAGTTAAATTATTTATTAAAAATAATTGAATGAAATATAATTATTATTTCATTTAATTTTGTAAATATAAAATATATTAATTATAATTTAATTATATTATTTATTAAAACCAATTTAATAAAATATCTTTCATATTAAACAAATAATTAAATTACATTAATTAATAAATGAAATGAAATTATTTAATTTTAAATTACTTAACTTAATTATTTCTTTATTAAAATAATTTAATAAAATATATTTTATATAAAATAAATTAGTTATTATATATAATTTAATTTATATTTTATTAGTTTAATTAATTATATGTAATTTATTATATATATATATAATTAATTAATTATATATAATTTAATTTAGATTATAATTTAATTTTTATTATATATAATTTAATTAATTCATTTAGTTTATATAAAAAATATTTTATTAAATTATTTGAATAAATAATTAAATAAAATTTGTCACTATTTAAATTAAATTAACTATTAAATTAAATTAAATTAATTTAGTTTTATTATTTGTTAAAACTAATTTAATCATATATATTTAAGTTAATAAATAATTTAATCTAATTAAATTATTTATTAAATTAAGTTAATTATGATATTTATTTCATATAATTTGATAGTGATGAATTATTAACTTAAATTGATTATTATTTTAAACTAAATTAATTATTAGATTGAATTTAATAGATCTATTTTTTGTCTATTAAAAATAATTTAATAATATATATTACATATTAATTTATATAATTAATTTAGTTAATTGAATTTAATTATATTGTTTATTAAAATAATTTATCTTAATAAAATATTTGAATAAAATAATTTTTTTTAATTTGATGTAAAAGAATTGAACGAGGTCTTGAAATTGACGAAATGTTTGCAAGTGAAAAAAATAGAGTAAAAATACCTTTTTTTGTTTTTCTGTTTAATTTTTATTATTTTTGAAAAAAAAAAGAGATTTAACAAATATATTTGTTTTACGAGTTCGCAAAATTTTGAAAACATAAAAAAAAAGAAAAAAAATTACAGAAGATGAAAACATTACCAAACAGACATTAGCATTCATAATTGTATCTTATCCCTAGCTATCAATACTTCCTCTAGGCAGCGGACATTATTGAAGCTGGGTTGGGAGGTCAGCATCTGAGTTCAAGTTGAGACCCCAATGTTACTTGTTTAAAAGAAAAAAAGGAAAAAGAAAAAAAAAATAAAGAGGAGAAGAAAGCAACCTTTGATATTGACTACCGAATTGTGACTGATAGGGGCGACTTCTAGAATAGGGTACAAGGGGATAAATTAATAAAATTATATGGAGTGGATTAACCCAAAAAGAGGGGGGGGGGGGGTTTTGTATGAGGCAAATTAGAAAAATATATATAAAATAAGAAAAAAAAATAAAACTCAGCTGAAAAACAAAAAAAAAATGTGAAAAGAAAAGTATTTAGAATCTATTTATTATTTGAGAATTTTTTTAGGAAATAAATAAAAAAATTGAAAGAAATGAGAAAAAAAAAAGTCTGTTTTAAAATTTTAAAATCTTTATCTTTTCAAAAGTAAGTAGAAATAGTGAAAAGAGAAAAGTAGATTAACAAAATTTACCTTAATTTTATCTCCCATGGACTATTGTTAAATGTAGGATATCCTGATTTTGTTTTGAGTTTTTGTAATATTTTAATTTTATGATAAATTATTTTATCATACATAAAATACAAAACAACATTTAATGAAATAAACATATAATTTTTAAACATTAAGAGAAAATAAATAAAATTTAGGATACCTAGTATATAATAAAATGATTCATTATAAACTTATAAAAATATGATGTGTGCAAATATTCTAATCAAAAAATAAAGAAGTGCATAAATGATTCATTATAAACTTATAAAAACATGATGTGTGTAAATATTTTAAGCAAAAAATAAAGAAGTTTGACGTGTACGGATCACTAATAATTTATTAAATACTGCTAATAGCAGTAATGATAAGTAATTATATATACCGCATATGCTCAAACAAAATAACTCAATTGGAGTAACAAATTTTGACCAAAAAAAAAAAGTACGTAAATTTTCATTCATTGGATACTTAGTGCATTTTTTCAAAAGTATGAAAAAGTTGAAAAAAATAAAAAAATTAGTAAAAGTTAGAGAAAATTAATCTGAGTGTTAGATAAACAAGTAAAATCTTGGATTTATTCCGCAATAATCACTATTTCAATTCTTTTCGGAGTCATCGGAGAGTTTATTCGATCATTTATTCTAGGATTTGAGAGATTAGTCAAGATATCCCGAGTATTAAAAAAAAAAAAAGATTTGAAGAAAGTTGAATAAAATTTAAAAAAATAAAAATTTTTCTTAAATTTGACACGGCAAACGCACGGACTGAGTTCTAAAGCTGGGGAATTGAGGACGGTGGGAGTAATTAGCTAGTTTTTCTAGGCTGGTTGCACTCTTAAAATATTTGGTTGGCAGTTGCCCAATGCGTCCTCAAATTGTGACATTATTAGTTTGGTTAAGTGTCCTTTTAGGCTCCCAGATATTATTATTGTTGCTGCTGTTGTTGTTGTAAAGAGTAGGTCGTGTGATTTGAAAAATATTTTCTATTTTTTTCGTTTACGGAAAAAAATGACATTTTTTCATTTTATGATTTCTTAAAAGGTAGATTTATGCTCTTCAAACCAAGCATGTTTTCTTATCTATTTTTATTTCTTAAAAAATAGAAAATAAAAAATAAAACTAATAGAAAAAAAGTGCAACCAAACAGTGCCTAAATCTTTGAATTTCCTACTCTGTGAGCAGCCAACTAATATTGTTGGTGCTATTATGCTGCTAGGCATTAATTTCCTAACTGGCTTTCTTTTTCTACCTTCTGCAATTGTGTTGGCATGCATGATGCATCATCATTTATAGAGTGTATTTGGAGTTATATAAAAATATTTAAAATAAAATAAAATTGTAAAAGTAAATATCTCGTAATTCATGTAATTTATGAAGAATTTAAATTTTGTTATCCTGTAATTCGTATTTGTAGAGATTTATAAGATTTTATTTTATTTTATTTACCACTAAACGGAGCCATAATCTAGAGTTTTTTTTTTTTAATTTTCTTTTACTATGGATAATGGCACACACTAATTATTAATTTTAATTCTTCTTCATCGCCGGTCTGTGGAGGACGATGAGAGGAGGTCGTTGGCGGTGGCTTTGGTGAGAATGGGTCGTTGTCAATGGGAGAGTTTGAGAGACAAAAAGTGCGTGCGCAAGAAGGAAAGAGAAAATAGGAGTGAGAAAAAGTCGTTGCTGGTGGCATTAGTGAGTATGGGTCGTTGTCGATGGGAGAGTTCGAGGGAGAAAAAGTGGGTGCGCAAGAAGGAAAGAGAAAATAAGAGTAAAAAAATAAAATTAAATTAACAACTACCTGAAGGAGTCTCTATTTTAGGGAGTCTTTGGGAGGATAAAAATTACTAAAAAGTTTTGAAAATGTGTAAAAACTTCTAACATTCTTTAATATATTTTATATTTTTTGTATCTCAATAACTTTTTATAAGTCTAAATAAATTTTTTACAACTCTTAATAATATTTCACAAATCTTAATAATTTTTGTACAAATTGTAAAAATTTTTCACATTTTTTAATAAATTCTGATATAAAATCGTTTCGACGGACCTAACAAAACCATTCGAACGATTTTTCTCTCAAAAAAGTTGACGCAAAAGTCAAAGAATTTCACTATTCATATCTGAAAAATTTAATTTGGTGATTGCATTCCAAACGCTAAAAAATTATTCAAATTATATTTTTCGTTAGTTTTTTTGTCACACCAAACATCTCTAAAATCACCAATTTATATTTAGCAACTGTTATAGATTATTGTTTGGACTAAAAAATAACATTACTCAGCCAAATTTAACGATTCACAAAAACTACAAAATGGTAGTCACCCATATAATAAGATCACAAAAAATTAAAATTTTATGAGTGTATAAATTTTATTATCCATGTATTTATTTTACATTAATATTAAAAATACTATAGGAATAAAAGGGAAACCTCTCGGTAATCTTGATGTTCAAACAAAGATTTTTGACATATATCATGTATAATATTATTATAGACAGGTCTCCTAACCTTAATTTAAGCAAAATTAAGAAAAACAAATTCGATAACAACAAAAAAAATCAAATGAAACATGCATGATAATCACAAATTTTGCATTCTATATATTATATATGATCGAAGTATAATTGTTTAGACTTCAATCTGCGAAGTAATTGAGAAAAAAAAAAATGTGAATCGATCAAATTCTTACGAGCCTTTTATATAAAACTTGGATTTTGATCTCCGCCGTTACCAAATCTTGTCTTCAGTTTAGATCTTCTGATTCCTTCTAGACTTCTAGTCTTTGCCATGGCCATTCATCAACTAGTTCCAGCTATTCTTTTTGGCATTATAAGAATTGAGTAAACCGTACGTGATGGTTGGGTTTTGATTGGAGAGTCAGGTCGAATTCGACCAATTATAATTTTGAATTCTCTTGATCTCATTATTAATTTTTTTTTTTTAAATAAAACGAAAATAACAAATCAAGTAGTAGATTACATGCTAATTTTTTTTTTATAATTTAAATTATATATTTTTAAAACTAAAAACATATACATAAATATTTTTTGAAATTAAAGTTTGAAATATATTTTATGCTTCATATTTAATTCTTTTTCCTTTATTTTTTTTTCTTTAGTTTTAATGAGCCATCCTTTAAGCCGGGTAGAAAATACCCAGAAACCTTTTGAAATTTCTTAACTATTCATGTCATATCACGTTTCAAACCCAACCCATTAAGGCCCAGAGGAATCATTCGGGTCTGGGTTGGTACACCCTTAATTGCACAAGTCTAGTAATTTATTTATTTATTTATTTTACAAATTTTTCATAAAAATAACATACATTACTATATTAATCAGAGGTGTGCACATGTAATGCATATGATTATCATTTTATTTGTGCGATTAACCAATTTACGGTATAAAAATAAAATAATATTATTATACATCTGATTTAATTTAAAGAAGTTCGATTATAGAAGAAAATAATGGAGAGATAGAAGTTGAAGTAGAGAACAGTAGACGTGAGAAAATGAAAGTAAAAAGGCATTCAGGTGTTGTGAAGGATAAAGCTGAGAGATGGACAACAAATCTTAACAGTTCAACTAATCTTTTGGTGGTCGAGTGAGGTGAAACTAATACCAATTCTCATATCAACATTTCGGGTGATACATAAATGGTAGATCTTCAGCCTTAAGCCTTCTCATCTTTGCCCTCAATGGTAGAAGGAATCAACGGACAAGATCAAATCATCCAACACAAAAGTGGAGGGATTGCAATTAATGGTAAGCAATTGGAAGGGCAGGGGTTAGCTTAGTGGAGAATAACTAGATACCATTCCGGGAAGCTTCTAGAATAAGGAAGCTAATGAAGAGGCAATACAACAATGCAAGGTGAGTTTTAGGGGCTGTAATAAGAAAATTCACGGTAGGAGATGCAATGAAAAATAAAAGGTCTTGATTTAATTATATTTAATTTAATAGTTTCAATTAAATTTAATTAAAATTATTTTCAAAATAAAAATAAAATTTAAAAAAAATTGATTGCAACATAATCAATGCAGAATGTAAAAATTCATATGTCATTAATGTACAAATAATTTTAGACCTTTCGTTTCTCCCCCTACAGTGAATTTTTTTACTGTAATTCCTCGAAACCCATGCAAGGCTAGCTGCAAATGGGCCAAGTTATGGACAATTAATGGGCTAAGGTCACTGGTCCAGTTGAGAGGCCAGGAGAGTTACTTAGGGCATCTGAGTTGTCAAGCCAGCTCGTCTTCGAGCTTGAGTTAGTATAAATAGTTAGCTACAACTGTTAGTTAATTTAGTTAGTTAATAGATATAAATACAAAATAAATGAATGTAATTGGTATGTAATTTGCAGTCAGTTCTTTAGACGTTGAATTGCCCTCGAAGTAACGCACTTTTCTTCTCTACTCATTTCCTCTCTCCCTCTTTCTTGCATTTTATTGCTAACCAATTAGTCAAGACTGAGCATTCAAAGGCTAAGAAAGCAAGATCACTCTAGATATGGTCAAGGGTGAACTTAGGATTTTAGGTTCGTTTGGACTAATATAAAACGAGATGATAAGCAATAAAGTTACAAAATGGTTTAAAATAAAGTGGGTTGAATTGAGTTATAAAAAATTTAGGCTAGACTATAAAAATTTAAACCAAGCTAAATTTAAAATAAAAAAATTACACTATAAAAATATTTGGGCCGACTAACTAGGTTATAATTCAAGTGAGCCCAAACCTATGTCTGGCCATGAATATGGTGGGTTAAAATTTTGAAATGTGGAGTGATTTAGATAGGAAAAATTTTTGAAAATAACTTTATTAAAAAATTTAAATTAATAGAAGGTTGAAGGATATTATAGATTACTAAAAATATTTCATCAAAATTTAGGTTTCATCAATTTTTAAACTTCATTAATATCTCTGCTATTGGCTTACAAATAATATAAATTAGGGAGGGAATATTTATATTATTCTATTAGTTTTTCCTATTCTATAACAATTTTATTAAAAAAAATTAATGTGATGTGGGAAAATTGACGAGGGAGTGCACTCATCATTTTCCTATAAATTATTGCACAATAAGTTGATTTTTCCACGGACTTTGAAATTCTAGTTTCCAGAGTTAATGTCAATTTCTCCTGGTCTCCGTTACGGGATTGAAGCCAATAGAAAAATATGAGCGGGAGATGGAGCTTGCACTGGCAACACAATACTATAATACAAGTCGAATGCAGTTCGACCCCTAATATAAATTAATTTTTTAAGTTAAGTGAAACTTGCACTAGAAAAATTCAACCCGTTTATACAACGCGATCCGAATACGATTTAAACTCAAAATACGCATTATTTAGAGAAAATTGAAGCACAATACAATACGAACACATTAATCTTATATCGATAAGATTATAAAATAAATTAATTGTTTAATTTAGTATGTGTAAATATAAACAAAAATAAAGACGATTATAACTCGAAATACAACAGGTTAACTCACATTTGAGTTTAAATTACAGAAGTAACAGAAGGAACCCTGCAATGGTATAGTATCATCAACTGTATGACAATCAAAATCAGGATTATTTTAAGCCGTCTAAGAGCTAGGATACGACTGAGCCTTGACAAATCTTCGCCAGTACCAATGCTGCTCCCACACCGAGTACATTGAATTGAGAGGAATCCCTTTGGTCTCCGGCACGAAGAGTAGAACAAAAATGGTCATTGCAGCGATCCAGCCAGCGTAGAAGAGAAAAGCGCCGAATTTGAAGTGACAGAGCATGGTCAAGAAGGTTTGGGATAACACAAAGGTCGTGGCGAAGTTCACTGCCACGCTGATGCTCTGCCCCGTTGATCGGATTTTCATCGGAAAGATTTCACTTGGAATGAGCCAGCTCAGAGGGCCCCATGACCAGCCGAAACCGGCGGCGTAGGCGCACATTAGCACGAGGACGAGAATAGCGCTGCCCTTGGAGATATGTTTTGTGCCCGAAACACCAGTTGCGGCGGCTAGAACACAAGCCACCGCCACCTTCACAAATATTGCGCCACGAAATGAATGCAAAATAAGAGTGTGTTTTGCAAGTAGATTGGGTGAGTTTGGCGAACCTTAGCTAGAATTTCGCCAGAGATAGACCAAAACATTTTAACGAATACGGCCCATTTGAAGTTCTTTAAATTTGTTTAAAATGTAATATGGGTAATTTTTTAATGTTTGGAGTGCAACTAACAATAAGAAAAAAAAAAAAATGTAGAGGTGAATAGTGAGAATCTATTTGAGCATATTTTGATAGACACTTTTTGTCTTTTTATGTCAAAACTTTTTAAAATTTGTAGAAAATTTATTAAGAATTATAGATATTTACATAGATTTATAGAGATTTTATAGAGATTTAAGTAAATTCAAGTGAAAAAGGTGTTGTAAAAATTTAAAGAGATTTATAGATTTTTTTGTTTTTTTTTTTTTTTGCACTCCAAAGGGGCCAAATAGTAAACCAAATTAATATCAAGGGTATAAGATAAGTTATAGCATTAAAATGGTCAAAAATTAGTTTTTAGATAAAAAATTTGACAGAAAGAGTTTAAATGAATGAAATACGAACTTCAAGAAATTTAGGTGCATGTTTACAAAATCTGTAAAATTTAGATGTACAAAACTAAAATTATAGGAATGTAGGTGAAATAGAACCTATAAATAATATACTAATTGGTTAATATAAAAGTGGTACTTAAAGAACTCGCATGGGGTGAAGGATACGCTAGATTCATGCATTTGTTGATGATGTTCCCAACTTGTAAACGCAACCAATAATATATATGTGTGTGGGCAGAGTAGCTAGCTATTGAAGTGGAAGACATGATATTAGTTAAAATGCATATGCTTACCTGACAGATGAACATTTGAATCCCACCCTCGAGGAACAGAAACCTCCTGCCAAACCGATCAACAATGGCAGTGGACACAAGGATTGACCCAAGATTAACCAATCCCAGTATAATCGCGGCTATCAAAGAAGAGTCGCTTCCCAACCCCACGGACTGAAACAGGACCGGCGCATAGAAGGCAATTATATTAATCCCAGTGAGCTGCTGAAAGAATGGAATGGCAATAGACATCACGAGGTGAGGCCGGTACTGCCTCTTGAATATGGTCACAAATGGCTCCTGATTTGCGGCTTTCGCTATTTCACTTGACTTGATCAGGTCGGCCAGCTCGGGTTCGACGTCGGTGCTGGCTCCCCGGACTTTGGCGAGGGATTTCCTGGCTTGGTCGACCTTGCCGCGCTCCACGAGGCTGCTCGGGGTGTCGGAGATGAAGAGCGCGCCGAGTGTCATGATGGCGGCGGGGACCCCGGCGAGGCCGAGGGAGAGCCGCCAGCCCCAGCTGAGGCGGGCGGCGCCGTAGTTCAAGCAATTGGCGGTCACCACTCCGATGCCGATGAAGAATTGGAAGCCAGTGTTGAATGCGCCGCGCCATTTGGGTGGTGCCATCTCCGAGAGGTAAACTGGAGTTGCCTTCATTGTAGCATGCATGGTTTTAAAAGTTACAAAAATTATTAAAAATTAAGGCCACGTTTGAATTAAAAATTTCCTTTAGAAGTTATTTGAGACGTACTTATTTACCTACTGTCATTGGTGAACTCAAACAAGGCCCATGCCCTTATTGATTTGAAAAATTACACCAAAATTCTATTTATTTTGTTATTTTTTATTATAAATTATAATTTTTTTTTACATTTTTTACCCATATTGTATTTTTAATTTTGCTCTTATTTACATAAAAAATGTAATTTTAACCTACTAATTATAAATTCTGATTTCACCCCTATATATAGTACAATTTAGCAGTAATTAGCATGGCCTAATTTACTGGTCAAATTTACAAGTTAAAATATTAAAAGGGTGTTTGGAGTGATAAAAAATGAGATCAAGTGAGATATATTGAGATAATTTGTGAATTCATAGTTCGTGCAGTAAGATAAAAAGTGAATAATTTTTAAAAATTTTTAAAATTTTTTAGCATTTTATATCGCATCAAACGGATCCTAAATGCAATGTAATATATACATTCTTTTAATTTAGACTATAACTCAGAGTGGCCAGCTCTGAGTTAAAAAAAAAAAAGTAACTTTTACGGAAATTTAAATTTTTAATTATCAATTCTTCTAGTTTAAATGTTAATTCCTTGAAAAGTGAAATAAAAAGGAACGAAAATTTGTAAGAGTAAAAAAATGACAATTACTCGCATGATATCTACTCTTAATTTTTAATTTCATACCGAACACAATTTTAATATCACATCGAAAAACTACCAATTTCAATACACCACATGAAACAAATTAACAAGTAGTGATTGAGGGGAGAGAGAGAGCATGCGATTAATTAATTACCTGGTTTGTGAAACCAACACCAAATCCAAGCAAGATACGGCCCAAGATTAGCATAGCAATGTTCTCAGCGCCACCATTGATGGCGGCACCGGCGAGGAAGGTGCAGCCGCCCAGCACCATGATGTTTCTGCGGCCCAAGGCTGCAGTTAGACGACTAGCCACAAGGGATGCAGCCAACCCGGCTATGTAGAGTGAAGAAGTGAAGGATGTCAAAACCTGGCTATCGTACACGCAGTATACATTTGTTTTTGCCTCAGCTGCCTTCCTCAGTATTGATGGGAAAAATTTATGGAGAAATGGCACCATTGTTGTCACGCCTCCTGTGATTTTATATAGCATATTCGAGGAAAATGCTTAGCTTCAATCAATATTAGTTTTTGGTACCCTATAATGTAATTAAATTCACCGTTGATTGGATGATAAATTTCAGACATTATCACAAAGCGAAGCGAATTTTACAAATTTCTATCCCTGGAGTTCTATAAAATGGGGATCCGGTTTGTGTCCTTGCAAAGTAGACATTGTTTTCTTGCTTAGTGCTGATTAAAATAATTAATTAGGGTCTATATATATATATATATATATATAAAGGCGAAACTAGAATTTTTTTTAAGGGAGCCATCGGGCACCAAGTACAGAACTAACGAGTTATGTCGGAAATAAGAGTAGGAGAAAAATAATATTTATAAAATTATTCTTACACATTAAACAGGTAAATATATTTTTCCTAATTTAATAGTTCAACTAATTTTTTAGCAACACTTAAGATTTATTAGGAATGTCCCTCATTACTTACAAAAAAATATAACATTGAGTTTTATTCTTTATAAAATTTATAATGTTATATGATATATTTTTTAATGTCATGTATAAAAGCATTAATAATATAATAGGAGAATGCATTTAATTTCACAAAAAAATACTTGGGTTCAAGTTCTTAAAAAATTTTTTATGTTAAAAAATTTTGATATAAAAAAATTTTGTATTAATCCTAATTTTTTAATTAGGCCAAACTACCTTAATTTTTAAATTGAATTAATTTTTTTTAATAAAGCTATACCAAGGACATTTATGTAATTTTACCTAAAAAATTAAGAGAGGTCACGTGCCCCTAGCCTTCATGTAGGAATGTCAATGGGGCGGGTATGGGACAAATATGACATTCCCCTTCCTCGTCTCCGTCCTTGTTTAGCAATACCCTTATCCGTTCTCGTCCCCGTTTCGGGGAAAAAAATTTTCCCTATACCCATCTCACGAGGTAATGAATTCTTCGTTCCTGTTCCCATTTACCCGCCAAGTACACTAACTATTACAAATTATATATTATATGGATAAAATAAATATTTAAAATTATTATAAATATTATATATATTAAATAAAATATACATTACATATAAAATATTATATATATTAAATAAAAATATATATTGCATATATATATTAAATAAAAATTAAAAATATATATACAAATCTTTGATTTTGACTGGTACATGTAATCAAAGAGAAAGAAACATTTATTTATAATCTCACAAGACATTCACTTCTTTGTCAGAAACCGATGTGAGACTTCTAAAGGAGCCACCACACCAACAAAATTAATAAATAAATATTTAAATTGGTACGGGACTGGGTGAGAACTATCGTACTCATTCCTGTACCAGTTTGGGTAACATTTCAAATCTCTATATTCGTCCCCGTCCCCGCTACTAACATCTCCATACTCTCCTCGAACGGAGCAGATAGAATAGTTACCCATCAAGTACGAGTATATTTGATATCCCTACTTTCACGTAGATACGCCCTTCTCTCTCTCTATATATATATATATATAGATCACCAGAGAAACAACTCAGCTGAGTAAATGCTCTATTAATAAAAATATCACTCGAGGATTCAAATTGACTTCTTAGAAGAAAATATGAGAGAACAGTACTGGCGGGCAGCACGTGATTTTTGCCATAAACAGTCGATCAGTTCTACAAAACTGTGACTTTCAAGCTTGGTTTTAGAAGTAAAAATGTTATTTTTTTTTGTTTTTAGCTACTAAAGTTACTGATTACTAATTAATTATTAAAAAATTAATTTTTTTTATATTTGAGAAAGAAAAAAATTAATTTTTTATTTTTTGTTATTTCAACATTTTTATCTTTCAATATTAAAAAAAATATATAATATATAAAAAAATAACTTTAATCATTTAAAAAAAATTAAAAAGTTAGCAATGGGCAACTCCAGCCGTAATTGACACCAACGAAGCCTCACTTGTGTTTTCATTGCTGCGGAGAAGTTACCCGTACGACATCATTTCAAAATGGTTTGAACTTTTGATAAAAGTTTCCAAACCCCCATCATGAGTTTGAATAAAATTTCTCCATCACGGAGTTTGAATAAAATTCAGATGGTGTTTAACGGCTAAACAACAAAAATAAATTTCAAACTTTTTACCTTTTTTAATTCTTTTAACTTTTTTCATTAAAATTTATCAAAACAAATTCTTCAACTTTTTCTTATTTTTTAATTTTTTTTCAATTTTTACAAATTTTTAATAAGTACTTAACTTTTTTTTAAATGACATGTGGTAATACTAAAATAGAACTTATAAAAAGAAATTTATTTTTTTTTACACTTGAAATCACTGCCAATTCATGACGTACACAATGATGAACTATAATTTCCATTAAGAGTGATTTTAGAGTGAGATAAAGTAAGATAAATTAAAAATTTGTAATATATGCAGTAAAAAAAAAATTAATGTGATATAAAATTAACAGAGATTTATAAAATTTTTTAAAATTTGTTTACAAATTAAACGAAGTCTAAGTAAAATAAAAAGCATCTTCTAAGAATCTTCACATTTATGCACGCCGATCTATGATGTCCAGTAAAATATCATCCCAAATTATAAAACATGGGATGGTGTGCTTAGGTTCTGTTAGAAAAAAAATTAGTATATGTTAATGACTAATAGTAAATAATTAGTTAAAAAAAGTTAGTTAATTTTATGTTTAAGAAGGCAAAAAAAAAGTAGTTAATGATTAGTAATTAACTAAAAAAAAAGTTAGTTAATTTTGTGTTCGGGAAGAAAAAAAATTATTTTTTTTAAGTGACTAACTTGTAAGAATAAATTGATATTTTTATTCTTAAAAATTTTTAAAAGATAAAATATAAGAAAATAAAAAATTCTAACAATTTTACTAATGGCCACTCTTTCCGAATGGACCATTAGTTTGACACAGAAAATGCGGCCTCAATAATCAAACAAGCCAGCTTCTCAACCCTGTGATTTCATTGACCAGTGATGTTGACAAACATATATATATATATATATATATTAAAAAATACTAATTAAATCGAATCACAAATAATGAGATTAATTATACAATGTCAATCATTCATGTAAAATATCAGATAATGAGATTGATTTGTTCAATCTCAATCGTTCACGAATCAGACAAGGAAAAAATAGCACAACCAATGTGCGTATAACACTCTCTTCAACGCGTTGCTTTCATGGGCGCCATGGGTGGTTAGTTGATACACTTACTACTAAAAATTATCAAAACTTATCAAAAAAAATTATAAATATTTATTTATTTTTAACAATTTTTGTCATTTTTTATTTTTGTGTATTTATTTTCAAAATTTAAATTTTACAAATTTTACAAAAAAACTATAAAAAATTATTCACTTTTTTTTTTCTTTTTTTTTAACATTTGTCAATTTTTTATACTACTTTTTGACAAAAATCATTGAAATTATTTATTTTATACCGTTTTAATAAATTATTTTGATATTTTTAATTAATCTTTTAAACATTAAAAAATAATTAATATTTTTATTTTTTTTAACTTTTGACTACTTTTTGTTCGCCCAAACCGGCCCCTAAAAAGGACTGGGGTGATCACTCTAGTAAGTTGCCTACCAAGTTAAAAAAGAGGGGAAATAATTAATGGATTCCACGAAGAAAGTAGACAGTGACAGCCATTAATTTGTCTTCTAGTACTAATTTCCGCTATAAAATTGAGGTTCCACTTACATATTGGCCAGCACCAGCCAAATGCAGCACTACTTAGTATTTGTTTGGAGTAAGAAAAAAAGAGATAAATTGAAATAAATTGTAATTTGGAGAGAGTTCGTAATACGTGCAGTGAGAGAAACAAGTTAATGTGATATAAAGTTAACAGAGATTTATAGAGAATTTCAGAAATTTTCAGCAAAATACTGCACGCCAAACGCAACCTTAATAATATATATGTACACATGTATATACATATAAGAGCCCGTTTGACAACTCAAAAATTAGTAAAAAAATATCAAAAGTTATTTTTGGTGTGTTTGGTAAAATCATAAATTTTTTTACTTTTTTAATTTGCTACAATAAAAAGTACACTCCATAATTATAACTTTTTTGATTTGCTACAGTAAAAATAATACCAAACACCAAAAAGTTATAATTTTTTGCTTTGCTACAATAAAAAATTTACCAAACACCCAAAAATTACTAAAAAATACTAAAAATTCCACTTAGTTCAACCAAACACACAAAAAAGTACAAAAAAACACCCAGAAAACTACCAAACTTAAATTTTTTTTTTAATTTCCAAACACCCCCTAAATATTTGTTTTGTATCGATTATGCTACCCAACCGAAGTTGACCGCAATTGCTAAAAAATTCGAACCTTATCAATTTTTTATGCGTGCTAGTTGTTTAATGGGACTCCATAGAACGTACCCCTCATCTACCAGTCAAGATACAACAGTGTCACTTAGATTTCTTCTTGTTTGAAATCTATAAACCCAAATACGGGGGTTGATGGATACAGAAGGCCATACCTATCTGTTTAGAGTATGACAGCAAAGGTAGAGTAGTAAATGAGAAAAATTAGTGTGTTTGGTTTGACAAATTTTCGTTTTTTTAATTAAAATTATTAAAAAGTATGTTTAATTTAGAAAAAAAAATAAACATATTTTTCAAAAATAAACATGATAGAAAAAAAAATACCGGTTGTTTTTCACATAAAACAGAAAAACAGAAATAAAACGCAAGCTTCTTTCCTAAAGAAACTGGTTTAAGCCTATTCGTTTCCAACTATTTTTCACAAGAAATTAAAAGGAAGATCACAAAGCCGAAAGATCTGTAGAAATAGATGAGTAGCGTAAAAGAGAGAACATTTTCTGTACTGGGTTTTGAGCCTTTGAGTTGTAATTCAATTGTGTATGTAAGTGTGTGTATGTGTGTGTGTGTGTGTAGATATGCCCCAAAGACAAGTTCAGCACAAAGAGAGAGATCCAGAGAAAGAAAAGAAGCTAGGTAGCTAGCAGCACCTGAAATCCCAATATCATAGCCAAATATGAGGCCGCCTGAAGCAGCGACGATGCATGTGGTCACCACTGATGCCGTTATCTTGCCGCTAAAGCTCCGGGCTTGCCCGTCGACGGCAATACCCCCAATCGCCATTTGTTCTTGCTTTCTTTTCTTTTTTCTTTTCCCCTCACTTTCTTGCAATCCAAACACTCAGAGCCCAGTTCTCAGTACTCTGGCTCGCAAAAGAAGGTTGCCCAATACTTGGTTATATAAATATAATTCGGTAAAGCTACCAAGCTCGGACTTGGGTGGTTGTCTGAAATTGTTATTTTTATGCATTTAGTGTGAAATAAAATGTTTAAATTTTTTTGATGACTTTTGTTAATTTTTAAAAATTATTTATTTTTTATTTCACTATATAACTTATAATATCATACTTTACTTTATTTTTTATTACTTTAAATACACGCAAAGTAGGCTGAGTACATTTACTGTCCGTGCCACTAACACCCCCTCATTTGAATAAATGCACAATTGCACCCCCTCAAGTTTTAATATTTTGGATAAATGATGTCTACTTTTTTAATATTTAAGTAATTAAATTTAGCACTTACAATATTTAAAAGTTATACATACCTCTCTTATTTTAAAATGTTATTAATACTAACTTTTTTCAACAAAATTAACTGTTAAAAATTTAACAAAAAATAATAAAATAATTAAAATTTTAGGTTTTTTCTATTTTACTCTTCCCTCTCTCACATTTTTTTTTGTTTTTCTTACAAAAATCCCAAAAAATAAGTAAAAAATAATTTAAGAATTTTTGTAAAGAAGACTGATAAGATGTGGGAAAGAGAGGGATAAAATAAGAAAAATATCTAAAATTTTAGTTAGTTTGATATTTTATATTAAGTTTTAATGACTGATTTTATAAAAAAGTGGCCAATATTAACAATATTTCAAAATAACTTTTAAATATTATGAGTATTAAGTATAACTACTCAAATGTTAAGGGGAGATATATGTAATTTATCATAATATTTTTGACTTACTTAATGCAGTTAAGAGGGAGAAAAGATAAATTGACATTTCTAACCTTCGCAGACCTGAACCAAATCAAAAAAAAAAAAAAAAAAGGCCAAGAAAAGTCCATATAAAAAAAAAATAGAAAACGTTCATATAAAAAAAAAAGAAAAAGAAAAAATCTTTACCAACTAAATAAAAATTTCAAAACTACCTTTATGTATATCTCTAATTATGCACAAAAATCACATATGTATATAACTAACAGACCTATTCTCTAAAAATACATGTAAAAATTCATATGCTAAGTAAAATATGATTTAAGCACAAAATAAAAGCACTTAAATTAACCTAAATAACACACGCAGCACTAAAAATAATTCATTTAAAATTCATATAATTTTTACCTATTAAGCCTCACGTAAATTAACCTAATTAGAACGCCTATGCATTTAAAAAATACAAATATTTTCATAATTAATCTAATTTAACACTAAACAACATATAAATTATTCTAATTAAAACACCCACACACCCTAAAGTAAAATTGGAATATTATAAAAAGTTTATAATTTAAAAATACAAATATAATTAATACTAGACAGTCAGCGCACACATGGCGCGTGTGAAAAAAAAAAAAAAAAAAAAAAAAACTTCATGAAAAAATTGATTCTTAAAAAAGAAAAAAAAATTCCACCAAACCTTAGTAATGTTGCCTTCTGTGGGTCGGGAAGAAACTCGCATCCGCTACCCGAAGGTGTGCACTGAGTGAAACTCGCCCCGTGGACCAAGCCGGCAATGGCCCACGAAGTGGTAAATCAACCTAGGTAAGCCCTGTCTGACCGGCTCAATCGAGGGTAGCTGTTAAAAACCCGCCAAAGCGGTAACTCACCCTCTCGAAGGAGAGTCGAACTTGAGACTGCATGCGACCTAGGCCCTTAGACGCTTCTGAACTCCCGCTCGACTACTCCCGAAGGGGCAGTAATGTTGCCTTCTAATAATATAGATAGGTGTATCGAGGGGTGTCTTAATTAAAGGGGTATTTTTGGCATATTTTACATACCACGCAAGTTGCTAGCTTTGACTGATTTCCATTAATTTCAATAGGGTAAATTTCAGTAACCTCCTCTAAGGTTTCTGACACCAACAGAAACCTCCCCTGAAGTTTCTGAAATAACACTGACCTCCCTTCTTTTACCAGATAAATTTCACTAACCTCCCCTGATCTATTTTTTTCCGTAAAAGTCCCGTTTGGAGTAAGAAAAAATAAGATAAATTGAGATAAAATATAGTTTAGGGTTGATTTTGGCGTCCTTTTTTTTCTGAAAAGTAGCAAACTGTGGGATAAATTGAGATAAAATGTAGTTTTGGGTTAATTTTGGCATCTTTTTTTTAGAAAGTAGCAAACTGTGAGAATGATTTTTCAAATCCGTTCCCACGAATTCAAAAAAATAGCGACAATGATACTCATTTGAAAATTTTCGATGCAAATAATATGATTGTATAAAAAATTTACACATTCAAACATCTCAGGGGAGGTTAGTGAAATTTATCTACTAAAGGAAGGGATGTCAGTGTTATTTCAGAAACCTTAGGAAAGATTTCTGTTGGTGTCAAAAATCTCAGAGGAGGTTAGTGAAATTTACCCATTTCAATAACATTGTTTAACACGAGTGTACAGCTGTAAAAAGTTAGTTAAAAGTAAGGGGCGTAAATTAATGCATTTTCGCAGTTGGGGGGGGGGTGTTCAGTTAATCATTTCGATGGTTAAGTTTCTTGTAATTAGCCCCACAAGGGTATCGATTACTAACCACTAAATGTGGATGCACATTACGTGTGTGACTTTTTTTTTTTTATTTTAAGTAAACATATATTTTTAATTTTATATAAATTATTAAATAAATTTAAATTAAAAAATTATTTAAATATTTATAAAATATTAGATGAATAATTTTTAATAGAATTTTAAGTAAATAATTTGTAATTAAATGATATTTAAAAAAGATAAAAACATATAAAGACAGTGAATAGTTAAATGAGACATTTAAAGAATATTAAAATATATAAAATTAAATTTATTGAATTTAGTGGTACTTACTAAATAATTATTTTTATTTACATAAAAAGTATTAGTAGTTGTTGGAAGTTGTAGGTTATAAATAAGAAAAAAAAAGTAAAAAGTTTCATTAAATTCAACACTTGATTAAATTTGGCTGTACCAAATGTCTCTACTATTTTCTTTATGTAATACTATAGATCAAAAAAAAAAAAAGAAAAAAATATTGCTACTAAAGGACTACTTATTATAATGTTAATCCGTGATGAGAGGAATAAAGTCAATGTTAATAGAATAATAAACGGAATTATATATAACTAAAATGAAACTAAATTTTTGTATGAAATTACATATATATGCCATATTTAGTTAGGATGATAATCTCACTTTTTAATTATAAGCTCGCTAATTCATGTGTATGGAGGCAAAAGTGCCACTCCACAAGTAATCCCAACAATTGAAATTTACCATGTATTTGTATCACAGCGTGAAATGCTATATCTCACAAGTTAAAGGATGTGTGAGTGTGTGGTTGATAAAATGTCAATCCAACACTCCACCCTATCTACCTTGTTGACATTCCACTTGTCTCGGATGATACAAATTACCTACCAAACAACTACTACCGTAAACTAATCCACCAACCTGAGCTAGACAAATTTTCCGCTCTGGCGCGGGTGAGAATTAATTATAACGAGAAACTATGTGGTTGGAAGACAATTATAAGTGGCAATTACAATTCAACCCGTAAATTCATTCAACTAAATTCAAATTAAAATTATTAACGAATATAATTGTATAGATAGAATAATATCAACTTAATTAATGGATTTAAATGAATTTTTTTTAGTAATTGGGTTTAAATGGATTGATGATACAATCCGTTAAACATTAGAAGTAAAACTATGAGATGAAAATGAAAGAAATTCTCACTAGTTTAGGCCCACAACCTAAAAGCCTAGTAAATGAATGATAAATAGGGGTGGAAACAAGCCGAGCCGAGCCGAGCTTTAACATGTTCGAGCTCGGATCGAGCTTTTTATACTGAGTTCGAGCTTGAGCTCGATTCGAGCTTTTATATAGACTCGAGCTCGGCTCGATAAAAAAGAATTTAGACTCGGTTAGGCTCGCAAATAACTCGATTAAACCAAAACGACGTCGTTTTGATTTAAAATATAATATATTTAAAAAGTATAATAAAAATATTATTAAAAATATAAAAAAATTATTAAAAATATATATATTATTCTAACTGAGTCTACTCGCGAGCTTTCGAGCCGAACTTTTCTAGGCTTGAGCTCGAGCTTGAGCTCGAATCCAAAATGAGTCAAAAATCAAGCTCGGTTCGAGCTCGTTTAACTCACGAATCGAGCTCGAGCCTTTTTCGAGTCGAGCTCGAGTAGCTCGCGAACGGCTCGGTTCGTTTCCACCCCTAATGATAAATAAGCTGATTATATATATATATATATTCTTATTCTTTGCTCTGACAAAAAATAAAAATAAAAATTAATTAATTTAATGAATTGTAATATTATCCTTATTGGCCGCTGTGCTCCTTACTTTGGATGCTCACTTAGTACCAATCAAGGGGCAAGCATATAGGGAGATAGAAGTAATACCTGGTATTCTAACAGATATGTTTTCTTAACATTCATCTAGTGATGGATAAAATATCACTCCTGCTTGAGGAGTCATAACGACTCTAAAAAATTTTATACACTTATAATTCTTAATCCGTCAATTATTATGTACTTATGGACGTGTTATTTAAATTATAAATATATTAGAAAAATACCAAAAAAGATATGCTTAAAATTCATAAAAAATAAAAGAAAAGGTACAACTAACGCTTGCTTAAATGGGAAAATGCCGATTTTTTTTTTTTTTTTTGAAATTGAGCTTACATTAGTTGATTATTTGTTTTTTTAAAATGGGTTAAATTCAAGTTAAGAATAAGACATATACAATAAGGCTCATTACATTGTAATTCATTTAATTGAGTCTATGTACACTTAATAAGGATAATGGGTTTAGATAATTAAATGTTGACTAATTGCTTACCCATTATGAATCAATTGTGAACCTTTATGGGAGGACCCGTGTGATTAGGGTTTTCATACATAGATATATATATATATATATATGACTAGGTATTATTTCTTCACAGAGACACAGACAGTTACTCCTATTAAAAACCATCATACAGCCTGATAGATAAGAGGACTTGGTCTTGACAGTATTCAATGTTTTAGTTTCTTCCACAATCATAGTACAATCAGCAATCAATACGCTTCTACATTTATTTATCAATTTTAATGTTCCAAAATTCGCATATAATTTAATTTCTTGCTAACACGTTAATTTATGATATTTCTTAGGTGAATTATACATTGAAGAAGTTCCCAAACAGAAGAAATGTTCCATGATTAGCATACGAAGTATCAACGAGTTGAAAATATTTTTAGTAATTTAATTTGTTTAGAAAAAAAGACTACTTGGAAAAGTTATTTCGTCTTGTTCTGTGCAAATTAAGCATATTATTTGATAAATCAGCAAATTCAAATCTTCCTAAAATCTAATCCAAACCTGAAATGCTGTTATGTACACTGGTATGGTGCCTGATAAATAGCTTCTGATATTTAAATTAACAAGAGAGTCGAGAAAATAATTTAATAAAGTTTCAGTAGAGTAAGAATATTATACCTATAAAAGAAACCTTACGTAGAACAGTATACATGAGTTGCATGTAATTATGCCTTATTCCAATAGGATAATGCCACTTATATTGTAAATCTCAAGATTAATTCTTCAATAAGTCAATCGATTTGTTATATAAAATGTTATTTAGGGGGCGTTTGGAATCTTAAAAAAATAAAAAAAAATTAATAGATGAGATTGATATGATGTAAAAATAATAAGTGATAAAATATGATTTGAACTTTTTGAAAATTTTTAAAATTTTTTAAATTTTGTCGTGGTTTCAAAGTAACCCTTATAGCAGCGCTAGCTTGTATAGGTGTATAAATCGAGATTTGCCAGGAGAGAGTTGCGTGCATAATTTATGACGTAAGCTGTTTTGTTTGATTTATTAATCGGGAGTATCAGACTGAGAAGAGTAAAGATATTCCTGACTAGTGAAACTTGAACAGAAACAACCCGATCGATAAGATTCTTAACCAAATTAAATGCCCCTGGCCGGGTTAATGCAGGCGAAACATTCATCCGTTCAAGGCGGTACGGACTATTCCCGTATCATTATTCCTTCTGATTTAATTAGCTGTTCAGATTAATTCTACCATGTTTCCTCCTTTAGCTTGATAATTCTGATCTATGGTTTTAGTTGGCATGTCCCTTTCCTTGGAAAACAATGGGAGAGGTGATCACGACAAAATTATTTGTCAGAGACCTTTTGTGAGCCTGTGACTTTGTCGCATGCAATGATAATTAGCACACGAAGAAATTAAAATATAGAAGGGATCAAAGATTCAAAATGCGAGAATGGTAGTTGATGAACTACCATGCATGCCTCAGTCAAATTGGGAAACAAGTATGGAAAAGAAAGCACTGGATTATAACTTGGTAATGATTAAAATATGATTTCGCTACACCGACAACTGATTCAATTCAGGAGGATTTAAGGCTGGTAGATGAGCATGTGTTTTATTTGGCTACCACGGATTTGGTTTATTATAATTAGGTTAGTAGTAAGTAGGGTTGGATAATGGGTTGACTAAGACTTTATTTGGTTTTAAAAAAGATTTTAGTTTTCTTTTTTTTTAATTTTTTTTCACCTTATATAATTTTTTTCTTAATATTTGATTTTCTTTTTAAAAGATGTAATTTTTAGAGATATTAATCGTATTTGTAAAAAGCAAAAAAAAATTTTGAAAAATTCACTTCCATTTATCGAATGTGATTAACACATTAAAAGTTTTACCAAAAAAGTTTTTTTAAAAAAAAATTAAATTACATTTTTAAATACAAATAATTTAAAAATCATAAAAATTAGTTCTTCAACGCTAAAATAAATTTTTCTTTTCAAATTTTGATTTAAAAATTTATTTTTTTAAAAAAATAATATTTAAATATATAAAATATAACAAATCTTAAAATTTTCAAGTCAGATCAGGCCTACGCGCTCAATGCCAAGCCCGGCTCAATAACAATACGTTTCAAAAAAAAAAAAAAAACTTTTAGACACTAAATCTTGTTTGGTGGCACCAAAAATTACTAAAATTCACTTACTTTAACTAATTTTTATACTTTTCTTCAATTAAATTTCTCTTCATATCACATTTATGTTACATTTTTTTATTTTTATTATACTTTTTGACTATTTTTTTATCAATCAAACACTCCCCTAAAAAAAGCGGACAAGGCAGACAAACTTAACGCTCTAAAATGTCAACCCTTGATAGAGTCTAATTAATTAGAATAATTCATCTTGTGACTTTTGTTTTAAACTAAATTTTGATTTAAATTGATAATATTTAGGCAAGCTATTCCCATTCATATAAAAGATTTACAAAAGATTGAAAAAATTCACGTATGAATTAAAAACTAAAAATTAGTTCTTTCCCGTACGTGCGTGAATTTTTTTATTAGAAAGCTTTTTCTTTTAATTTTTGTTATAAATGCAAATAACATATTTAAAAGTTATCAAACAAAAAATTAAATTAAAAAAAAAAGACATATAAGGTGCAAACGAAAATAGAAAAAAAAAATTGATTTCGCCCTCCAAGCCAAACCTTATAATCCATTCACTTCCGAAAGTAGTTTAATTTGGAATCAACCGAGGGTCATCTGACCGGTAATTTACTAAACAACTGCTGCCAAATAAGACATAATTACTTGGGATGGTTTGGAGTGACGAAAGTTGTAAAAATTAATAAAATTTGTAAGTTTGTAATTCGTGCAGTGAAATAAAAAAGTGAGTAATTTTTAAAAAAATTTTGGTATTTTTTGACAAATTTCAAAAATCTAAACGGAGTTTATTTCAAAGAGAAAGGACAACTGAAATAACGGTCTATATTGGCATTGTTAGGAAGTCCAAATTTTAGTAATTTTGATTTTTTTATCAAAAGTTACTTGTTGTAATTTTTGATACGTTTGATAAAATGAGGAGTAATTTTAACAATTTTTTGTAATTTTTGAGTGTTTTAATAAAATTTTTGACAAATTTTAGTAACTTTTAGTCATTTTTAATATTTTTTAACAATTTTTGATAACTTTTAAGTTGAAAAATTACCGTTAATTAAATAATAAAATGACAAAAATTAGTAATTTGTCATAGCATTCAAAAAGCAAAAGTTGTTAGTTTTTGGCTAAAATACCTATACTTTTTGTAGTTTTAGTTTTATATGTTTAAATTTTTTCAAATTTTATAAATATACACCTAAGTTTTATGAAATTTATATTACGTTTTGTTAAACCTCTTTTATTAGATTTTTTTAACTAAAAATAATTATTGACTAATTAAATGCTAAAAAATTACTTTTATATTCATAATATTAGCAAAAAAAAAAGGTTAATTCCATCAAAAAGACAATTAAGAGTAAGGTTCTTCTGAAATTATTTGATACCAATGAAAAGAAAATAGAAGAAAAAAATAAATTTTTTTCTTTTTCATATTTAGTCTATTAGATTAATAACAGAAAAAAACAATGATAATTTAGGAGTGTTTGAAATTGTTTAAATTTATTTAAATTTATAAAAGTTGCAGTCTTATAATTTGTACAGTTAGTAAAAAATTTTTTATAATTTGTATAATGAGTAAAAAATTTAAATTTTAAAATGATTTATAGAGATTTGAAGAAAAAAATAAAAAACAATGCTCCAAATGGAGCTTTTATATATTTATAATTAATAATTTATTTATATCAATTCAATATCACAACAAATATTTTACCCACTAATAATTAAAAATATTCTGATAAAGTTCATGAAAATGTTAGACAACTACTAAAGAAACTAGGACATGAATGTCTTGATTCTAGCAGTGCGTAATTAAACTGAAGGAGCGTTTGGAAAATAAAAAATTTAGAAAAAATATTCTGCATCAGTTATTTTTTTACATTGGAGATGTAAAATTCAACTTTCTAATAGAAACCCATTTGAATATTTATATTACAACTCAGCTCAACTTTGATTTGACATATATATATATATATGTGTCAAACGGACTGGCAAGAGAGAGCGTGGGGCTGACGAGAGAGAGAGAGAGAGTGGAGGGGGAGATTGGGGGCTGACGAGAGAGGAGTGTGGGAGTGTCTGGGGCCGTGTTAGGGGGGAGAGAGAGAGAGAGGGGGGAGTTTGGGGGGGCTGACGAGAGAGGAGTGTGGAAGGGGTTTGGGGGCGTGTCAGTGGGGGGGGGGGGAGAGAAAGGGGTTGGGAGAGTGATGAGACAAGAGAGAGAGGAGAGAGGGGGGTTGGGGGAGAGATGACGTGAGAGAGAAGGGGGTTGGGTTTGTTGAGAGTAGGAAATTTTTTTTTTTAATTGAAAAAAAAATTTTGGTAATTTTTTTTATAAGTAAATTGAGTTTTTTATTTGATTGGAAAGTTTTTTTTAGAAGTAAATTAAATATAAATAATTAATAATTAATTTTAAGTAGGGGTGGAAACGAACCGAACCGCTCGCGAGCTACTCGAACTCGGCTCGAAAAAAGCTCGGCTCGAGCTCGATTCGTGAGTTAAACGAGCTCGAACCGAGCTCGGTTTTTTACTCGTTTTGGATTCGAGCTCGAGCTCGAACTTAAAGAAGCTCGGCTCGAAAGCTCGCGAGCAGGCTCGGTTAGAATAATATATATATTTTTAATAATATTTTTTAAATATATTATATTTTAAATCAAAACGACGTCGTTTTGGTTTAATCGAATTATTCGCGAGCCTAATCGAGCCTAACTTCTTCTTTATCGAGCCGAGCTCGAGCCTATATAAAAGCTCGAATCGAGCTCGAGCTCGAGATCGAATTCAGTATAAAAAGCTTGAGCCGAGCTCGAGCATGTTAAAGTTCGGCTCAGTTCGGCTTGTTTCCACCCCTAATTTTAAGTACATATACTTTTACACTATTAATTTTAACGAATTTAATTTTTTTCTCTCCACTTTAGTTGTCTTTTTTGTCACATTATATAAAAATAAGTAATTTTTCAAATATCAATCAAACTTTTTAAAAAATTTGTCAATATCTGTCAGATTTTGATGTATTAAATAATTTAAATTTAACATATTTTTATCCGTTGAATTTATTTAATAGTCAATTATTTTTTTCCTCTCTACTATAGTTATCTCTTCAGTCACTTTACATAAATACAAATAAATACAAATAATAGTCAAATCTTTAAGCTAAATTTTTTTTATTTGAAATAAATACAAATAAATAAATAAAAATAATTAATAATAATTAGTTTATTATATAATAATTAATAACAATTAATAGTAATTAGTTTACTATATAATAATTAATTTACATATCTATAAAAATAATTTAATATATACTTTTACACTAATTAATAAAAAATTTAAATTGACATGTAACGAAATTTTAGTTAAAAATTTTTATAATTTTATGAAACTTTTTGGTATAAATATCAGTCAAACTTTTAAAAAAAAAATTGTCAATACATACATCTATAACTATGTAAATAATTAATAATTAATTTTAAATACATACATCTATTTAAGTTATTACTAGGCCAAATAGGACCAAACTTGATAGATTTTAATTAAATGAATGTTTAGTTAAAATTTTATTAAAAAAGTAAAAAAAAGTTAAAAATTGGTAATTTTTAATTAATTTTTGTCCATCAAACAAAAATAAATAAATAAGAATTTTTTTTATAAGTAAAATAAGAATAATTAACTTTAAATATTTTTACTTTTATACTATTTGTGTTATCCTTCTACAGTAGTGAAAAAAATCTAAGGTGAGTGTGTGGTTGGAAAAAAAATAATAATAGCACAAAATTTTTATAAAAAATAATATGTGTTTAAATTTAAAAAATTTAGTAAAAATTTTTAATTTTGATAATCAAACATCCGAAATCTCTTTAAATTTTATAAATATTAGTTTACTATATTTTATATTATTTTTTTCATCATATATTTTATACTCTCTCAACTTTCAACCAGGGTCATAAAATTTTAAAAAACATATAATAATGATTTGAATTAAAACAATTCAAAATTATAAAAACTATATATTTAAGTAGCAACATAAAATGAATTTCATTAATAGCGTACAAACGCCATTAGAAACTAAATTTTTTATTTAAAATACGTACAAATTAGAATAATTAATTTATTATATAATAATTAATTTTAAAGAATTTAAATTTATTATATTTTTAATTGTTAAATTTATTTATTAGTCCAGAATTATTTTTTCTTCTTCACCTTAGTTGTTTTTCGATCACTTTACATAAAAAATATACTCTTATTTTTCTTTCCATTTTAGATTTTTTTATATGAATGACTATTAAACAGAGTTAACTAAGTTTTAAAAAATAATATTTAAAATTTAATTTTGATGTACTTAAATTAAAAAATAATATTTAAAATTTAAATTTAAATTTTAATATTTAAATAATATTCATTTGATTTATTTTATTAATTTGATAGTTGCGTATGTGGCATGGGGAGAGGCAAATGCTGAGTGGAGTAACATTCTTTTTTTTTCCCGAGATAAGAAGGGGGTGCCATGCAAAAAACGTTAATACTCTTTTTTATTTATTTAATGATAGAATTATTTTTTTATTTTTTTATTTTAAATTGTATCTAAGTTATATTTACAATTTTTTATATAAATTTATTTCAATTTCAAATTTAAATTTGAATTTTTTATAAGTCAAATTATAGTTTCGTGCCATTGGCACGAGCCATACCTAGTCAAATTAATAAAATAAATCAAATGAATATTATTTAAATATTAAAATTAAATTTTAAATTTTATTTTTTAATTTAAGTACTTTAAATTAAATTTTAAATATTATTTTTTAAAACTTAGTTAACTCTGTTTAATATTCATTCATATAAAAAATCTAAAATGGAGAGAAAAATAAAAGTATATTTTTTATGTAAAGTGATCGAAAAACAACTAAAGTGGAGAAGAAAAAATAATTCTGGACTAATAAATAAATTTAACAGTTAAAAATATAACAAATTTAAATTCTTTAAAATTAATTATTATATAATAAATTAATTATTCTAATTTGTACGTATTTTAAATAAAAAATTTAGTTTCTGATGACGTTTGTACGCTATTAATGAAGTTCATTCCGTGTTGCTACTTAAATATATAATTTTTATAATTTTGAACTATTTTAATTCAAATCATTATTATATGTTTTTTAAAATTTTATGACTCCGGTTGAAAGTTGAGAGAGTATAAAATATATGATGAAAAAAATAATATAAAATATAGTAAACTGATATTTATAAAATTTAAAGTGATTTCGGATGTTTGATTATCAAAATTATAAATTTTTACTAAATTTTTTAAATTTAAACACATATTATTTTTTATAAAAATTTTGTGCTATTATTATTATTTTTTTCCAACCACACACTCACCCTGGATTTTTTTCACTACTGTAGAAAGATAACACAAATAGTATAAAAGTAAAAATATTTAAAATTAATTATTCTTATTTTACTTACCAAAAAAAATTCTTATTTATTTATTTTTGTTTGATGGACAAAAATTAATTAAAAATTACCAAATTTTAACTTTTTTTTACTTTTTTAATAAAATTTTAACTAAACATTCATTTAATTAAAATCTGTCAAGTTTGGTCCTGTTTGGCCTAGTAATAACTTAAATAGATGTATATATTTAAAATTAATTATTAATTATTTACATAGTTATAGATGTATGTATTGACAAATTTTTTTTAAAAAGTTTGACTGATATTTATACCAAAAAGTTTCATAAAATTATAAAAATTTTAAAAAATTTTAACTAAAATTTAGTCACATGTCAATTTAAATTTTTTAGTAATTAGTGTAAAAGTATATATTTAATTATTTTTATAGATATGTAAATTAATTATTATATAGTAAACTAATTATTATTAATTGTTATTAATTATTATATAATAAACTATTTATTATTAATTATTTTTATTTATTTATTTGTATTTATTTCAAATAAAAAATTTAGCTTAAAAATTTGACTATTATTTGTATTTATGTAAAGTGACTGAAGAGATAACTATAGTAGAGAGGAAAAAAATAATTGACTATTAAATAAATCCAACGGATAAAAATATGTCAAATTTAAATTATTTAGTACATCAAAATCTGACAGATATTGACAAATTTTTTAAAAAGTTTGACTGATATTTGAAAAATTAATTATTTTTATATAATGTGACAAAAAAGACAACTAAAGTGGAGAGACAAAAATTAAATTTGTTAAAATTAATGTGTAAAAGTATATGTACTTAAAATTAATTATTAATTATTTATATTTAATTTACTTCTGAAAAAACTTTCCAATCAAATAAAAAACTCAATTTACTTATAAAAAAATTACCAAAAAAGTTTTTTTCAATTAAAAAAAAAAACTTCCATACTCTCAACAAACCCAACCTCCTTCTCCCTTACTTCATCTTTCCCCCAACTCCCCTCTTTCCCCTCTCTCTCTTTTGTCCCATCACTCCCCCAACCCATTTCTCTCTCTCCCCCCCCCACTGACACGCCCCTAGACCCCCCACACTCCTTTCTCGTCAGCCCCCCCAATCTCCCCCCACTCTCTCTCTCTCCCCCCCACTAACACGCCCCCAGACACCCCCCCACACTCCACTCTTGTCAGCCCCCCAATCTCCCCCTCCACACACTCTCTCTCTCTCTCGTCAGCCCCGCATTCTTTCTTGTCAGCCTGTTTGACACGTATATATATGTCAAATCAAGATTGAGCTGATTTGTAATATAAAAGTTGTATACGTGGCATGGGGAGAGACAAATGCTGAGTGGAGTGACATTCTTTTTTTCCTGAGACAAGAAGGGGGTGCCATGCAAAAAACGTTAATACTCTTTTTTATTTATCTAATGATAGAATTATTTTTTATTTTAAATTGTATCTAAGTTATATTTACAATTTTTTATATAAATTTATTTCAATTACAAATTTAAATTTAAATTTTTTATAAGTCAAATTATGATTTCGTGCTATTGACATGGGCAATACCTAGTAGTATTACATTCTTGTTCGAAGGGTTTTGACTAGAAATTTGTCAGAAATTTGAGAGAAATTAATAAAAGTAGGCAAAAATTTGTAAACTTTAGTAAAAATTATAAAATTAAGAGTTCTAAAATAAACACACGAAAAATAAGAATGGATAAAATTGGGTCTTTAACAGGTTTCTAAATTGGGGGATTTTATAAGAGTTAATTTGGTTTGGACGTGGTCATGGACAGATCCATGTTAGGGTCAATGAGGGTAGTTGCCCAATTTAATTGAAAAATTACATTAAAATTTTAGTAATTGTGTTATTTTTCTTATAAATTATATATTTTTATATTTTGTCTCCACTATATTTTTATTTTTATTCATATTTACCTTAAAAATATAAATTTATTTCAGTGATTGTAAACCTTGGGTCTGCCTCTAAGTGTCCTAAGTGTGGTGCTTTAATATGTGGTGTCGTATGAGCTTTTTTGTGACCATGATGTGAATATTTGGGTTAGAGAAAAGGAATAAATAATGGAGTATGGAGCCCTGATTGAAGAGAAGAGGTATTTCTTAAAGAGAAAATTGCATGTGAATAGCATCTTAGGGCTCAAGATTATGACAACTATAGCAGAGAATTGTTTAAGTTAAAGTTTTACACGCTTTAAAGTAGTATTATATACAAATTTTATGAGATTTGAAAGTCTCATTTGCTATACTTATTTTGAATTTATTTTTTATTTTATAATTTTAAAAATAAAAAAATTAAAAATATATTTGATCACTTATATTTTTAAAATTTGTTAAAAAAAAAGAAAATGAGTTTACATATGAAATTTAAAATGATAAAAAGTTATTTTGAACAATTTTAACTTAAAATAAGAAAAATCTTAAAATAAAAAAAACAGAAAATATTAACAAAATATGTTAATATTTTCTGTTTTTCTTATTTTAAGATTTTGAAAACATAAAATATATAAAATAAAAAATAAAAAATAAAAACAAAAAATAAAAAATAAAAACTAAAAATACAAACCGAAGTTTTTAACACGGAACTGGGCGTTGAAATTAGAGTTGGGTGGGAAAGAAGAAGGTAAAAGGGCATATTTGTCTCTTAAAAATAGTAACAGAGTTGGGATGCAAGACTAATAGAAAGGGCTTAGGATCAATAATTTTTTAAAATGAGAAAAATAAATTTAATTTTTAAATATTAAAAAATAATTTATGTATTTACACAAATATTACCCTTGATAAATTACAGCACATTTCAGCGACAAGAAATTGTAGCCCACCCTCACTCAATTTGAAGAACAAATAGGAAGACATTGTAATTTAGCATCGTTGTAGGGGTATATCCATCCAAGCGTTAGCCCACTTCTTTCCCCTGGGAGTGATGGACAAGATAATGGCATAACGCCTATTTCCCCTTTAAACCCTACTACACAAACCCTAGCGGCCATCTCTTTGCATCTGTCTGAAGAAAAGATGTCGCACTTCGGAAGAACTGGTCCTCCGGACATCAGGGACACGTACTCTCTCCTTGTTCTCAACATCACCTTCCGTAAATATCCCCAACCTTCCCATCAATTTTCTATCCTCTCCATACCCCCGCCGTTCTTGTTTTTCATTCATTATCTTTTTTTTTTTTTTTTCGATTTCTCTGACACTTACTTGTCACTTTTTTCTTCAATAGGAACCACTGCTGATGATTTATTTCCCCTCTTCGAAAAGTATGGCAAGGTTGTCGACGTATTCATCCCCAGAGACCGAAGGTTTCCTAATTTCACACCCGTGTACATACATTCATACAAGGGTTTATTGTGATTGTTCCGACGAATTGGCTATTTTGTAATATAATGATTTTAGGACTGGTGATTCTCGAGGTTTCGCATTCGTCCGATACAAGTATGCGGAAGAAGCCCAGAAAGCGGTTGATAGGCTCGACGGTAAGTTCTGAACTTGTAATTTGATGCCCCACTTTAGTTTTATTATCGGCAGTGTTTTGTTTGTACGCCTGTTTGGATGAGTTTGGAGGTGGGTTTCTTTTTTTTTTTTTTTTTTGGCTTTACTTTGTCAGGGCGAGTTGTTGATGGCAGAGAGATAATGGTTCAATTCGCTAAGTATGGGCCGAATGCTGAACGAATGTGAGTCATCTCTTGTGTTTGGTTTGGTGTTTGCAGTGGAAAGGGGTAATTGACTGTCATTTGCTTGCTGGTTTATTGTTAGCCATTGGTTGAGTTGCTATGCAAATGTTTTGTCCCCCTTGCCCCGTAAGCATTTTTAATGTACAACAAATAGAGGGTTTTAATTTGGTGGTGATGTTTTATTTGGTGCTTTGGCTTTATTAACAATTTTACATGGCAATATATGATCTTTTATTTTTTTTTTCCCAACAGGGGGATGGATTCATTTTGTATTTGTAGCTTAGTGGACTTTCAATGAATTGTTGTATGGGTTGAATTGCTAAGAAAATGTTATGTTTTTATTACTTCAAGGGTGTAAGCATTTTGAATGTGCAACAGATGTGCCTTTTATTTGGTCATGCTGTTGTATTGGTTATGTTGCTTCATTAATAAGGGCTTCATTAACCGTTCTACTTGACAAAAAAGTGTTTTTGCAACGAAGGATCGTGGTACACATTATTTGTTCTTTGTTACATAGTATGAAACATTTCTTATAAAATATTTGACTTTTGTGTCTTAGATGTTTTGAAATGGCAGGATGTTTTTCATTAATTTTTTCTTTTGCTGGAACTGTATGACCAATTCACACATTGCTGGTTTTCAGTCATAAAGGGAGGATAGTAGAATCAGTATCAAGATCAAGAAGCCGGAGTCCTCGTCCAAGGTATGAAAATTCTTTACCTTTTTTTCCCCCTTTTTTTGGTGGGGAGGGTTGGGGATTAAGATCCTCATGATACATGAAATAAAATGGTCTTCAAAAGTTGTCTTATGTATATTTTTGTATGGCCTTTTGGTAAAATAACTTTCTGAACATTTGGTAGAGGTTGAAATTCACTGCTCCTGTTGACATGGCCATATCTTATATAGAGTGTGTGATTCTACATTGTTGCAATATTTTGTCGTTTTAGCCACATTGACACCAATGTGCCGGCTTGTTTGTGGTATTTTTCCTACTATTTTACATCTAAATTATTGTGGGTAGAGGAATGGCGACTAATCTTGTTTTGCGTGTATGTGGAATATTTGGCCCTTTCAGCCATGTGACACCTATAGGCGAGCTCATTTATGGTAATTAAATTTTTTAGGGTGTGTTTGGAGTGACAAAAAGTGAGATAAATCGTGGGTTCGTAATTCGTGTAGTGAAATAAAAAGTGAATAACTTTTAGAGTTTTTCAGTGTTTTTTATCCTTTTTCAGAGTTTTTTTATCACTCCAAATGGAGCCTTAATGCTATTAATAATACTATTTTAGATCCACAATATTGAGGGCATAGGATTGGCAACTAATTGTGTTTTGCATGGAGTAACCCTCTCCCTGTCCTGCTCAATACAGAGATACATAGAAATTGTTGCAGGTTAGATGGTTAAGATTGCAGAGGAGTGGTGTTGCTGATCCCCCCCCCCCCCAAAAAAAAAAAAAACAATATATCACAGAGGAGTTGGGATAGGGTGGTTACCCCCCCTCACTTGTCCTGAATAATTCTGGACTTCTTTGAAGGTTGGTGGAAGTTGCTTATAAATATTTGTGGGCAGCACTCAAGTTGTTAACTAATTTGAAAATTGTGGAAATGCAAATTTCATGCCTCAGGGCAAACAACATTAGATTTTTGCTGGTTGGCACAGCAGCAGCTGTTATGTTACTGATGTGGCAATGAGCTTTCAAATCCAAAAGCTGTCAAACTTGGTACCTATTTACTCTACATCCTTTTGAACTATGAAGCTTGTAAAATACTTCTTTTGAGGTGGCCTTCAGTACAAGTGTCTGTTCAATTTTAATTAATTTAGGGATGAAAAAAGGCTTGTTTCTTTTAAGTAGATTTATGATGGGGGTTTGACTTCTGATCATAACCTTTGCCCTGAATAAGGTTGCATTACTCTTGAAACCTGTTACCAACCTATTTGATTGTCTGATCAGGGCAGGGCAGGTACTTGACTAGATGTAGATGATTTGAATTGCCTTATTGGTGGAAAGGAATTTATTCAAGTATTTTTGCAAATTGACCTTGTGAGTGTTAGGGATTAAAGGTGTTGGAAACATTTCTTGGGAATTTCTTTCTCTGAGTTTGATTGCCAGGTGCTTCTATGTCCTGGGATTACTGTTCTTATTTGTTAATTTTCATTTTTTTTGGGTAATTGGTTAAATTTCATGTTAGTTTCCTTTTTTGTTGTATATCTCTTCTTTTTGAACATGCCTAGTAAATGATTTTAGGATTTATTTCTATTTTAATTGCGATCGACTGTGTTTAATCATGCATCTGTCTCACCCTCTCTAAAATAAAACAAATTTAGGTATAGGGATGAATACAGGGACAGGGATTACAGGAGGAGAAGTCGCAGCCGAAGTAAGGATAGATATGACCGCGATCGGCATCGGGGAAGGGAAAGGGATTATCGTCATCGAAGTAGGAGCCACAGTGGAAGTCCTGATTACCACAAAAACCGTGGGAGAGGCAGATTTGATGATGAGAGGCGAAGTCGCAGTCGGTCTTATGGAAGGTATTTAAGTTAATATATATCTTCATATTGCTTGTAGTGAACTCTGCTTTTGTTCTTTTGTCTTATGCTGTATGGGTATTCTGAAGTGCCTCCCCTGCTCGGCATAGTCCCAGTCCTCGGAGGAGCCCCTCTCCACGCAGGGGACCTCCATCTAGTGGTGGAAGTCCTGATGGACATGATCGCAAAAAACGATCGCCTACTCCAAGAAGCGTTTCACCACGTGGTAAATCTGCCGATTCTCGAAGCCCCTCTCCACGTTCTGATGCTGATGTGAGTAATAAACCTCCATATAAGGTTTGATTTTATCCTGAAATTTGTGGCTTTTAATGGGTATTGGGATTTCTGTTTTGTAGGAATAATTGAGTAGCATACCATGTGTTGAACTTCAGCTCACCGTTCAGAGGAGACATCTTGATGTATTCAGTGGTGTTGTTAAATTATTGAATGCTTTAATTGATTACCTGGAGTTGATATTTGAGGTGGACTTATTTGTTGTACTTGATGCACTTTAAAGTTTGATTGATGCTACTGTTGCACTCTGTTATTTATGGGTTTGCATCTACCATTTGCTTTGTTCTACTCTCTGCTGTTAAATCCTACTTTATTATGCTTGCATTTAGGTTAATATCAATTCAGAATACTGAAATTGTTCAACTTGTGATGGATCATGTACTGGCCTCCTGTATTATGTCTGGAAGAGTGAATCTGGCTGACTGGCTGGTGATGTAGCAGCTGTTGATGCTGTGTTTACTTTGCGGTTGATATCATTTCTTGCTGGTTGCAAAATATGGTGTTTTTACAAAATTGGTCTGGTGGTGGTGTCACTGGTAAGTTTTGAAACTTGCTTGTTGCTGAGGTCCCATTGGATTCTGAATATTGATCTGACTGTCCAGCCTTATCTTTGCTGACTTTTGAGTTTTGGGTCTGGAAGGGAGTTTTAGTTGCTGTGATGACATAAAAGATGGTAGCTGCCCGCATACCTTAACATATTGCTGATGCAGTTAAAACTGCTGTACCAGATTGCCATTGTGCTGTTTTGAATATGACTTGCCTGGGCTGGATGTCATAGCTTGAGACTGACCATGCTGACAGCTGCAACTTTTATTGATGTTTGGTTAGATTCGACCTATTATTACTGGTTGTTAGACTGTTAACATGTACATGCACTACTGAATATGGTTTCAAACTGACACTAGGTGCATATTGTCACAGCACGAGGTTGTGGTTGTAGATGGGAAGTGGTAGCTTGTTGCTGCACTTCTTGCTGATAGCCATTGAACCTGATCTTACCGTTTTTGTTGCTGATGATTGATGCTTCCTTTGGTAGCTGTGATGCAGCTGGCTTCAGTTGCTGTGATTTCTTTTAATGTGTTTCCAGTACATCTTGTGAATGCTGAATTCATGTTTTCGTTTCACAGTCCATTGCATTATTTGGAAGGTATTTTCTACAGTCATGTTCAATATTTTGTCCTTCCGGTCGCTCAATGGGTTTTGGATTTTTGTCATATTTATTTATGCTTTAATTGTATGGAATGGAATCTTATCGTGAATAATATATGGGATGCTTTATAGTTACTAACGATGAGGGGTTATTTTTACCAAAGAAGCTCGTGGTAAATTATCAAGTAATATTAAAAAATTTCAGTTAAATATTATTAAAATATATTTTTTACTTGGGCGGGCCTAGGCGGATGGAATTGGGGATTTATTTATTATTATAGGGCCCGGCCTGGAAAAATTAATACACTCGATTAATAAATCGGGCCGGGCTTGGTCTACCTTTTTGTGTGGTAATGTGTAGTGTTAGTTTGGTCCGAGCCTGACCCGCCATTAATCCTAGGGCACTGTGGAAATGTGACTTGGTCCGATCAAACTTCAAATGATCAATCTCATGGGGCCACCGATGAAAAACTGACTCAAGTCTGCACCTCAAAATAATTGTTCAAAATTGATGAACAATGCTTACGAGCTCGAAATT
This sequence comes from Vitellaria paradoxa, assembly GCA_019916065.1. Taxonomy (NCBI): domain Eukaryota; kingdom Viridiplantae; phylum Streptophyta; class Magnoliopsida; order Ericales; family Sapotaceae; genus Vitellaria; species Vitellaria paradoxa. Next base: position 10,421,982 of record CM034239.1, read on the forward strand.
ATCCCTGGAGGGCCGGCCAGAGTAGTCAAAATTCATGGTCAATGTTAATGAGCCTGAAATCATCTTTGGCGTGCCAGCCACGATGGTCAAAATTCATTGAAAATGTTAATTAGCTTGAAATTATATCTGGAGGGGCAGCCAGAATAAAGGTATGAAGTTTCAACGTCTCGACGCGTTTGGTATTCTCTTACTACTTCTGTCCGTATTCTTGCAGCTTCTCTGAATTTACCATGGGCAGGGAGTGTGGACTCGAGAGGAGACTTCTGAAGTCCGTTGGCTTGTGAAATACGTTGATACTTTTCTGGGCAAATTTTTTTTATTACGCTGCATTAAGATATCTAGACCCGTAGATTACAAGTGCACTAGAGCTATATAAGTTAATTTCTTCCTTTTATTTCTGCAACATCTCAAATTAAAACCATGGGTTCTTACACCTCGAAGAAACTAATCTACCTTTTGTTGACGGTTATGTTTATGATATTGTTTTGTTCGTCCAATTTGGCTTCTGCTGAAGAAGCTGATGCTCTCCTCAAGTGGAAGTCCACCCTCCAAAACCCAGATGGTTCTCTCCTAACCTCATGGAATCAACTTCCTCGTAACGCCTCCAATTCTTCAAGCCATTCAAAAATAAGTGCCAGCCCGTGTTCTTGGTATGGAGTTTATTGCAGTACTGCAGGAATTGTGACGAGATTGAATCTTACAAATTCCAGCCTAAAAGGTACACTCTATGACTTCTCATTCTCTTCGTTCGCTGATCTGTTGTATTTAGATCTTAGCTTGAATGAACTTTTCGGTGCCATCCCACCCCAAATCAGTTCTCTCCGCAAACTCATCTACCTTAACTTCTCCCACAACCATTTCACCGGAAAAATCCCACCTGAAATATTCCTGCTAACTACTCTCAAAACTCTCTGTCTGGGTGAAAATATGTTAAATGGCTCAATTCCTCAAGAGATGGGCCTTTTGAAGTCCCTTCTGGGGCTTTCGCTGTACAAGAACAATCTTGATGGTCACATTCCTGCTTCTTTAGCCATGCTGAGTAACTTGACCCGTCTCTCTCTCCATGGAAATCAACTCTCTGGCTCTATCCCTTTGGTAATGGGAAATCTCTCCAAAGTTGTGGAACTCTACATGAATAACAACAGTCTAACAGGTCCCATTCCTTCCACTTTCGGAAGCTTGAGTAAGCTTACTGTCTTGGACCTGTCTCAAAATCAACTGTCTGGTTCGATTCCCGCAGATATAGGAAATATGAAATCGCTCAATATTCTAATTCTTCACACAAATAATCTTTCTGGTTCAATCCCAACTTCATTAGGTGGCCTGAGCTCCCTAACTCTCCTACATCTTTGGACTAATAGGCTCTCTGGTTTCATTCCCAGAGAGCTGGGGAATTTGAAGTCTCTAGCTGAACTAAAATTGAGTGAGAATCGACTCAAGGGTTCCATTCCCACTTGCTTTGGTAATTTGAGCCACTTGAGAATTTTGTTCCTCCGTGCCAACCGACTTTCTGGTGCCATTCCGCAAGAATTTGGCAATTTGAAGAACTTGGTAGCGCTGGATATTGATGATAATCACTTTACTGGCAGTCTCCCAGAGATTTGCCAGGGGGGAAAACTCCAAAACATCAGCGCGAGCAACAACGGGCTATTTGGTCCAATCCCCAGAAGCTTGAGAAACTGCACGGGCTTGATTCGAGTTGACCTCAAGGGAAACAAACTCAATGGAAATATATCTGAAGACTTTAGTGTCTATCCAACTCTGGATTTCATAAATTTAAGTAACAATAAGCTCTATGGTAGAATATCAAATAACTGGGTAAGTTGTCCCCAAATGAAAACCTTCATGATTGGAAGCAACAACATTTCTGGCACCATACCACCAGAGCTGGGAGGTTCAACTCAGCTTCGTGTACTCGATCTCTCTTCAAATAATCTCGTTGGGAAGTTACCGGAAGAGTTGGGAAAATTGTCTTTGCTGAAGCTGATATTGAATGATAATCAACTCTCTGGTGGTATACCTCTGGAACTCCGGTCGCTAACAGAGATGGAGTATCTAGACTTGTCAAAAAATAGATTGAATGGGTCAATACCAGGAGATCTTGGGCGTTGTCAGAAACTGCACTACTTGAACTTGAGCTACAATCGATTAAGCCAGAGAATTCCGATAGAAGTTTTTGATTTAGTTCACCTGTCCTCTCTAGATCTCAGTCACAATTTGCTCACAGGCGAGGTATACAGAAACCTGCAGGGTATAGAGATTTTGGATCTCAGGCACAATAATCTCTCTGGTTATGTTCCATACATGTCTGGCAATGTTAGCAGATCAAACAATAATCCCCCGGATACAAATCCTAGCAGCCCATCCTCCCCTGAGGAGGACAAACATGAAAAGTCTCCAATTCTAGTTGTATTATTTGTTGCATTGGTGGTTGCATTTGCGGGAACACTTCTTTTTGTCTTCTTCGTAGTATTCCGTGCTTCTAAACGAAGAAAGACTAGGATTGACCAGCCGATAATTCCGCTACAAAGTATGAAGCAGAACAGAGAACTGTTTCAAGTAACAAAATTTGATGGAAGAGAAGTGTACGATGAAATCATAAAAGCAACAGGGGACTTTGACGCGAAGTATCTGATTGGGAAGGGGGCGTATGGAAGCGTCTACAAGGCGATGCTGGCGTTAGATGAAGCGGTAGCAGTAAAGAAACTGCATTCGATATTTGGGAGAGAGATTAGAGATGAGAAGCATTTTGTGAACGAGACGAGGGCTTTAATGGGCATAAGGCACAGACATATCGTAAAATTTTACGGTTTTTGCTCGCACAGAGAACACTCGTTTTTGATCTACGAGTATCTCAGAAGGGGTAGCTTGGACAAGACCTTGAGCAGGGAAAGGAGAGCTAGAAGATTGAACTGGCCCAGGAGAGTGAATGTTATTAAAGGGGTGGCTCATGCTTTGTCCTACCTTCACCACGATTGCTCACCCCCGATTGTTCATTGTGACGTATCAAGCAAGAATATTTTGCTGGACTCTGAATTTGAAGCTCGGCTTTCGGACTTCGGCCTGGCCAAGCTTTTAGAAGTAGGCTCGTCCAATTGGAGTGCGCCTGCGGGGACATTTGGATATATTGCACCAGGTACTACTACTACATGCATTGTGCATGTACATATATATATATATATATATATATTTTGCATGAGAGCCTTATAACATGTCGGAAATTGAAATTTTTTTATCTTTGATTGTCTTCGTGTTTGAAGAAGAGAGGGTGCTTAATGATGTTTTCGACTTTGTTTGGTGATGGTGACCTTTATATTTATTAAAATTAGTTTATTTTATTAAAATGTAATTTTTTAATAAGGAATAATTACCTCTTAAAATGTTTTATTTTATTAAAGTATTTTATTAAATTAGATTAATTTTAGTAAATAAAATAATGATTTATTATTAAATTATGTCATTAATTATTATACTTTATAAAAATAAATTATTATTAAAAATAAATATGTTATAGCATTAATTAATTAATTAATTTAAATATATACACGTATATATTTGTTATATTGATTGATTAACATGAAATATATTTTAGTAAATTCAATTAATTTTATAAAATTTTAAGATAATTAAAGGTTTTATTAAAATGAAATTGTATATTGTTAGGGCCCGTTTGGAGGCTCAAAAATTAGCAAAAAAATATCAAAAGTTACATTTTGTAACTTTGGTGCATTTGGTAGAGTTACAATTTTTCTCACTTTTTTGTTTTGCTACAGTAAAAAATAAAACAAAAAATTTTACCAAACACGCAAAAATTATTACTTTTTTGCTCTGCTGCAATAAAAAACTTACCAAACACACAAAAAGTTGTCACTTTTTTACTTTACTACAGTAAAAAGTTTACCAAACACCTAAAAGTTGTAAAAAAATGCTAAAAATTACACTTTACTCCACTAAACACACAAAAAAATGTAACTAAAAAAATACACAAAAAACTACTAAAAGTTGAGATTTTTTGCTTTTTTTTTTTTAACATCCAAACGGCCTCTTAATAAAATTGCATTAATAAACATATTTTTTGTTTTTACTTTGAAGGAAAAAACGATAATTGAAAATAAAAATTTGAAAACAAACATAGCCAAACATAAATAAAAAAATATAGATATTACCAAACAGAGGTAGTGTTACAAATTTCCTTCTACCTAGCACCCAAAAGAATAGAAAGCTGTTTGCATAGTGTACAACCTCCAATTGCACAATTGTATTTATTAAAAGATAATCTATTTCATGAGACTCTTACCTATGCAAGATTTAAAAAAAAGGCATTGTACCTAACGTATCTTCAATAACTAAAAGAGTTTCTTTTCGATTACTGATCTTATATTCTTTTAATACTAAACCCATGACTTCTAGTTGGAGAGGAGCAACTTTAATATTGCATCAATGTTCACCTTTATGACTGCTATTCAATACCACAACTTAATGGTGCATATGGGCCCAACAGGTCCAAATTCTAAGATCAATATGTCCTACTTTGTCGTACTTGGAATTGCAAAAATTGGCCATACCAAATTTAATAAGAAGGCGTATATTTTTCAATATTCGACGTATTTTATATACTAATTTATTTATTCTTTATAAAAAAAAATTGTTTTAGTATTGAATTATTTATTTTCATAGTTAATTTTAATTAAAAAACATAATTCAAAATACATATAAAAATTAAATGGGATTAAGTGGGTGTGTTTTGAATTCAAAACCTAGGCTTGATTTTTTTAGGCCTATGCCAATGGTTATTAAAATATTGGGTAAATTATACTTTACCTCACGTAAACATTTGAGTAATTATATTTACCATCCTTCTATATTTAAAAATTACATTTACTTCTGTTATTTTAAAATATTGTTAATATTGATTTTTTCCGTTAAATTAACTGTTAAAACATAATGGAAATTGTCAAAGTAATTAAAATTTTAAGTGACTTTTCTATTTTATCCCTCCTCCTTTTACATCTTCTTTAGTTTTTTTTCTTTTTTAATAAAGATTTCCAAAAACAAATAAAAATAAGTAAAAATAAAAAATTTTGAAGGCTTTTGTATAGAAAATGACGAAAATACGAGAAAAAATGATAAAATAAGAAAAAAATACTTAAAATTTTGGTTATTTGACTTTTTATGTTAAAATTTAATGATTGTTTTAATTAACGAGGTCAATTTTAATAATATTTCAAAATAAGGGAAGTAGGTATAGTTTTTAAATATTGAGAAGTAGTAAACATAATTACTCAACCGTTGATAGAAAGTAAGTGTAATTTACCTGAAAGTAATTGTAGTTTTTAAATATTGAGAGGTAATAAATATAATTACTTAAATATTAAAAAGAAGGTAAGCGTAATTTACCTAAAAATATTATGAATTACTATCATGTCCAACTTAGCACAAAACGTTACTTTTCTTCTTCTCTCATGTTATGTCATTTCAACCTCTTTACAAAGTATGAAGGAGAAAAATGATTAAAATTATTTTCTGTTTGCAGAGGTTGCTTACACAATGAAGATTACAGAGAAATGTGATGTGTACAGCTTTGGGGTGTTAGCATTGGAGGTGATCAAAGGAACACATCCAGGGGAATTAGTCTACCCTCTGTCATATTCATCAGTTGAGAATGCAAACATACAGCTAAAGGATTTACTGGACCAGCGCCTCCTACCACCTGAACCTCAAGTTGAGAAGGATTTGGCTTCCATTCTAAATCTAGCAATCTCTTGCTTGCACATCAACCCACAAGCTAGACCATCCATGAAGATAGTTTCTCAATTGTTAACCACTCGAATTTCACCTTCCCTGAGCCCTTCAACACAACCACATTATTGTAAAATTGTAGAAGTCTATCCAACCTAGTTATAGTACTAGTTGTTTAGGCTAGGTAATGTTTCTAGTTTTTGTTTTTTTGGTTTATATTTTTAAAATTTTGTAAATTTACAATAGAAATATATTTGTTAAATCTGTTTATGTATTTCTTTTTTTTGTTTCCAAAAAATAAAAATTTAAAATAAAAAAATGTAAACAAAAAAAAAAAAGTAATTTCACTTCTTTTTTTTCCCTTCTATTATACTTTGTCAATTTTAATACTTTGTCCATCTTTGTTACATTGCATTAAAATGAATTATTTTATTTAAATATTTTATTAAACTAAAATTATTTTTAATAAATTATATATTTATATTAAACCAATTTAATTAGTGGGAAATATATTTGATTAAATTATTTTTAATAAATAATAAAATAAAATTAAGTAATTAATAAATTTAATTAATATGACTTACCTGGGCTGGACGTTTTAGCATGAGACTAACCATGGTGATGGTTGCAACTTTTTTCGATGTATGGTTAGATTCAACCTATTATTACTGGTTGTTAGACTGTTACCATATACATGCTCTACTGAATATGGTTTTTTAAACTGATGCTAGTTACATATTGTCACAGCACGAGGCAGTGGCTGTAGATGTGAAGTGGTAGCTTGTTGCTGATAGCCATTGAACCTGATCTTACCATTTTTGGTGCTGATGCTTGGTTTGGTAGCTCTGATGCTGCTGGCTTCAGTTGCTGCGATATGATTTCTTTTATTGTGTTTCCAGTGCATCTTGCAAATGCTGAATTTTAAGTGTTTGGTTTCATAGCCCATTGCATCCTTCGGAAGGTATTTTTTGGGGTCGTCTTCGATATTTTGTCCTTATGGTCACTGAATGGATTTTAGATTTTGTCATGTCTATTTATGTTTTAATTTTATGGAATGGAATCTGGTCGTGAATAATGTATCGGATGCTTTATAAATCGGATGCTTTTAGTTACTGTTACAATAACAATGAAGGGTTATGTTTACCAAAGAAGAAGCTCGTGGTAAATTATCAAATAATATTAAAAAATTTCAGTTGTTTAATATTATTAAAAAAAATATATATATTTTTTCAATTAGGCGGGCTAAAGTGGTTGGATTTGGGATTGATTGTTTATTATTGTAGGGCTGGGCTTGGAAAAAACAATACACTCGATAAATAAATCGAAAAATTGTATCCAAGTCATACTTGGTAATCTTTTAAAGTTATTAGTCACACTCAAAAAAAAGTATTGCTTTTAAGTCACATTAATGTGAAAAGTTTTGTATTTAAGTCATACTTTTGAATGGGTCCCACGAGTTTGTTTTAAATATAATTTATAATATGACTTAAATGCCCTTTTTCTATAATTAACTGAGATGAAGTTGCCGAAAATTATGGAACCGAGAATCACGTTTTCCGTTTTTGTTTCATTCCTTATCAATTGCGTGAACATATAGTGAGATAAAAATCTGTTAAAGGATTATATACGAAGGAATACACACGGATTACGCGAGTTTGTGCTGTGAGATTAACGTCGATTGAATGAATATATGCAAATCTGGATTGCGTATTTAAACACATGACTGCGGTACTGTTTTTTTTAGGATGCATGCTCGTTCAAAAACAGTACCGCGTTCAAAAACAGTATCGCATGACTCTATCATGCAAACATCATATGTAAACACAAAAATAGTTCACATATCAAACGAATAACCGACAGTACCGCATGTGTGACAGTACCACATGTCTGCGGTACTGTTTTTTTTAGGATGCAAGCTCGTTCAAAAACAGTACCGCATGACTCTATCATGCAAACATCATATGTAAACACAAAAATAGTTCACATATCAAACGAATAACCGACAGTACCGCATGTGTGACAGTACCACATGTCTGCGGTACTATTTTTTTTTAGGATGCATGCTCGTTCAAAAATAGTACCGCATGACTATATCATGCAAACATCACATGTAAACACAAAAATAGTTCACATATCAAACGAATAACCGACAGTACCGCATGTGTGACAGTACCACATGTCTACGGTACTGTTTTTTTTAGGATGAATGCTCGTTCAAAAACAGTGCCGCACGACTCTATCATGCAAACATCACATGTAAACACAAAAATAGTTCACATATTAAACGAATGACCGACAGTACCGCATGTGTGACAGTACCACATGTCTACGGTACTGTTTTTTTTAGGATGCATGCTCGTTCAAAAATAGTACCACACGACTCTATCATGCAAACATCACATGTAAACACAAAAATAGTTCACATATCAAACGAATAACCGACAGTACCGCATGTGTGACAGTACCACATGTCTGCGGTACTGTTTTTTTTTAGGATGCATGCTCGTTCAAAAACAGTACCGCATGACTCTATCATGCAAACATCACATGTAAACATAAAAATAGTTCACATATAACGAATGACCGACAGTACCGCATGTGTGACAGTACCACATGTCTACGGTACTGTTTTTTTTAGGATGCATGCTCGTTCAAAAACAGTACCGCATGACTCTATCATGCAAACATCACATGTAAACACAAAAATAGTTCACATATCAAACGAATGACCGACAGTATCGCATGTGTGACAGTACCACATGTCTGCGGTACTGTTTTTTTTAGGATGCATGCTCGTTCAAAAACAGTACCGCACGACTCTATCATGCAAACATCACATGTAAACACAAAAATAGTTCACATATCAAACGAATGACCGACAGTACCGCATGTGTGACAGTACCACATGTCTGCGGTACTGTTTTTTTTAGGATGCATGCTCGTTCAAAAACAATACCGCACGACTCTATCATGCAAACATCACATGTAAACACAAAAATAGTTCACATATTAAACGAATGACCGATAGTACCGCATGTGTGACAGTACCACATGTCTGCGGTACTATTTTTTTAGGATGCATGCTCGTTCAAAAACAGTACCGCATGACTATATCATGTAAAGAATGGTGCTGTTTTAATGAGGTACTGTTTTATTATGCAGTACTGTTTTATTATGTGGTACTGTTTTATTATGTGGTACTGTTTATTATGTGGTACTGTTTTTTATGCGGTACTGTTTTTATGCGATAATGTTTTATTATGTGGTATTATTTTTTATGCGGTATTGTTTTATTATGTGGTACTGTTTTCCTAAATAGTTTTGATTTTGTTTCCAAAAATCAGTTTTGCTTATTTTGTAAAGAAGATGGAAAGTCACGGAATTAGGTTTTTCTCAAACAGATTAGATTTTGTTTCCAAAAATCAGTTTTACTTGCTTTATAAAGAAGATGGAAAGTCACGGAAGTTATATGAGTAAAGTGTGCACTATTTTCGGAAAAAAACTGGCAGTTTTGAAATGTAATGAAAAACGCGTGATATCCTTTTTGGTCTTTTTGTTGCAAGTGTGACTTATTCACAAATAAGATTTTTGGGTATGACTTAAATCTTTATAAGTCCATAAATAGTGATCGGCTTCCAAAAACGCCTAAATAAATCGTGCCGGGCTTGGGCGACCTTTGTATGTGTTAATATCTAGTGTTAGCCCTGTCCGAGCCCGGCCCACCCCTAGTCCTAGTCCTATGACATTTCTGGAAATGTGACTTGGTCCGTCCAAACTTCAAACAATCAATCTCATGGGGGCATCGTTTAAAAACAGGCTGACCCAATTCTACACCTCAAAAATTAGTCAAAATTCAGGAACAACGTTAATGAGCTTGAAATTTCTCTCTGGAAGGCCGGCCAGAGTAGTCAAAATTCATGAACAATGTCGACAAAGAGATCGACCCAAGTCTACACCTCAAAATAATTAATCAAAATTCATGATCAATGTTAAATAAGCTTGAAATCATCTTTGGAGGGCCCGCCACAATTGTTAAATTTCATGAACAATGTTAATTAGCTTAAATTATATCCGGAGGGGCAGCCAGAATAAAGGCATGAAGTTTCAACGTGTCAACCCTTTTAGTATTCTACTACTGCTTCTGTCCGTATTCTTGCAGCTTCTCTGAATTTACCATGGGCAGGAAGCATGGACTCAAGAGGAGACTTTCTAAAGTCCGTTGTCTTGTATATTACATTGTCACTTTTCTCAACAAATTTTTTTATTACGTTGCATTAAGATATCTAGACCCGTAGATTACAAGTGCACTAGAGCTATATAAGTTAATTTCTTCCTTTGTTTTCTGCAACATATCAAATGAAAACCATGGGTTCTTATACCTCGAAGAAGCTAATATACCTTTTTTCTGACAGTTCTGTTTATGAAATTGTTTTGTTCGTCCAATTTGGCTACTTCGGCTGAAGAAGCTAATGCTATCCTCAAGTGGAAGTCCACCCTCCAAAACCAAGATAGTTCTCTCCTCACCCCATGGAATCAACTTCCTTGTAATGCCTCCAATTCTTCAAGCCATTCAAAAACAAGTGCCAGCCCATGTTCTTGGTATGGAGTTTATTGCAGTACTGCAGCGAGTGTAATGGGATTGAAACTTGCAGATTCTAGTCCAAAAGGTACGCTCTATGAATTCTCATTCTCGTCGTTGGCTGTGCAAGAAAAATCTTGACGGTCACATTCCCTGCGGACGACAAACAAAAAAATTCTCCAATTCCAGTTGTGTTACTTGTTGTATCGTTAGTTGCATTTGCGGGATCACTTGTTTTTGTCTTCCTCATAATTCGTGTTTCTAAACAAAGAAAGACTAGGATTGACCCGCTGATAATTCCACTACAAAGTGTGAAGCAGAATAGAGAACTGTTTCTAGTAACAAAATTTGATGGAAGAGAAGTGTTCGGTGAAATCATAAAAGCAACCGGCGATTTCGACGTGAAGTATCGGATTGGGAAGGGGGCGTATGGAAGCGTCTACAAGGCGATGCTGGCGTTAGATGAAGCAGTAGCAGTAAAGAAACTGCATTCGACATGTGGGCGTGAGATTGGAGATGAGAAGCTTTTTGTGAACGAGACCAGGGCTCTAATGCACATAAGGCATAGACATATCGTAAAATTTTATGGTTTTTGCTCGCACAGAGAACAGTTGTTTTTGATCTACGAGTATCTCAGAAGGGGTAGCTTGGACAAGACCCTGAGCAGGGAAAGGGGAGCTAGAAGATTGAACTGGCCCAGGAGAGTGAATGTTATTAAAGGGGTGGCTCATGCTTTGTCCTACCTTCACCACGATTGCTCACCCCCGATTGTTCATTGTGACGTGTCAAGCAAGAATATTTTGCTGGACTCTGAATTTGAAGCTCGGCTTTCGGACTTCGGCCTGGCTACGCTTTCAGAAGTAGGCTCGTCCAATTGGAGTGCACCTGCGGGGACATTTGGATATATTGCGCCAGGTACCGCTATTTTTTTGAAAAAAATAAAAACTTAAGCAGAGAATGTATACAGAAAGTCATGTTTTTACTTTTTTTTTTTTTACTTTTATAAATATTTTTTCAATTTTGACATTTTATCTATTTTTGTTATATCATATTAAAATGAATTTTTTTATTTAAATATTTTATTAAACCAAAATTAAATTTAATAAATAACATATATTAAATCTAAAATAATAATTTATGACTAAGGTGGTGTTTGGAGGGCAAGAAAATATGAGAAAAGTACAAAAAGTTGATATAAAAGTGATATGTGGCGAGATTTGATTGGAAGAAATTAAAAAAGTTGGTAAAAGTTTATGGATTTTGGTAAATTTTGGTAAATAAACACCCCCTAAAACAATTCATATTATTAAACAATTTTAATACATAATAATTACATATTAAAATATTTATTTTATTAAAATTAAATTAATTATAATTAATATATAATAATTTATTGTTAAAAAGATTTAATTTATTAGATGAAAATTATTTTTTAATAAATAATAATTTCATATTAGGATTATTTATTTTAGTATAATTAAAATACTTATAATAATTTATTTTACTAAAATTAAAATCACAATTAAAATAATAATTTATTATTAAATTTTGTTGTTTTATTAAAATAAAAATTTTTAATAAGGAATAATTACCTCTTAAAATGATTTATTTTATTAAAATATTTTATTAAGTTAAATTAATTTTAATACATAAAAATAATGCTTTATTATTAAATTATGTTAATACTTTATAAAAATTAATTATTATTGAAAATGAATACTTTATAACATTAAATTAATTAATTTAAATATATATTTTCTATATTGATTAATTAAATTAATATGAAATATATTTTATTAAATTCAATTAATTTTATGTTGTAACCAAAATTGCATTACTAAACGTATTTTTTATTTTTACTTTAAAGGAAAACAAAAATAATTGAAAATAAAAGTTTAAAAACAAAAAGTAACTAAATATAAACAAGAAAATATAAATGTTACCAAATAGGCATAGTATTACAAATTCTCTTCTACTTGCACAATAGCACCCAAATGAATAAAAAGTTGATCTATTGCATGAGACTCACTATGCGAGATTTCAAAAAAGGTATCGTACTTAGTCTTGTCTTTAATAACTAAAAGAGTTTGTTTTTGATTACTGAAACTCATATTTTTTTAATATTAAACTCATGACTTCTAGGTTGGAGAGGAGCAACTTCACTATTGCATCAAAGCTCAACCTTTATTATTGTGCTTATTCAATACCACAAATTAAATAGTGGACATAAGCTCAACTACTTGAAGTTCTAAGCTCAACTTGTCCTATTTTTTTATACTTGGGATTACAAAAATTGGCTAGACCTAATGTAATTAAAAAGCACATATTTTTTAATATTTCATGTATTTTATACACTATTTTATTTATACTTTTTTTAATAAAAAATTTGTTCTAATACTAAATTATTTATTTGCATAGTTATTTTCTATTTAAGAATATAGTTTAAAAAATATATATATAAAAACTAAATGGGATTAAGTGGATGTGTTTTGAATTCAAAACCTAGGCCTAATTTTTTTAGGCCTATCCCAATGGCTATTAAAATATTGAGTAAATTATACTTACCTCACATCAACATTTAAATAATCACATATACCATCTCTTAATATTTAAAAATTTAACTTACTTCCTTAATTTTAAGATATTGTTAACATTGGCCCATTCTATTAAAACATATTAGAAAATGTCAAAATAAATAAAATTTTAGGTTCTTTTTATATTTTATTCCTCCCTCTTCTACATCTTCATTTTTTTTATAACAAAAATTCCCAAAAACATATAAAAATAATTTTTTTTGAAGGTTCCTATAAAGAAAATTGACTAAAATGTGAGAGGGAAAGGTAAAATAGGAAAAGTATTTAAAATTTTGGTTAATTTGACCTTTTATGTTAAAATTTAATGGTTGTTTTAGTTGAAAAAATCAATGTTAATAACATTTCAAAATAAGGAAAGTAAGTATAATTTTTAAATATTAAAAGATTGTAAATATAATTACACAAATGTTGAGAGATGGTAAGTATAATTTATCCTAAAATATTATGAACCCTAGTCTTGTCCAACCTAGCACAAATCATTACTTTTCTTCTTTCATTTCAACCTCTCTTTTAAGTTTACAAATATGAGGGGTGAAACTAATTAAATCACTTTCTGTTTACAGAGGTTGCTTACACAATGAAGATTACAAAGAAATGTGATGTGTACAGCTTTGGGGTGTTGGCATTGGCAGTGATCAAAGGAACACATCTAGGGGAATTAGTTTACTTTCTCTTATATTCGTCAGCTGAGAACACAAACATACAGCTGAAGGATTTGCTAGACCAGCGCCTCTTACTACCTGAACCTCAAGTTGAGCAGGATTTGACATCCATTCTAAAGCTAGCAATCTCTTGCTTGCACATTAACCCATAAGCTAGACCATCCATGAAGATAGTTTCCTGATTGTTAACAACTCAAATTTCACCTTCTCCCAACCCTCCAACACAATCACATTTTTGTGAAATTGTAGACGTTTCTCCAACCTAGTTATAGTACTAGGTTGTTTAAATTAAGGTCTTGCCTTCAGGCCTTCTACCACTTGCTACAATAAGTGTGCTTATTTAATGTAATGTTTTGCCTGGGCCTTTTGCCATTTTGATACTATCAATTATGTAGATTTTTTTATTATGCTTGGTTTGTGACAAATTTAGATTTTTTTTCCCTTTCTTATGGAAGCGTTGATGGCTAAATTTTTAAAAATCATTAAAATGTCAAAATCACACAAACACATTGCCAACAAAAGTCTAACACGTAGGCTGGATGGGTTTGAGATTTGGTGAGACCTAAACCAAGTGAACGTGGAACCTATTCAAATTCAGATAAAAAAGTAACCCAGCAAGCCAATCACAGTTCAAATAGCCCCATAACAACACAATCTCTAAAAATGCATATATAAATAAATACAAAAATCTATGTTATTACATGGGCTTTGAACATTAGGACGCCTACCAAATGCTATCTGAACGTCAGTTGTTCTTTTTGTTTGGTTTGTTTTTCGACCTTTCAGCTCCCAATTTCCTTGACTTAACTCATTTCCTATCAAATAATTATACAAATATTATATTAGATAAATTAAGGTAAAACTAGAAATATTGCATAAAATTATTATAAATAACGTTAATTAACTAAAATGTATTACACTTTCAAGTGTAATTAGAGTCTATTGACATGGTCAATGAAAGCTTCCCATAAATTATCTTTCATGGAGGAATCAATGACTTCTACTCAAAATATTTTTTAATCTAATCAAAACATGAGGAACAACTAAAGAGGTGTTTGAAGTCAAAAAAATTAGTATAAATCGGTAAAAGTTGTAGTTTCATAATTCACACAAAGTATAGAAAATTTGAAAATTTTACTGATTTATCAGTTGGCGTCATCCGTGGAAAATGACTTTTCTCATAGTTTTTATGGTCCAAATTAGGTCCGACATAAATACTTAACTAGAATCACAGTTAGCAGTAACGATGGAAAACTGAAATGATACTTGAATGATGGCCATAGAGAGGCAGATGGTCGAGATGATGGTAGTGATACAGATAGTTACGACTCAAAACTAGGTGTTGATTCAAGCGAGTTAAGCTGTAGAAGCCCCCCACCAGTAGATCCTCCTACTAATGAAAGAAATGGTAGAGGAGGTGTAGAAGTTAATGGTGGGGGGAACAGAGAGTTGAATGGTTATACTGGAGGTGGGATCATTGGCGAAAATGAGGTCCCTAATAGGCGAATAAATGAGATTCGACGGGAGGAGTCTCGAAGGCAAATTAACACTAGTGACACTTGAAGATCAGTAGGCAAACACTCTGACGTGTCACGTACTGCAGTGGCTAGTGTCAAGGAGACAAATGCCAACCCATGGAAAGAGTCGAAAAGGGCTATGCAAGCCCAGATTAAAGGGTCCTAGTAGCTGTTCGAGACCTAAACATGATCGACGAGGCGACGGATAAGGAGGATTCATCATTCTTTCAGGCAGTAATGGCTTATCCTTAACCCCTGAAGTTTAAGATGCTTGTTTTTTATTCTTTGATGGTTCAAAAGATCCTTTCGACTATCTGGATACGTATAAAACTTTGATACCATACACGCCTGCCATGATGAGATCTCATGCCATGTATTTCTAGCCACACTAAAAGGCCCAGCCAGGCTATGGTTCAACAAGATCTAATGGGGCACAATCGCCACTTTTTTATAGCTCAGTAAGCTATTCGTGGGACACTTTATTGGCAGGAAGAGGCAGAGGAGATCAGCCATCCACTTTTTAACAATCAAACAGGGCAAAGACGAGGCCCTTGAAGATTATGTTGCATGGTTCAAGAAAGAAATTTTGGAGGTAGATGAAACAAATGACAAGGTGGCTGTCATGGCCTTTATGAGCGGTTTGAGAATGCCCACGTTTATGGCCTCATTGTCGAATAAGGCTCCCATGAATATGGTTGAGTTAATGGTTCGAGCTCAGAAACATATTCAATATGGAGGATGGTTTGAGGGCAAAATGAGAAAATGATGGAGCGGGCAGTTTGCAAGCCGACAAAAAAAAACCGAGCGATTCCAGAGATGCTCGAGATTTAAAGAGTTCAAAAAGCTAACAGAATGATTCTTGATCGGGGCAAGGTAGAGGATGTACACTAATCCGAATCGTAGCTTCATTCTCCTTAATATGAGGTTAGAGATCATCCTTTATGAGATCCAGAATGATCCAGCCTTAAGGTGGCCAGGCAAATTAAAAACACCTGCTGACAAAAAATCTCGAGCGAGGTATTGCAGGTTCCACAGGGATCACGGACATAACACATATGAGTGTATTGATTTGAAGAGGCAAATAGAAGAGTTGATTTGGCAAGGAAGGCTCAACAAGTTTGTAGCCGATCGAAACCATGACAGACAAGCTAAGCATAGTAGTCTTGACCGGAGAAGCCTAAGGAAAAGGAGTCCTAATTAAAGAAGTCCTGATTGAGCGCAACAAAACTAACGGGCGATTGGAGAAATAAGGATTATATTTAGAGGATTTGTGACAGAAAGGGAGTCTTTGATCACTAGGAAGAAATATTGTTGGGAGGTAAGTAGAGGTGGGGAGGTGCTGACAGTCGACTGACTAAGTAAGAAAGCTAGAGCAGAATAGTACTCAATTATTTTCACTAATGATAAGGCGAATGAGGTATGTTAACCCCATGATGACCTACTTGTTATTTCATTGATAATTGTGAATTTTAAGATTTAGAGAATTTTAGTTGATAGTGAGAGTTTGGCAAATATTCTATATTGGGGCCATTTGAAAAAATAAAGATGGAGAAAGATAAGTTGCAATTGGTCATGTCACCCCTAGTTGGCTTCACAAGAAACCAAGTAACGCCACTTGGTCCCATAGTGTTGCTTGTTACCTTAGGAAAGAAGCCACACTAGGCGACTATGGTGGTTAACTTTTTGGTGGTAGATTGATTTTCGGCGTACAATACCATCTTGGGAAGAACTTCGTTGAATCAATTTAGGGTAGTCACATCTACCTATCATTTAAGGGCTAAATTTTCACCGAAGAACAGTGTGGGGTGTGTGAAAGACGATCAAAAGGTTGCTCAGGAATGCTACATGTCTTCATTGAAAGAAGACGTGAATAGGGAAGCGTGGATAGTGGAGGAGCTCGAGGTGAGAGACGATAAGGAGTTAAAGAGGGGGGAGCCAGAAGGTGAGTTAGAGAATGTAATAATTGGCACTCCTAACTAGGGAAGAACTGCCAAAGTAGGCTTAGCAACGCTTGACTACCTGAAAAATAAGCTGGAAAGGTTTTTAAAAAAGAATGCTGATGTCTTTGCTTCGTCTCATGAAGACATGCCAGGCATTGACACCAAGGTGGTGGTTCACCACTTGAACATTTTCCCGATTGCCAGGCTAGTAAAGTAGAAGAGAAGGACATTTGCCCCAGAGTGGAATAAAGCCATAGCAGAAAAAGTAGACAAGTTGCTCAAAGCAAAGTTTATCTGTGAAATTCAGCACCAACTTGGTTGTCAAAGGATGTGATGGTGAAAAAATCCAACAGGAAGTGGCGAATGTGCGTGGCCTTCACGGATTTAAACAATGCCTGCACGAAAAATAGATTTTTCTTGCCTACAATTTATCTGCTAGTTGATTCTACAGTGGGGCATGAGCTATTATCTTTCATAGATGCCTTCTCAGGTTACAATTAGATCAGGATGGTAGAGCATGACCGAGAACACAGAGCGTTTATAACAGATCGAGATTTGTATTGCTATAATGTCATGCCATCCGAACTGAAGAATGCTGCAGTAACGTATCAAAGATTGATGAACAAGATGTTTAAGAATAAGATCTGGAGGAATGTGAAGGTGTATGTAGATGACATGCTCATCAAAAGTAAAAGATTGACTCCCACGTAGTTGATCTGCAAGAGACCTTTGATACTTTAAGGAAATATAAGATGAAGTTAAATCCAGTTAAGTGCACTTTTGGAGTTAACTCTGGAAAGTTCCTTAGTTTTATCGTGTCCAGTCAAGGAATTAAAGCCAATCTAGAGAATGTTCGAGTGATAATGGAGATGCAACCCCTGAGAACAACGAAGGAAGTCCATAAGCTAACTAGTCAGGTGGCAGCATTCAACAGATTCATTTCTTGATCGACCAATAAGTGTTATCTTTTTTTAAGGTTCTGAGGCGAGCATTTGAATGGACAGAGAAGTGCGACATAGCTTTTTAGCAACTGAAAGAGTATTTGTGATCGATCTCATTGCTCAGTCAGACTGCTTTAGGGGAGGAATTGTATGTATATCTTTCAGTTTTAGCTATAGCAATGAGTTACCATTGGTTCGTGAAGATGAAAAGATACAAAAGCTAGTCTATTATACAAGCAACACCCTCCGAGGAGCAGAAGAGAGATACCCTAAGATGGAGTTGCTGGCTCTTGCTTTGGTTACGGCCATTTGGCAACTTTAGACATACTTTCAGGCGTATACAATTGTAACGTTGACCGACCAACCTCTAAAAAATAGTTTGCACAATCCTGAGCCTTTAGGAAGATTGGTGAAATGGTCAATTGAATTAAGTCAGTTTGACATATAGTACAAACCAAGAATGGCAATTAAATGACAAGCAGTAGCATATTTCATCGTTGAATTTACAGCCTACCTTATTGGCCCACCTGAAAATGAAGACACAAAATTGACTTGGATACTTAATGTTGATGGTTCTTCTACTCAGCCTTCAAGTGGCGTAGGTATAGTTCTTATCTCTTCTGATGGCCATAGGATCAAATATGTTCTACGTTTTAAGTTCCCTACTTCTAATAATGAAGCTGAATATGAAGCATTAGTTGTTGGTCTCCGAATGACTTGATAAATGGGGGTAAAACAGGTAATAGTATAGAGCAACTCACAACTAATGGTAGAACAAGTACAAGGGGATTACAGAGCAAATGGAGAAAATATAGCCGAGTGTCATCAAATGGCTAAAAGCCTGATCATACAGTTCTCGAAATTCTAGTTGTAGAGAGTCCCAAGGTGATAGAATAACGGATAGACAAGTTAGCCAGGATTGTGTCCTTGAGGGAAGACAACGCCGATGTCCCAATTAAGGTATTAGATTCCCCGAGTATCCAAACCCCAAAATTTAATCAGATTGAGGAAGATGCTCAATGGGAGAAGCCGATGAGGGATACTTACAAAACGGAGCCTTGCTAAGCAAAAAAATAAAGTAAGAAGGATCTAGTGCTAAATAAGTAGATATGTCTTGATTAAAGGAATGTTTTATAAAAGAGGACACAGTTCTCTTTTACTCAGATGTGTGAACAAATGAAAAGCTGACTATGTCACGAAGGAGATTCATGAAGGGGTTTGCAGAAACCACTTGGAAGGTAGGGCTTTAGCTAAGAAGGTTTTGAGGATTGGCTAATACTGGCCTACCATGGAGAATGACGTTTAAGAATTTGTCAAGAATGTGATAAGTACTAGAGATTTGCTAATATTCGGAGGTAGCCTGCTCAAGAACTAACACCGATCCAAGGTCCTTGGCCATTTGTTCAATGAGGTATTGAAATTGTTGGGCCATTTCCCTTGGGAAGAGAAAAGAGAAAATTTGTAGTAGTAGCAATTGATTATTTCACGAAGTAAGTTTAAGTAGAATCCTTGTTGACCATAATCGAGCAGAATATGAGAAAGTTTTGTGGCACGTAGCTTGTCGGTTTGGGATTCCCCGAGTGGTGATCATAGACAATGGCAAATAGTTTGAGCGAAAACAGTTCAACAGCTTGTGTAAATAACTAGGCATCAATCATCATTACTCATTACCCGTACACCTGTAAACTAGTGGCCAAATAGAAGTCACCAATTGATCTCTCCTCAAGATTATCAAGACAAAGCTAGACAAAAGAAAGGAACTTTGGATAGATGAGCTTCCTAACATTCTGTGGGCGTATGGGATAACAAAAAGAGTTGCAACTAGATAGACTCCATTCTCTATCACATTCGGGACAAAAATAGTTATCCTTGTTGAAATTAGGCTACCTAGTCTGAGAATGCAGAATTTCAATCCAAATGAGAATGAAGAGATGATGAACGAGGAAGTTGATTTGCTAGAAGAGAGAAGACTACAAGCAATAATCCAATTGGCATTTTATCAGCAGAGGATATGACAATACCACAATTCTAGAGCTCGGCCAAGGGAATTTCGATGTAGAGAATTCATACTAAAAAGGGTAAATTAGTCCTTAAAGAATCTACAGGAAGGAAATCTTGGGCCAAACTGGGAAGGACCATACGAAGTATTGGGCTTAACTTGAAAGGGAACTTATAGACTCAGAATGCTTGGGGGCAATGAAATTCCTCACCCATAGCATGCTAAGCACCTACAAAAGTATTATGTACGAGAAAAATTACAATTGTAATTTTATTCCAATTATCAATGAAATTCTATGTTCTGGTAGGCTTCCATGGTCAATGGCTGAATGACTTTTACTATGCAAGAATACCTGCTCAGTTCACGTGACCAAGCAGAGGAAAGACCTTCCTCAGTTCACGTGGTCGAACAGTGAAAAGATGGCTTACAAAGTTAACACCGAGAAATGATAAAGATATCTGTTCAGTTTACATGATCGAGTAGAACGAAGATTTTGCTCGACTCAGTGCCTGAAGCAGTGCAGAGATGGCTCACATGTGATTGGACTTCAATTGTCACATATTTATTTATGTAATTATACCTCTACAAGCATAACAATGATATAAAATATGTGTTGTGTGCAGAGTTTGTCTTCACAACTCAAATTTGATGCATATGTTATTTTTATACACAATGGAACACAATTTGAGCCATATTAAAGATGCAAAGGAAAAGATATGAGAAACACTGGAAACATCAAAGTGCAATACATCAGTTGATCAAAGCCACTTGAGAAGATGAACAACTTTTATTTGAATTTAATACAAGAGGATTAAAATCATTAGTCTGGAAGTTCTTGAAGTAGAGAATTATATTCAAATATGAGGATTGGCTTATTTGAGTACTATTAGTGAGTGAATAAAAAGTCTAAGGGGAAATGCATATTTGAATACTACTCCAAAGCATTCGAATAATGGGTTATATCTCAGCAACGACTTCCATATAACCTTAACTCCTTTATGTGATGAAGATCCTAAAATCAAAAAATAGCAAATCTATAATTAAGTGGTGAATTGCATAACAGAATAAAGAAGCCTCGGGAAGAATTAGAGAGTGATATAGATGACATCACATGACACACCGAAATTCCATTAGGGAGTTTTGGGTCAATCAATTCTGCAGAGAGAGATAATTTAGTAGCAAGAGAGAGAGAGTTTTGGTTTTTCGATTTCGCTTTAGCTTAGAATTTTAGTTTCAATCTTAATTTAAATTTCGAGTATTGTAATTGGATTTTAGTTGTCAAGTAATTTCTATTTCAGATTTCAATGTCAACATTTCAGATTTCTGTCTCTATTCTTAATTTTTTGAATATGATCAGTTGGGTTCTTCTTGGGCTACGTCATTTCCAATGATTCTCAAGATGCCGAGCTTTATGTTTTTATTTTGGGTTGTTCAATTGCCAATTAAAATTGTATTTTGAATACCTTAGAAATCATTGATTCAAGACTCGATTGGCACTGATTTGTATATCTTATCGATAAGTTCATAGGTATTGCTTAATTTAGAACCTTCACAACAATTTTATATGTGGGTTTCTAGACCTAGAATCCTATTGTTCTTAAGGTATGTTATGCACATCAAGTGTTCGATCTGTGGTTTATTTCAATTGAAATTAATTTTCTTAAAATCAAAACAAATTGAATTGGTAATTTACAAATTCTTGGCATCTGAGATTGATTTGGATTGGCATTGGAATTGTCTTGCCCAGCTTTTTAACTTTTTAACTTCGAATTTTAGTTAAATTCAACTTTCATTTTAGAAAAACATTTCAAAAACCACAATTAACAAGAATTAGATTTTCAATTTTGTTTTACATTCATGTGAGCTGTGTGTTAGCCACTTACATCCATTAGAATCAGCCACTACCTTGCCTCTTAGATCCTTGTGGAAATCAACTTGGTACTCACCAGTTTATTGTGCTTAAACCACACCTTGCACTTGTGAAAGTTTGTCCCAATTTTCTTTACTCAGTACACTTAAAATCTAAATTTATAATTAAAAGTGAGATAATTGGGCTACGTAACCAATGTCACCAATGCTAAAAATGGCAAATATATCCTTCTCCATTCACGTGATCAAGCAGAGTGAAGATCTTGCTCGGCACATATGGCCAAGTAGTGCCAAGACAACTCACGAGGTCAATGCCAAAAAAAAGACGATGATATCCTATTCGGTTCATGTGACCGAGCAGAGTGAAGGTTCTGCTTGGCTTATATGGCTGAGCAGTGCAAAAATGGCTTATGAGGTCAATGCCTAAAAAACAAAAAAAAGGGGGGGGCAAGGTAATCCTGTTTGGTTCATGTGAACCGAGTAGGGTCTTCATGTGGCCAAGTGAAGCGAAGACTCTACTTGATTCACGTGGCCAAGCAGAGTAGAAATGACTTACGTGGCCAATGCTTAAAAAAACTAAAGTAACCCTGTGCTCGCGTGGTAGCAGAGTGATGAGGAATCACGAGGTTAGTACTCCAAAAGGGCAAGGTAATCCTGCTTAGCTCATATGATTGAGTAGAAGCAAAGATCTTGCTCAATTCATATATTGGGTGCACAAAAACCTTGCTCAGCGTAAGTAATTGAGTGGGATGAGTATCCTATTTGGGAACTCAACTGAGCAAGTAAACAAGATACGAAGTTGCAAATATGCATAAGTATTTTTTCTCAGATGTATCTAAGGAAAAGAAGAAAGAATGCTTTCAAAATAAAAGGAAAATAAGAACCATTTTTTTAGAATTCAAAATTCAAAATCCATTCATTCAATACTTAAAAGTGAAATAGTCTGTTACATAATCCAAATAAAAGTTTTTTTAGGTGAAAAAGAAAAGAGAAAAATTCAAGTAGCAGGATCCTTTGATTGTGCATCTTCAGTCTCATCCTTCTTTCTGTTACTTGCACCTGCCATGGTCATATCTTGATCGACCGGTTGAAAGTGAAAAAAGTTAATATCGGGGATAAAGCTTTGCAGCTCTCCCTCGAGTGATCTTAAATGCGTAGAGGAAAACAGGCTCGAGCTCATCCTAAAATGCTTCGCTGTTTTGAACCTTTCGATGGCGAAGAAAAAGTTAAGTCAATTTTGAGCGAAGAAAAAAGAAAAAAGAGAAAAATCAAGTAGTAGGATCCTTTGACTGGGCATCTTTGGTCTTATTCTCATTTTTGTTGCTCGCACCTGCCATGATCATATCTTGATCGACCAGTTGAAGGTTAGAAAAGTTGATATCAGGGTAAAGTTCTGTAGCTCTCCTCTAAGTGGCCTCAAATGCTTGGAGGAAAATTGGCTCAAGCTAATCTTGAAACACTTCACTGTTTTGAACCTTTCAACGGCGATTGTAGTGTCTTCCTCGACCCTTTGGCATCTCATAATTAGCTCGACCTTCTTAGTTTCATGTTTTTTCTTCATATCTTCAAGCTGAGAAGTTAGTTTTTCTTCTTTTCCTCCATGGCAATAATGGACGCATCCCTCTCGTGAGTAGCAGGTAAAGCCTTTGACTTGTGAACATCGACCTCTGCTTCTAACTTGTTTATGTGCTTTCGTTAGCCACTAATTGTTTTTCTGCCATTATCATGTGATGAACCTGAGCTATCGATCAAGTGAGAGCCTGTAAAATGGAAGAAAACAAGAAGTTAACCATTGGTAAAACCTCAATGACATATCCAAAAAAAAAAAAAAAAGGGTATGATTAATAAAAATTCGTATCATCACAATGTTATGATTGAGATCATGACCAAGTTGGTGGCTAGTGCAGTTCTCTTGCCAATTGATTTCTTCATTTTCAATTAGCAGCATGGATTTCCTTCAGGCTAGTTGAGGATCATCTGCCAAACTAACAAATCGAGGAGGAGTTGTCGGAGTTTTACGTTAAGATGAAAATTCACCGACTGTTTCACTAGTAGGTAAAGTGATTATGATTGGATCATCAGCAGTGGCTTAGGGTATGGGAGGATCACTCTTCATGCTTGACGTTACAACAATGGTTAGCTTTGACTTTTTCGGAGCCTCTTTGTTAGTAGCTTGCTTATTCTTCCTTTTCAGCTTGTCCACATTGAAGGGAGGTATAGCGACTGAAGGGTTAGATTGAGATGGATTATCTGTATAAAAAAATATAATCAGAATAAGATTAAATGAGAAAAGAAGCAAAAAATAGACTAAGAACTCACTCCGCTCACGTTTCATTACAAGAGCCTCTGTAGTTGGCTCGAGGTCGAGCATGTAAGTGGCCAACGACTCGACGTTGGTCAAAAAATTAGATTCAAGGACATTATAGTTCTGAACAAGCTTCGCTTGAGCCTTCAGCTCATCAGATAACTTCGGCTAGGCTAAGGTTGTTTATAGAAAGAAAGGGGGAGAGAGAGTTAATAAAGTGTACAATAACCAATGCCATGAATTAAAAAAATTTTAAAATGCTATATACTTTGTTTCGTCGGGTAGCCCCAATGTCTCAGGACCCTAACAGTTGACGGGTTGGCAGCTTCCCATGGTTGGAACTCCCATCCATTCCTATAAATTAAGAAGAATTTTTGTCCTTCTAACCCTTGTTGGAAGTAGGCAGATGGGTCACCAAGTTGAAATTCTTCTCTCTGCCTAAGAAGAACCACTAGCCCTTACCTATCTTAGTCACCTTGTAGCAGTACAAGAACTCATTAACCTACAATTCATAGTTGGTAGATGCCTTCCACAAGACTAAACACTTATCATGACTCTCCAACTATTGGGAAGAATCTGATTAGGTGCTAGGCTTAGTTAGCTCAAAATCTCCCGAACGGGCCTGATTAGGGGAAAACGAAAGCCCCCATTCGGGCACTTTCGTATACAGTAACCTCATTGTCTCTTAGAAATCGAGCCTTATTGCCTGCCTTTGGCACCCAAAAATGGAGCATCTAGGGAAATTCGAAGGTAGACCAAAGATGCTAAATTTTTGTTGCGTCTATAGAAGATGCTATATACTCAAATGTAAAATTGAGGCCACTCCTTAACTAGATGGCTAGAATTAGCGACCTTAAGGCCAAAAGCATCAATTATTGGCCCAACACTCTCAGCCTGGGCCTCAGCTTTGGCTATAGAATGCAATTCAGACACATTCCTCCTAACCCTAACCAAATCTCCTAAAAGAGTAGAAGGGGTATCTTTTGAATCGGCTATGGATATCAACTCAGGGTTACTAATAGTCTTTCTATTATCTAATTTTTTGAGTCTCTCAATGACTGAGTCAAAAATTAAAGCACCAAAGATCACCCTAATGAATCTATGGTCACCTATGAACCTTTCCAAGTGTGGAATTCAATGATATCTGTGGTAATACTAAAGGCTGTGGTGGACGAATCAGTGCATGTAAAAATAAAAAAAGACGAGGAAGAAGAATCTGTATCAAAATAGGACTTACCAAGATAAGGGAGGAAATTACTTAGCAATTGGAGGGATCAGATGTAGAAGAAATTGAACAATACAAAATGGTGATGAAATGACAGTGAAGGTGATGGTCAAAGGTTCAGAATAAGGGTATAAAAATACAAAAATCCCACTTCAAATTAAAGGGTTGAGATTGGATTGTATGGAAGGCTAGGATTGATTCGTATATGTTTGAAATTTCTGATATATCCAAAGTTAACACGTGGCAAGAGAGATAAAAATAATAATATCTCATCACTGCCCCAGTAACATCATCACGCCTGCCGTGCATTAAATACGCGTGTGGCATAGAAAAAAATAGCCTTCAGATTTCCTTAATCTCGCGCAGGAGACTAAAAGAAATAGGGGCATCTAATATAGAGAGATCCCATACCACTTAAAATAACTAAGTTCCCTACTTGACTCATACCCGACTGAGGATATTCGAGTAAGGATGCTCAGTCGGGCCTCAATCACCCGACCGAGAGCATTCGAGTAAGGGCACCCCCAATCGGGCCTAGTCACCTAAACTAATCTCTAACTAAGTACTTCGATTAAATTATTCCTACTAAAGTAGCTTATATCATGAGTCATACATACAGCCCTCTCGTGACAGTTCTGATATATACGCCTATAAAAGTATTGTTACAAATCGCGTTGGGCACAACACGTTGGCTAATGAACTCAGGAACCAACCTTAGGAATTACAACACAGGTGGCATCACCCCGTTAGGGAATGAGAAAACACGATTCCATGCAATTACATGTAGCTTATGTATACCATTCCACATAAGGTTTCCTATATATATATATATATATATATATATCACCGTTTTATAAGGATACAAGTACAACATATTTACCTTACTGAAACTTTACCAAATTGCTTTCCCAACTCTTTTGCTAACTTAAGCATCAAAGATTCTTTGGCAAGCATCACACCAATATTCTAGACAGTTTTTCTGGCTTTGATTGGACTTTTAGGAGGATACGAGTTTACTGATTTATCAGGGATCTTGTGTGTATATATATATTTAGAGCCTTTAATTATAGTGAGTTGGGCATTGAAGCAAAACCATGGGGCCTTAAGAAAAACTAGCATTTTTTTCTTTCTTAGTCCTATTTGTTGTATTATTTTTTTCTTTCGCATTTGATTCTACCCAAGAAGAAGCTAATGCCCTTCTCAAATGGAAATCCAGCCTTCAAAGTGCAAACAATTCTCTACTAACTTCATGGAAAGAAAGAACTGTTAGCCCTTGCAATTGGTTTAGAGTTTCTTGCAATATTGATGGAAGTGTTGTCAAATTGAAACTCACCAATTCAAGCATTAAAGGTACTCTCTATAACGTCTCATTCTCATCATTCCCCAATCTTGCATATATTGATCTCAGCATGAATCAACTTTTTGGTACCATTCTACCTCTGATTACTTCCTTATCCAAACTCATCTCTCTTGAATTGTCTACCACTTAGTTTTTAGGAAATATCCCACCAAAAATTGGTGAGCTAACATGTCTTCAAACTATTCACCTAGTTTAAAACTCGTTGAATGGCTCAATTCCACAAGGTATAGGCCAGTTAAAGTCTCTTTCTGAGCTTGCTTTGTATACCAACAATCTTATTGGTCTTATTCCTGCTTCTCTGAGTAATTTGACAAACTTGGTTCTGCTATATCTATATGAAAATCACCTTTCTGGGTGCATCCTTCCCCAAATAGGAAATCTCATCAATCTTGTTGAGGTCTACATGGACACCAACAAGCTAACGGGTTTTATCCCATTTGCTTTTGGGAACTTAAAAAAGCAAACCATTTTGTACCTATTCAATAATTACCTAACTGGTTCCATTCCCAATGAGATAGGAAAGTTAAAATCACTCCAGAAGTTGTGCCTTCGAACAAAATCCTATTGGCTCAATCCTAGCATCTTTAGGTGATTTGACTTCCTTGACCTTTTTGTAGCTTTACAATAATCAAATTTTTAGCTCTATTCCAAAGGAATTAGGAAGTTTGAAGTTCCCCACTAATCTAGAATTGAGTGAGAGTAAACTTAATGGTCTCATTTCTACTTCCTTGGGTGATTTGACAAACTTATGAGTTTTGTACCTTCGTTCCAACCAACTTTTTGGTTCCATTCCACCAGAATTTGGAAATTTGAAAAATTTAGAGGTACTAAATATGGATGAAAATCAATTTTCATGAAATCTCCTAGCGATTTGTCAAAGTGGGAAACTTCACTATGAATAGTAACTAGCTTATAGGCTCGCTCCCCAAAAGTCTGGCAAATTACTCAACTTAGCAAGAGCCCAAATCTATGGAAACCGACTCACTAACAATATATTTGAAGCTTTTGGTGTCTATAAGAATTTAACAATCATAGATTTGAGTAATAATAATTTTTACGGTGAAATCTCAAAAAATTAGGCAAAGTACTGGCAGTTGACACTCCTTAGAATTACAAAGAACCACATCACTGGTCGCTTCCCATCAGAGTTTGGAAGTTTAACAGAACTACATGAACTTAATCTTTCTTCAAATTATTCAGTTAGGGAGATCCCTAAGGAATTTAGGGAGTTGACTTTAACATTCAAGCTGGATTTAGTTGAAAACCAACTCCAATGTAATATACCTCAGGAACTTGAGTCACTAACTGAGTTGTCGGACCTTGGTCTGTCCTGAAATAGATTTAGTGGGTCAATATTGAGTGCTCTTAGGAACTACCCATAGCTTTTTTACCCGCAACTTAGCGAAAACAAGTTTGGCCAAAAAATCCCATTTGAGATAGGCAAGTTAACTCAACTAGCCAAAATGGAAATGAGTCATAATTTGCTAAGTGGGGAAATACCAATCCAACTTTCAAGTTTGTAAAATTTACAAGCGTTGAACCTTTCCGACAACAACTTCTCAGGCTATGTTTCGAAGGGTTTTGGAGATATACATGGCTTGTTGTCCATTGACATATCATCCAATGAATTAGAGGGTCCCATTCCCAATAGCAAACCTTTCCTAAATGCACTAGAGGCCTTAAAAAGAAACGATGGTTTGTGTGGTAACGTCACGGGATTGCAGCCTTGCAAGAACATTTTGCCAAAACCCAAGTCACACCATGGCCACACACTTGTTCTTATAATCTTTCTCCTTTTTGTAGGAGCACTTTTACTTCTAGGTGTATATGTCAAATTTCTCTTCATGTTTGATCAAAGAAAGAAAAAGTCTTGAGTAGAAGAAGATGAAGTCAGGTATGAAGATGTGTTCTCAATATTAGTGTTCGATGGTAGAGCAATGTACAATGATATTTTGAAAGCTATCGAAGATTTTGATCCCATGTATTGCATTAGCAAGGGAGGATATGGAGCTGTCTACAGAGCAAAGCTGCCATCAGCTAATACAGTTGCAGTGAAGAAACTCCATCCATTATCAGAGAAGGTAGATCAAAAAGGGTTCTTAAACGAGGAAGGGCATTGATAGAAACTAGGCATCGAAATATGGTGAGCTTTTTGGGTTCTGTTCACATACTCAACACTCATTTTTGGTGTACAAGTACATAGAAAGAAGGGGGTTGGCTACAATTTTAGGCAAAGATGAGGTAGCTAAGGAGTTGGATTAAGGTGAGAGGGTGAATATTATCAAGGGTGTTGCTCATGCTTTGTCTTACATGCACCATGGTTGCTCACCCCCAATTGTTTGCCGAGACATATCGAGCAATAATGTCTTGATTGATGAGAAGTGCGAGGCTTGTGTTTCAGACTTTGGCACTGCAAAATTTTTGAGGCTAAACTCATCTAATTGGAGTGCAATTGCAGGCACATATGGATATGTTGCACCATGTAATAAAAAATATAGTCTAATCTTCTCCTAAATTGACATAATCTTAAAGCTAACTTACATGGTCATGTCTTTTTCTTTGTAGAGCTTGCTTACACAATGAGGGTAATAGAGAAATGTGATGTTTATAGTTTTGGAGTGTTAGCAATGGAAGTGATCAAGGGAAAGCATTTGGGAGATTTTATTACCACTCTATCAAGCCTAACTGTTGAGAGCATACAGTTGAAAGTTGTGCTGGACCAACGTCTTTCACCTTCTTCCCCTAATGTTGAGGAGGTGGTGATGTGCATCATGAAAATGCTGATTGCGTGTTGGAATGCTAATCCACGATCTAGGCCAACCATGCACATTGTTTCTCAGATGTTATCAACCAGAAAATTTCCTTAGAGTTACAGAAATTCAACCTGGAAATTTTCTGTATGTCTTTTTGGGATTTCTTTTTCCTTTTCATGTTATGAGGTTATATATGTATACCTTATAGACATTACCTTATGATGTATGTAGTTTATGAAAGAACAATATTACTAGTTACTCTACTAGTATTATAGGTGGTTTATATATAACATGATGTTTGCACCTGCATGCATTAGTACAAACATAATAGCAGGATAGCTGAATTTTTAATATCAAAGCCAATGTTTGTTTATGTTCTATTGTTCGATTGAATTAGGTGGATGGTTAATATTTTCTGATTATTTCTATAATTGGGTTCCGTTTCCACTTAATTAGTAGTCCCATGAATCAAACCAAGGAAAAAATAAACAATCCCCCCCCCAAAAGGAAAATGGATCCGATATTAGGGAGGGCAAAACCGTTATAGTATTAAATAACTTGCATTGTCATGATCCAAATCAACTCTCACAATTCCAAGTGGGCATACAAAAGGGTAAACAAGTGGATCATCAATTGCAAAAGATAGTCTATTATAATATATCGGGGCATTACATTTAAACAAGTACAAAATATTTTTAATGTTTTTAATAATAAAAACTGACAAAAATATGGGGGGATAAAATAGAAAAAGTACCTAAAATTTTAGCTAGTTAATTTTTTTTTTTGTTAAGTTTGACAGTTGTTTTAATGATAGGAGTTAATATTAACAATATTTCAAAATAAAGGATGTAAGTGTAATTTTTAAATATTGAAGGTGGTGAGTGTAATTTACCTTAAAATATTATGAACTTGGTCATGTCCAACCTAGCACAAATCACTACCTTTCTTCTTCCCCAGTCTTTTTCATTTCAACATTTCTTTTAAGTTTACAAATAGGAGGGTAAAAATGATTAAACTATTGTCTGTTTGTAGAGGTTGCTTACACAATGAAGATTACAGAGAAATGTGATGTGTACAGCTTTGGAGTGTTGGCATTGAAAGCGATCACAAGAGCACATCCAGGGGAATTAGTCTACTAATGAGTACCAGGAAAAACCAAGTGCTAAAGATCCATTGCATGTTTTGGATGGGCCAATAACCAGAGCTAGAGCAAAAGAGATTAAGGAAGTAATTCTTAGGCTTGTTCAAATTACGTTGGATGAGGCTTTAAATGCAACAAACAAGATAATATTCAAGATGGGATTGAAAGAGGAGGAACCAAGATTTGTGCATGTGATCCAAGACAAGGAGAACGTCCTAGACCACTAAAACTAGCAAGGAGGTGGGCTAAGGCTACCATTCAGCCTTGGCTTGAATTGAAAAGGCGAATTGGGCTTTTAAAGAGTGTTTTAATTATGTTTTGAGTTTTATTTTACGTTTAAGACATGCTGGGGTTTAAAACTTACTTTGGGCTTTGGGTTTGGGTTTTAAAGTCATGTTTTAAATTGGATTTGGTTTTGTGCCTTGTTTTAATGTTTTTGGGTCAAACTTTGTTAATTAAAATGGCCCATGGGCGTAACTTATTATTAGGACAGATTTAGGCTATTTAATTAGGGCTAGTTTTCTTTGTAAACACTTACAAATTTAAGATTGAGCCATCAATAAGAGATTAGAGTATTATTTTTGCATTAACGTGAGGTGTGTTTTCCTTTTGTTCTTCAAAGAACTTCTGAACTTATCAAGAATTCGTTCTTATGGCATGCTTCTATCTTCAATTCAAGGTTTTTGATTCAAGAAATCAATGAGTCTTAGTTCTTCATTCTTTAATCTTAATATTAGTTTTCTTAGGTTTTGATTCAATTGATTATGGATTGAGGCATTTGACTAAGGGTTCATATCAGTTTGGTATCAGAACTTGGCTCTAATATCATATCATTTTTCATTCTTGGATGGCTAGGGTTCTATCTTTCATCTTTGGTTGGCAACTAGGGTTCTTGTTTCTTTTTCAATTGGTGGCTAGAACTTCAATAACAAAGAAAAAAAAAATCAAAAAGAAGAGAAAAACCAGGTTGCTTCTCCCCCATTGGCGCGGTAAAACAACTTCGAAATGCCATTCGGTTTGTTCTTCAAAGTTTAGTAAGTTCTGAAATTCTTCTACATACATTTAAAAAAAAAAGAGAGTTCTTCTTAGGCGCTGAATTTGAATTTGGTCTTTGTTTATTCTAGTTTCTTTATTTCGTGTTTAGTATAAAAAATAATACTCTAATCTCTTATTGATGGCTCAATCTCAAATTTATAAATGTTTACAAAGAAAACTAACCCTAATTAAATAGCCCAAATCTATCGTAATAATAATTCATACCCATGGGCCATTTTAATTAACAAAGTTTGGCCCAAAAACATTAAAACAATGACACAAACCCAAATTCTATTTAAAACATAATTTTAAAACCCAAACTTAAAGCCCAAAGTAAGTTCTAAAGTCCAACATGTCTTAAACATAAATAAAAACCCAAAACATAATTAAAACACTTTTTAAAAACCCAATTCGCCTTTTCAATTCAAGCCTAGGCTGAATGGTAGCCTTGGCCCAACTCCTTGTTGGTTTTAGTGGTCTAGGTTGCCCTTTTTGTCTTGGATCACATACACAAATTTTGGTTCCTCCTCTTTCAAGTCAATCTTGAATATTGTCTTGTTTGTTGGATTTAAAACCTCATCCAATGTAGCATGAACAAGCCCAAGCATTACTTCCTTGATCTTCTTTGCTCTAGCTCTGGTTATTGGCCTATTCGGAACATGTAATGGATCTTTAGCACTTGGTCTTTCTTAGTACTCATCGTCTACTTTTTCTCATATCCATCAAATGGGAATGCAAACTTACAGCTGAAGGATTTGCTAGACAAATGCCTCCTCACCTGAACCTCAAGTTGAGTAGGATTTGGCATCCATTCAGAGGCTAGCAATCTCTTGCTTGCACATTAATCCACAAGCTAGACCATCCATGAAGAGAGTTTCTCAATTGTTAACCACTTGAATTTCACTTTCTGTGAACTCTCCAACACAACCACATTATTACAAAATTGTAGAAGTCTGTCCAACCTGGTTACAGCACTAGGTTGTTTAATGTGAAGTTTTGCGTCCAGGCCTTTTGCCATTTTGCAACTATCAATTATAAGGATTTCTTATTTTGCTTAGTTTGTGACAAATCTAATCTTTTTCCCCCTATTAAAAGGTTGATGCCTAAATTTTTAACAATTATTAAAGTCAAAATCACACAAACACAGTGTCGTCAATAAAAGTGTAACACAGGCTGGATAAGTTTGGGATTTGGAGAGACCTAACCCAAACAAATATAGAACCTACCCAAATTTAGAGTAAAAAATAACCCAACTAGTAACGCAACTAGCCAATCACGACTCAAACAACCCCATAACAACACATAAACTCCAAAAATGCATAAATAAATAAATAAATACAGAAATCTGAGTCATTATATGAGCTTTGGAGATTGGGATGCTTGCCAAGCACTGTCTAAACGCGAGTTTGTTCCTTTTGTTTGGTTTTCTTTTTGACCTTTCAGCTCCTAGTTTCCTTAACTTATTTCCTATCAAACAATTACACAAATACTATATTAAGTAAATTAAGGCAAAACTAGAAATATTACATAAAATTATTAATAGATAACATTAATTAAGTAAAATGTATTACACTTTCAAGTGTAATTAGAGTCTATTGACTTGGTTAACAAAAGCTTCCCATAAATTGTCTTTCATAGAGGAATAAGTGACTTCCACTCAAAATATTTTTTAATCTAATCAAAACACAAGAGGAACAATTAATAAATGAGTGTTTGAAGAAAAAAAAAATTATATAGATTGGTAAAAGTTGCAGTCTTATAATTCACGCAATATATAGAAAAATTGGATTTTATAGAAATTTATAAAGATATGATATGGTTTATGAAGCTCCAAGCGGAGTTAAGTGCTCGACTAACTAAATTTGCAGAACAATTCCCGAGTCTACACGCCAAATTAAGCCAGAGTTGAAAAAAGAGCACCAGTGATTCAGAGTGTCACATGCATGTAACAGTCAAGAAAACCTCAAAATCACCTTCTAAATTAAATTGTAAGAGACAAAAGACCTTGACCACGGTGTAGAATATAATTAATCATGTCTAAACAGTTCGCGATCATCCTCATAATTTCCCCCTAGAAAATTTTAACGTACATTAGAGGACCCAAGAAGACTTCCACGTTCAAAGTCCACTGCTATTAATAACACGGGACCAGCGGGAATAATGTGTACATGTATACGTATACATATTAGAGCCTTTAACTATATGTGACCTGTGCATAAAAGTTAGGGATATCAAAATTACTTGTATCCAGCGGGTACTCATCACTTTATCCGTCCTATTTGGAGAGGATTTGGAGATATTAATAACGGGGATGAGAAAGGTAATTTTAAAGTGTTGTTTGAACGAACGGGAACGGGTACGATAGTCTCCACCTCGTTCCGTACTCGTTTAAATACTTATTTATTAATTTATATATATTTTCAATATTTATTTAATATATATAATATATATTTTTATTTAGCCTACATAATATTTATAATAATTCTTAATATTTATTTTATATATTTAATATATAATTTATAGTTATTATTATGTTTAGCGGATAAATGGGAATGAGGATGGGGAATTCGTCACCTAACGAGGATGTATATGAAAAAAATTTTCATCCCTGAAATATAGACAGGGACAGGAAAGATATTACTAAACGGGGGATAGGGAAAATCATATCCATCCTATTGATATTCCTAATCGAAGCAAAACAATGGGACCTTCGGACAAACTAAAAGGGTAGCTTACATAATCTTATTGTACATCAAAGTATATCCTATAGAATTTTAAGGATTGAAAAAGACAGGCATCGTAATTTCTTTTTCTCACCTAAAAGGATAGGTTAGCAGATCAAAATATATTTTATAGAATTCTAAGCATTAATTAGAAAAGAAATCAAAGTATATTAGGTAGAATTCTAAGGGTTAGAAACGATGGGTATTGTATATTTTTTTCAAGTTTTTACTAATTAATTCCCTCACCATTTGTTATAAAGTGCATCATTTTTTTTTAATTTTTTGTTTTTTATTTCATTCTTTTTTTGTTTTTGCTTTTCTACTCAAATCTATAGAACTACAAATTTTGAAATTTAATTAAAATTATTTTTTCTTCTTTCTCTTTCTTCTTCCATTTTTTTAATTTCTTTTACTATATATTAAATAGTATCCTTAATTTGCATCTATATCTTTTCTTTTATCGTGATTGATAGTTCTAATAAATTGATTAAATTTTAATAGAAAAATTGAGTAAATATTCATAATTTGTAAAAATAAATTATTTTCATTGATTATTAAAAAAAAAAAAAATTCACGTGCATTGTGTATATACCGACCCCAATCATTAATAAATAACATTAATTAACAAAAATGTATTACACTTTAGTGTAATTAGAGTCTATTGACTTGGTCAATAAAAGCTTCTCATAAATGGTCTTTCACGAAGGTATCAATGAATTTCACTCAAAATACAGTATTATATGAATATAATTTAATAAAAACACAACAGGAGGAACAATTAAGTGTTAGACTAAACAAATTTCTAGAACAATTCCCGAGTCTACACGCCAAATTAGCCAAAGTTCATGACTCTCATCATGAAGTGGAAAATCTTAAAAGAAGAAAAAAGAAAGAGTGATTCAGAGTGTTACATACATGTAACAGTCAGAAAACCTTAAATCACCATCCAAAATAGTAAAAGACAAAAGACCATGACCTCGATGTGGAATATATTCATGTCTAAACAGTTGGTGACCAACCTTATAATTCACCCTTGGAAAATTTTACTGGAAATTAGAGGACCCAAGAAGACTTCCGAGTTCAAAGTCCACTGCCGTGAATAACACGGGACCAGCTGCCAGCGGGAATAATGTGTGTATGTAAGTTTATACATATTAGAGACTTTAACTATAGTGAGTTGTGAATCGAAGCAAAACCATGGGGCCTTCAGAAAAAGTAGCCTTTCTTTTTTCCTTAGTCCTGTTTGTTGTACTGTCTTCTTCTTCACCCAATTTTGCTTCTGCTTCTGCTGAAGAAGAAGCTAATGCCCTCCTCAAATGGAAATCCAGCCTTCAAATGCCAAACAATTCTGTGCTAAGTTCATGGATACTTCCGCAGCATAATGGCTCCTCCAGCCCATGCAGATGGCAAGGCGTTTTTTGCAACCATGAAGAGAGCATCACCAGATTGAACCTCTCAAGTTTGAGTATCAACGGTACCCTCTACAACTTTTCATTCACATCATTCCCCAATCTTGCATATATTGATTTCAGCATCAATCAACTTTTTGGTACCATCCCACCTCTAATTACTTCCCTCTCCAAACTCATCTATCTTGATCTATCTTCCAATCAGTTTTCGGGAAATATCCCACTAGAAATTGGCAAGCTTACATGCCTTGAAACTCTTCACCTGGTTGAAAACCAGTTGAATGGATCAATTCCACAAGGGATAGGCCAGTTAAAGTCTCTTTCCGAACTTGCTTTGTATACCAACAATCTTATTGGTCCCATTCCTGCTTCTCTTGGCAATTTGACAAACTTGGTTCGGCTATATCTATATGAAAATCACCTTTCCGGGCCCATCCCTCCCCAAATGGGAAATCTCATCAATCTTGTTGAGGTCTACATGGACACCAACGAGCTAACAGGTCCCATTCCTTCCTCTTTTGAAAACTTGACAAACCTAACTGTGTTGTACTTGTTCAATAATTACCTAACTGGTTCCATACCCAACGAGATAGGAAAGTTGAAATCACTCCAGCAATTGAGCTTTCAAACAAACAATCTTACTGGCTCAATCCCAGCATCTTTAGGTGACCTGACCTCTCTGACCCTTATGCATCTTTACGATAATCAACTTTCTGGCTCCATTCCAAAGGAATTAGGAAACTTGACGTCCCTCATTGATCTTGAATTGAGTAAGAATAAACTCAATGGTCTCGTTCCTTCTTCCTTGGGTGCTTTGACAAATTTACAAATTTTGTACCTTGGTTCCAACCAACTTTCTGGTTTCATTCCACCAGAATTTGGCAATTTGAAAAATCTGGAGGCATTGGAATTGGATGAAAATCAGTTTTTAGGAAATCTCCCAGAGATTTGCCAAGGTGGGAAACTTCAAACTTTCACTGTGAACAACAACCAGCTCACAGGCCTGATCCCCAAAAGTCTGACACATTGCTCAAGCTTAGCAAGAGCCCGCCTTGACGGAAACCGACTCTCTGGAAATATATCTGAAGCTTTTGGTGTCTATAAGAATTTGACATTCCTGGATCTAAGTAACAATAATTTTTACGGTAAAATCTCAGAGAATTGGGCAAAGTGCTCGCAATTAATGCTCTTGAGAATAGCAAGGAACCACATCACTGGTAGCATCCCACCAGAGTTTGGAAATTTAACAGAACTACAAGAACTTAATCTTTCTTCAAATCATTTAGTCGGGGAGATTCCCAAGGAATTTGGAAAGTTGACTTCAATGCTGAAACTGGATTTGGCTGACAACCGACTCCAAGGTATTATTCCTCAGGAACTTGGGTCACTAACTGAGTTGTTGTACCTTGATCTGTCCCGAAACAAATTCAGTGGGTCAATACCGAATTTTCTTGGGAACTATACAAAGCTCTTTTATTTGCACTGGAGCAACAACAAGTTTACCTTGTAAGAAAAATAAATGTTCTAAACATTATGTGTATGCGAATATAAAAATATTAGAATAAATTAATGTGGAAAACTCATACCTGTTTGCTCTAAGATCTCACTTTAGTTTGTGATTAGCTCAGTTCTGAAACTAGAAAATTAGGGTTAGATTACTAGCATTTGATCTTCCTTCCTATCACAATCAATATGATAGTTATCAATGGGAAAAACTATCTCTATATTGTGAAGAGAGAGGACCTAACCATATATATATATAAGATAAACCCTAATCTCACTAGGCCTTCCCATAAAAGGCCTACAGTGCGTTTAACAATTGGCTTATATTAACCGTCTAACCTCATTATCCCTATTAGGTGCACATAGATTCAACAATATAGATCACAACAAAATAAGTCTTATCATGTACATTCGCATCTTTAACTTGGTTCTAAAATGTTTTTAGCAAAATAAAAATTAATTATTGTATGCTCAATATTTGAAAAATTCTAACATTCTCTCACTTGAGCAAACATTAATTATTTTTTTAATTTTAAAAAAGATTTCAAAAAATGAGTCTTGGGTTAGATACTATATGTGGCTACATTTTAAAGCCAAGTAAGCATGAGAAACAATCTCGTCCAACAAGATAATCAATATCGAACCAAGGTAGATATAACACTTATAATTTATGTAACACCACTCATGATTAAAAATATCAACGAGCTTATCGACATGGATCAAATGATGTAGTGTGGTGGAAATTAACACTCAATGGGTGATTTTATAAATATGCTAATCCATTATCAGTCCAATTCTCTTTAGATATGCTCATCAAACAAGTAAGAGAACTTTTCCAATTCTTTATAAATATGCTTATCAAACAAGCAAAAGAATTCTTCCAATTCTTTTTCAATATGCTCATCAAATAAGTAAGAGAATTCTAAGGTTTCAAATAGAAATCAATGTGTCTTGCACAAATATCACAAAAGTAAGGCAAGCCACATCTCAAAAATACTTATCAAACAATTCTCTTTCAATATGCTCATTAAACAAGCATGAGAATTCTTCAAATTCTCTTTTAATATGCTTATCAATTAAGCAAGAGAATTCTAAGGTTTTAGATGGAAACCAATGTGTCTTGCACAAATATCACAAAAGTAAGGCAAGACATATCCTAAAAATGCTTAAGCAACAACAAACTTAAGGCTTCCAAAATATATAAATCGTAAATATATTCATGCACCAATTTTATCAAAAGAAACACAAACGATAACTTTCAATTAATTTCCATAGCAATGAGAAACTAAAAGTCCCGACATTAAAAAAATATATGTTACATAATATAAAGAAAATAACTCCCCACTAACCAAGCATATCAAAAGACCCAATAACACCTATGTTAGAAACATGCTTATTAAAAACAATAGGTCTACGTCCCCTTGGTTAAGGAGTCTGTTATCGTTTGTTATCAATATGATGATGTCACATTTCTTTACTAAATCTTTAACAGATAAATATTTGATCTTTCTATGCTTAGACCCACTTGAAGATTTATTGCTCTCGGAAAAGAAAAAAGTTACACTATTATCATAGAAAATCTTTAATGCTCTGCCTTTTAAATTAATCACCTTAAGTTATGAAATGAAGTTTCGCAACCAAATAGCATGAATTGGAGTCCTAAAATAAGGTACAAACTCAACATGGATGGTGAAAAATACTGTAAGAGTTTGCTTGACACTCTTCCATGAAACAGCTCCCCAGTTAATATAAATAGGTATCATAAAGTAAAACTTATGTCATTCACATATTCAATAAAAAAATATGAATCTGAATAGCCAATAACTTCACAATCATTAATTTTTCTATAAATATGCATGTAATCTT
This sequence comes from Vitellaria paradoxa, assembly GCA_019916065.1. Classification (NCBI taxonomy): domain Eukaryota; kingdom Viridiplantae; phylum Streptophyta; class Magnoliopsida; order Ericales; family Sapotaceae; genus Vitellaria; species Vitellaria paradoxa. Next base: position 10,461,142 of record CM034239.1, read on the forward strand.
TGGTAATTTGCAAATATCTCATAAATTTATTTGCAACTACCCAATGATTATTCCAGGATTCGAGAGAAACCTCCCAAGAATACTCACAGAAAAAACTATATTCGGTCGGGTACATACCTGTGCATACACAGAACTAAAAACTGTACTGACAAAATGTATGTCCTGCATGGATTTCACTTCAAAGTTATTCTTAGGACTCTCGCTCTTACTAAATTTGTCACCCTTAATAACAAGAACATCACCAGGTCAACAATTTTGCATATTAAATCTCTCAAGTACACGATTGATATATCCTCACTGAGAAAATCCTAGCATATCACGAGATCTATTACGAATGATCTCAATGTTTAAAATAAATGAGGCCTCTCCTAAATCCTTCATATCAAAAGTATTAGACAATAGTATCTTAGTCTCATTCAAAAGACTCAAATTGCATATCGCAAGTAGGATATTATCAACCTAAAGAATAAGGAGAAAAAAAAAATTACTCCCATTGACCTTGAGATAAATGCAGTAATCAATTACGTTTACCTTAAAATCTAGAGAAGTGACAATCTCATCAAACTTCAATATCATTAGCGCGAGGCTTGTTTCAACCTAGAAATAAATTTTATCAACGTACACACCATGTGATTCTTACCCCTCAGGTTGCACTAAATGAATTTTCTCATTTAAGCCACCATTCAGAAAGAAAAAAAAATTGTTGACACCCATCTAATGTAGCTCTAAATCATAATGAGCCACTTAAACATGATGATTCTAAATGAATCATTAGATTAAATTCGAAAAAAAAAGGTCTCATTAAAGTCAATGTCCATTTGCAATCAAATAGGTTTATAGTCGACTGAAAGGTCAACCAGCTACCACACACCATTGTGTGCCATAGATGGAATCTCATCTGTCATAACATCCATTCACATACTAGACTGAGACTTAAAATAGCACCAACATAAAGTTATTGGGCCAACTACAGAGTATTAACAGGATTAGGAGTAGGTACAATGGGACCATGAGTATCAACAAAAATAATATCATTAATCCCCAGCTACTCATAATCATTTCCCACTACAGGTGTAGATAAACTTATGGTTTGTACTTTAGGCCATAGAATAAGCATCACCTCACAACTCTTATCCTTATCAATCTGCTGTGAAAGGTCTAAATTAGCTGTATCAAGCTTTAAAATTAAAGTGTTTGAGACTCAATAATTCTCAAACTGGTATAGGACAATAGAACAGGTATCCTTTAGAATGATGTAGATACCCAATGAAAAACAACAAAAGGATCTAAGGTCAGTTTTCTTTTAGAAGGGATATATACCCTAACCTATATGAGACAACTCAAACACGAAAATGGTTAAGGCTAGACTTCCTACTAGTTCACAAATTTAAAGATGTTTTAGGAACAAACATGCTGGGAACTATTAAAAAATATATATATATATATATAATTAAGATATTTTAGAAACTTTGAATTTTTATTTTAGTTTACAAGATTTAGTAAACCTTGAACCTGACTCGGTGGGGAAACCCGATAGTCGCGTAGCCAGTTTAGGGCAATGTGTTGTAAGTCCCGTTTTTAGGCGTAAATCGTTGACAGGCCTAGGGTGAAAGTTTTACATAAGTTTTGTAAAATAAAATAACAATTTAATTTTTCTATCATGTCTTTCTTGTCTAGATCTATGTCTAGGGCATCAAGTTCATCCCAAGATAGTAATATAATAAATCAAGAAGAACAAAATATCCAAAATCTACAACAACCTATATCAAACTGAAAAATCCCAAATGTTCCTATTAAAGAAGTTTATCATATCAAAAAATGGTCTTTTTCTTCTGATTATTCTATCAAGACAGTCGAACAAACTGTCCCATTTACATCTGAATGTCAATCTATCAAACTCCTTGACTCTAGTATTATTAGAAAACATCAAGAAAAATATTCATACATTCACTTTGGATTAGTTCAAATAGCTATTCAACCATTAACCAGAAGTGGATTAAATACATCAATTCTACTATGTCTTAGAGATCAAAGACATCGTAAATTTCAAGACTCTTTGCTAGGAGTTATTGAAACTAGTTTATATAATGGTCCTATATATTTTAACTGTTTTCCAAATTATCCGGTTTCTTTACATGATACTGGAATATTAAACTCTCTTGTTCTTAAAATACAAACATCAGGTTATGACATGGAACCTGGAAACATTCCTTTTGCTGTAATCTATAAAATCCATTATAAAACTATGACCACTATCATGGATCCTTTAGTTAAAACAATTAGCCCTAAAGGAGAAACAATCTTTTTCCAAACACAAAAAGAAAATTCTAATCTAATAGTTCCACAAACCATACTCTGGAGTGATATCAATCTCCCAGTAAAATGGGAATTAGAAGACCAAGTACCTGCTCCAAAAATAGAAAACAAAAAACTCCAACAAATTGAAGAACTCCCAAATGGATCTGTCAAACTTAAATTTTTATCTACAAAACTTTCTAATTTACAAATTAAAGAAGAAGGAGAAATACCTTTTCAAACAAAAAATTTTAATGAATCTTATCAACCTCCTAGATCCTCTTATTCTAGAGAACCTTATCAACCTCCAAGATCATCCTATCAACCTCCGAGATCTTCTTGTTCCTCGATTCCAACATCAAGCAACTATGAACCTCTTAAGCTTAATAGAGTTTGAAATAGATCAACTATACCCCAACCTATTTACACGGATCAAATAAATCAACAAGAAAAAGATGATGAAGATAAATCTTCTGAACATATGTCCCCAACTCAATCTCAAATGCAAGATGACCCTCAAATATTTGTCATAGATATAGAATTTATTATGAATAAAAGTATATTAAAGAAAGATTTTGAATCATCCGAAAATGATCAAAAAAGAGAATGGTTCTTATCAAACTTTGATGAAGTTGCCAGAATACCAATAAGAGAAAAATTTTACAAACATGTTCAAAACTATAAAACTCATTTTAGATTTTTTGATTGGTTTGAAAATTATGCTGCCAATAATTCTATAAATTATCCTTTTACCAAAGAAATAAATGTTACTCAAAAACCCCAACAATGGAATACATCAGAAGGTACTAAACAATCTACCCATCCACCTCATGAAGAATTATCTATCCAATATAGAAATTCAATCATTAAGGCTTCACCTTATAAAATGAAATCACCATCAGAATCTGATATAACATCTAGAGATATACAAAAAATCTTAGAACAAAATAACTTTACAAATCAAAATCTTAAAACAATTAGTGATCAATTAAATAGAATTGAAAATAATTTACAAGAATCAGAACCTGCAATAGGTCAAAATTCACATCAAAAACCTTTATTTATTCCTCATGAAATTCCTAAGAAAATCAATACTCAATTAAAAGATAAAGATCTAATACAAGATATTGATAATAAGATTAAAAAATTACAAAACACATTGACTTTTATGGTTGCTCCTGACACACCATCTCCATCAATAAAAGCCATCCACACATTATCACAATTATCTGAAACAGAAGTTGAAGAAATATTAGAAACTTTTACTCCTCAGGATCAAACAATCAACATGGCCAGATGGAATCACAACAAACATAATACAAAACAAATAAAAAATTATTATCCAAGACCGTCTTTCCCAGATCAACAATATGAAGAATTAGTTGAACCAACTCAATTTTTCAAAGGTACTGGAATCTATAAATGGAATTTAGATGGATTAACAGAATATCAAAAGATTAATAAATTACAAGAAATGACAATGGTCGCAAGTGCTTATAAAATGAAAAAATAATGTTCTGATAAAGCCGTAGCAGAAATTCTTATATCAGGATTTTCTGGAAGACTCAAAACCTGGTGGGATAAATATCTTACTGAATCAGAAAGAGATAATATATTAAATGCTATCAAAACTGATGAATTTAATGAACCTATAAAAGTCGAAGATGAAGATGATAACCCAACAATAATAGAAGAAGCTGTTAATACCCTAATATTTTCTATTGTTAAATATTTTATAGGAAACACATCAAAAATTGAAGAAAGATCGTCCATAATCTTAACAAACTTGAAATGTCCAAAACTTCAAGACTATCACTGGTATGAAGAAACATTTTTAACAAAACTTGGAATGAGAGATGACCAGCGTCTCCCGTTCTGGAAAGAAAAATTTATTGATGGATTACCAAGATTATTTGCTGAAAAAGTAAAAACTAGATTAAGAGAACAAAATGAAGGCATAATACCTTATGAACATTTAACATTTTCAGATATATCAGATACTATAAAAGACATAGCATTTGAAATTTGTACTAATTTCTAATTAAACCAAAGATTACAAAGAGAATTAACACAATCACATAAAGAGTTAGGCACATTCTGTGAACAATTTGGATTAGCCAAACAAAACTTACCTCCATCAAGAAAACATAAAAAACACAAAAAGCTAATACCAAAACCCTATTATAAAAAGAAAAGACAACCTAGTCAAGATAATTTTTACAAAAAACCTTACAAAAATAAATCAAATCAATTCCAACATAAGAAGAAATCGAAAAAGCCTATTAACAATCAGAAAATACCCCCAACATGTTATAAATGTGGAAAGATAGGACATTATAAAAATAATTGCCCATTAAAAGGTAAAATAAATTCTTTAGATATTGATGAACACCTCAAAAAACAATTAGAAATATTAATGTTAAATAATTCTGAATCAGAATATGAAAAATCAAACTCTCAAGATGACTTTGAAATAGATAATATCACATCATCAACCGAATCTAATACAGAAATATCTGATGATTCATTTAGTAGCAAAAATATCAAGCAAAACTGTCATTGTAATGTTATCACCAGAGAACAAAAATTAATTATGGAAATGATTGAAGATATAGAAGACCCTCACCTGAAAAGAAATTATTTATTAAAATTAAAAGAAAACCTTCAACAAACTAAGAAGAATAAAGAAAAGGTAGTAGAAAATTGTTATGATCTAGATTCAATATTAAAAAAGGCTAAACAACCCCAGAAATCACAAAAAATTCCAATAGAAGACATTAAACTTGAAATAAAAGAAATCAAAAAGGAAATTAAGACTTTAAAACAGGAATTAGGCTTATCAAAATCAGAAATTCAAGAATTAACAAGACAAGTATTAATTCTAAAAAATCAACATGAGGATACTATAGCCTCAACCTCCGATCAAGAAACCATGTTAACCCATAGTAAAAAAGATGATATTTTCCTATTAACCCAGATATCTTATCAAAATGGAATGTAAAATTAAAAATTGTAATTAATAAAGAATATACTATTAATACTACTGCACTCTTTGATTCTGGTGCTGACCTTAACTGTATACAGGAAGGATTAGTACCCATAAAATATTTTGAACCAACAAAAGAAAGGCTATCATCTGCTAATGGTATGCCATTAAAAGTTAAATATAAATTAACAAAAACTCATGTATGTAATCAAAATATATGCATAAAAACTCCATTTATTTTAGTAAAAGATTTAAATAGAGAAGTAATATTAGGAACACCTTTCTTAAATCTTATCCAACCCATGACTGTATCTCCTAAAGGAATTTCTACTAATATATTTGACCAAGAAATTATATTTGAATTTCTTAATCCTTCAAATATTAAAGATTTAAATAGTTTAAAAGATAAAGCTATAGAAAAAACCCAAATAAATAATATCTCAAACATCATATCAAAAGAAAAAACATCTAATGTTCCTAAAACAAGAAAAAGGTATGTCAACAAATCAAAACTCAACTTCAAGATAACCAGTTGAAATTGGCAATTGAGAATTTTAAAGATAAAATAATTAACGAAGTTTCTTCCACCATCCCAAATGCATTTTGGAATAGGAAAAGCCATATCGTTACTCTTCCTTATATCAAAGATTTTCAAGAATCAAAAATAAAGACAAAAGCCAGACCTATCCAAATGAATCAAGAACTTTTGGATTACTGTAAAAAAGAAATCCAAGATTTATTAGATAAAAAACTAATAAGACCATCCAAATCTCCCTGGAGTTGTGCTGCTTTCTATGTGAATAAAAATGCTGAAATAGAAAGAGGAACTCCAAGGCTAGTAATAAATTACAAGCCTTTGAACGATGTTTTGCAGTGGATAAGATATCCAATCCCTAACAAGCAAGACCTCCTCCAAAGACTTGTACATGCTAAGATATATTCAAAATTTGATTTAAAATCTGGATTTTGGCAAATTCAGATCTCAGAATCAGATAAATATAAAACAGCATTCACTGTCCCTTTTGGACAATATGAATGGAATGTAATGCCTTTTGGATTAAAAAATGCTCCAAGTGAATTTCAAAAAATCATGAATGACATCTTTAACCCATACTCTGATTTCGCAATAGTATACATTGATGATATATTAATCTTCTCAAATAGTATTCAATCTCATTGGAAGCATTTAAACACTTTCCTTTATATTATAAAGAAGAATGGTTTAGTGCTTTCTCCAACAAAAATCAATCTCTTTCAAACAAGGATAAGATTTCTTGGACATTACATTGATCAAGGAACAATTACCCCAATTGAAAGAGCTTTAGAATTTGCAAGTAAATTTCCTAATGAAATTAAAGATAAAAAGCAACTTCAGAGGTTTTTAGGGAGCCTCAATTATATCTCAGAATATTATCAAAGACTTAGTATCATTGCTGCTCCATTAAGAGAGAGGCTTAAGAAAAACCCTCCTCCATGGTCTCCTCAGCATACCTAAATTATTAAACAACTCAAACAACATCTTAAGTCTTTGCCATGTTTGCATATAGCAAACCCTCGAGCTTATAAAATTGTAGAAACAGATGCATCAGATTTAGGATATGGTGGTATTCTAAAACAACGTCTTCCTGGCCACCATCAAGAACAATTAGTCGGTTTACATCAGGAATATGGACTAATGCCCAGAAGAATTATAGCACTATTAAAAAGAAATTTTATCTATTGTATTATGCATTCAAAAATTTCAAAGTGATTTATTAAATCAAGAGTTTTTAATCAGAATTGATTGTAAGGCTGCCAAGCATATTTTACAAAAAGATGTTCAAAACATTGCATCAAAACAGATTTTTGCAAGATGGCAAGCTATTTTATCAGTTTTTGATTATAAAATTGAATACATCAAAGGAGAAGCAAATTCCATCCCTGATTTCCTTACCCGTGAATTCTTGCAAGGAAACCATGCCTCCCAAACCTATTAGACCACATTCATCAACCCAACAACCAATATCAAAAGAATCATATGCCATGGTACCTATCAAACCATCCTCTAGTCAAACCACACCCTTACCAACTACCATTCCTAGAGTCCTTCCATTATCTCCCAGTGACTGGTACACCCAGTTAATGGAAGAAGAAAGACAACAACAACAGATATTAAGCCAAGTGGCTAATAAGAGCTTTGCTCAAACAGTCACAACTGGATCATCAAAAGAGGTGGCTACACGTCCCTCTTCATCATCTATGGTGGCTCTTGGCCCCATAGCCTCTTCATCAAAAAATGTGGTGGTGTCGGCAAACCCCACACCAATTTCTCAAATTTTCCTATCATCAAAATCACAATATTTTCCCAAACCACAAACCTATATTATTACCAGATTATCTCAAGAATATGAAAACCCATTCACAAATCCACCCAATTACCAAGCTATCCACGATCTTCTCCAAACCGTATTTCTTCCAAACAACCATTTTGTAACTTCAAATTCTATGAAAACCCAAAAATTTTATGAATTTATACTGATTGACACTGAATCAGTATCTTTTAAACATTATACAGATAAATTTGAGCAAACCCAAATAGCCTATTCAACATGTCAGATTATCAAAATCTTATCTTTTGAAGACTGGGGAGGACATCCAAACCAATTCCGCCAGTTTTCTCAACATTTTGTTCCATCCACCTACAATTACTGGGACTATCAAAAAGCCTGGTATTACACATTTTATCATCAAAATAAAACATTCAGACATTCTTGGATGTTTTACTTCCACAACAAATTCCATCAAGACTTCCAGCATGGTTCATCGAATGGTGGAACATGTTTGGGCCAGTACCAGAGATATTACCCCAACAAGCTCATCAAGGCCTCCAGATTTATCAAGATAGATTTAAAATTCCATCTCATTTTCCCATGAACCAATTCCCTCATCTATTCTATTTCTTCCAACAATTTTCCCTTGCCTGGATCATCCAATGGGAATATTTTCATCAAGGACCAACCATTTCATCACTCATCCGCAGAATTAAAGTCAAATGGTGGGAGCAATTTAAAATTGACAGGGTTACTCCCGCGGCCATTGATAAGTATTTCCATCAACATTCAGTATTAACAATATCAACAAACCCTCAGTTCATTCTTCAAAAAAGCCAGAATATGTCCAAACTTGCAGCTACAGCATCAAAAAAGGAATTAAAACAACAATTATTAGCTGCATTAGAATCATTATCAGAACAGGAATCAAGTGAGGACTCCAATTCGGCAGAAAGCTTCACTTCAGTCAATCTTGGCAATGAAAATGAAGACGATTGCTATGGTATCCTTCCTCCTATCCATAATCCTACTCCATCAACACCAATCAAGGAAAAGAAGAAAGCAAAAGCAAAAGCAAAAACTTGATTATCAAGCCACTGCAGAATCACATGCCCGGAATCATTCATCAAGCTATGACAAAAGAACATCAAGCCTCACCTGCCAAAGAGACAATTGCTATCAAACTTTATGTCACTTTTAGGACACACCTGCAATCATTCATCAAGTCACATGCCAAGGAGATTATTGCCATCAAGCTTTATGTCACTTTTCAGCTTTATGTCAACTTTATATATTTATCAACTTTAGCTTTATCTTTATGTCATCTTTGTAAAAAGAAGTCAGGCTCTTTATCAGTACCCATCACGGGAAAAACTGTAGCCTGATTCCTTTTCTTCTCTATAAAAGGAGACGGGAGCAAACATTGAGGGCATTCAGAGAAACTCAGAGAAATCAAAAACCAAAACTTCTCTGTTTCACCTCCCTCAAAACTTCCTATCCTTTATCCTGCTATCTCTGATGTATCAAGTCTAGTCATTTGTATCAAGTAAGTTCTTGTATTAAAAATTGTATTTACATTGTTTATCAATAAAGCTTTATTTGCATCATCTATATTTTTATCAGTTATATTTCACTTCATTTTATGATTTTATTGAATTATTATAAACAAAAATTATCTTGGTATAGAACTCGTTTATCTTTTACAAGACAAAGGATATCTGAAACTGACATTCATCAAACAAGAATTTTAGAATCATTATTTATAAGTTATCTTTTCTTAAGAAAAAGAGAAAAATATTATTTAGACAGAATTAAAGAATATTGTTATTAGCTATAGCTTTTATCTTAATTCTTATGATATTTTGCTATTTTGAATATTTTGTCATGCTTGCTTTACTATCTTGCTATTCCTGGGCTGTAGTTGGTATCAGAGCCATAGGTAGAGAGAATTAAGATATTTTAGAAACTTTGAATTTTTATTTTAGTTTACAAGATTTAGTAAACCTTGAACCTGACTCGGTGGGGAAACCCGATAGTCGCGTAGCCAGTTTAGGGCAATGTGTTGTAAGTCCCGTTTTTAGGCGTAAATCGTTGACAGGCCTAGGGTGAAAGTTTTACATAAGTTTTGTAAAATAAAATAACAATTTAATTTTTCTATCATGTCTTTCTTGTCTAGATCTATGTCTAGGGCATCAAGTTCATCCCAAGATAGTAATATAATAAATCAAGAAGAACAAAATATTCAAAATCTACAACAACTTATATCAAACTGGAAAATCCCAAATGTTCCTATTAAAGAAGTTTATCATATTAAAAAATGGTCTTTTTCGTCTGATTATTCTATCAAGACAGTCGAACAAACTGTCCCATTTACATCTGAATGTCAATCTATCAAACTCCTTAACTCTAGTATTATTAGAAAACATCAAGAAAAGTATTCATACATTCACTTTGGATTAGTTCAAATAGCTATTCAACCATTAACCAGAAGTGGATTAAACACATCAATCCTACTATGTCTTAGAGATCAAAGACATCGTAAATTTCAAGACTCTTTACTAGGAGTTATTGAAACTAGCTTATATAATGGTCCCATATATTTTAACTATTTTCCAAATTATCCGGTTTCTTTACATGATACTGGAATATTAAACTCTCTTGTTCTTAAAATACAAACATCAGGTTATGACATGGAACCTGGAAACATTCCTTTTGCTGTAATCTATAAAATCCATTATAAAACTATGACCACTATCATGGATCCATTAGTTAAAACAATTAGCCCTAAAGGAGAAACAATATTTTTTCAAACACAAAAAGAAAATTCTAATTTAATAGTCCCACAAACCATACTCTGGAATGATATCAATCTCCCAGTAGAATGGGAATTAGAAGACTAAATACCCGCTCCAAAAATAGAAAACAAAAAACTCCAACAAATTGAAGAACTCCCAAATGGATCTGTCAAACTTAAATTTTTATCTACAAAACTTTCTAATTTACAAATTAAAGAAGAAGGAGAAATACCTTTTCAAATAAAAAATTTTAATGAATCTTATCAACCTCCTAGATCCTCTTATTCTAGAGAACCTTATCAACCTCCAAGATCATCCTATCAACCTCCGAGATCTTCTTGTTCCTCTATTCCAACATCAAGCAATTATGAACCTCTTAAGCTTAATAGAGTTAGAAATAGATCAACTATACCCCAACCTATTTACACGGATCAAATAAATCAACAAGAAAAAGAAGATGAAGATAAATCTTCTGAACATATGTCCCCAACTCAATCTCAAATGCAAGATGACCCTCAAATATTTGTCATAGATAGAGAATTTATTATGAATAAAAGTATATTAAAGAAAGATTTTGAATCAACCGAAAACGATCAAAAAAGAGAATGGTTCTTATCAAACTTTGATGAAGTTGCCAGAATACCAATAAGAGAAAAATTTTACAAACATGTTCAAGATTATAAAACTCATTTTAGATTTTTTGATTGGTTTGAAAATTATGCTGCCAATAATTCTATAAATTATCCTTTTACCAAAGAAATAAATGTTACTTAAAAACCCCAACAATGGAATACATCAGAAGGTATTAAACAATCTACACATCCACCTCATGAAGAAATATCTATTCAATATAGAAATTCAATCATTAAGGCTTCACCTTATAAAATGAAATCACCATCAGAATCTGATATAACATCTAGAGATATACAAAAAATCTTAGAACAAAATAACTTTACAAATCAAAATCTTAAAACAATTAGTGATTAATTAAATAGAATTGAAAATAATTTACAAGAATCAGAACCTGCAATAGGTCAAAATTCACATCAAAAACCTTTATTTATTTCTCATGAAATTCCTAAGAAAATCAATACTCAATTAAAAGATAAAGATCTAATACAAGATATTGATAATAAGATTAAAAAATTACAAAACAAATTGACTTTTATGGTTGCTCCTGACACACCATCTCCATCAATAAAAGCCATCCACACATTATCACAATTATCTGAAACAGAAGTTGAAGAAATATTAGAAACTTTTACTCCTCAGGATCAAACAATCAACATGGCCAGATGGAATCACAACAAACATAATACAAAACAAATAAAAAATTATTATCCAAGACCGTCTTTCCCAGATCAACAATATGAAGAATTAGTTGAACCAACTCAATTTTTCAAAGGTACTGGAATCTATAAATGGAATTTAGATGGATTAACGGAATATCAAAAGATTAATAAATTACAAGAAATGACAATGGTCGCAAGTGCTTATAAAATGAAAAAATAATGTTTTGATAAAGCCGTAGCAGAAATTCTTATATCAGGATTTTCTAGAAGACTCAAAACCTGGTGGGATAAATATCTTACTGAATCAGAAAGAGATAATATATTAAATGCTATCAAAACTGATGAATTTAATGAACCTATAAAAGTCGAAGATGAAGATGATAACCCAACAATAATAGAAGAAGCTGTTAATACCCTAATATTTTCTATTGTTAAATATTTTATAGGAAACACATCAAAAATTGAAGAAAGATCGTCCATAATCTTAACAAACTTGAAATGTCCAAAACTTCAAGACTATCACTGGTATGAAGAAACATTTTTAACAAAACTTGGAATGAGAGATGACCAGCGTCTCCCGTTCTGGAAAGAAAAATTTATTGATGGATTACCAAGATTATTTGCTGAAAAAGTAAAAACTAGATTAAGAGAACAAAATGAAGGCATAATACCTTATGAACATTTAACATTTTCAGATATATCAGATACTATAAAAGACATAGCATTTGAAATTTGTACTAATTTCTAATTAAACCAAAGATTACAAAGAGAATTAACACAATCACATAAAGAGTTAGGCACATTCTGTGAACAATTTGGATTAGCCAAACAAAACTTACCTCCATCAAGAAAACATAAAAACACAAAAAGCTAATACCAAAACCCTATTATAAAAAGAAAAGACAACCTAGTCAAGATAATTTTTACAAAAAACCTTACAAAAATAAACCAAATCAATTCCAACATAAGAAGAAATCGAAAAAGCCTATTAACAATCAGAAAATACCCCCAACATGTTATAAATGTGGAAAGATAGGACATTATAAAAATAATTGCCCATTAAAAGGTAAAATAAATTCTTTAGATATTGATGAACACCTCAAAAAACAATTAGAAATATTAATGTTAAATAATTCTGAATCAGAATATGAAAAATCAAACTCTCAAGATGACTTTGAAATAGATAATATCACATCATCAACTGAATCTAATACAGAAATATCTGATGATTCATTTAGTAGCAAAACTATCAAGCAAAACTGTCATTGTAATGTTATTACCAGAGAACAAGAACTAATTATGGAAATGATTGAAGATATAGAAGACCCTCACCTGAAAAGAAATTATTTATTAAAATTAAAAGAAAACCTTCAACAAACTAAGAAGAATAAAGAAAAGATAGTAGAAAATTGTTATGATCTAGATTCAATATTAAAAAAGGCTAAACAACCCCAGAAATCACAAAAAATTCCAATAGAAGACATTAAACTTGAAATAAAAGAAATCAAAAAGAAAATTAAGACTTTAAAACAGGAATCAGGCTTATCAAAATCAGAAATTCAAGAATTAACAAGACAAGTATTAATTCTAAAAAATCAACATAAGGATACTATAACCTCAACCTCCGATCAAGAAGCCATGTTAACCCATAGTAAAGAACATAAAAAAGATGATATTTTCCTACTAACCCAAATATCTTACCAAAAATGGAATGTAAAATTAAAAATTGTAATTAATAAAGAATATACTATTAATACTACTGCACTCTTTGATTCTGGTGCTGACCTTAACTGTATACAGGAAGGATTAGTACCCATAAAATATTTTGAACCAACAAAAGAAAGACTATCATCTGCTAATGGTATGCCATTAAAAGTCAAATATAAATTAACAAAAGCTCATGTATGTAATCAAAATATATGCATAAAAACTCCATTTATTTTAGTAAAAGATTTAAATAGAGAAGTAATATTAGGAACACCTTTCTTAAATCTTATCCAACCCATGACTGTATCTCCTAAAGGAATTTCTACCAATATATTTGACCAAGAGATTATATTTGAATTTCTTAATCCTCCAAATATTAAAGATTTGAATATTTTAAAAGATATAGCTATAGAAAAAACCCAAATAAATAATATCTCAAAAATCATATCAAAAGAAAAACATTTAATGCTCCTAAAACAAGAAAAGGTATGCCAACAAATCAAAACTCAACTTCAAGATAGCCAGTTGAAATTGGCAATTGAAAATTTTAAAGATAAAATAATTAAAGAAGTTTCTTCCACCATCCCAAATGCATTTTGGAATAGGAAAAGCCATATAGTTACCCTTCCTTATATTAAAGATTTTCAAGAGTAAAAAATTAAGACAAAAGCCAGACTTATCCAAATGAATCAAGAACTTTTGGATTACTGTAAAAAAGAAATCCAAGATTTATTAGATAAAAAACTAATAAGACCATCCAAATCTCCCTGGAGTTGTGCTGCTTTCTATGTGAATAAAAATGCTGAAATAGAAAGAGGAACTCCAAGGCTAGTAATAAATTACAAGCCTTTGAACGATGTTTTGCAGTGGATAAGATATCCAATCCCTAACAAGCAAGACCTCCTCCAAAGACTTGTACATGCTAAGATATATTCAAAATTTGATTTAAAATCTGGATTTTGGCAAATTCAGATCTCAGAATCAGATAAATATAAAACAGCATTCACTGTCCCTTTTGGACAATATGAATGGAATGTAATGCCTTTTGGATTAAAAAATGCACCAAGTGAATTTCAAAAAATCATGAATGACATCTTTAACCCATACTCTGATTTCGCAATAGTATACATTGATGATATATTAATCTTCTCAAATAGTATTCAATCTCATTGGAAGCATTTAAACACTTTCCTTTATATTATAAAGAAGAATGGTTTAGTGCTTTCTCCAACAAAAATCAATCTCTTTCAAACAAGGATAAGATTTCTTGGACATTACATTGATCAAGGAACAATTACCCCAATTGAAAGAGCTTTAGAATTTGCAAGTAAATTTCCTAATGAAATTAAAGATAAAAAGCAACTTCAGAGGTTTTTAGGGAGCCTCAATTATATCTCAGAATATTATCAAAGACTTAGTATCATTGCTGCTCCATTAAGAGAGAGGCTTAAGAAAAACCCTCCTCCATGGTCTCCTCAGCATACCCAAATTATTAAACAACTCAAACAACATCTTAAGTCTTTGCCATGTTTGCATATAGCAAACCCTCTAGCCTATAAAATTGTAGAAACAGATGCATCAGATTTATGATACGGTGGTATCTTAAAGCAACGACTTCCTGCCAAGCATATTTTACAAAAAGATGTTCAAAACATTGCATCAAAACAGATTTTTGCAAGATGGCAAGCTATTTTATCAGTTTTTGATTATAAAATTGAATACATCAAAGGAGAAGCAAATTCCATCCCTGATTTCCTTACCCGTGAATTCTTGCAAGGAAACCATGCCTCCTAAACCTATTAGACCATCTTCATCAACCCAACAACGAATATCAAAAGAATCATATGCCATGGTACCTACCAAACCATCCTCTAGTCAAACCACACCCTTACCAACTACCATTCCCAGAGTCCTTCCATTATCTCCCAGTGACTGGTACACCCAGTTAATGGAAGAAGAAAGACAACAACAACAGATATTAAGCCAAGTGGCTAATAAGAGCTTTGCTCAAATAGTCACAACTGGATCATCAAAAGAGGTGGCTACACGTCCCTCTTCATCATCTATGGTGGCTCTTGGCCCCATAGCCTCTTCATAAAAAAATGTGGTGGTATCGGCAAACCCCACACAAATTTCCCAAACTTCCCTATCATCAAAATCACAATATTTTCCCAAACCACAAACCTATATTATTACCAGATTATCTCAAGAATATGAAAACCCATTCACAAATCCACCCAATTATCAAGCTATCCATGATCTTCTCCAAACTGTATTTCTTCCAAACAACCATTTTGTAACTTCAAATTCCATGAAAACCCAAAAATTTTATGAATTTATATTGATTGACACTGAATCAGTATCTTTTAAACATTATCCAGATAAATTTGATCAAACCCAAATAGCCTATTCAACATGTCAGATTATCAAAATCTTATCTTTTGAAGACTGGGGAGGACATCCAAACCAATTCCGCCAGTTTTCTCAACATTTTGTTCCATCCACCTACAATTACTGGGATTATCAAAAAGCCTGGTATCACACCTTTTATCATCAAAATAAAACATTCAGACATTTTTGGATGTTTTACTTCCACAACAAATTCCATCAAGACTTCCAGCATGGTTCATCGAATGGTGGAACATGTTTGGGCCATTACCAGAGATATTACCCCAACAAGCTCATCAAGGCCTCCAGATTTATCAAGATAGATTTAAAATTCCATCTCATTTTCCCATGAACCAATTCCCTCATCTATTCTATTTCTTCCAACAATTTTCCCTTGCCTGGATCATCCAATGGGAATATTTTCATCAAGGACCAACCATTTCATCACTCATCCGCAGAATTAAAGTCAAATGGTGGGAGCAATTTAAAATTGACAGGGTTACTCCCGCGGCCATTGATAAGTATTTCCATCAACATTCAGTATTAACAATATCAACAAACCCTCAGTTCCTTCTCCAAAAAAGCCAGAATATGTCAAAACTTGCAGCTACAGCATCAAAGAAGGAATTAAAACAACAATTACTAGCTGCATTAGAATCTTTATCAGAACAAGAGTCAAGTGAGGATTCCAATTCAGCAGAAAGCTTCACTTCAGTCAATCTTGGCAATGATAATGAAGACGACTGCTATGGTATCCTTCCTCCCATCCATAATCCTACTCCATCAGCACCAATCAAGGAAAAGAAGAAAACAAAAGCAAAAGCAAAAAACTGATTATCAAGCCACTGTAGAATCACATGCGCGGAATCATTCATCAAGCTATGACAAAAGAACATCAAGCCTCACCTGCCAAAGAGACAATTGCTATCAAACTTTATGTCACTTTTCGGACACGCCTGCAATCATTCATCAAGTCACATGCTAAGGGGATTATTGCCATCAAGCTTTATGTCACTTTTCAGCTTTATGTCAACTTTATGTATTTATCAACTTTAGCTTTATCTTTATGTCAAACTTTATGTCATCTTTGTAAAAAGAAGTCAGGCTCTTTATCAGTACCCATCACGGGAAAAACTGTAGCCTGATTCCTTTTCTTCTCTATAAAAGGAGACGGGAGCAAACATTGAGGGCATTCAGAGAAACTCAGAGAAATCAAAAACCAAAACTTTTCTGTTTCACCTCCCTCAAAACTTCCTATCCTTTATCCTGCTATCTCTGATGTATCAAGTCTAGTCATTTGTATCAAGTAAGTTCTTGTATCAAAGTTGTATTTACATTGTTTATCAATAAAGCTTTATTTGCATCATCTATATTTTTATCAGTTATATTTCTCTTCATTTTATGATTCTATTGAATTATTATAAACAAAAATTATTTTTTCTTAAGAAAAAGAGAAAAATATTATTTAGACAAAATTAAAGAATATTGTTATTAACTATAGTTTTTATCTTAATTCTTATGATATTTTGCTATTTTGGATATTTTGTCATGCTTGCTTTACTATCTTGCTATTCCTGGGCTGTAGTTTATATATATATATATATATAAGGTAGATTTCATGACATAACCCCAAATATATAAAGGCAGGTTTTACTTACTCATTATACTCTCTATGTCTTTAAGGGTGTAGTTACGCCTTTCAGTTATACTATTCTATTTAAGACTACCAAGCATGATATATTGGGTAACAGTCCCCCATTCTTGTAATTATTTGACAAATGGTCCCATATTCTATCCTAGAACATCAAGTCTATCATAATACTCACCCCATAGCCAGACCTCAAAAATGCGATAATTTTGGTCAATTTATCATAGATATAGGCAATATAAGTGTCTGAATTTCCAAAATTAAGAGATATTAAAATATCATCATTTATAAACCTTTGTATTCTCTCTTTAGAAATATGACCTAGTCTCCATGCCATAAGAAAATAAAAATTACCTTAAACTTTAGGTGTCTTGGACATATTATTATCATTATGAAAAAGAAATATACTCAAAATTTGCACTAAATTTATCTAAAATAGACCATTATGTAAAACACCACATCTAATAATTTCAGAATTTTAAAATAATAATTAGTAATTAGAGACAAAAATATGCTTTAAATTTAATCCAGCATAAACTATAAGCGATGGCTTGGTGCATCATTGCCGTCTTCCCTTTGGGCAGAGAGTGAAACATGTCGTGAAGTCTCTTCAGCAAACCACCAAAGAGAATATCCAGATTTGAAAAATCAAACCCCTTTCAGCAGAAAGACCCTTCTAACCCAAATATTCTTTGGTCAGTTACTGAATTTTAACCGTGTCATTAATACATACAATAACACTATTTGGACAGATTATTATATGTAATAATACAATGGTTTGTTATGTACAAATATATAAGAAATATCAAGAATCAATGAGTGTACCCCTTTGGGCAGTAATGCTAGCATCATCCAAATATCTCTCACCATGACAATCATATGTAAGTTGCCTGTGATTGTAATTATTATTTTATGCCCTTAAAAAATTGTGCTTAAAAATGTGAGAAAAATACATAAATAAGCATTTTGGGGCCATTAAATAGCTTTATTAGGAGAATTCAATATTATACAATCAAATAAGTGAGAGTACGCATCACCATTAGATCCAGAATATCAAAAAATAAGTTACCAAAAAAAATTTTTGCTCCTACTTAAAATCGAAACCACTCACCAACACAATAATTATATTGCTATTAACAACAACAAAAGAAACTATTTGGTGACAAAAGAATAATATGTAAGCAAAAAAAAAAGACAATTTATTATAATTACAAATAACAGGGGTTCTTCGGTGCATCATTACCATCTCCCCCTTAGACAGAGAGTGTAACATGCTATGGGATCCCTTCAACTAAACATTATATGAGAATGCCCAAGTAGTTGAAAATTAGTCCTCTTTGGGCAGACTAACCTTTCAAAAAACAAATCTAAGCATTCTCTAATAGTTGACAAATAATATTCTTGTCATTACTGCACACAATATCCCCTTTGGCCAAGTATTTATATGCAATAACACAATTGACATAGTCATGTATTGTATACAAGAAAATTAGATCTCAGTGAATGTACTCCTTTGGGCAGCAATACTCATTTCAATCCAAAACTTGTCATGGCATTATTTTAAATAAAATTGTCCCATGTCACATCTAGCATACTAATATGCTATTAACCACATCTTTATGAGCACGCAACAAAATACACCATGTGATCTTAAATGTATTGCCAAAACCATACATAAAAGAATCTATTGTAGTATCTAATATAAAATAATAATTTTAAGCTCCTAAAACAACCAATAGATAAAAGTATAATTTTTAGAAGTCTAACTAGAGAGAGCACGTATTATCAACAAGTTCAGAGGGTAAAAAATAATTACCATTAAAATTTCATTAAAGAGAATGATGCATAGTTTTCCCAAAGAAAATTGTAAAATTAAACATAAAATAGGCTTAAATAATTATCAGACAATATCAAGAAAAATATACAAAATATTTTTAGAATCTAGAAATATAAAAAAAAAATCATTTTTTTAATGGTCATGATAACTGTCTGACAGTATCTCAGTTGAAGATATTAGATGTCTCAAAGTCAAACGCACCAACTCTGTTAGGTGACCATGAACCAAAATAATCTGAGTCACATGATTGTGCATCCACTCAGGACCAAGGTGATCTAAATATCTACTGCTTTGCTGGAGTGGAAAAAACCCATGCAAAATAGCATACCCCTGTGCAATGTGAACTGTGTTAATCGGGTGATGAAGAAAGCAGGCCCTAATTTTGGTTGCATATTTATTCTGTGCTGGTGCAGAAGTATACCAAAATTTGTTCAAGATTTTTAAAATCTTGATTCAGGGTTCAAATTTGGATCCAAAATTTATATTAATATATTTATATATTTTTAATTCCAAAACAACACTGATATAAATCTAGCATCCTTGTTTTCCCAGGCTGCAAAACAAAAGAACCTAGTAGAAGACAAAGAGAGGAAAAAAAAAAAAAACTTACATCACGTCTGTGATGAAGATCCAAAATTGGGCCAAAAGAAAATTATATTCTATACAATTTTTGCATAGAAATTACTCAAAAATAATTCTAAAAGATATTTTAAATCTAATCTAAAAATTTTAGAATTTTTAGATCTTAAATTTAGTAAAAATAATATCCGAAGTAAAAAATTAGATCTAAAGTGAAATAGGATCAAACGATAACAAAATCAAACAAAAGTGAAATCAAATGTTTGGATAAATCTGTGCAACTTTTTATATGTCAAAACAATAAAAAGTTTATGAATTGAATTCTTAATCTACATACATTAGGCTCTGATACTACATGTAAGGAAAATAAATATTGTAAATATTATGTGTAAGTGAATATAAGAAAATCAGAATAAATTAGTACGGAAAACTCATACCGGTTTGCTCCAAAATCTCACCTTAGTTTGTGATTTTGTTAATTCTGAAACTAGAAAATTAGGGTTAGATTACTTGGGCTTGATCTTCCTCCCTATCGTAATCAATATGACAGTTATCAATGGGAATAACTGTCAGTATATTATGAGAGAGGGGACCAAACCATATATATATAGGGTAAACCTAACCTCACTGGGCTCTCCGATAAAAGACTTATAGTGGGTTTAACAATTGGCTCACAATAACCGTTTAACCTCATTATCCCTATTAGATGCACATAGACCCAACAATATAGATCATAACAAAATGCGTCTTATCATGCATATCTCCATCTTTAACTTGGTTCTAACTTATTTTTGGCAAAATAAAAATTAATTAATGTATGCTCAATATATGAAAAATTCCAACATATTCAAAAAAACCTATCTGAGATAGGCAAGTTAACTCAGCTAGCTGAAATGGATCTGAGTTATAATTTTCTCACAGGGGAAATACCTTCGCAACTCACAAGTTTGCAGAGCCTGGAGGCATTGAACCTCCCCACAATAACCTCTCAGGCTGCATTTTAAAGAGTTTTGAAGATAAGCATGGCTTGTTATCCATCCACATATCGTACAATGAATTGGAAGGTTCTATTTCAAACAACAAATCCTCCAAGGATGCTCCTAAAGGAGCATTTCAAGGGAACAATGGTTTATGTGGCAACGTCACAGGCTTGCAACCCTCCAATCCACTGCCCAAACATGAAAAGTCTCCAATTCTAGTTGTACCATTCGTTGTATCATCAGTTGTATGTTGTGTTGCTTAGAAACATATCGGGTAATAGGCTTATTAATCGGAAAAGCCTCGGGATCGAGCTTACAATGTTTTTCTATTTTGTAGTAAAATTATCTATGATGCTTGGAAATTATAGAGCTATTTGAGGTGCTCCAAGTCTCCTTGGACAATATAAATTGAGATAAATTTCTAGACACATATTATTTATGTTTACGTAGATTTAAATAGCTAATTAGCTTTCAACTAGCCTTGGCTTAAAGAAAGGAAAAGCATACAATAAGAAAATTGCTTCCACATAATTGTAGGAGTCATTATTCAAATGGAAACAATTAATCCCCACATGGAAATAGGAATCATTGTTTAAATGGAAACAATTAATCCCCACATGGCAATAAGAATCCTTAAAATAAAAGTCTTCACCCTTGAAAATAGCCCAACGAATTATCCTCAATTACAGCTCTTCCACATATTTCTCTATCCTGTAATTACCTCTAACGACTCCTTCCCCCATGGAAACATCGTTGCCCTCAAGGATGAAATACGAAAAATGAGCCATAAAGGAGTCGACTGCTTCCCATGTAGCATCTGTAGGAGAGATTTTGCCAGTGGACCAAAACTTCATCACCACTCTGTATTTTTTGCTTGCCCAATATAGCTTGTGGAAGCGGATGAACATGCAGGACATTCGGAATTTGTGGCAACATGGGCTCACCTTGGTTATTGCCAATCTGTTTTTTAAGTAGAGAAATGTGGAACATAGGATGAATTTTGGAATTCGGTGGCAATTCCAGTTTGTATGCCATGTCTCCTATCCTTGAAATAATCTTAAATGGACCGAAAAACTTGGGAGCAAGTTTTTGATTTTTTCGTTGCGCTGCTGTGAGCTGTTGGTATGGTCGTAATTTAAGGAAAACCCAATCTCCTACTTAATATTCCATCTTCGTGTGATTAGCATCATAGTATTGTTTCATATGGTGCTGAGCTCGTTGGAAATTAGCCTTTGCATCCCTCAAGACTTGATCTCTTGCTAATAAAAATTGCTCAATAGAATCCACTTTAGTGGTGTCATGGACATAGGCCAATAAAGTAGGTAGAGGTCGGCCACAATCAATTTCAAATGAAGTTTTTCCAGTTGAAGAATAAATACTTGTATTGTAACAACATTACACCCAAGGTAACGGTATGACCCACTCCTTGGGTTTGCCCTTGTAAAACACCTTAGATATATCTCCAAAGTCCTATTTACCACCTCGGTCTGGCCACCCATCTGTGGGTGATAAGTGAAACTAAAATTGAATTTGGTGCCATTCAACTAAAATAAAGTATTCCAAAAGGTACTTGTAAAGATCCGATCGTAGTCACAAACAATTGACTCAGGCATCCCGTATATCTTGAAAATGTGCTCAAAAAATATTTGAGCAATGCTGCTAGCCATGTACAAGTGAGAAATAGGGATGAAGTGGCCATATTTTGAAAGCAATCCACGACAACATAAATTACAGATTTCCCTTTTGAACTTGGAAATCCTTCTATGAAATCCATGGAGATATCAGTCCAAATATTTTTAGGAATAGGGAGTGGACTTAGTAATCCTGCAGGTTTGGAATTTTCCACTTTGTTACACTGACAAACTTGGCATTCTTGAATAAATTACCTTACGCAATTCTACATTCCACGCCAATAGAATGTGCTATGAATTTTATGCAGAGTTTTGTGTAACCCTTCATAAGTGCTTGAGTGAAATTCTCCCACAATTAAAGGGATAATGGGAAGATTTAGGTAAGAGAAAAATTCTTTCCTTGAAAAATATAATCCCATCCTTTAACGCCCACGGCCCTACCGTCTTATCCTCTTAAATTTTTTGAACGATATCCTATAACACCTTACTCCCTTCAATTTTAGCCTTGATGGAATATACCCAATTAGGAGTTGGAGTGGATATGGCAAGTAGCTGTGTTTTGAATTGCCCTGAGAGAGAATTGGCAGCATGATTTTCTCGCCCCTTTTTATATTCAGTTTCAAAATCATATCCCATCAACTTAACCATCCATTTTTGTTGTGCGATTTTTGTAATTGTTTAACTTAACAAATACCGCAAACTTCGTTGATCAGTGCGCACAATAAATTTTGACCCTAAGAGACAAAGGCGCCATTTTTGGACCGCACAAACTAAAGCCAATGATTCTTTCTCACAAGTTGATAATGCCAAATTTTTTCCATTTAAAACTTGACTATAGAAAGCAATAGGCTTACCTCCCTGCATTAAAACTGCTCCAATTCCACTTCTAGAGGCGTCACTTTCTACCACAAATGGCATAAAAAAATCGGGCATGGCAAAGATAGGTCTTAACACCATTGCAGCCTTAAGACTCTCAAATGCTTGGTTCGCTTGTGGATCCCACCTAAATACATCATTCTTGAGCATGTTAGTCAAGGGTTTAACAATCACCCCAAACCCTTTGATGAACTTCCTGTAATAGCCCCTCAACCCCAAAAAACCTCTCTACCCCTTCAAAGTGGTGGATTTAGGCCAAGAAACCATGGTGGATATTTTATTGGGGTCTATAGCAACTCCATGTGAAGAAATAATATGACCCAAATAATTAACTTCTTTTTGTCCAATTGGCATTTCTCCTTTTTAACAAAAAATTGATTATCCCTCAATTGCTACAAAACTTGTTCCACATGCCGTAAGTGCTCTGCCCAAGTTTTACTATAAATGAGGCTATCATTGAAAAAAACCAACACAAATTTTTGAAGGAAATTTTTAAATATCTCATTCATGGTAGATTGGAATGTTGCGGGAGCTTTGGGGAGTCCAAAGGGAATGACTTAAAATTCATAGTGCCCTTGATGTGTCTAGAAAGCCGTCTTCTTTACGTCTTCCTCATTCATTCGGATTTGATGATATCCAGACCTTAAATCCAACTTAATAAAAAATTTTGCCCATGTAACTCATCTAATAATTCATTGATTATGAGTATTGGAAACTTATCCTTGATGGCGATCATATTAAGAGTACGGTAATCAACACAAAGCCTCCAAGATCCATCATGCTTCTTAACCAAAGAGCACTGGTGAAGAATATGGACTAGTGCTAGGTTGTACTACACTAGTAGCTAGCAAATCTTTGACTATTTTCTCAATTTCATTTTTTAGAAAATGATGGTAACGGTAAGGTTTCACGTTAACTAGCCCAGCACCTTCCTTTGAGACAATACGGTGGTCTTGTTGTCTCCGCAGTGGCAAAGTAGTTGGCTACTTGAAAATTCCCGAATATGTACCAATTAATCGCTGGAAATCTGGCTTGATTGGCTCATTTCCTTACTGATCAATTCCCAAATGGATGGCATTTAACTGGAGGAGATAAGCACGCTTTCCCTTCCTTATTTTTTTATTTAAATCTTGCTATCCGTATATCCTATTTTTCGGCTCCCTTGTTCCACACAATTCCACCGTTTTTCCCTTTCAAAAGAACTTCATCCAAATTTCATTAAATTGCCAAATCATTGGACCCAATTTCTTCAACCATTGAACCCTAAGGACAGCACCACATCCTTCTACTGGCAGGGCGTAAAATTCTGTAACAAACTCAATACCTTGGATAGTTAAGGGAATATCCTCACAAAGTCCCCCACTAAACATTTTATTGCTGTCGGTGACCACCACTTCAAAACTTCCCTTCTTTGATGGTTGAATTCCTATTAAAGCTATAGCTTCTGAGTTCAAACAATTATGTGTATTGCCTGTATCGATTAAAATAGTAAGGATAAAACTCCCAAAATTCCCTTTTAATCTCATTATTCGTGGAGCAGCCATGCCTGTGATAGTGTGGAAACTTATTTCTAGAATTTCTTGGCTTTTCCTCTTGTGGTTCTAACTCCTGCACTTCTTCTTCGACAGCGAGGAAAATACCTTCGATCAAAAATAATTTTTTTACACTGATGGCCAAGTACAAACTTCTCATCACAATTGAAACATAGGCCCCTATCTCTCCGGTCTTTATGCTCAGCAAGGCTAAGGCGATTAATGACGGGGTTCTAAGCCCTTGAGCCGGTAGGGGGTGGTAATGGTGGTAGTGAGGAGAGCGTAGGAAATTTTTGAAATCCTGCATCTTTCGCCTTTGTACTTCTTGTAACTTAGACTCATAAAGCCTTGTCAACCCAATACCCCAGACAAAGTAATTGGCCCTGCAGCTTGCACATCTACCCTTATGGTCTCCTTCTACCCACTTACAAAACAACCAACTTGTTGCTCATTAAACAATTGTCCCGCGTAATGCAATAACTGGTCAAACTCTTACTGGTATTCGTGTACGCTGCCTTGTTGCCTTAGTTTGGTAAGGTCACCAAAGAAGTTTTGGTAACATGAAGGCCCGTAATGCTGGTGTAACTTTATTTTTAAGGATTCCCAACTGGCGCCCACCCCTTGACGGAACCTTTGATACCACAATTGAACATTTCCTTCCAGATGATAACCCGTCATAGGTATCTTAACCTCCTCCCTAGTGTGTTGAGACTCAAAAAATTGCTCGGCTCTGCAAATCCACTCTGGGGTCCTCCATCCCATTATAGCATGGAAAATCAAGCTTGGTTTTCTTCGGAGTAGTTGTACTACTACAACCTATGATTCCCTTGCCTTTTTTTCCAGTTGTAAGAAGAGGATTCATCATGTCCACCCCCCAAATTTAGAATTGATTTCTCCTAAATTTGGTTGGATAGAACCATAATCATATCCTTAGTGTGCTTCATAAGTCGTTCCTGAATAGACTTCATTTCTTGTTGCATGGATTGCTATCCAGCATTCAATGAAATAATCTCCTCCTCCAGCTTACCTAGGCAGTGGTTGGACATGCCTGGCTCTGATACCAAGCTGTTGTGTTGCTTAGAAATTGATCGAGTAATAGGCTTATTAACCGGAAAGCCTCAGGATCGAGCTTACGGTATTTACCTATTTTGTAGTAAAATTATCCATGATGCTTCAAAATAATAGAGCTATTTGAGGTGCACCAAATGTCCTTGGACAATATAAGTTGAGATAAATTTCTAGACGCCTCTTACTTATATTTACATAGATATAAATAGCCAATCAACTTACAACTAGTCCTTGGCTTAAAGAAAGGAAAAACATACAATAAAGAAATCGCTCCCACGTAATTATAGGAACCATTATTCAAATGGAAATAATTAATCCCCACATGGAAGTAGGAATCATTATTTAAATAGAAACAATTAATTCCCACGTGGCAATAAGAATCCTTCTTAAAATAACAGTCTTCACCCTTGAAAATAGTCGAACGAATTATCTTCAATTACAGCTCTTTCGCATATTCATCTATCCCGTAATTGCCTCTAACATTGTACTTGCAGGAACAATTGTTGCTGTCTTCTTATCCCGTGTTTCTAAACGAAGAAAGACAAGGATTGACCCGCCGATAATTCGACTACAAAGTATGAGGCAGAACAGAGATCTGTTCCTAGTAACAAAATTTGATGGAAGAGGAGTGTACGATGAAATCATAAAAGCAACAGGGGAGTTTGACGCGAGGTATCTGATTGGGAAGGGAGCGTATGGAAACGTCTACAAGGCGATGCTGGAGTTAGATGAGACAGTAGTAGTAAAGAAACTGCATTCGATATGTGGGCGGGAGATCGGAGATGAGAAGCTTTTTGTGAACGAGACCAGGGCTTTAATGCACATGAGGGGTGTGTTTAGAGTTGTATAAAAGTGTATAAAATAAAATAAAATTGTAAAAGTAAATGTCTCGTAATTCGTACAGTGAGTGAAGAATTTAAATTTTACTGTCTCGTAATTCGTATTTATAGAGATTTGTAAGATTTTATTTTATTTTGTTGTGCTCCAAACGAAGCCAAGGCATAGACATATCGTAAAATTTTATGATTTTTGCTAGACCATCCATGAAGATAGTTTCCCAATTGTTAACAAGTCGAATTTCACCTTGTCCCAGCCCTCCAACACAACCACATTATTGCGAAATTGTAGAAGTCTCTCCAAACTAGTTATAGTACTAGGTTTTTTAATGTGAGGTTTTGCCTCTGGGCCTTTTACCACATGCTACAATAAGTGTACTTAATGTAATGTTTCGCTTTGGCCTTTTGCCATTTTACTACTATCAATTACGTAAATTTTTTTTATTATATTTGGTTTGTGACAAATTAAAAATTTTTTCCCCTTTCTTATGGAAAGGTTCATGGCTAAATTTTTAAAAATTATTAAAAAGTCAAAATCACACAAACACGTTGCCAACAAAAGTGTAACTAACACATAGGCTAGATGGGTTTGAGATTTGGTGAGATCTAACCCAAATGAATATGGAACCTACCCGAATTCAGATCAAAAATTAATGTAGCTAGCCAATCACGGTTCAAACTGTCCCATAACAATACAAACTCTAAAAATGCATATATAAATAAATACAGAAATCCATGCTATTACATGGGTTCTGAACATTAGGACGCCTGCCAAATACTGTCTGAATGTTAGTTGTTCCTTTTTTTTTTTTTTTTTTTCGACATTTCTGCTCCCAATTTCCTTGACTTACCTCATTTCCTATCAAATAATTATACAAATATTATATTAGATAAATTAAGGTAAAATTAGAAATATTACGTAAAATTATTAATAAATAACATTAATTAATTAAAATGTATTATACTTTCAAGTGTAATAAGAGTCTATTGACTTGGTCAACGAAAATTTCTCATAAATTATTTTTCACGGAGGAATCAATGACTGCCACTCAAAATATTTTTTTAAGCTAATCAAAACACAAGAGGAACAACTAAAAGGGTATTTGGAGCGAAAAAAATTAGTATAAATTGATAATATTTATAGTTTCTTAATTTATGTAGAGTGTACAAATTTTAAATTTTAGAGAGATTTATAAAGATTTGTTGTGGTTTATAAAGCTCCAAATGAAGCTTTAAGTGCTTGACTAACCAATTTTCTAGAACAGTTCCTGAGTCTAAACGCCAAATTAAGCCATAGTTGAATAAAGAACACCAGTGATTAAGGGTGTCACGTACATTTAACAATCAAGAAAACCTTTAAGTCCACTGCTGTGAATAACACGGGACCAGCTGCCAGCGGGAATAATGTGTGTATGTAAATTTATACATATTATAGACTTTTAACTATAGTGAGTTGTGCATCGAAGCAAAACCATGGGGCCTTCAGAAAAACTAGCCTTTCTTTTTTCCTTAGTCCTGTTTGTTGTACTGTCTTCTTCTTCACCCAATTTTGCCTCTGCTTCTGCTGAAGAAGAAGCTAATGCCCTCAAATGGAAATCCAGCCTTCAAAGCGCAAACAATTCTCTGCTAATTTCATGGAAAGAAACAACTGCCAGCCCCTGCAATTGGTTTGGAGTTTCTTGCAACATCGATGGAAGTGTTGTCAGATTGAACCTCACCAATTCCAGCATAAAGGGTACTCCCTATAACTTCTCATTCTCATCATTCCCCAATCTTGCATATATTGATCTCAGCATGAATCATCTTTTTGGTACCATCCCACCTCTGATTACTTCCCTCGCCAAACTCGTCTATCTTGATTTGTCTTTCAATCAGTTTTCGGGAAATATCCCACCAGAAATTGGCAAGCTAACACGCCTTGAAACTCTTCACCTGGTTGAAAACCAGTTGAATGGCTCAATTCCACAAGTGATAGGCCAGTTAAAGTCTCTTTCTGAGCTTGCTTTGTATACCAACAATCTTATTGGTCCCATTCCTGCTTCTCTCGGCAATTTGACAAACTTGGTTCGGTTATATCTATATGAAAATCACCTTTCCGGGCCCATCCCGCCCCAAATGGGAAATCTCACTAATCTTGTTGAGGTCTACATGGACACCAACGAGCTAACAGGTCCCATCCCTTCCTCTTTTGAGAACTTGACAAAGCTAGCTGTGTTGTATTTGTTCAATAATTACCTCAATAGTTCCATACCCAACGAGATAAGAAAGTTAAAATCACTCCAGCAGTTGAGCTTTCAAACAAACAATCTTACTGGCTCAATCCCAGTATTTTTAGGTGACTTGACCTCCCTTACTCTTCTACATCTTTACGACAATCAACTTTCTGCCTCCATTCCAAAGGAACTAGGAAACTTGAAGTCCCTCACAAATCTTGAATTGAGTCATAATAAACTCAGCGGTCTCGTTCCTTCTTCCTTGGGTGCTTTGACAAACTTACAAATGTTGTACCTTCATTCCAACCGACTTTTTGGTTCCATTCTATCAGAATTTGGCAATTTGAAAAATCTAGAGATACTTTTTTTTTTTGGTAAGTAAAATCTAGAGATACTGAAAATAGATGAAAATTAGTTTTCAGAAAATCTTCCAAAGATTTGCCAAGGTGAGAAACTTCAAAACTTCATTGTGAACAACAACCAGCTCACAGGCCTGATCCTCAAAAGTCTAACCCATTGCTCAAGCTTAGCAAGAGCTCAACTCAACGGGTCATTGGAAATAATTTGAAGCTTTTGGTGTCTATAAGAATTTAACATTCTTGGATCTCAGAAACAATAATTTTTACGGTGAAATCTTAGAGAATTGGGCGAAGTGCTCGCAGTTGACACTCCTGAGAATAGTAAGAAACCACATCAATGGTAGCATCCCACCAGAGTTTGGAAATTTAGCAACCCAAGGAATTCGGGAAATTGACTTCAATGTTGAAACTAGATTTGGCTGACAACCAGCTCCAAGGCAACATACCTCAAGAACTTAGGTCACTAACTGAGTTATTGTACCTTGATCTGTCTCGAAACAAATTCAGGGGATCAATACCCAGTATTCTTGGAAACTATCCAAAACTCTTTTCCTTGCACCTGAGCAACAACAAGTTTAGCCAAAAAATTCCATTTGAGTTGGGCAAGTTAATTCAGCTGGCCGAAATGGATCTGAGTCATAATTTGCTCAGTAGGGAGATACCAATCCAACTTTCAAGTTTGTGGAATTTGCAAAAGTTGAACCTCTCCCACAATAACCTCCGTGGTCCCATTCAAAAGCAGTTTGAAGCGATGCGGGGCTTGTTGTCTGTTGACATATCATACAACAAATTTGAGGGTCCCATTCCCAACAGCAAACCCTTCCTAGGTGCTCCAGAGGCCCTAAAAGGAAACAATGGTTTGTGGGGGTAATGTCACAGGATTGCAGCCTCGCGAAAATTTTTCTATCCCGCATTGTTTGTGTGACAATGACACGGGCCTGCAGCCCTCCAAAAATCTTTTCCCGCCGGCCAAACATGAAAAGTCTACAATTCTAGTTGTATTATTTGTTGTACTTGCAGGAACACTTGCTGTTGTCTTCTTCGTAATATCGCGTGTATCTACAAAGGAAAGACTAG
The DNA here is from genome assembly GCA_019916065.1 of Vitellaria paradoxa. Taxonomy (NCBI): domain Eukaryota; kingdom Viridiplantae; phylum Streptophyta; class Magnoliopsida; order Ericales; family Sapotaceae; genus Vitellaria; species Vitellaria paradoxa. Next base: position 10,491,550 of record CM034239.1, read on the forward strand.
GATTGACCCGCCGATAATTCCACTACAAAGTATGAAGCAGAACAGAGATCTGTTCCTAGGAACAAAATTTGATGGAAGAAAAGTGTACGATGAAATCATAAAAGCAACGGTGGATTTTGACGTGAAGTATCTGATTGGGAAGGGGGCGTATGGAAGCGTCTACAAGGCAATGCTGCCGTCAGATGAAACAGTAGCAGTAAAGAAAGTGCATTCAATCTGTGAGAGTGGTGAGATTGGAGATGAGAAGCTTTTTGTGAACGAGATGAGGGCTTTAATGGACATAAGGCACAGACATATCGTAAAATTTTATGGTTTTTGCTCGCACAGAGAACACTCTTTTTTGATCTACGAGTATCTCAGAAGGGGTAGCTTGGACAAGACCTTGAGGAGGGAAAGGAGAGCTAGAAGATTGAACTGACCCAGGAGAGTGAATGTTATTAAAGGGGTGGCTCATGCTTTGTCCTACCTTCACCACGATTGCTCACCGCCGATTGTTCATTGTGACGTATCAAGCAAGAATATTTTGCTGGATTCTGAATTTGAAGCTCAGCTTTCTGACTTTGGCCTGGTCAAGCTTTTCGAAGTAGGCTCGTCCAATTGGAGTGCACCTGCGGGGACATTTGGATATATTGCACCAGGTACTACTACTATATCTGTTGTGCATATATATATATATATATATATATATTACGTAAGAGCCTTATAACGTGTCGGAAATTGGAATTTTTGATCTTTGATTTTCTTCGTGTTTAAAGAAGAAAGGGTGCTTAATGATGTTTTAGATTTTGTTTCGTAACGTTAATATTTATTAAAATTAGTTATTTTATTAAAATATAATTTTTTAATAAGGAATAATTACCTCTTAAAATGTTTTATTTTATTAAAGTATTTTATTAAATTAGATTAATTTTAATAAATAAAATAATGATTCATTATTAAATTATGTTATTAATTAATATATTTTATAAAAATAAATTATTATTAAAAATAAATATTTTATAACATTAATTAATTAATTTAAATATATATATATTTGTTACATGAAATATATTTTATTAAATTCAATTAATTTTAAAAAATTTTCAGATAATTAAACATTTTATTAATAAAATTGTATATTGTTAACAAAATTGCATTAGTATACATATTTTTTATTTTTGCTTTGGAGGAAAAAACGATAATTGAAAATAAAAATTTGAAAACAAACATCGTCAAACATAAATAAAAAAAAAATATAGATATTATCAATAGACATAGTGTTACGAATTTCCTTCTACTTAGCATCCAAAAGAATAGAAAGTTTGTTTGCATGGTGTATAATCTCCAAATGCACAATTGTAATTATTAAAAGATGACCTATTTCACGAGACTCTCACCTATGTGAGATTTTAAAAAAGGCATTGTAATTAGTTTTATCTTCAATAAGTAAAAGAGTTTGTTTTCAATTAATGAGTTTTCAATTATTGAACCCATGACTTCTAGGTTGGAGAGGAGCAATTTTACTATTGCACCAAAGTTTACCCTTTACTGTACTTATTCAATACCACAAATTAATGGTGGATATACGCCCGACAGCTCGAAATTCTAAGCTCAACATGTCCTATTTTTTCATACCTAGAATTGCAAAAATTGGCCATGCCCAATTTAATAAAAGGCGTATATTTTTCAATATTTTATGTATTTTATATACTATTTTATTTTTTTTTATAAAAAAATATTTGTTTTAGTATTAAATAATTTATTTTCATAGTTATTTTTATTTAAAAATATAATTCAAAATACATATAAAAACTAAATGGGATTAAGTGGGTGTGTATTGAATTCAAAACCTGGGCATGATTTTTTTAGGCCTATCCCAATGGTTATTAAAATATTAGGCAAATTATACTTACCTCGTATCAATATTTGAATAATTATATTTACTATCTCTCTACATTTAAAAATTATATTTATTTCTTTTATTTTAAAATATTGTTAATATTTCTCTCTTCTGTTAAATCAACTATTAAATGTAATAGAGAATGTCAAAGTAATTAAAAATTTAAGTGGCCTTTCTATTTTATCCCTTCCTCTTTTACGTCTTCATTAGTTTTTTTTTTTTTTTTTAAACAAAAATTTCCAAAAACAAATAAAAATAAGTAGAAATAAAAAATTTTTGAAGGTTTTTGTAAGGAAAATGACGAAAATATGAGAGAAATGATAAAATAAGAAAAGTAATTAAAATTTTGGTTATTTGACTTTTTTTTGTTAAAATTTAATGGTTGTTTTAATGATGGGATCAATTTTAATAATATTTCCAAGTAGGGGAAGTAGGTATAGTTTTTAAATATTGAGAGGTGGTAAATATAATTACTTAAATATTGAGAGAAAGTAACTGTAGTTTTTAAATATTGAGAGGTGACAAGTATAATTACTCAAATATTGAGGGAAAGTATGTGTAATTTACCCAAAAATATTATGAACACTAATCATGTCCAACTTAACACAAAACATTACCTTTCTTTTTCCCTCATATTTTTGTCATTTTAACCTCTTTACAAATATGAGGGAGAAAAATGATTAAAATTATTTTCTGTTTGCAGAGGTTGCTTACACAATGAATATTACAAAGAAATGTGACGTATACAGCTTTGGGGTGTTGGCATTGGAGGTGATCAAAGGAGCACATCTAGGGAAATTAGTCTACTCTCTATCACATTCATCAGCCGAGAACGCAAACATACAACTAAAGGATTTGTTGGACCAACGCCTCTTACCACCTGAACCTCAAGTTGAGCAGGATTTGGCATCTATTCTAAATCTAGCAATATCTTGCTTGCACATCAACCCACAAGCTAGATCATCCACGAAGATAGTTTCTCAATTGTTAACCACTCGAATTTCACCTTCTCTGAGCCCTTCAATACAACCACATTATTGTGAAATTATAGAAGTTTGTCCAACCTAGTTATAGTACTAGTTGCTTAGCCTTTAGCCCCTGTTAGGGAATGTTTCTATTTTTTGTTATTTATTATTATTTTTTTTGTCTTTATGTTTTCAAAACTTTGTAAATTGACAATAAAAATATGTTTGTTAAATCCGTTTACGTATTTCTTTTTTTGTTTCCAAAAAAATAAAAATTAAAAGTAGAAAAATAAACAAAAAAAAAGTAATTTCACTTTTTTTTTCTGTTACATTTTGTCAATTTAATACTTCATCCATTTTTGTTGCATTACATTAAAATGAATTATTTTATTTAAATACTTTATTAAACTAAAATTATTTTTAATAAATAATATAATTATATTAAAGCAATTTAATTATTATGAAATATATTTGATTAAATTATTTTTAATAAATAATAAAATTAATTAATTAAATTAATTTAGTTAATATGACTTACCTGGGCTAGATGTTTTAGGATGGGACTGACCATGGTGATGGTTGCAACTTTTTTCGATGTTTGGTTAGGGTCAACCTATTATTACTGGTTGTTAGACTGTTACCATATACATGCTCTACTGAATATGGTTTTAAACCAATACTAGTTGCATACTGTCACAGCACGAGGTCGTGGTTGTAGATGTGAAGTGGTAACTTGTTGCTGCACTTCTTGCTGATAGCCATTGAACCTGATCTTACCATTTTTGGTGCTGATGATTGATGCTTGGTTAGGTAGCTGTGATGCAGCTGGCCTCAATTGCCGTGATGTGATTTCTTTTAATGTGTTTCCAGTACATCTTGCAAATGCTGAATTCTTAGTTTTTGGTTTCATGGTCCTTTGCATTCTTCGGAAGGTATCTTTTGTGCTCATCTTCAATATTTTGTCCTTGCAGTCACTGGGTGGGTTTGGATTTTGTCATGTCTATTTATGCTTTAATTTTATGGAATGGAATCTGATCGTGAATAAACAATAACAATGATGCTGTACCAGGGTTATCTTTACCAAAGAAACTCGTGGTAAACGATCAAATTATATAAAAAATTTCAGTTGTTAAATATTATTAAAAAAATATATTTTTTTAATTAGGCGGGCTTAAGCAGGCGGACTTGGGATTTATTGACTAGTATAGGGTCGGGCTTGGGAAAAAATAATTCGCCTGATTAATAAATCGGGCCAGGCTTCAGCTACCTTTTTATAGGTCAATGTGTAATGTCAGTGAGGTCGAAACTTTAAGCGTTCAATCTCATTTGGGCTTGGTTGGAAAACAGACCGACCCAAGTCTACACCCCAAAATAATTAGTCAAAATCTTGAACAGTGTTAATGAGCTTGAAATTCTCTCTCCAGGGCCAGCTTGAACAAAGGCACGAAGTTTCAACATCTTGATGCTTTTAATATTCGGTACTTTCTCTGAATTTTCCATAGGCCGGACATATGGACTCGAGAGAAGACTTCTGAAGTGAGTAGGCCGTATAGACTTGAGAGAAGACTTCTAAAAGTCCATTGCCAGTTCTGTTTATTATATTGTTTTCACAGTTCTGTTTATTATATTGTTTTGTTCGTCCAATTTGGCTTCGTCTGCTGAAGGAGCTAAGAACAACCTCGATGGTCACATTCCTGCTTCTTTAGCCATGCAGAGTAACTTGACCCCTAGAAGCCAATCCATCTTCCCTGTTCCAATTGTATTACTTGTTGTATCGCTAGTTGCATTTGCGGGATCACTTGTTTTTGTCTGCCTCATAATTCGTGTTTCAAAACAAAGGGAGACCAGGGTTGACCCGCCAATAATTCCGCTACAAAGTGCGAGGCAGAACAGAGATCTGTTCCTAGTAACAAAATTTGATGGAAGAGAAGTGTACGATGAAATCATAAAAGCAACAGGGGACTTTGACGCGAGGTATCTGATTGGGAAGGGAGCGTATGGAAACGTCTACAAGGCGATGCTGGCGTTAGATGAGACAGTAGCAGTAAAGAAACTGCATTCGACCTGTGGGCGGGAGATTGGACATGAGAAGCTTTTTGTGAACGAGACGAGGGCTTTAATGCACATAAGGCATAGACATATCGTAAAATTTTATGGTTTTTGCTCGCACAGAGAACACTCGTTTTTGATCTACGAGTATCTCAGAAGGGGTAGCTTGGACAAGACCTTGAGGAGGGAAAGGAGAGCTAGAAGATTGGGCTGGCCCAGGAGAGTGAATGTCATTAAAGGGGTGGCTCATGCTTTGTCCTACCTTCACCACGATTGCTCACCCCCGATTGTTCATTGTGACGTATCAAGCAAGAATATTTTGCTGGACTCTGAATTTGAAGCTCGGCTTTCGGACTTCGGCCTGGCTAAGCTTTTAGAAGTAGGCTCGTCCAATTGGAGTGCACCTGCGGGGACATTTGGATATATTGCGCCAGGTACCGCTACTCCTATATGTATTTTGTGTATGTATGTATCTATAGTCTTTTTAACATAAGAATCTTATAACGTGTCGAAATTGAAATTTTTTATGTTTGGTTTTCTTCGTACTTGAGAAGGTGCTTAATAAGAGAAGGTGCTTCATGTAGTTTTAGAACTTGTTTCGTAACATTTATATTTATTATTTTTTTAATTTACGTTTATAAATTTTTAAAAACTAGTAGCAAAATGTATTTGATAAGCTTGCTTTTATTTTTATTTTTTTTTTAAAAATGAAAATTTAAACAGAAAACGTATACACAAAGTCATGTTTTCACTTTTTTTTTCTTTTATAAATATTTTTTCAATTTTGATATTTCATCCATTTTTGTTATATTATATTAAAATGAATTTTTTATTTAAATATTTTATTAAACTAAAATTATATTTAATAAATAATATATTATAATGATTTATTTTATTAAATCAAAAATAATAATTTATGATTAAGCTGGTGATTGGCAAGAAAATATAAAAAAAAAAAGTAAAAAAAGTTGATGTAAACGTGATAGTTGACAAAATTTGAATGGAAGAAATGAAAAAAATTTCTTAAAAGTTGATGGATTTTGGTAGATTTTGCTAAACAAATTATCCCCTCAAACAATTCATTTTATTAAACTATTTTTTAATACATAATAGTTACATATTAAAATATTTATTTTATTAAAATTCAATTAATTATAATTAATATATAATAATTTATTGTTAAAAATTTTTATTTTACAAGATGAAAATTATTTTTAATAAATAAAAATTTCATATTAGGATAATTTATTTTAGTATAATTAAAATATTCAAAATAATTATTTTACTAAAATTAAAATCACCATTAAAATAATAATTTATTATTAAATTTAGTTGTTTTATTAAAATAAAATTTTTTAATAAGGAATAATTACCTCTTAAAATGATTTATTTTATTAAAATATTGTATTAAATTAAATTAATTTTAATAACTAAAAATAATGTTTTATTTTTAAATTATGTTAATACTTTATAAAAATTAATTATTATTGAAAATTAATATTTTATAACATTAAATTAATTAGTATTGATTAATTAAATTAGTATGAAATGTATTTTATTAAATTCAATTAATTTTGTGTTGTAAGCAAAATTGCATTACTAAACGTCTTTTTTTTTTTTACTTTAAAGGAAAAAAAAGGTACTTGAAAATAAAAATTTAAAAACAAAAAGTAACTGAAGATAAATAAAAAAAATATAAATGTTACCAAACAGACACAATGCTACAAATTCTCTTCTACTTACACAATAGCACCCAAAAGAATAGAAAGTGACCTATTGCACGAGACTCACTAAGCGGAATTTCAAAAAAGACATTGTACTTAGTCTTATCCTCAACAACTAAAAGAGTTTGTTTTTGATTACTGTACCCATATACTTTTTTAATATTGAACCCATAACGTTTAAGTTAGAGTGGAGTAACTTTACTATTACATCAAAGCTCAGCCTTTATTACTGTGCTTATTCAATATAACAAATTAAATAGTGGACATAAGCTCAACTACTCGAAATTCTAAGCTTAACTTGTCCTATTTTTCGTACTTGGGATTGCAAAAATTAGCTAGACCCAATTTAATGAAAAAGCATATATTTTCAATATTTTATGTATTTTATATACTATTTTATATATTTTTTTCTAAAAAATATTTGTTCTAGTACTATATAAATTATTTATTTGCATAGTTATTTTTTATTAAAAAATATAATTTAATAAAATATATGTAAAAACTAAATGGGATTAAGTGGATGTGTTTTGAATTCAAAACCTAGGCCTAATTTTTCTAGGCCTATCCCAATGGCTATTAAAATATTGGATAAATTATACTCACCTCATATCAACATTACATCAACATTTGAATAATTACATATACCATCTATCAATATTTAAAATTAAACTTACCTTATTTTAAAATATTGTTAACATTGGCTTGTTCTATTAAAACAAATCAAAAAATGTTAAAGTAACTAAAATTTTAGGTTTTTTTCACATTTTATTCCTCCGTCTTCTACATCTTTGTTATTTTTTTATTACAAAAATTCTCAAAGACAAATAAAAATAAATTTTTTTAAAGGTTTCTATAAGGAAAATTGACGAAAAAGTGAGAGGAAAGAGTAAAATAGGAAAATAATTTAAAATTTTGATTAACTTGGCTTTTATGTTAAAATTTAATGGTTGTTTTAATTGAAAAAATCAATGTTAATAATATTTCAAAATAAATGAAGTAAGTGTATTTTTTGAATATTAAAAGATGGTAAATATAATTAAACAAATGTTGAGAGATGGTAAGTATAATTTACCCTAAAATATTATGAACCCTGCTCATGTCCAACCTAGCACAAATCATTACCTTTCTTCTTCCATTTCAACCTCTCTTTTAAGTTTACAAATATGAGAGGTAAAACTGAATAAATCATTGTTTATTTGCAGAGATTGCTTACACAATGAAGATTACAAAGAAATGTGATGTATATAGCTTTGGGGTGTTAGCATTGGAAGTGATCAAAGGAACACATCCAGGGGAATTAGTCTACTCTTTGTCATATCCATCAACTAAGAACGCAAACGTACAGCTGAAGGATTTGCTGGACCAGCGCCTTCTACCACCTGAACCTCAAGATGAGCAGGATTTGAGATCCATTCTAAAGCTAGCAATGTCTTGCCTGCACATCAACCCACAAGCTAGACCATCCATGAAGATAGTTTCCCAATTGTTAACAACTCGAATTTCACCTTCACCCAGCCCTCCAACACAATCGCATTATTGTGAAATTGTAGAAGTCTCTCCAAACTAGTTATAGTACTAGGTTTCTTAATGTGAGGTTTTGCCTCCAAGCCTTCTACTACATGCTACAATAAGTGTTCTTATTTAACGTAATGTTTTTCTTGGGCCTTTTGCCATTTTGCTACTATCAATTATGTAGATTTTTTTATTATGATTATGTTTGGAGTGATAAAAAGTGAGATAAATTGTAGGTTCGTAATTCGTCAAGTGAGATAAAAAGTGAATAGGTTTTAGAAATTTTTAGAGTTTTTCAAAGTTTTTTTTTTTTTTATTTTTAGCACACCAAACGGTGCCTATATATGGTTTGTGACAAATTTAGATTTTTGTTTCCCTTTCTTATGGAAGGGTTCATGGCTAAATTTTTAAAAATCATTAAAAAGTTAAAATCACACAAACACGTTGCCAACAAGAGTGTAACACATAGGTTGGATGGACTTGAGATTTGGTGAGACCTAACCCAAATGAATATGGAACCTATCCAAATTCAGATCAAAAATTAATGTAACTAGCTAATCATGGTTCAAACTGCCCCATAATAACACAAACTCTAAAAATGTATATAATAAATACAAAAATCCATGCTATTACATGGGTTCTGAACATTAGGATGCCTGTCAAATACTGTCTAAATGTTAGTTGTTCCTTTTGTTTTTGTCTTTCGACCTTTTAGCTCCCAATTTCCTTAACTTAACTCATTACCTATCAAATAATTATACAAATATTATATTAGATAAATTAAGGTAAAACTAGAAATATTACGTAAAATTATTAATAAATAACATTAATTAATTAAAATGTATTATAGTTTCAAGTGTAACAAGAGTCTATTGACTTGGTCAACGAAAGCTTCCCATAAATTATCTTTCACGGAGGAATTAGTGACTTCCATTCAAAATATTTTTTATCAAAACACATGAGGAACAACTAAAAGGGTGTTTGGAGCGAAAAAAATTAGTATAAATTGATAAAAATTGTAGTTTCGTCATCCATGTAGAGTGCACAAATTTTGAATTTTATAGAGATTTATAAAGATTTGTTGTGGTTTATAAAGCTCCAAATGGAGCTTTAAGTGCTTGACTAACCAATTTTCTAGAACAGTTCCTGAGTCTAAACGCCAAATTAAGCCATAGTTGAAAAAAGAACACCACTGATTAAGGGTGTTACGTACATTTAACAATCAAGAAAACCTTTAAGTCCACTGCTATGAATAACACTGGACCAGCGGGAATAATGTGTGTTTGTATATTTATATATTAGAACCTTTAATCATAGTGAGTTGCGCATCGAAGCAAAACCATGGGGCCTTCAGAAAAACTAGCCTTTTTTTTTTTCTTCCTTAGTCCTGTTTGTTGTACTGTCTTCTTCATTGCCTCTGCTTCTACTGAAGAAGAAGCTAACGCCCTCCTCAAATGGAAATCCAGCCTTCAAAGCGCTGCTAACTTCATGGAAAGAAACAGCTGCGAGCCCCTGCAATTGGTTTGGAGTTTCTTGCAACATGGATGGAAGTGTTGTCAGATTGAACCTCACCAATTCCAGCATAAAGGGTACTCTCTATAACTTCTCATTCTCATCATTCCCCAATCTTGCATATATTGATCTCAGCATGAATCAACTTTTTGGCACCATCCCCCCTCTAATTACTTCCCTCTCCAAACTCCTCTATCTTGATTTGTCTTCCAATCAGTTTTCGGGAAATATCCCACCAGAAAATGGCAAGCTAACACGTCTTTAAACTCTTCACCTGGTTGAAAACCAGTTGAATGGCTCAATTCCACAAGGGATAGGCCAGTTAAAGTCTCTTTCTGAGCTTGCTTTGTATACTAACAATCTTACTGGTCCCATTCCTGCTTCTCTCAGCAATTTGACAAACTTGGTTCGACTATATCTATATGAAAATCACCTTTTCGGGCCCATCCCTCCCCAAATGGGAACTCTCATCAATCTTGTTGAGGTCTACATGGGCACCAACAAGCTAACAGGTCCCATCCCTTCCTCTTTTGGAAACTTGACAAACCAAACCGTGTTGTACCTGTTCAATAATTACCTCACTGGTTCCATACCCAACGAGATAGGAAAGTTAAAATCACTCCAGCAGTTGAGCTTTCAAACAAACAATCTTACTGGCTCAATCCCAGCATCTTTAGGTAACTTGACCTCTCTGACCCTTCTACATCTTTACAACAATCAACTTTTTGGCTCCATTCCAAAGGAATTAGAAAACTTGAAGTCCCTCAAATATCTTGAATTGAGTCAGAATAAACTCAGTGGTCTCGTTTCTTCTTCCTTGGGTGCTTTGACAAACTTACAAAATTTGTACCTTCGTTCCAACTGGCTTTCTGGTTCCATTCCACCAGAATTTGATAATTTGAAAAATCTGGAGGTACTGAAAATGGATGAAAATCAATTTTCAGGAAATCTCCCATAGATTTGTCAAGGTGAGAAATTTCAAAACTTCACTGTAAATAGCAACCAACTCACAGGCCCGATCCTTAAAAGTCTGACCCATTGCTCAAGCTTAGCAAGAGCCCGCCTCGACCAAAACCAATTCACTGGAAATATCTCTGAATCTTTTGGTGTCTATAAGAATTTGACATTCTTGGATTTGAGTAACAATAATTTTTACGGTAAAATATCAAAGAATTGGGTAAAGTGCTCGCAGTTGGTACTACTAAGAATAGTAAGAAACCACATCACTGGTAGCATCCCGCCAGAGTTTGGAAATTTAACGGAACCACAAGAACTTAATCTTTCTTCAAATCATTTAGTTGGGGAGATTCCCAAAGAATTCAGAAAGTTGACTTCAATGCTGAAACTAGATTTGGCTGACAACCGACTCCAAAGTAGTATACCTTGGGAACTTGAGTCACTAACTGAGTTGTTGTACCTTGATCTATCCCTAAATAGATTGAGGGGGTCAATACTGACTATTCTTGGGAACTATCCAACTCTCTTTTCCTTGCACCTAAGCAACAACAAGTTTAGCCAAAAAATCCCATTTGAGATGGGCAAGTTAACTTAGCTAGCTTAAATGGATCTGAGTTATAATTTGCTCAGTGGGGAGATACCAATCCAACTTTCAAGTTTGCAGAATTTGCAGAAGTTGAACCTCTCCCACAATAACCTCTCAGGTCCCATTCAAAAGCAGTTTGAAGAGATGAGTGGCTTGTTAGATTTTGACATATCATACAACAAATTTGAGGGTCCGATTCCCAACAACAAACCCTTTCTAGATGCTCCAGAGGCCTTAAAAGGAAACAATGGTTTGTGCGGTAATGTCACAAGATTGCAGGGTTGCAAGAACTTTGTTTCGCCAAAACCCAAGTCCCACTACGGCCACACACTCGTTCTTATAATCATGCTCCCTCTTGGAGGAGCACTTTTACTTCTTGGTGTATATGTCGGATTTCTGTTCATGTTTGACCGAAGAAAGAAAAAGTCACAAGTAGAAGAAGGTGAAGTCGGGGACGAAGATGTGTTCTCTATATCAGTGTTTGATGGAAGAGCAATGTACAACGACATTTTGAAAGCTACCACAGATTTTGATCCCATATATTACATTGGCAAGGGAGGATATTGAACTGTCTACAAAACAAAGTTGTTGTCAGCTAATACAGTAGCAGTGAAGAAACTTAATCCATTAGCCGAGAAGGCAGGCAGATCAAAAAGGGTTCCTAAATGAGGTAAGGGCGTTGACAAAAATTAGGCATCAAAACATAGTGAAGCTTTTTGGGTTTGGTGTACAAGTACCTAGAAAAGGGAGCTTGGCCTCAATTTTGGACAGAGATGAAGCAAGGAGTTGGATTGGGCAAGAGGGTGAATATTATCAAGGGTGTTGCTCATGCTTTGTCTTACATGCACCATGATTGCTCACCCCCAATCGTTCACCAAGACATCAAGTAATAATGTCTTGATTGATGAGGAGTACGGGGCTCGTGTTTCAGACATTGGCACTGCAAAACTTTTGAAGCTGGACTCATCTAATCGGAGTGCACTTGCAGGCACATATGGATACGTCGCACCAGGTAATCAAACATATAGTCTAATCCTCTCCTAAATTGAAATAATCTTAAAGCTAACTTACATGGTCATGTCTCTTTCTTTGCAGAGCTTGCTTACACAATGAAGATAACAAAGAAGTGTGATGTTTGTGGTTTTGCAGTGTTGGCAATGGATGTGATCAAAGGAAAGCATCCAGGAGATTTCATCACCATTCTATCAAGCCCCGCTGTTGAGAGCATACAACGGAAAGATCTGCTGGACCAACGTCTGAACTCTTCCTCCCCTAAAGCTGAGGAGGTAGTGATGTGCATCATGAAAATGGCAATTGCGTGTTGGAATGCTGATCCACATTCCAGGCCAACCATGCACATTGTTTCTCAGATGTTATCAACCAGGAAAGTTCCTTAGAGTTGCAGAAACTCAACCTGGAAATTTTCCGTTTGTCTTTTTGGGATTTCTTTTTCCTTTTCATGTTATGAGATTATATGTATAGACCTTATAGACATGACCTTATGATGTATGTACTATAGTGAAAGCGCAATATTGCTAGCTACTCTACTAGTATTATAGGTGATTTATATATAACATGAAGTTTGCACCTGCTTGCGTTAGTACAAACATTATAGCAGGATAGCTAAATTTTTAATATCAAAGCCAATGTTTGTTAATGTTCTATTGTTCGATTGAATTAGGTGGATGAATAATTCCCATGAACCAAACCCAAGGAAAAAAATAAGCAAACCCCCCCCCCCCAAAAAGCAAACAAGAAAAAAGATCCGATAACAGGAAGGGCGAAACTATTATAGTATTAATTAAATAACTTGCATTGTCATGATTCAAATCAACTCTCACAATTCCAAGTGGGCATACAAAAGGGTAAACGAGTGGATCATCAGTTGCAAAACAGTCTATTATAATGTATCGGGCATTGCATTTAAACAAGTACAAAATATTTTTGGAGATTTTTATAATAAAAACTAACGAAAATGTGAGAGAGAGGGATAAGATAGGAAAAGTACCTAAAATTTTTGTTAGTGTGAATTTTTTTTTTTTTTTTTGGTTAAGTTTAGTTGTTGTTTTATTGATAAGGGTTAATATTAATAATATTTCAAAATAAGGGATGTAAGTGTAATTTTTAAATATTAAAGGTAGTAAGTATAATTTATCTTAAAATATTATGAACCCAGTGATGTCCAACCTAGCACAAATCATTACCTTTCTTCTTCTCTCATCTTCTTTCATTTCAACCTTTCTTTTAAGTTTACAAATAGAAGAGTAAAAAATGATTAAATCATTGTCTGTTCGCAGAGGTTGCTTACGCAGTGAAAATTATAGAGAAATGTAATGTGCACAACTTTGGGGTGTTGGCATTGGAAGTGATCACAGAACACATCCAGAGGAATTAGTCTACTATCTTTCATTTCCATCAGCTAAGAACATGAACTTATAGTGTGGTAATTTTTAGCGAGGAATATGTAATTTTTAGCAAGGAAGATTTCCCTTGCCTATACCCACATTTCTTGTCGTGAGCTGAAGGATTTGCTGGACAAGCGCCTCCTACCACTTGAATCACAAGTTGAGGAGGATTTGGCATCCATTCTAAAACTAGCAATCTCTTGCTTGGAAATCAACCCACAATCTAGACCATCCATGAGAGAGTTTCTCAACTGTTAACCACTCGAATTTCACCTTCCCTGACCCCTCCAACACAACCGTATTATTGTGAAATTGTAGAAGCTTGTCCAATCTAGTTACAGTACTAGATTGTTTAATGTAAGATTTTGCCTCCAAGCCTTTTGCCATTTTGCAACTATCAATTATATAGATTTTTATTTTGCTTAGTTTGTGACAAATCTAATCTTTTTTTTCCCCTATTAAAGGGTTGATGGCTAAATTTTTAGCAATTATTATAGTCAAAATCACACAAACACAACGTTGTCAATGAGAGTGTAACACATGGGCTGGATGGGTTTGAGATTTGATGAGACCTAACCCAAGTGAATATAGAACCTACCCAAATTCAAATAAAAAAATAACGGAAAATTGTATCTAAGTCATACTTGGTAATCTTTTAAAGTTATTAGTCACACTCAAAAAAAAGTATTGCTTTTAAGTCACATTAATGTGAAAAGTTTTGTATTTAAGTCATACTTTTGAGTGAGTCCCACGAGTTTGTTTTAAATATAATTTATAATATGACTTAAATGCCATTTTTCTATAATTAACTGAGATGAAGTTGCCGAAAATTATGGAACCGAGAATCACGTTTTCCGTTTTTGTTTCATTCTTTATCAATCGCGTGAAGATATAGTGAGATAAAAATCTGTTAAATGATTATATACGAAGGAATACACACAGATTACATGAGTTTGTGCTGTGAGATTAACGTCGATCGAATGAATATATACAGATCTGGATTACGTATTTAAACACATGACTGCGATACTGTTTTTTTTAGGATGCAAGCTCGTTCAAAAACATTACCGCGTTCAAAAACAGTACCGCATGACTCTATCATGCAAACATCACATGTAAACACAAAAAATAGTTCACATATCAAACGAATAACCGACAGTACCGCATGTGTGACAGTACCACATGTCTGCGGTACTGTTTTTTTTAGGATGCATGCTCGTTCAAAAACAGTACCGCATGACTCTATCATGCAAACATCACATGTAAACACAAAAATAGTTCACATATCAAACGAATAATCGATAGTACCGCATGTATGACAGTACCACATGTCTGCGGTACTATTTTTTTTAGGATGCATGCTCGTTCAAAAACAGTACCGCATGACTCTATCATGCAAACATCACATGTAAACACAAAAATAGTTCACATATCAAACGAATGATCGACAGTACCGCATGTATGACAGTACCACATGTCTGCGGTACTGTTTTTTTTAGGATGCATGCTCGTTCAAAAACAGTACCGCATGACTCTATCATGCAAACATCACATGTAAACACAAAAATAGTTCACATATCAAATGAATGACCGACAGTACCGCATGTGTGACAGTACCACATGTTTGCGGTACTATTTTTTTTAGAATGCATGCTCGTTCAAAAACAGTACCGCATGACTCTATCATGCAAACATCACATGTAAACACAAAAATAGTTCACATATCAAACGAATGACCGACAGTACCGCATGTGTGACAGTACCACATGTCTGCGGTACTGTTTTTTTTTAGGATGCATGCTCGTTCAAAAACAGTACCGCATGACTCTATCATGCAAACATCACATATAAACACAAAAATAGTTCACATATCAAACGAATGACCGACAGTACCGCATGTGTGACAGTACCACATGTCTGCGGTACTGTTTTTTTTAGGATGCATGCTCGTTCAAAAATAGTACCGCATGACTATATCATGCAAAGAATGGTGTTGTTTTAATGAGGCACTGTTTTATTATGCGATACTGTTTTATTATGCGGTACTATTTTTTATGCGGTACTGTTTTTATGCGATAATGTTTTATTATATGGTACTGTTTTTTATGCGGTATTATTTTATTATGTGGTACTGTTTTCCTAAATAGTTTTGATTTTGTTTCCAAAAATCAGTTTTGCTTGTTTTGTAAAGAAGATGGAAAGTCGCGGAATTAGGTTTTTCTCAAACAGTTTTGATTTTGTTTCCAAAAATCAGTTTTACTTGCTTTATAAAGAAGATGGAAAGTCACGGAAGTTATGAGTAAAGTGTGCACTATTTTCGGATAAGACTGGAAGTTTTGAAATGTAGTGAAAAACGCGTGATATCCTTTTTGGTCTTTTTGTTGCAAGTGTGACTTATTCACAAATAAGATTTTTGGGTATGACTTAAATCTTTATAAGTCCATAAAGAGTGACCGGCCTCCAAAAACCCCAAAAAATAACATAACCATTAACCCAACTAGCCAACCACGGCTCAAACAATCCCATAATAACACATAAACTCCAAAAATGCATAAATAAATAAATAAATACAAAAATCAAAATCATTACACGAGTTCTAGAGATTGGGATACCTGTCAAATACTATCTAAACGTGAGCTTGTTTTTACTGTTTGGTTTTCTCTTCAACCTTTTAATTACCAGTTTCCCCGACTTAACTTATTTCCTTTCAAATAATTACACAAATACTATATTAAATAAATTAAGGTAAAACTAGAAATATTACATAAAATCATTAATAAATAACTTTAATTAACTAAAATGTATTGCACTTTCAAGTGTAATTAGGTTCTATTGACTTAGTCAACAAAAGCTTCCCATAAGTTGTCTTTCACAGGGGAGGGGAGTCAGTGACTTCCACTCCAAATCTTTTTTAATCTAATCAAAACACAAAAAGAACAATTAAAAGGGTGTTTGAAGTAAAAAAAAATTTAATATAAATTGATAAAAAGTTACAGTTTCATAATTCATACAATTCGTAAAAAATTTGAATTTTATAAAAATTTATAAAGATATGTTGTGGTTTATAATGCTCCAAACGGTCCTTAAAAAAGTGTGTTTGATGCATTGATTTTTGTTGAAAATCTTTGAAAAATTTTGAAAACCTCTAAAAGTAATTCGTTTTTTATCTCACTGCACGAATTACAAACTCACATTTTATTTTATTTTATCTCATTTTTTTATCACTTCAAACACACTCTAAGTGCTTAACTAACCAAATTTGTAGAACAGTTTCCGAGTCTACACGCCAAATTAAGCCGGCGTTGAAAAAAAAAACACTAGTGATTCAGAGTCACATACATGTAACAATCAAGGAAACCTCAAAATCACCTACTAAATTAGATTGGTAAGAGACAAAAGACCCTGACCACGGCTGTGGAATATATTCATGTCTAAACAGTTCGCGATCATCCTCGAAATTTCCCCCTAGAAAATTTTAGCGTAAATTAGAGGACCCACGAAGACTTCCAAGTTCAAAGTCCACTGCTGTTAATGACACGGGACCAGAGGCAATAATCTGTACAAGTTTATGTATATATATTAGAGCCTTTAACTACATGTGAGTTGTACTTCAAAGCTAAGGATATCGAAATTACTTGTAACCAGTGAGTATCCACTTTATCCGTCTCGTTTGGGGAGGATCTGGAGATACTAACAATGGGTATGGGGACGAGAATTTTAAAGTGTTCTCCAAATAGAGACGGGTATGACAGTCTCTACTTTGTCGTATACCCGTTTAAATACTTATTTATTAATTTATATATTTTTAATATTTATTTAATATATATAATATTTATAATAATTTTTAATATTTATTTTATTTATATAATATATATAATTTATAGTTATAATTATCTTTAGTAGATAAACAGGAAGGAGGACGAAGAATCCGTTACTTAGTAGGGGACGGATATGGAAAAAATTTTCATTTCCGAGCTAGGGATAGAAACGAGATAAATATTACTAAACAAGAATGAAAAAAATCATACCTATCTCATAGACATCCCTAATTGAAGCAAAGTCATGGCGCCTCTAGAAAAACTAAGACGATAGCTTACACAGTTTTATTGCACATCATAATATATTCTATAAAATTTTAGAGATTAAAAAAGATGGGTATCGTGATTTCTTTTTCTCACCTAAAAGGGCAGATTAGCAAATCAAAATATATTCTATAGAATTCTAAGGATTAAATAAAAAAAATCAAAGTATATATATTACGTAGAATTCTAAGGATTAAAAAAGATGGGTATTGTATGGTTTTTTTTTCAAGTTTTTACTTATTAACTCTCTCGCAATTATTTATAAAGTGCATCATTTTTTTACAATTATTTGTTTTTTATTTCATTCTTCTTTTTTTTTTTTTTGCCTTTCTACTGAAATCTATAGAACTACAAATTTTTAAATTTAATTAATATTGTTTTTTCTTCTTTCTCTTTCTTCTTTCATTTTTTTAATTTCTTTTACTGTGTATTAAATAGTATCCTTAACTTGCTTGTATATCTTTTTACTTTTAACATGATTGATAGCTCTAATAAATTGATTAAAAATTAATAAAAAATTGAGTAAATATTCATAATTTGTAAAAACACATTATTTTTATTGATTAATTATTAAGAAAAAAATTCAACCACACTGCGTGTGTGCCGGCCCTTAGTCATTAATAAATAACATTAATTAACAAAAATGTATTACAGTTTCGAGTGTAATTAGAGTCTATTGACTTGGTCAATGAAAGCTTCCCATAAGTTGTCTTTCACGAAGGAATCAATGAATTCCACTCAAAATACAGTATTATCTAATCTAATCAAAACAAAACAAGAGTAACAATCAAGTGCTTGACTAACCAAATTTCTAGAACAATGCCTGAGTCTACACGCCAAATTAGCCAAAGTTCAAGATCATCATCATGAAGTGGAAAATCTTAAAAGAAGAAAAAAATAACACCAGTGATTCAGAGTGTCACATACACGTAACAATCAATAAAACCTTAAAATCACCTTCTAAAATAGTAAAAGACAAAAGACCATGACCTCGGTGTGGAATATATTCATGTCAAAACAGTTGGTGATCAACCTTATAATTCGCCCCACGAGAATTTTACTGGAAATTAGAGGACCCGAGAAGACTTCCAAGTTCAAAGTCCCCTGCTATGAATAACACGGGACCAGCCGCCAGCGGGAATAATGTGTACATGTAAATTTATATATATTAGAGACTTCAACTATAGTGAGTTGTGCATCGAAGCAAAATCATGGGGCCTTCAGAAAAACTAGCCTTTCTTTTTTCCTTAGTCCTGTTTGTTGTACTGTCTTCTTCTTCCCCAAATTTTGCCTCTGCTTCTGCTGAAGAAGAAGCTAATGCCCTCCTCAAATGGAAATCCAGCCTTCAAAGCGCAAACAATTCTCTGCTATGGAACGAAACAACTGCCAGCCCCTGCAATTGGTTTGGAGTTTCTTGCAACATGGATGGAAGTGTTGTCAGATTGAACCTCACCAATTCCAGCATAAAGGGTGCTCTCTGTAACTTCTCATTCTCATCATTCCCCAATCTTGCATATATTGATCTCAGCATGAATCAACTTTTTGGTACCATCCCACCCCTAATTACTTCCCTCTCCAAACTCGTCTATCTTGATTTGTCTTCCAATCAGTTTTCGGGAAATATTCCACCAGAAATTGGCAAGCTAACACGCCTTGAAACTCTTCACCTGGTTGAAAACCAGTTGAATGGCTCAATTCCACAAGGGATAGGCCAGTTAAAGTCTCTTTCTGAGCTTGCTTTGTATACCAACGATCTTATTGGTCCCATTCCTGCTTCTCTCGGCAATTTGACAAACTTGGTTCGGTAATATCTATATGAAAATCACCTTTCCGGGCCCATCCCTCCCCAAATGGGAAATCTCATCAATCTTGTTGAGGTCTACATGGACACCAACGAGCTAACAGGTCCCATCCCTTCCTCTTTTGGAAACTTGACAAACCTAACTGTGTTGTACCTGTTCAATAATTACCTCACTGATTCCATACCCAACGAGATAGGAAAGTTGAAATCACTCCAGGAATTGAGCTTTCAAACAAACAATCTTACTGGCTCAATCCCAACATCTTTAGGTGATTTGACCTCCCTGACCCTTCTGCATCTTTACGACAATCAACTTTTTGGCTCCATTCCAAAGGAATTAGGAAACTTGAAGTCCCTCATTGATCTTGAATTGAGTCAGAATAAACTCAGCGGTCCCGTTCCTGCTTCCTTGGGTGCTTTGACAAACTTACAAATTTTGTACCTTTGTTCCAACCAACTTTCTGGTTACATTCCATCCGAATTTGGCAATTTGAAAAATCTGGAAGTACTGGAACTAGATGAAAATCAGTTTTCAGGAAATCTCCCAGAGATTTGCCAAGGTGGGAAACTTCAAAACTTCACTGTGAACAGCAACCAACTCACAGGCCCAATCCCCAAAAGTCTGACCCATTGCTCAAGCTTAGCAAGAGCCCGCCTCGACAGAAACCATTTCACTGGAAATATCTCTGAAGCTTTTGGTGTTTATAAGAATTTGACATTCCTAGATGTGAGTAACAATAATTTTTACGGTGAAATCTCAAAGAATTGGGCAAAGTGCTCGCAATTGACACTCCTGAGAATAGCAAGGAACCACATCACTAGTAGCATCCCACCAGAGTTTGGAAATTTAGCAAAACTACAAGAACTTAATCTTTCTTCAAATCATGTTGCTGGGGAGATTCCCAAGGAATTAGGGAAGTTGACTTTAATGCTGAAACTGGATTTGGCTGACAACCAACTCCATGGTCACATACCTCAGGAACTTGGGTCACTAACTGAGTTGTTGTACCTTGATTTGTCCCAAAACAGATTCAAGGGGTCAATACCGAGTATTATTGGGAACTATCCAAAACTCTTTTCCTTGCTCTTGAGCAACAATAAGTTTAGTCAAAAAATCCCATTTGAGATGGGCAAGTTAACTCAGCTAGCCGAAATGGATCTGAGTCATAATTTGCTCAGTGGGAAGATACCAATCCAACTTTCAGGTTTGCAGAATTTGCAGAATTTGAACCTCTCCCACAATAACCTCTCAGGTCACATTCCAAAGCAGTTTGAGCAGATGCGTGGCTTGTTGTATGTTGACATATCGTACAACAAATTGGAGGGCCCCATTCCGAACAACAAAGCCTTCAGAGATGCTCCTAAAGAAGCATTTCAAGGGAACAATGGTTTGTGTGGCAATGTCAAAGGCTTGCAGCCCTGCAAAAATCTTTTCCCGGTGGCCAAACAGAGTCCCCGAAAGGAGCAGGGACTTGTTCTTCTAATTTGTTAAGTTTGGTAATATATATATTTATTTAGTATTATATTTAGAATCCTGTAATTTATGGATTCCTTATTATGTATCATACCATAATTAGGATTACTATCCATATCATACTAGGATTAGGGTTATTGTCCCGCTTATAGAAGGGACCTTGTATCTTGTATTCCATACACATCAATAAACAAGATTTTCCCAATTCTTTTCTTTTCTTCTAACATGGTATCAGAGCCTTCGCTCTAATTCTTTTTTTTTTTTTTTTTCAGCCATTATTTTCTGGAAAATTTTGGCGTTTTCTGCGTGATTTACAGACGTTCTTGTCTCTTTTGCTTCTATCATCCGTCTTCTTGCGGTTATTCAGAGATCTCCATATATCATCGGGTTGCTCTTTCAGAGACGAACCTAACACCATCAACCAGAAGCCGAAACAAGCCTCCACGCGCTCTCACGCGCCGCCTGAAGATTGCCCGTGATTTCCAGAATTTCTTGTTTCTTTCGCTTCTGTTCTCCATCGTCTTGCAGTTATTCGAGGATATATATACATCATCGGGTCCCTCTCTCAGAGACGAACCTACCACCGTCAACCGGCCCCAAAACAAAGCCCGCACGCGCCCTCACGCGCCGCCTGAAGTCTGCGCGTGATCTCACGCGCCGCTGCCAGATCCAGACCGGTTTCATCCCGAACCGGTTTCCGTTCGCCCTTTGCACCGGTTCACTCATCTTCCGTCAGCTTTTCAGCCGGTTCAGACCGGTTCCTGACCTTTTTCAACGTTCCGGACACACTGGTGATCTCCGTTTTGTCCCATTTTTCTCTGTTTTCATCTACTGTTTATTGTGCCCTTTTGAAAGCTACCTCTATGGACCGCTCCGACAACATTACGTCCCTTTCTGTCATTCTCGATGGGACCCAATTATGTTTTGTGGGCCCAAGCCCTTTCTGGTTTTATCAAGGGCCGTCGTTTATGGCGTATTATCTCTGGTTCTCAGACAAAACCTATTCAGAAAGACAATGAGGATCAATCAGCCTTTGATGATCGTCTTGACGATTGAGAAAGCAAGAATTACCAGATTGTTACCTGGTTTCGTGCTACTACTGTTCCTTCTATTAGTCTTCAATTCGGCCGCTTCCATGATGATGCTCAGTATCCTTCTCCGACTAAGGCTATTTGGGATTTCTTAAAGGATCGTTATCAGACCACTGGTCATGCTCATCAATATCAGCTACTTCAGAATCTTCACCGTATGCGTCAAGAGCATGGGCAGTCCATCAATGACTTCCTCTCTCACATGTCCTCTGTTTGGGATCAGCTTGCCTTATGTGAACCCACCTGGAAAGATTCTGAGGATGCTCAATTGTACACTGTCCACCGCAATCATCAACGACTGTTGCTCTTCCTTATGGCTCTTCATGACACCTTTGAGTCTTTATTACCAACTTAACATAATTGTCCTTGCTCTAGGGGCTGCACTTTTACTTTCAGGTGCATTTTTCGGATTTATGTTCATTCGGCGTAGGAAAGAAAGAGAGTCCCACATTGAAGGAGCTGGCGAAGCTGAGGTTGAAGATCAATTCTCAATTTCAGGATTTGATGGAAAAGCAATGTACGATGAGATTGTAAAAGCAACTAAGGACTTTGATGCTGCTTATTGCATTGGAAAGGGAGGATATGGAACTCTCTACAAGGCAGAGCTGCCCTCAGCTAATGTAGTAGCTGTGAGGAAACTCAATCCGCTATCCGAGATCGAAGATCGCAAAGGTTTCTTGAAGGAGGTAAGCACTTTGATGCAAATTAGGCATCCGAATGTGGTGAAGCTGTTTCGTTTCTATTCACAGGGTGGGCAATGGTTCTTGGTCTATGAGTACCTCGAAAGGGGTAGCTTGGCGACAATTTTGAGCAGAGACGAAGCAGCAAGAGAATTGGATTGGGCTAGGAGGGTGAAAATTATAAAGGGCGTGGCTTGTGCTTTGTCTTACATGCACCATGAATGCTCACCCCCGATTGTTCATCGAAACATATCGAGCAACAACGTTTGATTAATGAGGAGTACGAGGGTCGTGTTTCTGAGTTTGGCACTGCTAAGCTTTTGAAGGTCGATTCCTCAAATTGGACTACACTTGCAGGCACATGTGGGTATGTTGCGCCAGGTAACTAAACAGCCTTATAGACTTACACTCTTCTAAAGTTATACAAAATCTTTAATACAAGTCAGGAAAGTTGAGCAAGGCTGCAATGAAAGAACATAATTAAGCCATTCATTTGGTCAAGGGTGGAGTTAGAAAATTTCTTGTCCTGAGCTGTGGGTGGAGTACTAAATTAGGTTGTAGTTGGATATTAAACTAAAATAGAAAATTTTCTTCCCCTAGAATATAGGCAGGGTATTAAATTGGTTTCTAAATAGTTAGATGTTATGCAATGTAAATACTAAATAAACTTTTGGGTCAAAATTTTATCTGGACTACAGTCCACCCTAGCCTTGCATACCTACCTATGCCCATGCATCTAATGGTTCCATTTTTGGCCTGACCCACCTGAGTGTTTTAGATTGTATGGTCACGATCATAATTTTTAGTAGTAGTAATAGTAGAGTAACGGCCGCGACTCAAGGTAAAAATCCTCTTTTACACAAAGTACATAATGGTTTGTTTCTTTCTTTGCAGAACTTGCATATACAATGAAGGTGACTGAAAAGTGTGACGTCTTTAGCTTTGGGGTGTTGGCTCTGGAAGTGATCAAAGGAACGCACCCAGGAGAGCTCATCACCACTCTATCAAACCAAGCTGTGGAGAACATGCAGCACAAAGATGTGGTGGACCACGCCTTTCACCTCCATGTGCTGAGGTTGAAGAGGCAGTAATGTTCATTGTGAAAATGGCAATTGTATGCTTGCAAGCCAACCCACAATCTAGGCCAACCATGCACATTATTTCTCAGCTGTTATCGACCCAAAATTGTCTTAGTTAGAGAGCCCATTAGACTCGGTGCAAAGCTATTTTACTTGGTAATGATATATAAGATACTAGATAAGTTAACCAAATGTTTGCTCAGCATATATAAATATATATTGTTTTGATGATTCAGTTGTTTAGACCAGTTTCAATGCAAAAAATTGTAACATATATCAGTATTTATTTTCCTTTCCAACTATATTCCTATGTTAATTCCATATAGCACCAAGATTTGTTTTTACTTCTATAAATAATGACGTTCAGACAAAACAATTTGCTAGCTAGGCTGCTAGTTTAATAAATTTTTATTTTTCGCTCCAAAAATTTAGATTGTCAGTTATTGTTGGCAATTAAAATTAGGGATAATTACCAGGTATCACCTCTTGAACTATCGTGCAAAGTTAATTTATCCCTTCAACTAAAAAATATTGTGCATTGACTCCTTAAATTGTCAATTTATACTAATTTGTCTTTTTTTGATATTGATAGTTGTGATTTTAACAAAATTTATTCAAATAATGTGCACGTAAATTAAACGAGAAAAGTATTAGAACTAAATTGCTTTATATATAAATTTCTATTAAAAAAAATTTAAACCATAATAAACTTCGATGGATAAATCATATCTTGATAAAATTATTGAATATCTATGGAACATGTTTCTTTTTTCTTTATAACTATATTAAAATTTGCAAATATAAGTGTAAAGAAGAAATACATTGTTATAAATTAATAATTTAAGAGATTAACGAATAATAAGAGAGAAAAAAATAAGAAAAGTAAAACAATTGGAAGATAATTCAGAATGTGATCTTAAAATCAACCTTGAAAAAATTGCAAACTTAATAATACAAGTCCTAGTGACAATAAGCTTCGAAATACCATGTCTCCCGAAGTGGTCAAAGCCAGGCTTGGATCGAAAATAGGCAGCCCTATTTTAGGGTATAAGAGATTTAACTTTTGTATAAGTTTGATTTGGTGTTTCGGACCTTAGAAAATCTCAAGTTCAATCTAAAGATAGAATTAAAAAAAAAAATCCAAACCTGTCCATGAACCGGAGATAAAATAATATATAATGCATAAAAATATTTATAATACATTGTATATAAATTAAAATATTATAAATATAAAAATATATATTATTTTTATTTTAAAATAACTTGAGCCTAACTCAGAGTTTACTTACATAAGCTCAAGTTCAGCCCCAAACATAATCAAATTTATATATATATATATATATATTTTATCTAAACTTGTTTCATGAACAATGGATACGTGTCTAAACCCATTCAAACAATGGGCTGAGATGACATGAGCACCTTTAACCCCATCCTTCCCTCTAACTCCCACAAGTATTTAAATCCATAATGTGCTAAAGTATATTACTCATACACTTATCTCTTCGTCTTTTTAACGTGAAATAGTTTTATTATTATTATTACTATTATTATTATTATTATTATAGCCAACTTGTCATACTATTTTTCTAACTTAACTTTGAGCGACTACTTCTCTTATTTAGAGAATTCTCTATAATAGGAAAATGAATGAATATTTTTCGATGTCACATTTTAAACTAAAATTTATCCAAGATCAACAGCATAAAAATGAGAACTAAATTAAATTTAATTAAAACCTATGTCAAAGTCAAGTCTCAACCACTAGTCCTGTAAAAATCTACATGTATCCTTAATTCTCATAATAATAATAATAATAGTTAGTAGTAGTAGTAATAAACAAATTAAAAGTTATGTACCACACCACCACTGTACAGTCTTACTCGGTTAATCATAAAAATATTATAAATTCTTGATGGTTAGCCAATAATACCATTCTCATCTCATAATAAAATATTAAAAATCACTACATTTGAAACCTACATTTCATGTCACACAAATAATAATACAATACTCAGAAATGGAGAATGCAGTCTTTCAGACAAAACAATCAATCTATAATTATACTCTTAGTGACTACTCTCTACTTCCAAGGGATCGTGCAATAAAACAAAATGACATCCCTCTCAAGCCTAAACTGCCTTTCACTTCGAATTCGAAACACAACAATAAACATGTGTTTTACAAAATCTTTAAAATTTATATAGATGTATAGGCATATACACTCGTATATATATATATATATATATTCAAAATACTCCACCCAAGTCGAAGAACCAAGCATAAAACATACTTTAATAGTAAAATAGGCAACAATTACAATATATAAAGAGTTTTACCTATCTCAAATTTAAAGACAAGCAAGAAAAATAAAAATCCATTAAAGAGCCATAAAATTTTCAAGTTCGATTCTCTCTCCCCAATCTACTTCTATTTAACTCCTTGGTATCATGATAATCAACTCTTCGAGACCAAACCGTTGACTCAAAGATCTCTTCTCCTCTCCTCATTCTCTTCTTCCTTTCTCACACTGACTCTCAAATGAGGAAGTTAAAAAATAAGAAAAAATGAAGAAAAAAAAAAGAAAAAGAATGGAGAAAATTAAATGGGGCAAAATCTCAATTAATAGCCAAATTAAAATGCAGGTTATTACATTTGACCTCTTAGCATTTTCCTATTTGCTTTCCTTAGTTAGGATCAATCAAAATTAATCTCTATCTTTAAGAATTACTCAAGCTTCCCTGAATCATTGTTTTAATATTTTTTCATTTTTCATTTAAATAAAATTATAATTAATATTGGAAACGAAACTTTTGGAAAATAAAAATAAAAATAAACAAAAATATTTAGGTGTGAATATTTTAAATAATAGGATGGTGTAAGAAAACTGCTGGAGAGTAAATTGAATATTTTAACTTTAATGCTTTGTGGACATGTCATTGATACATTTAAAAAAAAATGTACAAAAAATACTTAAATTAGGATACTTGCAAAAAAAAAAAAAAAAAAAAACGTTTTTCCCCCCATTTGTAACTTTTCTCAGTTTTAAAAATATTTTTTTTTAATATGTGAATAACACGGTAAAAGCTATCAAATTCAGAGGAAGTTTATTGCATGCAATGAGTCTCCGTTGAGTTGATTTTGTGAGTCAGCAACATTCATGTGGCAAGGCTTCTTTCCAGGCAATTTCCCAAAGAAAATATAGATGACAAAGGATAAGCATTTTCATCAAGTGGAAAAACAAGGACCACGAACAGGGTGTGGGAACGGACCCAACGGTCTTGGCACTCAACGTCATTTTCCACCAAAAATAAATACACAAAAATTAAATAGACTTCCAAGTTCCACTTCAACACACAGGGTGTCTGAAATGGAATTAGTGGGGGGGGGGGGGGAATGTCTATGAATTAGTGCCTCAAACCATCATTAGTTATAGCAGAGGAAAATCAACCATGGGACCTTCAGAGAAACTAGCCATTCTTTTATCCTCAGTCCTGTTTATTAAAATGTCATGTCTTCTTCCTCACCCAAATTTGCCTCTGTTTCTGCTGAAGAAGAATTCTCTGCCAACTCCATGGAAATCCAGCCTTCAAGGCGCAAACAATTCTCTGCCAACTTCATGGAAAGAAACAACTGCCAGCCCCTGCTGCTGGTTCGAAAACCAGTTGGATGGCTCAATTCCACAATAGATAGGCTAGTTAGGTTGTGGTTGCATTTATATATATATATATTTTCATTTAAGAAAAATTGCTCAAAATATAATTTTATTAATTTAAATGAAAATTTCGTCATGAATTTAAACAGTCAACATAATGAATTTGTCAGAAATTTAAAATCAACACAAAATAACAGTTATTTAAAATATTTTATAATAGTAATTCTAACATTTTAAAAATTAGTTGCACCATTATTACTTTAGTAGTAGTCATTAGATAAATTTACTATGTCACTTGTCTTTTAATACAATTTAATTTCAAATCTATTAATTTGAAATATCTAATTATCTAATTGAAATCTTAAAGTCTAGCCTTTGTTGATGGAAGTTAATTTGGGTCTGTGGCTCCGGGATAACTTTCCGAAGCATTAATTGATCAGTTCTAAACCTTATTTCTTATTCTATAGCATGTCCTTGATGGTTCTATTGGCTTCTTTTTCTGACTTGAGCTGTCCGGTCCGAAAAATATAGCCCTGCTGATGTGTCAATAAATGTTATTTTTGTCCTTTGGCTTGAATTAACCCCTAAACCCTGTTTTTTACCAATGTCTTAATGTGAAAATCTTCGATGTGATGTTTTGAATGTTTCTATAAAATTTCATGGAATTCTTACTTAATCTGACACTCAATTTATTCTTGTCTTCCTATTCGAAATGTAACCATCATTTTTATTAAATAATTATATACACTAAATTGGAAAATTTTGAAGTGTCTAACACTCAATAAAAATTATGAAAATATATTTAAAACCTATATTTCAATACAAAAAAATGTTCAATTAAAATAAATTTTAGACTCTACAGTGTGCTCTGCAAAAATAGGGTAATTACATGATGATTCCATTAAGCCAAGTTAGATTAATAAGGCTGAGACACGACAAATTCTTAACCTTAATTTTAATTTGTTTAACTGCCAAAGTATGTCCTAAAGTCCAAGGAATAGAATTCTTTTTTAACGTGTCATCTATCTGTACTATTATAAATAGAACAATGGGGGGATTGGTGAAGTAAAAAAGTTAATGAAGTTATAATTTTAGTGAAACTTTTTAATTTTTAAAATAGTCTTCTAACCTTTTATCAAATTCAAATATTAAATCAAATAACTTTTAAAAACTAACCTAATTAAGTCGTTTCATAAATTTTAAAATTTTAACTGCCACATTATTTACTTTTATAATCCTAACTAAATTATACAAATGATTTTTTATAATTTTTATTTTATTTAAAATGAAAAATTTAACAAGTCATTTGAAATGTCAGAAAGACACTGTAAATAAAATTTTATATATATCGTTTTCTTAGATTTTTCAATATTTAGATTTTAAATCTAACTTGAGAGAAAATTACACCACTGTATAATCTATCTAACAAATCTTTTTTAGTAGGTATTGAATATCTTATTCATTTTAAAACAGCATTTAATTATTTATAATTAATTAGTAGTCTAAGAACACCTCTTTCCTTTTCTACTGCATTATTAACACAAAAATTAGTACGACTTCAAGAAGAAAAAGATTTTTAAATTAAACATTTTTCTAGTAAGGAAGAAATTTTATCACCAAGATACATTTCAAAGTTTCTTCACTTGAATTTTCACATGAAACCAATAGCGGAGTAAGAAATTTAATTGAGAGGAGTTAGAAATTTAAGTAAGAAGAAGC
Source organism: Vitellaria paradoxa (assembly GCA_019916065.1). NCBI lineage: Eukaryota > Viridiplantae > Streptophyta > Magnoliopsida > Ericales > Sapotaceae > Vitellaria > Vitellaria paradoxa. Next base: position 10,520,720 of record CM034239.1, read on the forward strand.
CAAGATAAATAAATATATACATGTATTGGGAGAGTAAGATAACATATTTCAAAATCTGGGAGGTTAAAGCACTATATAATGATATAAATACTCAGAAATTAAAAATTCACAAAATGATTTTTTTTTTCATTTTTTTTGGGGGTGAGAGGTTTGGGCGCAGCGTGTTTCATCAACTAATCTGTATAAATTTGTAATTTTTCAATTGAAACTCATTCGTATTGTATCGACTAGGGGACAAATATTTCCCCTTGCCTATAAATATAACATTTTCAAGTAAACCGAGATGATTAATTTTAATTTCAGTTTTTGTCTAGTTGGCTCCATTACTATCGCTGTTGAATTCAAGATTAGAAACCCAACATGACTTTCTCAAGCCCCGCTTGGTAACGTTTTCAATTTTTATTTTTTTGTTTATATTTTTAAAATTTTGTAAACTCAAAATGAAAACATGTTTGATAAACTTGTTTACGTTTTTTTGTTTCTAAAAAAAATGAAAACATAAACAGAAAAACGTAAACAGAAAAAAATATATTTTCACTCTAGTTTTCTTTTCTGTTACCAATATTTTATCGATTTTAAAACTTTGTCTATTTTTGTTACATTACATAAAAATAAATTATTTTATTCAAATATTTTATTAAAATAAGTTATTTTAATAAATAATATAATTAAATTCAATAAATTAAATTAACTACCAAAAAAATTCAATAAATTAAATTAATTATATAAATTAATATAAATTATTTTTCATAAATAATAAAACTAAATTAATTTTATTTAATTTAATAATTAATTATTGCTAAATTATCTGAAATAAATATCATAATTAATTTATTAAATTTAATAATTAAATTAATTTATATAAAATAATTAATAACTAATAATTAAATTACATTAATTTTTAATTTAATTTAATTTAACAATTATTATTAAATTATTTTAAATAATATCTTAATTAATTTAATTTATATAAAATATATTTTACTAAATAATTTTAATAAATAATTAAATGAATTTAATTAATTTAAAATTAAATAATTTAATTTAATAATTAATCTAATTTAATTATTTATTTAATATGAAATATATTTTATTAAATTATTTTTAATAAATAATATAATTTAATATATTTTATATTTATTGAATTAAATGATTTTAATAAATAATTTACTGTATTAATTTAATTAATTATATTAATTAAATTAATATAAAATATATTTTATTAAGTTCTATTAATTTTTTAAAACTAATAAAATTAAATATTTTCAAAAATAAAAAATTAATGATTATAAACAAACTTGCATTGCCAAACGCAATTTCAGTTTTTATTTCAGAAAAAATAAACGGTAACAGAAAATAAAAAATAGAAAATGACAACAAAAAAATAACAATAAAAAAACGACAGAATTGTCAAACAGACCTTGCTATGATAGTTGAAGTCAGGTCCAAGTCGATGCGGTGGACTTGACTTTCTTGATTTTTGAAAATAAGATTAAAAAGAATGCCATAAATTGAACTGACATTTGATTAATTGGGATAAATAAGAGTGACGATTCCACCAATAGAAATACTATCAAGTTGAGTTTAGAAAGAAAAAAATTATTTAATTATTAGTTATTAAAAAGTTAATATTTTTTTAAAAAGAAAAAATTTCACTTTTTATTAATTTACTTTTTAGTTTTTTATTATTTTGACGTTTTTACTTATCAGGGTTTAAAAGAAACTAAAAATATAATGTGATAAATATGATATTTTAGAAAAAAAAAAAAAGTTAAGTAATTAGAAGCTGATCCGTTTGATTTGTAAACAAACTTAAAAAAATTCTATAAATCTCTATTAACTTCATATCATATCAACTTTTTTTTCACTGCACACATTACGAATTCTCAATTTATCTCACTTTATCTTACTCCAAACTCACCCTCCGACAGTTGCCAAATGCAACCTCAGTCTACACCGTCCCCTTCACTGCCTTCCCCTTCTTCCACGGCCTTTGCTGCAAGGACTAAAACTAATCAAAACAAAATGGTACTTTTCAGAGTGTATGATGATGGGATCCAAAATGGCAGTCTTTCATCGGGTGCCCGGTGCACTGGCACAAGAAGATAGTCAAACTTGCCTAAACTCACTTACGAGCCCTTGCCGCCAGTACTTAAAATATTGGGACGAATTTATAATTGAAAACAAATATTCGAATGAATTTGACACAAGTATAAATACCCATTGTACGTTTCTGTGAATGAAACTGGGGCATTTAAATGAATTAGAATCACCCCAAAAAAAAAAAATATTATGTATATACGCTTCTGTGCAATTTGTAGCATATATAAAATTATAAAGATAAAAACTAATTCTTTTTTTGGGGGGGGGGTTTGATATTCACTTGCTAGTATATTTATAGAGTATATATTGTTTCGTGTTACATTTAATATATAATGAAAGAAAAACACACAAATCATTTGATCCAATGGCACAAACTTCTATGCAAGCTCTGTGGGAGTGCAAACGACTAAAACTTTCATAGTATCTAATTAAAGTGAAACGGGATGGGATGAGTTATTTTTAAATTTCTAACTAAAAAATAAATAAGTTTAAAATGAAAATAGATAAATGTTAACTAAATGGGTTCAAGAATAAATTACCACCACATACCTACAAGATAGTGATTGAAAGACCAAATTCCAAATCTATAATACCAATGCCCAAGTCTACACGCCAGACACAAGCGTTCAACATATTAGTGATCATCTTCATCTAGTGGAAATCTGCCAAAGGAATAAATAAATAAAAATATTGAGTAATCTCACACTTAATCAACCATCCCAAACACGAGGAAGACTACTTCGGCCAAGTTCACATTATTGCCACACAAGCAAAAGTTGCGATATAGGAACAGACAAAACTAGTTTGTTTCAATTCATTCCCTGTAATTCTGCCAAACTTTACGCAATGAGTCCCACTGATCGGTGGATTTTGTGGGTCAACAGTCATGTAGCAAGTTTCTTTTCCAGGAAATTTCCCTGGAAAAGAAAATAAATGAAAAGGAAAAGCGTTATGAGCAAGCAAGAAACAAAGACCTTCACCTTGGCGTATAACAGACTCCAAAGTCAAGACATTGGGTGCCACCTTCCACATTTAAAAAAAAAAAAAATGCGATTGGTGCAAATTAAACTAAGGGTCTCAAGAAGCTTCCTATAAAATGGGATTAGTGGGAAAAAATATGTACATAAGTTTGTTCCCTAAACCAAGGTTATAGCAAAGAAAAAAATTATCCATGGGACCTGCTGAGAAACTAGCCTGCGTTTTTTCCCTAGTCCTGTTTGTCATTCAGCTTTCTTCTTCACCCAATTTTGCCTCTGCTTCTGCTGAAGAAGCTAATGCACTCCTCAAATGGAAAGCCGGCCTTCAAATGCCAAACAATTCTGTGCTAAGTTCATGGACACTTCCGCAGCATAATGGCTCCTCCAGCCCATGCAGATGGCAAGGTGTTTCTTGCAACCATGAAGAAAGCATCACGAGATTGAACCTCACAAGTTTGAGTGTTAACGGTACGCTCTACAACTTTTCGTTCACATCATTCCCCAATCTTGCATATATTGATTTCAGCATCAATCAACTTTTTGGCACCATCCCACCTCTAATTACTTCCCTCTCCAAACTCGTCTATCTTGATTTGTCTTCCAATCAGTTTTCGGGAAATATCCCACCAGAAATTGGCAAGCTAACCCGTCTTGAAACTCTTCACCTGGTTGAAAACCAGTTGAATGGCTCAATTCCACAAGGGATAGGCCAATTAAAGTCTCTTTCTGAGCTTGCTTTGTATACCAACGATCTTACTGGTCCCATTCCTGCTTCTCTCGGCGATTTGACAAACTTGGTTCGGCTATATCTATATGAAAATCATCTTTCCGGGCCCATCCCTCCCCAAATGGGAAATCTCATCAATCTTGTTGAGGTCTACTTGGACACCAACAAGCTAACAGGTCCCATCCCTTCCTCTTTTGGAAACTTGACAAAACTAACTGTGTTGTACCTGTTCAATAATTACCTCACTGGTTCCATACCCAACGAGATAGGAAAGTTGAAATCTCTCCAGCAGTTGAGTTTTCAAACAAACAATCTTACTGGCTCAATCCCAGCATCTTTAGGTGACTTGACCTCCCTGACCCTTCTGCATCTTTACGACAATCAACTTTTTGGCTCCATTCCAAAGGAATTAGGAAACTTGAAATCCCTCACTGATCTTGAATTGAGTCAGAATAAACTCAACGGTCCCATTCCTGCTTCCTTGGGTGCTTTAACAAACTTACAAAATTTGTACCTTCGTTCCAACCGATTTTCTGGTTCCATTCCACCCGAATTTGGCAATTTGAAAAATCTGGAGGTACTGGAAATGGATGAAAATCAGTTTTCAGGAAATCTCCCAGAGATTTGTCGAGGTGGGAAACTTCAAAACTTCACTGTGAACAGCAATCACCTCACAGGCCCAATCCCCAAAAGTCTGACCCATTGCTCAAGCTTAGCAAGAGCCCGCCTCGACAGAAACCAATTCACTGGAAATATCTCTGAAGCTTTTGGTGTCTATAAGAATTTGACATTCTTGGATGTGAGTAATAATAATTTTTACGGTGAAATCTCAGAGAATTGGGCAAAGTGCTCGCAGTTGACACTCCTGAAAATAGCAAGAAACCGCATCAATGGTAGCATCCCACCAAAGTTTGGAAATTTAGCAAAACTACATGAACTTAATCTTTCTTCAAATCATTTAATTGGGAAGATTCCCAAGGAATTCGGGAAGTTGACTTCAATGCTGAAACTGGATTTGGCTGACAACCAGCTCCAAGGTAACATACCTCAGGAACTTGGGTCACTAACTGAGTTATTGTACCTTGATTTGTCCCAAAACGGATTCAAGGGGTTAATACCAAGTATTCTTGGGAACTATCCAAAGCTCTTTTACTTGCACCTGAACAACAACACATTTAGCCAAGAAATCCCAGTTGAGTTGGGTAAGTTAACTCAGCTAACCGAAATGGATCTGAGTTATAATCTGCTCAGTGGGGAGATACCAATCCAACTTTCAAATTTGCAGAATTTGCAAAAGTTGAACCTCTCCCACAATAACCTCTCAGGTCCCATTCAAAAGCAGTTTAAAGAGATGCGTGGCTTGTTGTATGTTGACATATCATACAACAAATTTGAGGGTCCCATTCCCAACAGCAAACCCTTCTTAGATGCTCCAGAGGCCTTAAAAGGAAACAATGGTTTGTGCGGTAATGTCACAGGATTACAGCCTTGCAAGAACGTTGTTTTGCCAAAACCCAAGTCGCACCACGGCCACACACTTGTTCTTATAATCGTGCTTCCTCTTGGAGGAGCACTTTTCCTTCTAGGTGTGTTTGTTGGATTTCTATTCATGTTTGACCGAAGAAAGAAAAAGTCACAAGTAGAAGAAGGTGAATTCGGGGACGAAGATGTATTCTCAATATCAATGTTTGATGGAAGAGCAATGTACAATGACATTTTGAAAGCTACCAAAGATTTTGATCCCACATATTGCATTGGCAAGGGAGGATATGGAGCTGTCTACAAAGCAAAGCTGCCGTCAGCTAATACAGTAGCAGTGAAGAAACTCCATCCATTATCCGAGAAAGCAGATCAAAAAGGGTTCCTAAATGAGGTAAGGGCGTTGACAGAAATTAGGCATCGAAACATAGTGAAGCTTTTTGGGTTCTGTTCACATACTCGACACTCGTTTTTAGTGTATGAGTACCTAGAAAGAGGGAGCTTGGCTGCAATTTTGGGTAGAGATGAAGCAGCTAGGGAGTTGGATTGGGGGAAGAGGGTGAATATTATCAAGGGTGTCGCTCATGCTTTGTCTTACATGCACCATGATTGCTCACCCCCAATCGTTCACCGAGACATATCAAGCAATAATGTCTTGATTGATGAGGAGTACGAGGCTCGTGTTTCAGACTTTGGCACTGCAAAACTTTTGAAGCTGGACTCGTCTAATTGGAGTGCACTTGTAGGCACATATGGATATGTCGCACCAGGTAATCAAACATATAGTCTATTCCTCTCCTAAATTGACATAATCTTAAATCTAACTTACATAGTCATGTCCCTTTCTTTGCAGAGCTTGCTTACACAATGAAAGTAACAGAGAAGTGTGATGTTTATAGCTTTGGAGTGTTGGCAATGGAAGTGATCAAGGGAACGCATCCAGGAGATTTCATCACCACTCTATCAAGCCCAGCTATTGAGAGTATACAGCTGAAAGATCTGCTGGACCAACGCCTTTCACCTCCCTCCCCTGAAGCCGAGGAGGTGGTGATGTGCATCATGAAAATGGCGATTGCGTGTTGGAATGCTAACCCACAGTCCAGGCCAACCATGCACATTTTTTCTCAGATGTTATCAACTAGGAAATTTCCTTAGAGTTGCAGAAACTCAACCAGGAAATTTTCTTTAGAGCTTTGCAAGGCGTGTCTTTCTGAGATTTCTTTCTCCTTTTCATGTTATGTGATTATATAAACCTTATAGACATTTACCTTATGTTTGTACTATTGTAAAAGGGTAATGTTACTAGGTACTCTACTAGTATTATAGGTGCTTTATATATAATGTTAGTGTTTGTATAGGTTATTGATTGGCAATTCCCGAGCAAACACTTTGCTTGTATTTGTTTCCTAAAAATGTCACAATGTTGTTGAATTTGTTCACAAACATAAGCCACAGAATGTTTGTGAATCATTGAGTTTGTTGGGAGAAGCACTGGGAAAGAGGTGGTTGCTGCAGCTGTGCTCTGCTTTTTGGTCATTCTCTCTGTTTTTAATTGAAAAAGTTTGCTGGAGTTTGACAGTAAGTGAACAGTAGGGTTCACGAGCATGAGCAGGGAAGCTCTTGCCCAAGAGCTGCCCCTGCCTATCGCGCAGAAAATTTTGACTAAACCCAAATGTCTTGTTTACCCATTTTCTTTGATATAAAAGGCAAAATATTTTTTCCAACCCTAAGCTTTTTGACCTGCGCAGCTCATTCCTACTATTTTCTGCAAAAAGCTAAGAGGATGAGCTTGGGCTCTTGATGGTTCAAATCTAAGGTTATTCTTTCCTTTTTTGGCATCAATCTATCTTTCTCAAAGCTCAAATATGTGGTGTGGAATCAGATTGAGGAGCTGTTTTTTCAGGGATTGAAGGCTGGAATCTTCACGGGCTGAGGTAAGTTGTGGGCTATCTAGCAAGTAAGGTTAGGGAGTGTGATGTACAAGTAGATCAAGGGATTTTGGTTGGAAAAACTTGTAAAACTCTCCTTGGGTACCTTGTAACCTCATTTTTATATAGTGAAGATTTTTTGGGCTGATCCACTCAAGGATCCGGGGTTGTTTCTCCTTAGAGTTCTAAGGAGCTTTTACCCTAGTTAACAAATTTGTGTGTTCTTATGGTGGATGATTATTATGAGCTAAAATTTCATTATGGATGTTTCTTAGTTCCAGTTTATTTTAGCTTGTTTTGGATACTAGTGAGTGATTTGGGAATTTCAATTGGAATCAGAGCCCTGGGTGCTCTCTATTTTTTGTTAGACTTTTTGTCTAAGAGTAGATCCGAAAGGTATCCATGGACAATCAAAGGGAAGGTCAGTCCATTGTTAGGCCTCCATTTCTAGATGGCTCTAACTACCATTATTGGAAGGCTAAGATGAGGGCTTTCCTCAAATCCATAGATGAGAGGGTTTGGGACTCAGTTACAGATGGATGGAAGCCTCCAACAGTGAGTGATACTGATTTGACACCAAAAGCGAAAAGGGATTGGACACAGGATGATAATGAAGCTGCTAGTTGGAATAGTAAGGCTCTAAATGCAATTTTCTGCAGTGTCTCACAAGATGAATTTCAAAGGATTTCTAAATGTGAAGTTACCAAGGAGGCTTGGGATGTCTTGCAGGTTACCTATGAGGGTACTACTGCTGTGAAAATAGCTAAGTTGCAGCGTTTAACTACTAGTTTTGAAGTCATTTGTATGGTAGAAAATGAGACTTTTGATCAGTTCTATATCAAGTTGAGTGACATTGTTAATTTTTCTGTCAATTTGGGTGAGACTATTCCACAGTCCAAGATTTTTCGAAAAATTTTTCGATCTTTACCTGAGAGATTTCAACCCAAAGTGACTGCAATTGAAAAAAGTAAAGATGTAGATCAGATGAAGATGGAAGAATTGGTTGGTTCATTGCAGACTTATGAGATGAATATGAATCAGAACAAAAGGAGTAAAGGAATTGCTCTAAGCTCGGTTATAGAGGAAGAAAATGATGAAGTGGATATCTCAAAAATTAGTGTAGATGACATTGCCTTGTTAGTTAAGAAATTCAAAAATTTCTCTAAAAAAAATTTTGTTAACAATCCCACAAGATCCAACAAAGGGGTGGAGAAAAGAATCAGGGAAAGTTTCAAAAGTGTGAAGATGCTAGAAAAATTTGGAGATAAACAGTGCTTCGAATGCAAGGGCTATGGTCATTTTGCACACAAGTGTGCAAATAGACTAAAAAGGAAAAACAAGAAAGTTCTCACAGCTTCTTGGGATAATGAAGATGAATCAAAGAGTGAGGGAGATCAAGAAGACGAAGATTCTACGGGATCTGAAGACAATGCTTCTCAAGTACTTTCCTTCATGGTGAAGTCTCATGGGTCCACTCAAGACAAAAGCTCAGAAGTCATAGATGTTTTGAGGAGGGATTTAGAAGATGACAAGAGCATAACTTCAGAATCTGATGGTGAAGGTGATTTACAAGAGCAATTTGAGTTGTTGCAAGAAAAATATTCTGAATTGTATCAACAGAGCTTAGTTCTAGCTAAACATAAAGGAAAAGCTATCTCAAAGCTCAATGTTGTTGAAGTGGAAAAGGAAAAATTGATGAATGAAGTTAAGGACTACAAAGTCAAGGTTCTCGAGTTGGAAACTATGATAGAGTCCTTAAAGAAGAATGAGGAGAAACTAACTTCTAGAAATCAAACTTTGGAAAAGGAAGTGGAAGAATTGAAGAAGAACATTGTCAAAACAACTCAATCTTTCAAGAAGTGGGAATCGGGTACCAAAAGATTGGATGATTTATTGGAAGCTCAGAGAGATCCAAATGACAAAGCTAGACTTGGAAGCAAAAAATAACCTTCATCAAGTTTGAATAAAGCAATTGGACCAATCATGTTTGTTGCAGCCACCAAAAGTGAAGTGGAAGATTCAAATGAGAAGAATTCCAATAGAAACAACAACATTTAAGAAAAAGATGTTCATGGTGCAAGTAAGGTGAAAAATCATCTAAGAGGTAATGCTCCTTCCAATTGCTAGTCTCGGAATGGAGGTAAAAATGTTTTTAACACTAGTGTATCCTTGTTGAACCATGAACAACCTAGGAAACTTGTTCCCATATGTCATTTTTGTGGGATTAGAGGACATATTAGACCTTATTGTCACAAACTCCACGGACTACCCCTTGACTATTTTAAGTCACAAACTAATTCTTCCAAAAATTCAAGGGAAAATCTTTTTTGACAAACAGGTTTAACGTTCTTGATCATAGCATTGGTGAGACCAATAGAGCTCCATTCAAACCAAAAGGAAAAAATTTTCACGGAAAAGTCTCTAAATCCAAAACTCATGAAATCACAAAGACTATATTTAAAGGGTCAAATTTTTTAAAAAAACAAGATTAAAAATGCATGGATTAGATGTAATGATTTGAATTATTTTGTTGCTCATACTGCATTTAGGGCACAAAGTTCAAAAGTGTGGTATTTGGACAGTGGTTGTTCAAAGCATATGTGTGGCATCAAATCCATGTTTTCCTCTTTTAAGGAATGTGATGAGGGATCAGTTACCTTTGAAGATGGTAGCAAGTCCAAGATTCTCAGTGTTGGATGTATTGACTCCCCAGGTTTTCCAAAATTAAAAGAAGTCTTATTTGTTGATGGATTGAAGGCCAATTTAATTAGCATTAGCCAAATCTGTGATTCACACTACAATGTGTTGTTTGCTAAGGATACTTGTTCTATTCTTGATAAAAACCACAAAGTTGTGCTGAAAGAAATAAGAACTTCTGATAATTGTTATGCTCTATCCGCTAACAATGAATTTGTCTGTAATGCTGCACAGGATAACATTGTTGAACTTTGGCACCAACGACTTGGGCATGTCAATTTTCGAGATCTTGCTAGATCGTCCAAGACTGAAGTTGTGAGAGGATTGCCAAAGATGACTAAAATGAAGAGAAGTGTTTGCGGGCCTTGCCAAAAAGGGAAGCAAACCAAAGCTATTCACAAGAAAAAAAATAGGATAGCTACTTCTTCATGTCTAGAACTTATTCATGTTGATCTTATGGGTCCTATTAGAACTGAAAGTTTAGGTGGTAAAAAGTATATCTTTGTTATGCTAGATGACTTTTCAAGATACACTTGGGTTAATTTTCTAAGAGAAAAATCTGATACTTTTCAATCTTTTAAATCCTTGTGTAATCGACTTCAAAATAAAAAAGGTGTTGTGATTGGTAGAGTGATTAGACTTAGAAGTGATCATGGATAAGAGTTTGAGAATGCTGAATTTTCTGATTATTGTGATGAACAAAGTATTTTGCATGAATTTTCAGCTCCTAAAATACCCCAACAAAATGGGATTGTTGGAAGGAAAAATAGGGTGCTCCAAGAAATGACAAGAGTCATGTTACATGGTAAGAATTTGCCTTTAAAATTTTGGGCTGAGGCCTTGAACACTGCATGCTACATTAGCAATAGAGTTTTTGTGAGAAGAGGAACAAGAGCCACTGCATATGAGATCTGGAATGGTAAAAAATCTAGTGTCTCTTATTTTCATATCTTTGGAAGCAAGTGTTACATATATCGGGATAGAGAATCCCTTGGTAAATTTGATGCACGTTGTGATGAGGGGATCTTTCTTAGATATTCCATTAACAGTAGGGCTTATAGAGTGTATAATTTAGAGCATTCAACTGTAATGGAATCCATTAATGTGATAGTTGATGATGATCCTTTAAACATTTCTTGCAAGATAAACTCATCTGATGAAGAGTTGGTGTTTTCTATGTTCCCACAAGAAGAACCCGTGTTAAAAAGCTCAAACAAATTAAAAGGGAATGAAGTTGAGCATGTGGGTAACAATCACAGTGATGTAGTGTTGGAAGAAGAAACTGAAGATCAACATACTGCACTTAATCCCTCCTCCCGGGTAAAGCTGAATCATCCTGTATCACAAGTAATAGGTGAAGTAACTACTCCGATGAAAACTAGGAGACAAATCCAAAATAAGGTAAATTATTTGTTTTACACTTCTTGCATTGAACCAAAAAATGTTAAAGAAGCTCTTCTAGATTCTCACTGGACTAATGCAATGCATGAGGAACTAGAATAGTTTTCTCGAAATGATGTTTGGGAACTAGTGCTGAGGCCTAATGATGTTAATGTGATAGGCACCAAATGGATTTTTAAGAATAAATTTGTTGAATTTGGTACCATCATTCGAAATAAAGCCAGGCTAGTTGCACAAGGCTACACCCAAATTGAAGGAATTGACTTTGAAGAGACATTTACCCCTGTAGCTAGATTCGAGTCCATTCGCATACTTCTTGCTGTTTCATGCTACTTAGGGTTTAAATTGTTTCAAATGGATGTAAAGAGTGCCTTCTTGAATGGGATCATTCAGGAAGAAGTGTTTGTTGAACAACCTAAGGGTTTTGTTGACCCAAAGTTCCCTAACCATGTTTTTCATTTGAAAAAGTCATTATATGGGCTAAAACAAGCTCCTAGGGCTTGGTATGAGAGACTTACCAATTTCTTGGTTGAGTCAAAATTCACACGTGGTAGTGTAGACAAGACCTTGTTCATTTTGAAGGAGTCTAATCACATCATCATTGCTCAAATCTATGTGGATAACATTGTTTTTGGTTCTACTTCAGAGAAACATGCTTTGAAATTTGCCGAGCTCATGAAAAGTCAGTTTGAAATAAGCATGATGGGGGAACTAAACTTCTTTTTGAGGTTGCAAGTGAAACAACGAAAAAGAGGGATTTTCATATCTCAGTCAAAGTATGCTAAAGACTTAGTTCACAAGTTTGGGTTGTCACACTCTAAGCATGCTAGGACTCCCATGGGCACTAGTACCAAATTGAACATAGATTCTTCTGGGAAGGATGTTGATCAGACATTGTACCGTAGCATGATAGTGAGCCTTCTTTACCTAACTGCTAGTCGATCTGACATAGCTTTTAGTGTAGGTATATGTGCTAGATATCAGTCTTGTCCTAAAGAATCACATTTGACAGCTGTTAAGAGAATCATTCGTTATATGCATGGTACACTAGACTATGGGATTTGGTTTTCTAAAGATTCTTTTGCAGAGATCACTTGTTTTTCAGATGCAGACTGGGCTGGTTGTTGTGATGACCGTAAGAGCACTTCAGGATGATGCTTTTACATTGGGAGCAATCTAGTCGCTTAGCACAGCAAGAAACAAAAATTCCATCTCCTTATCAACTACAGAGGCAGAGTACATCGCAGCAGGGAGCTGTTGTACTCAAGCATTGTGGATAAAACAAATGCTCTCTGACTATGGGATTGAACAAGGTACTATGTTATTGTTTTGTGATAATTTGAGTGCAATTAATATTTCCAAAAATCCTGTTCAACACTCACGCATAAAGCATATTGACATAAGGCATCACTTCATTAGAGACCTAGTTGAGAGACAAATTTGACTCTAGAAAACATTCCCACAAACAGACAACTTGCTGACGTTTTCACTAAACCCCTAGAGGCTTCTAGATTTGAATATCTTCGTTCATCTCTAGGAGTCATACTCCTTGAATAGTCTTGTTTCAAGGAAAATATTGAATAAATGTTCTTACAATTATATCTATGGAGTTAACCTTATGAATAAATTTTTCTAGTGTCTTTTAAGTTTTGAAACTGTTAAATAAGTAGGAATATGTTTGAATTTGATATTTGTTTCTATATTGTCTTCTTGATCTTTGTCTGACTTTTGTGAAATCCTTTGAAGAGCACAGCCATGTGAGGTTGCTTTGAAGATGTGGTATTGAAAGAACATTTTTTTTTTCATTTTTCAACTCGTTTGATATCGAACACATAGTCAATTTGGATAGTAACTTTCTTAAATTTCTAGTGTGATGACTATGTTGGATTGACCTAAAATCGTATTGCCCACACATTTTCAGTTTAATCCTTAGATGAAAATATCATGATCGTGTTGTTTCCTTATTCCCATTCTAGCGATGAAAATGGTTATCACTTTGGTGACAAAAATGCATCAAAAGGAGTATGGAAGAGAAAACAAGATCAAAACAGAGTGTATGAAAACCATCATCATATTGCACATGATAAATGTTTATTTGTTTGGAGAGATAAGGTTGATACTATTCAATTCTCAATATTTTTGTTCAACTCTACACATCTCTCAATTTGAGAAATTCTTCAATGTGTATTAGGCAAATGATTGGTTTGACTTCCTCATAGACATTGCCTAGTAAATTTGAATGTGGAACTGTAGCTAGAACTATGTCTAGAGATATTGTTTGAGTAGATTTTGAAAAATCGTTGTAAAATCAATATTTCATTAGATGTGCTACTCAGTTGGCTGTATACTTTCTAAAGCATGTCTCAAGGGTATGGACATTTTATCTCTGATGCAGCATATTTACACATATCAAATCCTTACATGTTCTAAAAATTTAATATTTTGAAACTTGATTTACACTCTTTGAAATTGTTTGGAATGGAAAATTCCATAGACTTAATTGTATGATCTCAGGATTAATACTTCCTTGTCTCAATACTGTTTGTTTGGAGTTATTTTTTAGTGGAGTTCTTTTCAAATTAGTTCCAGCAAGCTCTCTGCTGTGTTTGTAATCTGTGTTGCTTCAGTCTCTCAGGTTGGTCTTCGCCACGAGCTTCCATACTCATGCTTGAGAAGATCTCTCTACCCACACTGTCAAAAAGTTTTGTTAACATTTTACATGCTTAATTTCTCGTACATTGTTTAAAAAAAAATTTTGCTTTCCTTGTTTTATGGTAATTTGCTTTTGTTTGGTTACCGTTAGATTTTCTCCTTGAAGTGGGCGATGACAACTGTTGAGATTCTCTCCACTAACATTTTTAGACGATGTAGGTGTATAGCACAAATAGTGGGACTGGACAGTAGTGAGAATGACCTTCTGACATTCTCTGATTTAAACATACCTGTTTGGCATAATCTCATTGGTTTGAAGATAATCCTTGCTTCCACGTCACATTTCTTCATATTAATTTGAATTTCTGATGGTTAACTTGTTGTAATCATGCTCATTGTCTTCACATTAATGAGGTTGCATTAAATCCTCTTTCCATCTGAAAGGTAAGGGTTGTGTCCCTCGAGAATTGCTTGTCGTCAATCCGAGAGAGATGATGTTTCTACATTTAACTCTTGGTTAGGTCATTATGAGGGTGCATCAATGTGAAGTGAAAGGATTTCTCTGTGACTTTTGGGTTTTATCAATAGACTCATTGAATACCCATGGACTCGTTCAATACATCTTGTATGAGTCATACGTAATTGTATGACATTAATTGGCCTCATTCTTTCATGCTTTAACTGTCATACTTAATTGCAAGATGCTATAAATGCCACTTTGTTTTAATTGAGGAGAAAGGGTGTCTCTTGGAATGGATAGTACACTTTGAATTGCATTTCCATCATAACTCCTGGATGTGTGCAGCTTTAAGTGCCGTCCTGACGTGCCGTTAGAGTAATTTACGTGAGCTGGATGTCCTTGATTGGTTATATTCTCCGCGTGCTACATTTATCCCGCCTGCATTTGTGTTCTGGATTTAATGTCGGAGGTCATTTCTTTGATTTCATCCTCATCAGCTTTCGATGTGCTTCTGTTGAATTCATCAGGGAGTTTTACTCCAATATGCACCATGTCTATCTGGAACACGAGTCTCATTGATGCCATCTGATCGGTTTATTGGTTTTGCTGTTAGATAGTTGGACCTTGCTTAGGTCATTTTCTTTAGCTCACTCTCTCATTATGATCCATGGTTTACACTAAATTTTACTTTGTCAATTCTGAACAAAAAAGGGGAGAACATTTGGGATTGAGGGGGAGTTAGATCGTTTGGTTGAGGGGGAGTTAAGTTGTTTTTACTATGTTGCTTAATCTTTTACATATGATCTTTTACATACTCTGTTCTGCTGCATTTTGTTGTTCAAAATTTTCAGGATCAGATTGGTTGTTGCTCTCTACTTAGGTTTAGAACTTGTGACATTTTCTATTGTAATGTTGGAGTTGGGTGTGTTTTGTCTCGGAATTGCCAAAGGGGGAGATTGTTAGTGTTTGTATAGGTTATTGATTGGCAATTCCCGAGCAAAAACTTTGCTTGTATTTGTCTCCTAAAAATGTCACAATGTTGTTGAATTTTTTTACAAACATAAGCCAAAGAATGTTTGTGAATCATTGAGTTTGTTGGGAGAAGCACTGGGGAAGAGGTGGTTGCTGCAGTTGTGCTCTGCTTTTTGGTTATTCTCTCTGTTTTTAATTGAAAAAGTTTTCTGGAGTTTGACAGTAAGTGAACAGTAGAGTTCGCGAGCATGAGCAGGGAAGCTCTTGCCCAAGAGCTGCCTCTGCCTATCGCGCAGAAAATTTTAACTAAACCCAAATATCTTGTTTACCCCTTTTCTTTGATATAAAAGGCAAAATATTTTTTCTAACCCTAAGCTTTTTGACCTGCGCAGCTCATTCCTACTGTTTTCTGCAAAAAGCTGAGAGGATGACCTTGGGCTCTTGATGGTTCAAATCTAAGGTTATTCTTTCCTTCTTTGGCATCAATCTATCTTTCTCAAAGCTTAGATCTGTGGTGTGGAATCAGATTGGGGAGCTGTTTCTTCAAGGATTGAAGGCTGGAATCTTCACGGGTTGAGGTAAGTTGTGGGCTGTCTAGCAAGCAAGGTTAGGGAGTGTGATGTACAAGTAGATCAAGGGGTTTTGGTTGGGAAAACTTGTAAAACTCTCCTTGGGTACCTTGTAACCTCATTTTTATATAGTAAAGATTTTTTGGGCCGATCCACTCAAGGTTCCGGGGCTGTTTCTCCTTAGAGTTCTAAGGAGTTTTTACCCTAGTTAACAAATTTGTGTGTTCTTATGGTGGATGATTATTATGAGCTAAAATTTCATTATGGATGTTTCTTAGTTCTAGTTTATTTTAGCTTGTTTTGGATACTAGTGAGTGATTTGGGAATTTCATATAACATGATGTTTCCACCAGCTTGCATTATTATAAGCTAATATAGTAGCACGATAGCTAAATTTTTAATATCAAGGCCAATGTTTGCTTATGTTCTATTGTTCGATTGAGTTAGATGGATGGTTAATATTTTGTGATTATTACTGCAGTTTGGTTCTGTTTCCACTTAATTAAAAGTCCTATGAACCAAACCCTATATTTATAAGGAAAAAATAACCCCCCCCAAAACACACACACACAGAGACACAAAAGAGGAGGTAAAAGAGGAAGATCAGATTTTTTTTGGGGGGGGAGGGGACGGGTTTCAAAACCGACAGTATCAAAAGAACTTGCATTTCCATGATCCAAATCACCTCTCAAATTCCAAGTGGGCATACAAATGGGTAAACAAGTAGACCATTGGTGGCATCTCAACTTCAGGGAGAAACAGCAAAATAGTCTATCATAACGTGTCCAAGCATTGCATTTAGACAAGTTGAAAAGCACCACTGAGATCATTAAAAAAAAAAAGGTAAAAAAGTAGGTCAACAGTAGCATCTCAACTTCGGGAAGAAAGAGCCAAGTAGTTGTACACACAAATTTCGTGTTTGGAAAATAAACACAGAAATTGCAGTAACAAATTAAAATTTTATTGATTTATAGAAAATGAAATACAATTTCTGAATTTCTAATCAAAGAAATAAAGTCCTCTGATTCTTCTCTTCGAAAAGTTGATGCGAGGGCTTGCAGCTTGATCTCGAATCAACACATGTGTCTTCTTGTTACTTGAGAGTCTGTGGGGCCTTGGCAGCTTAATCCAACAGAGTCTCCTTGTGTGTAAAAATGTGTCCCTTTGTGCTTAGTAGTGACCCCTATTTATAGATGTGTGAGAAAGAGTCACGGTTGAACTTAATTTCTCTTAGATAATTATTTTATTATTTATTAAATAAAATAAAAGATAATATCAAAGAGTTTGGATAAAATCATACTTCTTAAATAATTATCTCTTTTTTTATTTGTTTTTAAGAGATAAATATTAAAAAATATTTAATTATTTTTAATAGTGGGCCAAGCTGACAAGTGACACAATTTAATTGGTGAAGTCTTGTCATCTTTAGGTTGCCCATGTGACGACTTGTGATTTGTCCGCGTATGTAATTATGTTGAAATCCTTCACAAGACACGTGGCAAGATTTGATTTGTTTAATTTAATTGGGCTTTATTTGACACTTGGCAATATTTGATTAGCCAAAATTTTGTGTGTCTACAAATGCCCCTCGAGACTTGATCACATATACGTTGTAGTAGTGTTGAAAAGTGTGCGGTCTCGAATTTGAAGATTTGATGCCATTGACTAGAACATTTTGGATTCTTGTACAATGACAATTTTTTTTTTTAAATTTGATGCAAGCCACACTTCAAATATTTTAATTTCTATAATAGAAATTAAAATAATAAATTTTAATTTATTTTGAATTCCAAATTTGAGTTAGAATAAAATAACGAATTTTATTTTATTTTGAATTCCAAATTTGAGTTGGAATCAAAATTTGTTTCTTTTTTTTTTTTTAATTTCGAATTCCAAATTTGGATTGGAATCAAAATAATGAATTTGGTTTTATTTTGAATTCCAAATTTGTATTGGAATCAAAATAATGAGTTTCATGAATTCCAATTTTGTGTTGGAATATTGAATTTGATTTTATTTCAAATTCTGTATTTGATTGGAATTAGAAATATATATACATAATTTTTTTTTTTCAAATTATAATTTTCAAACTTGAATGAAAATTATAATCTAAAATTTGAGTCTTTCAATTAAAGTGGAATTGGTATCTATTTTTTTTTTTTTTTTTTTAGAATCAATTCCCAGTTGATTACTGAGTTATGTAGCCACTTATTTGGATAACAACCCACATTAACAACTCGGCAGAACATGATGTTGGCATGTTGTTGCCAATTGAATAATCAAATATTTTATAATTCCAATGATATTCTAATTCTAAACGTAACGGGTTGAGTTCCTGATGGGTCATCTGGATAACCTTGGTGCCAGTAGGATTGTTTTGTATTTCCAAACCCACGAGAACTCCAAATTTAAGGGGATTCCAAAGCTGCTTGTTCTGGTTTCTCCAAATCTGATTAGGACTTTGTCACTTTATTGCTTTATTTAAAGGACCCAACTTCGCAACAATTAAAATAATTCTTCAATTCAATTGCGGCAGAGGCTTAGAGCAATTTGTCTATCTTTTTTATTCTCCGACGATGTGGAGCAAGGCAGCATCTGTACTCTTCTTCCGCGACCTGGCAAGAGATATTATTATTATTATTATTATTATTATTATATTTTCAGTGCAGCAGTGTCTTGATAAGGATTTTGGCTTTCTTCAGTGAACTTTCACAGATTCTAATTGGCCGTCAAATTGGTTGGGAACGCTTAAGAGTGAGGTAATCATATAAATTGGCTCCTTGATTATTGTTTATTTCTCTTTTTTTTTTTTTCACAAAATCATTCTCCAATTCCCATCTTTACAGTGATGTTACCCCAATTGTAACTTACCGTATTCACATCTTCAAGCTAATATTCATAGCTCATATATATATATTTTCAATTCTATGCACAGCCAACTGATTCACAAGGATCACGCTGGGGACTTGGATTATTATTATTTTTTTATCTCTCGCTCTTTTCTTTTTTTTTTTTTAAGTAGGATTAAAATTAATCTATATAAAAGAACTTCCATCCATTATTTTCTTCCATTCAAAAGAGTTTCCAGCAAAGCAAAGCGAGCATCTTTATTCCTTCTCACGTGAAGCAAAACGAGCATCTTTATTCTTCTTCAATTGGTAAGGCAGAGCATTATTATTTTTTATTCAAGGGCACCAGAGTATTATTCTTTTTCAAGAGCAGCAAAGCATTATTATTTTTTTTTTCTTTTCTTCAAGGGCACTAGAATATTATTCTTTTTCAAGGGCAC
The DNA here is from genome assembly GCA_019916065.1 of Vitellaria paradoxa. Lineage (NCBI taxonomy): Eukaryota > Viridiplantae > Streptophyta > Magnoliopsida > Ericales > Sapotaceae > Vitellaria > Vitellaria paradoxa. The sequence continues at coordinate 10,539,974 of CM034239.1, forward strand.
TAGAATATTATTCTTTTTCAAGAGCAGTAGAATATTTATTTATTTTTTTCTTCAAGGGCAGCAGAATATTATTTTGCCAAAGACTCTTGGCACCTTTCAATGATCTCAAGCGGTTAGGAAGACCAATAGTGATGTGATAAAGTGTTGGCTCAAAATAATCTCGGCACAGACAACTTGACAATTCTATGCATACTTTCTGTCTTTTATGTTATATCAATTCTTCATCAAAGACGTGCTTGGACTGCCCCCTCCCCTTTTTTGGCATCTTGCACCTTAGATTCAAGATTTCAATTTTGTAATTTCAGAATTTGCTAAATTTTGATTCCATCAGTTTGAAGGTTGCATCTGTTTGAGCGTATATAGACTAGAATTTTTGAATTCTGCTTATATCTGTTGGAATCTTTGAAGACATCATAATTCGAGCCTTTCATTATTTAAAGACTTCATCACTTCGAATTCTTCTTAGAAGTGCCAACATTTCTGACTCTTCCTCTTTATTTTTGGGAAAGCAAGAGAATACATGCTTAGTTGATGCTGGAAATCAGCTAGGTCCCTGGAATGACTATATCATCAGTATCTGTTGTAGCTATTTAACTTTACGTCGAGGAAATGAGCTTATTGTGGAGTCTTACAGCCCTATAAGGTTTGCTAGACAATTTAATTTTTGTCAAAATATTCTTGGGAAGTTGAAGTGCGATCTTGGGTCTGGAATGCTCAGCTTTGACAATCTTGCACTCAATTAGGCACCAACGCTAAGTTTGTTATTCCAGCATATACGTCCAAAAGCCTTGTTACAAAACAGTATGTTAGCTGGTGGGCAAAGCGTTCAAGTGATTATTGCAAGAAAAGTTCTAGTCTCATCATAAAACTTCCAAAACTTAACCCTTCCATTGCAATTTTGAAGAAGAATAAGAGGGAAGTTGTTGAACATACCCCGGTCTCTAAAGACTTTCCATTAGATATGACTTTCCATGACCCATAATCAATGGCTTGAACATAGATTCTCATTCTAGCCTTCCAATAATTATAATTTGTTCCATTGAACAAAGGAGGTCAATGGGTCGATTGGCCTTCAAAAGTGGAGGCGCCAAAAGATGTTGTTATGATCTTAACTCTTAGACAGTTAAGTAAAAAATAAGAGCCCTTGCTCTAATGCCAATTGTTGTCTCAAATAGCAACACTAGAGGGGGGTGAATAGGATTGTTTAAAAATTTTGCAAATAAAAATTTCAACTCTAAAACAAATATGTCAAAATGAATATGAAATGCACCAAAAAAAATTATTCAATATTTGTGAATGAAGAGTGAGTGCTAGTGTTTGCAATAAATATAAAGAGAAGGGAAGAGAAGCAAACACAATCGATTTATAGTGGTTCGGCTTCAATGTTGCCTACGTCCACTCCCCAAGGCCTTCTTTGAGATTTCTCTGCTATTCTTTAAAGAGCTTATTACACACTAGCTTCCCAAGGTGCTAGAAACCTTTCCCAAGTGATTTTATCCCCAAATCACTCACACAAGTCTCTCTCAAAGAAAGTATCTTGTTTTGGTTCTAACACTTGAACCAAAACCAACAAGAGCTCACCCAACTCTCACAAATTAAAAAGGATTTAAATTTCTCTTTCTTACAACAACAATGATGAGTTTAAAACTCAATCGAATTAAAAAGAAACTCTCACAAATTGAATATTAAAGATGAAGCACAAGTGTGAGAAGAAATCACTTTATGTTTGCAAAGTTATGGAATTTCTTGTATCTCTTTGTAAGCACTTCTTTCTTGCCTTCTTCATCCTTTTGAATATGATTTTGAGGCTCTATTTATTTAAAAAAATGTCCAAATGGCCGTTACTAAGTGAAAAGACACTTTTGCCCTTGAAAGAAATTGAATTTCCTTACTTCCAATGCTGTCTTTCAGATTCAGATTTTCTGAGATACATTTGTGACCGTTTTTAACCCTCATAACGTTCAAATCTGACATTACCTCAGAGCAAAGACTTTGTAGATATATAATTCAGCTATAACATGTCAAATTTTGAGCTTCATCCAATAGTTAGATAGTCAGATATGGCTTCTGAACCGAGACCAGCTTCTGATAGTTTTTTCTAACATTCTGAATCTGTTTTTCCAGTTTAAACTTCTGTTTCACCATGATACTTTTAGAATTAGAAGAAACTTAAACTACAAAAGTTATAGCTTTTTGAGTCTTCTTTTCACACACCAAAAATCAGAATTGTTAAAGCTGTAGTGTATAAGTTATGTCTCAAAACTTAAGGCTAGCTCCAGAATCCAGAATTAAAAACGTTTCTATAATGACTAATTTTCATCCTCTTGAATCTGAGTTTGAGGCTCTATTTATAGAAGAAAATGTCGAAATGGTCGTTACTAAATGAAAAGACACTTTTTCCCTTGAAAGAAATTGTATTTCCTTGCTTCCAATGCTGTCTTTCAGATTCAGATTTTCTGAGATACATTTGTGACTGTTTTTAACCCTCATAACGTTCAAATCTGACATTACCTCAGAGCAAAGACTTTGTAGATATATAGTTCAGCTATAACATGTCAAATTTTGAGCTTCATCCAATAGTTAGATAGTCAGATATGGCTTCTGAATCGAGACCAGCTTCTGATAGTTTTTTCTAACATTCTGAATCTGTCTTTCCAGTTTAAACTTCTGTTTCACCATGATACTTTTAGAATTAGAAGAAACTTAAACTACAAAAGTTATAGCTTTTTGAGTTTTCTTTTCACACACCAAAAATCAGAATTGTTAAAGCTGTAGAGTATGAGTTATGTCTCAAAACTTAAGGCTAGCTCCAGAATCTAGAATTAAAAATGTTTTTATAATGACTAATTTTCATCCTCTTGAATCTGAGTCTGAGGCTCTATTTATAGAAGAAAATGTCCAAATGGTCGTTACTAAGTGAAAAGACACTTTTGCCCTTGAAAGAAATTGTATTTCCTTGCTTCCAATGCTGTCTTTCATATTCAGATTTTCTGAGATACATTTGTGACCGTTTTTAACCCTCATAACGTTCAAATCTAACATTACCTCAGAGCAAAGACTTTGTAGATATATAATTCAGCTATAACATGTCAAATTTTGAGCTTCATCCAATAGTTAGATAGTCAGATATGGCTTCTGAACCGAGACCAGCTTCTGATAGTTTTTTCTGACATTCTGAATCTGTCTTTCCAGTTAGCTTCTGTTTCACCATGAAACTTTTAGAATTAGAAGAAACTTAAACTACAAAAGTTATAGCTTTTTGAGTCTTCTTTTCACACACCAAAAATCAGAATTTTTAAAGCTGTAGAGTATGAGTTATGTCTCAAAACTTAAGACTAGCTCCAGAATCTAGAATTAAAAACGTTTCTGTAATGACTAATATTCCAACTCATTTTTTGATATTTTAACTTCAGATCCACAAAAATTTCCCTTTGGTAAATTGTAGATATGGAAGTCTAGTTTACTATATTAAAATTTCATGAAAATTGAACCGTTGGATCTTAAGATATCATCTATATACTAACATGTGTCTGATTTCTCTGTTACCCGAGTTAACCTCTAGTTCAAATCTTCATCTTACTTTGATTTCTATTACTCCCAACTTTGAAATTCCTTTATTCCTTCATCCAAATTATGTGAAAATATCTAAAAAATAATATCAATCTCTTCCAACTCTATTATCTTGAATCTATCAAATAAATTGTAACATTTCATATAATGTCTATTTAAAAATTAATTGTGAAAATTTAATTCAATGTTTGTTATCATCAAAATCAGTTATAAAACTAAATTTATAAACCTTAGGCCAATAATCTCCCCCTTTTTGATGATGACAAACCCTTGATGATTTAAGATAAAATTTTCAAAAGACATAAATCATGAAAAGATTTTCTATGCATAGAAGTTCAATCAATCATCAATATCTTATCTTTCTTCTCCTTTGACATCATCAAAAATAATATTATGAGAGAAAGAATTGTTAAAATTAGTTATAATTCTCCCCCTAAATATATGCATCAATGTCAATGTAAAAAGATATCATTAAAATATATTTAGCTTCCCCTAAATATATGATAGTAAAATAAGCATCAATGAACATATAAGGAAATCAATATCATATTGGATTAGACATACCAAGTTCTCTACGAATATAACAAAATCTATCCTCATTCAATGGCTTAGTAAAAATATCAGCTAGTTGATTTTCTGTTCTAATAAATTTAAGAATAATATCACCTTTTTGAACATGATCTCTAAGAAAATGGTGTCTAATTTCAATGTGCTTGGTCCTAAAATGTTGAATGGGATTCTTTGATAAATTAATAGCACTAGTATTATCACAATTAATTGGAATATGATCAAAGTAGAGTCCAAAAATCTTCTAATTGTTGTTTCATCCATAAAATTTGTGCACAACAACTTCCAGCTGCAATAAACTCAGCTTCCGCGGTAGACAATGCTACGGAATTTTGCTTCTTGCTAAACCATGATATAAGTGAATGACCTAGAAATTGATAAGTTCCACTAGTACTTTTTCTATCAACCTTGCATCCTGCAAAGTCCGCATCGGAGTAACCAATAAGGTCAAAAGCAATATCCTTAGGATAAAATAATCTTAAATTAGGTGTTCCTAATAAATATCTAAAAATACATTTAACGGCAATAACATAAGATTCCTTAGGGCATGATTGAAATCTAGCGCACATGCATACACTAAACATAATATTGGGTCTACTTGCTGTTAAGTATAAGAGTGAGCCAATCATACCTCTATAAAGTTTTTCATCAACTTTCTTACCATTTTCATCCTTATCAAGTTTGGTTGAAGGACTCATAGGGGTCCCAATAGGCTTTGCATTTTCCATTCCAAACCTCTTAAGTAGATCTTTTGTGTACTTGGCTTGGTTTATGAAGATACCTTCCTTAGTTTGCTTAATTTGAACGCCAAGAAAATAATTTAGCTCTCCCATCATACTCATTTCAAATTCACCTTGCATGCTCTTAGCAAATTCTTGACAAAGAGAGTCATTAGTAGCACCAAATATAATATCATCCACATATATTTGAATAATAAGCATATCATGATTTTTGGTTTTGATAAAAAAAGTAGTGTCAATTTGTCCTCTAGTAAAACCATTTTCAATCAAAAATTTACTTAATCTTCATACCAAGATCTTGGAGCTTGTTTTAAACCATATAAAGCCTTTTTGAGTTTATAAACATGATTTGGGAATTCATAATTTTCAAAACCGGGAGGTTGTTCAACATAAACTTCCTCCAAAATGTATCCATTTAGAAAAGCACTTTTAACATCCATTTGATAAAGTTTGAAATTTCTAAAACATACAATTGCAAGTAACATTCTAATTGCTTCTAATCTAGCTACCGGAGTAAAAGTTTCATCAAAATCAATTCCTTCTTCTTGATTAAAATCTTGGGCAACCAATCGAGCTTTATTTCTAATAACCATCCCGGATTCATCCATTTTATTTCTAAATACCCACTTTGTTCCAATCATGGGATGATCATTAGGTCTTGGGACTAAATCCCAAACTTGATTTCTTTTAAATTGATTAAGCTCTTCTTGCATAGCTAAAATCCAACTTTCATCACTTTTGGCTTCTTGAAAACATCGATGCTCAATTTGAGAAAGAAAAGCTAGATTATTACAAATATTTCTAAGAGATGAACGAGTGGTTATACCTTTGGATGGATCACCAATGATTAAATCCTTAGGGTGATTGTGAATGTATCCCCATTCTTTTGGTAAGTCTTCTTTATTGTTCTTGAACTCATCAAGCTTTGGAGCATTTTCAATGGCTAATGGTTCTTCTTTATCTTCATTCGTTGACTTTACTTCTCCTTCTTGAATAGTGATGCTTTTCATTCTTTGTTCTAATCCTATGTCATCATCATTTTCAATATTCTTGGAATAAAATGTGTTAGATTCATCAAATGCAACATGAAAAGATTCTTCTACAACTAAAGTTCTTTTATTATATACTCTATAAGCTTTACTAGAAGTAGAATATCCAAGAAATATTGCTTCATCCGATTTAGTATCAAATTTTTCCAAATTATCTTTATTATTATTAAAAACAAAACATTTACAACCAAATGCATGAAAATAGCTAATATTAGGCTTTCTACCTTTCCATAGCTCATATGGAGTTTTCTTTATAATAAGTCTAATCATTACTCGATTCACAATATAGCAAGCGGTGTTAACCGCCTCGGCCCAAAAGTACTTTGGTAGATTATTTTCACAAAGTATAGTTCTAGCTATTTCTTCAAGAGTCCTATTCTTCCTCTCAACTACACCATTTTGTTGAGTAGTTCTAGGAGCCGAGAAATTATGATCTATTCTATGTTCATCACAATATTTTTCAAAAGAAGAATTTTCAACTTCTCTACCATGGTCACTTCTAATTGAAGAAATAAAAAATCTCTTTTCATTCTGAAGTTTCCGACTAAGTTTTGTAAAAGCATAGAAAGCTTCGTCCTTGTGAGCTAGGAATGCCACCCATGTAAATCTAGAGTAATCATCAACAACCACAAGTGCATATGATTTTCCACTAAGACTTAAAGTCCTAGTAGGGCCAAATAGATCCATGTGTAGTAGTTGTAATGGCCTAGAAGTTGAAACTATATTTTTAGATTTGAAAGATGTTTTAACTTATTTTCCAAATTGGCATGCATCACATAATTTGTCTTTTTCAAATTTAATATTAGGTAAACCAACAACTAAGTCATATTTGGATAGTTTTGAAATTAAATCCATGCTAGCATGTCCAAGTCTTCTATGCCATAACCAACTATTATCACTCATTACCGAAAAACATTTGACATCATTCAAGGATAAATCATTTAAATAAACAACATAAACATTTCATGTCTATGCCCTACAAATAATGTCTTATGGTCATTAATGTTCTCTATGATGCAATGGGAATGATCAAATATAACACGATTATCTTTATCACATAATTGGCTAATACTAATCAAATTATGTTTTAAACCTTCAACTAATAATACATTTTCAATGGTAGAGAATGGAGGTTTACCAATATTACCTATACCAATAACTTTTCCTTTGCTATTGTCTCCAAAAGTGACAAATCCTCCATTTTTAGAAGATAAAAAAGTGAACATAGTTGCATCACCTGTCATATGCCTTGAGCAAGCACTATCAAGGAACCATCTTTCACTCTTTGATTTAGATTTCAAGCAAACCTACAAGAGAAAATCAACCATTGACTTTTAGTACCCAAATTTTCTTTGGTCCTTGAAGGTTAGACATATCATCATTAAAATTCTTTTTCTTCTTTGGAACCCATATCATTTTGGGTCCACTATAAGTCTTTTTCTTATAAGGGCATGAATAAATAATGTCCTTTATTATTACAATAATGGCAAGTAAAATGATGATTACTAGAAGATGTTGTTTTCCAAAACAAATCCTTATAAAATTTTTACTTTTTAGAAAGATTGAAACCAATTCCACTTTTATTAAAAACACATCTTTGTGTACCAAGAATCATATCTAAGTTTTCATTTCCTTTAACAAACTTTGCAAGAGATTTTGTTAAATCCTCTACTTGATTTTTTAAGGTTTCATTTTCATTTTGGAACTCATTTGGAGTCAAGGTTTTAGTTTCAAGCTATCTTTTTAAAAATTCAATTTCTTTCTTTAAAGCATCATTTTCTTGAGAAAGAGAAGAGACCATCTTTTTTTAAAGAAACATTCTTTGAAACAATTTTTTTAAGTTCATGATGTAAATCTTCAAAAGCATTTAAAAGTTCATCATAAGTAAATTGATTAGAAGATTCACATACCTCATTCTCTTCTTCTTGAGCCATAAAACAAATGTTTGCAATATCTTCTCCATGTGACTCATTATCGGAGGAACTATCATCACCATCTCCCCATGTTGCCACCATTGCATTCTTTTAGTCCTTTTTATAACTCTTTTTGAGTTGAAGACATTCGGGCTTGATATGGCTGGGCTTTTTGCATTCATAGCAAATGATAATATCTTTCTTACTTGAGTCTCATTTGGTTGTCTCCTTCTTATGAAATTTTCTTCCGCCTTGTTTCTTTTTGTTAATGTATTTCTTGAATTTTCTAGTGATCATAGCAATGTCTTCATCATCTTCATCACTTGATTCATCAACACTTTTATCATTAAATGTGGACTTGAAAACAATTCATTTCTTTTTTTTGGAGTCTTCTTCCTCAGCTTTTAAAGTAATCTCATGGGTCATAAGGGAACCCAAGAGTTCATCTAAGCTCAATCTTCTGAGATCTTTTGCTTCTTGGATGGCCGTTACGTTTGGTTCCCATCCCTTTGGCGAAAACCTAAGAATTTTTCTCACCATTTCAACGTTAGTATAGATTTTACCAAGAGATTTCAAACTATTTATAATATCGGTAAATCTAGTAAACATTTTCGAAATAGACTCATCCGGTTTCATTTTAAACAATTCATAATGATGAACAAGCATACTAATTTTAGACTCTTCAACTTGATTAGTACCTTCATGAGTGACTGCTAATTTATCCCAAATTTCTTTAGCGGTTTCACATGTAGAAATTCTATTAAACTCATTAGGGTCAAGTGCACAATATAACATGTTCATAGCTTTGGCATTTAATTGGACTTTAGCTTCATCGGCTTCAGTCCATTCACTTTCATCCTTAGGAATAATCCTATTATCTACGGTTTTAGAAGGAACATAAGGCCTATTAGATATGACTTTCCATGACCTATAATCAATGGCTTGAACATATATTCTCATTCTAGCCTTCCAATAATTATAATTTGTTCTATTGAACAAAGGAGGTCGGTGGGTCGATTGGCCTTCAAAAGTGGAAACGCCAAAAGATGTTGCCATGATTTTAACTCTTAGACGGTTAAGTCAAAAATAACAACCCTTGCTCTGATACCAATTGTTGTCCCAATTAGCAACACTAGAGGGGGGTGAATAGGATTGCTTAAAAATTTTGCAAATGAAAATTTCAACTCTAAAACAAATATGTCAAGATGAATATGAAATGCACCAAAAAAAGAATTATTCAATATTTGTGAATGAAGAGTAAGTGTTAGTGTTTGCAATAAATATAAAGAGAAGGGAAGAGAAGCAAACACAATCGATTTATAGTGGTTCGGCTTCAATGTTGCCTATGTCCACTCCCTAAGGCCTTCCTTGAGATTTCTCTACTATTCCTTAAAGAGCTTATTACACACTAGCTTCCCAAGGTGCTGAAAACCTTTCCCAAGTGATTGTATTCCCAAATCACTCACACAAGTCTCTTAAAGAAAGTATCTTGTTTTGGTTCTAACACTTGAACCAAAACCAACAAAAGCTAACCCAACTCTCACAAATTAAAAGGGCTTTAAATTTCCCTTTCTTACAACAACAATGATGAGCTTAAAACTCAATCAAATCAAAAAGAAACTCTCACAAGTTAAATATGAAAGATGAAGCACAAGTATGAGAAGAAATCACTTTATGTTTGCAAAGTTATGAAATTTCTTGTATCTCTTTGTAAGCACTTCTTTCTTGCCTTCTTCATCGTCTTGAATCTTAGTTTGACGCTCTATTTATAGAAGAAAATGTCCAAATGACCGTTACTAAGTGAAAAGACACTTTTGCCCTTGAAAGAAATTGAATTTTCTTACTTCCAATGCTAGTTTTCAGATTCAGATTTTTTGAGATACATTTGTGACCGTTTTTAACCCTCATAACGTTCAAATCTGACATTACCTCAGAGTAAAGACTTTGTAGATATATAAGTTAGCTATAACATGTCAAATTTTGAGCTTCATCCAATGGTTAGATAGTCAGATATGGCTTTTGAACCGAGACCAGCTTCTGATAGTTTTTTCTGACATTCTGAATCTGTCTTTCCAGTTTAAGCTTTTGTTTAACCATGATACTTTTAGAATTAGAAGAAACTTAAACTACAAAAGTTATAGATTTTTTAGTCTTCTTTTCACACACGAAAAATCAGAATTTTTAAAGCTGTAGAGTATGAGTTATGTCTCAAAACTTAAGACTAGCTCCAGAATCCAGAATTAAAAACGTTTCTGTAATGACTAATATTCCAACTCATTTTTTGATATCTTAACTTCAGATCTACAAAAATTTTCTTTCAGTAAATTGTAGATATGGAAGTCTAGTTTACTATATTAAAATTTAATGAAAATTGAACCGCTGGATCTTAAGATATCATCTATATACTGATATGTGTCTGATTTCTCTGTTTACCCGAGTTAACCTCTCTTAGAATTTAGGAGTGATATGATTTTATTTTTTATTTGGATTGATATAGGATTAATTAGGTTTGATATGATATTTCCTTGTCTTGGTTTCTTCCTTATGCGATGTAAATTTTTTATTATAAATAAGACCTTAGGGAGAAGAAAGAATTTAATTCACTCTCCCATTTCTCTCTCTTTTCTTTCAACTTGGTATCAGAGCAGTTTTTCAAACTAAAAAAAAAAAAAAAAAAGAGGAAGTTGGAGCTTTTGTTTCTAGTCTCGCCGCTGGCAGATCCTTCGGTCACCGGAGTTGACCACCGACCATCCCAGAAGAGTCGTTGACTGCCGACGACCCTCTCCACTTGAGCACGTCGCCGGAAGAGCTTCAACGCGCCTTCACGCGCCACTCGCCGCCGCTGCCTAGCTTTCACGCGCCTGCCTTCTCTTGGCGTGTGTGGGCGCGTGACACTCCGGCATCTCACCGGTGACCTACGACGATGATTGTCTAAGGTCGGAGAATCCATCTTGTTGCCGATAATCCTTGCTGATGCTCGGTTGTGCTTCTAATCTGACTTTACTCCACTGATTACTGTTTCTGATCCCTACTGTTGCTTTTGGCTGCTGTGATCTACTCTGCTGATGTGTGTTTTCTGATCTGAATCTGCCCTCTTATCTGCTTTGTGATGATCTGCTGATGCTTGATTAATGATCTGGTCTGATTGATCTCTCCTTGGTTGTCTGGTTCATCACTGCTACTCTGCTGTGTTCTATTTCTGATCCATCATGTTGTTTCTGGTTGCTGCGATGATCTACTGATGCTTGATTACTGATCTGGTCTGATTGGTCACTCATTGGTAACTCTCTTCCTCGTTGATTTCAGTTTTCTTTTATTTTTATTCATGGCCGAAGGGAAAGTTATTACTCTTGAACCGAAATCAATATTAATGAAAGATGAAGATGTTCCTCGGTCAATTACTTCTATGAAGTTGAATGGATTAAATTATTTGGCTTGGGCTCATGCTATGAATGTGTTTCTTCGTGGGAAGAAACTGAAATTTCTTACTGACCTTCCACCAAAACCAGATGATAGTGCGTATGATGATTGGCTTAGTAAAGATTCCATTGTTATGGGATGGTTATGGCACAATCTTGAGCCCCACATTGCCACTACGATAGAATTTTGTGACTCTTCAAAGAAAATATGGGATTCTCTTGCTGACTCATTCTCACAACAGAGTAATGTCTCACGAGTGTTTGAGTTATATGAGCAGATTTTTGCAACTAAATAGGGTGGTCGTCCTCTTTTAGAATATTACAGTGTCCTTAAGAACCTTTGGGATCAACTGTTACAGTATAGGCCCTTTACTACTGACCTTGAGCAACAAAAAAGACACTGGGAAGATTTTATGATTGTTCCCTTCTCTCTGGGCTTGATTCTAATCTATGTGGCTTCAAAGATCAAATTCTTGCTAGTGAGACTTTACCTATAGCTTCCAATGCTTACTCTCTCCTCTTGCGATCATCTTTAGGCCATCATACTCAAGGTCAGGCCACTACTTCAGAAACCTCTGCCTTGATCTCCACTGACACTGCTACAGGAGCTTTCCGTGGTAGTATACGTGGAAGTGGTCGTTCTTCTCGAGGCTCATCGCGTGGTGGTCATTCTTCTCAAGGACGAGGGGATCGCAAATGCACTCACTGTGGTCATACCAATCACACCGAGCCTTATTGTTGGGCCAAGTATGGTCAACCGGATCAAGCTCATCATTTGTCAGATGGTTCTACTCCTGTCACGTCCACCAAGTTGACACACACTGCTTCAGAACCTTCAAGTTCCAATAGTGATCTCGCTGCCCAACTTAGTGAGCTATTGCAAACTCTTCAAAAACCTCATCCATCTACTTCCGCTTTTACCTTGGCAAATTCAGGTAATATTGCTTGTACCGCTTCCACTTCACCTTCCTAGGTCATTGAATCTGGTGCAAGCTCTCATATTTCTGGTAAATCCTCCTTATTCTCTCATTTAGATTCCATTGATCATCATGTTGTTTTAGCTGATGGATCTTCCCGACCTGTACAAAGACAAGGAGTTATTTCTCCTCATTCTTCAATTCATTTGCCTCATAGTCTTTATGTACCTAATTTTCCATTCAATTTTCTTTCTGTTAGCCAATTGACCAAATCCTTACATTGTTCTGTAACCTTTTCTCCTACCTCTTATGTATTTCAGGACCTCAAGAACAAGAAGACGATTGGTTTGGGGCATGAGAAAGACATACTCTACTATCTTGATCCAGCAAGCTTTTCTACTGCCGCTTCACCTGTTTTGAGTGCAACGGTTTCTCCACTCCAATGGAATTTTCGTCTTGGGCATCCCTCATTAAATAAATTGAAGCCTGTCATTTCTCATTTAAGTCCTGTATCGAGTCTAGATTGTGAGGCTTGCCAGCTTGGCAAGCACCACCGTAGTTCCTTTTCTAATCATGGTGTCAGTCGTTAACCAGAACCTTTTGATTTAGTTCATACTGATATTTGAGGACCATCTCGAATTACTAGTATTAATGGTTGTCAGTATTTTGTTATTTTTGTTGATGATCATTCTCATATGACTTGGTTATTTTTGATGAAACAGAGGTCTAATTTGCCATACATTGTGACTCGTTTTTATAATAAGATTCTTACCCAATTTAACAAACGTATCAAAATTTTTCGATCAGATAATGCTCTAGAATACGTGCAATCTGTTATGAAAAATTTTTGTACTGATCGGGGTATTATCCATCAGATCACATGTATTCACACCTCCCAACAAAATGGTGTCACCGAGCGCAAACATCGTCATTTGCTCGATGTTGCTCGTATTATGATATTTAATATGCATGTGTCAAAACCTTTTTGGGGGGATGTTGTTATCACTGCTTGTTTTCTCATTAATCGGATGCCATCTGCTGTGTTAGGTAACCAGTCTCCTTTTTCTATCTTGTATCCTGAGGGTAATTCTTTTTCTTTTACTCCTCGAGTCTTTGGTTGTGTGGCCTTTGTTCGTATTCTGGATCCTGGTTTAGATAAGTTATCTCCACGTTCTCGAAAATGAATTTTTTTAGGCTACTCTCGTACTCAGAAAGAGTACCATTGTTATCATCCACCTTCTCGTAAGTATTTTGTGAGTGCTGATGTTACTTTTCTTGAATCCACACCCTTCTTCTCTAACTCTGGGATTCAATTATCTCATGACTTACTGTCCAGCATTCAGAGGGAGTCATATCCTACTCGTGAGGGTGAGACTAGTCAGGGAAACCCTTACCTCTTTTTCACTCTTCTGTGTAGGAATCTCAGCAAAATCAGTTGCAGGTATACCAGCGAGATCAGAATAGACAAGTTGTTTCTTATGGCCCATCCAACTCATCAGATTTGTCTGAGGTCCAAATCTCTGCTCCATCTCCCTCTAATGATGATTTACCCATTGCTCTACGTCGATGTAAGTGTGCTTGCACCCAACATCCTATTGCTAAATTTGGTTCATATCATCGTGCTTCCCCTTGTTTGTATTCTTTTATTTGTGCTTTGTCTTCAGTCTCCCTTCCAGTCTCATATCAAGCAGTGTTGTCGTCACCTGGGTGGAAGCGTGCCATGGATGAGGAAATGGAGGCACTTTATGCAAATCATACTTGGGACCTAGCCGAATTACCTTCCAGGAAAAAAACAGTGGGCTGTTGTTGGGTTTATAACGTCAAGTATCTTTCGGATGGTTCAGTAGAGCGGCTTAAAGCACGCCTTGTTACTAAAGGCTATACTCAGACTTATGGCATTGATTATCTAGAGACCTTCTCTCTAGTTGCTCGTCTCAATTCATTTCACATTCTTCTTGCTATGGCTATAAGTCGATCTTGGCCACTTTACCAACTGGATATTAAAAATGCTTTTCTTTATGGTGAACTCCACGAAAAGGTTTATATGGATCAATCACCAAGCTATGTGGTTCCTGGAGTGAACACTTAGTCTGCCAGTTACATAGGTCCTTATATGGTCTGAAACAATCCCCTCGTGCTTGGTTTGATCGCTTCAGTGATGTTCTACTCAAGTATGGTCTGCAGCGGTCTACCTCAGATCATTTTGTCTTTACTCTGCATTCTTCTACTGGTACAATTATGTTGATTGTATATGTTGATGACATTATTATCTCGGGTGATGATGCCGCAGGCATTGCTGATTTAAAAACTCATTTGAGTCACCACTTTCACACCAAAGACTTGGGTGCCCTTCGCTACTTTCTTGGCATTGAAATAGCACGATCCAACATAGGACTTATGCTTTCTCAGCACAAGTATTTTTAGATCTTTTATCTGAGACTAGCTTACTTGGTTCCCGACCTGCTGAAACTCCCATGGATGCCTCTGTTAAACTGGATGCGACTACTGGCTCACCATTTTCTGATGTGAGTCGATATCGACGTCTAGTAGGGAACTTAATTTATCTCACAGTTACTCGTCCTGACATTACTTATGCGATCCATATTGTCAGTCAATTTATGCATGCTCCTCGTGACACCCACTTTGAAGCAATATGTCGTATTTTATGTTATTTGAAGGTTGCTCTAGGCCGCGGTTTATTTTATCGTCCTTCTTCTCTGTTGGTGACTGGCTATAGTGACGCTGATTGGACTGGTAACCGTGATGATCGAAGGTCCACTTCGGGTTACTGTACCTTTGTTGGTAATAATTTGGTTACTTGGCGCAGCAAGAAATAACAAGTTGTGGCTCGTTCAAGTGCTGAGGCTGAATATCGTGCTATGGCTCATACTGCCTCTGAAATGCTCTGGGTTCATTCACTACTTCAGGTTTTTGGTGTCGATGTTCCTACTCCTATGGCTATGCATTGTGACAATCAAGCTGCTATCTTTATTGCGAATAATCCTGTGTTTCACGAACGTACAAAACACATTGAGGTTGATTGCCATTTTATTCGGGACTTGTTACTTCATAAAGAGCTGAGCATTCCGTTTGTTCAATCCTTTTTTCAATTGGCTGATCTTCTCACAAAACTATTACCTCGGTCTTCATTTCAGAATCTCTCATCTAAGCTGGGCATTTTTGATTTATATGCTCCAGCTTGAGGGGGAGTGTTAGAATTTAAGAGTGATATGATTTTATTTCCTATTTGGATTGATATAGGATTAATTAGGTTTGATATAATATTTCCTTGTCTTGGTTTCTTTCCTTATGCGATGTAAGTTTTTGATTATAAATAAGACCTTAGGGAGAAAAGAGAAGTTAATTCACTCTCTCATTTTTCTCTCTTTTCTTTCAACTACCTCTAGTTCAAATCTTCATCTTACTTTGATTTCTATTACTCCCAACTTTGAAATTCCTTTATTCCTTCCTCCAAATTATGTGAAAATATCTAAAAAATAATATCAATCTCTTCCAACTCTATTATCTTAAATCTATCAAATGAATTGTAACATTTCATACAATGTCTATTTAAAATTAATTATGAAAATTTAATTCAATGTTTGTTATCATCAAAATCAATTATAAAACTAAATTTATAAACCTTAGGCCAACATCATGGATCCAAGGCCGTCCTAACAACATGTTGTATGAAGTTCTGGCATCGATCACGTGAAACAATGCAGTTGATGTCATGTCATCAATAAGCAAGTTGAGACAGATTACTCTAATCGCTCTTTGCCCTCCTTGATTAAAGCCTTGAATTATCAAGCAACCGCATGACAGCTCTTCCATACCAAATGCCTAATTCCTTCATTACGTGAAGAGGTAGAATGTTGACTGCTAATCCACCATCAACAAGCATTCTGTTCAACCTTTGTTCGCGTGTATAGTCAAAGATGAAAAGAGGGCCATTGTGTGGTGTTGAGCCAAGCAGAAGATCTTCGTCTGAGAAAGTCAGATTCTTTATAGCAGCAACAAATGTATCGCCACAAGTTTCAAAGCTAAGTTCCTCTGGTGTTTGCACGAGTGTTGGAGATGACTCAACTCTTTCTTCAGCTGGTTCTTCCATGTTCACTACATAGCATTCAACAATTTCAAGATCAGATTGATCAACATTCTGCCAAGATTTTGGAAAGAACTCCCATAAAGTGATGGGAGTGCGTTGTGGTTGAATGGAAGTCTCAACTGTGGTAGTTGATACTGGCCGTTGAACTTTTTTCTTCCTCCACTGTTTCTTTTTATTGGATTTAACAAACTTCTGTTTGTAGTGAATGATTTGGGGGTGATGAGACTTCAACTTCCTCTTTGTTTTGCGAATAACGAGCATACACCCTTCCTCAGCTGAGTCAACTGAGTCTGTTGTTTCATCAAAGTTGTTTTTACACTACAGCAACGGTGTATCAAAAATTTGCAGATGGTGTTGAATTATTATTTCAACAGGATCAAAAGATCCAAATTAAACTTCAAATCTTGACAGGTCAGGAATCAAACTTTTTGGCGTAAGATCAACAGATTCAATCACAATAGTTTGGTTGGTGGTTGCTTCCTCCTTTTCTTCTTCTAGAAGGATCTTCCCTTGACTTGCCAGTTGCATAATCTTTTCTTTGAGTATGAAGCATCGCTGAGTAGAATGGCTGATTAACCGATGATACTTGCAATAATTCGGATCATTAACCTTATCGGCTTCTTCTGGACGCTTCATCTCTGGAAGTTCAATGAGTTTAGCTTTAACAAATCCTTGAGCATTCGAGGAACTTCAAAACCAGGAAATGGATATTCCTTTGCTTGCATTTCTTCAAGCGTAGGTCTTTTCCATCCTCTTCCTTGGTTAGAATCAGTCTTCTCCGTCTCTTTCTTCTTAAGTTTGTTTGAAGTTTTGGCCGACTTAGAAATCTTCACCGATGCAGTGGAAACAGACATGAATTATTTGTTGGCTGGCTTAGAGAAAGTCCTACCCCCTTTGCGGTTACTTTCCAGCTTGCTTCCTCCCTTGTGAGATTCTTGAATTAGCAGCCCTTGATTACCACTTGCAGCGATACTGAGTTCCCTATCATGAGCACGAGTAGCCAATTCTTCAAAAGTTTTAGGCCTGATACCTTGAAGGATATAACGAAACCCCCAATGCATACCTTGAATGCACATCTCAATTGTTGATGCTTCAGACAGCCTATCTTTGCAGTTGAGGCTTAGATTTCTCCATCTGTTGATTAAGTCAATGACAGGTTCTTCCTTCCACTGGCGAGCATTGGTGAGCTCAATCATACTTACAGTACGACGGGTACTGTAGAATCTGTTGAGAAATTCTTGCTCTAGTTGCTCCCAGCTATCAATGGTGTCAGGCTCTAGATCGCAATACCAGTCGAATGCATTACCCTTGAGAGTTCGAACAAACTGCTTGACCAAAAGATCTCCATCAGTTCCAGCGTTGGTGCAAGTTTCCACAAAGTGAGCAACATGTTGCTTTGGATTTCCTTTACCAACAAATTGTTGGAATTTTGGGGGTTGGTAACCAACAGGCATCTTCAACTGATCAATTCGACGGGTGTAAGGCTTGGCGTATGTAAGAGAAGATCTTAGCATTTCATCGTTCTTGTCTTTGAGGGTGCCCAAAATGAACTCTTTCAACTGATCAACAAGGACAAAACCATCAGCAAAAGCTGCAAGCTTTTTGGAGTTTCTTCTTGTTTGTTGGATGATTCTGCCACTTCTTGTGGTTTTGGAAAGGCAGAAGTTTGGCTTGATTCTCCAACATTGTTTAGTTTGTTCATGATTGCTTCAATTTGGTGATCACGTTCTTGCACCGCCTTACACAAGCTCTCCACAATATTTGACAGCGAGTTGACTTGCTTCTCTAATGATGTCGCATTCGTCATCATCACGTTCATGGCTGTCGAGCTTTGAGAATTAGCAAAATCATCATGCGGCTTGAACTTTGACAGGGGAGTTTCTGGAGGGGAACTGGATTCAGAACTACTTGAATCTTCGATTTCCTTCTGGCTAGATTGGAGCTTGACACTTGAGTCAGACCCTTGAGACATGGAAGGATGTGACAGAGCTTTCTCCAAAATTACAAAAACGTCTCCTTTCGGCTTTGCAGCAGCAACAGCAGCAGCATCTTCTTTGCTTCCTGGAAGACTTGATGATGTGGACGTTGTTTTTAACGAACTTGAGTTGAAAACAGGTGTTGATTTCGACAGCAGCGAGGCTTGCTTCAATGCTTCAGCCATGGCTTTTGCCTTACTTTGTATAAACGGGCCCATGCTTTGAGCAGTAGACCTCGAAGTAGTGTTATCGGCGGCAGATTTGGAACCTTCAGCTTTCAGATCTGGAATCGTCGAGAGGTTGTTCTTGGGAGCCATTGAGAACTTGATTAATTTGATTTGCTGAAGAGAGGAGATGAGAGGCAGAGATTGTCCCACTGGGCGTGCCAGAAATTTGTACACACAAATTTCGTGTTTGGAAAATAAACACAGAAATTGCAGTAACAAATTAAAATTTTATTGATTTATAGAAAAGTAAAATACAATCTCTGAATTTCTAATCAAAGAAATAAAGTCCTCTGATTCTTCTCTTTGAAAAGTTGATGCGAGGGCTTGCAGCTTGATCTCGAATCAACACGTGTGTCTTCTTGTTACTTGAGAGTCTGTAGGGCATTGGCAGCTTGATCCAGCAGAGTATCCTTGTGTGTAAAAAAGTGTCCCTTTATGCTTAGTAGTGACCCCTATTTATAAATGTGTGAAAGAAAGTCACGGTTGAACTTAACTTCTCTTAGATAATTATCTTATTATTTATTAAATAAAATAAAAGATAATATCAAAGAATTTGGATAATACCATACTTTTTAAATAATTATCTCTTTTTTTATTTGTTTTTAAGAGATAAATATTAAAAAATATTTAATTATCTTTAATAGTGGGCCAAGCTGACAAGTGGCACAATTTAATTAGTAAAGTCTTGTCATCCTTAGGTTGCTCACGTGGCGACTTGTGATTCGTCCACGTATGTAATTGTGCTGAAATCCTTCACGAGACACGTGACAAGATTTGATTTGTTTAATTTAATTGGACTTTATTTGACACTTGACAGTATTTGATTAGTCAAAATTTTGTGTGTCTACAGTAGTCTAAACATATCGGGCATTACGTATAGACAAGTAGAAAAAGCAAAGTGAGATCATTAAAAACAAAAAACAAAAATCTTGCACATTCAGAATATTAGATCAACAAGAGTATTACGAGTTTATATTCACAATTAAAGATGGTGGTAGAGAAAAGAAAAAAAAAATTCTTTTTTCATTCAACCCTCATGGGGACCACCACTTCAGCCAAGCTGCAACGATCTCAGTAAAGTAGATAAATCATAAAAGTCCCTTCTTCATTAGGTTGCGTGAGAAAATCTTCTTGCAACACAAGCTTGTTCATAGCATAATGGAGGCCGAACTGAAATACTTCCACACATCAGACACAGTATGATAGTAGGTAATTCATTTCTCTTCTGTATGAAATACAACATAGCCTGAAATGCTGAACCAAGGGCAACTCTGGACCTGAATTTTATTTCATCCTCAAAATCCAAAGAAAGACCACCCCACCCCACCACCCCCAAAAAAAAATTGAAATGGAAAAATTATTAATAATAAAATGAAGGAAAAGTAAAAAGAAATAAGTATGAACTTTATAAAGCAAGGAAGAACTGGATTAATGGAACTAGATGGGTGTTGGTTCCATACCTTGCTAACTTCAAGTGCAGATTGAATGACAAAATTGGCAGAAGGGACAGCAGCTTCTCAAAGTGAGGAACTGACTGCAATTCATGGATGAATCTTGGACAGCTCTCGTCAAAGCACCTCAGGAATTTTTCAACCATGACTTCAAACTGAGACAAGTGGGGCCTCATGTTTCAAACATGAGGGGTCTTATTATATGGTAAGTAATGCATAATCAAAATTTGATATATATGCCCAAATATTACGCCTTTCTTCTAAATCAATTTTAAGTAATGCACGGAGAACCAGTATCATGGTAGCCATGCCAGAACCAGCAAACTAGTAATTGTGATGCCTCAAAAGATAATAGCCTGTATTTTTAATCTTTTTGCAGGTCGAAAGTTGAATGAGAATTTTGAGTTAAGCCAAGACCTAATGTCCAAGCGTACCATTAAACTATCCCATCTCCTCAGTTAAGAAACAGAAATTGAGAGAATAGAATATTAAATTCCCCTCCTCAGTATTGTATTTATAATCATAGTGTATACAATCAAGATAAGCAAGAATCAAGGAAATATAAATCAAATTCAATCACCAACTCAATCACCATACCTATCCTATAATTAAAAGATTTAAACACACCCCCTCAAGTTGAAACATAAAGTTCAAATATGCTCAGTTTAGTAGATGACCGCTAGAAGGAAAGATGATCCAATTTTTTTGTGAGGATGTCGCCTAACTATGAATAAGAATGCACAAAAGTAGTAAGATCATACTTGAGTACGGGGTCTCGAATAAACTGACAATCAGCCTTAATGTTTTTTTATGTATTTATGAAAAATTGGATTCTTGGCAATGAAGATAATAGATTGGTTATTACAGTACACAAACATTAAAACTGAAACTTCAAAGCCAAAATCACTTAAAAGATAACGAACCCAAAGAATTTCTGAAGCACTATGAGCCATATCACGATGAAAGACTGGATTATTGACAATTGAAATAGCAGATTGGTTATCACAGTACACAGACATCAGAGCTGAAACCTCAAGGCCAAAATCATGTAGGAGAGAACCAAGTCCAAAACATTACTAAAGCACTATGAGCCATAGCACGATGCCCAACCTCTGCACTTGACCGAGCAACAACTATCTGTTTCTTACTGCACCATGTCACTAGATTATCCCCAATAAAGGTACAATACCCAGATGTAAACCATCGATCGACTAACCACCAATTGATCAGCATTGCTATACCCACTTACATCTAAAGTTGAAGATGGTTTATACAACAAACCACAACATAGAGAATTCTTCAAACAACGCAAAATACAACAAACAACCTAAGTTAGATAATAGAATAGAAAATTTCAGAGAGCTTAATTAGACTCCCTCTCCATCATTATATTTGTAATAATAGGTTACAACTAAAAAAATGAAATTGAAATCATAATAAAATCAACTATAGTCGTGCTCAATCAAGGATAATATATTTTAGAATATTCCTACCCTTCTCCTCAAGCTAGAGTATAGAGATTGAACGTGCCTAACTCGAAATCAAATTGTCAAGACGGAGAACGAAACAAATGCTCAATAAGTATGGCACCCAATTGAAAATATGAGCGTATAAGTGAGGTAATGAGATCTTTCTTAATTACGAGATCTTTGCTGAAATGACAATCCACCTCTATATACTTTGTTCATTCATGAAACACTGGGTTATTAGTAATAAATATGACAGCTTAATTATCTTAATACATCAACATTAGAGTTGAAATTTTGATGCCAAAATCCTAAAGTAGGAAACGAATCTAAATCATCTCTAAGGCAGCATGAGCCATGACACAATATTCAGTTTTATTCAATTTCAACACTAGAACGAGCAACGATAGTCTACTTCTTACTATGTGAAGTCACAAGATTATCACCAACAAAGGTACAATATTAGAAGGTAGATCTCCTACTAGAATGACCATCAACCTAATCTGCATTACTACATCCCACTAAATCTAATATAATGGAAGATCGATAGAGTAATCCTTGGCCTGGAGAACCCTTCAAATATCTTAAAATTCGACACACAGCATCAAAATGGAATTAACAAGGAGCATCGACAAACTAGCTAACCACACTAATAGCATATATAATATCAAGTCGTGTTACAATAAGATAAATCAACCTTCCTACAAGACAACAATATCGACCAACATTAGGAAATGGATAACCACCCTCAAAATCAAGCTAAACAAAGGACTCCACAAGAGTATCAATAGAACGAGTACCCAAAAGTCCAATCTTAAAGAGCAAATCTGGAGGAAATTTCTTTTAAGATAAAAATATACCCCAAGAAGAATGAGCAACCTCAATCCTTAAGAAATCATGTAAAGCCCCAAAATCCTTTGTGTGAAATTGCTTTCCTAAATGATGCTTCAATGTAGAAATACCTTTCTCATCATTTCCAAAAATAATAATATGATCACCATAAACAATTAGGACAATAGTACCAGAGGATGATTAATCTATAAAGACTGAGTGATCAAATGTAGATCAGACGAAACCATAATCTAAAGGAACTTTACTAACTAATCAAACAATGCTCATGGGAACTTCTTAAGACCATACAGAGCTCAATGTAAGCGACAAATAAGACGCTCACTGCCCAAAATAACATACTTAGTTGGTTAGCCCATATATAACACCTGAAGTTCACCATATAAAAAACCATTTCTAATGTCTAGTTGAAATAAAGGCAAGGACTTATTGCCACTGCTAGAAGAATACGAATTAAGTTAAGACAAGCAACTGGTGAGAAAGTCTTTAGATAATCAACTCTATAGATCTGTGTGTATCCCTTAGCAACCAAACAACCTTTAAGTCAATCAACAGATCCATCGACATCCCACTGTTTTTTTTCTTTCCTCGGGTGGAAGAGATGTAAACTCCCATGTATGATTGTGAAGGAATGCACACATCTCCTAATCTATAGCTGCCTTCCAACCCGATAATAGTAATGCATGTTCATAAGAGGTAGGAACAATAAAAGATAGGGCATAGATAAAAGACTATAGACGAGGTAACATACGATGTAAGATATAAAGTTAGCAATAGAATATTTTATACAAATATATTTACCTCATCATAGGACAATAGAAAGATCATCAATAGAAGAAGATTTAGGTTTAGGAAAAGTAACAATATGATCCTCAGGAAGCTCAAAGACATCAGTAGTAGGCGACTCAAGTGGCTTAGAATTCACAAGTGCAAAGTTGACTAGAGCTAGTGGAGTGGTAGGATTAAAGCGAGAACAACGTTGATACACCTGCAAAAGAAGCAAGCTAGGAACAAGAACATGATCATCCAAGGGAGGTGACTCCCCTTCTCACGAGGAAGGGGAAATCTCCCTGATGCAAGGCAAAAGCAAATGAAGATGAAAGGTTAAACAGATGGACAGTAATTTTCTGTTTAGTTTAAAAATTCCCAAAAAATTAACACGAATTTGCAAAGAGAACTTCTCTAATTTTTTTTTTTTTTTTTTTATTAATCAAAGTCTTATAAGCCATAAAGGCTTACAACATATCAAATAGAAAAGTTAGAATTGAAACTAGGAAACAGAATAACTTAAAAATTAAGAAACAAAATAACTATTAAATCTAGAAAGTTTCTAACTTCAGCAATAAGCTAAATAATATATTCTAAAAAGATATTTAGAAATATAAGTAAGTATTCTAAAATTGATCCTAAATAAAATAAAATTGATATCCAAATATCATTTTTTTTATGAATATCTAAACCAAGTAATAAGCTTCCTCAATAGAATATTATTATAATTCTTAGGCTACATCAGTCTCCCCATGCTAGAAAGTTTCATACTCCATTGATTTTTTAAGCATTGAGATATGATTTAACCATTGAAAAAAATGAATTTCACTACAATATCAATTGTGATATTCACAAATTTCTCCAGCTGTGTAAGCAATGAACCTTCAAAATATCCATTCAAGAATGGATCATTGTAGGAGAATATTGTTGACAAAATTTTATTTGTATCTTCTCCAACAATATTTGGTTCTTCATCGAAGACAAATGTTTTATTCCAATCTATAATTTGATCTAAAGTAATTGTGGATGTGAACAGATGCTCCTTTTCAAGAAGTTTTTCCTCTGAACATTATTCTTCTCTAGAAGAATGATCACAAGGATTTAACATATATTCCTCATCTAAAAACTCTTCGCCCTCTGAAAATTGATCCAATGGTGGGTTGTGAGGTTGATTTCCTGCAACTAAAGTGGCCAACCGGTGGGTTAACACCCCGACCGTCTCTTTGATTTGCCGAAAACATTCCCCTTATTGCATCTCTCAAGTGACTTCATCGCATTCTCGAACCTGCTCAACAAAAGCAATTTCATCGCATTCTCGAACCTGCTCAACAAAAGCAATTTGAGGACTGTCATCACGACCTTTCCCAATGCCATGTGGTGCCATAAACTTTGATACCAACTGATGTAGAGGTGGAAGCAAATAGATTGAACAGTTATCTGTTTAGTTTAAGAATACCCAAAAAATAACATAAATTTATGTAAAGAGCTTCTCTAATGAAAATTAAAACAGAGAATACCCAAAAAAATAACATAGATTTTTGTAGAGAGCTTCTCTAATGAAAATTTTATTAATACTCAAAGTCTGCCTTCCTCCATGGATTACAATGGTTTAAGTAGAAAACAAAGACTAATAAAACTAGGAATAGAAATCTTCAAAACAGGAAATCTAATAAAGAAAATGATTATAAGACCAGACCTAAAATTAGTCCTAACAGGAAATGATTATCAATGCGTAGATAGCCAGCCCATGTTTGCAACAAGTACTATATGAGCTTCCCAAGCAACAAAATATAACATGACAGTCAGCAGCTCATAAAGATAAACACTGGAAAATACAAGATCATGGACATACAAACCAATTAGCCAATAGTCCATAGCTCTGGTTCACATGTTAAAACCTAGGGCATACTAAAATCCACAATACTAGGTAAAATATAGGAGAACTATCTCTCCTTATAAGACCAGACACAAAAGTAATAAAGTAAAAATAATTTGAGTTAGACCTAACAAGTTACACCAAGGCAATGCTGCTGCTTCCACCAGGAGGCTTGCGCACGCCACCAAAGTAGTCTCGAGATTCTACTTTCCCATCGGCAAAAATATCATTGCCACTCATTTCTCGCAGCTTCGCTGAACTTAGTGATCTCTCAGCAGATGTTGGAGGAGGATCTCCCTTGAAAATGTCATTTCCAGTCAGTTCTGCAAATTTCTGGCTAGGGATCTTCTTTGCTGTCTTGACAACAGGTTCCTCACCAAACATGTCGCTGCTCTGACCTCCAGCAGGCTGTAAATTAGCAACCGAATCCAAATTGTGTCAAATGAAAGGGTGGGAAAAAAACCATGCAAATAATAATAATAATAATTAAAAAAAAAAAAAGGCAAGAATAGTGTGGTTCACAAAAAAATCAAGGGAAGATCTTCACCCAGGAACAAACTAATAATGCAACACAGTTAGTAGCATGACTAGCAAAGTTTCCTTGTCTAGAATATGAGTGAGGTCATTCAAGCCACACATTTTCACCAGGATTGACAATTCTCCCAATGCAAGCCTTAAAATTATCATGACAAGATAATAGAAGGTGATGCGTTTCTATGCCCACACAGTTCACTTACATTAGAAACTTTGATAGATGTGCGTACATTTCGTGGTGCAGGTTCTCCAATTTCTATGCTTTCCCTTAATGCTAATGCTCGAGCAGCCAATGGCCGGGGTTGAATTTCAGGAGGCGGTGCAAAGATGTCATGCCCACTAAGCTCCTTGCACTTAGCATCAGAAAGTTGCTTCTTCAGCTTTGCCTCAGACTCACTATCTAGTGTCCCACTCAATTCACGCTGCTTTGCTACCTCAGGCAGTGTGGAAGGCTTCTTGGGAGAAAACAGTTTCTTCATCACCAAATGAGATATGACTGATTCCTGCAACAGCTTGCTGAATAAAACAACCGTTAGATGTATAAAAAGTAAAATCTGATGTCTAACATAGCCCCCATATTAAACCGAGCAAAAACACAACAGACACACTACCGACAACAAATTTGGAAACAACAATATTTGTTATCTACCTGGTACATACGTATTCCAGTTTTGCTACTTGAAGTAGGGTTAGCATTGGGTTCAAGTTCATTATTTTCTGCATCAGCCACAAAAATGCGGCTACCAGTCATCTCCTTCAGCTTATATCCTGAAACAGGTTTCCTGGAATGTTGTAAAGCAAACTGTTTTAGCAGGCCGCCCATATAAAAATAACAATCAAAAATATCAACTGATGCATTATCATATTATAGTGAAGCCCACCCACAAAAAAAAAAAAAAATGACCAAGTGAAAATTTATGTGCGTACAAGATAATCATATCAATATCAAAATTCATGAACAAATCCAACTATAGCATGCTGATTGCATCAAATCTTGAAGTATTCAGAAATTATTGATATTTTTTAACACATAAAATCAAAGAGAGATTAAATAAAGAAAAAATAAGTCATATTTCATCCCATGTTTGACTAGCCCTCTGCTCAGTCATAAGGATTATTCTTGAGTATGGTCACTGGTCCTAATTATGATAATTCTTTAAATGTGATGCTTATTGGCAATGTTTTAAAAACTGTACAGGACTGGCCAATAAAACCAGGCACTGTTCAAGGAATGGCCAGGATTAGCCCTCAAAACCGTTTTAGGTATATATAAGAAAATAAATAAATAAATAAACAAACAACTGTCAAAACACAGTTCAAAAGAGCCATTCACAATAGAACCAGCTGGGTTCACTTATGTCCAGTCACATGTCCCTTTCCTTTCTCTTATCAAATCAATTCAACATCACCCTCCAACCTTCAATCTACAAAGAAATTTTTACTTCTCGCAAAAGTATATTTTACAAACTATTTCACTTAGAGATTTACTTACGTCACATGCAACTCTTTGCTTGAGGAATATGCTGTGGACTACTTTGAAATTCAAAGCAAAATCATATTTATAAAGGTCATCAAGGCTCACACATTTATGCTCTCACTCCATGATTTTTTTTTTTTAATAACTTAAAAGTTTTTTTGCAAGCTTGTGCGTACCTCAACTAATTCTTAGAGTCAAGAAGTTAATGACCAGGTCAACCCCCAGTGATCCTGAAAAAAATTCCTCTCTCCATTATTGTGACGGATCCAGAATTTGATTATGGGGGGAGAAGGCCAAAAAATTATGGACAATGGAAGCTATTAAGAGTTTTTTTTTTTGGGGGGGGGGGGGGGGGAAATTAAGGAGGCGAACCTTAAGAGGCATTCAAAATTTTTGCTAAAATTACCCTTTGATAATCTCCTAGCAACATTAGGTATTAGAGGGCTCGGAAACAGTCAACTCTCTCACATATTAAAAAAAAAGCAGAACTAATTATTTCTCAACAAGGCAATTCATATGATAAGTTTAGGAGAGAAAAGAAAACAAAACAAAACAAAACACTAGTTTGGAGAGGAGAAAAAGAAGAGAAATAATTATATTTTTCTTTCTACTTGTTTGCAAGTTTAGGGAAGAAAAAACAATAACTTACCTTCTCTTTATTTGTTAGTTGAGAAGAAATAGAAGGAAAAGAAAGACTAAATGGTTATTTTAATATTAAATCTTTTGAGAAATTAAAGTGTAATCAATTTATTTAGTCTTAGAATATAAGTGTAATTTATTTTTTCTTATTCTTTATTTTATGGACAAATATAAAAATTTAAAATTTTAACCCTCACTTTTCTTTTCATTTCTTCCCCTTTTCTTTCTTCTCTCCTAAAAAAACTCACAAACAAGCTATTGATTCTAAAATCTTTTCTCTTCTCTTCTTTTCTTTCCATTTCATTCCATCCAAACGGACTATAAAACATATACAAAAACAAATATAAGATCTAAGCACCTTAAACCAAAAGATCAAGTATTTAAGCTTCAAACTGTCAGAAAAAAGAGAGCGAGACAACTGAACATAGTAAATCTCTGAAGAGATTAAAAAATACCAAAAATAAAAGTAGGAAAACAGAAGACACAAGTGAGCAAGAAGTGCGAACATTGTGAAAACCGTGAAATATATTGAAAAAAAACAATAAAAGATCAAACAAACGTGCAAACAGACAAATTTGGACAAGCAGGCCTTTATTACCTCGCGAATTGAGAAATCACGAACGGAGAGAATAAGAAATATACACAAACAATATTCGTATACAAAATCAAATTCTCAGATTTTTACAGAAAATTGGCCAGATCCCTCACCTTTTGTTCAAACTCTCAGCTTCTTCATCTGTCACCTGACCTCCGAACACCACCTTACTGATCCCATCGGATGGCTGACATTATTTCACGAAAACCACACCAAAAATTAAATAAATACAAAATGGAATCAAAATAAACCGCAGAAACCTCAACTCAAAAAAAAAAAAAAATGTAAATTTCTGTTTAGAAGGGAAATGAACAATACGTGGTGAGAACGAACGGCGGAGCGAGCACCGGAGGCGGTGGCGGGGGAATCAGCCGGGGGATTTTCAGACCAAGTGAGCAGATCTGCGGTGGATGTGTGAGGCTTCCTCACCGGATTATTCCTCTCCATTGTTCTTCCCTTATCGAAACAAACTGATCGAATCAGGAAAGCGAAGCAAAAGAGTCGAGAGACTCCAGATAATTCTCTTCTCCAACGCTCTCTTGGGCTTTCTCTCTCTAAAAATCAGAGTACTTTCTTCACGCAGCCAGATTGAAATCCGGGCTACCAAATGACGATACTGTCCTTCGTCCTCACTTTCTCTCTAGCTCTCTCTCTCTCTGTCTCTCTGGTCGGGGGTGTTATTGGGAGCCACAGCTTCCTCCTATAAAACTAAACTCTACTATCACATTTGCTGTTTAAAAACTGGTGGAGTTGCAGGGGCCGGTCGGTACCACAATTTGAATTTTAACTCCGCCCTTATATTTTTTTTTATTTTTTTTTTATAGGGAACCACGGCCCCGGCCCTGTTTATTTATGTTTCCCACATTGCCCCTGAGTATTTGCGATATGTTGTTTGTTCGTATAATACGAAGTCGGGGATTGAATCACCACCTCATCTTATATTTTGGTGGTGTTTCATCCGTTAAAAATTAATTAAAATTTTTAAAATTTTTTAAATTTTTTATAACATATTTTAGTCAACTCATACATCATAAAATTTTATAAATATCTGTATATATGTATACATCCCAATAAATTTTTATAAACTTTAATACCTTTTTTACAAATTTTCATAACTTTTCAACAAATTTAACACAAATCCGTAGAAACAGGCCGAAAATTTGTTCCCACAATTTTTCTCTCCAAATTTTTTTACGTAAAAGTCAAAAAATTCAATAATTTTCAAAAAATCTGATATAAATTCGTAGGAACAGAGAAAAAAATCATTCTCACAATTTCTCTTCAACTTTTTATTACAAAAGTCTAAAAGTTAAACTATTTATTTTTAAAAAATATAATTTGAGTTAGAAACACTAAATATCAAAAATTATCTTAAATTATATTTTTTTTTATTTTTTACCCTTCTAAACACTACTTTTATAAAAAGTAAACTTATATGTGTCCCGTAAATGAACTAACATTTGCATTGCTCGTACCAAAGGCATAGAAATGATTGGAAACCACCCTTCCTCTCCCCCCCCCCCCCAAAAAAAATCCTGCAAGCTGCCTAAAAATTAATCTTAATTGATCTGAATGTCAATAGATTAAAAAAAATATAAAGAATAAAGCATTTAATTCTTATGAACGGCATATTACGAAACTACCATCACAATAACCCTGGTAACTTTAGATTAAAAAAAGAAAATGAAAGAAAGAAACTAAAATAAAACAATATAAGAAGAGAAATATGAGAAAGGACAATTACGCCCTGCAAAAATATACAGTTCTCTCCTCTCTCTGTGGCTTATACCATTCTTGAAGTAACGGTAAAGTTTTCTTAACGTTACACAATGTGATATGCTCCACAGTTGCTTCTCGGATACTGTGACGGAAAAAGCCGATTTTTAAATTATTTAGTGAAATCTCTTTGACATTTCTTTTTCATCTTCGTCTGAATTCATGCGAGACGGAGCGCGTTTGACAACCTAACTTATGATATGTTAGGGTAGTAAAAAAATATAAAAAAAAAAATTAATATAAAATAATATAAATAAAATTTAATTAAAAAAATTGATAATTTTTTATTAGTCCAAACAACCTCTTAAATTCGTATTATTGAGATAATTTTTTGTTGTCCCGTATGAATGTTATGTATCCAAATGACAAAAGAATTAAAAAGTTTGTGTAAAAATAATAAGTAACGATATTTAATTAAAAAAAAAGTTGGAAAAAATTGTAACCAGTTATTGTAAATTTTGATAGATCTTAGTAAGCCAAAACGGTCACAAAATTGGCCAAATTAAGTCAACTTGCTTGAAAGAAGTTGATTCATTATGCCCATACATAAATTTTTTATTTTTAATTTTTTTAAATGAAAATAATATGCCATAAATTTATCGAGTAAAAAATTATTTTTTTGTAGTAATGAAAAGTGCTAAAATTTTGAAATTTTATTCTTACAAGACAAACTTACCTAAAATAAGATGAGGGGATAACAAACACAAAGATAAATAATTGTCAAAAAATGATCATTTTAAGTGTATTAAATCAATTATTCATGAAAAATGAAAGAATTAAAAATACCTATAAGATTTGAATAAACTGGTTAAATTTAGAACTATCTTGAATACTTTATGTGATCATAATTTATAAACTAAGAAAAAAGTTTTAATAGGAAATTTCTGAAGCCCACTATACTTTATAGTAGTAAGTATCAAGTCACTAAGGATAGACACTCTCATTAGTTGAAAATGATAAAAATGAGAATGATATGATAGAAATATGGTAATATAAAAAAAAAAAAAGATAAAATAAAAAATAAATATATCCTAAAAAAAATTAAAGTGACATAAATAGAAAAAAAAAGTTAAAAAAATATCATTAACCAAGTTTGGTTATGTCAAATGTGAACATTTTTTTTTTTTTTTTTGTGGGAAGTCAATTTTTTTGGGGGGGTAAGTGTCAACTATGAACTTTGAGATACTTAGGCAAGAAAGAGAGATTAAATTCAAATAAAATGTGTAAAAATGACAAAAGGTGACATAAGATTACGGTGGTATTTGGTGGACAAATTTTGAGTATAAAATAACCAACTTTTACTTCTTGAATGTTTAACAAAATACCAATATGTACCACTTTTTTACTCAGTTACAATAATTTACCAACTAAAAATTACCAAAATTTTTACCAAACACACAAAAAATGTTAAAAATTGTTAAAAATTACCAAAAATTCTCAAAAATTTTTACCAAACACTAGGGGTGGCAAAATTGACTCAACACATGAACCCACCCAATCAACCCATAATAAATGGGTTTGGGTCTCGTTATTTTACTAATTGGGTTGTAATTGGATAATTTATAAATACCCATTATAAACGGGTGTAATTGGGTTATTAAATGGGACCCATTAAACACCCAATTAAATTAAAAAATTAATTTAACACAATTCTCTCTACACCACTCTCTCTTCCCGATCTCTTCTCTCTCTCTCTCTCTCTCTCTCTCTCCTGGACGATCTCTATACAGCGATCTCTACAGAATTGTATAGCCTCCTCCATCCTCAGGAAGGCCACCTCCACCGTCGTCAAGCTCGTAAGTAAACTGAAATTGTCACAAATTTCTTCTAGGGTTTCATTTGGTTGCAAAGGCACTCCAAATTTTGATTGCTTAAATCTGCTCTCAGGTTCCAAATTAATCAACAACGAGCCAGCATGAAAAATTAGGAGTCAAAGTTCTTGCAATCGGAGGTGAGAATTGAGATTATATATATATATATATATATGAATGTATGTATGTATATATATATGTATGTATAATATTATTTGTCTAGATTTCACTTGGGCTTCGTATAAATTGACAATTGAAATTATATCAATCACGATTGAGTGATTACACAAATGTGTTTACCTGATTTACATATATACCCATGAAATGAATTTGAAAGAGTCCCGTAAGGTCCTTCCATAGACCCATTAAGGTGATCCGCAAAAGCATTGGGTGAAGAAAGCCTACAATTTGGAGATATATAGAAGGAATTAGGGTTGGGTCCTTCCACATACCCATTTATTTCATTTAAATACACACATTTATTTTTCTTTTGCCAACTGCCATTTGCAAGTCATCTTTTCTTGGTTTGAATCACCAAGCCCAATGGAAGACCTCAATGCCATGTTTAAGTTCTATTTTTGCTTACCCACTTGACCAGTAATATTTCCACACAATTGCCTCTGTTTTGCATCAATTTTAGTGAGAAGAATTATTAAATATCGCTCTTCAATCATGCCAAAGAATATGGAGGCACGATTATGCACCCGAGATTGGCTATTTGGTTCAGGAGGTAAGTAAATAAATCAAATTTGATTTTAATCTTATACAAATAAAATTGAAGTTGTTTTGACCTCTCTTTATCCTTTTTTTTTTAATTGATTGTTGGATGTAGCTGCAGATGTTTTATATGAAGAAGATGGAGGACTTGTGGAGGATTTTGAAAGCATAGTTGCTAAACTCGACACCGATTTAAACATATGTCGTTGCTAGAGGTGAAATTATAGAATAATTAATTCCTTTACTCCTTTGCTTTTCATTAGGAGTTTGTTTTGTTTTACTTGCTCCAAATGAGACATAAACATTCTTACACAACATGGATGAGAAAAAAACATTACTTTGGATAAGTTATTTTGGTCACTTAATTTTTGATTATGGGTTTGTTTAAATTTTTCTAGTCGAAATCATGGAGAAAGGGATGGTGGTTGCTCTTGTGGATGTGAAGTTGGTACTGGGAAAATTTTTCAACAAATTTTGGTCACATTGTTGCACAGAGAGCAAAAGTAGTGATTAAGTTGGTGTTGAATTGCTGCCTTGGCCTTTTGCACCCCACGAATGCTGGTTGAAATTTCATGTGACAGGTTCAGCAAATTAAGTTCTGCTGGCTGGATATGTCTATATATACATGTATATATTTGTTGAGGGGAGTGAGAAGAAACATTTGGTGAAGAAATATTTGGTGAGAAACTTGCAGTTTTGTGGTCTTACACAAGAGATTCATCATTCATACTTTAACTCATATTCTTATATTGCAATTCAGTTATATATGTAATTGGTATCTAAAATTTAAGTTGCTGTGAATGTCAAAAAATGAAAAAAAAAAAGTTTGTTATTATTTATGTAGTGTGGTAAGAAGTTGGGGAGTTAAATAGGGAAACACGTCCTTAATTTTAATTTTTTTTTTTAAAAAAAGTTGAGTCATAAGTAAATGGGTTGGATACGGGTTCATAGGTTTGTACTAACCCATAGTTAAATCGCCCATATCCAACCCGCCTTTTAAATGCGGGTTTGGGTTACACCCATTTAACCTGCAACCCATTTAAACCCGTCACCAACCCATCCAACCCGTCCATTTTGCCACTCCTACCAAACACCAAAAGTTGTTAAAAGTTACAAAAAATTACTATTTACTTTACCAAGCACATCAAAATTTTCAACTATCAACTTTTAGTAAAAAATACCAAAAATTACTAAAAATAGAATTTTCAAATGGTGCTACATGAATTGAACTTGTCAATAAAGATTTACTTCCGAATAAACTTACAGGAAAAGAATAAGCGACCCTTAGCATAAATGTTATAAGAATAATTATTAACGTGCTATTCCCACAAATTTTCACCCATTTTATCCTAGCCCTTGAGCAATGAACGTTTAACCCCACCCCTAATGGGGAAAAGTACTAATTTGTTAAAATTTCAATGAAGTGTATCTAAGATAATTAAAAGATATAATCTTTTGTAAAAGTATTTTTTACGTTTTTTAATTATCAAAAAAAAAACTTGTACGCTTGTTTAATTATAAGTGTGTATTTGATTTGCAAGATTAGATAATTAAAATCAAGTCAAATCTTATTTTAGGTCTACTTCTATTTTGAATTAAGGATAAATAATCTTGAATGAATGATTTATACCCCATATGTTGAACTATCTCATGCCAACGATAAGATCAGATAAAAATCATAGAACAAGACTCGAGAGAGAGTATTATGTAATGACCAAAATATACTTTACTAAAATTAAATGTCAAAATACCATATATATTATATATTAGAAGTAGATAATATATTTTTGGCTTAAATTAAAGGGGATAAAATATAATTACTCCATCAAAAATTATTAGTACCCACAATTTTTTTTTTTTGATTTGTAGCAAATAAAGCACATTCAAGATTACAAAAAACATAAAAAGTAAATAAATTAATTTTAAGTGGGAAAAACTAGAGAAAGAAAAAGGATAAAGCTAATAACCCAATTGGAAAAAATATAAATTAAATCAACATAAGTCAAAAGTTATAGAATTGTAGAAAAAGGGAAAGAAAAATAATTGGCACAAAAGCAATTGAAAGCCAACCGTTTTGCATCAGGAAAATTGGTTCACCAAAAAGGCGATGAAACGCCCACCACGGAGCTCGAACCCACACCCACAAGGTTAAGGCTTGATTTGGAAAGTAAAGTAGTTGGCTTGTTTTTAGATAATTATTAATTAACTAAAAATAAGTCAATTATTTTGTGGTTTGGAAAGAAAAAAAGATAACTTTTTTTAAGTAAATTTTAAGTTTTGGTTGATTTGACATTTTTACCCTTGAAAGTTTAAAAGAATGTTAAAATATAACCAAACCAAACCAAACTAAACCAAACCAAGCCTTTTCTTACTAGGTGGGGTCGGCTATATGGATTTGTCGACGCCAATTAGATCTGTTTAGGGACATGTCCTCCGATAAATCTAGGTAGGTTAGGTCATGTTTAATGGTTTCTTTCCAACTTCTCTTAGGTCTTCATCTACCTCTCCTACTCTTGACAATCTCCATACTTTCACACCTTCTAACAGGTGCCTCTACTGTACGCCTTTTAATATGGCCAAACCATCTTAATCAGTTAAAAGAATGTTAAAATATAAGAGAGTAAATTTAGTCAATCACTATAATATGAATTTGGTCAGCTACATTCATATTTTTTTTTAAATTAAAATAATGTGAATATATTTACGATCCCAAATCAATATTTTTCTAGATATTATTTCGGCTTCAAACGCCTAGAAACGGAGGATTTGAGGCTGACCGTGTGTGCACGATCAGTTTGATGACAATTGAATTTGAAGTTGTTGAATTAAAGTTCAATAATTCAAACATATTCACATTTTTTTTTAAGTCTAAATCAAATGTGGATGTGCTTGAAAGCTCGAGGTCCCAGAGGTGCCCATTTAGGAATGGAAGCCACGGCCATTGAATTTATAGGGCATGACTGGTTTGGTCCTTTTTTCACTTGTTTATTATTGGAGTATTTGAAGTAATAAAAAATGATAAATTTTAATAAATATTGTGGTTCGTAATTCGTGTAATGAGATAAAAAGTAAATAATTTTTAAAAATTTTTAATATTTTTTAGCGTTTTCTAATGCAACAAACGGGCCTATTATCTTTTTTAAATAAAAATTATTAAAAAATTTAATTTAGAGAATATTTTTTAATAGAAAACAATAAAATCTCTTTTTGACCAAAAAAAATCCCAAATTAAACAACCAACGATGGAGTCAAAATTTTATTTCAACAGACTAAATTTATATTAAAAATTATTAATAATACTATAAATTATGTTTAATAAACAAAATTACATTAGTAAATCAAATATGATCACAAAATATAGGGTTATAAAATGTGTAAATTATATAAAGGGTATAGTACAATAACTACTCCTATACTTTATTCTTGATCTCATTTTGGCCCTACTAGTTTTAACTGTAACTATCAAATCTCTACAATTTCAGTCAAGTAATAATATAATCTTTTTGTCTACTACTTGTTAATTACAATCATTAGATGCAAGGGTAAAACTATCATTTCTTCATATGATTAGGATTTGAGGGAAATGGGATGACAGCTAAGAAATTATGAGACTGCCATAGCAGTGCCAACATTAAAAGCTGGATCTGTTATCTAAGTAAAGGTCGCCAGAGTCGCCAAAATCACCATAAAAATAGGAGGGGTAAGGCTGAAGCTTTCAAGGCGAATTAAAGAGTTTTTTGGGGGGCCAAATCTACTCGGAAATTTGTCGGAATAACATTGACAGCTTGGAGATTATTTTCCAATGCTGATTGAACAAAAACAAAAAGTATCTCTTCGACTTTAGCATAAATCATTGAAGAAATTCGATTAAAATTAGCAAATTAAGAAGGAATTTCATCTTGATTCGAATAGACACGAACCAATCCAAGAAGAGCCTAGTTTCTTTACCTGTGGCGTGAATAGAGTTAAGATTTGCTTAAATTACAACTGAATAATAAGAAAAGGCAGCTAAACCAATATTTACATAATTATAGGATAATTGAAAATGACCAAAACATAACTAGAAGTTACATCCACATCGTCCAGAAATTTGGGTGGTAGATCTGGGATTTTTCAGCAGTTATGGCGACTGCTAGGTCGCTAGAAAATTAAGCCCAACTACCTAAGATTGAAGGAGAGAGGGCAGCGAGCATGAGATTTGGTGGCATTGCTGGAAAGGGCCGGATGGCACCAAAAAAAAGTCACTGAAAAATGAAAAATAGTGAAAAAATTAAAAAAAAAAGTTAGAGAAAATTTTTTTTAAAGAGATGACAGTTTTACTATCACTTTAACTGTTATAATTAACAAGCAGTAGATATAAGAACTATATTACTACTTGACTTGAAATGCAAAAATTTGATTGTCACAATTAAAATGAGTGTGATCAAAGTGAGAGTAAGATAAATATAAGGGATAGTTTTTATACTTTACCTTTATATAAAAAATACTAAAATTATTTGGGGAACCAATTTGCAACCAACAAAATTTAGCCCAAAAATTTGTTTGTATGAATAGTATTTTTCTAGTCTCAGGGGGCCTACTAGCCCAAAAAGATCCAGGCCCACGTGTGTGTGGCTGTTAGGCTGTTTTGTTACACTTTCCTCTTCTCCCCCTCTCCATACGTATTATACTAATATTTTATGGTTGATGGTTTTCATACTTGACGTGCGTATATTTATTTAAAATTCTGGTCACAAAGTTGAACTCGTGTTAAATCATTTCCCTCGTATCTCCTATATTCGATCTGAAGAAATCTTTGCGATTCTCTGAAGGAAGTGGAAGCGGCGGCGGCTGTTGGTAATGGCAGTGGCAATGGGAAGCGGCTTCTCAGCGGTGGTGTTGGGTAATAAGTCGAGATTCGTTTTGGTCAAACCGTTGTTGACCTCATACTTGAGGTCGTTAACTTCCAAGCAGATTTTCGCGGCAAAAGTGCGTGCCTCGTCAACCGCCTTCGTCGAAACCAAGCCGGTAATCTTCGCCAAACTCCATAATAAATTTAATTTTTTGTGTCTGTTTTAAAAATTAGTCCTTTTTTTTTTGGGTAAGTAACAGTCATTGCTTTGTTTGTTTGTTTTTTTTTTTTTTTAATTTTTTGGAAAAATTTTTGGGATGGGAAAAAAATGTCCACATTTGATTACCAATAGCCGATTGAATTCTCCTCATTCATGGTTTGTAGCTTATTTTGCGTAGCGCAAAGTAGCAGGTGAAGAACCATCACCAAAGTCACTCTAGCTAAAGGCTTTTCCTTATGAATAATTGAGGATTCAATCGGAATACGCCCATCTCTCAAACCTTATCCAAGATTGAGTTTTTCTTGAATTATTTTAGACCTTTCTCAAAAGTGTAGGTAAGAACTAAGAACTTCATTTTAACTCTGGGCTGTGGAGTTAGGGTTATACTGATAAGTTGGTAGTTTTGTATTACTTATGAATCAAGTTGAGAATGGATATGATTCTCTGCTATGCCACGAGTCCTTTTTGGTTATTATCAAATTTGATAACGTGATACATATGGGATTTCAATTATGAATTTCTTTATTGGATATGAATGATAAATCTGTTAAGTTGAAATAATTGAAGTCTGACGGGCATGAAAATTTCCCAGGCACAAAACTGTTATACCCTTCCGTGAGAGCATCGTCTTCTGCTGAATTGCTTTAATCTTTCTGGGCATATCTTTAACTTTCTTATTAGATGCTATAGTGCATCATTTCAATTCAAAAGTCTTTGTTATGAGGTTTTTATTGGCTTATGACGGCAAATATTTGCACCCAAAGGTGTTCGACAAGTATCCTTTGTTGCAGAGAGGGCATTCTTTTCGCAAGTGAATAAAGATGGATTAGGACAAGATATATTTTGCATACTGAATAATAGTTAATGATATGTAGTTGGTGGGTTATGTATTAAAACTACACAAGGGAACTAACGGATGACTAATGAAATATACCATCAGTAAAATGAACCTTTTTGTCACTTAAGTTATCTAGGTTTTTGTAACAATGCAGTGTTATTATATTTGGCCTGGGTTGAGCTCGTTGTTTGGCTTTTATCAAATCTCTGGTTTTGTTATAGGTATTTATTCTCTGTTTATTAAATTATTATGTGATGTATCTTGTTTGGTTCAATTTGTTTGTTTTTTCAGCCAACATGCGAGTTGGGGTTGCATGTGAGGGGAGGGTTAAAAGCTTGATATATATTGTTGGGCCCATTTTTAATAGTTTAAACTTTTGGTACATTGGTGAGTTAACCTTTCTAGTCTACTAAATCCAAAATTTCTACCATATGTCTCGCACATTTTGAATTTGAATAAGGAAAACTAAAAGAAAAAGCTAAAAGCAACACTTTGTTTGGTGTTATCGAACAATATACATTGCTATGGAATATGCAATCCAAAAGCATAGATTACTAAATTGTAGTGATTTCTAGTAATTGTTATGGGCTTATGCTAGTACTGCTATAGTGCTACTCTGATCTCAATATAGTTCTGTGGGCTATCTGACTCTGCTTCCCACCAGAATGCAGCCAAAATAGTGCCTGGAAGGTAGGGGTTGGGAGATTAATGGGTGGGAAAAGCGTAGATCCTAATATGACAAAAACTATTCCATGAGATGGATGGCATATAATTCAATCTCTATCTTGGTTGGCTTGATGAGTGGAGATAAGGAAATAGGAGCAAGAAAACTGATAATGTTGTTATTGTCCTTTAACTTAAAGGAAAAAGAGAATCTCTTTTGCCACTGACAAATTGAATGGTGAATGTGAAGGTTCAAGACTTATTGAAGCAAAACAAAGCATTGGTAATAAAGATGACAACACAAGGCATCAGCAAAGCTAGCTTCTCATAGAGAGGAACTTTGAGTCGGTAAAGCTTTGTAGTAACACTAAAACCCTATGTACTATAATGTTGTGTCAAGGACGCTTCAATTATCTATAAAAGCAGTAAATTGAGTTTTGAATGGATTAGCTCCTTGGTAATGGTTCAGGTGATAGATAGAAAACCTTATGACGAGAAACTACCACTTTAGTTTGAAGAGAATGGGACTA
This sequence comes from Vitellaria paradoxa, assembly GCA_019916065.1. Lineage (NCBI taxonomy): Eukaryota > Viridiplantae > Streptophyta > Magnoliopsida > Ericales > Sapotaceae > Vitellaria > Vitellaria paradoxa. Next base: position 10,579,501 of record CM034239.1, read on the forward strand.
GTAATATAGTAGGGGGAGCATATGCAAGCTTTTTCTTTCAATAGCCAGCCAAACGACCACAAGATCGTCAATCTATTCTACTTCATTTCACTGTTTTAAACTTTACAAAGAAGATTTTTCTGTGTTACACTTAACATTCTGAAATGGCAAGTTTAGCAATACAATTTTTTTCCTACTTATTGCCTTAAAAAGTTTCCTCTGGAAAGGAAAAATGAAAATCAAATATAATGAACCAAAATACAATAAAAACGGAGTTTTAGCTGGAGAAAACATACAAATGTGTTGTAATGCTCCTACAAATGTGTTTTTTGTGATTAAGTGGAAGAAAATAGATTATATATCTAATTATTAAAAAAAATACTCTAGAAGTCACCTAAATTCTTTTATATTATAATATATACAAGTTTACTCTATTGTACCATAAAGATCATGTGCCATATTACATTCCTGTTGTCTTTCTACATATCTTAACTCTCCTTGTTCCAATTGACATAACTTTGGTGAATGGCCTATATGGAGAGGAAGTTGAAATGATCATCTTCATCATTAGAAAGAAAAGTAGGGTTAGATACTGCTATTTATCACGTAGATGATCACATGGGCATGTATATGCAATTGATGGAAGGATGCAAGCATTGAAAATTTCTATTTCCTTTTCACTTGTAAAAATCCTTAAGTAGTGTGATTCCAGTTCAATCAACCACAATCAATTCTAAGTGTCTAATAAATTAACCAATAAATATCAGGACATAAGAATTTTGACGAAGAAAACCCTTGATAAAGCACAAAGGCGAGAAATCTTTGGTCTGATGCAAAGACTACTGAAACAATCCACTATGTAAAAAATTTGGTTACAAAGGATTTGGGCGTGATAAACTCGACTTCTTTTACCAAAGTCTTTATTCAACTCTACGATACATCAGTCCAAGTGGAGAAAGTTTCACAAACTCCTTGATGAAGAACACAACATGCTTCATCGAATCCACATGAACTTATGATCTCGAATTCCTTCGGATCAACAATGAATATTGAATGAGAAATTCAAATGATAAGAGGCATAAGAGAATCCTTTCTCTTGATAGTTTGTGTGTTCTTGTAAGTTTTTTGCACAAAAAAACTAGGAGTTAGGTTTTTGTTTTTTAAATATTGATGAAGATTTCCAATACAAACAATGTCTAAAAGGATTTTAAAAAATTTGCCACTCACTGGAGCAAAATACTAGCTAAGGAATCTCGCTCCCGCAAAGCTCCAGTGGAAGCCGCAGCTTCTTTCAGCAAATCCTGCCTGCAACTAGCGAGGTTCCAGTGAACCTCTCAGTATCTTCTATCAGGGCATCAGCAAGTTGCTATTGAGCTTGATTTCTGATATTGAGTAGAAATAGCTGAACTAAGCAATAAGCCTAGACCTAAGATGCCTTAGCTTACATCTAATATACTAGACTAGGGACTTGTTTTGATCACGAATTGCCAACATTAGAACAATGGACTCACTTGACAACTTGGTTGACATTGTTTTCTTTGAATTTTTTCTTAGCAGAAGGCCTTGACTGAAATAACGTCATTGCGTTCGCATTAACTTCTTATCTTGTTTTATTCTCATTTATGGGGTCTCAATATGTATGATTTTGTGTTCCTCTCTTGCATGTATTCTTTGTTTTTTTTAGGATTCAATTTCAGATCAAATGGAGGTCAGCACCAACAAGAACATTTTAGCTTGTCCAATTTGTTATAACAACTGATTTGGAATGGTGATCCTATTTATCTGTGTAAGTTATCTCCATCATAACTTAGAAGTGTCTTTCATCCTTGCTTGGTTTCTTTTGAATCATCCTTTATTCATACAGTTATTGATGATATTTTTTATTTTTAATCATTTTACCCTTCTCGTTCATAAAGTTGCATTCTAGTTTTCTTGTTTTTTGTTAACCTCCTTTTTGTTGAATTTGCTACAGGGATTCTGTGCCTCAGACTAGTTTACAATGTTGCACCTGTAAGGCTTACTTTGGCAATGAAACACATGTTGACCTGACGGTAGCTAGTGGGGCTAAGGACTATGGTGAAGCAATGCCAGCTTCCACTGAGCTTTTCAGGTATTTGTAATTTTTCCTCATAATTATTGCAACCCAATTGCTTTTGTACACATTTAGGGTAAGAGTTGAGTGGAAACAGAGTTGGCTGATTAGGGCTCTGGATGGGGTGTTAAAATGGTTTGTATCCTCTTAAATTTCTACATATTCATTAAGACCTGGTGATTCTGAAGGCTATTTTGAGGAAGAACTGTTTACCACAATTCTTTTTAATAGCTTAAGAGTCACTGTGTGAAATTGCACCCCTAGGCTTTGGTTGGGACATTTTTTGCACTAAACAGCATCCATTTGAGGCTAGTTTGGTAAATCTTTTTTACTTATAAAAATATGTCTTCTAATATGGAGGTCATGTCACCTGGATCACCTTTCTTTGTCTTGCTCTTTCTTTTTTTCAATTCCAGAAAATCTCAACATAGTAGAAGTGCTCCTTTTAACTGCTTAGCATATGAAATAAATTTGCATGGTAACTCGGCACGAAAGATGATATCCTGACGTGACTAACCATACCTTGAATGTCCATGGCTGTGACAATCAAATCATGTAATGCTTAAAAAGTAATTTTGAGAAACGCTCTTCATCCTTTATCTGTTTACAAATAGCTGGGTTAGAGATTTTGTTATTATTAGTTTAATTCTCTTTAGGATCTACTGAGTGGAATTTCCTACACCATTTTAATGGATCGCTTTTGCTAGACTTTCCTAAACTAAAGCAGCTGACCATCTCCACAAATATAAGTCTCGTGGCCAGTGAAGAAGAAGAAGCCTGCATTGTGCTTTATCATGAAGCTTTCAGAGACAGAGTTAGAATGCTCTTGTTATATGGCCAATTAATTTCAAAATTAAGTTCAGACCATCCAGGGGTGTGCATATCCTTGTGGCATAATGAAAAATATACCCATATGATAATACTCATTTCTGTGTTACAAATTCTATATTTCCATATTAATGTATACATTAGGACTAAGGGTGACATTGCTGTAACAAGGCATGTTGGATCTCAAGCATTAATTACTTTTGTGTTAATTTATTTACAATAATTTGTAATTGTTCCTAAATTTTGTGCTTCTATACATAAGTGATATGATATTTTAATGGTACCCAATGGATTTGATTTGCATTTTTGGAATGAAGAACATCAATATTGTCACAGGGTCCTCTGGTATCATTCCTCTATGAACGGGGCTGGCGACAAAGTTTTTCATTATGGGGTGGTTTTCCGGGCCCAGAGAAGGAGGTAAATTTGTTATATTTAATTCTTTTAAAGTCATTTTCTCTGCTGCCTTGATAAATTATTGTATGGCTGGCTGATGCAATCTTTTGAGTAGTGGCAAGTTGGTGTTGCAATTGGAAGAATTGTAACGCAGATATATTATATAAACAGAGTGGGTGTTTACATATGTCTTAAAAAAATTAAAACATCCCATTATCCATAGTTTTTTTGAAGGAAATTCCATCCTTTCTGATCAGCATTTTAGTTTATGCCATCACAATAAAGGGAATAAAACATTGGAACAAAGCCATTCATAAACATAAATTCCTAAGTTTTCCCATTTTAAAGATTTTCAGATAGTCGCTGTTTGAAATCTTACCAATCCGTTTTAAATGCTACGTGAATCCTACTGGCATTATTTTTATTTATCTTTGTACAAGTGGTTCATAAAGTTAAACATCAGATATTGCTAGCCAGGATTCGGAGTGGTCTAAATAATGTGTGGTTGTGGAATTTGTCCTGTTTCTGCATATTACTATACTTCAATGATGATTATATAGCTAACCATTACTAGTGTTGACTGCAGTTTGAAATAGCTAAAGATTACCTTAAGCCAGTCTTAGGTGGCAATATTATAGATGCAAGTTGTGCCAGTGGGTTGCTTTCAAGACTCTTTGCCAAGAGTGGACTGTTTTCCCTTGTTGTTGCTTTGGACTTTTCAGAGAACATGCTACAACAATGCTATGAATTTATTAAGCAGGAGGAGAACTTTCCCAAAGAGTATGGAATTAACTTTTTAATCATAATTTGTCTACTAAGATGAACTATAGTTTGCAATATATTTTCCCTGAACATCTCAAAATGAAGTATTTCCAGGGTATGCTTAGGACTCTATTTCTGATATAAACATGTTTTCCTTTCAGGAACATAATCTTGGTTAGAGCAGACATTGCTAGGCTTCCATTTGCTTCTGGCTCTGTGGATGCAGTGCATGCTGGTGCTGCTTTGCACTGTTGGCCTTCACCTTCTGCAGCTGTAAGCGTTTGTGATTTAATTGTTTAATTGCTTAGGGAGGTTCTTAGTACACTGGATTTATGATACTACTTGTCTTGAAGTGTTATATACTACATATCCAAAGGCATCTGATCTACACATATCTAGGGAAGACCAAAAAAGACATATCATCCTGGTCATCCAGAAATTATGTCTTAAAGTCATGCATTGATGAGGCACATGATTCATATCTTGGTGTTCACTTTCTGCTTGATGATTTGTGATTAGCTCAAACTATAGCATAAAAAAAAAGGTTATGATTAAGTTTTGATGGTTATTTCTTCGTGAAGCAATTGCAGCACATTTTTTAAGAAGTTAAAGAGGCAAGGGCTTGAAATGTATTTTGATTGCATTGAAATTTGTCTATCAGAACTAAATCTCTATGGATTAATGTAAAGACCAGATTTTATTGGACTCAGCATTACCAAAGTGTGACGGAAATATTTTAACTGAAAATTTTCAAAATCGTGCCTGCGGAAATTAAGGGAAATAAATCTTGAAAGATATTTAACGTCAAGAGAAACACTCTAATGGATTGAAGATATATTTAACGTCAAGAGAAACACTTTGATGGACGCTCTTCAATCTGACAAAGTTGCCTCTTGGATAAAAAAGTTCCTTCTTTTTTTTTGCTATTTTATTTCTATTTTTTTTTCAATAAATCATTCTCTGAAATCGGAAATTGGCAATTTCCATAGATCTCATGCTTCAGTCTTGCCTTGCAGGAGGACAAAACTCTCTCTCTTCTTTGCCTTTTTCTCCAAAATATTCTTTTTTGTTTTATATGCTGGCTTATATTTAACTCCAGCCGATCTTCTCAAAACTTACAAATTTCAAAGAGTCACTTGACAAGAAAAATCTTGCCATATACAACAGCACCTTATTTACTCTATGAGAATAAAACCATATCATGTTGAATTTTGTTTGGGAAGACGAACAAACTACTGCATAAGATTATTGGTACAAGCTAACTCTGCCAACTCATGATAGCCTGTTTGACCTTGTTTTTAACTCCACCTACACAAGACCAAATTTGAAATTTAATGTGCAAACTTCTTGGAAGCTTCCCATGGTGTTGCCCTGTATATTTAAATATTTTCCTGTCAACAGTTCTAATGTTGTAAGATGTTCATTTAGCATACGTGTTATTTAATTTTGTAGCTATGGCTTTACAGGTGGCAGAGATAAGTCGAGTTTTACGTCCGGGAGGTGTTTTTGTCGCTACCACCTACTACTGGATGGTCCTTTTGCATTGATTCCATTTCTGAGGCCTCTCCGCCAGGTCAGATTCTTCATTCTGGAACATATTATTTCTATTGAGATAGATGATGGGAAAATAAAATGAGAAAAGTGAAAACAGGTGAATGAATCCTTGGGAATTAAAATCACACGATTCACATCATTTCCCCCAGACTGTTCCCGTAGCCCCTCCAAACATTGATTCTATGCCTTCAGTGAATACTTTAGCTGCCCTGTACTAGAGATCAACAAATTCTTTTTTCCTACTCACAAAATTAATAGAATACTTCGTTGAATGTATTTACTGAGCTTTAGTTATACTGTGTATCTTTCAGCTGACCTGTCTTGGCTTTTACTTCATGGTTGATGATGGGTAATTTGTTTCTCATGTAGAATATTGGGCAAATCTCAGGCAGCCATATCTTCCTATCTGAACGTGAACTCGAAGATCTTTTCAACGCCTGTGGTCTTGAGGGTTTTACATGCAGGAGGAATAGACGTTTTGTGATGATTTCTGCTACAAAACCAAGTTAACTATTTAGTCATCTTTCGTCCACCCAATCTTCTCGTTAGGTCCAAGCTTTGTAGTTATTATGTCTCGGGCAATGTAGAAGATGTGCAGGTTTCATTGCATGCAAATGTAAAGAAAGAAATGTAAAAAAAAAAAAAAAAAAAAAAACAAAAAAAGAGCCAAATAATATAACAAAGAACTTCTATGATGTATTCAAGGGAAAAAATTATTACTATCTAGTGTGCAGTGTTCAAAATGACACTTCTTCCTTCATAGTCCATTTCAACAATGCTTTATTTGGCAATAGAAAGTTCTTCTGAATCAGAGGACTGAACTAGGGAATGTAACAATGTTGGTTCATAACCATAAACATGCTGAGCCAGGATCCCGTAAACATGTTAAGCCAGGATCAAGCCAAGGTTCCAACTGCAGGGATCAAAGGATAATGTACGGACTCTGAAAATTTATCCGAGTTCGCGGGAAAAATCACCATAAAATTGGCAGTCTACTAAGTTACCAAAAGGATAAATTACAATAACTACCCTTAAGTTTGATGAAAATAAATAATCTACGATTTTTTAAATTTATACCTTTTAAATTATGTTGGAAATGCTCCTTGATGTTGTTGTGGGTGTCATGTCTCGTTGTTGATGTCAGCAAAAAATTAATTGTAGTACAATAAATATTCTTTAATTAAATAGGATGGAGTACAACTGCCCCTAAGGTTTGATCAAATATACAAATTGTTCTTGTAGTTTTTAAAATTACACATGTAATTTATCTTATTATGTGCAAAGTAATTTTTTATTACGGTAAAATGGTCATTTTAATTTTTTTCTATGACATCCGTTAATGACAAATTCTGGTGCTGATAGTTAGTGTAACTTTAAGAAAATACAAAGCTATTTTGTATATTTTAATCAAATTTTAAGAGTCATAGTGTAATTTTGCCTTTATCAAAATAATTTGTTGAATGGTAACAATTAATCCATTTGTTGCATTCCCAAATAGAAAGAAAAATGTTTCTGAAATTTGAAATTAATATTTTGGACTTGAAAACAGTAGTCAATAACAAACAAGAAAATACAAAATGTACGTTGAAACTTGTTATGAACTTACATTTTTTGACCTCGATTCATATGACACTAACACATTTAATCCTATTGAGGTTATAAGTTAATCCTTCATAAAATACTAAGTGTTTTAAAATAGCCTTCCTCTTATTATGAAGAAAGGTAAAACACTTATAAGAGAAGTGAGATAGACACAAGCAAAAATGTGACACACAAGAGAGGTTTAATAGAATACTCCATTGACTCACTTGAATGTTCGAAACTTTGATGTTTAGAAATGAGTTTCACACCCATCCATAGTTCTCCACCTCCTCAATGAAGGATGAGAATTATTCTAAATAAATGTGGTGATAATTCATCTTCTAAAATATTCTTAAAACTCCTGAAATTATCCACATATTTACATAGCCTCCAAGGAACTTCCACCCTCTCTAAAAATTCCCTAACCTAAAATATTCCTTATGGTTTGTCTTGGGGTTAGATATAGTGTTTAGATATAACCACCAAACACTTTTTTCTAAATGACAAATCAACCAAAAGGCTTTCTAAAACTTGTTTTTGAGACAGTTTCTGAAACTAATACCAAATAAGAAATCTATGATGTTTCGTTTTATTTACTTTATTTATTTTTCATGTTCTCAATAACAATACACTTACCAAAATGACCTAAAAGGTAAAAATGAAGTGATTTCCACTCAAAATATAGTCATGCACTGTAAAGTACTTTGTGTACAAAACACTTGATAACAAAGACACTTACCAAAATGACAAAGACACTATTTATTTTCATGTTCTGATAATAAAGACACTTACCAAAATGACCTAAAATTTAGACAATTTAAATTATTTAATAAGCAAAATAATGTTAGAGTTCAAACAACTGTTAATAATCCAAGCAGAATTGTCTGAAATAAATTATCTTAGTAACATTCAAGAATAGCTCTCTACATAAAATGCTCCAACAAATTTAGATAATTCAAATTATTTATCAAGCAAAACAATATGAAACAACTCTCTATAATATGAGCAGAACTATCTGAAAAAATATTTGTTTCTTAGAAGTTGGAGTTACGAATATTGTCAAGGGTGGTTGCACCATCTTCATCATGGAACCGTTCTAGTTTCTCATTTTAAAGTCTTTTGGTTGATCAGCATTTGCTGGTTATCTGGTGTCAAGTAGCCCCAGTCATAGGATCAATTGGATGAGTGTCCCTTGGTCCCCTTTCTGTCCCACGGCAAGCATTGGTTGTGGAGGAAACAACCCCGCTCTAAACAGGAGGCGTGGACAAGATTTGAAGGTTGGGCACCCACCGATAACCAATACCTGATGGAAAATGGAAAACATCAAGAGAAAACTAAAACATTGAGATCTTTCTTTCATCTTTCTTTTTTTTTACCCCATTTGATTAGAATTTTTAATACATAGTTTAAGCCCTAAGGACTATTGTTTAGAGAAGAGAAATACGTGAAGGTTTGTATTTTTAGATGGGCAATATGGTGTAAAATGTGTAATCGGATAAGTTCAATTAATAGTTAATCCATTAAAATTCAGATAAAATTTACACAACTGATGGTTTTAAATCATCAGAGCGTTGCTTTGAACTTTTCTCAGTTAGTGCCACTATTTTACTAATCTCCAGAGAAAGGATTAAACATAAGGGGAAACAAGTAACATTTTGAGGCAACGAAATGAAGGTTTCAAACTCCAAATTCATAAATGAATTCTTCAAATCCTACAAGGTACCGATAGTCTGAGAAGTTCGTACTTAATACATGACCAAAAAGAAAATAAAAAAAAAAAAAGAAAGAAAAGAAGATAGAGTTTTCTCCAATGGATTAGTTTGAAATAAACTACTATCATGAGCATATATTAGGTCAAACATTTGCCAAAAATCTTCGTTCATTTATCAACCATAAATGCCTTCACAATATACGTATCAGATTCTACTTGATAAATATTTGAGAATAATGAAGCTATGCCTCCAACCATTTCAAGTCTTAATTGTAGATGAAAGTCATTTAACAATGAAGCTATGTAATCATTTGTGCTTCACTCAACAGTCCCATGGGTAGACAAATTAAATATGATATACGCAATTATTTTCAATAGTGCTCAACAATCCAAGGGCATTGTACCCGTCAAAATCAAACACTATCCTCTCTCTCCCGTCCCCTTCCTGCTCATATATCTAATCTTCACAAAAAGACATATTCAACATAAATTTCCCATGAACAATTTGCATGCTGGATATAATGAATGGAAGAAATTGACATCAATACCCATGAAGTGTTTGTATGTTTTACCTGGGAACAACTGCAACGATTTTATTAGTCTATTTTCTACTAATAGTATAACTCCATTATTCTTGTGGCCTATAGCTTATTTTGTAGACCTTAAATCATGATCTATCTACAATGGTAGCCTATAAATCTGCTCCACAGATTTGAATCATCCAGATATGAACTTCACTAAAGTTACAAGTTTTGGATAAAACAAAAAATTAAGTTAAAAATTAGGAAAAACTCAATTTTTTCTTGATTCCTGCTAGAGAATCAACAGCATGTCTCTAAAAAAAAATTCAATTTTTAATCAAACTTCCATGGTAGGTCTGCAATGGACTATTTGCTCAAAACATTAACCATTTTCCAGATAACAAAATCTCCAAAAAGTTCTAAGTTTTACTCGAACTTCCTTCAAAAGTCTGCTATGGTAATGATTTATATTCACACAATATTATCACTTCAGCAGAAAATTTTCACTAGGAATTCGTAAACTTTTTTTTTGGGGGGGAGCATTTTTTTTACTGAAATAATAATAATATTAAAACAATTTACCAAAATAGGATGAAATAGAAGTTTTTAATTGTCACTTACAACTTCTTTAATGAAGTCGTAAGTACTATTTACAACCTCAATCTAATAGCAATTAGCCTAAAGTTGTAAGTATTATTTACAACTTCCATTAAAATTGTAAGTGCCACTTATGACTTCAAGACAGGTCCACATTTTGATTTATTTAAATATTTAATTAAATTAAAATTATTTTTAATAAAAAATTAATATATTATCAAACCATTTATTAAAATTAAAATAAAAATTTACTATTAAAATGACTTATTTTATTAAATCAAAATAAATTTTTAATAAACAATAATTACCCGTTAAAATAATTTATTTATATAAAATGCAAATTGACTACTATTAAAATAATGCCTAAAGTTGTAATTGACTACTATTAATTTAACTGTAAAATTATTAATAAAATAATTATTTTACTCATAAATCATTATTTTAATAATAATTAATTTTAATTTTATAAAAATAAATTATGTTTACATGTAATTATTATTTATTAAAAAATCATTTTAATTTAATAAAATAAGTCATTTTAATTGTAAATTTTTATTTTAATTTTACTAAATGGTTTGATAATATATTAATTTTTTGTTAAAAATAATTTTAATTTAATTAGATATTTAAATAAACCAAAATGTGGATTTGTGTTAAAGTTGTAAGTGACCCTTACGACTTCAATTAAAGTTGTAAGTGGCACTTACAATTTTAGGCAAATTGCTATTGGATTGAAGTTGTAAGTAGCATTTAACGCTTATTTGAGCCCAATAAAAACTTTCAAGAAAAACCCAACCAAAAACCTCCATTTCTCTTACATTACTTCTTAGTTCTCATCCATGTTGAATTGTATGTGACCTACAAATTATACCACTTGTACATTTGATAAATTGTTAATATATATTTTTTTAACATATAATGATATAGCAATTATATGGATGTATGAGATATATCAGGCTTAGAGAATACACTTAAAGTGGATTTTGTGCATAAGTGTGATTTATTCATGGAAAGATATGATCTCACTAATCACCTGTATTTCCACTTTTAGTTTATAATTACGGCGATTTTGGTCAACTCAATCGGATGGTTATTACACAATGACATCTATTTATAGGATGGTTTATCTCGACTATCTGAGATTTGACTCAAAGTTGGCGTGTTGAAGTGCTTAAAGTGTACTGAACTAGATCGCGAGTAAGAATACATTATTGCAACTGTTAGTAATCATGTCATTTTTTATATAACTATTAGTTGTAAAACGGGTCTTAATCCTAAGAGGTTGGGGGGTTTAAGTTCTTAATAATGTATACTTTGATTTATCAGCGAGTGAGACTTTTATACGGTCAATATCTTAATATCTCGAATACACATTTTTAGGGATCAAAAATTTACAGACTTAAGATGGTTATTACATTCATTTGAGAATAATATTCTTTTAATTCAATCCACATTATGATCATTGAAGGCAAGTCGAAGTTTCTTTGTATATATATTTATATAATATTGACAAAGTACTATTTATTTTCAAAAAAAGAGTTTTTGTAAAATAAATATCTTTTTTTGAAAATAAATAATCAGTGATCAAGGTTTAGCGGATTAATTTATCAAAGTTAAAGATGTTAATAAATTTGAGTTGACAGTTTATTTACGAAGATCAGTTTGTGGAGATTCATGTTTATGAAAATTAATAGGAAAGGGATTTTGTCATAATTTCCCTAATTAAGAATCCAGCTATCATCATTTAATGGAGTTCATGGTGATTTCGAAGATTACTGTATTTATGAGGGGCTAATGTACAATTAAAAGAAAATCATAGAGATCCTTTTCGACTCTTTCTTGCACACAAAAGAGCGTGGAGTCTATATAAAAGCAACACGAGGAGGTTGGCCACTTGATACTTCTTAACCTCACACTTTTGGATATAATATACAGAAAGGAAAGGAAAAATGTTAGTTCTATAGTCTCACTACTCATTTCCTCAATCCTAGTGTGATCAAGAAAGAATACTTCTAGATTTTTAGAACTTGTTTGAAAATTAAGAACAAATCTTCTCTCATTTTTCAAAGTGTACAACCAAGTCTTGCAAAAGCAATTATTTTATTCTTGTTATATGAATCAGTGAAAGATTATGAAATATAAAAATTTTTGAAATCATTTTTTCACTACGATTTTTGGTCTAGAAGCTTCAACCTACCACTTGAGCGGCGATGGCTAAACATCAATTCCAAAGAAACACAGGGATTGAACTTGTGAGAGAACAAAAATGGTGGTAAGATTAAGCACTGTTTGGTTGGCGAAAGTTTTGTTAAAAAGTACAATAAAAGTATAAAGATTTAATATAAAAGTGATATATAGTAAAATTTGATTAAAAAAAAGTACAAAAAAAATGGTAACAGTTGGTGAATTTTAGTTAGTTTTGACCAACTAAACATTCCTTACGATTGATGCGGTTTGGATCATTCATCAAGTTATGCAGCCAATAGCAGGTCTCCCACAAATGACAAGCACGAGGAAGCTTGGCTGCCAGGCACTCGATAAAAAAATAAAACTGAGTTTTCTTCGTATATATTTTTATTCTCTAAGAAAATGTCATGGGAAAAGAAAATTGAAACTTATTTTCTAGGTGGACAAACAAGGCTCAGAAATTTTAAATTGAAACAAGTCCCGTTACATTAACATCCCTAATGGGTGAGAACTGATAAGCTGAGTTCAGAAAAATGGAGGGTTTAGGCTGGGTTTTTCTCGCAAGCCCTTATTGGGCCCATTTACTGTTTAGGTTGGACTTATTCGAATCTCCTAGAAGCTCAAGCCATGAATATCGACATGGTTCGAAAGTCCCAAATCAATCAAATTCTTTACATTTAAATTTTATTTCTAATAATTTTTCCTTGTTGGGTATTGATTAAATGCACTGCATTGTTTTAGTCCAATTCACATCTAATTTATCATATATTTATATTTATATATTTCGTGAAATATTATCATTTTGGGCAAAATATTGAGAAGAATAGATGGGCTACAATTAGCCATTTTAGGGTTTGAATATCTTTTCCACTGAGAAAAAATATTAATTAAATTTTAAAAATGTTATTACGTTAGTTAAATAATATAATTCAATTTATTTAAAATACAATAACAAATGATTATTTAACTTGTATAACTTCATATTTCAAAAAATTTAAGATCATAGAAAAAATTAGATATGAAGCTCGGAGCTCAAATACCTTATAACAATAATATATAAAATATGTGTTACATAATTTAAAAAAAAAAAAGACAAAAAATTAGCAAATAGATATAACATCCTGATAATTAACAGGAATTGTAAGAAATTTACCTGACTCTATCTTACTGCATTTTAGATATCACTCAATACATTAACATGGTAATTAGGTCCAATAATTATCTTTATAATTTTTTTTAAGTCATTCCACATGTTCTCTAGCGAGTATTGCCCCTCCAATTCACATAGTTTTTCATAAAGAATAAGAATGTCAAAATTGCTTGTATCTGACAAGTACACATTTCCTTCGTCCATTTTGAGAAAAATATGAGAATGCTAATAATGGAGATGGGAATGGGGAAGAAAATTTTAAGATGTTTCTTAAATGGGGATAGGGACGAAGATAGTCGTGTAGTTGTTATAAAAATTTACTTTTTAATACTATTAAAGTTATAGATAATTATACGAAGTTTAAGAGTATTATAGAAAAAAATTTCACAAAAATAAAATTTTTAAAATTTTAAAGTCTCATTCCTTCTATTATTTACTTAAAACAATATAAATTAACGGCACAAATAAAACCAGTTGTACTCTATTTTTTTTTTTTTTGGGTAGTAGCATAATATTATTCAACATAAATGTTAACAATATATACATGTTTGGAACATGAATTTATGAAAAAAAAAAGTAAAAAAAAATAAATAATTATTACGTGTTATGTTTCTCTACTTAATCAAATAAAAAAATATTTTTTTATAAATATATATCCATTTTGTTATTAATTTTTGTTTTACTCAACTAAAAATTGAAATAGAATATATAACATTTTACTTTATTTTATTTTACTGTCATTCTCTTTCAAAGGAACACTTTACAAATCCATACAACGAGACTTGAACAACAACTTCAAGTCACCGAAAAATTAAGTAATATACCTAGAAGTTTTGCAGCTGGGTAACTTTCCTTTTTGATGTCAACTTTATCAAATCAAATCAAATCAAGGCGAAAAAATAAAAAGAGGTTGGGAGATCAGTGAATCGATCTTTTAATTGGCAGCTTCAGAGGCCACCCCACTTGATGAAAACATTGCCCTGAATCATTTTGCAGGCACAAAACTTTTTACAGCAGTTCAAGATGATTATGATGATGTCTCGTAAGTGATCATATCATCAATATCCAATCAGTGTTCATATGCGTGTGTCTATATTATATATATATATATATATATCTCTCTCTCTCTCCCCCTCCCCCTCTCTCTGTCTCTGTTTTTCTGTTAGAATTTGCAGCAATTAATCGAGAATCATCGTAACTTTTATTATGAGTTCTTTTTTAACTTTTTTTTTTCTGGTAATTAAGTTCTTTTTTAACTTGTTTATTAGCCCAACTCAATTTTACTAGATCAAAAAATTTTTTAAATAAAAAAAAATACTGGTACATGCATTAAGGTGATGTTTGGATAGTAATAAAAAAAAATTGTATAAAAGTGAGACATGGCAAAATTTAATCAAATACTACCTAAATAAGACAATGAAACCCTTAATTTGCTGAATGAGAATAGAGAAGAATCAATTTATTTTATTTTTTAAGAAAAGAGCAAGCATTTATCTTAAATTGCCATGAGTAATTTGATTTAATCTGCTATTCCTGCAATTTTATGGTATTATGAGAGCAAGGTCTTGTCAATTGAAGATAACGTTTACTAAACTCTCTTAAAAATTCATATCCTAGGTTTTCAAGTGGTTTTGAGGCATGTTTGGAATTTTACGAAATTTTAAAAAATTTTATAAATTTTATAAAATTTAATTATTAAAATTTAACAGAAAATATTAAAATAACTAAAATTTTAACTATTTTTACTCTTTCACATATTTGTTAGTTTTTTTAACAAAAATCTCTAAAAAGTTTCTGTTTTTATTTGTTTTAGAGATTTATGTAAAAAAAAAAAAAAAGTTGATACATTTGTGAGAGAGAAGCGAATAAAGCAAGAAAAATATTTAAAATTTTTTAATTATTTTAACATTTTCTGTTAAGTTATAATAGTTAATTTAATGGAATGAGATTGATATTAAAAATTTTGAAAAAAATAAGAAAGAAAGTTATAATTTTTAAATATTGAGGAGGGATAAATATAATTTGTTTTAAATTATATAACACGATGGAGCAAAAGCCGGTTCGACCCGGTCCGACTCTATGGAATGCGAATTCACTCGAAGAAAAAGACTGAAAGGAGAAGAAAGCGGGCGGAGAAAGATGTCGCCGTCGTAATCGATTGCGGGAATCGCGACGGTACCATACACTGATACGCCCACGTATTGGCGCGGCTCCCATCTCATTTATTTTATTTTATTTTCACGAGTGTAGGGACCACATGAAAAATTTCGGAGGACAAGGAAAGCCCACCTTCCGTTGCTGCTGTGCCCACGTGGGCCAGCCCCCACCCAGTCGTACACGTGGACAGCCTCCGCGATTGGCGTTTTGCCTCAGCCGCGATCGATATTCGCAACAAATTAACTAGCCCCAAAAAAAAAAATTATATTTAAAAAGTTAATTTTATCTTTATGAACAAAAATTAAGAGTATATATATTTATATATATATATATATATATAATTTTGACATAATATATTTTTAATTCACGCATTTTTGCTTTTCTTGTCAAACAAAACTTTACTCTATCCCATGTTAAATTAAATTTCCAAAACCATTTTTTTAATGCTTTATCCTTTTAGTAAAAATTTGTTTGCAAGGAAAGTGTTCACAATACGTTTCCAAAACATCCTTTCAAAATAAAATGAAAAAAAAAAAAGAAAAAAATTATTTCCAAACAATGAGCATTACTATTTTTATAAAAGTGAAGCGCTTATTTTTATATTTATTTTTTATTTTTATATTTATTTTTTATAACAAGTAAAGAAACGAGTTTCAGTGAATTTGAATCAACTCATAATATATTGTGATTAAATAAGTTGAACTTAATTATATTTATTTAATAATTAATCACTGTTAAATAGGTTAAATATGACTTACATAAAATTCACAAATTTGAATTTAAAATTTAATTTTTTTTGTTTGACAAGTTTTAAGCATATTTTTTATATTTAAAAAAATTAAAAAAATACTTTAGTGTAGCTACTATATACATTATCGAGATTAGATTAAATTTGAAATTAACTGAATATTTATTTTAATTGATGAAACAAATAATTAAGTATTTGACAGATCATAGAGAATAATTAAATGGGCTCAAGAATGAGAATGCCTAATCTTGTAGATAGTCTACTTATTTCCATTCATTTGTGTGTTTTACATCAATGTTTTGAAAGTCATATTGTTGAGTGAATAAAAAAATGATTAAGTAAAAGGTCAATGGATTAACAATCGGATCAGCTAAAATTTAATTGTGATGTCATAAATTAAACATAATATATAAATAACATTACACACTAAAATAATTAAAAAAATACACAAAAATCTAAATTTTATTAAATATTTATAATATCAATTCTTCTTCCTTTTCTTCTTCTTCCTCCTCCTCCTTGTTTTTAGTCATTACTAATTGAAATTTTTTCTTAACAAAAAAGAAAAAAAAAAAAAAAAAAACCTTGTCATGCATAAAGAATTAAAATAGAAGTTTTATAAGTGTATGTCATACATAAAGAATTAAAATAGTAGTTTTATAAGTGTAATAAGAACTTATAATAGTTTTAATTTATAAGAATGGTGTGCATGCATAACTCATCAATTCAACATCGAATTTTAAATATGAATTGGACCGGTTGTACAGGTCATAGAGGGTTTGAGCTATAAACCAGATTGTTTTTTTAGACTATGGAACGTTTGGAGTCCCAAAAATTAGTAAATATGTGGTTTAGATAATTTTTTGTCATTTATAGTGTAAACAATAAATTATAAAAAATAAAAGATGAATAGTTCCATTCAAACAAATTTTGGTATAAACTTTTTGATTTTTCTGTCAGAATTTTTTGAAAATTATAAAAACTTTATTGAGATTCGTAGAAAAATTAATGAAATTTGTTGAAATGTGCCAGAATTTGTAGAGATATATATATATATATATATTTGTTGTAGAACCGTAGAGCTTTTTAGAGTTTTCTTGGTCTTTTTTGGTACTCCAAATAGGTCCTAAGTCTCAAAATTTACTGTTCAACTGACCCGATCACTGTGAATTTTAAAATTTATTTCACATTGCTCAATTATTATTCCTTTTTATAAAATTTCTTATTTTTGGCATTAGTCGTTTTTTTTGGGGGGGGGGGATTAGTCATTATTTCTCTTTTTTCTAGCAATGCGCAAGCTTAAATACTGTTTTTAACCCCTTAAAAAGAGTTGTTGCATTTGATGAAAATCCCTAAATGAAAAGGGAAAAAAAATTCAGTTTTAAATTAAAAATGTATGTAGTAGTGAAATTATATTTGCAGGGATGAAAAGTTTAATTTACCCTAAATGATTTGCAGTTTAAACAAAACTAAAATGAGTGAAGAAATTATTTTAGCTATAAAAGTCTTGGTTAAACTAATCAAATACAACCTTAAATCAGTGAAATTGTGATCGATTCACGATATGCATTCAATCAAAAATTTAACTTATTATACAAAATTAAATAATTTTATTTAATTAAATAGTTAGTTTTTATTAATACTATTTGGACCCCAAAAAAATGTACTTTTAAGTAAATTACAAGTACCTTCCTTTTGACAATTACCTCTATATATATATATATATATATATAATTAAACTATTTAAATATCATAGTAGCATTCACTATGTTACAAATATTATTAAGACCAAATCTACGCCACCAATATTTCATTTAATATTGAACAAGAGACGTAAATTAACGACGAGCTTTTGGTTAAATCACACTTAAATATCTAATCTTTTAGTTGTAAATTGTAATTAATAATAATGTATTTAAAATTTTAATTTCTTACAACATTGAACGCAAGTTTTAATTTAACTTTAACTTACTCTATAATTTGTTTATTTATTTATTTATTATTATAATTTTTTAACTTTGATTCCTTGCATGATTTTAATTGAACAAGTATCCATCAGCTGATTCAAGCAGTTCAGTTAAAGATGGATCCATCCTTAACTGAACTACTGATTCAACTGCTTAAATCAATTGATTGATACCATAGTAAAAATATAAAGTCCCTACAAGTGTGTGTGTGTATATATATATATATATATATATATAAGGTGTGTTTGGTGTACTGAAAAATATTAAAAAATTTTAAAAATTTTTAAAAATTATTTACTTTTTATCTTACTGTATAGATTACAAACTCATAAATTATCTTATTTCATTTTTTGTTGCTCTGAATGTCCCCGTAAGATAACATATATCTTAATTTGTGTGATGTGTGTCAACCAATTTTGTAATTTTTTTACAATTATGTGTATCAAAAACTCTACTGTCTCTAGCGAATGAAATTTATGTTATTGAAACTAGCGTTTATACAATTTTACTTTAATTAAAAAAGAAATTATTAAAGAGGAGTAGTTGACACGTACCGCCTAAAGAAATTATTATTGACAAGATAGAAGAGACTCTACATTTGTGTAATATGTACATATACATCTAGCACGTGTATTTTTGTTGGGACTTATGGGTATGATGGTTCATACGCGGCCATAATCGAACTGCGTCCTCCATCGTACCCTGCAGCTCCAGTGGCCTGTTGTGTGTACGCACGCATAGATATATATATATATATATATATATCTACGTGTGTGTGTAAACACACATGCATTCATGAGTACATACCAAATTCTTCAATATTTTTTATACAGAATTTGATTAGAAAAAATTTTAAAAAATTAATTAAAATAATTTTTTTTAATAAACTAAACACACTTTACATAACTTTAATGGATAACAATATTAAACTTAATATGAGAGTGCAATTTAAATGTTGTATTAATATTGTTGACACCCATGTGAAATTACAGATAATAAATATGAATCCTACACGAATGAATGTATTGATCCAAAATTGATATGATTTAGTCTTATTTTGAAGTAAATTAATTACTTAATATATTTATTGAAATTTTTAAGATATTTTAATATAAATACAAAGTAACAGGAATCAATATAAATTATGTATCTAAATACAAAATAACACCCTGCCTTACCCGTGCTTTTTGTTTGAAACTCAAAGTTCAGTGGTTAGGGAAGCAGGACGAGTTATTGGCATTAAAATATGTTTTACTTTAACTTAGATTAAAAATATTTAAGTATTTAAAATAATTATTATCCTATTTTTATGTGCTCAAAATCTTATTCTCGTTAGTTAGAAAATGAGATTAAGAAAAATAGAAAATAAGTTTACACATAAAATGGAAAATGATAAAATATCATTTTCAGCGTTTTTAATCCAAAATAAGAAAAATATTAAAATAATGAAAACAGAGTATTTTCTGTTTTCTTATTTTGAGATTTTTAAAACATAAAATAAAAATAGAAAAATAAATCAAATATCACCTAAGTGATCTTATTTTTTTAAGTGTGTGTGTATATATATATATATATATATCAATGAGTGAGTACGAAAGTGTTCATGGTTTCTTAGTTGTAGTCCTAGTATTTTTTTTTTCAGAGAATTAATTTGGACTTAAAAAAAAAAAAGAAGATAAGAAAAAATAATATGGAATATAGCTTTGGTATCTCATTGCTGATAAACGCTTTAAGTGCTAATAGCAAATCGATCCTCCAATTTTACTGCAAATGGGAAACATGTGGGGTTTGTGAAAATCATACAAGAGCCGTTAAAGGAGGCAAGTAATATCTGACTATGTTAGCATCCTATTTCTCATTTTTAATGGGAGACAGTGGATGAGTGGGCAAAATTCTTGATTCCACAAATCTCAGCCGACCAACGTAGACATCAAAGGAATTGAAAAGTTGGTGGAAGTTTGAAAATTTTGGAGATTTTTAGTATAAAAAAATTTTTAAAAATGAGAAAAAATTAGAAATTTTTAATTAAATTAGACACTCCAATCACACACGTAATACTTTTTTTCGCAACAAAATGGTTTGATTTGTTAGATTGATACTTTTTTCGCAACCAAATGGTTTGATTTGTTAGATTAATTGTGAATCTTATTGTAATGCAGTACTCAAAAATGATTTAACAATTTCTATAAGCACTATAAAATTTTTGTGTAAACACGCTACAGTTCTTCAGATTTACATGAAAAGTAAATGGGAATTGCTAAACATTTAACGTGCATAGCATTGCTTACAAATTAAATAGGATATATTCACAAAGTGATTAGCTACTAATTCCAAGAGTTTTCCGTTTATAATTTTTACACTACTAAAAAAAAGAGTATTGGTAAAGTAAGATTCGAGCATTTATATGTGACAATTATTATAAGTGAACTTGTATGTACATGCACCTTCATTGTCCACCTAAAGTATAAAAGTAATTTATTTTAAAATTATTAAGAGTCAAAATTTGTTATATTTGACAAATTGTAATTTTTTTTGGTTCTAATCTAGAGCATAAACAAAAATAAAAGTTGAGAGGTTTTAATAATCTTCAACAATCCTCTGGAACAACTTAACCTATGAGACAAATGGTAAAGGAAAATTCCAAGTCTGTGGTGTTGATCGTTCTGTATTTTAAGTTAAGGATGATTTTTTTTGTAGTGGCTACCTAGTAAGTATAAATATTTGTAGGATGGAGTCCCATCTAAAAGCCAATCTATTTTCTTTTTCTTGCTTCTATTAAGAATCACCGCAACTTAGGTACATTAACTAGACAAATAGGCCATCTTTCGGCCATACTTGTCATGTATGTATATAATTAAACGGTGCCGCCTATAGATTGGATTTTGGCCTTTCGGCCATCCTTCGCTTTTTTAAAAGGGTGCAGCCTATAAATCGGGTTTTGGCCTTTGCACTAATTGCTATGATTCCTATGTATGAATGTCATCCACGGGGCTAACGAGAGAGTTGATACCTTCTTTTTTTTTTTTTTCTGTCTCTATCTCTCGCATCCGATCTTGCTTTTATTTTTTCTCAAGAGTATATTTGCTTTAGGAGTAATAAAAAAAAAAATTTAGTAGACTATACTTTTTGCTCTCCGCTACATTAGTTTGTAAGAAGGGATAACAATTATATTGGGGATAAGTATAACTTTTTACAGGGGTAAGTTGTTATTGATAAAGAAGGTGAGTATCAAAGAGTAATGGAAAAATTATTTTTTTCTCATTACACCCTAAAACGTTCATTTACCCTTCTCAAGAAAGGTTCTTTCCAAGCATTTCAAATATAATTTATTTATTAATAGGTAATATTTACTTTCTTAATCTAAATATAAATATGATGAACTTGTTACCTCTGTAATATTTACCCCAAAATTTCACCTCGCACCAAACTTTTTCTAATGTGTAAAATCTTTTTCTCATCTTTGCTCATGTATAAATAAGAGTTTTTTGCGCTTTATTTATAAATAAAAGTTATTAATTAAATAAAAAATACAATAAAATATTTATTAAAAATTGAAATCGTATATATATGTATATATATTTTAAGTTAAATAATATTATATGTTAAAAAAAAAAGGATTTAATCTCGAGAGATTCACTCTCTAGGCCAAGCCCCTAGAGAGTGAATATCTTTTGGTTTGTGCCACACATACCGGCCCCTCAACATGTATGACAGTAAATCGCGAACTTGCGTAGCGGCGGGGAGTCGGACCCACACCCAAGAACTGGATACAGTTCGTCCAGCCAAGGAAACCCGTCCTACCAACCTTTACTATGCTTTGTGCCCGGGAGGCTGGCCCCAAGTTTTGCTAGAGAAGAGACTTGAACTTGAGACCTTGGGGTGGTAAACCCCTAAGTCCCAGTCCAAGACCATCTCATCTAACCCCTTGGAGTTAATAATATTATATGTTAACATATCTACTAGTATTGAAATATAATTAATATGAAGTGGGTATATAAATTGGCATTAAGTAAGGTAGGGACTACCATTTTTGTATCGGTTGAATAATTACTTAAAATATACACCCTCCTACCCACAAAAAATATTTCAAGACCTATACGCAAGTACTTGTGAACAACTAGTATTTTTTTCATCACTTACCAACTCCTGCAAACGGTGCCAGAACGTACCAATTTTATTTTTGTGTGTATAAAACTTTCCCTGATCTTTTTTTTTTTTTTTTTTACCTTTTTTTTGTGTATAAACAAATGTAAAAGAATCTTACGAAGATTATAATTTAGGAGAATTGATATGAAGTTGTATTATATAAAGAATGTGTACGTAAAAACAGAAAATAACTCTTTACTTCTCCACTTTAAAATTTATGATTAGAAGAGCAGATGACAGTTGCAATAAAGTGCTTGGCTCCAACGTTAATTTGGGAAGGAGTTCCACCCTAAAAGAGGCTTAAACCCAGTCTACACTACGCTGCTACAAATGTATATGCCAAAGGATTTGTAAAGAAACATGCTTCCCCCCCCCCCCTTCAAGTACCTAACCAACTTAAAGGCTTAACCTTGTACCAGAACTGGGTTCAAGTCTTTGAAAGACCCTCTTGCCTCAGCTTGAATTTCACGTCCACCATTAGTTACGTATATATAATTATTTATGTATATTTTAAACACATATGACAATTAAATAATGATATACAAGTTACATGTAGGGTACCTTTTAGTTTGTCTTATTCAGTGTGTTTCATGCCTGCTTTATTTAGATCGGCAATGCTTGAGAAGGCATCTACTTGCAGGGATTGGCCCAACACTGTATATATATATAAATCTATATTTATATATATATGTGAGAGAGAGAGAGAGAGAGAGAGAGAGAGAGAGAGAGAGAGAGAGAGAGAGAGAGAGAGAGGGAGCGCCATGCTCTTGCCTTTTTGGTTTCAAAGCTTAGGAGGAAAGTGACGAAAGCCTGTGTCTCCCTCACATGTCGGGGAGAGAAATGAGCTGAACAGCTGATGATGAGTGAGATTTGGTTGGATAGGCATAGAGAGAGAACATCATTACTAAAAACCAGCTTGTTCTTTGGCAAGGGGGCCACCCACGATTTCTAAAGGGAGAGAGTCACATGTCACGCTCTACATTACATTACATGCATCCTCTAATAAAGGTCCTCAATCTCCCAAAATCCCATGGGCAATCATCTCCAAACTCCTTTCCCTTTTGTTTCTTTCCCTAAATTAATTCCATCATGATTATACATATATATATATATATGTATGTATGTATAATAAGAGCGACAATTGCACCTTCCTATTGATACAAATTCCTCGACAGCTAATCAATGGCTAATGATTCCTTGCAACCATCGGATCCATTAAGCAAGATTTTTAAAAAGCAAAAGTTATCCTTCTCATGGGACTCATATATATATATATATATATATATATGAACCTTTAGATCTCCAAATCTGGTGTGTATCTGTCACAATTTAATGCATTAGTTAGAGACATTAGAAGTATAAAGATAATATGATAATTTTTTTTCTTTTTTTTTTTTCGTTTTTTTTTTTTTTTTTTTTTCAGCCTTGTAGACTCGTGTAAAAAAATAAAAACATTTCTAATTCAATACTTTTTCTATAATACTTTTGGCAATGCAACTATAGGAAGCGTGGAATGAAACAGAAAGTATAAACCCATAAATGCTAAGAATTAATTTGTATGGCTGATTTTCACATTAAGAACAGCCTTATTGCTTGCTGCAATTGCCCCCGTTAACATGGAAAAAGTACATCCTCTAATTAGTCTAATCCACAAAGTCTTCCAGTGGGCCCTCCCTCTCTTTTAAAGTTAGACTAATTATGGATAAATCACTAAACAAATTTCACAAAAAAATTTGAATGAGCTCTGATTCTGAAGCATAGAAAACCCTTCATTGATTAAAACCTTTTATAACTTTCGTGCCCGGAGGCATGTATTTTGACATAAGAAATTAGAATAAGATAAGGTTCATTGACAAAGTGATGCGGAGAAAGTTTATGAGTTAAATGTGAAAATTAATGGAATATGAAATTTTTATTTAGTTTGAGAATATTAAGAAGGAAAGCACAAATTTTTTTATAGATACTCTCGCTAATTAATTGAAATGTTTATTCAAATTCAACTATTAAACTCGTAGGCTTTATAATACTTAAATACAAAACTTTTAATTCGACAAAACTATAATTAAAGTACTAAACAACGCAAAGTAAGAAGAAAATAACTACTAAAACAAGCTAACTTCATTACTAAACTAACTATAATTTTCAAAACAAGAAAATCAAATAATTTTGCCCTAAAATGATGGAATTCAAATTTTAGATATCGTCTGTCATGACTATTAGTGGTGAAAATGAATTCATTTAAAAAAATAATTAGAACATACATATAATAATGTCAAAACAGACACTCGTGCTAGGTTTGGTGAATTAATTAAGAATTAGTTAATTCTTGCCAAAACATTGATCTCATTTCCATATAATCTAATCCAATATGGGCTGCATCCTTCTCCTTAGAATGGAAAGAATTTGTCATTGACTTTAGCTTGTCATTGAAGCTATCACTAATATACGGAATCAAGTGCTTGATATCGAAAACATTCGAAGTCTTAAGATAGCTGGGTTGTTTTAGGCAGTTAGTATTTGAATTTATCCTTATAGTCCTTGAATTTATCCTTTTCAGAATCTCAACTGATCTGACTTTTTTTGCTGCCAGTTTATTGTCCTATCTCCCACGGCGAAACAATCTTTAGTGAAGACTACCTAAACAAAGTCTCTTACCTCAAATTCCATTAAACGCCATTTTAGTCAGTATATTCTTTATACTTAGCAGTGCATTTGACGAGCGCCTACTTAGTGGATTAACAAATTTGCTGCAATTGTTGAATGAAGTTCTCTGCCCCTTCCGTTAACTCTCTTTAAGCCTAGCACTAGAGCTAAATCAAGTGGAGAGTGGGAAACAAAACCATAGGCCACCTAAAAAGGTGAGAATTCTGTATTGCGATTAACTAAGTAATTGAAAGCAAATTTTGCCTGGCACAATGTTTGATCCTAGCTCTTCAAATGACTTTCTACCATGCTTCATAGCGACTTTCTACCATGCTTCATAGCAAGTTACCCAATGAGCTGTTGACCACCTCCGTTTGCCCGTCCATCTGGGTTGATAGGCTATGTTGAAATTTAGCTAAGTATTGACCAAGTTCCGCATTACCAAAAGTGCCCAAGGGAAGGGGTGTCTCAATCAAAAATAGTGGAGATAGGCACACCACGCAAATGATAGGCCTCTTTCAAGTACAATTGTGTCACATTCATCACATCTGTAGTCTTCTTATACGGTATGAAGCGTGTTATTTTTAAAAATCGATCGACCACAACATAGATTAGATTATACATTCATTGTGTTAGAGGAAGTCCTAGCACAAAATCTGTGCTAACCTCTATCTAGGGCTTTTCAGGGATAGATAATAGTATGGAAAGTCCTACATTTGTGGCTGAATCTTTGGGCACTTGGTAGGTATGACGATGTTTCAGATCTTGGTACACTTTACAACTTTTGAATGGTCAAAAATAAGAAGATTATAATAAGGCAAAAGTCTCATTACCACAATTAATACTTTTAGTAACCAAAAATTTGATACATTTAATTTGATCGCCAGTTAGTCACCGAAATACCCCTCAGCCACTAGAAATACTCCTCGCATGGTATCTCCCGATTGACTTCGTCACATTTAAAAACCTACTCAACTTGGTGACTCAAGGACTTCTACCACACTTCTACTAGTTCCTTGTGGTGCCACTCTAATACCCAATTGATGCACTTATGAATTGAACGTTGAAATCGATGGGTTGTGAATTTTTTGTTTAGTCTGAGAATTTTATAGGAAATGCACATATTTTCTAGAGATATTATCTCTAATTAGTCGATCTCTTATTAAAATTCAACTACTTAGCCAATAGGCTTTACAATGCTAAAATTGAAAAACTCTAATATGACAATCATAATTAAGGCGGTCAATAATGTAAAATTGGGAAATATGACAACTGCCAAAACCAGAAAAGATTCTAACTTCATCACTAAACTAACTGTAATATCCAAAATAAGAAAATAAAATAATTATGGATTAAAATGACATAAATTGATTTCTGAATGTCATCTGTCGCAACATTGGTGGTGAAAGCAGATTCGTCTGAGAAAAATATCTGAAATAGACATATAATAACATTAAACGAACATTCAGGGTAAATTTGTGGAATTAATTCCTACTAATATCTGCCATTTCCATATAATCTAATATAACTTTTAGATATAAACGTCGAGTAGGTCCTCGTGAGATGATGCTTAAGTCACACAAAATTAATGTTTGTCAAATGTGTTAATATTTTTTTCCTATTGTCAATACTACACCAAAGAGTTATATTACTTGTGAAGATAGTCTATATATGGGAGTTGTGATTCTTTTCATTGATTAATATAAACAATGACCCCCCAACTAACTTCCTGTGGAAAAGTACAAGAAAATGAGTTTTGTTGTGTATTGAGCATCAGGTGAGATGGAGCTTATTAATCAAAGAATGCTATAAAAGTCTGTTTGATTTCTCTACTATTGAAATTATTTGGATGATCAAACTAGGTGCTATGTAGAAAACCTATCTTGACGTATGCTCAACATTACAAGTTTCATCTTTTGCATGTCATGCTCCTAAATTAAAAAAAAAAAAAAATTGCATCCAGATTAATTTAAAAAAATAAGAATGAATAGTTGAAACTACGAATCAAGAGAATAATCCTATTTATCAAACATACTAGTTATGTATGGACGGATGATTTGGAATAAAAAAAGAAAAGGGATAGGAAATTTAAGAAATTAAAACTAAGTCAATTAAAAAATTAGTGTATGAATGAATGATTTTTATTTTTTTTATATTTTCTAATCCACTCGAATAAAAACAAGAATTTTAAAACTTTGTATTTTATTTCATTTTTTGATCCCTTCCTTTTTTTTTCTTTTTCTTTTCCCTAATAAAACCATCCATTCAAACATGCTTTAGCAATTCTTTGAATATATATGTGACAATGGAAGTCATTAGGTACAAAATACACCAATGAAAATTAATGTTGACTACGTTGGAAACAAACTGTACTTTTAACTGTGCTAATTTGCAAGGAGACAATAAGGGTTATAAAGTTAGGACTGAGTTAAGGATGACGATATATATACCAAACCTCTTTAATTTCTTCTGCCATAACTAAGGTACAAGAAAAAGAATTTAATTGTGTGATGAAATAATATCCATGAAACACGGGAGAAAACGTGAAAACCCATAAACAATTTAGTTCATTACACAGACACGCAGAAAAACATAGAGTATAGAATAAAAATTCTATAATCATTCTATATATGGAATGTCTAATCAAAGATTATAAAATAAGAAAAAGATGCTATATATATACATGTAACATGAGACCGAATCTAAACTGAAAAGTGGTGATTCGGGTTTATTAATCAAAGAACCACAGGCTGATCATACTCATTTTTCATAACTGAAGGTAATAAAATCCTCATCCATTTCTATATATATATGTATATAGAATTTTTTTTTTCTTCACATTAATATAAAACTTATGCATACTGTTTATTGCTGCATAAATCGGAATCCGAAGGGCAAATCCAGGAATCCACAGTACCTTCATTCCTTGAGGAAACATTTTCCAGACATTTGTCGGGGTGGAAATCCGATGTAGATCCCGAGCAGTTGAGATTGTAGTGCTGTGAGTCACCATTGTTTCCATCAAAAGAACCCAAATGTTGCTGCTGTTGTTGTCCCCCATCATTAGATGGCTCTTCATGACCTCTCCACATTGAGAGGTTATTGTTGTTCCCCACTTGGGTTCCATCCGAATTCCCATGACTTGGAAACCCACTAAGGTTGTTTGGATTGACATGTTCATGAGTCATACCCAATTCATCTAGAGAAGGGATTTCAGAACTTGGTTGATGAGATTTTGAGCTGAAAATGGGTGCGTTTGGCAGTGGGTATTTGAGGGAAGATTGGAGGATAGACTGGAATGTGAAAACTGGGTTTTGCATATTTAGCATTGGAGGGATCATCTGGTAGCTACTTGAAGTTGAAGAGAAATTATTGGAAGGTCCAGCAATGGAAGTAGTGGTGATGGTATTGTTAGTAGCATTAGGAATATTAGTGATAGGAGCTATAGAATCAATATTCATGGTAGAGTTCAATAGAGAGGGAGATGAAGAAGAAGATGACACAAAGGGTAGTGATGGTTGTTGTTGTTGCTGTTGAACTTTCTGTGCTGATGGTCGAAAAGGGTAAAGTGGTCCAAGTGAATCTACGTGGCCGGACCTCAGGGTGGAGCCGGTGGCAAAGAGATCGAGCCGGCGAGAATACGGCGAGGCGGCCGAGAAGGGTGGGGCTGGGATTCCGGTGAACTCTTGCACCATTTGCCTGAAATTCGAGGTGTCGGTGGTGAGGACGGTGGTGGGTGCCCGCCGGGAAGCTCTGGTGCGCTTTCTTGTGTTTTTGGCTACTGGGTTGTTGGTTTGGTGGCTGCTGGCTCTTCCACCATTTTCATCAACTGAGGGCAGTGCCATGGATGATGAGCTTGGGAATTGGCTTTGATGGGTCCCTTGAATTCCCAATAGAGATTGGGTTGATGATGAGAGTGATGAGGACAATGATGATGACGACAATCCTCCTGTGAGGTTTCCAAGGTCGGCATAGATGGGCTGATCAATATCGGATCTTATTAGTCCTCTGGTCGGCCAAACTGAATCGAGATTGTAGAGAGAATCGGCATTTAGGTTTGGGTTTGGAGGTGTGTGTGAAAAGGCTCCGAGGTTGTGTGACTGAGGGTCAAACAAAGTGGGTGGGTGGCTCCGGTGGGAAGAGAGAGACTGCGGCGGCGGCGGCGGTGGGTGGTTTGAGATTATTGATCCAAAGTTGAGCGAGGGATTCAAGTAAGGTGAAATCGTATCGGCTTGTGAATCGTACTCTTCATCCCCGCTTGAAGATTGCATACTATCGCTGTTGGCAGAATCCATAGCTTTGAAACAGTCTTGAGCAAAAAGTGATTGAAATGAAAGATAAGATATATATATATATATATAAGCCGAAACCCTGCAAAGATATGGTGATAGTTGCAAAAAATTCCAAGAAAGAGGAAAAAGAAAAAAAAAGAAGAAGAAAGAATCTGAAAGCACCAATTATGAGATCGCTACAGACGAACCCATCAAGAAGAAGATGTAGAGACAGAGACAGAGGAAGGAAGAGAGAGAGAGAGAGAAAGATCTTCCAAAACAGCCTTTCAGAAAGTACCTATATCTCTGTATAGAAAGCTCTGATCTGCAAAGGATTCTTCAAGAGAGAGAGAGAAAGAGAGAGACTTGTGAAAGAGATACCAAGAAGTTTCTCCTCTATCTACTTCTTCTTCTTAATCCCCACGTGATGTGAATTAGGGTTTTGGGAGAAGCGAAAAAGAGAGAGGAGTGGAAAGGAAAGGTTATTTATTAGGTTGTGCGGGGAGCTCTAAAAGAAAGGGAAGCTCAGTTTACGTTTACCATTCAGGAAGAAAGATCCTCTCTCTTGAGCTTGCAGAGGTGGTGGGGTCCGCATTGGAGAGATGGAAAAAAAGAGAGCTGCCAGTAGGTGGCGACGGGTCAAACTCATCAAATACAATACAGAGGTATACGTGTGTATGTATATGTGTGTGTATATATAGAGAGAGAGGGGTTGGAGAGCTAAATAATGGAATGTGAATGCTGGAAAGGGTTGCGGGAAAAAGAAGGTTTGCAAAAATTTTAAAATAAATGGAAAAAACTTTACAAGGAGGAAAACGAAGAATAAAGTAAGGCGAGAAGGCTACAATATACATTCGTTCGACGCGGCTCCGAAAGAGACAAAAGAAGGAACCACCGTCTCCACCACACCACCACCTCTGCGTCTACCGCAACGCAATTCTTATTTTTTATTTGTTTTAGGCTAGGTTTAATAGGTAACAATAGAATTAAATAGAATTAAATGGAGTAAAACAAAAGGTGAAATAGAATAAACGTGAGAATGATATGGAATATTTATTTTATTTCTTTATTTAGTTGTCAGTAAGAAAATTATGAAAATAAGACAACATTCAAAATTTCATAATTTGATTAGATATTTTAAATATGATAAAATAAAATGAAATGTAATAAAAATTACTAACATTAATTTTTTTTAAATTATAAAAATAAATTTTATTTTCAGAACTCGAGTATGAGAAAAAAGGGGGCCCAATGGTAAAATGGTCATTTTATAATTTTAGTTTGAATTGAGCTAAAATTTTTTTAAATTATTAAGAAATATCTTAATAAATATTTTTTTAGTCTTTTGAAAGGTCTAGAATACAAATTTTGACAAAAAAAATGAGGTCAGGGGCAAAATAATCATTTTATAATTTAAATTATCAAATCGGGCTATAATTTGTTTAATTATTAAGAAATATATAAATAGAATTTTTTTAACCTTTTAGACATCTTAGAATACACATTTGGACAAAAAATAGGTTTACAGGTAAAATCATTATTTTAGAATTTGATTTTGGATTGGACTGAAATTTTATTAGTTATTAAAAGAACACGTCAATAAATATTTAACTTTTTAGGAAGCCCAAACCACAAAGTTAGGTAAATATCAGACCTAGGGTAAAATGCCCGTTTTAAGATTTAAGTTTGGATCAGATCAAAATTTGCCTAGCTATTAATAAATATATTGATGAGTTTTTATTGACCTTTTTTTGGGAAACCCGAAATATGAATTTAGGTAAAAAAAAAAAAGAAGCACCCACGTATAATATAGTTATTTTATAGCCGAAATTAGAATATAGGCTAAAAATAAGATACAGGAATAAAATAGTAATTTTACAACCCAAGAGAGTGATTGAGAGAAATTTGTTATGGTAAAGCTGTTGCTTTATTAAATTTTATTTTAATTACCAAAAAAAAAGTTGTTGTTTTATTTTTTATTTATATTTTTTATTTTTTGGATCGAATTTCGATTGGAATGCAATTATTATTCTACCACTTCAATTGTGGAATATCTTTTCGGACTCAATATGTAAATAGTTATTCTTAAAAAATATTATTCCAAATTAATTTTTTTGATACCAACCATGAGAATAAGTTTAGGTGGGAATGAATTTAATTTTATTCCATTCCATTCCATTTCACTCTTACCAAATAAATACTTTAGAAATGTTATTCTCCCACGTACTGACATAGATAGTTAATTTTATCAATAAATTTTATATTTATAATTTTTATTTTAAATTAATACACCCACACGTAATCACATCATTTTGATAAAAATAAATTTAATATTTTTTTAAGTTACATAACATGTTTTTTTAAATAATATTATAAATAACCGTCTTTTACGAGAACTTTAAAGATATCATGAAATGAGACAATAATAATATGATGATAGTATTATTGTAATAAAAATGTATTATGGTAGATTTTTCATTTCAAAATGATAAGTGCACAAGTCATTGTGATTTAAAATTCTAATAATATTATTTTTACTTTTTTCTGATATTTTTTTATTTTTAATATCTGAAAGGATTAATTAGAAGTTTCAATTACTAATTCATAATTTCTATGCACTTTTCATGGGTTTGG
Source organism: Vitellaria paradoxa (assembly GCA_019916065.1). Taxonomy (NCBI): domain Eukaryota; kingdom Viridiplantae; phylum Streptophyta; class Magnoliopsida; order Ericales; family Sapotaceae; genus Vitellaria; species Vitellaria paradoxa. Next base: position 10,611,425 of record CM034239.1, read on the forward strand.
TGAGGGGAAGATAAGGTTGGTATCATTGTGTTATTCCTGTATTTATAATTGGGTGTGTCATTTGAAGCTCAATAAATTACGTGAAATGAAATATCAACAACCCTCAGTCTATGAGTAAATTGTAGAAAATCAAATTAGTGGGAAAAAAAAAAATCACTCTTTGACCAAGTCTTAATGACAGCACATAAATGTAAGAAATAGTAAATCCGTTCCATGATAATTGTGCATCGTCAAATTAATTAAGAATGTTAGACGTACCATACGACCGCCACTAAAATTAGGATTATGATTTGATATTTTTTTAACGAATTTACTTAAGCTTCGCTCTTTTTTTTTAAATATGTAGATATAATCGCCAGTTTTATATATGTTTAAAACATGTGCATGTCTATATATATATATATATATATATATATCTTAGTACATACACAGAAAGAAAAAAAAAAACAAAACAAAACAAAAAAAGTGGGTTATTAGCCATCAGCGTGATCCAAGATTTAGAGTTTGATTGAATTAAATAAAGAATTTAAAAATAAAGTAAGCTGATCTACAAAATTTAGATTGAATAAAAGATTTAAAAATAAAATTAGTTAGGTTATAAAAATTTAAGATAAATTAAATTTAAAAAAAAAATTTAAGCTAAAAAAATTGGACAAGAATATTAGGGTGAGCCCCAATGTCGGTCCACCCATATTAGTCATTTCTGAACGTTTGGTTTGCACAAATTAAGTTCTAAATAGATCCATTTGAATGTGATTTCATTTATTTGTTTGAGCAATTTTTGTCAGAAAAATTGTAAAAAAATTGACAGAAATTAAAAACAACTGGCAAAAATTAACAAAAATTTATAAAATTTAGATTTCAAAATAAAAATACAAAAAATGAGAATAATTAAAAATTGATAAAAATCTATAAAAATTGATAAAATTTTGGCTTCCAAACGGTTCCATAATCTTTGATATGTGGAAACTTACTTTTACTTAATTAATGTGGTAATTAATATTACTAGTTAAACAATTGTTGATAGATAGATTAGTTCAACCACAATGTAGTTCGCTGCAACCACAAAAAATGAAGAATAATAAATTAAACATTCCCCATTTTGTTAATCAACGCTTCCTAGATAAGAGATTCCCAACTACATTAAAAAAATACAAGCATATATATATATATATATATATTCATATGTACTTTATTGGACTATAGAGGTCTTTCGGTCTTTCTTCCAGCGAAGTGTCTGTCATTAAACTATTCCCCCCTTTATGCTAATTGGCCGACCCTACAAATCAAATCCCTACCCTCAAAGATACTAAAATCCTCTCTAGCAGTCGTTCACACACGTCTCTGTAATAATAAATAAACATGGGAATTGCATCAGTGTTAATTATTTAAATGTTGATCCAACCGTACATGAAGCTTGCATAAAACAAGTCTAGAACATTTTGTTTTATTTGGTACACCCATACAGCTTTACTAATATTATATATATATATATATATATATATTCAATATAATAAAATAGATTAACGAATGGGTTTGCATGAAGGAATGAGCTAGCTCTGAGAGTAAATGCACTGCCATTAATTAAATGCAAGAAATAGTAACTTGCTTTCTTTTAAATTAAACAAGGGACCGACTACTTTTGTTTTTTAGCCTTTGAAGAACTATGTTTTCCATTTTTGAAATTAAGGGAGGGCAAAGTTCCAGGGTCCTTAACTTCTGTTTCCTTTTCATCGGCAAAGGAGGACAAGGAAAAAGAAAATTACCTACTATATTTAAGCTATTTTTCATAGTATCCCAATAGGGGGGAAAAAAAAATCTTTTTCACACTCGCCGCGGCTGCCCGTACTTGTGAGAAGTTGAACTTGTTTTCATTAGACCCCGTTTGTAATTTAAATTTTTATTAATTTTGCACAAAATTTTGATGAGTATCACCTTAATTGGTTGTTCATTATTTGATAAAAAATTTACAAAAATTAGCAAAAGTTAAAAAAAAAAACTGGTAAAAGTTGAGGAACTTGAAAAAAATTGATAAAAATTAGTTTTGTGTTTGGTGGAAAAAATTGGTATGTAAAAGTTAATTTTGTATTTGATGGAAAAAGTTGTTCTTGTGTTTGTCAGAAAAAGTTGAAGAAATTTAATAAAAATTAATTTTGTTTTATTTTATTTATTTATTTTTTTGTAAAAATAGATGATCCAAATAAGACCTTAGTATTGATTTACCACACAATTATGGGTTTGCTATAGATGAAAAAGAATATGAAATCTAAATAAATAATGAAAAAAAAAAGAAACAATTTATAACACGAGCGAGATTAAAAATTTTACAGTATTGTAATTTATTAATTTTCTTCATGAAGTTTATTGATGAAGAAGGTTTTCGAGCCTGTTTGAAATGACACAAATGCCCCTTAGAGCTGCTGTAAAAAGTCCACGAGACCCGATCTGAAGACTCGAGCGAGGCATCTGAGCCGGCCTTCCGAGCTGGACATCCGAGTTGATCCTCTGAACTAGATTCGTAGCATGTGCTTGTTGATGTCGAGCTCCATAGCGATACACGAAGGATTGAAGCGATGTAATTCCGAGATTGCGCCACGCTTAATTGATTCAGGGCCAATAGTTTTGGAATTAAATCTAAGGGTAGATTTAAATCTTATATTTTCTTGATCTAAAGAAAGGAAGTTGCGGTAAATTAGGGAGGAATCCTCAACTCATTTCTATTTTCGATTCAACGATTCTTCTTATAAGAGAGGATGAAACTCACCATTACAAGTATGCGATGAAAACCTTGCTGTCATTTTGTAAAAATTTTTTGATTGATAATTTTAACTTGATCGTTGGAGACCTTTTGACAGATTTCACACCGGTGTTCAGATCGAACAAGTTTCTTGATTTCTGGTGGACTACTCATTAAGTAACCTGGATCCAAGATCACGAAAGTTCTCCACCATCACCTATGATTTGAATTTATTAATAGATAAAAAAAAGTTTAATAATTTCATTAATCCTCAAAAAGTAGAGGGTGAAAATTTAAGATTATTTGATTTTGTTAGCGTTCGAGCAATAAGAGAGGATGTCGCTCATCAAAAAGTTTTAAACGTTCAAGATTTGTTCAAGATTTCTTAATGTATCTCGCCCCTACATTTTATATGATTTACATCTTGAACTCGAGGATGGGAGAGTTTGATGTAGGACGTGTGCATGGGAGCTATTAACTTTATGAAAGTGTTAGAATTCTAAGAGGGATAAAAATGGATCAAGTCATATACTTTTCATCTTATCATTTACCACTGCAAAGAAAAAAAAAATTGAATCATTTTCTTTTTTTTTTAATAATAAATAATTAATTCAAACACAACTTACAGATTTGTTTGGCACACATGAACTCACAATTGGACGAATATTAAGATTTGAGGAATTTTTTTACTTCTATGTTTAATCTTGAGCGTCCATTCGCACAAATCCACACCAATCCTTACAATGATAAAAGAGAACTAAAATTACTTTTAAACTTTAAGTTTTTAAAGTTAAATTTTATTGATTTGATCGTTCAATTTAAAATACAATTATTAACTTCACATTAATTAATAGATGATCATTTAATTTAAAAATATAATCACATTAATTATCAGATGAAATTTAACTTTAAACATTTAAAGCTTAAAAGTATTTTCAGATCTCTCTCTTTCCGGCCAAACAAAGCCTGTCTTCAGAACTAAGGAGATTGAGATCTAACCCAAAAGACTTAAATCACATGCTTACCTTACAAACGGGGCAGGCTGTGAAGTTGAGCCAATAATTTAGGAAACCTTTTCCAAGTTGGATTCTTGTTTCATCATTTCTTCGCTTATCCGGGGGGCACTCAACCCCTATTATGGCAGTGGGCTCAAGATTGGAGTTTTGAAGAATCTTCCTCTCCCCCCTTCTTCCCCGCTTTACATTCTGTGTCTTGATTGCTCCCCTTTTGGCTTTTTGTTTATGTCCAAAATCCCAAAATATGGGGCTAAAATTGCAAAAGATAAAAAAAAAAAAAAAAAAAAAGACTAGCAATACTGTTCATGTTAAATTTTCTCAATTCATTACTGTTGCGATTATATCTATATATATATATATATATAAGTAGTATATAATCCCAACAACAATTCAAGGGATAAACATATATTTTTGAAAAAAAAAAATGATATATATCTTAAATATTATGTTCAATTATAATTATATATGTGTAAAATAATAAAATTTAAGATATTAAAATTACGAGTTTGTTACTTTTGTATATGAATAACTTGTATACTTTAAAAATATACTAAAATTAAAAAAAATTATTTGGCACTTACTAGTTACCACTACAACTATAATTAGAAAATATAAAATTTTTAGATGGCATTTGATTTTTATTTCTATTTTTTATTTTTTATTTCTATTCTTTAATTTTTCTTTTTCTATTTTAAGATTCATGTATTTAAGAATACTAAAAAACGTATTTAGTTTGTCATTTTCTATTTTTCATATTTGAGATTGTCTTTATTTTGCTCAAAAATTACAAAATGACTTTTGACAATTTTGCATTATGTGGGAATAATGTAAGACCAAAATTTGTTAATCCCAGATCTCTATTAATATTCATTTTAATTATTGACAAAATTACTTTTATCTATTATTTAACACAATCCATGAAGGAGTTTAGTTTATAAAAAGTTGGCCAAAAAGTATAATAAAAATAGAAATAGAAATATGTGACACAAAGGTGATATATATAGAAATTTGATTGGAGAAAAGTACAAAAATTAGTTAAAACTGATGAATTTTGGTAACTTTTAGTACGACCAAACAGGGCCTATATTCTCTCTTCTTCATTAATTAATATCTCTAAATTGATAATGCTAGAGCTCAATTAATATTTTTTTAATTATTCACAAAACTACTATCGTCTATTATTCTATTCAACTTAGATTTTCTCTTCCCTATTAATTTCTTTCTTTCATCCTATCTCTTCATCTCTATCTTTTTTTTAATATTATTTCTCTCTCTCTCTCCGAAAAATATCTCTTTTCAAAATATAGTTAAATAACAATCTTTCATTTTACACTTAAAAATTATTAATGCGTCATATAATTGTAAAAATACTCTTTTTGAGAAAATTTCTCGTCAAAATGTATTATAAATTTCTAATTTTAAACATAAAAATGATTAACGTGTCATTGAATTATAAAAAATATGTCTACTTATTGTAATATTTTATCTGATATATTTGAAGATTTCTCATTAGTATGAACCTTTTTTAATATTAATGAAATTTAATACAATTGTATAAAAGAAAATTTTATATTATTAGAAATCTAAATCTATGTTTAATTGTGACTATATTAATTTTAAATAAAAATTATTAAAATGTTTTTTTATTAAAAAGTATTATTACTACTAATTACCTGTGTTAAATTTTTTATAATCATTTTAAAGAATATTATCTTTTCTATACATAACATATATAATTATGGAAGCGCTCCGATTTAGTTTGTTATAAAAATATTAGAAATGAAAATTTATTTATTTTTTTAAGGGAGAAAAAGTATTAGAAAATTTTTGTATTGATAGAAAATAGAAAATATAAACTTTCCCCAAAATAGGGGTTGTATGATTTTAAGAAAATATTATTATTTCTTAGTAAATTTTCATAAAATCTCTTAAAAATATAAATAAACACATTCAAATATGATATCTTTTTAAAGAGAGGAAGAAAATAATATATTTTACGTAGAAATTGATGTTTTTTTAAATGAGAAATTTATTATTTAATTATGTGTATTTGAAAAGATGTTTTTCGAAGAGAGTATTTTATAATTCAATGGCATATTAATAATTTTTAAATTTAAAATGAGAAATTATTATTTAACTATATTTTGAAAAGAAATATTTTTGGAAGCGAGTGAAAGGGATTTAAGTTCAAAATGAGAAATTTATTATTTAACAATATTTTCAATAGAGATGTTTTTGGAAGGGAGAAAAAGAAATAATATGTTTTTTTTTTTTTTTAAAGAGTGATAGAGATGTATAAATAGGATGAAAGAGAAATTAATGAGTAATAAAGAATTTAGATTGGGTAAAATAATAGACAATGGTAATTTTGTTAATAATTAAAATAAACATTAATATAATTCTGACATTATCTTCACCTTTTACATTTTATGTATAAATTTATTTTTTATTTTTTAAAATAAATTTTAAAAACAAATAGACTCATAATATAATTATTTAAAAAATTTGACAATACGAGAACTACTTTTATTGTGATTAGAGCCGTTATTGTTTTATTTATTTTTACTATGTGCGACATTATTTTGACTAATTAAATTAAAAATTATTCTAACATTAGTATTTTTTCAAAAAAATTGTCAATTTAGAGATTCACAACTTTTATTATATATATATATATATGTATGTATGTATGAGATGTGATATATATATATATATATATATGTATATATGTGAGATATGAGAGATATGATATATATATAGGCAATGTTTTATAGTTGTTGCCAGTACCGTCAACTGAAAATTGTTGGACAATTACGCTCTAGCCAAGCATGTCATATGGCAATTGGGCCCACAATTTTCTGGAAATGAGGATATGTGCCCAAGGTTTGAGCTCAAAGATTAGACCGCTGTATGTAAAAATCCAATTCCCAAGTATTTAGCTACACGTGGATTTTTAATACCAATGCCTGAAACCCAACTCCAACACACGTCACCAAAATCGCTGTCTTCCTAATAAAAAATTACAAATTTGTCCTGATATTTTGATGGCATCGATTCTTTAATTCTACTTCAATATTTCAGAAATTATTTATTTTTCTAAAAACAAATTGTGCACATTGCCTTTTTAATAAATATTTTAATTATTTTTCATACTATTATTGATTTTTTTTTCCAAAAAACAATATAACAAATTGAATTAGTAATTATTTGAGCGTTGAATAATTCTAACATCCCAAATTTGTCGCCATGGTTGGGTATCAAACAATTTCATTGCAACTTTTAGATTAGACAAATGTATCTTTTACGTTTTGAGTCTCTATCTTGGGTCTATCTTATGTATACAATTATGTACCATATGCATGGTATCCACGTTTGTTGGCCACCCCAAAAAAAAAAAAAAAAGGAAAAGAAACAAATTACTTAATTAGGTAGATGGTGTTAGAAAGATTTATTTATTTTTTTTTTTTTTACTATACAATTCTTGAAGTAATGTATGGATAGTTGAGAATATTTAAAAAAAAAAAAAGAAAAAACTAATTCACCAAAATTAAGAAATAAAACTCCATTATATGTTTCAGACAATTTTATACATTTACGTATGTGCATGTGCGATATGTTAGGGCAACGATGAGCTTTTTCTGTTTTATTTATTTTTTTTTATTTTTAAGTTATTCGAATTTGGCTCAAATAAAATTTGGTTTGAAATCAGATATATCATGATTTTAATAGATTCGAATTAAGTTTAATTTATACCCTGTTTAAAATTGAGATGGAGTTGAAGCTTAAAAGTTCGAATATTCATTAGCTAACTTGACAAAATAATATATGTAATAATTTTTTTATAATATTATTTGACTTCAATTTTTTTCTTTGTCAGTGAAGATTCCACTAGAGCACTCCTAATATGTTATGTAAGGTTATTTTTGTTTTGTTGAACTATTCGTAAGTTAATATAAGTTTAAATTTTTATTCGTCGATCCAAACTCAAATTTATACAAAAGTTCGAGTTCAATATAAGAGCCTAAATATAGTATAAAACTCAATTAGACTTGTATGCACCACTAACTCTCATTCATTGGGTAGTTTTTTCAAAACAAATAATTATTGTAAATATTATATTAAATTATAGTTATTTGAGTAAAATAATGAAAATTAAAAAATTAATTATATATTTGTTACTTTTATTTTGCATGATTATTAATTTTATTCTATCTTATTTAATAAAAAAATGAGATACAATAATGCTAATAGTACTTGAGTTGGAGCATGATTCCAAAAATCTTACCAGAAGCAGGATTTCACTACTACTGGAATATTAATATATTAGAGTTTTTTTTTTTTTTTTTTGTATATATTAGAGTTAGATACATATAATAATAAGTAGAGAGTTATATAAGTATAGAATTTATACGATGGATAGAATTTAAATAATAATATAAGCAGCTATTTTTTATTTTATTGGACAGTAATAAAATATTTTAAAAATATGTCTGTGTGGCTTATCACCTAGACTGATATCCTTATATATATATATATATATATATATGAACTGCCGTTTGACAAAATTGTCAATTTTTAAGTCTTGTGTTTAATTTTTAATTTTTATATTTAATTTTTACTTTTCATTTTCCTAGTTAAAAAAATTAAAAGTGTATTTAGTAATAATAATTTTTTATGGTAGTTATAGTACCAGAAGACTAGTTGGGGGCAATTGGTGGCGACTGGTGGTGAAAGTATGATCGAAGGTGGGTGGTAGTTGGCGGTGGAACAAAATGGGTGACGCCGACAAGGGATGGAGGTGGGCGATGGTTGGTAATATGTGATTGCTGTGATTGGTGGTTGTGGTGCTATTTGCAGAGAAAAATAAAAATTGAAAATAAAAACTTGAGAGAAAATATTTTTTTCATGTTTTTGTAATTTTTAAAAGTTTTAAAAATAATTTTTAATTTTAAAAAATCATAACTAAATTTAACAAACGAATTTTCACATTTAATTTTTTTAAGAAAAAGAAGTAAAAATGGAATCTAAAAACTGAAAATTTTATCCAACCGACCTTGGAAATTAATTTTATTTGACGTGCCTGCTCAGGAGGATGCATATATATATCAACGGTCAAAATTAAAGAGGAGAATTTTTTTAGCCTGTTCGGCCACAAACAGATCTAATGTTTGAAAAGGCAAGCTATACCTTCAGAGACATGCATCGAAGCACATGTTGGGATTCTTGGTGTCCGGTTCAATTCCATGGGGGTGGTTGAGGGGTCAAACTATTATGTCAGCGAGCCCAAAAATGGAGTTCGATGAATCTTCCTCCCTCCCTCCTTCCCACCTTTGCATTTGGCTCTTTTGTGAGACTCGCTTTTATCTCCAAATAAATAAATAAATAAAAAGCTTGGTGCGTATCATTATAATGAGTACATCCCCCTCCCACGAGTCCAATTACTTTTAGAATGCTTTGTACATGTATATGTACACTACAGTATAATACACACATTATACGATCGAGCTTCTTTTGAATAACTTGTCCTAAAATGTTAAGTAATTTTATTTTTATTTTCTCTTTAGTAATTAAGGAACACCAACTTTCACTCACACTTCCTTGGAATAATTTATCATAAAATGTTAAGTAATTTTAATTTTATTTTCTCTTTGATTAAATAATTAAAGAAATTACAGTTATTAACTTCAGTCATAGTGCGTATTTAAAAATATTTCTTGATTAGGACCAACCCAATATGTACTAATGTTAACAAAAATATCTGCATGTCAAAAAAACAATACAAAAATGAAAGGAATAAAATTAAAGAAAAGAGATCAAGTGATCACTCTTATTTCACCTGAGATTCGTTCACTTTCGCCAGAAGCAGAAAGGAGATCAATTGATCAAACTGCAAAAGAAGTACCAAGACTCAAGCATGGGAGGTGATCAATTCGTTGAAGAGTGGAGACTTTCTACGCAAGAATGCGAGAGTGCAGTTGCATAATAAATGTCAAGCCCTAAGAAATTAAACTATACCCATTAAGTTACTAAAGTTGTTTGAAAATTACAATATTAATATGGTAGCATAATTTTTCAACTTTTTATGTTTCTCTTTTCCTATGACCTAGACACATACACCTAATATTGTCAGTTGCATATCAATTATTAGACAATGTACATAATATACATAGTAATTTTAGAATTTAGTAAGGTTACTTTTGAAATGTGTGGTAAAACCCAAAAAAAAAAAAAAAAATTACTTTTTTTTTTTTGGGTTACTTGTCGTGATGGTTGTTGATTTTTTTGATATTTAAGTATTATGATGGATTTGTGAAATATATGTTTAAATTATTGAAGAAGTTATAGATACTTGATGGACATGGACAACAATGACATGTGAGATGTGAGAAAATCTTTTTTTTGTAAAAGACGAGCAAATCCCAATAATTAATCTACAGAATAGGAGGGGATGAGTAAGGTACACTAGAGCTTGTTGGCCACATTTACACTAGAGCTTGTTGGCTGCATTTATCGTCACAAAATTCACTTACTTTCTTGTAAATCTTAAATTTGTCGTCCTATTTTCCTTACCAACCTTAAGTAATCTACTTTGTAGTTCATTAATTATTATTATTATTTTATAAAAAAATCATTCAAAAATTATGAATAGTTAAATATTTATTTTATTTGATAAAAAAATTATTTTATAAAATATTACTAATATCTTTTCCAAATAACTACCGATTCATATATTATTTATGTGTTGAATAATTTTAACATCCCTAAATTATTTATAAGTGTGTTCGAAGTAATAAAAAGTGAGATAAAGTAAGATAAAGTGAGATAAATTATGAATTCGTAACTTGTGTAATGAGATAAAAAATGAATTACTTTTAGATTTTTTTAAAAATTTCAAATGATTACAGCAAACCAAATGAACACTATATATATTGGTAAACAGTTCACAGCTAAGTTCCAGATTGAATCCAATGTCCACGTAGCCTAATTTAGCCCACTGGGCTTAATTCCCAGTTTAACCCATGGGTCGCCGACTAGGCAAATCTCTGCAACAGTAAGGTCATGGAGCAATTACTTTGCTATTCTATTAATCGAAGCCTCATACCTACAACAAAATAAACAAGTGAAAATTAAAAGCCCAGCAAGGCCCTTGTTCTTAGGGTTTTTAAATGGACAAAACAGTTCAAGTTCGATTCGTATCTGGCTTGCTAAAAATTAATTTAAAATTAGATCGTTTTAAGTAGTCGGAGTTCGATAAGTTTAAATGCATGTGTGTAAAATAAACAAGCTAACAACGTAAATTCGTTCAATTAAAGTTCAACTCAAAAGTTTAATAAATTAAGATTAAACATAAAGTTTCAAATCAAGTTGAAATGTTAAATTATTTAAAAAAATAAAATAAAATTTTTACAGCTTGGAAGGAGAGAGATTTACACATAGAACGTAATGAAATTGATAGAGAAAAGTTTATCGTTTTTTGGATCATATAGATAAGCACTCTTGGAATTAATATGTCATAAAATGGCCACAAATGATGACGTTTTTTTTTTTTTTTGGGCCTCTAAGGGTGCATTTGGATGGAAGATTTAGCGAGAACAAATGAGAGAGAAAGGAAAATAAAGATGAGAAGGTAGAAAAAAAAAAAGGAAAGAAAGAAAAGATAAATTCTCAGATATTTATTCACATTTGAGTGGATTAAAAAAAAATATGAAAATAAAAGTTATTGATCAATAAATTAATTTTTTAATTTAGTTATTTTTAACTTCTTTAATTCAACAATTGCTATGGTTTGCTGTCAGTTTAACAAGTTAATAATAATTACCAGTGTTAAATTCTTACCACTTCATTGTTAAGGTCATTAGGGCTCATTTGGAGTCCCAAATAAAACCAAAAAAAATCAATGGATTGGATTGATGTGATGTAAAAATGATAGGTGGCAAAATGTGATTGGAGGAATTTGAAAACTTTTGAAATTTTTTGAAGTTTTTTGGTTTTATTTGGGACTCCAAACGAGCCCTTAGTAAGAAAAAAAAAAATGAAAAATATTACGCTGCTCAAGAACTATGGAGTCAAACTTAGCCCAAGCTGGTTTGAGCTCATTTGCTAATGATAGAGGGTTTGTTTGGTTCGGGCTCGTATTGATTTCTAGAAACAAGATTTGAGAACGATTATTGTTTGTAAAATTTGGATTCCGTTGGCTCATTTAACTGAAAAAAAGGTTAGTCCAATTTGGTTCCATCCGACTATTTTAGGTAAAAAAAATATTTTGCAACTAGATTTTTTAGCTAGAAGGTGTTGGTAATTAAACTTGTTTGGAAAATGAATTTGGGTTAGCAGTTTATTTAATGTATGAATCTTGGTAATATTTTTTTATCTTGAAAAGATGAAGAGTATTTGTAATGTCTTTTAAAAAAGCTAAAGAGTTTTTTGAGATAAGGAAGAGTCACATGCATGTTCTAGAACTCACTTTTGCAACTTATAAATATTGGTGTAATTTGATTGAATGAAAAGAGACCCAGCAAAATTTGAGAAAGCTCTGTTTTTTTCCTATTCTAGTTCCTCTGCTCATATATATTGATTTTGTTTCCAACAAATCTGCTATTTTGTTTCCAACAGACGGTTGAACTAGGATGATGTGTTTGTTGCATTTAAGTAATGACAAAGAATTCTAATAGGTGATTTTTTTTTTTAGAAGTGATAAGCCCACATCGTTATCATATTATTTTGGTAATTTTTTTTTTTCAAATAATTTTTCTGGTAATATGCTTGAAAATATGCGATTTCAAATGTTAGAAAGTAATAATTTTTTCTAATTAGATAAGTGAAAGAGTACTAGAGGAAAACATTTGGACGGTCAATGAGAGTGTAAATATTATGTAGGATAAGGTAGCAAAGTGTATTAGGAGGGTAGGGAAAAAAGTCTTAGGAGAATCCAAAGGGAGTGCTCCGGCACAGAAAGAGGCATGGTGGTGGAACGAGGCCGTCCAAGACAAGATAAGAGTTAAAAGAGAGTGTTTTAAATTTTGGCAAAACGACCGAAATGAAGCGAACTTAGAGAAGTATAGAGAAGCTAGAAGAGAAACCAAAAAGGCAGTTAGTGAGGTTAAGGCAAAGACATTTGAGGATTTATATAGGCGAATTAACACTAAGAAGGGCGAAAGAGAGATATTCAAGCTTGCTAAATCTAGAGATAGACGGACCAAGGATTTAAACCAAGTTAAATGCATTAAGGATGAGGATGAAAAGGTATTAGTAAAAGAAGAGGAGATAAAGGAGCGTTGGAAGAGCTATTTCTACAAGTTATTTAACGAAAGCAATAGTAGTGACATACATTTGGGGCAGTTTACCACTTTTAGGAAAGAATTAAATTTTATGTTCTATAGGAGAATCAATAGGGAAGAAGTAAAAGATGTATTAAAAATGATGAAGAATGAAAAAGCGGTTGGGTCAGATGGTATCCCTATTGAGGTTTGGAGGTGCTTAGGAGAGGATGGCATAAGTTGGTTGACAAAACTTTTTAATGTAGTGCTAAAGAGCAAGAAGATGCTTGATGCATGGAGGAAAAGTATCCTTATACCTATATACAAGAACAAATGAGATATTCAGAACTGTGTGAACTACCGCGGGATTAAATTGATGAGCCATACGATAAAATTATGGGAGAGAGTTATTGAGAGAAGACTAAGAAGGATAACAAACGTTTCAAAGAACCAATTTGGTTTCATGCCTGGAAGATCAACTATGGAGGCTATCTTTCTCTTGAGGAGGTTAATGGAACAGTATAAAAAATGTCAAAAAGATTTACATATGGTGTTCATCGATTTAGAGAAGGCATATGATCGGGTTCCTAGGGAGATTCTATGGAGAGTATTGGAAATGAAAGGAGCGTGTGTCGCATATATTGAGGCGATAAAAGACATGTATGATAGAGCCATGACATCTATACGAACGACTGGTGGAGAGACTAATGAGTTCCCTATCATGATTGGTTTACATCAAGGTTCAGCGTTAAGCCCGTACTTGTTTGCTTTAGTTATGGATGAGATTACAAGACGTATTTAAGATGAGGTGCCGTGGTGTATGCTATTTGCAGATGATATTGTTTTAGTAGATGAGACGAGAGAAGGAGTGAATGCTAAGCTAGAATTGTGGCGAGATACTTTAGAGACAAAAGGGTTTAGGCTAAGCCGATGCAAGATAGAATATATGGAATGTAAGTTTAGTCAAAATAGAATAACGGGTAGTATAGAAGTAAGTTTAGGCACACAAAAAATTGTAGAGAAAGATAAATTTAGGTACCTTGGATCTATGGTGCAACAAGATGGAGGGATTGATACTGATGTAAGTCACAGGATTCAAGCTGGGTGGACCAAATGGAGGAGTGCTTCGGGGGTTTTGTGCGACCGAAAAATCCCCCTCAAGGTGAAAGGAAAGTATTATAAGGTAGCGGTTAGACCAGCACTGCTATATGGATCAGAGTGTTGGGCAGTAAAGCATAATCATGGTCAGAAGATGGCAGTTGCGGAGATGAGGATGCTAATGTGGATGTACGGGATTACAAGGAAAGATAGGATTAGGAACGAGGAGATTAGGGGCAAATAAGGAATAGCACCGATTAAAGATAAAATGAGAGAAAATCGATTAAGATGGTTTGGCCATGTTAGAAGGCGTCCAGCAGAGGCACCTGTTATAAGGTGTGAAAGTATGGAGATTGCCAAGAGTAGGAGAGGTAGAGGAAGACCCAAGAGAAGCTGGAAAGAAACCATTAAACATGACCTGACCTACCTAGATTTATCGGAAGACATGCCCCTAAACAGATCTAATTGGTATCGACAAATCCATATACCCGACCCCACCTAGTGGGAAAAGACTTGGTTTGGTTTGGTTTGGTTTAGATAAATTGTCTGATTATGTAGCAATACTTCTAAATTATGCATGTGATTTCAAACATTGAAGAACACTAGATTGGACTCTAATATTTGTAAATATATCGTATATTTTATACGACACTTGTATGTTTAAATTATAGAACTATATAAATATTAAATATTGTACATTAATTAATTGGGTTTGAGCTTTTAATAAATTGAATCACACTTTTGTTTAAATTCATTTATCCAATGATTTTTTTTCTTTTTTCAAACTCAATTCATTTACTAAGGTGTGTTTGGAAGTGAAATTTGTAAGAATTTTTGGTTTTTTTTTTTATTTTTTGGGTAAATGTTACTGACTGTAACTTTTTATATATTTGATAAAATATATAGAATTTTTAAAAAATTTTAGCAACTTTTGATCATTTGATAAAAAATTTTGATAATTTTTAGTAAATTTTTGGTTGTTTAGTGACATTTAGTTTTCAAGAACTTTTAAAAATTTTTATTTTTTGGTAAAAAAAGAATTGGATAAATTTTCAAAATTTTTAATAATTTTTAATAATTTTTGAAGTGTAACCAAACGTCTACCAAATTTTTTTTTGGCTCCCAAATGCACTTGAGTCAAAAACTGAAGTTCAAATATATTGATGTATGGTACGATTGATTTGCAACACCATGGAAGCCAATTGTGCAACTTCTTGGTGGGGGTGGTTGTATTCCAACGGGAAGCAAAGCCGAAGTAACCGAGCCCTCCATGCTTACAGCCAAAGCCTTTGCACCGCAGCTTTCAAAACTTCAAAGGATTTGGGACAGTATTGGATCACGTGATTCCCCCTTCACCTTTACGTGTAATGCACGTGGGGGAGGCAACGCTTTCCGCAGTCCATACGTATCCATCACTCACTTTCCCCATTTCTCATGCTCTCTCAGCGCCTGTTCTTGTCGATCGACACCACCAACCGAGTAAAAGAAGGACCTGCCTGCTTGGACAAGAAGAATCCATGGGGGAGAGCTTGAGAATCAAGAAAAAATGAGTCTCCACACACCTTTATTAATTTTCTCGCTCGCTCTCTGTCACTCTCAGTCAATCCCCCCCCCCCTAATTGGCATTTTTGTTGGGTCTTGCCGGCTTTTGCAATGGGGCCATGCCATTTCAGCTGTTTTCCAAGGCCTTTATCGAAGAAGGTTTAGAAGGGTTTTTGTCAGGGTACAAAATTTTCTATTTCATAGTTCGGTGCGTTTTTGTATTGAATTATGTACTTGTTAAGAGTACAATATAGAGTTTGACCTAGCATTTATTAGAAAAAAATATAATACGTTAGTCACTTTTTGAATAGACAAATTCAAACTTCTTAACAGAACCCGTTTGAACCCAAAACAATTTTTGCATGTTATATTAGAGTTTTGAGTTTTTAGGATTCGTTCGAATACAGTTGAATGATACAATCGAATTGTTTTTACATATTGTGTTAGAATTTTGATCTGATATGACTTGTTTGAACATGATTGAATGACTTATTCGAATAGTTTTTATGTGATATGTCAAAATTTTGAAGAAAAATTAATAAAAATTAGTAAATACGCACAAAATACAAAAATAACTCCAAGTGTATAAAAGTTTGTTAATTTTTTTTTAATTTCTTTAATTTTTCAAACAGCACCTATCTATATATAGGGTATTGAACTAAATTTAGAAATTATTCATCACTCTTTCACTCAAGCTCTCGATTGTAGTAGAATCAACTCTATCTTACATTGAATTAGTTTTGTTATAAATATTATATTTTTATGTATAACTAATTTAAATTATATTTTTTTTATTATATTCCTACTAGGTAGGAATTTTAATTTTTAAATGGTTGTATCTATATTATTATTTATATCGTATTGGTGTTTCGCATCCATGTACGTGTTTTTTTTTTTTAATTATTATTATTATAATTAATCAACTGGTTCCTTCCTCGCACAGCTAATAACAGATAAGGTTGGGATACTCTTGCTGCCACTACCAAACAGTATGTGATAGGGCTAAAAGCGGCCTAAACCCACATAGAACTAATCTGATCCTTGTGGCATGCATTTTGCATTTTGCGCCCTCCGCCGCCTAATGTATGCGTCAAATAATTAATTCGCCAAAGTGTGAGGATAATGAAATAAATTTTCAAAGTGAAGGAAAGGCTTTGACTACTTTGTAAGATTTGGTTTCATGAGGTCAGAAAAATGTGCTTCTGCAGGGATTTGTCTATCAGCATGACCTTTCCTTTTTTTTTTTTTTTTCTGTCTCTCGCTATATATATATATATATATATCTATTGTCATGAAATGAATGAGATTAATATGGTTCACTTTTGTCGGCAAATAAAGTGCACTAATTGATGGCACATCTAAAAATCTTTAAGGACACGAAAGAGAAACGTGTATGAATTATTTTTTTTTTATTTTTTTTCACTTGAAACTCTATCAATTTATTATAATTCTTAACGAGCTGTATATTTAATAAATAAATCAGGATTCGTACAATATCCTATAAATCACGTAAACTGATTAAGTTTAAGGCATCCGTTTTACGTGAGAATCTCTAAGGTTTTTTAAGCCTTGGAGTCGAACTCCTAATTTTCTTTAAAAAATCAAGAATTCTGCCCACCTACTCTAAATTAGTTAGTTATATTTGAATTTATTTATATTGAACTCATTGTTAAATTAATCAAATTTCATTTCATTATCACCTTAGACGAAAAAATAAATAAATAAATAAATAACACAAATTCCTCTTTTACTACCCATTGGAAGAAAATTCATGAATGTCTATCTTCCAATTTGTCATAACTTTTTTTTTCCTTTAAATTTCAAGTTAATTTTTCTTAATTAGACGTGTAACTATTTTTTAAGAGATAAAAATTATAAAATCACGTGTTTTTAAATATTTCAACTAAATTACTCTAATGTTTTTCACTGTTTGTATTTTATGTTCAGGACATCAAATGAACTAAGTAATTTTTATATGTTTACAAAGTGAATAACAAAATTATTTTTTAACTAAAATAAATAAAAGTTAACAAGTAATTTTGCATTTTAATTCTTCAAAAAATTGATTGCGCGATGAAATAATGAAAAATCTCGAAATTAAAATTTAAAAATATTCCCACTATATCATATTAATGTAGGAGCATAATCGTAACAACTAAAAGTACAATTTTTGTGGGTTCAAAATATCCAAACATTTACTATCACAAATAGAGCTTATTAAATTTTAGCTTCAGCTGTGCTGATGAAGGGGCATAATATATTTTAATCGAGTCGAGTCGAGTCGAGTCTAGTCTAGTCTAGTCTAATCTAATCTGTCCATTTATGGCCTAATTGAATGGTGCTAAAATTTCAGGAGAATAAGTTTTAGAGGGAGTATAAGATAAGAAGGGATATTATTTTTAGAGAGTTGGCCCACATTGATGTAATGTTTATGGAAGGGGATAACTTTTGACTTATTTTGGATGTTTTATAAATAAGAGAATGTGAATGATAGAAAAAACAGTCAAATGACTCTTTTGCCCTTATGATGTCCCAAACTTGATTACCCATTAAATTAAACTTAGTTACCCAAACTTAATTATATGTTTATGGTAATTATATAATATGAAAACCAACTAGTACAAATTAATTTTAGAAAAATTAATTATAAATAAATTATGTTATTAATAAATTAAATTTTATAAAATATATAAATTAGTTTCGTAGACAGTAACATCCCAATTTATCCGAAACCTCCTTAGTTGCTTATTTTTTTCTCTTTATTTAAAAAATATCAATATATGTGTAATTTTGTAAAAATTTGCTAAAAAATAATATTATTATATTTGTTAAAAAATAATATTATTATATTTGTTAAAAAATAATATTATTATCTTAAAATCACATCTCCTTCTATTTGGAAAAAATATATTTTTTAATCA
The DNA here is from genome assembly GCA_019916065.1 of Vitellaria paradoxa. Classification (NCBI taxonomy): domain Eukaryota; kingdom Viridiplantae; phylum Streptophyta; class Magnoliopsida; order Ericales; family Sapotaceae; genus Vitellaria; species Vitellaria paradoxa. The sequence goes on from CM034239.1 coordinate 10,629,996, forward strand.
CACGACCCCCTATTTGGAAAAAATTATATTTTTTTATTTTTATTAATATAATTTTTTAATTCATTTTCCATTAGAAAAAAAGAATTTATTTCTAATATAAAATACATTTTGTAGGTGAGAAAGGGATGAGAAGGGGCATAATGGTTCAATTTAGGAGAGCTCAAACCCTCTCCAAAAATAATAAACCTTCTTCCAAAATTAAGAAGGGAGGATAATTTTTAAAGGGGAGAAATTTTACTTTCCAAACCAAACAAAAAAAAATCACATCAAAACTTATAAGGATGTATTAATTATAGAGGCCACATTTTGTTGCATCCAATTCACCCCTTAGCTCTAAAAATTTTAGCAATATTAGTCCATTACCTAAAACGTATTTGGAATTTAGTTAAAAATTGGTCGAGCCTACCGGGTCGAGTCCAAGTTTACAGACCTAATCTCCAGCAGAGTCAAATATTTAATCAGATTTATTTTTTTTTCCCAAACTCAGATCATAAACCTAGAATTCTAATTCAATTTTTTTTTAAAATACAGGCCGGGCCCCTCGAGCGACTGACAGGTTAGGCCCATGGTAAGATCTAGTCAAAAATTATGAACGAGTCAACTTTGCCTGCCGAACCTGGCTGAGTACGGGACAGCGAATTGAACAGCCTCCCCAAGCCGGCACCGACGAGTTATGAGGCACACAAAAAATTCAAATAGACAGACATGTACTTGCACTATTAGACAGAGAGATCTTCCGGCAAGAAGATCAAATCCCTTTCCATGACACACGGGTGGCCCAAGATCCAAATGAGATCGAACACCGTGAGTTAACACAGACCGTGTCAAGTACTAATAACTGTTAATTCCATAGCAACACCCACTAACTTTCTACCAACATTTGATAGCGGCAACTGATTCGATGACCCGACATTCACTCTTTTTGTCCTCGTGGATGTGTGTGTGTGGGTGTCAATGTCATGTGCTCGATCGATCAGCGTTGGACGATATTTGCATTAACGAGTAAACATCAACCATTATTCGCAAATCTAACGGAGGACATTTTTAGCTCTATTATGGTTATGTGGTTAGGTTTGATATTAAGCATTTTGTAGCTGGTACTGCAGATTGGGTTAGTAAATTAATTAATTTGTTAGGCTTAAAGTGAACCCAGCCCCCTCCAAAGTTAGTTTTATTGTAGGTGGCTACTAGAGAACTATTAAAAAGTTAGGTGTTATTCGGTACACTTATTTTGGGCATGTTTTTCATTTTACATTTCTTGAAAATAAGAAACAGTTGAAAACACATTTGGTCACTTGTATTTTTAAAGCTTGTTTTAAAAAATAGAAAATAAGTTTACACATGAAATACAAAATAAATAAAAGTCGTTTTGAGTCTTTTTCATCAAAAAGAATGAGAATCCTAAAACACATGGAACAGAAAATAGAAAACGAAAATAGAAAATAAAAAATAAAAATGCAAACCAAATACCACCTTACCTTTTTAATAGTTAATTTTTTAGAATTTTTGTTTATTCATATATTTGCCCTTCATGATAAAAAAAAAATTAAATGTAAGAAGATGATTTTAATCATTTTAAAAAAATAAAAACTAAAAAAACTAAGAGTTGAGAAGCTGCATTACATCTTAAACGGAGCCTTGATGAGATTTATTCCCCAACTTTATGCCAATTTGATATTGATATGAGTTTGATTTTTGGTATAACTGGTGTAACTGAAGAGTAATCTTCAAAATTGATCTGTAATGTCGACAGGCATTTCTAAGGCCTCGGTTTTGTGCACAGCGGAATGTTTTAAGATCTCCTAACCCAATATGCCTAATGGAATGACAAGAGAGATCGTTGTTTAAAAATATAGATTTGTCATCTTTCCACGTTAATGGTATAATAGAGCTTCTGACACGTGATACATATTTAAAAAATGATTGGAGGTCCTACTCCTCCTTCTTTTTTCTTTTTTTCTTTTTTTAGAGGTAAAGTTTTTTTCTTTTTTTTTATTTTTTTATAAAGAGGAAAGGGAATACTCGAACTCGAGTCATGAACGGATAGAAAAAACTCTTAACTACTGAGTTACAAGCCGCGCTCTTGGAAGTCCTACTCTTTTCTTTTCGTTTCAGATTTGGAGAAAGCTAGAATTATGCCATGGTTGATGGTGGCCCACATGTGTGTATGTGTATATATATTGGGTGTATTAGAGTAAAAAAAAAAAAAATAAATTGAGAGTTCGTAATACGTGTAATGAAAGAAAAAAATTGATATGATATAAAGTTAACAGAGATTTATAAAATTTTTTATTATCTGTTTGCAAATCAAACGGGATCATTATGACAAAATTAAGTGCTTTATTGCTTTGGAAATTTAGGGAGAAATTCGTGGTATGTAAACCCATTTATTCATCATATCTTATACCTGCATGTGCTAATCGCGTGCGATTAATAGGAGAAAATTAAGGTGGTAGTTGGTTTATTTTTTTGTTTTTTATTTTTTGTTTTTATTTTATGTTTTAAAAATTTTAAAGTAAAGAAATAGAAAATATTCTGTTTTCATTAATTTGAAAATTTCCTTATTTTGAATTGAAAATGCTCAAAATAATTTTTTGTCTTTTGTATTTTATGTGTAAACTCATTTTCTGTTTTTTAAAACTAATTTTGAAAATATAAGTGACCAAATGCGTTTTGAACTTTTTCCTTATTTTTAAAAGTGTAAAATAGAAAATGAGTTCAAAATAAAAAATAGAAAACAAAAACAGAAAACAAAAAATAGAAAAACAAACTAAATAAACCCTAAAATTTCTAAAAATCGAAAGAAGCCTGAGGATGATCCCCACTAATGTTTTCTTCGGCAGCTTTTGGACTAATTTCTTTTTTCTTATAAACTAATCACCCGATCAACTTTAGCCTTTGAATTTTAATTTGTAATCATCAGAAAATATATATATAGCGTTTGGAGTGGTAAAATACAAGGAAAAATAAGAAGAAAAAAACGTGACTTGAAATAATTTTTTATGTTTGACATTTTTAACCCAAACTAATTTTTTAGAGATGAATTGTATAATTTTTGTACTTTTGCGATAAAAGTTGGAGAAAGAATCCGTGAAAATGGTTTTTAAATCCATTCTCAAGGATTTATGTCATAATTGTTTTGAAACTTTTTGATTTTTGCTTGAAATGTTTTTTTTTTTTTTTTTGGTAAGTACTTGAAAAAGTTAGAAAGAGAAACCGTAAGAATGATTTTTTCGTTCCATTCCTACATATTTATGTCAGATTTGTTGAAATTTGTTGAAAAGTTATCGGGATTGGTGAAAAAGTTAAGGATTTTTGGAGCCAGTCACTCTTTATAGACTTATAAGGATTTTAGTCATACTAAAAAACTTGTTTGTGAATAAGTCACACTTGTAACAAAAAGACAAAAAAAAAAGACATCACTCATTTTCAATACATTTTGAAATTGCCAGTTTTATCTGAACGCTTGTAACTTCCGTGACTTTCCATCTTCATCACAAACAGATTCAAAACCAATTTTTAAAATATAATCAAAACAGATTTAAATGTATATTCGGTACTATTTTTACAAGAGCATACATTTATACGAAACAGTACCATTAGAAACAGTATCGGTACTGTTTTCATACTGCCAAAAAGAACATCAATCGATACATAACACAAACCAACTATTAAAGGTACTGTTTGCATACTAGACACGTTCGGTACTATTTTTGCAAGAGCATGCATCTTATACAAAATAATACCGCACGCATGTGGTACACTAATCCATGTGGTACTGTCAGCCATACGTTGGATATGTGACTTTTTTTTTTTGTTTCATGCTACTATTTGCATACTAGACACATTCGGTATTATTTTTACAAAGATCATGCATCTTATACAAAACAGTACCACACGCATGTGGTACTCTCGGCCATGTGGTACTGTCAGCCATATATTGAATATGTGACTTTTTTTGTGTTTTATGGTACTGATTGCATACTAGACACATTCGGTACTGTCTTTGCAAGAGTATGCATTTTATACAAAACAGTACCGCATGCATATGGTACTCTCGATTATGTGATATTGTCAGCCATATATTGGATATGTGACTTCTTTTTGTGTTTTATGGTACTATTTGCATACTAGACACATTCAATATTATTTTTACAAAATCATGCATCTTATATAAAATAATACCACATACATGTGATATTCTCATTCATGTGGTATTGTTAGCTATATATTGAATATGTGACTTTTTTTTTTTTTTTTTGTGTTTCATTGTGTTGTTTGTATACTAGACACATTTGGTACTGTTTTTGCAAGAGCATGCATCTTATACAAAACAGTATCGTATACATGCGGTACTTTCGGCCATGTGGTACTGTCAACCATATATTGGATATGTGATTTTTTTTTTTGTATTTCATAGTGATGTTTGCATACTAGACACGTTCGGTACTATTTTTGCAAGAGCATGCATCTTATACAAAACAGTACCGCATGCATGCAGTATTCTACGCCATGTGGTATTGTTAGCCATACGTTGAATATGTGACTTCTTTTTGTGTTTTCATGGTACTGTTTGCATACTGACACATTCGGTATAATTTTTGCATGAGCATTCATCTTATACAAAATAGTACCGCACGCATGTGATACTCTCAGCCATGCGGTACTCTCAGTCATACTTTGGATATGTGACTTCTTTTTGTGTTTCATGGTACTGTTTGCATATTAGACACATTCTATACTGTTTTTTGTAAGAGCATGTATTTTATACAAAACAGTATCGTATGTATGTGGTACTGTGTTTATATGAGCATGCATTTTATTCGGTACTATTTTACCAAGATCATATATTTATACAAAACATTACGGGTACACAGATTTGTATATATTCCTTCTTTGACCGACGTTAATATCAGTCGGTGCTCGTTCAAATTAATGATATACCATATCTTCATGCGATTTATAAGAAAGAAAAATAAAAATGGAAGAAACGTGATTTTCGGTTAGCGAGATTTTCGGCAACTCTCATCTAACTTAATTATAGAAATAAAGGGTATTCTTGGTATATTAGAAATTATATTTAAAACAAACTCGTGAGATTCACTCAAGAATGTGACTTAAATACAAAACTTTCTACATTAATGTGACTTAAAAGCAATACTTTTTTTTGGTGTGACTAATAAACTTAAAAGATTACAAAGTATAACTTAAACATAATTTTTAGAAAAAGTTATTGGAGTTTATAAAAAAGTATTGGAGTTGGTAAAAATTAGTTGGAATATGTAGATATATATACAAATTTATAGAGATTTCACAAAATACGAGATGATTAAAATATACTAGAGAGATTTAAAAATTTTTTAATTTTTTTTAATTTTTAACAAATCAAACGCTGCCGTAATAAAACATTTAAAATTTAAAAAACTCATTTCCCCTCGTTAAAATACATGCCACATTCTTCCGAGTTGGACCCCCTCGTCTCCAAATATTCAAAAGAAGGTGGGTTCCTTGGCAACCACTCCAGGGAGGGCCATACAATATTACATGTATAAATAGACTTTCTGTGTTATATTTGATACTTCCTACACAAGCCATTTCTTGAATTCTTTTCCTTTCTTGATTCTTTTATTCATTAATTCATATACATATATATTGTTCTAGTTCTTGTTGGTAAATCTTCTTCGCTTCACTTGTATTCTTCCAAGTTTGGACAGATTTGAAGTCCTCCGACACCTGAAAGGGGGAGAGAGAGAGAGAGAGAGAGATTCATGGCAGAAACAGTGAAGTATCCGGTGGAGAACCAACTGGGTTGTGGTTTCATGATGGCGATTTTCCAACTCAGGGGCTCTGGGAATCGAAAACCGCCTGGAAAAGCACTTCCAACAAACAGCGGCAATAGCTCAGTCAAGTTTCCAAGCACCCAAAACGTTAAATCAGCCAAACCTCCACCAAGAAAAATGGCTACGAATTCTATCCCTGCAGCCAGTTCAAGGCGTGTTCATGATCAAAATCAGAATAGAAGGGCCACTTCTTCATTCAATAGTTCCGCCCAAAGAAAGCCTTCAATGGTCCCAGAATTGGCGGATTCAAGGAGGCTGAAGAGAGAGCCAAGTATGGTCACCTCAGGCGAGCTGAGTCTGACCATCAGTAATCGCCAAAGCGGAACACTTTATCGCGCTTCTTCAAGCAACGTAACGCTCACAGGACAGTTGGGTAATTTGAAGCAGCAGGGGACCAAAACTTCGTCCTCTAGTAGCAGTCTTAAGCCCCTAGATTTTCATCACAGGACAGTGATTACAGGCAATATTTTGAGGAAGCCAAGCGCTGAAAGCCCACAATTTCAAAACGTTTTTGGTGGGTTGATAAACAAATTGGACCCCGAAACGCTGAAGTCCAAGGGGAATGAGAAGTACAAGCAGGGCAGATTCGAAGAGGCATTGGCTCTGTACAATCAAGCGATTTCCCTTGATTCGAATCGGGCTTCGTATCATAGCAACAAGAGTGCGGCTTTGATTGGTTTAGGCCGTTTGATCGAGGCGGCGTTTGAGTGCAGAGAGGCTATTCGGATTGAGCCTTCTTATCTCAGGGCTCATAATCGCCTAGCAACACTCTACCTTCGGTAATTCTGGTTGTGTTTAGAGTTACAAAAAGTTAGTAAAAATTGATAAAAGTTTTACCCTTATAATCTGTACAGTGAGATAAGATTGGGGCTGAAGAGACTAAAGTTTGATAGTGTACTTATGCGTATTTTTGTGTCTTTGTATTTTGTTAGATTGGGAGAAGCAGAGAAGGCATTGAATCACTACAAGCAATCAGGACTCAAGGGTGAGAGTAGAGAGATTGCCAAAGCTCAAGCTCTAAAAACACACCTCACAAGGTGCGCCAAGGCTACAGAGCGCAGAGATTGGAACACATTGCTAAAGGAGAGCCAGTCTGCAATATCCTCAGGCGCTGATTCAGCTCCACAGGTCAACTACCTCCGTCCTCTCTCATCTTTCCAAATTTAGCACCAAAAAGTTTTTGGACAATGTGGCCCTAATAGTACTCCACATTTTGCCCCCTTCTCCGAAGAACTCAACCCAAATTTTGCTGACGGGTATTTTGCTAATTTCACAATTGTATGTATCTATACTCTGGAGCAGACCCATAATTTATAACTAGTGGGGGCAAAATTATGTTTTAAAAGTAAATAGCCTCAAAAGTAAAAATTCAGTGGGGGGCAAAAACTTAATAATAATGAGACAAAAGTAAAATTTATAAGTACATAAGAATAAAATCAATAGTCTGTGTGTAATTTTCTAAATTAGCAGGTGCAATTATCCCACTGGACCTTTACTCAGTAATCTATAAAGGGGGAGCGCCTTTTGGTATCTCCCAATATTTGTAGACAACTCACAATTTTGAAAGTCTCAAATATCTCTCAACTAGTGAATGGGTATAACTGTTTCAAACTGTTATCAAGAATGGATAGAAAATGGCAGTAAATGAAAAAATAAAATAAAAAATTAAAAGCAGAAGAGAAAGCAAATGCAGAGAGTAGAGAACAGGAATATAAGAAGAGAAAAGGAGGAGCCAAAAAAAAAAAAAGTCACAAGCTGTATATGGTCGCAAATGTAACTTATGAGACTGTTTTTCCTTTGAACATAGCATTCTTGGGTGAACTACTTAAAAATTTGTGTTTTTTGTGCTTGAGGTTGTTTCTTTCTTCTGTTTTTCTCTGTTTTAAGAGGAGGGTCTGTTTTCCTAACAGAAGTTACTGATATTTAGTTTGTTACTGCTGAACTTTTTCATGAAGATCCATGCCATGCAAGTTGATGCATTGTTGAAGCTCCACAGGCACCAAGAGGCGCATGACACATTCCAGAAAGGACCCCATTTTGACAATATTGAATCTTGTAGCAGGCTGTTTGGCCCAGCCTGTAGTGCTTTTCTATTAACAATTCAAGCGCAGATTTACATGCTTGCTGGCAAGTGAGTAAAAATTTAATGTTTTGAAGCAACGTTTCATTTTCTTTTAATCTATTACCTTCATTTAGAGTGAAAAAATACTGATGTAGAGTAGTGTTAAATAGAGAATTATAAAAAATCGAAAAATGTCTCTTCATACTGTATTTTAGAAAATCTGTTAAGATGAGCTGATGCAAACACATGTAGGTATTAACAGAAAGTGTTATGTGGTGCTAGAATTGAGGATGCTCTCGATGCGGCTCAGCAGGCAGCGATACTCGATTCGAGCAGCAGGGAGGTAAATGTGGTTGCAAAGAGGATTCAGGCTGTGGCATTAGCGCGTTTAAATGGCAACCGCCTATTCAAGGCGTCAAAATTCTCAGAGGCCTTGATTGCGTACAATGAAGGACTAGAACACGATGCCTACAACCCAATTTTGCTATGCAACAGAGCAGCTTGTAGATCCAAGTTAGGCCAGTTTGAGAAAGCAGCAGAAGATTGCACTGCAGCTCTCAATGTGAGGCCATCTTACAGCAAGGCCAGGCTGAGGAGGGCCAATTGCAATGCCAAGGTGAGGTTTTTGCAACATATTTTGGTTTATTATGTGTTTTGACCCATAATTTGATGTGCTGATTTTTGGTTTGTTTGATGATTAGATGGGAAGGTGGAAGGCTGCGGTTCAAGATTATGAGATGTTGATGAGAGAAACTCCAGGAGATGAGGAGGTAGGCGAGGCCTTGTTTGAGGCTCGAGCTCAGCTCAAGAAACACCATGGTGATGAAGACACCAAGGACATGAAGTTTGGTTCTAATTTAATCTTAGTTTCCAGCACCGAAGGCTTCAGACACTATGTAACTGCACCTGGTAATTGAAAAGATATTTTCTTACTTCTCTTTCAATTGCTAAAACAGAATTTACCTTCATATTCTGAGGTGGCAATTTGTGTTGATGTATCTATTAGTGATTACGTTAAAAAAAATTTAATAAACAAGTTAATTAATTTATTTGAGGAACAGAGCAAATGTTGTCAATTTCAGACAAATGCATTCATATTGTGCTCGTGTTTTCTCTAACTAGATAGTCAGTTTTAAGTATTATGATTTTAGAAAGTAAGTATGGACACTTCAAAAAAGATGTCATATTTGTGTCCGATACGTATTAGACACACATTCTCTTTAGACACTTGAAGATACGTTTCGAACATATCACGTGGCGTGTCCTATTATTTTATCATTTTTATCTTCAAGTATATTATTAAGATAAATCTAGATTTGAGTAGTCAAAACTTCTAAAATTATAAAATTTTATTACTTATATTGAATTATATACTAAATTAGATTTGTCGTGCACATTATATTCCTATATATAACTAATAAAAATATACAAAATTTATGTTTTTTTACCGTACTCCTATTTTTTTTAAATTACCTGTATCCGTGTTTGGATCCGTATTATATCCGTATTCATATTTCTTAGGTATGATCATAGCGTGTCCAATATTACCATCCACGATCATAATGCCATATATATTTGTTGGTGTTGATATCAAAATTTCAATCCTAAACGGCAGGGATGTCGGTGGTGCTTTTCTGCAACAAAACAAGCCACAAGCAAGTGTTACAGCTTATGGAAAAAGTCTGCAAAGGTTTCGCATCTGTCAACTTCCTCAAGGTCTGTTTCTTCCCATTGGTTTTTCCATTACCAGTAAAGAATCAAAATATATATATATATATATTAAAGTTAGAAAAAGAAATGACTGTGAGAAGTTTCCAATATAGAATAAATTTGGAGAAAGGAGTGACCCCCTTTTAACTTTGTATGGCGAATAAATTCAGGTGGAGATTGAAGATCACCCCTACCTAGCAAAATCAGAGGGAGTCATCTCTGTTCCAGCTTTCAAGCTATACAAGAATGGATATATAATTAAAGAAATACCAGGCAACAACCCTGAGCTGTTGGAAAGCTCAGTGAAATTGTATAGCGGCTAAATCCATACGCAGAATTTTTGCATGCACAGAAAGAGAACCGTTAATTTTGGTTTGAACAGAAGAGCCCACAGGGAGAAATTGGAGAAGTAGACTGAAAATGAGAAGAGGGAATGAGTTGCTTCAGTTCTCTGGATCATCATCTCTCAAAGCAGAATGAAATGCCAGTGCGCCAACATGGACAAAACTAACAAAGAGACTATGGTTGGTGTGGATTTTCCTTGAAAATTAGTTCTCTTTACTTGTACTTTCTCTCTCTCTCTCTCTCCCCCCCCAGGGTGATTGTCTTGTATCTTCCATTTTATGCTTGTTTATGCCTTTTTCATTTAATTCTAGCAGCTAGCAAGAGGTACAGAAAGATCTGAAAGTATTTGGATTATAGTCTTGGACTGAAGTCGGCAGGTTGCTGGGACTTCTTGCAACTCCATGGTTTGCATGGTTGATTCTCGCTGTGTTCATGCCATATCCTTCTTTAATCAAAAGAGAAAGAACGGTTAAACATGGTAGCTATTTAGGATGTGTTTGGATCAATGATTTTTTGAGAGGAAAAAGAGGGCAAAAAAAAAAAAAAGGAATGATATATAAAATCTTAAATGCAGGTTTTTATTTGTGTGGATTAAAAAAATTATAAGAAAATAAAAGACATTATCTGTAAACCAGTATTTTAATTTAATTATTTTTAATTTCTTAAATTCCATACATTTCCCTTTCATTTTTTACCTCAAAACAAGGAGGAAAGAAAAATTTGAATTCCCTTCCTTTCCTTTTCACTTGACAAATCCTTAATTCAAACACCACTTTATCTTTTTTTAACAGTATTGAGGTGCTTGACAATCAACAACTAACAGCATACAAATGATGCACAGGCCCATTCTTTCCCCCCTTTTAATTCGATTGCCTCTTTATTTGGGAATGATTTGGACGTCTTGACTTCCTTAGCCCTCTCATAAATGCCATTCTATACTCAGTTTGAGAAAATTGGGGGCATAATTGCCCTTATTTGTGGGGCAATAGACAAGAAAGCACAATCATCCACCATTATTACAAGCACCAATTACCATTTTCCCCCTGTCATGATTTCCCTTCCTGGAATTACTGGGAGACAAAATGGAAAAGCAACTGCATGAGAGAGAATCTCAGCCCACGGTAAATTCCAAGTAGCCCCACTAAACCTAAAAAAGCTCTCCTATTAACTGCTTTTTCTTCATCTGCTTTTTCACAGCTGTATTATGTTGACCATGAAGGCCAATGCTACAAAACATAATTTTTTCGGTGAAAAAGATATTGTACCCGAATATTCTTTATCATATATTGCATTTGTTGGAAAAGAGTTGAAGCCTTGGAGTTGTGATTTAAGCATATATCAGATTCCACTGTTTGGCTCTATACATATTGATAAATAGGAAATTGAATTACACTTCAATGGATCTTAAAAAAAAATCAAGGGAAAATTACATACTGATCAGACAGAGTTGATGAATTTCTGTATTGAGAAGATAGGAAAAGAGGCAAATTGTTCATGCATAGAGTTTTATTGAATTGAGAAAGACATGCATGGTACGTACATTAAGAAACCATAGAAAAATGTACATGGCAGCAAAAATCATTTCCGAGGAAAGACAAGCTGTACACATGTTATACATTTGCAAGTCGGAGCAGAATTAAGATAACAAACTGTAAGTTACAGAAAAAAAAAAAAGGGTAGCTGATTAGGATTTCTCACACGAGTAAAAACAAAAATCAAGCATTGAAAATCAAATACTATAGAAATAAAATTTAGAGAGTAACAAGAAAAAAGAAAAAGAAAACAGCAGTGACCAAGATCATTTGTGTATCATCTCTTCCAGCTTCGACTCCTTGACAATGGATCTTTCAAGCCACCAACAACCCAAGTTTCCTTCGCAATATCGGATGAAACATTGTAGAAATCAGTGTCGCGTCTCATCACTGCTGCCAAGCTCTTACTTCTCCTCTCTTCCTCCATGGACAATTTTGCTTCATTTTCTTCTTCCTTTTCTTCTTCTTCATCTTTGTCATCTTCGTGTTCTCTTTCTCCTAACCAGGTTTTAGCAGGTGCAGACCTACATCGCATGAGCAACAGGGCATTTGGGGGCGGAGCACAAGCTTCAACAATAGGCTCTTCCTTGTGAGATTTGTCTTTCTTTTTGCTTTCTTCTTTGGTGAGCCTATTGTTTATGTTTTGCTCTTCTTGTAGTACCATGAACCATTTAGAGAAGACAGTTCTTGAAGTTTCACTTCCATCATTTCCATTCTTGCCCACTTGATTTGATTGAAAATCTTCCTCTTCTTCTTCATCCTCCGCCTCCTCTTCGTCGTCGTCAGAAGTGAGGCCTCGGGTAGGAAACGAGCCAAAGCACCGAAAATCAAATCTTATTCTCCTTAAACAAGTCAAGAACTGCATAACATCTTTCTTGAATCCGAGATTTTCAGCCCAATTGGCTCTTTTTTTCTTATGCTTCCTGTTGTTGTGAAGCCTTTCAATCTCTTCCATGACTGATTGCCAATTCTTGCATGAACTGGCTTTAGGCCTGACTTTGATCTGTCCGGCGCAGGTAACTTTTGGTGATGTTGGTTCAGAGATCTCAGAGCCCATTGGCTTTGTTTTAGCCCATAAGAGAGGGCTGCTGGCTTGGCCTCCACCACCTCTGGTACTTGACTTTTTGAGGAGGTGGTGGTGGTGGTGGTTGTGGTGGCGCTTGTTGGGTTCAGATGGCCTTGCAGGGCTACAAATGGGCTTGGGCATTAGCGTCAGGTGAGCTCTGGAAGGAAAACAGACCAATAGATCTGCTGAAGGAGGTCCTTTGCTTTCTCTTCCTTTCATGGTTCTTTCTCTCTCTCCTCTTTCCCTTCACTTCTTCTCTATCTGCAGTGTCAATGTGTTTGCTTCAGAGCTTTAGCTTTCTGTTTCGGTGTATGATCTTTGGCTTTGAGTTATGTTTATATTAGCTTTTGGAAGAAAAAAAACAAAAAAAGGAAAAGGGGCAGTTTGTGGGACTTATAATTTGTAATTAATGTGGACAAAAAATATAATTTATAGATGAGTAAGGGTAAAAAGTGAAAAAACAATAGTGACAAAAATATAATTTACAAATGAACGATGACAAAAAATAATAACATATAAATGTGATAATTTTTTAAATGAGTGAGAACAATTACTCTCACTGGACCTTGTGCAAGTCTCTGCTTGGGAGCAGTGTATTGACAGCTTTCCTCTACTACTTTTGTTTATGCATTGTGTTCCTCTTTACCTTATGCGTTGGTTATCATTATTATTATTATCTTTTCTTTCCAAACCCTCCTTTTTTGCTGCCTCTATAATGGGAGGGTCACAAGAGAGAGCTGCTTTTCTTGGCCTCTACCTTTTTCTTTCCCTCCTCTAATGGTTGGCACGAGCATTGCTTCATGATCCAATGATAGCCTCAACTTGTGAGCCCATGCCAGTTATTATCTGATGGTATTTCCCTTCCGTAGTCATCCACAAAATGCTATCCCATCAATCCTCTTAACTGGTCTCACAGGACAACGTATGATTTGTTTAGAGTAAAAAAAATTGAGATAAATTAAAAATTCGTAATACGTACAGTAAAAAAAAAATTAATGTGATATAAAATTAATAAAAATTTATAAAACTTTTTGTTATTTTTTAACAAATCAAACGAAGCCACAAAAGGAAGAGTGAGATGATGAATGTACGGTTTGGATTAGTTCATTGGTTGCTTTTCATAAAGCTACAATCATTAATTTCAGAAAAGGAGAATCATAAAATAATGCTAGTAGCTTGGTTGAGGCATAAATATGCAGTGTGTTTGGATGCAATTTACGGTGCCAATATTAAAACAAAACAACAACAACAACCAATAACACCAGTAGCAGCAATGTTATACAATCAGAAAAAAATTGTTTGGAGTTGTATAAATTTGTAAAGGTTAGTGTCTTGTGCTTTGTGTAGTAAGTGAATAGAAAATTTAAATTTTATAATCTCGTAATTTTTATTTGTAAAAATTTGTAAAATTTTATATTTTTTTTAACTCCAAACAGTACCAATGTGATTAAGTAGTAGCTTATAATTTAAAAAAATCATAAAAAATTGATCTGAAGGAAAGAAAGCACGTGAAAATATTTCGACATCTATAAAAGGAGATGATTTAATTTGAAGTGAGCATGCCATAATGACGGGAGGGGAAGCTGTTGAGATCGAGCACGAGGGATGGCCCCCCTACCCACTAATCTTGTTGTTCAGATTGAGTTTCAATGCTTTTGTTAGGGACCTTCCATTTAGATGGTCCAGTATATATATATATATATATATAATGTGTCCCCCTTCATGAATTATATATATTTCATGAGAGAGAGAGAGAGAGATTAGCAAGAAGTTGGAATCAATCTTCTTTCTTCTTTCTAGTTAGGTGTCTTCTTGACGTGAGATTGTTTAATTGAGAACCGTATGTTGCCCATTACTATGACTTATGAGCAATCACAGGTATGTAAGTTGTAAAGTTTAAGTTTCAGCAAAAGCCCGAGCCACTCGAGAATATTTCCAATCTTTGCTCTTTCCCAAGTGGCATATCTACAAGAAGAGGGTAACAAAGAGGGGCGGATGATTTTGAGTAAGAGGCACCAAGCACCATGAAGTTGATAACGAGTTATATTCGAGTTAATTTAAAATAAAGGAAAAATGATATTATTTTTAAAGAGAGAAAAAATTATTTTTAAATATTAAATTAGTAAATATAATTTTTATAATTTAATAGTTTAACTATATCTTTTAACATCAATTGAGATTTATTAAAGATATCATTCATTTTTAAAAATATATAATTTTTATTAAATTTTATTCTTTATAAAATTTATTATGTTATATTTATTGATATTATAGATAAAAATATTCAACAGTGTAATGAAAAAATATATTTTATTTCACAAAATATCTGGATTTCATTTTTTTTAAAACTCTTTATGTTACGAAATTTTGAATTAATTTTATTTTTTTAAAATTAAAATACCCTAATTTTAAATTAATTTATTTTTTTAATAAAGTTAATAAAGCAGGAGTATTTCGAAAATTTCAGAGTCAAAATCAAATCAAGGGGCAACTCCCCTCCCCCCAAATTGGCTCGCCGGTGGTAACAAGCGGCAACCTTCCCACCCACAGCCAGATATAAGGAAACCTCCTTTCTACGCCTGATATGCTACAACTACTGTCTACTTTGTCCCGTAAATATTCATTAAAAAAATAAATATTAATAAAATTATAAAAAAAATGTATTTGATATGAAGATGTTAAGGTTGATGCTTGTTATAATAAAAAAAATTGATATTTGAAAAATTATAAAATAAATATGTGATTAAGAATGATTGAATTCATAAGATAGTAAAGTAGCAAGCACCAATGGAAGATAAATTAATTATCAGAAAATTAGTTGAAGGTGTGAGGTACAAGGACAAACATGAGGAAAGAAATGACTCTTGACCAAAAAGAATGAGAAAAGAGGAAAAAAAAAAATCAGAAATGTAGCTAACCCAATGTACATAATTGGGTAAAAGCCAAGCTGAGTCTGAGTTCTGTTATCCATAACTTCCTATTATCAACTGCAATTGCAGACACAGATCAGGCTTTTCATGGTCTCAGACATGCGGATCAAGCTAAAAAAAAAACAGGGACATTCTGAAAATGTGGTTCAAACCATGGGACCTCAGCTTGCATGGGTACGATCAATTACAGGACTTCAATTTTTAGCGTTAAATGTTGTGGAGGATCGCTGGCTTTTCACGCAGGCAACAAGAAAAAGGAGAAGGGTTTTCTGTAAAGGTAGCTCAGCCTTCATTTTTGGCCGTGGAACTTTAGGGAAAAAGGGAGCAAGAAAGCATGAGGACCAAGGGAGGAGAACCCAAAAAGTTGGGTAAAATTCAATATATACAAACACGAAGTATCATTACTGTACTAAAGCCTTTTGTATATTATATTATACATAATTGAGACAAGTAGGGTATGTGGAAGATGGATGTAAGTAGTGGAGAAGTTTGAGTCTTAAAGGCATAGTTTCTGTTGTGGGAGATGAGTACCTAGATGGTGTCATGACCCCAGAAGAAGATTCCTTCCTATCATAACTGTTCTGAAAGGGATTTGAAGTGATAAAATTTAAAAATACACCCAAAAAAAAAAAAAAAAATGGCCTATAACCTTTAACAAAGAAATAATTACGTCTAACAAGATTGTGGAACTATTTGGGATTGTTTAACGTTTAATTTGATTTTAAAATAAATTAATTATTTAACCCATTTGTTAAATTCTAACATATTTAAGCATAAACTTGAACATGCATAAAGTAGTGCTATATAAATAAAAAAGTTATCACAAAAAAAAAAAAATTATTTATTACTTACCATTAGCACTTGGTTCTGATACAATTTTTTAAAAATAATTTTGGATTATAAACTATTTTCTACATACACAATTATGAATCTAAACACGGCACGTCATCTTGAACTTTAACCCCTAAAGCTGTGTTCGATTGCTAATGAGAATGATAGAAAATAGGCATAGAAATGAGAATAAGAATAAAATCCCAATATTTTGTATGTTAATAATGAAAATTATTATTTTTTTAAGATTTGGCAACGTAAATATATATTTGAGAATGAAATGAGAATATGTGATAAAAAGATAAATTACCATTTTATTTTAAAAAAATATTAAGTTAATAAGAACAACTTTATCAATTCATATCTTACAAAAGTTCCTCATTTTGCAGAATTTTCCAATATTAGATTGGACTAAGAAACTTACAACTTCTCAAAGTACTTCTTAAGTCAAGTACTTGATTAAAGATCAACTAAATATGAAAATTCTTTAATCAATGAAAATTTCAATTCTAAATTTTCAATTATTAAATCCAATATCCAACTAAACATAGAATAAAACTATTATTTAGTAATCTATACCAACCTTTGTTTTCTACTAGATGAAAGATAAACAGAGTGAATCAATTGGAAAGTAGTAGATTTAAAGGAGTTGAGTGAAATATAGTTTGGAAGTCGGTTCAATAATGAAAAGGTTTGCACAAATTGTTGTGAACTTGAAAGGATGCTCTCCCAACATCATGCCTGATCAATCATCATTATTCATTGTTAATGGCCTGGAAAATAATATGCAATAGATGCCCAATTAACTCAAGTTACATGCTCTTCCCTTTCTGCGCCTAGTCTTGATTATTCCATGCATTTCTTTCTTTTAGGAACACATCTCTAGGCCAATGACCGAAAGGTGGATAAAGGAAATGGACCCCTATCGTGCTCTATCCCTAACTTGTTAACACAATTTTTGTGCTAAATTCATTAGTCATCCACCCACTTACATGTGTGTGCGTGAGGGTGTGTGTAAGATTGGATTCCTCCTATGTTATTCTCGTTTGTAGTCATGTATTTTTTATTAGTATTTTCTTTATGGTTATTCAACTAGTTCTCGTGTGTAGTCATGTATTTTATATTAATATTTTCTTTATGCTTATTCAACTAGAATAATTTTTTCAATCAACATTACAAAAAGGAAAATGCTACGACTTCTGTTTTTTGGCCGCCGCCATTCAGAATTTTGGTAACAATTGTCAAAGTTTAATCCGTTTTCAGTGCATGTTTGAAGCATCAAATTTTGGCCAAAAAAAATAGTAAAAAGTAAGTAAACTTTAAATTGTTGGAAGTTTAGTGTATTCCTCAAAAAGTGTGAAAGTATAAATAAAGTTAGTAAAAATTTAAAAAAAATTAGAGAAAGTTAGTAAAAATTGGAAAAAGTTGGAAAATGTTAGAGATTGGCGCGGAGAAAATTAAAAAGAATTAGAGAAAGTTAGAGAGTTTTTGTCAAATTTGGTACTCTAAATGCACATTTAATCGGTTAAAAAATAAGTTCAATAATGCATACCAAGTAAAAGTTATCTATTAAAAAATGAGTTTAAAATTTTATATAAAGTTTTTAAATAAATTTTGTTTTTTCAACACTTAAAAATATATTTATGTGCGCAACTCTCAATCACAATACTTTTTCAAATACAATGATCTAGATGCGTTTGAAAAAACTTGAAGCTTGAAGCAGTAAGTAGTGAAATTTGAGAATGAATGTAGTTACTAATTCATGATGTGTCATGTATAAAATGAAAACTTCATTCAAAGTAAAACGTTTCAGGGATAGAGTAAATCTAAAAATCCTCTGCTTTGACTTAATAAGAAGTGGGATTAAATCCAAAGAAGCTAGATTAGGCTCAAAAGATGTCTTTTTTTGGGGGGTTTAAAAGAAGTATAGGTGCATATTAGTGATTTACATGGTAAATATTATTATATTAATTTAATTTTACAAATTTACTTGATTAGTGGTTGATACCAAAAACTATAATATTTTGTATATAACATTGATTATTGTCCATGGCTATAGTCAAAAAAATTAATTAATTTAATTTTATAAACTTTTGGCTATGGCTTTAACAGTAGCCAATACCAAAATACTAAATTATTTTGTATATAATATTGATTATTACTCATGGCCATAACTAAAAATATTAATTATTTTTAAATTTCAATTTCAATTATTGTAATAATTTTATTTTTTTCTGTGTAATTAATATTATATTTATAATTAACAACTAATTTTAATTCTTACACGGTAACTATAATTCAATTTCAGATATAAACTACAATAAATTAGTAAAAATGTACCCAAATACAACATCAAAATCCATAATACAATGCCAAAATAATACGGTAACAAAGTTATATCCATAATATAATATAAAAAAATCTTGAATAAAAAAATCGCACTTAATATCCCAATACGGTACCCAAAAAAAAAATTCAACACCGTGCTAATCTTAATCCAAATCCATGAAATAAAAATAAAATAATGATTAATATAATAGATCAACTAAATATAATAAAAAATAAATGTAACATAAAATAATATTTAAAAAATTTATATATAATTTTAGAACATAAAACTGACCGAGCGCAAATAAGTTCAAATGCGAGTTATTTGATTTAACTCTCAACTCTATTTGGATGGAGTACAAAGGAAAATCCTACAAGAAAAGCAAGCATATCTACAAAAAAATAAAAAATCAAAATAAAAAAAGTGAATGACACCAACCAAGGATGGAAATGTAACAAATTTTAAAGGGAAAAAAAATGAATGACACCAAGTAGGGATGAAAACGGAACAAGTATACGAGGGTACTTAATATGTCAAAACTTGTTAAAAATTTGTTAAAAAGTATCTTAACAGGACTAGAATGGATTTGGAGTTGAAATTTAATATTTAGGGAGGTTTGAAATTTGGATGTAGGGTATTTAATACTGTTGTTGTCAATACCTATTTATACTAATACGGTACTCATTACCCGTAAAGTGTACTTGTTAATGCCCTAGTAGTTTATTATATTTTATTGGGTAAGTCTATTTGTACTCCATATTTTATAATTCTTACATTTCACTTTCCTTTTTCATTAATTAAAATTACGTAATTGCCCACTTATCTTTTAATATATGTTTTGCATACTTATAATGTCATAAAAGCCGTTATACAAAAAGTTCAATTCAAGATATAATTGTAATGTTATAACTACTTTTATTTTATAGTCGAAATGATTATCTTTTAAATATATACAAAACATAATTACAAATTTTTTCTTAAATATTTTAATAAATGGACTGACAATTACAATCTAAATTTTTAAAAAAAATTTCTTTATGCATATGAATT
The DNA here is from genome assembly GCA_019916065.1 of Vitellaria paradoxa. NCBI lineage: Eukaryota > Viridiplantae > Streptophyta > Magnoliopsida > Ericales > Sapotaceae > Vitellaria > Vitellaria paradoxa. Next base: position 10,649,691 of record CM034239.1, read on the forward strand.
AACTTACTATAATAAAATTTTCTAATTCTATAATTTTAAAAAAATATTTTTTATTATTAAAAATAAAATTAAGTTTTCAAAACAATAATATATTTATGGTTTGTTTGATAAATGTACATGTATACTTAAAAGTTATTTTTTTTTTCAATTCATTAGTTTCTCTAGTTATAAATTTTATATTTTTTATATAAATGAATGATGAAAAAATAATTAGAAATTGATTGGTGAGAAAAATTAGTTGGTGAAAGTGTTGGGGAACGTGGGAAACCCCAAGATCACGATTGTAGTGTATATAAAAGATATATATAAAAAAAAAACTTTTACCGATCTAATCTATGAGAATGAGCTCGCACCTTCGAGATCTTTCTGGTTTGATCTCGACAGATCTAAACTCTAAGCTTTTAAAGATTTCGACTCAACTGCTCGATTCCAACCTTCAGCCTTCTGCCATATTCCTCGAAAATACTTTATTTATCTCTCACGAGATGATAGGATCTCTAGCGGTCTTTAGGGTTTCTTATTTTTCTTCTCAGAAAATGTTAATCCTAGTTGCCAACAGAGAAAGTATTTACAGGAGTACAACAGGAACCAATAGGCAAATATAAACAATACTTCTTATGTAATTAGATTGCCTAATCTTATCGAAATTATGATTTTATTACGTAAATTAAAATTTATTCCACGAAAAAATTATAATTGCACTCCTAATCATATTTAAAATTATATTTTCAAGGTTTAATATTAAATATCTATTATCTCTCCTTTACGATTACAGATATCTACCAATTAAATTTAATTAACTTCTTATTTTCCTTAAGACCTTTCTGCTTAACTTATTAACGAATCAAATTCAAAATCTAGTTGCAATAGTTGCAAGATTTGGTATAGTCAAAACTTATGAGCTTCCTTAAGGGAATATCATCAATTCAATTTATCAGGACATGAATTCTTGCAACTATTAATGTTCACCATATATACAATGTTATTGCTCAATCGCACTGGGTTTACTGACTCGTATATAGAATCTAAATCTTTGTATAATTAAAGTAACAATCACCATATACACGAGTCCAAAAAATAGAATTCGAATTCAGAGTCATAATAAATATGAGATGTGAATTATTTTATAAAGTCAGTATAAAATAATTATCTTAACTGGATCCAATTCAATACACCCAAAGTGTACCAGTATAATAGTTGGAATTAAACTGTTCCTCGTAGTTAAGACAGACCTACTAAAAATCTGTGTTACAATTCTATTAATGGTGTGCCCAGTTCTATCTAAAACTGTGAACAATAAACTTGTATTTCAAAAGAATCAATGATTTAGTTTTTTGTATGCAAGTTGTACTCTATCCGCTAGATCAAATACTCTTTGTGAATAGTAGGCACATGTGCAAATATAATAAATGGCATTCATTGCTCAAAAAAGAATTTTCATTAAAATGAAATAGAAAAAACAATAATATAAAGCATGTCTTTACTTTATATCTCTATCAGAAGGGACAATTACAAATTCAAATTTACAAGTGGCTTTATTTTCATATTTACAGGTTTTATGTAAGGAAAAAATATTTTAAAAGATTAAAATAAATTTTATTATCATTTATATTTTTATCAATTATATAAAACTAAATATCAATTTATTTTTATAACTTAATTAAATAAGAAAATAACTTGTTTTATTTTAATTTATTTACAAACTTTTGTCATTTTCTTTGTCATCTTGATATTTATTTATTTATTTTTACAAAGTTTTCATAAATTATTTTTTAACATTTATCACACTTATATTCTCATTATATTATTTTTAAAATATATTATTCAATTATGATAATTAAATATAAAACCTTGCTAAATGATTTGAGTATGATGACAAGAGTTAAAATGATAAAAGTTCATAAATAAAAGAAATGAAAGAAATTAATTTTTTTATTTGATTAAATTATGAAATAAAATAAAACAAAATAAAATTTGTTTTTATACGAATGTTAGAAATATAAATACAAAAAAATATTTTAGTCTTTAAAAAAAATTTTTCGATTCTATTATATGCTTAAGGGTGTTTGTTTAAATTTGTAAATATTTTCTTTATGAATGACAATTACATCATTCTAAGTTAGATATAAGAATAGCTAGTCAAAAAAAGATAGTTTTGTAAATTTATTTAATGAAAAAAAAGTAAAGTGGAGTATAAGAGATTATCTGTAGAGTGCAAATGGGCTCACCCTATTATATTTTTTGAATATTTATATGTATATAAGTTGTAAATGATTTAAGCATACTACACTAATATTGAATTATACTTTTCTACGTCAAACATTACACTATATGATAAAAAAAAAAAAAACAACAATACATAACAATAATAAAAATAAGCTAATAAAATGATTAAAGAAGTATGACATGTTGTATGTTCAAAAAAGAAAAAAAATGTGTGATATACTTCCTATCCTCCTATATTAGTATTAAAAGTGTGATATAATGCTCTTTTTTATTTATAAAAACGAAGTTTCAATTACTCTTATACCACATCTAAATGACGAAGTTTTACTTCCTTTTTGTCTAATCACCATCTGCTATGATGTGATAAGCTTGGTGAATGGGAAGTGATTTTTTTTTTTTAACAAGGGTCCACTTGCCTATTAACTTTATTTTTTTGCAAAGTTTTAATTGTTCATGAACCATACTACTGGAAAGGAGATTTTAGTTGATTGATAGAAGGGATCGCCTATGACCTCAAAACGTTTGTTAAAGATATATAATGACCGCCTCTTCATTGCATTTAAGCCGTCATATAATTAATCGTTATTAAAATTTATTGATCTTCTCACAGCAGTTATTTTATACCGACTGTATCAAATGGTCATTCCATACTTTCTCCTAATCAAATTGCTAACTACCTCTCTGTACTCGTTTATTCTTTTTTACTTATGTCCTAAGCGGTTTCTAATGTCAAAATTTTTTTTAATATATAATCTAGCAATTATTAAATTATGTAATTATTTCTGTATGCAATAAAAATTGGATTTTTAATATGGACTTATTTTCTTTTTTTTTTGTGAAACTTCAATGCAACACAATATTTTGTTTTTATTTACATATTTTTTCTTTAATATGGGTCATCGTGCTAACATACGTTTCTCCTTACTTCTTTGGTTTTCAATACAAATGAACTTAGATATGTGAAGAGTAATGAGAGAGATTAGAGTTTGCAGTGTTGTGTGTGGAATTTGGTGAAAGGATACATCCATCCAACAAGTTCTTGTGCTTGCTATAATAATGCTAGTAAGCATCTTATTAAATGCCTGTGAAGGAGATAAAAGAGTTGTGTTTCTTTGATTGAAGACCATCTACTATAAAATTTACTTCATCAGTGTTAACGAAAAAATGAAATAAATACACAAAAACAAGAAGAAGATTTATGTGGTTTGACTTAAAAGTTTACGTTCATGAGTAAAAACAGTAAAAAAATTCACTAATAATGATGAAAAGTACAAGATGTATAATCCTAATATAAAACGGCAACTAGAGTTATCCTTAACCCTAAAACAAAATCTCTAATTTATATATTTAAAGCTAGATCACAAAAATGGGACAAGAAAAAATACCCTAAAACCGGATATATATATGGACCAAAACCAAAACCAAAACCTGGAATATGAACCATAAATAACAAATACAAATTACATGAAAGTTTTATGTTAAGTTTTAAAATAAAAGAGGTTATATGCTACCAAGACAAACTACTGGAGAATTTAGCGTAATTACTCTAATAAATTTTTTGATTCAAAGAATGTTGAATTTTGATCTCAAAATGAATAAACTTTAAAATCGAGTTCTTGAGTGGACTCAAAAACTTATTACAATAAGCTTTGGTTGCTTAATTGTCATCGATCGTAATCGGAGTTTGATATAATAAATAATTAAAATTTTATATTATATATAAATTATATAGATATTGCTCAAAAAAATTTAATTCATTAAATATTTTCTATTTATATAAAACCATTATATCAAATGAAATTTGTGTGCGTGCGTTATGCTCATCCCAGGCTCGATATATGGCTCTTTTTCTCACACGAATAAAATTATGCTTCTATATTTCCGAACGAAATAGCCGGTAAACAACTGAAAACGACGTGGTTTCAATTATTTTTCACTTCAAATATTGCCGTTTTAAAAATTTAAGTGAAATAACGTTATTTTAAATGTAAACAAAAAAAAAAAAAAAAAAAGAGAGCAAAACAACGTCATTTTGAATGTATTACAGCCCCCGAGTCGAACCAATTGGACAACGAACAATAGCTTTGCGCAAGACTCATAGGTCGAACCGGCGGGTCAAATCGGGTTTCAATATGTTGGACTAAAACCGGCCAAGGTTCGGCCTCTGAAGGCAAATCCTCAAACGGCTCCAAGTAGTGAGGTTTGCGTCTCAAATTCTTCGAATTCCGAAGCTCCGGCATTTCCAGTGAGGTATTCATCATCTCTAGACTCTTCTCCTACCGTGATTAATAGGCCAATAGATTTGTATTTGTGATTTGAAAAAAAAAAAAAAAATCAAATGACGATACAGATCTGCAGAAATCTCATCTCACTCTCTTTGAAGAACCCAAATCCTTTGTGTCTCTGCAAACCCCATGTCTCTATCTCTTCCTCTCTCTTAGACTTCTTCTTCCTCTTCTCTTCTTCCTCTGGGAAAGAGCGACCAAATCGCCGGATTCCCGTAGCCGAATACTTGCTAAAGCGTCCCCAGTTCTCTCCCGAAGTCGTTTCCAAAGTCTCCTCCTCCTTTGTGAAGTATGTGAAAAACCCAGAAAAATCAGATTCGATACTGTTATTTCTCGAGCAGAGTGGCTTCTCGAAAACCCATATCGAGCACGTCGTCAAAAAGTTCCCGCAAGTTCTCTCTGCAAATCTTGACCACACCTTCAAGCCCAAAATCAAGGTATTTCAAGACTTGGGCTTCTCCGCCACCGACATCGTTGAAATCATCAGCGCTGATCCCTGGATTCTAACGCATAGTGCTGTTAATCGAATTGGGCCATCAATTTTGGCACTGAAGAGTGTTTTGGGTTCGAACGAAGCTGTGTCTAGGGTCTTGAAGATTTCTGGGTGGTTTTTGAAATGTGATTTGGACCAAACATTGATTCCCAATATAGAATTCATTAAGAGTCTTGGAATAAGTTCATCGAATATAGTCAGATTTCTATATAAATATCCGAGATTTTTCTTGTATAAACAGGAGAGTATTAGGGAATTTGTTAAGAAGGTCGATGCGTTCGGCTTCAGTAGGGAGTCCATGTCTTTTCTTCATGCTACTCGGATAATCAGTTCGATGACGGCGGAGAATTGGGAACACAAATTGGAGCTTCTTCGGAGTTTGGGATTTTCAGAAGATGACATTGGGACGGTGTTTAGGAGGACGCCGCAGGCTTTGTCTGTGTCGGAGACGAAGATTAAGGAGACCATACAGGTTCTCCTTGGTACAGGGAAATTTGATATCTCGTCGATTGTTAACAACTCATGGTTGCTTATTGTAAGTGTTGAAAACAGGCTTAAGCCGAGGCTGCAGGTTTTGGAGATCTTAGAAAGCAAGAATTTGCTTTTGAAAAAGCCTACATCGAGATCAGCATTACGGGTCTCTAATCAGAGGTTCTTTGAGGAATTTGTGCTCCCTTATTCAAATGAAGTTGGCAAAATTTACATCCCCGATGAGATCTCTCAGACTGGGGGAATATGAACTTTTGGTTGTAGATTTTTCACGTGCCCTTCTGAAGTTATTAGAGAGATGAGTGACCAATCTTTTGACTCCATTTGGCAAATGGCAGGAGTTATTCTAGTCAAAGCATTGGTGATAAGTTGTTCATGCTATTGAATTAGATGCTCACTTCTTCTTCTTGATTTCCACTGCTGATCTAAAAATACATGGATGGATGTTTTAAAGTGACAGATTGTTAATCTTTATTTCCCATTGAGCACCCATGTCTCCTGGCTGGCTGGGACGTTGTTTGACAAAACTTAATATTCAATTTTGGTTTTCATTTTTATGAAAACTAAAAACTAGAAATGAAAACTGAACATCAAAACTCGTTTGATAAATTTATTTTTAACTTTTAATTTTTAAAAAAATAAAAAATATTTTTAAAACTTTTAAAAATTATAGAAATATGAAAAAGATGTTTACTTAAATTTTCATTTTGCTCCACGACTACTACCATCACCGGTCAACCATAATCCACCCCCTATCGATGCCCTACAATCACCAATCGTCACTGGTCGCTACTATTACCTCCGACCACCCTTGATTGCCACCCATATCTGACCATCGTAGACTGATTGTCAACTATCTCTGATCGCTACTGTTTGGCCACTATTCTTGTCGCCATCATCTTTAACCACTGTTATTGTGGATTAACCATCAACCACTATTAACTGCTGTTGTTCAAACATTGACTTCACTGTCGGTCGTCACCACTTTCGATAACTACCACTGTCAATCGACCATCACTCGTCTTCAACCACTATTGGTTAGCTATCATATCCGTTGCCAACCATTGCACACCTCTAACCATTGTTGATTGCCACCAATTATTGTCCATACTTCTGTTACTGAAATGAAATTAATTTATTTCATTTATATACTTTTATCATTTAAATTTTTATCATCAATTTTAGTCATTTAGTAGAAGTTTGTGTGAACCAAAAAAAAAATTACAAAAATAAGTAAATCAATGTATTAAGAATATTAATTTTTAAGCTAAAAAAAATTAAGATTAACTATTTTTACATCCTTTGTATTTAGTCTCATTTTTTACTTTTACCCCCTCGAAACGTGCCCTTAAAGTCCAAGAGAAGGGCAATTGCACCTCGATGACTCGGCTGCCGACACAGGTGACGTAGGCTTGAGCGAACGACGCCATAGGCCTGGTGGAGCATGACGGTGGTGTCGCCTTTGTCGAACTTGCCCTCAGTGAAGGCCTAGCTGGTTTGCTGGAGGACGATGGCCGCGGTGGTAGTGGCGTTGCCGATGATGGAGATCTCACTAACGTCGTCGGTGTTGACTAGTTCCTTGATTACATTCCGGCTCCGGAGAATCAAAGGTTGGGGCTGGTTGAAGTAGAAATCGTTGGGTTGTTGGAGGAATTTAAGATGCCATTTTGCGGGTGCATTTGAGGTTTCAAAATTCACAGTTTAGTAAACTAAGTACCCCAATCCCAGTTGTGGAGGGGAGAAAATAGGCTATCTTTTAGAACTATTATGAAGAACAAATTTACATACATATCTCTAGTAAAACTTTCAGAAACGTCCTTCCACAATCAATTCAGCATATTGGGTTGCCTCTAGTCTCAAGGGATAATATTGAAATGGGAAAAATTTAGAAAACACGGTTGAAAATTCCATTTATGCTCGGGATGGTTCTTATTCATCATCCTTGATAAGATATAGATACCAACCATTAAAGGAAAAAAAAAATCACCAAAATTAATACACAAAGGTGAGGAGTACGGGTACGACCACCCCAAACACAGAAAATTTGGCTATTTGGTCATAACCCACAAACAAACAACCAATAAACACCATGAAAATTCATAAACCAAATCGGAATCTTCCAATTTAGCCTGCACTACCAGTACCATGAATGAATTATCACTCAAATCCATAGAGCTTCCATTTCTGAAAAGGGGTTGCAGTCAAAATTGCTATGCATGTAACAGAGCCTTGAATTTCAACCATTTCCATGTATAATCACACTTTTATTTTTTTATTTTTTTCCTATGGGAGAAAGAGACAGTAGAGAGCAAGAGAGATGGGAAACTCCGGGTGGGTTGTAGTGGGCAAACTCCGATCGTACCTTGTCGTCGAAGATGAGAGAGAGCTTCGGTTTCTTATTAGGCATATGGTTATGGTCGTGGTTGTTGTTGGTGGCAGCGTAGCCATTTTCGTTGAGATTAAAGTGGTGGTGACGATGGCAGAGGTGTTAGTTGTCAGAGGCCATGGAAGGAGGTGGATCTTAGAGTTTACTTTTGAGAGAGAAAGAGATAAGAGTTTGGTTGGTATTTACGCCAAAGGGGTCAGCAAGGGTTTTGGGTTATGGGTGACAGCGACCAAGGCCAGAGAAGCTGCGACAGTGGCCAAAATAACCAGCGAGAGTTGAAAAGGAAGAGTTGGGGCATGAATGTCGAATCAGTTGGCAGGGTTTTAATTTACTTATGGATTGTCAAAGTGACTTTTTATCAATTAATAAAACAGCATCAAACGTTACGCTTTTATATCAGTGTATATTTATGAAGTTAAAGGCTATAAATAAAAATGTGACTACATACAGAAGTGTAAAAATCATAAGTATCATTATTTTAGAAATTTAATTTAATTTTTTATAAGAGAAATGATAAATACATGTGTAAAAATCATAAGTATCATTATTTTAAAATTTTAATTTAATTTTTTATAAAAGAAATAATAAATACATTTTTTCATTAATTATTCTCGCTACACAATACTCTTTTTCATTAAAATTATTGTGTAGAGTGGGAGAAACTAGTAAAAGATTACAAATATCTCAATCTTTTTTATAATAGAAATATCTAATAAAAAAATTAAAATTACATATTTTTATCATTGTAAAATTATTCACATGTCATTTAAAAAAAATTTAAAGTGTCATTATCAAAAAATTTTGAAAAATAAAATTATTTTTGATAAGTTAATTTTTGGTGACTTATCTTCTCAATATTTTATGTATAAAAATATTTTTTATTGTAAAATAAAGATATTTATGATATTATAATTATACCTTTTATTAAATTTTTGAATAAAAATATTTGTGGCATTATAATTATGAAAAATATATTATAAAAATGAAGAGGCATAATTATATAATTTTAACTAATAAAAATATAAAATAAAGTATAAGAGGGAATTAATGGATTGCAAATACGTTCAACCTAATTTGAATTTGAAAAAAAAATAATTAAAATTGAAACAAAAATGAAATTAACAAGATTCACAAGCCAATTTTAAGTGGCTCCGAATGTGACCTTGCTGGTCACCAAACTAAAAAACAAAAATATTGGAATAAACCAAAGCAAAACCCTAAAACGTGCCAGGGTTCGGCGGCCTTTGAAGACCAGCCTGCGAAAGGTTTGAGATAGAGAGATTTACGTCTCAAAACCTTCAACTGGGAAGCTTCAATTTTTCCAGGGAAGTATTTATTTATTTCTGAACTCTTTCTTTGCTGTAAATGGATGTGTTTTTGTGATCTGCAAGAAAACCCTTGAAAGAGAAATGACAATACGAACTTGCAAAAATCTCATCTCACTATATTTGAAGAACCGGAATCCTTTGTTTCTCTGCAAGCCGCATGTCTCTGTCTCTTTCTCTCTCGTCTTGTTCTCCTCTTCTTCCTCCGGGCAAGCGCGAGCAAACCGCATCATTCCGGTGGCCGACTACTTGCTGCACCGTCGCCAGTTCTCTCCCGAAGTCGTTTCTAAAGTCTCCTCCTCCTCCTCCTCCGTGAAGTATCTGAAAAGCGCAGAAAAATCAGATTCGATACTGTTATTCCTCGAGCAGAGTGGCTTTTCGAAGACCCATATCGAGCATATCGTCAAACACGTCCCGATTGTTCTGTGTGCAGATCTTGACCACACCGTCAAGCCCAAAATCAAGGTATTTCTGGACTTGGGTTTCTCCACCTCTGACGTTGTCGAAATCGTTTTGGCTGACCCCTGGATTCTAACACGGAATGCTCATAATCAGCTTGGCCGATCAATTTTGGCATTGAAGAGTGTTTTGGGTTCTAATGAAGCTGTGTCTAGGGCCTTGAAGATTTGTGGGTGGTTTTTGAAATATGATTTGGAGAAGACTATGATCCCCAATATAGAATTCATGGAGAGTTGTGGAATAAGTTCTCCGCAAATAGTCAAATTTTTATATAATTTTCCGAGATTTTTCTTGTACAAGCACGAAAGACTTAAGGAATTTGTTAAGAGGGTCGATGAGCTTGGCTTCAATAGGAAGTCCAAGACTTTTCTTCACGCTATTCGGGTAATCAGTTCAATGACGGTAGAAACTTGGGATCACAAATTGAAACTTTTTCAGAGTTTGGGATTTTCAGAAGATGACATCGTGTCATTGTTTAGGAAAACACCTCAGGTTTTTGCTGTATCAGAGAAGAAAATTAAGGGGAACCTGCAATTTCTCCTTGGCACGGGGAAATTTGATATCTCCTCCATTATTAACCACCCAAGTTTGCTTATTTACGGTTTTGAAAAAAGAATTAAGCCACGGCTGCGAGTTATGGACACTTTAGAAAGCAAGAATTTGCTTTTAAAATGGCCTAGTTGCGCAGCAATATTCAAGATCTCTAATGAGAGGTTCTTTGAGAAATTCGTGCTTCCTTATTCAGACGAAGTTGGCAAAATGTACCATCCCTAATAGGTTTCATACTTTCATAGGTGTCAGGAATATGTGCTGTAGGTTGAGGTTTTTCTGCATACCCTTCTGAAGTTAATTGGGAGATGAATGAACAATCTTTGACTCCATTTGGCAAATGGAAGGAATTCTTTTGAATAAAAGCATTGGTGGTAAGTTGTTCCTGTTATTGAAGTAGATACTCACTTCTTTTTTCTTCTCCTCCTTGTATCTGTATCGATTTTCACTACTGATCTAAAGATACATGGATTTTTTACCCAAACTATTGTCTTCTTTAAAGTGACTTATTGTTAAATCGTTATTTCCTATTGAACACTAGTGTTTGGTTGCATGTTCGCTATTCCAACTTTTCTTATTAACATATCCCCTCCATCATGTATTTAGTAAGCAAAAGATGCATGCATATCCATTCAGAGTTACCAATAATACTAAGGTTTGCTAATGTGAGATGCCTCTTCCAAAGCAAAAGGTCACACAACCCTTTATCATGAAAAATTTGTCAATTTCAATAGAAATTATTCCAAAGGATTGCCACGTGGTGGCGTGACGACCTCATGATAATTTTTTCAATTTAGAAGTTATTCTAAGGGGAGCCTTGGCACAATTGTAAGAGTTGCCGCCGTGTGACCTGAGGTCACGGGTTCGAGTCGTGGAAACAGCCTCTTGCAAATGCAGGGTAAGGCTGCGTGCAGTAGACTCTTGTGATCCGACCCTTCCCCAGACCCGCGCAAGGCAGGAGATTCGTGCACTGGGTTGCCCTAAAAAAAAGAAGTTATTTTAAGGGTGTGTTTAGAGTACAGATTTTGGTAAAGGAAAAGAAAAGAGATAGGGAAAAGAAGAAAGAAACGTAAAATCCAAAATACATATTGTGTGCCATTTGGTTTAAAAAATATAATAAAATGGAATAAAAAATTATAATAAAATAAAATACATTCATCAATATATTGTGTGCCATTTGGTTTATATTGCTAATTTTCGTTTTTTGTTTTTGTTTTCTGTTTTATATGTTTTATGTTTTGAAAATTCTAAAATAAGGAAAAAAAAAAAACACATATAGTTTAACATTTTCTATTTTCCGTATTTTGAGATTTTCTTTGTTTTCGTTTGAAAATGCTCAAAACGACTTGTAGCTATTTTGCATTTTATGTGTAAACTTATTTTTATTTTCTAAAACAAATTTTGAACACATAAGTGACCAAATGCGTTTTGAGTTGTTTTCCTTATTTTCAAAATTGTAAAATGAAAAATAGTCTCAAAAGAGGTATACCAAATGGGACTTTAGTTTTCTAATGTAATTATTTTTAATTTCTTAAATTCTATGTCTTTTACTCTTTATTTTCCATCAGAATCCAAATAAGAGAAGGGATTTTGACCTTTTCCCTTGAAAAATCATTGATTTAAATAGAGTCTAAATGTAACATGCATATGATATCACAAGACGGTCTGAAAAAAAAAAAAAATGGTGTGATAACACAGTTTGTTTTTTCTGGTAATGGCACCCTTTAATTCGATACTTTGAATGATCAATTTGTTTTTTGGGCCTATTTTTGAAAAGCCATATTGATTTTATATTTAACGAAACAAAACTATGTTGTGGGCTATCCGAAGCCCGAACCCATATTAAATTAATTCGATTCTTGACCATGACTGTTAACCCATTTGATAAGTGTTAATTTGGCATATGGCTTTTTCATTCTTCACATCACGGAAAGCTTGAGAGAGCAAGGACTTGGGCGAGAAGTGAAGTAAGAAGAGGCTGGAGGTGGAATGGAGTTTCAAGCTTTGGTGTAGGGTTCTATTCATCTTGGGCATCATCTACTTCACTTTGTCTCCTTATTTCAATCCCCCCCCCCCCCCCCCCACAAAAACTTCTTGGGAGTGAGGATGAACATCCTTCCCTAACCTAAAAGTTTTGATTCAATGGTAATTTATAAAAAAAACAAAAACAAAAAAATGATTCAAGGGTATCTGCTTTCGTGCACGTGTAGTAAAGATTGTTTTTGTACCTTGGATACTTGATATTATGAATTTATTACATCCACTATAAGTGCGTTTTTATAATGATTAATTATGATAGAAGTAGTTTTGATGCGTGTGCTTTATCAGATTTCGTAGCATGTAAACATATGTTTTCAGTTGTGGCGTGTTTCTGAAATGATTGTGATATATGGTTTGGTAGAGTTACAGCATTTTTGGATTTGAAACCCAGAAATTTGAATTCTGGTTGCAGTGTCTAAACAATAAGAATGTACCATCCAAATGATAGACATTTCTGAGCTTGGATTTGAACTGTCCCTTCAAGCGTCCGGATGATGTGCATATTTATGCCTTCATTGAGATTGTGGCTTCTTTTGGTTCAAACCACATTAACCTTAATAGATTTAGGTATAGATTGAAATGAGGTATCATTAGGATGATGATCTTTTTTTCGCTGTCTAGGGGTCGTTTGGTTTGCTGAATTTCTCCAAAAAATTATATAAATCTCTGTTAACTTTATATCACATCAACTTTTTCTCTTACTACACGTATTACGAACTCTCCCCAAACCACAATTTATCTCAATTTATCTCATTTTTTCTAATTCCAAACAACCCCTAGTATCCAAACTCTTGACTTCTTTAGGTGTTATACCTTCAATAAGTTATTTAGAATGTCGTAGTTTTAAACTATGATAACCTAATTTCCCTTTAAGCGATATGTTGACAGCTAAGTCTGACTTTTATCGATACCTATTTCTACTCATGTTTAACTCTGGCTTCATACCATTGCCTATAAGTTTTACCTATTGAGCTACATTAGCAAACTGCAGATTGAACTCGAGCTCTGTTAACCTTTGAAATTTTGCTTTTGTTAGTTATGGATTATCGAGCAAATAATCATAATCTCAAAGTACGGAAAAATAAAAAAGATTGAACATAAATATTTTTATGAGAAAAATCCTTCACGAATAAGAGAGAAAATCTCGAGTCACGAAAACCAAAATTTATAGTATGTATAAACGGTTACAGGGTGGATCATAGTAGAATACACATTTTATTTTTCCCACCCTTGTTGCATTGATAATAACAGATACCTTCTCCAACACACAAAATAAATAAATAAATAATATTCACCCGCACTTAATGAAAAATACACTTGCACCTTCGAATTCCTTTGAAGAACCTAGGACAAAATTTGCTAGGGAAAACTATCTTAGTTAAGTTAAGAGAGTTTAATTATAAGCTTATAAAAAATATGTTCTCTCTTTAGGAAAATCTCATCGCTCGTTGGGACAAGGTAGTCAACGAGTTTTCGCATTGAATATGTCGTCTCGATTTTTTCTAACGACCTTAATTACTCTTTGGATTTCCTAGCGAGGTAGCCAAAGACTTGTGAAACTGAACTAGCATCGAACTGGAGTGAAATTGCACAAAAATCATCTTGCCTCTATCTCGCTGATTGTTGCATTTTATTTTGCCTAAAAATTTTTGGATAATATCCTTGGAGCCTAGCTACTTGATCTAGGTAAATTCAGCGCTCAAAAACTTTGGACCTATATTTTCGACACCTTAACCAAATGCCTAGTTTAAAATCATTGTTTTGCTCACTAATTGCCAATTACAAATATAAATCTCACAACTCCTCATTTGCAAATTTGATGACAAAACAATATTCTTATATACAATCTAAAAAAAAAATTACAATATTTTCCAAGATTTAAACTTAATCAAGCATCTTCATTACACTCTCCATGGACCATTTTGTAATTGGAGATGAAATTTAAAATTCGTTCACTCTTCAACTAATTTCTCTCAATTTTTATAATTTTCAACTTTTCTCCATTGATTTTTTTAATTTAGCACAAATCATCACGATCAAGCTTATTTTCAGGCATTTTTTCTTTATTTTTCAATTTTGTACATCCTACCAAATTTGACGGCTCTCACACACTTATGAAAATGTAGCATTTTTTTTTATATTTTCATTACTCAAAGGGGTGGATATTTTGATAATTGATATGTCAATTGAGTTACTTTACTCTATTCCATTGGTAGTCTTTTACATGAAAATTTACTTGAAAGATCTAAAAAACAACCACATGTCTAGGTAGAGAATAAAAACAAGTTTAAAAAATGATCGATAGAATTCTAAATTTTGCTAGATTTTACTAGTGTAAAATTGAAAATAAATGCAAATCACAACCATGACAAAAAAAAATAGTAAAACATTCTACATCATTAAGTCATGTATTCTAAGTCACAAAAAATATTGTGATCATATACTTTTGATCATGTTCTACTAGCATAAATAAAACCATAGCATATGAAAAAATTAACATGAAGTACTAAAATGTGAAAGTTCATAAAAACTTTTTTGGACTTTTCAAATTTTAATTTTTTTCAATATTAAAACAAAACAAAACAAAGACTAATCATGGAATTTCTAATCTCCTCATCTTGTGTAATAATAATAATAATAATAATAATAATAATAATAATAATAATAATAATAATAATAAATTGGAAGTCTAAATTTGAAGTATGTGATTAATCATAATTTATTTACAACAAGGCCATCCATGATAAGTTTTTGGGCGGGGGAGGGATGGAGAAAATTTGGGTGGTTGGAAAGTCAATTGGGGAGAATCTGGTGCATTACTATTTTACCAATTTTTTTCTACTAAAAAGGCTATGTCAGTCTTGTGACATTGATTTAGAATAGTTAGATTTT
The DNA here is from genome assembly GCA_019916065.1 of Vitellaria paradoxa. Taxonomy (NCBI): domain Eukaryota; kingdom Viridiplantae; phylum Streptophyta; class Magnoliopsida; order Ericales; family Sapotaceae; genus Vitellaria; species Vitellaria paradoxa. The sequence goes on from CM034239.1 coordinate 10,664,835, forward strand.
AATCTAATGGTGTAAATGTATTCACACTATTTTAATTCACAAAAATATGAATATATTTTAATCATTGAATTTTAATCTAACGGCTTTAATTATAAATCACAGAGATGACATAGCATATTGCTATGTCAGCTCTCCCAAATCTAAATCTAAAATTTAATGTGTAATATGAAATCAACAAATAAATGGGTGATGAAAATTTGAAGTTGAAATTTAACTTTAAAAGTTAAAAATTATATTTTTAATCTTTAATTTTTTATAAAAATTCATCAAATGAATAAAAATATTTTAATTTTCTCCTAAGAATCCAATTGTTGTATTTCAATTAGTATTAATAAGAGCCTGTGTTAATTAGTATCATGTATTTCAATTTGGGAAACCTCCAATTTCCAATAAAAGACTCTTAATTAGCATCAAACCCTGAGAGTTAGTTCAATTGGTAAAGCTTAGATTTGCTCCTCAGTGGTAACTAATTTGAGTCTCCTTAGGACTATTGGAGGTTCACCCGGTCGATTAATTCAGGATTCCCAGAGATTAGTCAAGATGCGCTTAATTAGCATCAATTCTTCTAATACTATATACGAATGAATTATGATTAAAAAAAAGAAGGATGAAGATTAAAAATTTTCAGAGATTGAAGTTTATCTAGCAACAATCGAGGTGGAAGAAGAAACGGTTGAAGATTAAAACATACAGAGATTGAAGTTTATCCAAATAAAATTATGATGGAGAGTGAATTAGGAGATAATGTTCGAATGGGAATTGAAAAGGGAAAACGATCACAATAACTCGTGCGTATAGCACTTCAACAAAAATTAAGTAATTTATTTTATACTGGAATTTTAGACAAAAAATTCAAATTGAAAAAATTAAGATATTTTATAAATTCAAATTTTTTATCAAAACTTTAGACCTTAATAGATATAACATGTGTTTTGATCTCTCCCCAGTTAATTTTTAAAAAACATTATAAACATAAAAGAAAATATAAATTATGATATTTTAATTTGAAAGGTTCAACTTCTTTGAAAATCATAATTGGGCAAAATTTAAGTTGACAGTTTTAATTTATATATGATATCTACCCTTAACATATGGTGAAATTTAGAATACCCAACCTCCTTTTGTGAAATAGATAGTAATAGAATTTACTAAAAAAAAGAATTGAGCGAAAAGTTAAAAATATAAAAATGATCTCAAAAAAATAATTTTTAATCATTAGATCTTAGTTTGCAAGAGAAAATTTTCAGAAATCGTACTATTTTATTTTATAGGTATATAATTTTTTAATAAAAAATGTATGACAATGTCCTAGATTATTATATCCAAAGTGAACTTAAAATTAGCCATTACTGTTTGAAGAGTAAACTCATTAACCAATGTATCAAAGCCGTGGTTTATATTTATTTTAGTTTAAAGATAATAAAAAATAAAAAAATTAAATATGTGACATTAATAGAACATCACATCAACTCTCCTACCTAAATAACGTGGAATTAGATATACTACCACCTTGATAATTTTTCTTCTATGGAGTGATGACAATATCACACACGACATGAAAACCGATTTTAGATGTGAAATTCTTTCCTATAAAAAGGTCTCAGTATTAAACATGACATCCAAACACGATTCAAGATGTGAGATTAAAATATTAGTCATCTTAAATAATTTCTGTTCAATATGAGAGTGTTATTATTAGACACGGTACAAAAACACGATTCGAACTCAATCTAAATATTATTGACATGAACATAAAATTACTAACACTTAAACATGAAATTATTGTGAAAAAATACAAACTCAATAAGACATGAATGCATTGACGTAATTTAAATTGATTTTAATTGAATTAATTATTTAACATATTTACTAAAATTTAAAATATTTGAGTATAAACACAAAATAGTACTAACCAACTCGAGTCAAACACTTCACCAATTTTGAAACCGAGCATTATACAATGTGACACAATTGTCCTTTCATGTGACCTTAGTTACTCATAAAAAAGGGGAGGGGGGAATATTGGACTAGGTCTCTATTTGTAAAATATTTTTACTTATGTTTTTAAAATAATGTTCTTGGAGTTTAGACTTGTGGCTCATTTAAAATAAAGTTTGACCTCAGAGGTATTCAACTCGAAAGCTGAACTTAATAAAATAATACATATATTTTTCATAATTTTTATAATTTTTAATAATATTTTTATAATATTAATTTATTATATTTTTAACAAAAAAAATATGTCATTTTAATTTAATTAAACTATTACCTTGTTTGGTCACACTTTTAAAAGTTAGAATATTATGCTTATTCCACTTTTTATTTTTCACAATGCACTATTCTTTAAATCAAGAGAAATGATTTGAAATATCGCATATTCTCCCATGAGATAGTGAAAATTAATAAAGTATTTATAAAATTATCTTTTACAAAACATAATATTTACCATTATATTAAATAATTTTAAGTATTAAACAAAACACTTTATCAATTTTTATTGTATTTTATTAAAATAATTCATTTTATTTAAATTTCAAAATTAAGTTCAATTTTTAACAAATAATATATCAATACAATTATTTATTTTAGTAAAATTAATTACTATTAAAACAATAATCTATGATTAAAAGAGTGTTTGATGCGGTTGAAAAACTCTAAAAATTTCTAAACTTGTCTAACAAATTTTGCACTTCTCGTACTGTGTGAAATTTTTATAAATTTATATATATCTACTTATCCCAATAATTTTTTACAAACTCTAATAAATTTTTTACAAATTCTAATAACATTCTACAAACTCCAATAATTTTTCTACAAATCTTAAAAATTTTTCAATGACTTTCAATAAACTTTGATATAAAATTGTTCAGACGGTTTTTCTATCCAAAAAGCTAACTTTCTAGAAAACTGGCGTAAAAGTCAAAAAGTTTTACTATTCAACTTTGAAAAATGTGATTTTGTGCAACTAAAAAATTACTCGAATCACATTTTTCGTTATTTTTTGTCGCTCCAAACGCTCCCTAAAACGAGTTTGTTAAATTCAAATGTTTTTTAATATTACATATTAAAATGATTTTAATAAATAATAATTACATATTAAATAATTTATTTTATTGAAATATTTTGCTAAATTAAAATTAATTTTTGAGAAATAATAATTTATTGTTAAATTATGTTATTTATTAATATAATTTGCTAAAATTAATTGCTATCAAAATAAATACCATTTTATTGTTAAAATATTTATTTTGTTAAAATGATTTACTACTAAAATAAATTATTTATAAAATTAAATAAATTTTTATTTTTTATCAGATACTATTTGCATTTACTCATAGTATTATTACATTCTACCATTTCTTTTTATCCTACCAAACATATATCATTTCCACCTTTGAACTCATTTTTCATATATAACAAACAAGATTATTTTTATCTTCACACTCACTTCACTCTTATCTTCACACCCGACTCGCTTTACACGTCTCATCTCTACTTTCAACTAAGCGTGTGTTTGGAGTCCTTAAAAAAATCAAAAGTTTTTAAAAGTAAAATTTTGTTATAATTTGAAGTGTAAAAAATTATTGTGAAATGATTGTTGGATATTTATATTTGATTTAATATAAAGTTATTAAAAATTGTATAAAGTGACACACAGTAAAATTTTAGTAAAGGATTTTAAAAATTTTTAGAGTTTTGTGTAATTTTTTGTTCAAATATCAAATCAACTTTTAAAAAAATCTGTCAAAATTCGTTAAAACGTATCATTTTAATTCATTCCAATAGATTTTAATAACTTTTTGAAATTTTTTAGAGTTTACAAAAGATGAAACTTTTGAAATTTTTTAGAGACTTTTAAATTTTTTTAGGCTCCAAATGCAACCTAAATGTAATATAAATTTTTCTTAATTGAGCCAAGATTAAAATTATACAAAAGTTTTAAATCAAGTTTAGTTCGAATAGACTAAAACTCAACTCGACTCAACTTAGTTCAAATTCAACCAGAACGCACTCTCAATAAAAAGTAAAATAAAAATTATAGTTGAAAAAATCATTATATTTTAAAAAATATGGTTATTTATATTAAGTATTTAGAGAAATAATAAATGTTAATAAAAAATAAAAAATATATATTTTAAAAATCTCTTACGCCCAATATATCCAAAATTGATTGATTCACGGAGATGAATAAAGGCTGCGTTTGGCATAAAAAAAACACTAAAAATCTCTATAAATCTCTAACAACTCTTTTATTTTTAATTTTTTTGCCATCACTAATTTCAAAAAATTCCAATATTTCATTAAAAAAATAAAAAAATTTGAAAGTAGGTTATACGAATGTATAAATTTTTTATACAATCATATTCTTTGTGTCGAGAGTTTTTAAACGAGTACCATTATCGCTATTTTTTGTGAATTTTTTTAAATCCGTGGGAATGGTTTGGCAAACCGTTCCCATGGTTTGAAAATTTTCAAAAAAAGTGACGTCAAAATCAATCTCAAATCACAATTTATCTTATTTTTTTTACGCCAAACATGGCCAAAGTTATGTTCTCATCCATTTCCTTTTCCTGCTTCGTCATTCCCCTTCTCTCAAAGGCTACCAAACCCATAACACGCCAAGGTTCGGCCTTAAAAGACAAGTTTTCAAAAGGGTCGACACACAGAGATTTACTGCTCGAGATCTTCGAATTCGAAAGCTTCTATTTTTCCAGGGAAGTATTCCTTAATTTCTGAACTTTTTCTTTACTTTGATTATTATGCGTTCTTGGTGATCTGCAACAAAACCCTTGAAAGAGAAATGACAATACGGATCTGCAAAAATCTTATCTCGCTCTCTTTGAAGAACCCAAATCCTATGTGTCTCTGCAAACCAGATGCCTCTTTCTCTCTCTTCTTCTTCTTCTCTTCTTCCTCTGGGCAGGAGCGAACAAACGGCAGCGTTCCCGTAGCCGACTACTTGCTGCACCGTCACCAGTTCTCTTCCGAAGTCGTTTCCAAAGTCTCCTCCTCCTTCTCCGTGAAGTATCTGAAAAACCCAGAAAAATCCGACTCGATACTGTCATTCCTCGAGCAGAGTGGCTTTTCGAAGACCCACATCGAGCATATCGTCAAACACGTCCCGATTGTTCTGTGTGCAGATCTTGACCACACCGTCAAGCCCAAAATCAAGGTATTTCTAGACTTAGGTTTCTCCAGCTCTGACGTTGTCGAAATCGTTTCGGCTGACCCCTGGGTTCTAATGCGGAGTGCTGACAATCAGCTTGCCCCATCAATTTTGGCATTGAAGAGTGTTTTGGGTTCTAATGAAGCTGTGTCTAGGGTCTTAAAAATTTCTGGGTCGTTTTTGAAATATGATTTGGAGAAGACGATGATTCCCAATATAGAATTCATGAAGACTTGTGGAATAAGTTCTTTGCAAATAGTCAAATTTGTATATAGGCATCCGAGATTTTTCTTGCTTAAGCAGGAAAGTATTAAGGAATTTGTTAAGAGGGTCGATGAGATTGGCTTTGATAGGGAGTCCAAGTCCTTTCTTACTGCCGTTCGGGTAATCAGTTCATTGACAGTAGAAAATTGGGAGCAGAAATTGAAACTTTTCCAGAGTTTGGGATTTTCAGAAGATGACATCATGTCAATGTTTAGGAGAACACCTCAGGTTTTTTCTGTGTCAGAGATGAAAATTAAGGAGATTGTGCAGGTTCTCCTTGGTACAGGGAAATTTGATACCTCCTCAATTGTTAACCAGCCAGGGTTGCTTACTTACAGTGTTGAAAACCGGCTTAAGCCACGGCTGAGGGTAATGGAGATTTTAGAAAGCAAGAATTTGCTTTTAAAAATGCCTAGTTGGACAACAATATACAAGATTTCCAAAAAGGGGTTCTTTGAGAAATATGTGCACCCTTACTCAAACGAAGTTGGCAAAATGTATGTCCCTAATGAGGTCTCATAGTCATCAAGAATGCATGCTGTTGGTTGATATTTTTCACATACCAATCTGAAGTTATTAGGAAGATGCATGAAAAATCCTCGACTCCCATTTTGAAAATGGCAGGGGTTCATTAAAATAAGAGAATTGGCGGTAAGTTGTTTGTTGTATTGAATTAGATGTTTAGGCTATTTTTGGTTAGGAATGGGAATGGAATTCCAACGTTTGATATATCAAGTATTTAGAATGGGAATTCTTTTTCTAATATTTGTTATGTATTTATAGATTTGGAAAATGAAACGAGAAAACGAGTTAAAAGTCTAATTTACCTTTTTCTTTTGGAAGCACATTAAACTAATGAGGGTAACTTTGTCAATTCATGACTTCCAAAGTGTTTCTCTCTCTATGGAATTTCCAAATACCACATTGTACTTGGGTACTTACAATTCCATAAATATGAGAATTCCTTAGTTCAAATTCCTTGATTAAAGATCAATTAAACATGGGAATCCCCATTCTAATTCCTGAATCCAATGTTCAACCAAACATAACCTTATTGTTATTTTATTTATTTTTTATATTGATAAGGCTGCGTACAAATGCGCACACTCTCCCCTTACCCCCGCACTAGCCGGGGAGCGCTTGCACACCGGGTGAGCCTTTTTTTTTTTTTAATTTTCACTACTGATCTAAAAATACATGGATTTGTTACCCAGATTTTTATTCTCATTTAAAGTGACTTGTTGTTAAATCTTTATTTCCCATTGAACACTCATGTTTGATTGCCTGTTAGTTGTTCCAACTTTTCAATTTATTTGTCGTATCAAGCTATAAATATTAAGTTTAAGCTCACTGCCCATTATATCTTTTTCATTTCATTTGTGTTTTTTGACTAAGTAAAATGCCTGTTCCAATGCTTGTAGCATCTTGTAAGTACTAGTCATCAGGGTTCATGCTTGATGTAACATGGTTGTGTGTTACGAGCTGCAGATCCAAGCCATAACAGGTTCATTTTTTGTAGATTTGCCTGCCCTTAGGAACACCCAATGGAATATGATACTTGGGAGGTGAGTAAATTTCAAGCTCACTCCTGCCAACTTAGACCCCAATGCAACTGAAGTGCAATAGACTAGGATTTAAGTGAAGCTCGCCTAAGTGTATCCCACCCAAACTCTTACTCTCATGTTTTATAATATGCATGACCTTCATGTACATATTACTTAATCTAAGCATAAGGCACCTCTTATGATGATGCATGCCACAAAGCTAGCAAACTGTGCGCATGCTTAACATGCAATGCGTCTAGTGCCAATCCGTTAACATGTGAGAAAGCATCATGCAAAACCATTAGCGGAGCTTCCAAGGACCAAGCACGCATGTTCTGTTATGATATGTGAGGAGCAAGGCCCACTACCACGTGTTGCATTCCAGTAGCTCAAGGCAAATCCAACGAAAACCTTTTTCATCACTGCTAGCAAGGCATGGTACATAACTGTAAATATGGGGCAACACATCTTTTTCGCAATCATCTACATAGAAAGGCTTAATAATAGGGACAAGCGAAAGCAACAATCACAATGTCATGCCATGCTAGTGCCATCCCAGACACACGGATCCCTCTGAGGCACACAAAATGTCAGTTGAAACAGCTATAGCTCATTCGGTCTTGAGCATGTGCCCTTAGCATGATACAACTAGGGCATACTAAATGCACATCCCTTACACCAAAAGCATGCCTTCGTTGCCCTTGTGACACATCCCGCGTTTGCTCCTGTGGGAACTATTGTTGCGACCCATAGGGACACTAGTAGCCAGACTTGATGTCAAAAACACCTGGTCTCTAGTCCACTGGAAAGCACAATGCTCTTGCTTATGTCTATGCTGACGGTGAGAGGTCATGAACAAGGCTTTCACCAAACATACAGCTTGTGACGTTGGCAATGAGTTTTTAAAATCTGATGGGTAAATGTAGTGTGCTGCATTTTTGTTGTGACTTGTATAGATGAATAAAGATAAGAAAGGTGAGAAAGAGTGATCTGGAAATATAACAGGTAGGGTACAGATCGTGTGCCTTCAAAATCTTTGACTTACAGGAGAGGACGATAAAATAATAATTGGCAAAGAGGAGGTGATACTGCCTTGCCAAATTTTTGCTGAACATCTCTAATACATGAATATAGAGAAGCGGAGGTAAGAATGAGTGTGTGCACCAACTGAGTGTGTAGGCCTTCTAGTAGAAACCTTTCAATCTTGTGGCAGCTACCTTCCATGAGGCTAAAGCCCTTTAGACTTACTATGAAGCTAGAACGTGTAGCAGTATCTTGTGAAAGTATTCCCAATAAGATTATGATAACTAAATCATATATGCTTCCTCATCATCTTATCTTGGATTGCATGTAGAATGTAGCTTCAAAGATACGTTTATATGATTTAGTTGGTCTTCAGCAAGGCATATGATTGAGAGTGCAATATTTCGTGTCATATTAGATTTTGACTTCAACTGATTACATCTGTATGAATATTCTGTTCAGCAAATCTACAGACGGTCCATTTTTCATTTTGTTTTCTTCAAATTTCCTCCTGTGGTACCTTCTGTCACAAGTCTAAGTTGATTTTTGAACTTTATCTCAACCTTCAGACTAGATTTGATGAGGTTTTCTGCATCATAACATCACAAGAATTGTGTTAAAGTTGCTTAGAGTAGGGACAGGCTGAAAGGTCTACAAATTGAGTTGATTTTGGTGATAGGTGTGCTGAATCCTGAATTTCAAATGTGATCAATCTTCTGAGTTCTGACTCTTAAGGCTCCATTTGGTTCTTAGCAACTGTGAGAAAAAAACGAAGAGGAAGAGAAAGGAGCATGAAAATAAGAAGGGAAAGTGGAGAAGAAAAGCAGAGAAAGGAACCCATTGATGAAAGCCGTAATTTTTTCCTCTCAGGATTGCCTCATTTATGTACGTAGCATTATTATGATGATGATATTTTCATGAATGATGACTGATATGAAGAAGAGGATGATGACGATGGTGATGATCAGTAGGACGATGTTGATAATCCAGGTGCTTGATCCAGTCCGTATGATTAGAATGGGACTGCCTCTTACATTTACTAGGGGCATCCACCCCAGCTTCTTTTAATAGATTCTCCAAAATAAAGTAAAAAGTGACTTTAGAAATTCTCCATTCAAAAGTACCCTACGACAACTTCTCTAAACAACTCTTTATAATACAGAATGTATAGTGTCTCTCTACATTTGGATAGTCAGTATAGAGATTCTCTCTAATATAGAAAGTGAGTAGAGATTCCGCTGTGGGTCTCTTTTTACTTATATTTCAGAGGAGAGAACGAGGTTTTTGGAGTAATTGATGTGAATGCCCTTACTGGGACAATCCGCTTAAGGATTAATAACATGCGTCTATAAATCTTTTCATTTCTAGGAATAGCATCGAAAGTAGTTCTCGGCTTAGGTTTGACACTACTATTTGTTTATGTCCTAATAAGTCTACAATATCCAGATTTATTCGTGTGGTTGCCTTACGAGGGTTGATTTTTCATGTGGGTGTATCTTGGGTTGAAGAGCTGAGTGATGCAACTACAGTTGATTGGATTATTACTATAGACGGTGCCCCGAGTGATTTGGCAACATGACTTGATCCAATAGTGTTCTGGGATTCAACAGAATTGGTTGCAGTATCTTGTAACTGTCGGTTCTTCATATGGTGGATAGTTGCTACATGCGGTGGTTTTTACCAAATGTGTTTCCATGTAAAGAGTTATTTTCCTCTTTTATTTACTGCTTTGATTTTTGTTGTGTGCATGCGATTAATTGATTGATAGTTTAAATCACTGAAACTGTGTTTGAGGCATAACCATATCATCAACCATAACAGATTTCTCACTCTAATTAAAATTTACTTGCGACAATAAACCAGGTTATATCGCTAAGGAAAGTTTTGTGCGATAGTAGGACTGTTTTTGCTTGAGGGATGTGAGTGTTAAATGCACATATAGTATATATGTTACATGTACATTTAAATATTGGTGGCAAAAAAAAAAAAAAAAAAAAAATTCAAAAGTTGGTGTAAAAAGTGACATGGTAAATTTTGATCGGAAAGAAGTTGAAAACTTTTGAAGTTCTTTTTTTAGTTCTTTGAAAAATTTTGAATTCCAAACGAATCTATCGTAAATATCACAGTTTCATTCTTATCACGATGATGCTTTTTTAATGGATGATGATTGATACGAAGATGATGACGACGATAATGATGAGTAGGACAATGTGGACAACCCAGGTGCTTGATGTAGACCAGACTCCATACGATCAGAACGGTTCTGTCTCTTACAGTTTGCTTAAAGCGACAGTCTGGTTAAGGATCCATAACACGTGCCCATAAATATTTTCTTTTCTAGGAGTAGCATCGGAAGTAGTTCTCAGCTCATGTTTGACACTTACCATTAGTTAAGATCAAAATAAAGATACACCATCCAGGTTACTGCTAATTTAAATTTACTTGTGACAATAATAACCAAGTATATATCACTCAGAGGGAAGTTCTGTGCCTCAAGTGTTCTGTACGCGAGGGATGTGAGTGTCAATATATGCATGTATGTATATATATACACGTATGTATGCTATATGCACATTTAATCTTGCATTCTACACACCTTGTCATTCCTCCAACAACTATAGTTCAAAATCAACGAAGAGAACTTCCTTGGAATGATTTTGGCAGCAGATGATATCCATGGCAACACCTATCAGCTGAGGATCATAATGATAAGCCAATTTTTTTCGGTCCAATCTCTGGCGGGGAATGGGAAAACAGAAGTATTTTATAGGATGGTCAGCTTGTCATAAATGTTAGTAAGCAAAACTTCCTGCAATCTTAGGGTGTGTTTGTTTCGTTGGAATCAGGGTTGGTTAAGACATGACATTGTACGCTTGGTTTTTATTCCACAATTAATTTTTTTTTAAACCTCCTTGGAATAAGATTCATCTATCGTAGAATGTTATTTGTAGTGTTATCTGCGTTCCGTAGGAGATGTTCTCCCGATGAGGAATTGTAGCTAAACGTACGATAACAGGATGTTGTCTGCGATCCATCTTTATATCTCGTGAAACAAACATGCTTTTAGTGCATAATCTGTTGACCGCTCTATTTACCATAGCTTCGAGCACGAAGAGGCAAATTGCCCGTATCTTGTATCACGTTATCTTGTGATTTGGAACACGTTCAAAAGATTCACATGATTTGTTGGATATAATGCTTGAGGGGCATCAAGTGTTAAGCGTGGTGCTTGGTCTCAGTTGAAACATTTGAGGATTAAAGTAGCTGCCAGAGAGGACGAGAAGAAGAAATTTGACAAAAGTTATTTGTTGGGGAAACTCAACGTAAGGATTCTAAAACTGCTACCATATGTGATGGATATGTTTAAGAAGCAGTCCAAAAATTCAAGAAATTGTGAATTTATACATGGGCATTTGACTTATATCAACAAGGCAAGCAAAAAGAAAGTGAGAAGTAAAAAGTCTGTCTCTCTCTCTCTCTCTCTGTTATCTCTAGGCTAGTAATCCAGTTTTAGATAAAACTGACGCAAGGTTTTTTTATTTTTATTTTTTAATTACAATGAGTAATCTATCCCAAAGCTTGAACCACATTGGTCCATTTCTGGAGAATGATTATGCGGCTCATTAATCATGCATAATTAGAGAGTGTTTGGAAGTTAAAAAAAAAATTTAAGTTTTGGTAGTTTTTTTTTTGTTGTTTTTTTTTTTTTTTTTTTGCACTTTTTTGTGTGTTTTTGGTTGAATCAAGTAAAATTTTTAGTATTTTTTAGTAACTTTTAGGTGTTTGGTAAATTTTTTACTGTAACAAAGCAAAAAAGTTATAATTTTTTAGTGTTTGGTATATTTTTTACTGTAGCAAATAAAAAAACTGTAATTATTGCGTGGTACTTTTTACTGTAGCAAATCAAAAAAGTGAAAAAATTTATTGTTTTGCCAAATACAAAAAAATTAATTTTTAGTATTTTTTTACTAATTTTTGAATTGCCAAACACCCTCTTAGTAAATTAGGTAAACCTAATGAAAATTTATGTGAATGACCTTTAAAGAAGTTAACTTTAATGAGTTTGGAATCCATGCATTTCTCTGTACTGAAAATAAATTATCTAACATTTTAGAAACATAAATAGAATATATGTATCCTATTAAGTATAGTGAAAGAATAAATTATGACATTTTGTGTGTTGAATCAACCATAAAAAAAAAAGCACCTGTTTAGAAAAATGAAATAATTTCTCGTGAAAGTATGCATGTGAGATTGCAAAAAGACAATCACCTTCGTTCTCGATGCGTTTACGGGGCTATAAATCTTTAAAAATTATTTATTTTTTTATCTTATCGTATAAATTACGAATTTATAATTTATCTCAAATTATTTCACTTTTTATCGTTTTAAAGAACGCTCTCTCATTTGAAAATTTTCAATTTTATCCCTTTTTTTTTAAGAAGAAATTTTATCCTATTAAATTTAAGTTTATTTATCTAAAAATTATACTTTTTATCCTCCCATCATTTTTCATTAATTATACTGTTGTTTTGTCCCCAGTTCCAACTGGTTGTAAATTTTGGGAACGCCCATGCATTCTTCCTTTGAAAAAATTCAACTTTTTTCAATTTAATTTTGTTATATTCACTTTTTTTTTTTAATTTATTAAAACCCAAAAGTGGTAAACATATATTATATACATTAGGCAACAAAATGTAACAAAAATTAACAACAAAATGTCACTATTTCACAAACCTCCGACTCAGACGCAGCGTAGACTAAAATGAGTTCATTTCCAAGAGGTAACTCCGGCCCGTGAGCAGATTTTCAACCGCTTCCCTAAACACCCCTTTGAATGCCCCAGAAGCCAAACACTGTTCCTCCGCCTCCGATTCCGCGCCATTGCTCGTGCTTGTTGGCCTCACCACCACTAGCGTCGCCCCCTCCATTACAATCCCGCCGGACAGCTCCAGCCGCGGCTCGTGCCTCATTCTCATCCGCACCGACGGCACCGTCGTCCGGCTGACCCTCCACCACACTCCGCCCGCTCCGCCGCCGCCACCGCCGTTGAATCCTCCCTGCTCTTCCTCTTCGTCGAGGCGATACTCCCTCAACCCATCTTTCTCCATCACCAGCGTCCCTTCGTCTTCCCGGTCCCTCACCACCAGCCTCTCGAGCCCCAAGTTCTGTCTCACCAACTCCCTCAACATGCAGTGCCTCGCCGACGCCGCAATCAGCGAGCTTATCGTCCACACAACCCTCGTCTTCAGCCCTCCACCCTCCAAATCCACCTCCCCCTCATCGCCTGCGACGACGGTGGCCCGACACCCGAGGATCACGCAGCTCCGCAACGTCTTCCCGAACTCCGCCCTCCACCTGAGCGTAGCCCCTTTCTCCGGCCTCAGATCGCCGGATGGAAGCTGGATCTCCAACTCCCGGATCCTATCGAACCCGCGAAGGATCTGGATCGGGAACTTCGGGGACCGACCCGTGTCCGGAAGCGGCTTGGGCAAAATCAGATCGTAAAGCGACTTGAAGATGGATCTGAAGAAGGTGAGGACGACGGAGTCGCCGCCGTCGAGGTCGGCGGCGGAGACGACCCTGTCGACCTTAAGAAGAACGGTGTCGGCCTGAGGGACGAGGGAGTTGAAGCGCTTGGAAACGGCACGGCAGCGAATCAGGGTTTTGACGTCGGCGATGCGGTTGAAGATGAGTTGGACTAGCGGGTCTGGTACTCGATCGAAGTGGTCATCGTCGTCGATGCGGTCATACTGCTGGTGGTAGTGGTGCTTCTGAAGTGGCCCCGTTTCTGTGACTGAAAGCGCCGTCATCCTCTTCTTCTTCTTCTTCTTCTCTGGTTAAAAAGATCAAACTTTTTTAACCTGAGAAATTGAGTCGAGCTGAGATATGAAAGAGAGAAAAGGTCACCGATATGGCGAAGAGAAGATGTGGTGTTGGTGGGATCGAGGGTGGGGGGTGCCGGTCTGTTTTGGGGAGATGGGAGATTTGACCGTTGACGTGTGAATTCGTGGGGTCTACAATGTCCCTACTTTGGTTAAGCCGGCTCCGGATCGCTCCGGAAAGGATACTCTTCGTAAAAATAAAAAAAAATAAAAATAAAAATAAAAAAAGGGCTCCGGGTAGGATCTGAAGTTTTCGGTGCAAGTTTTTTTTTGGGTCCATCCTCAAGAAGTGATCGTTCAGTACTCATCCGCATCCACAACCGACTCATGATCCGACTCTATTATATGCATTTGGAGTTATAAACGTTGAGCTAAAATGTAATCTGGGTTATTTTTTAGTTCTTGAAGTGTAAATCATGGATCACAAAAATAAAAATGAATAATTCTATCAAATAGGTTTAAGTAGAAATTTTTTGATTACTCTGTCAAAATTTTTTAAAATTTATAGAAATATTATCGAAATTTGTAAAAATATTATTGAAATTTAAAAAATTTTATTGGGATCTGTCAATATTTGTTGGAATTTGTAAATATATATAAATTTATAAAAATTTACGTAATTTAAGAAAAATTTTGTGAGAGAATAAATTATAAAATTTTTTATAGTTTTTTTTAATATTTTTCAGTACTCCAAATGGATCCATATTATTTAAACAAGCAGATTGTTATTAGATTATAGGTTGTGTTTGATTTTTTTTTTTTAAGTTAAAAAATAAAAATAAAAGTTTGTGCAAAAGTGAAGTGTAATAATCACATGAAACAAAATTTAATTGGAAAATGTTAAAAAAATTAGTAAAAATTACACTTTCAAAATCAAAACAATTCAAGTCAAGCGGTGACATGTAACGGTGACAAGTTTTAGTTTTTATTTATTTATTTATTTTTTCGCATTTGTACACTTTTAAGATCGAAACAATTCAATCCAAAAAGGTGATAATTGTCTAGGTTTTTCGTGCACTCTTTCTCAAAAGATAACCTGTTGTGAGCTTTACTTTTTTTTTTTTTTTCATATAAATCATTTTGACTAGAGTATTTTAAAAAATAAGAAAATTTGAATGGGGTTTTGCCAACAATTAAAATTGGTTAAATTACATCCATTACATTTCAAGTTTAACACATAAAATACTAATTTGATTTTTTAAATTATAATAATTATTTTTTTTTCAAATTTTATTGTAAATTTTCTGTGACCTTAGCATACCTTTAGAAGATATGATGTATGAATAAATTTGAAAGTTTCTCAACTAGGATCCTTGAGTATTTGAATAAAAAGAAAGAATAGAGTTTTCACTTTTAGAAGTTACACCAATTAATCTTACTAATATCAGATCAACACTGAAACACTATTGAAATCAATAGTATTTTTACACACAAACACTCAAAATATTTTTATAAAAATTAAGGTGACATTTAGTTTAATTTTTTATTTTCTGTTTTCTATTTTCTGTTTTATGCTCAAAGCAAGAAAATAAAAGATACTTTATTTTTCTTATTTTGAGATTTTCTTTGTTTTAAGTTGAAAACGTTCAAAATGACTTTTGGCCATTTTTCATTTTATGTGTAAACTCATTTTTTATTTTTTAAAATAAATTTTAAAAATATAAGTGGCCAAATGTATTGTACCTGTTTTCCTTGTTTTTAAAAAGACAAAATGACAAAGGTGCTTAAAACAGAAAATTAAAAACAAAAACAGAAAACAAAAAATAGAAAACAAACCAAATGAACCCTAATATATTATAAAAGAGCACTTTATTAAAACAGTCAAATAATTCTCTAAGAACATTGATAATAAAAGAATATAAGAATTTTTTTTTTTTTTTTTGCTTAGCTTATTAATACAACTGGCCTCTCTTTACAGACTTGTAGTCTGGATTTTGAACTTTGTACTTCAAATGCAATATAATTACATATATAAAAAGAATGAAAGAAAATAAAAATAAGTCTAGGATCTCCTTTTTACTAAAATTGACCCTTTCATATGAATTCCGATATGTACCAAATAAGGTGTACAATTGTGTATGACCTTTTCTCAAAAGTAGATTCCTTTCATTTTGGTAGCTTCCTTGAGGGGTCCATTCCATTTTTGTGGTATTCCAGCCTTTTTTAGCCTTGAATCATGGTTTCAATATTTTTCCCCGTCGAGGAATCATGTTGCTTTAATAATCATTTTCATTCCCAGCTTCTGCTTGAGCTAAGGCATTAGACAATTCAAATTATTTCTCATTTTTTTTAAATAATCATCAATATATATCACTATCTTTTTGATGAGATAATTATATTTGACTTATTTTATTTTAAAATTCATAAGTTTAATCTTTTTTATCATCAGTCTTTACAAACATTAAAGAGACATTAGATATAAATAATTTCTTATCATTCGTGATTATATATGTTCCTAAATTTTTTTTTTATAGAGATTTTGCATTATAGATCAATTCTACCTATGACCATAACATAATTTATCACTTTAATTTTTTTTTATTTTTTTATTTTTCAAAAGTCAACAAAAAAGTAAAATATAAAGGTGGAAACTATGTAGATAAGCACACACCTATGGTCTTCCTAATCCACATATGTTTAGTCTTAGGAAACATATACTTGGACTTCACCGTATTGAAATTTAAGGAAGTTCTCATCTCATGGCTAAAAATTAACGTTGCTAATTTTTTTTTTTATTTAAAATCTCAGTTCTATTAACCAAATCATGAAATCCATTTTCGTTATCTTAAGTTGAATTAGCTTAAATGACATGCCCCCGTGATTATTTTCTAGGCATACCATACAGTTTGTAATAATGTGCTCTTATATGCACTTTCACATGACAATGATAACAAATTAGAACAAATTTATTTGTGGTGTGAGGAAGCATAGAGGATCTACTATGAACATGCATCTTAGATATATTATTGAGAGTATTCACCTTATGATGAGATTTACTTTAAAACTTTAACATAATTTACCAATTTTTTTTTTCTTGTTTGGCTTTAAGTTCCCCTTCCAAGGTCTTTGAGAATGAAGCAACAAATTCCGAAAGGTTCACTTTCATTGACTTCATTGACTTTCCTCAACCATATCCTATTCTCGTGGAAGTTTTGGCATATCTTTGAGATCCTAAAATATCTTTAAAGCTCATGGTCCTTAACCTATTCTTCAAGAGGCACATTACACATGATTAGCTCACTTTAATGCTTTTTCAAAGGCTCCACTAATCCTTTCAAGCTGGTGATTTGATCTTCAAGTTGATAAATGTGATTATTTGAACTTTCAAACTAATTTTTCAAAATTTCTCTTTCAACTTCAATAGAGTTCAGTTTTGAAATCGCCTTGGCTTTATGTTTTGTAAGAATTATACTTTGAGCGTATAACTTATCATATTACTCTCGCAACAAATTATACACTTTTTGATCATTTATTTAAAAATCAGAATTAGAGTTTTCATCTTTTGAATCAAATGCAACATGATTAGAAACTTTTAAAAAATTCATATATGCTTTTGTAGAAAAGTCATCAAAGAAAATGACAAAGGTTAAGAGGATTGAAACATTGTGTTCTGGGCCTGATGGCTCTTTTTTTGTCTAGTTTATCATCTCTCTTAGTCTCTTCATCATCCCATGAAACAACAATAACCTTTTGATCATTTTTCCTCTTCTTGTTTGCATATTCAATTGTAATGTGCTCAAATCACTTGTGTTCAAAACATTGTCCTTTTACAGATTTTTCCTGTGTTTTATCTTGTTTAAAATTTTCAAAAATCTTATTCTTACATTTTTTTTTTTTGAAAATTGTCTATTAGAGAAACTTTTGAATTTTTTTATCATAAAGGCAATATCATCAACACTAAATTTTGAACCATCATAACCCTCAACTTCTTCTCCATAAAGTAAATTAAAATCAACACACTTCAATTCCAAGATAAATTTGTCTCATAGGTTTGTAAGGTTCTGACCAACTCTTCCACCTTCATTAAGTCTATATTTTTACTTTCTTCAATTATTATGACCTTTGGTTAAAATTGATCAAGGAGAGATATCAAAATCTTCCTAACAATTCTTGATTGAGGAATTGATTCTCCAATATTAGCAAAAGGAGTTCACAATATCACGTAATTGGAGGTGAAAGTACAAGTCAAATGATTTATTATCTACCATTCTAATCATTTCGAAATTTGTTGTCAAACATTGAAGTTTAACAACTTAAACAATGATCGTTCCCTAGTTAGTGGCTTGCAAAATATCCCAAATTTCTTCTACTAGTTCACAATTGGAGATTCTTCCAAATTCTTGTGATACAATACAAAAGCTTGCATTTAAAGCTTTATTATTCTAATGGGTGGATTTCCATAAGTTATATAATAATTGATGTTAGAGCACTTTCTTGATTTTAAAATGACTTGATGTACGAACAGTTCCTACAATTAGGAACATAATGAAATCTCTAATGCAAACCATGGAAGAGAAAGACAGAAAATAATTGCGCATGGAATAGGATCTTTCTCGCCATTAGACTAGAAGAAAGTTCTCTCTTAAAATGACAAGGGGAAAGTGACAAATGAAGTGGGTATATTCAAAACCCAAATTCATGAATGTACTTTTTTTGACAACTGAAATCAAGAAGACCATAGAAAGCAAGAAAATGTTCATACAGGTGCAGGTCTACAATAAATCAACAAGAATATATGTCTAGAAGTGGTGAAGTGATGTGAACCGACTTCTTTAGTGTTTGGATGGTGAGAAAGTAAAAGAAAATTTAAAAGAGGAAAACAAAAACAGATAAGTTGGATTATATTCGAGAGTAATCCAAAACTCTCCAAATTGAGATATGATTTTCAAGGGAAATACTTCATTTCATAACCCCCCTATTTACATCATCATATAGTATATATATATATATATTGTTTACTAACAAGTTTAACAACTTCCTAACAATTCTAATAGAATTATTCTCTTCTAGAAGGTAAGCTGAAAGCTCAGTGATGACAGCTCGCAATTTGAATTGGGCCTCCTTTATGGACCACTTTTGTAGCCTAATTTTATTGAGCCTTTTGATGGGTGCTGGCCTAATAATCCTCAGTCAGCCCAAATGCATCTATTTTATTAGAGGCCCATAAGTGCTAGCCCAAACTTAAACCCACTCTTTATTTTCCTTTTGTTGAGTTACCAAATCTTCTAGAAGCCTCTGCAAGTTTTATATATGTAATTGCACTTGACCTTTCATATACGTAGCATTAATGAGAGCCTTGCTTCCACCAACCCCCTTGTCGGCTAAGGTTGTGATTGAGGCTGTCTTTGGGAGGATCTTGGCCCTCCATGTATGATGCAATAAAACTGATTTGAGAGTCCAGATTATGCACATCATCATCGTCTACTCGCATGCACCCTGAATGGCCCAGATTAAGCAATATGGTTCCATGGCTGTTCTTCTCTCCAATCTTTCTGTTCCTCTTTTCCATCTCATTCTCTATTATATTGTCCATCATTTCTCCCTTCTGATGTACCCTTTTTTTCTTTCTTTATTCTTTTTCTTCCCTTCCTTATTATTTATTTGTATTATTTCAGTCACATAACATGAAGACAAAAATGCCAAAAATGGAAGGAAGAACATATAGTTATACATCCTACGGAGAGAACTTCATGGTCGCGCTAATTCAGAACCATCCTTTTAGTTAGATGAAATGTTACATGTTTCGAAAGCCAGATTTAGGCAATGAGGTATTGAGAAGTTTAGGGAAAAAAATTGTTGAAATGCATCTGAATCTTACTAGGAAAGGGTTGAAAGATCAAATTCAAGGTGGTTTTTATTTAGTAAAAGTGTTTGATCCAAGGCCATGCTCTCATTATCATGATAAGCATGGCATATAAGTCAAAATTTCAATGCATTTACTATCTTGCATGAAAAACATAATTTTTAGCATTAAAAATGATACTTCATGCAGAAGGTTAGGATATAATTATTCAAGATGGAATAGAAGGCAGGGTTACCTATAAATAATAAGTCAATAACCTTTCCACAAAGTAGGCAGAAATGAGGTGGCACCAAACAAGTGGAGTAGAGACAAAAAAATTTCTCAACAGATGAATTAGCCTAAATCTCTAACTTGCTCATCTACTCAATGTCTTATTTTCTCAACTCAAAGTAAGCTTTATCGAAAAGGTTAAGGATGTCAAAAAAAATAATCTAGAGATAGTGAAGAGAAGGTTTTGATCAGCTTGATTCAGGCCAAAACGGTTTCAACTCAATTACACCCATTTTATTGTACAATAATTTTGCGTTGGTTCTACATGCATAAGTTATACTAAATTTGAAAACCCAAATTTGACCTTTTTATTATTTTCTTTTTTAAGTAACTACAATAATTATACATTATCTCACTAAATTTGAAAATTTTCTATCACTAATTTATGATTTCCAAATGAAAAACATGTTTCTAAGAGTTTTTTTTTTTTTTTTGAATTCTACTAAAATTTTTATAATTTCTAAATAAATATGTTTCAAATTACGATAGCTTTATCGAAGTTACAGTACTAACGGGACGTTAATTAAGGGTTCACAATAGGTGGACTACCATCCACTACTAGATAATTGATCTTTGGCGTAGAAAAATTCACGCGATTGCCGGCAGTTGTCGCAAAAAGTGAGCATTAACAACTACTTGAGGCGGTCGCAATTGCAGTCGCTAAAGCTCCTTCATTAATCTGCAGAACCCCTCTTTTTTTCCTTCTATTTCGCACCAAATTTTTTCGCCTGCGCCTATAGCTTGCTTTCCTACCGTTCTGATTCTTTTGTTGCGTAGCCACCTGTTGCTTTCAGCAAGATTCGCCGCCACCGTGAGTATCCTCCCCCATCTTTCTCTCCCTGTCTCTCCTTCTCTGAATCCACTTTATTTTTCTTTCATTTGGTACTAAAACCTTCTGAAACTTTCTCCTTCCCATGCTTGCAACTCGCTGTCCCTCCATTCTCAGCCTTTTGCCGCCGTGCCACTATTTGTTTTCGCCGGAGCACGCCGACACGATAGGTGACCTCCCCCATCCCTCTCACTTTCTCTCTGTCTCTCCTTATCTTCTGCGTGGATTTCGATCCCCTCACCCAGGGGCGGAGCCAGGATGATATAATGCCCTGTGCTGCAAGTCAAAACTCAATAAACTAATATATATATATATATATATATATATATATATATTAATTTAAAACTTTCATAATTAATTCAAACCAAACCAGTGCAAAAATATAAAAATGATAACAACTAAACAACAAAAAGAAATATACACTACTTAAGCTGTGCCCTACGGTCTTTCAAAGAGTAAAACTCATCTATTATTGCATCTGTACTAATACTTTCAGCCAATTCTCTTTCAATGTAGATAACCATAGAATCTGTAAGGTAGTCTCCCTCCATTTTGTTACGAAGATCAGTTTTAACAATCTTCATAGCTGAAAATGCTCGTTCGGTAGTTGTTGTGGTCACAGGAAGAGTTAAAACCAAACGAATCAACCTTGCAATTAAATGATAGTGCTCTGACTTGTTTGTTTCAACTAATCGTCGACATAATTGAGAAAGAGTGGGCATATTCTGAAACTCTGGATGACGAGTGACATCAAGCTCATAATGTTCTAACTGAGATTGTAGATGATACATTTCTTGTTTAGAAAAATCATCAGGATAGAATTTCCTGGCAAGATTGCAAATTTTATCAATTTGAAATGATTTGAAGCTGTCCTTACGTTTTAAAGCTGAGCTAAGCATAAGTAGTTCCATTGTCCCCTCAGAAAATCTAGAATTCAACTCCGCCAGCTGAAAATCTATAATAGCATTGAATATATCAAAGCGATAATGATGCTCAACTGTGATGTTGTCCCTTTGCTGACAAGAGCGACCTGTAGCATCTACATAACGAGCACCCATATCTGGTATATTAATATTATACTTTGTACATATATCATTCACGCTCATCAAGAGAATATCAAAACCATCCTGTCTCAAGTTTTGACAGAGTTCTTTCGTCGCTGAGACAAAATCCATAGCATTTAAGATATCTAGAGATTCATGCTGCAAGGCTCGGCAAAGCAAATCAGTGATTCCCATAATTTTATGCATCATATGCAAAATAACTATGAACTGAAATGACCTCATTGCAATTAAAGCACCCGTAGCTTCCCCGCATATGGATCTATCATCAAGCATCTCTTAAAGAACTTTAATACTTGAACCAAACATGTCTATTAAGCTGCAAATAGAATCAAAATGGGAGCTCCACCGAGTTTTTCCAGCTCGTTACAAAGAACCAATCTGGTTAGCTCCTCTACCCATCACCCATTCATTAGTAGCTAGCATTTCTGTAATTTCAGCAGCTTGAGCAAATTGTAACTCATAAAGATGTTTTGGAGAAGCACTAAGAAGATTGACAATAGTAGTCAACTTTGAAAAAAAACATCCAAGTAGAAGGCTCATATTCAGTAGCCGCCACCAATGCTAGTTGTAGTCGGTGGGAAAAACAATGCACATAATATGCATAAGGGCCTACAATCTATTCCATGCACCACGCATATTACTAGCACCATCATACCCTTGACCTCGCATATTTTGAATGTCTAGATTATTGCGAGCAAGAATATTACATATCTCTTGCTTAAGTGTTGATGCAGTGGTGTCTGCAACACGCACAATTTCAAAAAAGCGCTCCTGTATAAAACCATGAACATCAACATATCTCAAAACAATGGCCATTTGCTCTTTATTAGATGCATCCTTCACTTCATCAACAAGAATACAAAATTTTACATTTCCAAGTTCCTCACGGATCTTATTCCTAACTTTACTACCATAAATATGCAAAATCTCTCTTTGGATCATTGGTGAGGTATACATTGCATTTTTTGGAGTCTTGTCTAGGACAACTTCATGAATACTATGATTCATCTTTCCCATAACCTTTATCATTTCCAAAAAATTCCCACGGTTTCTTGAATTAAAAGATTCATCATGACCTCTTAAAGGACAGGATTGAGCAGTAAGATATCGAATACTCTCAATCGTTACTGTAAGCCGTAACCTATTTTTCTAAATTTCTTCTGCAGTTTGTGCATTCATTATTTTATCAATATGCTGAACTACGTTCTTTAAATCCTCAACAGATTTCACAGAATTGTTACGTAGTTAAGTGGGGCCTCCTTCATGCAACAAAAAAGCACATCTATTTTCTTCGTTAACCCTCTTCCAATTTTTAAATCCTTCAAGAGTCAATGTGGGACAGTTTGTCATCTTCTTTTCAAAAAGAAAGCATGAAAAACAAAAGGCTGCATCCTTTGAAGGGGAATACTCTAACCAAGGAAATTGGTTGAACCAAGAGTATTGAAATCGACGATATTGAGTTCCAAACTTAAACCGTGGAAACTCTGAAAGTTTAGGATGATATGGCCCCATTTTGATATAAGCTCGTCTAACTGCCTCCCGCTGATTAACTGGTAGTTTCATTATTGGAGTAAGTAAACCCAGATCCCGTTCAAGAGAAGAAGCATCAAATTCAACTTCTTGAATATTAGGAGGAGGTTGCTCATTGGAAAGTGAAGTATCAACATTGGATATAGAAGGTGCATGAGTGCAAGGAGGAGATTGCTCATCGGGAAGTGAAGTATCCATATTAGACGGAAAGGATGCCTCATTTCCTGATATCTCAGCTCTTGGTTTAAAGAACGAAGAAATAGTTTTTGCTTTCTTCTTTTCTCGATAAGCCATGATGATGTAAAACCTAAAAACAATATCAAACTTAACACAACATCCAATATATCGCAATCACAAATCCATTAACAGTCAAATTCTCAACACAAACCATAAAAAACCAAAGTTAAAAATCTAGAAGACAAGTTTAGTTGGAATGTAGAACAGTAGAAGATTGTGTCACGTGTCACAGACACAATGACAAAATCATAATCACTTAATAAGAAGTGGTTGACTAAGTTGAATAGATTTAGGAGTTTTTATTTAAATCAAAGTCAGGGATTTAAAATATATTGCACAAAAGAGGACCAAAACATCTATTCCGATTCAAAATCCAACTACAAATAGCTCAATGCGCCACTAGTATTCAATATAATAATTTTGACATTTATACTCTATCTGAGATGAAAGCCTGATAAAATAACCCGAAACCACAAAAATTCTAAACTAAATTAAAAAAAAAAAAAAGCTACTTTCAAATAAATTAAAAAATACGTAACTTTAAAATAATTAACTTTTTTTTATTAATACATGAATACTTAAAAAAATCAGATGACAAAAAATAGAAAATTATAGAAAAAAAATGAGATCTCAAATTTTATTCACTTAATATTTTTCTTTTTCATTGATCAATCATGATTCAGATTTTTTTTCTGTCCTTTTAACAAGTCGAGCCTTAGCTTCAGTGGGACTTTGATTCTTTGGCTTTTCATGTTTCTACTTTTAAAGCACTTATCGACTAAATTCCTAAAATGGCCAACAGTGCAATAGTCTCACTTAAAAAATTCATTGGCAATAGTCCATTTGAGATCTCAGTGGGATACCCACAAATGCACCCCCCCAAGGTGCGTTTCTTTAGGGCAGGGCATAGGAACTCCCATTAATTAATACCCAAAGAATCAATATATGGACACATATTGATATTCTAGGAGTTTTTAGTTCTGATTTTTTTTATTTTCCGATCAATTGAACAAAATCAAAATCATAGTGGGAACCGCATATTTATTCAATCAAAGAGTTTCTTTTTTATATAAATATTAAAATGAACAAAAAGTAAAATAATACTTTTTTCAAAAATATCTTTAATAGTGCAATAAAAAAGTGATTGACTTACAAAATAATTGATGTGTGGTCCCTCTTTTGTTTGCTTCTTCAGTTCTCTGGTTCTATTTCTCCTACTGTTGAATTTTTGTGTTCTACCTCTTCCACTGCTGTAGCTTGTAGGCGTTCTTTGTATTTTAATGTTTTGGGAGGGTTAAGTTTCTTTCCTTAATCCCTCGGTTTGTTTCCAAAGAAAAACCAAACCACAAAGCTTCTTACAGAAGCTTTTTGAGGCCACTTGCAAGACAGCTTTCCAGCACTTTCCTTTTTTTTTTTTTTGTGGTTGGTAGGTTGCTTTGTTCTGCCTCTTCCACTGTTGTAGTCTGTAGCCGTTCTTTGACTTGACAATGTGTATAAAAAAGTCAAAAAATATATGTATATATAAAAATAAAGATATTTTTAGAATGAGATAACCAGATTAATTAGAATTAGACTATTTAAAAAATAGAATGGGTTGTTCAATAAATGAGTTGGGCTAATTTTTTTTTAATCGAAAATTTACTTACTAATTTTTTTTTTAAATTTTTTACACTGGACTTGAGTCCACCGCAGCCCTCAGCTAAACTCCGCCCCTGCCCTCACCTATAAATTCCTATAAATTCCAGAAGTTTAGTCGATCCAATCTTCTTCTTCAATAGTGTATATATATATAAATATACACGCGCATATATATTTGATCCAGTGAGAGTGAGAGTAAAGAGAGAGTGTTGTGGCATTTGTATGTATATCATCAAACTAAGCTCCCTTTTTTTTTTTCAACTGCTTCTTCTGTCAATCAACTTACTTCAGTCTACTCCTACAAGTCTCCCTTCCTCTTTAATTAGGGCTTTATTTTTGTAACTATTTACACATATAGATTTCAAGTTGCTGGCATGTGTGAAATTTTCGCTTGTTTCTCTTCAAACTCTTGAAACAATGTTGTTAGTTTTAGCAGTTAGCCCCATTTATAATAAGAATTTTTTTTCTTTTAATTTCTCTGTCTTTCCCTACATTTTCTTGGCAACCAAGCGGGCTAGTGTTTGAAAATGGAATCTGATTTTTGTTTCCCTTGACATTTTGTTGTTGTTTGTTTGTAGGTGATAGGTAGGAGAGTAACTTTGGGCAGTGATTGATGATGATGGTTGGGATTTCAGTTCAAGTAGTGGGGCTCATGTTGTTATGGTGGTCGTGCGCTGCAGTGGCGGCGGCGATTGACAATGAGTATGTCAAGTACAAAGACCCCAAGCAGACGGTGGCCATTCGAGCGCAGGATCTTCTGAGTCATATGACTTTGGCAGAGAAGATTGGTCAGATGGTGCAGATTGATAGGTCCGTTGCCACTCCTACAATCATGAGGAAATATTCAATAGGTACAAAACATAAAATGCCCTTGTCAACTTTGTACTAATATCATCATTTTTGTACAGAAAAATTAACACTGTTTGGTGTTAACTTTCAGAAATTTGATTTTGATTCCGAAAATTAGCTTCAAAAACATGTTTTCAGAAAGCCATTCTCAAAACTAGTTTGTAATTAAATAAAATAAAAATATTAAAACAAATGGTGATTATATCTAAAATTGTTTCTGAAAAGAGAAAATAAGCAAAAAATGAAAATTCAAATAAGGTATTAACATATAATTTAATGGCACATTGGAATGAAGAAAATTAGAAAAGTGAAAAACTCAAATTTCGCCTCAAAACCATTGAAAACATCTAAAAGATGGTCCCAAATTTTTGGTTTTTCTTGATCCTTATTTCTGAAAAAATTGACCATAAACAAGATTCCCAAACACATATCAAGGAAATGAAAAAATAAATTTGGAATTGGAACTGAAAACAAATCAAACAAGGACTATTTCCCACATTTTGGTAAAAAGTAGACCTATAATTTTAGTTGCCACCATGAAATAATTGCATCTTAGTTATTGTTTAAATATGGAAATTTGTCTGGGTGTGTATTTTTATTTATTTAGTTTTTATTTTTTTTGGGTGTTGGGGGGAGGTTGTTGTTGGAGTAGATTTGGGATTTGATAGTTCCAGTTACATGACTATGAGTTCTTCAGTGGTGCCATTATGTGATGAAAATTGGTTAATTTTAATTCTCTCTGGTCAACTTTAAACATATTCTATTTTCTGGTCTCAACTTTTAAACTTATTATTATTATTATTATTTTTTATTTGGTCTACATGGGGAACATGCAGACCCTTTAAGGTTCAAGCTTGCTCAGGAGACATCTTTTGTGAAAGCACACACCAGTTGCTGGACTAGGATTCCGGTCTTCTTTTATGTTGTAAGATATAATAAAATGCCATTGTTTGAATCCACATAAGCTTCTTGTAACACACTCGTAAAATTGCAGGGATGCTTTCTTCGACAATTTTTCAAGTCTGTTAGTAAGTCTGACTACTTGACCTTGCGGAATGGATTTGTCAATGTAAGGTTTCTATATGGTACAAAGATCTGTGACCAATTTTTTATTCTCTCTCTCTCTCTCTCTCTTCTAACTATGTGATTCTATAGGTTCATTTGGCTCCCGGCAGTAAATTTAACTTCCAAAAATATATCAGAAGGTCCTTAGAAGATGACTTCAAGACAGTTGTAGGAGTAAGGTGAAATTCTTTTTAATACATATATATATATATATATATTTTGTAGTTGATTTGAAGTAAATTTTCTCTTGACTTACTAGTCAATTGATCTTGTTGATAGTCCTGTCCTATGGGCATTATTTGTGATTTTCTTGCTCCTAAACGTAAGCGGTAGGGCTCTCTGTCATGGGACTATGCATACCAGTTAATATTTTTTTTCCAATTTTTCACTTCCAGCCTAAATTAATATTTGGTGTCCTTATGTAAATCATCATATATATCTTTTTTTTTTTCAGGGTGGCAGGCATTGTTTTGGGCATCCATAATTCCTCTGTTGGTACGGAATTTGTTCTCGGTAACAAACATTGTAGATTAATTCCAAATATGTACAACATTGAACATAAGTAGTTGTTCACTTATGCACTTGTAGCTCAGGTGCCCTCTTCTCTCTACTAAATCCTTGGCTGTGAAATTATATATTAACATAGACGTGACACATTTGGCTATGCTATATTCGTACTACATATTGATGTTGTGGGAAGAAATCAAATACTAAGCTAGTACCCTTGTTTTCTGTTATGGCTTTGGCTTTCCATCTAATTGATGGGCACACCGTCGTAAAGCTTAAATTGTCAGGATTGGATGCTACCCCACCACTGGAAATTTGTCCTAATTTACTGCATGATGTTATTCTTAGTCTTTGGGAGTGTTATTCAGATAGGTTGTTTATGCGAAAACAGAACTCTTGTTATTGAAGAAATAAAATTCTCTTTTAAGTAGCTTTGTCATTTTCTTTTAGTTCAATTACATGTTCCAATTAGATTTTCATACCTCATTGTTCTGCTAATCATTGTAGTTTTAACAGGCTTTGTCATCTGTAATAGGAAATTAGATGTTTATTTTGGTAAGTGTTGAGGTTTGAGATGATCCAATTATATCTATATACCCTTTCAGATCATTTACATAGACAAATTTTCCAATGCCACCAACAGGTAGTTTCTCGTTTCACCTTCTTTTCTTTTATCTTTATTTACCAAGGCTTAACTCCTAGTACGTGGAAGTTCGTAGTCGCTTCCCCGTAAGGGGTGCGCTCAGGACGAGGTACGCTCCGTGATCCTAGCTGGCAAAAGGCCACGAAGGGTAAACCAGCCTAGGCAAGCCCTGGCTGACCGGCTCGACCGAGGGAGCTGTTAGAAGTCCGCCACAATAAACGGAAGGCTGTCCCACTGAAGGGAGATTCGAACTCGGAACTTAAGGACCGATCCCATCAACCGCTCCCGAACTCCACTCGGCCACCCCGGAGGATACCAAGGCTTAACTCATTGTTATAGTTGATGGTTGTTTGTGACAAAAAAAATATAATATGAGGTGATATCTTCTTCTTGATTTGATTTTAGTAAAACGATTTGAGTGTTTTTATGGAGCCTTTTTTCGTCAACATTGGTAACCTGCAATCTATATAATTTTCATGCTAACTCTTATGGTACTCCTTCCTATGTTCATTGATATGGGAATCTTTCTGACATACTACTACCTATGCTTTAAGAGTCGTTTCTTTTTTTTTTTTTTTTGGAATGATCCTTGTGGAGGTATCCTTGCATGTGAGTCGAAGCACGATCATTTTGTTCTTGTAAAAAATTTTAACAGTCAAAATCCATATTGCCAAGTGAGTTGATTTCCTTGTAGTTTTAATATCCAGTGTGCGAGTGAAAGCTTGTCAAATTTTTTCATGCTAGGTTGGAAGCGATTCAAGAGGTTGGAGCATCACTTACAGCTTTGTCTCACAGAATGAGAAATCTGGAGAAACAATAGCTTTCTTATTTGGAGACATGGGAACTTCAACACCATACAAAACATTTCTAACAGCCCAAACTGAGTAGATGGGCTCCAATGCCTGTCAAACCCGAGGGGCCCAATCGTTGGACCATTAGTCAAAATTTTTATTTCAGGTTGATTGACTGGTACTGTGGTACTGTAATGGACATCTTGTTTTATTTTTTTCTTTAAAATTGTATAAGAATTTTTCCTTTCTTTTTGTAATTCAAAGACATTGCACATTTATTAATATAAATAAAAAGTCTTTTATTAGCTTATTTTCTTATTGTGTATATGTAAATGGTTTACTTTAATTTTAGTACTTAGTTTTATAAAATTTTATAAAACAGGTACAGGTACTTGAATCAAATGACAAAAATTAAATAAAAAAATAGAAAAAAAATAATGAGTATTAGTGACCGCCAAAAGAGCCCTCAAAGCCACCAATAAGCTGTCAGTAAAAACACTTTCAGCGACTGCCATGGCGATCGCTAAAAGTATAAGAGGCGATCGTTAATGACAGTTAATGACGGTCGCTAAAACTTACGTAAACTTTTAGCGACCACCATAACGGTCGCTAATAGTTGCACACAGCCGCCCTCCAACGGTCGCAAAAGGTGGTCGCTAATATTTAGTGGCGATCGCTAATAGTTATTAGCGATGAATTTTCGGTGGCCATCACATGGCAGTCGCTAAGCGGTCGCTAATAGTTATTAGCGATCGCTTTTTTACTTTTAGCGATAGCCAATGGCGGTCGCTAATGCTTCTTTTTCTACTAGTGATCGAGTCAATTCCAAGTGCAGCCATGTGTTATTAGATATCAAGTTTACCGTATTAAGTTTTAATTAATATATAATTTAATTTTTTTTTACAATTTATCCCATAATTATTTTCACATTTAAATAATTGTATATTCTATATGAATATAGCTTAAATATTCACTTGAATATCAAGAATGCATACAGACAATTTTTTTGAAACACTCATTAAGAGTCAGTAAAATTATATCATATGTTAATGTCTTGTATTTTTGGCAGAGCTGTGTATGTAAAAAATTTTGAAATTGTAACTTAAAACATTTTTTTTTTTGATCTTTAATAGATGAGGCCGGGGACGTTTCTTGAATTAATGAAATTATTCCTCCAACGGTTTAGCATTTTTCCAATATCTTGAGCCATCCATCCATTTATGAAACCACGTTAGATTGTATATTACTCATTTAATAATCAACTACCATTTACCTACCGGATTCATTTAGTGGATCACTTACAATGTCTTGAAACCGTTGACTTAATCATTAAAATTACCGGATTAACTAAGAATCGATGATTCGATCAGTTCCATGATTCAAAATTTAGTTATGATATGACAAATAAATTGACCGTTATATTTGAATAAACTTAAATATTAAGATAATTAAAAAAAATAAGAATTTAAAATTTGTTAAATGTTCCTTCTAAAATTATCCCTTTATTTTGATAAAAGTCCTACGAATCGGTTTTTTTTTTTTTTTCTAAATTATAAGATAGTGACCGCATAAATAATGAGATAATGATTTATATGTGTATTTTATATTTATACGAACTTCAATTTATAAAAATAATAATTTTAATTTATAAAGACATAAATAATTAAACAGTTGCTTTAATTTTTATAATATTGAACAAGTCGGTTTGCAAACAGTGTAGTTATCATTATCTAAGTCCGTTTTATATAACAACCGGATGTAAGTGAGAATTGGACTATTTTTTTTTTTTACCAATTTTGGTTTTTCTTGATCCTTATTTCTGAAAAAATTGACCATAAACAAGATTCCCAAACATATATCAAGGAAATGAAAAAATAAATTTGGAATTGGAACTGAAAACAAATCAAACAAGGACTATTTCCCACATTTTGGTAAAAAGTAGACCTATAATTTTAGTTGCCACCATGAAATAATTGCATCTTAGTTATTGTTTAAATATGGAAATTTGTCTGGGTGTGTGTTTTTTTTATTTATTTTTTATTTTTTTGGGTGTTGGGGGAGGTTGTTGTTGGAGTAGATTTGGGATTTGATAGTTCCAGTTACATGACTATGAGTTCTTCAGTGGTGCCATTATGTGATGAAAATTGGTTAATTTTAATTCTCTCTGGTCGACTTTGACATATTCTATTTTCTGGTCTCAACTTTTAAACTTATTATTATTATTATTATCATTATTATTTATTCGGTCTACATGGGGAACATGCAGACCCTTTAAGGTTTATGCTTGCTCAGGAGACATCTTTTGTGAAAGCACACAACAGTTGCTGGACTAGGATTCCGGTCTTCTTTTATGTTGTAAGATATAATAAAATGTTTGAATCCACATAAGCTTCTTGTAACACACTCGTAAAATTGCAGGGATACTTTCTTCGACAATTTTTCAAGTCTGTTAGTAAGTCTGACTAATTGACCTTGCGGAATGGATTTATCAATGTAAGGTTTCTATATGGTACAAAGATCTGTGACCAATTTTTTATTCTCTCTCTCTCTCTTCTAACTATGTGATTCTATAAGTTCATTTAGCTCCCGGCAGTAAATTTAACTTCCAAAAATATATCAGAAGGTCCTTAGAAGATGACTTCAAGACAGTTGTAGGAGTAAGGTGAAATTCTTTTTAATACATATATATATATATATATATATTTTGTAGTTATATAATTTTTTAATATATAATTGTGATGGTTCTACGTACAATCTCATGTTGCGAATATTGATTTGAAGTAAATTTGCTCTTGACTTACTAGTCAATTGATCTTGTTGATAGTCCTGTCCTATGGGCATTATTTGTGATTTTCTTGCTCCTAAACGTAAGCGGTAAGGCTCTCTGTTATGGGACTATGCATACCAGTTAATATTTTTTTTCCAATTTTTCACTTCCAGCCTGAATTAATATTTGGTGTCCTTATGTAAATCATCATATATATCTTTTTTTTTTTCAGGGTGGCAGGCATTGTTTTGGGCATCCATAATTCCTCTGTTGGTATGGAATTTGTTCTCGGTAACAAACATTGTAGATTAATTCCAAATATGCACAACATTGAACATAAGTAGTGGTTCACTTATGCACTTGTAGCTCAGGTGCCCTCTTCTCTCTACTAAATCCTTGGCTGTGAAATTATATATTAATATAGACGTGACATATTTGGCTATGCTATATTCGTACTACATATTGATGTTGTGAGAAGAAATCAAATACTAAGCTAGTACCCTTGTTTTCTGTTATGGCTTTGGCTTTCCATCTAATTGATGGGCACACCGTCGTAAAGCTTAAATTGTCAGGATTGGATGCTACCCCACCACTGGAAATTTGTCCTAATTTACTGCATGATGTTATTCTTACTCTTTGGGAGTGTTATTCAGATAGGTTGTTTATGCGAAAACAAAATTCTTGTTATTGAAGAAATAAAATTCTCTGCCCCTTCGGGGGTGGCCGAGTGGAAGTCGGGCTCGCCTTAGAGCTTGGGCCTCTCGAGGTTCTGGGTTCGACTCCCCCACGGGGGGTGGGTTACCGCTGTAATGACTGGTGCCTAATGGCCTCCTCTCGGTCGTGCCGGTCAGCCAGGGCTTGCCTAAGCTGGTTAACTCTCCAGGGGCCTTTGCCGGCTAAGGTCCTGGAGCGTGCTTCGCCCTGTGCGCATCCCAGTACGGGGTAGCGGCTGCGGACTTCCACGTACCAGAAGAAATAAAATTCTCTTTTAAGTAGCTTTGTCCTTTTCTTTTAGTTCAATTACATGTTCCAATTAGATTTTCACACCTCATTGTTCTGCTAATCATCGTAGTTTTAACAGGCTTTGTCATCTGTAAAAGGAAATTAGATGTTTATTTTGGTAAGTGTTGAGGTTTGTGATGATCCAATTATATCTATATACCATTTCAGATCATTTACATAGACAAATTTTCCAATGCTACCAACAGGATTTTTGATAATAGGTAGTTTCTCGTTTCACCTTCTTTTCTTTTGTCTTTATTTACCAAGGCTTAACTCATTGTTATAGTTGATGGTCGTTTGTGACAAAAAAAATATAATATGAGTGATATCTTCTTCTTGATTTGATTTTAGTAAAACGAGTTGAGTGTTTTTATGGAGCCTTTTTTCGTCAACATCGGTAACCTATAATCTATATGATTTTCATGCCAACTCTTATGGTACTCCTTCCTATGTTCAATGATATGGGAATCTTTCTGACATACTACTACCTATGCTTTAAGAGTTGTTTCTTTTTTTTTTTTTGGAATGATCCCTGTGGAGGTATCCTTGCATGTGAGTCGAAGCACGATCATTTTGTTCTTGTAAAAAATTTTAACAATCAAAATCCATGTTGCCAAGTGAGTTGATTTCCCTGTAGTTTTAACATCCAATGTGCGAGTGAAAGCTCGTTAAATTTTTTCATGCTAGGTCGGAAGCGATTCAGGAGGTTGGAGCATCACTTACAGCTTTGTCTCACGGAATGGGAAATCTGGAGAAACAATAGCTTTCTTATTTGGAGACATGGGAACTTCAACACCATACAAAACATTTCTAACAACCCAAACTGAGTAGATGGGCTCCGATGCCTGTCAAACCCGAGGGGCCCAATCGTTGGACCATTAGTCAAAATTTTTGTTTCAAGTTGATTGACTGGTACTGTAATGGACATCTTGTTTTGTTTTTTTCTTTTTTTTTTCTTTAAAATTGTATAAGAATTTTTCCTTTCTTTTTGTAATTCAAAGACATTGCACATTTATTAATATAAATAAAAAGTCTTTTATTAGCTTATTTTCTTATTGTGTGTATGTAAATGGTTTACTTTAATTTTAGTATTTAGTTTTATAAAATTTTATAAAACAGGTGCAGGTACTGGAATCAAATGACAAAAATTAAATAGAAAAATGGAAAAAAAATAATGAGTATTAGCGATCGCCTAGGCGGTCGTGAAAGAGCCCTCAAAGCCACCAATAAGCTGTCAGTAAAAACACTTTCAGCGACTGCCATGGCGATCGCTAAAAGTATAAGAGGCGGTCGTTAATGACGGTCGCTAAAACTCACGTAGACTTTTAACGACCGCCATAACGGTCGCTAATAGTTGCACACAGCCGCCCTCCAACGGTCGCAAAAGGTGGTCGCTAATATTTAGTGCCGATCGCTAATAGTTATTAGCGATGAATTTTCGGCAGCCATCACATGGCAGTCGCTAAGCGGTCGCTAATGATTATTAACGACCGCTTTTTACTTTTAGCGACAGCCAATGGCAGTCGCTAATGTTCCTTTTTCTACTAGTGATCGGGTCAATTCCAAGTGCGGCCATGTGTTATTAGATATCAAGTTTACCGTATTAAGTTTTAATTAATATATAATTTAATTTTTTTTTACAATTTATCCCATAATTATTTTCACATTTTAAATAATTGTATATTCTATATGCATATAGCTTAAATATTCACTTGAATATCAAAAATGCATACAGACAATTTTTTTGGAACACTCATTAAGAGTCAGTAAAATTATACCATATGTTAATGTCTCGTATTTTTTACAGAGCTGTGCATGTAAAAAGTTTTGAAATTACAACTTAACATATTTTTATTGATCTTTAATACATAAGGCCGGGGATGTTTCTTGAATTAATGAAATTATTCCTCCAACGGTTTAGCATTTTTCCAATATCTTGAGCCATCCATCCATCCATTTATGAAACCACGTTAGATTGTATATTACTCATTTAATAATCAACTAACATTTACCTACCGGATTCATTTAGTGGATCACTTACAATGTCTTGAAACCGTTGACTTAATCATTAAAATTACCGGATTAACTAAGAATCGGTGATTCGATCAGTTCCATGATTCAAAATTTAGTTATGATATGACAAATAAATTGACCGTTATATATGAATAAACTTAAATATTAAGATAATTAAAAAAAATAAGAATTTAAAATTTGTTAAATGTTCCTTCTAAAATTATCCCTTTATTTTGATAAAAGTCCTACGAATCAGTTATTTTTGTTTTCTAAATTATAAGATAGTGACCGCATAAATAATGAGATAATGATTTATATGTGTATTTTATATTTATACGAACTTCAATTTATAAAAATAATAATTTTAATTTATAAAGACATAAATAATTAAACAGTTGCTTTAATTTTTATACTATTGAACAAGTCGGTTTGCAAACAGTGCAGTTATCATCATATAAGTCCGTTTTATATAACAACCAGATGTAAGTGAGAATTGGACTATTTTTTTTTTTACCAATGAAGTTGTTAGATTTAGTAATGTATAATCGTATATAATTAGTATCCCTTATTTTATGTCTTTCCTTATTTTATGTCTTTCTTTATATCATAATTAGGAATATTATTCCATTCCTTATTTTGTATATCCAATCATAATTAGGATTACTATCTCCTATCAGGATTAGGATTATTGTCCTCTTATATAAATGACCTTGTAGTCTTGTATTCTCACACACAGAAATAAATATTAATACATAATTCTTTGCTTCTTCTTTTATTCTTAACATGGTATCAGAACAGAGGCTCTAATTTTTTTTTCTCTCTTCTTCGTCGGCCATTATTTTCCGGCGAGATCTTGCGTTGGCATATATCATCAGCAGAGTTAAAAAAGCCTTGATTTTTCGCTTCTGTATTACTCTTCTGGTGAATATTCCAACATCTACATACATCATCGGATTCGTCTCTCATAGACGAACCCAACGCCCCAACCAAAACCGGAGATCTGCTTCCACGCGCTGCCTGAAAATTGTGCATGACTTCACGCGAATTCACGCGCCGCTGGTCTTCACATTCGCCTCGCTGACGTCATCTCGACGAATCACGGTGTGCCGCGCAGATTGTTCGTTGGTGCACCTGCCACACTGGATCGCGCTCACGCCAGCGAACTGCGATCTGCCACGTAGCCCTAGCTGCTCAAACGGTCAGACCGGTCCGCCCAGACCGGTTCAGTGCTTCTTTTGGGCCGGTTCAGCCATTTTTGGCAGATTTTCAACCGGTTCAGACCGGTTCCTTACCTTTTTCAACGTTCCGGACGAACTGTTGATCTCTATTCTACTCGGATTTATTATTTATCTTTATTGAGTACTATGAAAGCTTTTTCTGTGGATCGCTCTGACAATATTACGTCCCTCTCTGTCATTCTGGATGGGACTAATTATGTTTTGTGGGCACAAGCTCTCTCTGGCTTTATCAAAGGATGTCGTTTATGGCATATTATCTCTGGCTCTCAGAAAAAACTCATCCAGAAAGACGATGAGGATCAATCTGCTTTTGAGGATCGTCTTGATGATTGGGAAAGTAAAAATTATCAAATTGTCACCTGGTTTCGTGCCACTACTATTCCTTCCATCAGTCTTCAATTTGGTCGATTCCAGGACGATGATCAGTATCCCTCTCCTGCTAAGGCTATTTGGGATTTCTTAAAGGATCGCTATTAGACCACTGGTCATGCTTACCAATATCAGTTACTTCAGACTCTTCATCGTATGCGTCAAGAGCCTGGGCAATCCATCAATGATTTTCTCTTTCAAATGTCTTCTGTTTGGGATCAGCTCGCTTTATGTGAACCTACCTGGAAACACTCTGAGAATGCTCAATTGTACACTATCCACCGCAATCATCAGTGACTTTTGCTATTTCTTATGGCTCTCTATGACACTTTTGAGTCGATTCGTGCCTCATTGCTCCATCGCATGCCTCTACCCACTCTTGAACAAGCTATTTCAGAACTCTTGTCCGAAGAAACTCGTCTAGGTCTCAAAACTAAGGCGTTGGATTCAGTTCTTGCTATACCACCATCTCCAGTTCCAGATGCCGCTCTTGCCATGTCTCACGGTCAATCTTCTGGCCCATTGACTCCTCACTCCTGCATCTACTGTCTAAAAAGGGGTCTACCACACAATCATTCATTTGAACATTGTCCAGTTCGTAAGTGTTTGACTTGCCACAAAACAGCTCCTGGTCATTTTCAGCGTGACTGTCCCAAGGCTTCCTCTTCTGGAGCTCATTCCAAAAATGAATCCTCTAAATCTCATGGTTCTCGTACCACTGCTGCTGTTACTTCAGACAGGTCCTCCTCTTCTGACCCATCCTTTTCTATGACTGATGTGGAGTCTATCATTCAGCAAGTACTTGCCAAAACTGGTACATCTCCTTCTACTGCCCTCTCCGTCATGCCAGGTACTTCCTCTTGGTATTTTGACTCAGGATGTTGCAATCATATGACTTCTGATTCTACAATTTTTTCGTCTATTGCTTCATCATCCTCTATTCTCACTATTCATACTGCTGATGGTACTCATATGTCTGTTACCCACACTGGTCATATTTCTACTTCATCTATTTCTCTTTCTAATGTTTACCACATTCTTACCCTTGCTTTAAATCTTGTGTCTGTTGGTCAATTATGTGAACTTGGTCTGATCGTTACTTTTTCTGCTTCTGGTTGTTTGGTGCAGGACCCACAGACGAAACAGGTTATTGGGATAGGCCGTAAGCATAGACGTCTGTTTGAGATTGTTCACCTCTAACTTCCACCATCCTCTGCTGCTTCCACTGCTGCTTCTGCTTCCACATCTTCTATTTTTAATCTTTGGCATTGTCGTTTGGGTCATTTGTCTTTTAGTCGTTTGAAAACTTTAGTTTCTAGTGGTCAATTGGGTCATGTGGTTTCTGAGAAAGTTGATTGTTTATCATGTCAAACTGCTAAACAACCCGCTTTACCTTTTAATAAAAGTAATTATGTTTCTTTTGCACCATTTGATCTCGTTCACTCGGATATCTAGGGACCTTCACCCACTCCCACTATGGGGGGCTCTCGTTATTTTGTTATTTTTGTAGATGATTATACTCGCTATACTTGGTTGTATCTTTTAACTAAACGTTCTGAACTTAAACAGATATACTCTGATTTCTCAGCAATGGTGAAAACTCAATTTTCTCGTACAATCAAGGTTTTTCGAACTGATAATGCTATGGAATATCTTGACTCTAAGGTTTTATCTTTTCTGCGCTCTCAGAGGACACAATCTCATCTTTCTTGTCCTGGTACTTCTCAACAGAATGGTTGGGCAGAACGCAAACATCGTCATCTTCTTGACACGATCCGTGCCCTTCTTATTTCTCCCTCCTGTCCAGAAAAATTTTAGGGGGAAGCTGCTCTTACTGCTGCCTACACCATTAATCGTGTTCCCACTTCTGTCATTGGTAATTCTACCCCTTTTGAACGCTTGTATGGCTCCCCTCCTGATTATTCTCATCTTAGAATATTTGTGTCTGCTTGTTTTGTTCTCCTTCAACCCCATGAAAGAACTAAACTTGAACCACGCTCTCGTCTTTGTTGTTTCTTGGGTTATGGTATTGAACATAAGGGGTATCGGTGTTGGGATCCTATTTTTCGACGTCTTCGTGTCTCTCGACATGTTGTCTTTTGGGAACACAAGATGTTTTCTACTCTTTCTCTAT
Organism: Vitellaria paradoxa; assembly: GCA_019916065.1. NCBI lineage: Eukaryota > Viridiplantae > Streptophyta > Magnoliopsida > Ericales > Sapotaceae > Vitellaria > Vitellaria paradoxa. The sequence continues at coordinate 10,703,467 of CM034239.1, forward strand.
TTCATCTTTCTACCTCTTCCCATAATCCTCTCTCTACTGATATTTTCAAAGATTTGCATTCTGACATATTTGATGCAGATAGTCTAAAGGTCTCTCAGACACTACTGCTTACGGTTCATCCCGAGACACCTGGGTCTTCTGCTGGACCTGTGACCACTCCTGATGAGTCTTCTCCTCCATCCCTTGATGACGAATCTCCTCCTTCAGAACGTCCTAAACGAGTAACAGAACCTTCTGTTCGTCTTCGTGATTATATTGTTGGTTCTGCTGCCTTTTTTACTCACGAACCTTCTTCCTACCGTGAGGCTTGTACTAACCCTTTATGGCAGCAAGCTACGGATGATGAGTTACAGGCTCTTGAGAAAACTCATACTTGGGATGTGGTTCACCTTCCTCCTGGGAAGACTGCTATCAGTTGCAAATGGATCTATAAAATCAAAACCCGTTCAGATGGTTCTATTGAGCGACACAAAGCTCGTCTTGTTGCTCGAGGTTTTACTCAGGAGTATGGTATTGACTATGAAGAAACTTTTGCTCCTATTGCTAGGCTTACTTCTGTTCGCAGTTTACTTGCTATTTCTGCTGCTCATAACTGGGATCTTTATCAGATGGATGTTAAGAATGCCTTTCTAAATGGCGATCTTATTGAGGAAGTCTATATGCAACCTCCTCCGGGCTCCTCTGTTCCGTCTTCTCATGTTTGCAAGCTTCGTCGAGCACTATATGGGCTGAAACAGGCTCCTCGTGCCTGGTTTGCGAAGTTTAGCTCTACTATTCGTGAGCTTGGATTTATCCCCAGTTCATATGACTCTGCTTTGTTTATCCGCACCACTACAGCTGGATCTGTTCTTCTTCTCCTTTATGTAGACGATATGATTATTACTGGGGATGACAGTGTTGGCATTTCTCATCTCAAACAATTTCTTAGTCGACAGTTTGAGATGAAGAATTTGGGGTTTCTCAATTACTTTCTGGGCTTGGAGATCTCCCGAGATTCTTCTGGTTACTTTATCTCTCAAGCTAAGTATGCTTCTGATCTCTTGACACGGGCTGGTATTTCTGACTGCAAGACTGCTACTACTCCGATTGATCCACAGCTCCGTTTTACTCCTCTTGATGGTGCACCATTATCTGATGCGACTTTGTATCGTCAACTTATTGGTAGTCTTGTTTATCTTACTGTCACTCGCCCTGACATTGCTTATGCTTTTCACATTGTTAGTCAATTCATGGCTGCTCCACGTTCTCATCATTTTACTGCTTTGCTGCGCATTCTCCGATATATCAAAGGCACTATGTTTCATGGTCTTCATTACTCAGCCCAGTCCTTACTTGAATTACATGCTTTTTCTGATGCTGACTGGGCTGGTGATCCTACTGATCGTCGTTCTACGACAGGGTTCTGTTTCTTTCTAGGGACTTCTCTCATAGCCTGGCGTAGCAAGAAACAAACTCTCACTGCCCGTTCTAGTACTGAAGCTAAGTACCGTGCTCTCACCGATACCACTCAAGAGCTCCTTTGGCTTAGATGGCTTCTTACTGATATGGGTGTCACTCATTCTACAGGCACTATATTATATTGTGACAATCAAAGTGCTATTCAGATTACTCACAATGATGTTTTTCATGATCGCACTAAACACATTGAAATAGATTGTCACTTTATTCGTCAACATGTCAGAAGTGGCATTGTTCGTCTCATTTCTGTATCCTCAGGAAATCAAACTGCCAATCTTTTCACGAAGGCTCATCTTCTTGGTCGTTTCTTCGAGTTAATCTCCAAACTCAAGCTGCTTCCTGCGTTGCCACCTTGAATTTGAGGGGGGTGTTAGATTTAGTAATGTATAATCGTATATAATTAGTATCCCTTATTTTATGCCTTTCCTTATTTTATGTCTTTCCTTATATCATAATTAGGAATATTATTTCATTCCTTATTTTGTGTATCCAATCATAATTAGGATTACTATCTTCTATCAGGATTAGGATTATTGTCCTCTTATATAAAGGACATTGTAATCTTGTATTCTTACACACAGAAATAAATATTAATACATAATTCTTTCCTTATTCTTTTATTCTTAACAGAAGTAATGTTCAATCTAATTTTAAAACATCATTTAATTACACCCAAATTTATTTATTATCAATTAATCCAAATGGGTTCACATGTTCATGTGTTCATCAGCACCGTATAACATTCGTCAGATACGATTGGATAAACTTAGGGTGAGTTTGGTTTGATAAAAATTACCAAAAAAGGATAAAAATCTCTACAAGTTATTCACTTTTTATCTTATTACACAAATTACGAACTCACAAATTATCTCATTTTATTTTATTTTGGGTTCGTTTGGGTGTCGATTTTTGTTGAAAATTTTTAAAATTCTCTAGAAACTTTTAAAAATAATTCACTTTTTATCTCACTACACGAATTATAAACCCAAAATTTATCTCACTTTATCTTATTTTATCTCATTTTTTATCACTTTAAACACACTTTTTATCTCATTTTTTATGACTTCTAATGCACCCTTAATATTCTTCAACAGATTATACGAATCCTTTAATTCCCCGTAACTAAACAACTGTAAATCAAACGAGGGCATTGAATTTATTTGCCAAGGTTGCTAACTGTGGATTATATTTTGACCAAGTATACAATCTAATAATAGGCCATTTTATTTGAAGGATCCGATCGTTCAAACATTAATCCTCTCCCTCTCTTCTGAACGTCTTTTCCAATGGTTGTCCATGCCGCCGCCACCTTCACCACCTCCTCTTCCCATGCAAACCACCACCTCTGTCCGCCGCATCCCTCACCCTCCTGAGCACCGCTCCCCATCCTTCCATGGAGGAGCGGGCCCCACTCCCGGCGAACGAAAACCAACACCACCACCCCTCTCATCCTCATCAACCTGAATCCTACATTCCACCGGCAGAATACGCAAACCCTGACTCCTTCTCTGAAACTTCTGATCAGCGAGCCAAGCCCGAGCCAATTCCCGATCATAATGCCGAGGTGTTGTTCCGTCCCGGCACCTTTGTCGTCCAGGTCCCAAAGGATCAAATTTATCGAGTTCCGCCCCCCGAACATGCATTGATAGTCGAACGCCGTCGCCGCTCGAACCAGCCGCAGCAAAAGCGGCCTCGTTCAACTTTACACTGCTGCGCATTCATTTTCGTAGTAGCACTCATTCTCGGCCTTGCCGGAGGAATTTCGTATATTTTCCTCAAGCACAACAACCCCACATTCTGCGTCGAGAGTGTCCTCGTCAAGAAACCCTCTTCCGATCATCGCCGCAGGGAACGTCCGGAGTACGACGTTGGATTGAAAGTCCACAATCCCAACAAATACGTGCGCGTTTTCTACGACGAAGGTGGCGATGCTTTCCTCTCTTACTATGACAAAGAAATTATAGCCGTCGGAAAATACCCGACGTTTGATCAAGCCCCCGGGGATTCGACCGCCTTCAAGATGATCTTCCGCGGCTTAAAAATCGTGTTGCCCCGAGAGATTGAGAAGAGCATGGAAAAAGGACAGGAAAAAGTACACGTCTCTTTGTCCGTGTCCGTGAGTGTTCCTATTCGGATGAAGATTGGAGCAGTGAAAACCGGCACTAAGAAAATTTCTATGGATTGCGATTTGAGAGTAGATACATTAGCCAAGGGCACCAGTGTGCTGTCTCAGGAATGTCGCACAAAAAGTTAGCTGAAGCAGCAAATTAAAGTGGTACGTGTTGATTACGGTCATAGATTAGAGGTAGAGATTGTTGTTATTCATTCTGATTATTTTTTAGAACCATACTTTCTAGCCAAACAAATTGAGGAAATGATCAGGAAGCATATTGTAGTTACTTAACCTTTGTATCTAATTCCAGGGTGGATCAATTTTACTAGACAAAATATATATATGTACGTATGTTCTTAATTGTATTGAACTTTTGCTTTTCTTTTCTTCTGTTTCTTCAATGTATATATATACCTTCATTTCCTACATTCAGTAAATCCTAAAACTTACGCTCCCTTTGTGTGTCCCTCTCTCTCCCATCCACACACGCACAGGCACACACACAGATGGAGGGCATGTGCATTCGAATGTAATTTAGAAAGATACAAAACACTGGAAATTTGTATCTATTTCAATAATCACCTTGCTAGTTAGTGTCTGAATGATTGCATCCATAAAATCTCATCACTTAATGAGATAATGTAGGTACCATGGAAATGGTTGATGGTTAATTTGTTCGGATCTCTATTGTACGTATGTATTACATGTCACCGCGTCAGATAACAGTAAAACACTTAGTTTCCAAATATTTATCTACTTTTCACCCTAAACTTTTAGAAGTTCAGTTTTTATACTCGTACTTGAATTTTTTATTTTCTTTTTTTTGTACTTTTGCTTTTTCCTTTTTCTGTTTCCTATAAATATGGATAACAGCTTAAAAGCTACCAAATTAAAAAAAGAAATCAAATATTAGTGAAAAAAAAAATTCATATAACACAAAAATAAGCTTAAAAAAAAAAAAAAAAAACTAAAGCTTAAACTTCTCGCTCCCAATTTGCCACTGTACGTTAGGCTGTCACCACATAATACTGGTACTCCAGTGGAATTTTGAGAACATTAAACCATCTTTTGAAAACATATGTATAATTATCAGTTATCAATATGCTAAATGGCGCCCGTTGTTAAGTCTTTCCATAGTTATTTTTGAATACATATATATGACTATATATAGGACGGTGAGTTTTGCCGCAATACGTACTGTTAATGTATATTAGATAATTAGTAATAGAGTTTGGGTAATAGTCAAATAACTAGTAGTATAGTTTAGGTAGACTTATAACAGTCAATTTTATTTCCTATTCTTATTCTAATTTTACTTTGGCACCTTTATAAATAAGGTTATTACTTCATTATATTTAACAATTTAATATACATAATTTTCCCAACTTTTTTATTTATTCTTTTCTCTTAACATGGTATTAAAGTTCATGGTTATTGATCCTAGGTAGATTAGGCATCCACTAGCCACATCTTTGGCTGTCGGTGCTATTTTTCCTAACGTCACTGTTGCCTTCTTTACTACTTTACCTAACTTCATATTACTTTTGTTTATACCATATCTAGTTTTTGAGAAATTTTTAAATTTCAAAGTTATCTTTTGGAGATACTTCTTGTTACTTCAGTTTCTCTATTGAAGACCCTAGTCACTATGTTAGATATCCACACATGCTATCTTGCTCTTTTGGTTTTGCATCTTTCAGCCATTCAATGCGTTTTCCCTTACAAGCTAAGTTCGTGACTTCTTACGGCATGTAACCAACACTACGTTTGTAACCTTTGGACGTGTAAGTAAATTTGAGTTCATGACCTCTTATGGCATATAACCAAAACTATGTTTGAGACCTCTAGGCGTGTAAGTAGAATTAAGTTCGTGACTTTTTGGCGTGTAACCAAAGCTACATTCGTGACCTCTCAGGGCGTATAACTAGAACTAAGTTTGTGACCTTTGAGTGTGTAACAAGAACTAAGTTCGTGGCTTTTGAGCATGTAATCTGCGCAAAACAAAAGGGGTATGTTGACTGCTTTCGAATTCTTAGTCTCCAAATTGAAGTTGGTCTCTAATTTCTCACCTTGAGTTTGAGGGGGATGCTAATGTATATTAGATAATTAGTAATAGAGTTTGGGTAATAGTCAGATAACTAATAGTATAGTTTGGATAGACTTATAATAGTCGAGTTTGTTTCTTATTCCTATTCTAATTTTACTTTGACACATCTATAATAAGATTGCTTTTCATTATATTTAATACATTTAATATACATAATTTTCTCAACTTTTTCATTCACTCTTTTCTCTTAACACATACGATAAATTTGCTTCTTTTTCTATTTAGAGGTTGTTGGCTCAATACTTGAAGGGGAAAAAAAAAAAGTCTCTTTTATTACTAAAACCTTGCATAGGATCGGGTCTCTTGTATTGGGCTATAATTTTTTTTATCTATAAGATCTTATAAATTTCACAAAATAAGAAGAAAGCTGTTTAGAATACCTTGTCATACATCTCTTTTTCAATGATCATATAAACGTGAAAGCATAAAGTCTTAAAGAAAATGGAGGTTCTCTTTTGAGTGAATTTAGCCTCAAGTTACCTTAATACGAATGTTATACTATTTGTATAACGGTCTTGGAAAACCTTAATCTTGCAAGCTAACTTTCAAGATTAAACTAGTCTTCTTCGTGGTATATTGTGTTTTTTAAGACACCTATCTTTTTTTGAAAGAATTCGCACCATGTCAACTCAGAGCTGGGTTTCAAGGTGAACCACAAACATCTTGCTTCGGGAGGATGGAATATATAGTCAAATATTCCTAATTGTTGGGTGGGAATAATTAGGAATAATAGCCAGATAACAAAAAATGGGCGAGAGTGGTGGTTGTTGAGCCTTGCTTATCTCGCACATCTTGTGGTAGGTTGTTGGGCCTCATCCTGCACAATCTTGTTGCTGCGTGTGCGAAGTCACACATTACCTTGATATAAGACAGTTGTTAATGTACTCTCTATACGAGCTTTTGGATAACGATCGCCTTACAGGTTGGTTTTTAAATTAAGCTAATGCATGGATTCTTCAACACCTCTTTTCTTCCCAATGCCCGCACAATTTTCGACCAGCAGTTTTTAATCCGTTTAAGACGCTGGAAAATATTTTAAAATTTTAAAAATTTTAAAAATTTATTTATTTTTTATTTTACGATATAAAATACAAATCTACAATTTTTATCAAATTTTATAATTTTTTATCACTCTAAAACCTGGCTTTGTGGGGACCGGTGTGAAATCTATACCTACACCAAACTAGCTAGCTGCTAGTCACATTGCAGTTGGTGATGACTTTCTTCTATTGATTCCCACGTGCTTTCTTAATTTGCTGTCAATGTTTAACGAGCTAAATCTGGAAAGCATCCCTGTTTTTTCCGACAAGTAATATGCTCGTTCCCTCAGATAAAGTTATCCGGGATCACATGGTAACCAGTTTGGTCAGTCTGAAGCTCAACTCAACCCACGTACCCTAGACCGGCACAACCCAAAACCTTTCTTTCTTAGAAAACCCATCTTTGCTCTATAATCTAGGTGGGGACCAATTTCCGTAGTGAGATTGTAAGAGTGATCACGTATCTCCAAGTTAAAGGTTCATCACCCATATGACATTATGGTGTATCGAAATAATGGATGCAGCGTATTTAATATTAGGCATGATTAATTTTAGTGTTTCACATCACCAGCCAAGTTTAAATTTCTGAATTCTGAGTTTTATATTAGGTGTGGCCGATGTATTCTTTATTTGGGTATGGTTTGTTGGCAGCAAGAAGGGTTCAATTCAACTAAAAATATATCTGAGCTGCCTCGAAAACAAACTTTACAGGAGATCTAATTAGGATCATTTTCGGACCCCATTAATCATGACTCTTGTTGGGGCTGTTAGAGGAGTGGTTTAGCGAGGTGGTTGTCGGGCGGAATCGAATTAAATAATAATAATAATAATAATAAAATTATGAAGAAGGCACATAAATTTATATGATTAGACAAGTTTCCTATGTCTAAGGGAGAGATAAATACAAACTATTAACTTCCAATTATAAAACAAAATTTATTTCTAATCTTAATTGCTAATTATCCTTATATACGTATGGATTACAAAAAAAAAACCCTAAACTAAGTCTAAAAAAATTCACTTTAGGGGCGTCGATTCGTCTCCGAATCTCTCCGATTAATTCATTAATTAAGTCTTATCAAAATTTTCAATCAGACCATACAACTTTTGCCAGTTAGAAGCATAAGTGCAAGTCAAATTTTTTAATAATAATCATAATCAACATATCTAGTTATTCACAGTTCTTTTATGATTCAATAGTGTGAAAGCAGCCAATTCAATTAATGAGATTAAGATTGTATACATTAACCATCTAGACCTAGTATAGGCGAAATACTCGCACGTTATATCATCTTTTGAGCTGGTGTTCCTAGGGAAGTGCTCCTTCTCAACCAATAATTGAAGTTTAGATGACTTTTGTCTGTTTCAGTTTTGAGGCACCAATGATGGGTCCAATCCAGTGGACGCCTATCTTTACACGTCCAAAAGTGAAGTAGTTTTCTCATGCCTTGAAAGCGCATGTTGGTGTCCCCATTCAATATCAATGTCTCTTCACACCAAGCACCTTAAGTGGAATCCAACTCTTCCTCAACCATGGAATTTAGTCTGCTAAGAAAGTGGGTTTCCCTTTCACCACCTAACCCTCTGAAAACTTCCATTAAATTAGAAACCAAAATCCATTTGAAAAAAAAAAAAAAAAACACGCACACAATTTGATATTCTTTTCCTCTTTTGAGGTGGGCTCTCACAGATCCAAGCGCCCAATAGTGCATGTCTCCTCTGTTTGTGAGCAATGGCCTTGTTTCTACCCATTGTCCTATTCTTTTCTTGGGGTTATAATTTGTTAGAATTATCCATCTGAATGGCATATAATTGTTAAGAAGTATGAATGAGGACACATAATTGTGTTTTCATGTTCCTCTTACATTTTCATTTTCAAGAACCCACTCTTTCCACTAAGTGACGATTACAACTAGTATTTGCCCTACAACTTCTCTTTATATATATATATATATATATTCATTTTTTTTAAAGAAATAATCTGGTCAATTATTAGGATAAGACTATACCCAACGAGGGATTCAAGAGATATGGAGGGCAGCAGTCGTTCCCTAATTTTTGAAAAATTCTTAGTGATCTAGCATAATTTTAGCAAAGCCCACCCAAATATTTTTAAAATTCCTAATAGCTGCCCTTAATCATTAGTTTTTAATATTTCTATCCAAAATTCAAATTCTGAATTCTTCAATGATAGTCCCCATCCCCGGACTCTGCATGCGCGGAGACCAATATACCATCTTTTTCCTCCTCTCTTTAGTTGGACTTAAGGATGAAGATCAATAATTTGCGTGGATAATAAGAACACTCGACTTGAAAGCACATACAATTCACATCAATCTCGATAAGCACTTGTTCCTAATCACTCCTGCTGGTGATTTAGGCATAGAAGTTTCTAAAATCATAACAAGTGGATAGTAAGTATCAAATACACACACATACACCTATATATATGTGTGTGTATATATATATATATATATATCTTTTCTGCCACTTACTGATCTTTGATAGGCAATAAGGCCTCTAGCTAGCTGTTGCAAGATATGAAATTCAAGTCAGAGTTCCATTCTTTTACGCATTGGCACTTGGATTTCTATACATAAGAATGAAGCGTTATTGGTTCGGCATTGCTCTCATCAACAAACTAATTCCAAGCTACTTCTGAGAAAAAGTGCACCTTCAATATTTTTGCATATTCTAAGGGGCAGTCGTGGACATTGGTGGTCGTTCTTGAAGTGATAGCTAGTTTTGTTTGTACCCCCAAGCAGCGTTTTCTTGATGTTTCTACCCAATTATAAAGCTTCAGACATTTATTAATTAATTTAAACCCTAATGAAAGACAATACACGTTTGATTACACGTCTCTTAATTGCAATTACTCGATGCTTTCCTTTCCATTATTGAAGTTTTCAAGGGGATGGAGCCATGGAAGTGTGCGTGCAAGGGAACCATGATACCAAAAGTTCTACCATTCACATTGAGACTTTCTATGGTACAAGTGAATAAAATATAGTTCTCATACGTTCATTTAATTATTTTGTTTAGTGAATTTATTTGAAATGTTATTTTATTCTTATGTAAAATACTACCTTTTTTTTGTGGAGAATGAAATGGTTAAAAAAGTTAGAATAAATATTTTATTTCATTTCATTCTTTTGTATTAAATTAGGTCTAAAAGTTTTATAATTAATTTTTTTTGTGTAATAAAATTTGTGACTTATTAGTGAAATTGTATTATAAAAAAAAAAAATTGTTATTCTCATGTAAAACTTTGAAAAAGGCATCAAATAAAAAAAAAAAGAAAAAGAAAATAGAGGTCAATTAGAATGATGTGCTAAGAGACAAGTCTCATAATTAAAATGCATTCGGATGAATTTCTTCAGTTGTTTAAAATTAATTAGTTGGACCATACAGACAAAGTCATTTTATTTATTTATTTTTCTTTTTGGGTAATTACAAAGTCATTTTAATTATGTTTTCGGGAAGAATCTTCTGGTTAATTGAGAAGTTGTACTTGTCTTCTCATTTTTCTTGTACGATAAACACTTAGGGCCCGTTAGAATATTTTTAGTTGGTCAAATTTTAATTAAAAAGTACAGTAAAAATGAAAAGATGTGATATAAAAGTGATAAATGTTAAAATTTAATTAAAATATATAAAAAATAATTAAAAATTAATAAATTTTAGTAAACTTTGATAGAGCAAACGGACCTCGACGCTATGATTTGAACCAACACTGAGAAACACATAAATTCAAACCGCGAATTTAGGGATAATTTATCAGATTTTGTTTTTATTGTTTTGTTGTTGTCTTTTGTCGGATAGTATTTTCCTACGGGCACTCTTATGATGGTTAGTTTCCCGATATGTGATGGGTGGCTAGAGGTGTCACGGATTCTTTTCCGGTAACTGTCCATCAAAATTTCTGGTTTTCTTAGGCATCATTTGGCTTGCTTCTACTTGCTTTTGGAAGTGGAAAACGTGTGATTCTTGACCTCGAAAATAACACTCTGTTTGGGAAAAAAAAAAAAAACTCAATTTTTTTTATTTAAATCCCATTTGACAAAATTTTTAATTTTACAATTTTTAATTTTTATTTTTATTTTTTGAAAATTGAACATAAAAATCTTTTGGTCACCAACTATCATTGACATCCGGCCACTTCTTGTCGTCGATTGCCACCCATCTTTTATCACGGTCACCCAGCCAAGCACCACATCCGTTGCTTTCTACCACCAACTTTCGGCCAGCGTTACCTGTAACGTTCTCACTGCTTGTTTTTACGACTTACCTCTAATCACACTACAACTCATTGTTACAAACAGAAAAACACTTGATTATAAAAAACGGTCGCCTGACTACTTTTAAACACTATAATTACTAACTAATAACTATTATAATAAAAAATATTTCCTTTATTTTTTGACCAAAACTAGCAAACGTATTTTTTTTAAGAAATAAAATAATTTATAATATATCAAGAAAGGAAAGAATCAGATTAATTAAACTAGGTGATGGGCATAAGAATGTCAAGACTAAAATGCCTGGTGTCACACTTGGGTTAGGCTTAACTTTAGTTTGGTAACAAGAAATCAGATTTTGATTTTTTTTTCTTTTTCCGTCTTATATAATTTATTTATTCTAATTTAATTTAATTTATTTATTTTTGCTTTCAACAACTCTCTTACGCTTGTCCTTTATATTCATGGCAAAAAAAAAATTGTTAAAAAATACTTAAAAATAAAATAATTCACACACATATTAACCATATGTTGTCTCACAACTACTTAGTATAAAATATACGGAGATGAATGTAATTATATGTACAAATTGGGAAATTCTAACTTTTTGTATTGATCATGTATAGTTTTGTAATACCATGGTACGTCCTCAAGACTACGTATTATTTCTCTCTTAATCCAAATTAAATATCTTACTTACCCCCTCCAAAACAAAACTTAGCCATATGCGAATATAATTATTTTAATCATTTTCTGTAGTTTCTTTCTTTAAAATGTGACTAATAGACTTAAAAGTTATTAAATAAAAAGTAAATCATATAAAAAAGTAAGGGGGTGCTAAACACTCTAGATTTGGTTTGGATACGAAAAATTTAATTTTTTATTTTTTTATAACTTTTTATTCATCTTATATAGCTTTTTTCATCAAAATTTAATTTTCTTTTTAGAAGTTAAAAATTTTTAAGCTTGTTAATCGCATTCATAAAAAAAAAAATTAAAAAATTCATATCCATTTAGATAAAAACTATCGGTTTAAGTAAAAAAGGTAAAGAAAAGATTGGTTTTTTATTTTTTCTTTCACCAAAGAGACGTCAATTTTTTTTATTTTTCTTTTACAAATGCAATTAACATGCCTTAAAGTTATAACTTCTAGAAAAAATTAAATTTTGATAAAAAATATATATATAAAACAAAAAAAATCTACAAAAAAAAAAGGACAAAATGAGTTTTTGGGCCAAACGAAGCCAAGTTGTGCTTCAAAAATAAGATTCCAAGACTCTTGTCTCGGTGAATATAATTTTTGACTCAATTTAATTTTCTCGTGTTTTCCTTTCGTTTTGTTTTTTTTTTTTTCACTATTTGTTATTTATATTTGATTTTCTGTGTTGAAGGATTAGTTGAAATTTTGTATACTCTTTATTCCTTTTTTTTTTTCTTTTTAAGATTGAGTTTTGAGAAGAAAAAAAAAAAGTTAGTTTTTTTGTGTATTTAGCTACTATATAACTACTAAAAAACTAACTTTTCTTTGTATTCGGAAAGAGAAAAAAATTAATTTTTTTGTTGTTAACTTTTTAACCTTTTGTTATTTTGAAATTTTTACCCTTCAAAGTTTGAAAGAAATTTAAAATATAAAAAGATAAATTTAATTATTTTAAAAGAATTAAAAAGTTAGCAACTACTACTGAGTTACCAGCTAATGGTTGCCAAATGCAACCTTACTTGCCATTGACTTTATTTTTTATCTATGATTATCTTTATTATAAGAAGAGATTTGGCCTATTATTATAAAACAGGTTACATACGAGTTTACAGGTTAAACGGGTTGGATACAAACTTGGCAAATAAGTTAGATACAGATTTGGCCAATTATTGTTAGACGACAAGTTTGTTATGTTTCCCATTCACTCTTTCCAATTGTAATCCGTTATTAAGTGTGTGTCTGGAGTCATAAAAGTGAAATAAATATAGTTTGAAAAAATTTTTTATATTTGGTACATATATCTCAAATCGTATTTTTTTAAAATGAACAGTAGAATTTCTTTTCTGATGAATTGGATTTTCATTTGAACAGATTCAAAATTTTGTTTCAATTACGGCCTCTTTACAGACTAAACTGTACTTGAAACGGTTTTTACGATCTATTTGGACAAAAGTCAGAACGGTTTTTGTAATCCGTCGAAACGATTTCTACAACTTCAAAAAAAATAATCACAATAAGTGTCATTCTGTAACTTGGAAATCCATGGTAAAAATGGTAAAAAAAATTTTACTATTTAATTAACCGAATTCCAATTATCGACTTTTTTGCAGAAAGTATTGAACTTTTTTCAAATTTTAAGAAGGTAAAAACGTATAAAAATATAATAGAAATTTTTAAAAATTTTTACCCAAGTTTGGTGTACCAAACACACCCTAAATGTGTATAGTTTTATTTAATTTATTTAATTATAAACCATTATGACATGATTTAAACACGCCTATTTGTTACCTTTAGAATATACTTCTCAAGTTGTAGTAAAGTTGGAAGGCCTTTAATTCTCCTATGGCACAGTGCTTAATTTACCAGAGTCACGCAGGGCTTTTATGCCCACATTCACTAAAATCTCTTGTAGGTAACACGTTGTGAAAATACTTACCCAAAAAAAAAAAAAAAAAAAAAAACACACACGTTGTGAATACGAAAATATTCGGTCTCATTTGATTTGTTTTTTTATTTTTTATTGTTATTTTTTATTTTCTATTTTTAACGCATTTGTCATTTTACACTTTTAAAAATTAAAAAAAAAAGTTAAAATACAATTGATCATTTATATTTTTAAAATTTATTTTAAAAAATAAAAAATAAGTTCACATATGAAATGAAAAATGACAAAAAATCATTTTGAACATTTTCAATTCAAAATAAAAAAATCTCAAAATAAAAAATAGAATATTTTTTGTTTTCTTATTTTGTAATTTTTAAAACATAGAGCCCATAAAATAGAAAAAAATGAAAAACAAACCAAACGTGGCTTTAAGATATTTCTTTGGCATATTCACACCATAAAACATTTCAAAGACAATGACGGCTCCATGCGTTCGCGCGCGCGAGAGAGAGAGAGAGATCATAATTTCTAATAGTATTTTACTCGAATACTTTCAACATTACAATACACCTTTTTTCTCCCTTCTCTATTAATTAATTATTTTTTTTAATTCAATCTGAACAAGAAAATTACATAATCTCAACCCACCCTGGTAAAATATTCAGGGGTAGATTTCACTGCCCAAAAAAACAAAAAAAAAAAAAAAACAAAAAATCAAGCGATAGGATTAGTTTTTATATCTTGCATGGTAGCAAAGATTGCTTCCATTCCGCCAAACTTCGCAGAAAGTACATAACCTGCAAGAATGGAAAGTGATTGTCAATTCTTTATGCAGGAAGAGAAAAATTAATCATATAGGGAAGTAAATTGCATGGAAAATGGGCATAGACTTGCCTCCGAAGGTTCTTGCAAAGAATAAGAGGCATTTGTTTCCTTGGGAAATTTGGACACAAGTATCCCAAGCCCTTGCCCTCTTTCCCGCAATACCTGATTATCGTACAAGTAAAATTAATTCAGTAAAAATGAACAATGTTAACAATTAAAAAGAATATAGATATATGTGTGTGTGTGAGAGAGAGATAAATAATAGAGAATAAGATAGATCATTTATGAACTAATTACTAGAAAATAAAAAATTTCATAAAATTAATTTTAAATTACGATTCTATCTTACAGTTTTGGCTCTATTTTTTAATGATATTTTCTTAAAATAATAGTGATTTTGAGTTAGAGGATGTTTGGATCCCAAAAAATACTAAAAAAAAATTATTTTTTCAATCAAATTTTATCGTATGTTACTTCCACATTAATTTTTAATTTTTTGGGCAAACCGAACAAAACCTTAATTAATTTGCCAAAGGAAATGTGAAATACGCAAGAGAGTGTGTGCATATGTGTATATATGTATGAATGTATAGATATGTATGTATACCTTAAACGCATCTTCATCGGTTCTATCATCTCCAATGTATATGGGCAAAACAGAGTGTGTGCATATGTGTATATATGTATGAATGTATAGATATGTATGTATACCTTAAACGCATCTTCATCGGTTCTATCATCTCCAATGTATATGGGCAAAACATCGTCAGAATTTGCATAACCTAATAGAGAACAAAAACATATAAATTAAGAACATAATAACAATCGGACCACGTTGAGAGTTTTTAAGAAAAAAAGGTATTGTGGCATCCACATATGTAATGACTTAGTGAAAAAAATTAACTCACCTAATGACTCTAACAAGAATTCAATGGCCTTTCCCTTGTCCCATTTGATAGTTGGTCGGATCTCTAAAACCTGTTTTCAATAATAACTAAACTCTGAGTTTTAGGGCACATGGAAGATTAATGCATAATTACCAAACAAAAAAAAAGATTAATGCAGCGTTTGGCAACTCAAATTTTTTTTGGATGCTATCTCTCGTACCTTTCTTCCTTGAGTCAATCTAAGGTTGGGGTATTCGTTGAGTACGGATTTAACTTGCTCTGCCAATGAATTCCAACTCTGATATAAATCAAAATAAAGCCTAATTAATTGCATTACTCGATTGAAAAATTATAAGCCAGAGAATAAATTAAATAAATAAATAAGGTTCAGATTTACATATGTATATATACATATATATGTATACCTTTTCATCCACGCAGCGGAAGTGTACAGAGATGCAGAACTTATTGTTTTCCACCTTTGCCCCGGGGGTGGATTTGGTTTTCTCTATCAAAGCTTTGTACACCTGAGAAAAAACAAAATCCTCAATCATGCTTACATACATATGCATATATATATGTATATAGACATAGACTTCATTATATATGTATTTACAGAGAGAAAACAAACCTCATCAATCATGGGTAAAAATTCTCTGGCAGGCTGGAACAGAATTCCTTTCTTGCCCTGAATAAAATCCAAAAATTTAACTCAATAATAAGAAAAAAGATAAACCAAGTACTTGATTTTTAATTAGTACATATTAGAATATAGAACTCACTCTTCTGTACTTGCTGGGTTTGGCTGGTCCCCTGATGTCCATCCCATGGCTGCCAGCATAGTAAAGCTGCGATAATCCCACAAACTCATAAACCTGCAAAATTGAAAACCCAATTGAGAAACTTCTGAATTGAAAAAAAAAAAAATTATATAAGTGTGCATATATAGATATATAGATACGTATATGTGATGAATGTACCTTGGCCCTGGACCTCCCGGTGACTATGGCTGTGGGGAAATATTTTGCGACATCGCTCAAAGCGTCTTTCATCTGATTCGAGAAACCAAGTGAGGAGAAAATGAGTGCTTGAAAATTTTCCTGTTCGAGAAAGTAGTACCTAAAATGAAACAGACCTCATTGGTCATGAAAGCACGATCTGGGTCTTCCACAATCGGGGAGAGAGTACCATCATAATCAAGGAACATCACTATCTGTTTTCCTCTGGAAACATTTACAATCTGCTCGAAATTGCCCAAAGCAGATGGGTGACGAAGCTGCTTTTCCCGGGAAAATCAAGAAGAAAATATTAGAAACCGATTCCAATTAACGAAATATAAATAGAAAATTGTGAATGACGAGAGAGTTGACGCGTACAATCCAAGAACTCTTGGTCTGATCTTCATTTTCGGAGACAGGAGTGGAGGGTCTACGAGTCGGAGAAGACGCTCTCATCGAGTCGACACAAACACTAATCCTGGGCATCTTTCTTGGAACGGAGACGCAGCCGCCGCCGAGCGGCGCCGGCAGCTTTATCACCGTCGACGGGAACAACACCGCGCGAATGCTCGATTTGGCATCGGAGACCACCATATTCTGGTTAGTCATTTCCTCTGACCTGCATGTCACCGAAACAGAGGAATTTAGATGCTTTTATAACCCAAAACAAACCCATTAAAGGAATTTACACACTCATTCTTGTTGTTACCTGAAGTTTTTGAAGGTTGGGAGAGAGAGAGAGAGAGAGAGGGGGGGGGGGCGAGGGAAAACAAGGGAGAAAACAGAGGTCTCCGAAAAATGTGAGCTTTTTGCTTGCTCTGAAGTTTAACACGGAGAGAGAGAGAGAGATTGAGAAAATTCAAGAGGGCGCACTCTGCAAGTGATGAATACAAATGGGAGTCACAAGTCACAAGGAGAGAGGTGGGGAGGGGAGTCGATTTATAAGTAAGTTGGTGGCATAAAGGGACGAAGCCTCCCCACCTTTTCCGGCTCTTGAGCCTTTGTGCCCTCGGTTCTTTTTTGGATTCATTCGCTGCCTCGCTACGAGAAATTTACCTTTATTTATTTACTTTATTTTAATTTCCAAAACATACTCACCACTTATACGACAACTTATTTTTTTATTTTTTTTATTTTTTTGGGGTAGAGTTGGTTAAACCACTTAACTAGACTTAATTTGGAAAGGTATAATTCAGCTTTTTTTATATTATTTTTTACTAAAACTTAATTTTTTCCATTTAATAATTTTTAAATATATTATTCACATCCGTAAAAATAAATACAGAAGTATGTTATTCGCATCTGTACAAACAAATACAGACAATGCTCCTACATAAAAAAAAAAAAAAGCTCACATTAGTATGATAAAAGCTCCTGCAAATGAATTTTTTTTATTTTTAATCATTTTTTAATTTATTTTCATAAATGAGAACACCTGTCTAAAAGTTACCAAATAAAAAATTAAGTTTTTTAGTAAAAAAAAATTATATAAATTGAAAATTAACGATTCCTTCTCTGTCCAAACGGTAATCGGAGACTCCTATGTGGTAATCTTCTTTTGAGAGTCAAAATTCACCGTTTGGGGTATACAATTGATGGTAGCAATGCTATCTCAAAGTTGTCTTTACCATAATTTCAACCCTCCATCTATGACCAGTCACAAATTAAATAATTCTTGAGTTATTTGAGTTTAACTTAAATTCAATTTGTGAGTTTAACAAAATAACTTCAAACTCTTTTTTTCGTAATTTATACAAATTTAAACTCTGAGCTAGGGTAAAAAAATATCTCTGCTCAAAAACTTATAAATTAATTCGTAGAATAATATGTATAATTTTATTCCCAACCAACATTTAGTCAATTTATTCATTTTTATTTATATTTAAACGAAAGTGACATCATTTTAATTAATCGGATTATTTATGAGACAAATTTTCAAATATAAATATATATATATATATATATTTTTGTCAAGAAGAATTAGAGCTTACACAAAAATTGAAACTCGAGTAAATTAAAAGTTCATATTATTTATTGAAGCGAAACTCATCAAATTTGTTAAAAGTTTGCTCAAATCAATTTCACCAAACCAGTCGTTTTCATAAAATCTATGTGCCAATTTGGGGGCGGTTGCCGAAGAACACAGCGGTTGGGAAGATTAACAAAACCAAATACTTACTTGAGCGTACTACTTTGTTTTTTTTTTTTTTTCCAATTATCAAATTAGGCATCGTTTGGCATATCTAAAAAATAAAAAAAAATTAAAAATTTTTAAAAACTTTTATCACATCAACTTTTTTATTTCACTGCACATATTACGAATTCACAACTTTTCTCACTTTATTTTATTTTTTCTTACTTTTTATCACTCTAAACACACACTTAGTATAATTTTCTCTCTTCGTTTGTCAAATTAAGGTAGCAAAAAATGTGTACTCACAATGGCATCAGATCTTGACGACAACAATTAAGGAATCCAACCAACCCAAATTGCATTTAATGACAAAAAAAAAACTGTACGAATTAGGTTTGGAAAACTGCTGGTCATTGTCCTTGCATTCAAACGAGAGGTGGTATGGGGGTTAGGTTATAATTGTGTTCTTCTTTTATTAATTCCTCAAATATTTTATTATTTCATCCGCCAAGAGTTCTTTTGAAATATGACAAAAAATTTTGAAAAATATTAAAAACTAGAAACCAAATGAAATTGTTGATCACTCTCTCTTCCTGCTCCTCGTAACAACAATCAGAAACATCATAAAAAGTGAGATCGAGGATATTTAGGGAATGTTTGGTGCTATAAAAATTGTTGAAAATTTTTAAAAATTTTTAAAATTGTCTAATACATTTTACAATCTTCATGCTAGTAAAATTTTTATAAATTTATATGCATTTACGCATTCCAATAACTTTTTACAAATTCTAATAACATTTTGTGAACTCTAATAATTTTTTTACAAATCCTACAAATTTTTCAATGACTTTTAATAAATTTTGATATGACTATTTTGACAGACCAAAAAAATCATTCGGATAGTTTTTCTCTTTAAAAAATTGACGCAAAAATAAAAAAATTTTACTATTTATCTCTAAAGAACATAATTTAGTGATTGCGCACCAAATATTAAAAAAATTATTCAAATTATATTTTTCGTTATTTTCCATTACTTCAAACATGTTCTTAGGAACGGAATGATCTAGATTGGAGCAAAGCAGCATGTTACTCACGGGTTTAAGATTTTACATTTGAGGTGCTACTAAAAAATTATATATAATAATTTAATAAAAAAATAAATAGAAAGCGATGAGACTCTTTACACAAATTAAAAGAATTATTCAAATTTTGTTTTACTAAAAATTATATTCTCTGAATTAATTATTGTCTAATGTTGAAGGCGTTGCAAGATATAATTTTAAAGTCTTTTTATCGTTGTTACTTATTTGAGTTTTGGACATAAACAGATTGTAAATGAGTGAGGTCCTGTTTGGTTCATTAAAATTTATTAATTTTTAAAATTTTTTAATTAAAATTTATCCTACATCACTTTTACATCATTTTTTTATATATATATTTTTTATCATCCAAACATCACCCTACCAGGTCTCCCTTTCCCAACGTGGAAACATCCATGAACATAAAGGAAATTCAATTTTTGGTAGTACAGTTACCTAAGAATATTTTTTCTGTAATTTCTTAGCTGGCATGATCAAATTATTGATGGTGTAAGTACCAGAAATTTACATTACAGCGAGTTGCAAAGCGAAAGCTGGCCCCAATGCTCTGCCTCGGACTTTTTACGTCCTCTCAGCTACTATCAATCTTTGGAAAGAAGAGACCGTGTCTATTTTTATTTTAAAAAATGGTACGCTTACATTTTTTTTTTTTACACTCATATTCATATCATATCAATTTACACTGATTATTATTTGTAATGTTCAATACATTTGTTCAAAATCATTGTAACCACGAAACGTTATCTTGATCTTGCGATTGTGATGATTTTAAATAAAATGCACTAGTCACTACGATTAGTGACCAGTGTAAATCGATGGAGTGTAAACAAAAGTTTAAAAGATGGGTATAAGCATCGCATCACTATTTTATTTTGTTTCGAAGGCATGTAAAAGATAATTGTTTGATTAGTAAAATTTTGGGTAATAAGTACAGTAAATATACAAAGATTTAATATAAAAGTGATATGTAATAAAATTTGATTGAAAAAAGTATAAAAAATTAGTAAAAATAGATAAATTTTAATTGATTTTTACTAATCAAACACCCCGATATATGACTTCTGAAAGATAAATTTACGGGAGTTTTGATTTTGATGTTTAATTCGTTAAAATTAACTAAAATTTATTAATATTGATCAATTTTTTTATATTTTTTAATTAAATTTTAACACATATTAATTTTATATTAAATTTTTTACTTTTACCATACTTTTTAACTAACTTTGACTAAGTTAGCGCTCCCACGCACGAGTTGCGCTTTTTTTTCTTGTCTTTTACGCAATGAGAAGGAACACTGCCAATTCTTTCTCCAAGACGTGATGCCCTTCACACTCGTCAGAAGTTTCCAGGAGCTGAGCAGGTTTTCGATAGGGCGAGAAAGTCGCATTCAAAACTCGCTAGTTTGAGTTTCAAATTTTTATGAAAAAATAATTTAAAATTATTTTTAAAAATTTCAAAAAAAAATTTAAAAGGTTACAACCTTCATTACTTAAAAAAAAAAAAAGGTGTATATACCATTATAAAAAATAACAAAATAATAAGTTATAAAAAAAAAAACAAAATCAGCCATTTATGTCATCTGAAAAATTGTCAAATAATGATGCATTTTTAAATAAAATTTGTTCCAATGAATTTTGAATTTTTTAATATTATTGTCCAACAAAGCCCGTTCAAACAAAATATTTACCGTCTATTCAAATGGATTTAAAATTTTTCGGCAATTTATTCGACATAATTGCAAAAGTTTCAAAAATTCTACAAACTTTCCAAAGTTTTCGACTCTCAATTTTCTCTAATAAAATTTCTCCAAAAATCACTCTTATACAACTCATAACAATTTTTTTTATCAAATCAAATACTAACATTTAAAAATTTTAAAAAATTATTTGACAGTCCAAATACTTAAAAAACTCTAAAAAGTTATGCTTTTGAAAATTTTTGTCAAAATTTAAAGTTCCAAACGGCCCCTTGATCTACCATCCCATATTCATGAAACAAGTCACCTTAGACCCCATTTGACCGGTCAAAACTTATCAAAAGTTACTAAATTTTAATTATTTTTTATATTTTTTTTAATAAAAATTTAATACATATTACTTTTATGTTATATTTTTTATTTTTACTGTACTATTTTACTAACTTTTTTTCTTCCAAACAATTGCCTAGACTTTTGCTGTAAGGGCCGAGGGAACACGAATCTGGTCATAGTTAATGTTAATAATCGCATAGACTATTTCGAGCAGTTTGGTTTACTATAAACCTCTAACAAATTTTATAAATCTAACAACTTCTCTATCTTTAATTTTCTCGCAATTACTAATTTTAAAAAATTTTAATATTTTTCTAAAAAATAAAAAAATCTGAAAGTATGTTAACTGAATGTATAAGTTTTTTATACAATCATATTATTCGTGTCGAAAACTTTTAAACGAGTATTATTATTACTATTTTTTGTGATGTTTTTTGAATTCGTGGGAAAAAATGAACGGATTTGAAAAATTATTTTCACAATTTACTAGTTTAAAAAAAATGACATCAAAATAAATCAAAAATTATATTTTATCTTAATTTATCTTATTTTTCTCAACTTCAAACGGAGCCTTGGAAGCCACGGCAACAGTATTAATGTCAGCAGGGAAGAAGGAAACAACTGGTGGACTCCACCTCAAGGGAATGAGCTTAAACTTTAACTCTGATGGAGCATTTAACTCCTCAACCAATAAAGGGCTCGTTTTGGAGTAAAACAAATTTTCAAAAAATTTTATAAATCTCTAACAACTTCTTTACCTCTACTTTTAATTTTTCTGTCATTATTAATTTCAAAAAATTTTAATATTTCGTTAAAAAAATAAAAAAATCTAAAAATAAGTTAATCGAATGTGTAAATTTTTTATATAATTACATTCTTCACGTCGAAAACTTTTAAACGAGTACCATTATCGCTATTTTTTTAAATTTTTTTTGAATCCATGAGAATGAATTTGAAAATCATTCCCACAGTTTGTAATTTTTCAAAAAAAAATAACACTAAAATTAATTTCAAATCATATTTTATCTCAATTTATCTTATTTTTTTTTTTACTCTAAACGAGCCCAAACCAGCCTCCGAGTGGTAAATAAAATTCAACGGGTACCATTCTTGACATTAACTACGGTCAGATTCGCGTGCTCTCAGCTTTTGCAGTAAAAACCTAGGCAGTTAGGGTGGCTTATTTCATGACATCTGGTGCATCTGTAATTGGCACTTCTTCGTTTAAAATAGTTTTTAGAGTGGTAAAAAATAAAAAAAATGAGGTAAAATAAAAAAAATTGTGAATTAATAATGCGTACAGTAAAATAAAAAAATTGATGTGATAAAAATTTTAAAAATTTTTTAGAATTTTTTTTTATTTTTTATAGATGCCAAACGCACCCTAAATTAAAAACCTGAAAATTTTACAAATTTGAGTAAATAGTTCAAACCGACAAAATGAGTTTGGTCGCTAAATTTGATACACACTATGCTTGGGGCATTAGTGACTTTTTGAGAATGAATGGTGTAAGAAAACCAACGCTCAATGTGCCCTCGGTTCACACTTGTAGTTCTTTGTTAGCATTTCAAACTTTTATTATGGATGTTTAGCTTTGTTTATCTGCTAATAATATATGTTAGATTTCATTTTTCAGGTTTAATGATAGTCGGGAGATTTTGGAGACTCAGAGGCTGTAATTTCTTTTATTATATTTTATTTGATGGGTTGTTAAATTTGAACTGTTCTAGTTGTAATAATTGTATTTTAATTAGTAATTTAAGTTGTAATTAAATCTATTACACTTTTTGATAATATTAATAATTATTGAATTATCATCTTTAAGCTTGTAGGTTTGTAAAAATTTTGATATTGAGTATACAAATGTTACAAATATTTATATATTTGTACGAGCAAAATCAAAAAAAATAAATAAAATAATAATAAAAAATATTAACATCCACCATAAATGGTAACTAAAGACCAAATGGGCGATCGCTAAAAATTTTCTCTAACTCAATTTGTACCATTTATATGTAAGTGATCACTAATATTTAACGATCAGCAAGTCCTTAACGATTCAATTTCTACCGTTCATGTATTTGCAGATACTAATAATAGTAACAACTATTTTTTAATATTTAGCGACCGCTCATGAGAAAAGTTAAAAAGTCATGATTTGCTAGCATTTCACGGTACAAATTACTATGTATATACTCTATTCAAAAACCATTAAAGCACTTTTAGAACCCGCCTTAATTAAATTACTTAAATTTTAGAAACGTCTGAAGTGATAAAAAGTAAGATAGATTGTGAATTCATAAGTTGTACAGGTCGTACAGTAATATAAAACTGAATAATTTTAAAAATTTTTTTTTTTTTTTTTTTTTAACAAACCTAAGCTGCATCTTGGTTGGCAGTCTCATACAGTTACAATTGTACAAATTACTATGCGTATATTCCATTACAAACCATAGATGCAAGCGCTTTTAAAACCTGCCTTGAATTAGCTAAATTTCATCCCAAGGTTGGCAATCTAGGCACCGCCCCTTGGAAACCGCAATGAGAAACAAGCAGCTCTAAACCATACTAGTTGCATGAAAACCAGCAGCGCTTTGTTTGTTATTTCTTCGCATGGAACGTCTACATCGGATTCTACAACTTAATTAATTAAAAGGCAACAAATAACCTTCAGCATTATTGTTTTTTCTTTCTTGTGGCTTGTATTTCCTCTCAGGATGCATTAAACGCATTAAAAAACGTTAAAAATTTTTAAAAATTATTTATTTTATATTTTATTATACGAATTACGAACTTATAAATTATCTTAAATTATTTTACTTTATCTTACTTTTTATCACTTCAAACGCTCCTTAGTTAGTAATTTAGTTTTTTTTAATTTTTTTAGTAATGATTCGATGGTTTCAGTAATCTTCCCTGACTGTGCTTTCGTTGAGAGCTTTCGTAAGTTAAGACAAAGCAAATTAAGCAGTCCGTGATTTCTGTAATCTTAGATTCTTCTAATGATAGAGGAAGTTAAATGGAGTGTTTGGTTATTTTATTTTTTGTTTTGTTTTTTTTTTTTTTTTTTGTTTTTCTTCTTGTTCTTGTCTAATGATAGAGAAACTTAATGGAGTGTTTGTTTATTTATTTATTATTTTTTTTTCCTTTTGTTCTTGTCAAGTTCTTGTGTAAGAGCATTCATGTTGATATCTTTTAAAAGAATCTGTAATTTATAAACTCAACTACCACTATTTGTTTTTTCAATTTATAGATTCTTTAGTAAGCGTCAACTGCATCGCATTAAAATATTATTTTTCTCTTATTTTTTATTATTTGTTTAATTTTTATAATTTTTAATATAAAAAAATTATTTAAAAATCATATTATTACTGATTATATATTATTTTAAAAATAAAAAATTTGATTTAAACCTAATCTCTATACCATTAAAATATTAATTTTTTATTTTTTTCTTCTTTGTTTAATTTTTTAATTTTTAATATAAATGAAATTATTTAATAATCACCTTATTGCTAATTGTATATTATTGTAAAAATAAAAATAATTAATTAATTTATTAATAATTAAAATGTACATAAAAATTAATATTATCTCCTATAGGTTGATAAAATATATCTCTTATAAAATAATGAAATATATTAGTTAACAATAAAAGAACGTCTAGGGTGCATTTGAAATGATAAAAAATGAGATAAAATGTGGTTTGAAAAAATTTTTTACGTTTGTTACACATATCTCAAACCGCGTTTTTTGAAGATGAACAGTAAAATTCTTACTCTAACGGATTGAATTTCTATTTGGATGGATTCACAATTTTGGGCAATTATAACTTTTTTGTACTACAATCTGTCTAAACGGATAATAAAACCGTTTAGATAAAAGTTGGTCGCACGAATCCGTTAGAACGGTTTCTACGACTCCAAAAAAAAGTCAAAGTAGGTATCATTCGATAGTTTGGGAGTTCATGGTGAAAATGGCGAAAAAATTTTTATTATTTAATTAACCAAATTCTAGTTATCGACTTTTTTTTGAAAAATATTGAACTTTTTTTGAATTTTAAGAAAGTAAGGATGTGTAAAAATGTAATAGAGATTTTAAGAAATTTTTAAAAATTTTTAGAAATTTTCATCAAATTTTTGTGTACCAAACGCACCCTTAAAAGTACAGATTTAGAGCATGTGCAGCAGAATAGGTAAATAAGTATTTTATGTATTTTTGCTAGCAAATATGAAAAAAATCATCTACACCAGACTCTCCAAAGCCACAGCTATTTTTGCTCATGCTACAATAACTCTTCATTTCTACCGAGTTACTGTTCACCAGTTAAACAATTGTTTATTATTTGTTGAAGAAAACAATGGCCTTTATGTTAAAGAAAACAATGGGCTCTAATTTTGAGAAATTAATTTTTTAATAGATAATTGATAAAATGCCTAGCATTGGTGTGACTTAAAAAACAAAAACTACTACCTAAACACAAAATGTATACTGTTTACTAGATAATTTGGCTATCCATTAGTGCACTTGCTCTTACTTGAGAAGAGATAGAGAGATGTAATGGATAATTTTATTATTATTATTATTATTATTATTATTATTATTATTATTTTACGAGCAGAGACTCTCTCCGTTATGAGTTAGAATTTAAGTGATTGTTAGAAAACTCTGATGCATTATATTTTTTTAATTACAATCTTTATTTTAGATCGCTACTTTTCATATATATTTGAGTTTAAAAATTCTAATACGAGTGCTCCGAGGAAAATTGCTATACTTCCTTGAAATTTTGACACAATAGCATGGCACGTCAGGGTAATTAGCACATCACGAATTGAGAGGATAGTCCGAAGAAGGAACCAACAAAGAAGTTTCGCTCGAGTGAGAAAGGGAGAAGAATTGGAGTCCGACGTATAAAATTAGAATCCACGCAACGGACCGAAAGGCATCAATAAAGACTTTAGCAGACTCCTTTTTAATTTACCCTACAAAGTCTGGACCTTTAAGAAAGTTTGGGATTCGTTCTCTCAGATTCTTATTATGTAATCACATGTTTTGAAGTTTCTTCTTCAAATTTATCATTTTTTTCTAATTGGGTTCCTCTTGACTCTGCGTCTTTTATATATATATCTACATATACATTTATGTACTGAATCTTTCCGAGAATTTGCCTCGCATGCATTGCACAGTCAAGACTGATGGCCAAGATGCTTTGAATTATCACTTGTTCTCCACGGCAGAGGAAATTTTCTTGTAGATTCCGTGGAGTTAATTATTCCACACCTTAAAAGCCTAAATCAAAGCATGGAATTAATATTGCTCTATTTGATTCGCCTAACTTCCTTTTTGACAAATGTTTGTGAACGTCGAAACTATGACGTCAACTCTCAATTATAGCAAAATTTTTAATACAAAACTATGGTGCAAAACACCTGAAACCACGATTAAATGGTGCAAAATATCTTGGAAGGTAGCCAGCTTTTCAGTTTTTGGTTTTTTTTTTTTATTAAATGATTAATTTACTTTTTTATATTTTAATTTTTTTTAAATTATGAGTCAAAATATTAAATTAACAAAAATTCAAAAATTAATTATTAAAAAGATAATTTTTTTCTCAAACAAAAAAAATTATCTTTTCAGTAACTAGCTATCAATCAGCCAGTTACAAAAAAAATTATCTTTTTCTCAAACACCAAAAAAAAAAATTAATAACTAATTATCAACCAACTACAAAAATAAAATAAATAAATAAAATTTTTTTCCTTTCAAACTAAGCCTTAAGAGGGTACATGTAGCTATGAGTAGAATTGTTGGAATACATAAATAAGTGTCACCTAAATGCTTAGGTAAATAAGGTAATTCCTTAAGAATTCATCGGATAACGTGTTAAATTTTTTTGATAATTGAATTATATATATATATTTAATAATTTCAATTAATCCTTGTTCATATGATTTAAAAACGTAATTTAAACTAATTTTAATACTTATCTTAATTATAGGAGCTTATATGATTAATTAAGATGAACTCTATTTATTTATTTATTTTTACTTTGTCAATTATAAAATACTCTCCTTTATTATTAACTCTAAAAAGTATAACAATGTATGCGTTTGGTTTGTTAACAAATACTGAAAAACTTTGAAAATTTCTAAGAATCTCTAAAAGTTATTCACTTTTTATCTCACTGCACGAATTACAAACTAACAAATTATCTCACTTTTTTCTCAATTTATCTCACTTTTTATCACTCCAAAAGCACTTAATATCTATTACCTATAACAATAGCTATATTTTCACAAGGGAAAAAAAAAAAAGTCTCTTATGACAAACTTCCAATAAATTCAAAATTTTAATATATAATTTTCATATCTCAAAATTTTAAAAGAATTATTTTTCAATAAAATTTTAAAATATTTTATACACAAGTGAAAACATTTATATTATTTTTATAAATACAGCCCCATCACTGAGTTCACTTTAGGCACCCATTAACGTTGAACTTGTCGCGTATATAACATGCGCATTTGGTAACTAAATTTTTTGGGATAACTTTTGACAATCGAAACTTTTTATGAATTTAGTAAAAGTTGGTAATATTTTTAATAATTTTTGTTAACTTTTAATTGGTTGGTTGAAATTTTGTTAATTTTTTAGCATAATTTTAAGAAAAAAAATTGTTCAAAATTACTGAAAATTATTAAAATTTAGAAGTTCTTAAATTTTCTGCAACTAAATGAGTCTTTATTATATGAATTAATCTATTTGAAAATTTGACCTCTACGATGAGGAAATCATTATATTGATTTCTCTACTTAACGCATAAATAAAGAATTGATACCCGTGTTAGGTAAGTCGACTTTCCTAATGAATATTCATGTGATCTTTTTTTTTTAATATTAAAAACTACTTTTGTCGTTATTAAAATATTAATACTGTAACCTAATATATATATATATATATATATATATGCACATTCATATATACTTTTTTAATTAAGTTTCAAAATTTTTAGAATTTCCCTCTTTTTTTAACATATGTAAGTATTTAAAGATGACAACATTGGCGCCATTTGGTGTTAACAACAACAACAAAAAAAAAAAAAAAATACAAAATTTCATAAATCTCTACAAATACGAATTACGAAATTATAAAATTAAAATTATAGAAAACTAAATACACACGACACTAAAAGTGTGTTTGAAATGATAAAAAATGAGATAAATTGTAAGTTTATAATTTGTACAGTGAGATAAAAAATAAATAATTATTAAAAATTTTTAGATATTTTCAGAGAAATATAACAAATCAAACACATCCTAACTTGAAATTATATGCTAATATAAAATTTTTAATTAGATTGTAAAATATTTATCACGGACATGAAACGATTGTAATACTCAAAGCCACGTGTTATTTTTCTTGGAACAAGTCACTTGTAATTGGTGCATGTACCACGAAAAGTAGCACTGCAAAAAACAAGAATTTTAGGGTGATAGCGGACAAGGAAATAAAAAACGATAAATGGTCGGTCCAATGGTCTCAATAATCAACGGCGGGAAATCCAAATTTTTTATAAGGCGGTGTTATTCTATTAAACAAAATTATAAAATATAACTAAATAAATACGAAGAATTAATGGTTAAAAATGAACTGAGCCGCTCATAGATGTACTCGTCAATAGTTTTTTTTTTTTTATATATATATTCATTTAATAAGGTGAGTGAGTAAATTTGAATATTTTTTTTAAACTCGATAAATAAATTAGTCAAATTCAAGTAAAAGTGAACTCAGCTCGTTAAAACTCTTTAACAGATTTTTTTGCCATTATAACTTGTGAACATATCTATTTAATTGCTCGTAAGTATATTTATAATTCGATTGACTAAGATCATTTATAAGATTTTAACAACTTAACTTTTCTTTTTAATGCAAGTTGATCTATAGAATTAATCAGATGCTCATTAGTCTGTTTGATTTGATTTTAAACTCGTCAATAAATTTAACAAATGAGTTTTAGAACCATATTCTTTAACTCATCCAAAATTCAACTCATCAAATCAGTTAATAAATTTAACAGATAAGCTTAAGTATATTACTATTCGAGTCAAGTCAAGTCATTTATGCTGTTAGAAATTATGAAGTTATTATTTTAAATGAGAAGATTTTTGTAAAAATACAATTCAGTTGTGCAATTATTATTCTCGGGTTATCAAGGTCTTGTTTGACCACACTAATTTTCACTAAAATTCATTAATTTTAACTAATTTTTATACTTTCTTCCAATCAAAATTTTTTACCTATCACTTTTATGCCACATCTTTTTACTTTTATTGTACTTTTATTTTTACTTTTGGTCTATCAAACACCACCCAAGTCTACGCAAAATTCTTTTAAAAAGATACAATTTTCCATTTTTTCCTACTTACACACATGCAGGTCAAGGTGGAAACTTGTTTGAGTGGGGACGCGCACACGATTCCTTCGGGGAAAATCTATTCGGTTCAGCCGCGGGAATTACCACGTGGGAATCCCGTGTGGATCCACGTAATTATACGTCGGACATGACAACGGTCGGACGTGTCAATTACAAGGATTGTAGTTTGCACCGCAGGCGACCGTGTCAACTACAAGGACCGTGTTCTGAGAAGGGCCGAAAGGCGACCGTGAAATCTGATTCGTTGGGCGACGGTACAAATCAACTTTATGACCTCAGGTTCGCGGTTGGCTGCACCTCGGAAAATAGCGCACCGTTTGGCGAGTTCGAGGTGTTTGGATTAAAAAAAAAAACACAACCAAAGTAAAAAAAAAAAAAAATGATGTAAAAATGATATGTCAACAAATTTAATTATAAAAAAGTATAAAAAAATTAGTTAAAATTAATAAATTTTGATAAATCAAACACAAGTGTTATAGTATTTTTTGTACTACAGCACCTGAAGTGTAAAGATCAAAAGTCTTAATTTTTTTTAAAATTCTAAACCGTTAAATCAAAATCATTAATTTTAATTTTACTCAAATTAAATCAAGACCATTAAATAATGTAAAGAAAATCAAGACCTTTCATTATTTATACTTCAGCAGTGCAAAAAGCACTGCAACCTCTGTTTCGTGGATAAATTTTTAGTAGAAAACAATTAACTTTTTCTTTTTAAGTATAATTTTTGTTATTTTTATACTCAATTACAGTAACTTGTTTAACGTAAAAGTTATCAAAATTTTTATCAAACACACAAAAAATTGTCAAAAATTTTACTAAATACTCAAAAGTTACTAAAAATTACTATATCTTTTATCAAACATGCCAAAAATTTTAACAACTAACTTTTGAAAAAAATACGAAAAATCGCTAAAAAAAATTTAAAATTTCAAATGACCATCGCAAACTAGTAGAGCTAGCTGATTATTGAATTTTTAAACTTATTTGTTGAAATTTAAGCTCAAGTTAAATTTTTATTGAGTTTGAAATATTAATTTTTATCAATTTTAAAATTTTGTTTTTAGACTTGGTGCCCGTTTAAAAGTGAATTTTTTAAAAATATTTTGTAATTTTTGACAAAAGTTAATTTTAAAAGTGAATTTTTTAAAATTATATGTTTGGTAAAAATTTAAAATTTTTAGTAATATTAGTAATTTTTGGTTGTTTGGTAAAAGTTGAAAAAAATTTTAGAAATTTGTAGGAATTTTTTATTATTAGTAAAAAAGTTAGAGAATTTTTTAAGAATTTTTGGCAACTTTTGTAGTATTATCAAACGTAAAAAAATAGATGAATAAATAAAAATTGTTAAAAATTCCTTTTTTTGAGTTCCAAACGAACCCTTTGGTTCATTAGCTTATAAGTAAATTTTAATTTGACTCGGTTATAACAAATGAGTTTATTCACAAGTTTTTGACAAGCCTATGACTTTTCACCAAACATTTTCACATACTATTAATCAACAAAAATAAAAAATCAATTCATTAATAAATTTAATTAATGAACAAACAAAATTTTCTATTGAGACGAAACTAAGCACGTGATATGAACCAGAAAAATAAGAAAGAAGACAAGGGAAAACTTTAGAGAAAATAAAGAGTTTTACTGATATTTCTGTAGTTTACATATAAGGCCCAATCTTCTGCTATTTATAAAATTACTGTTACAATCAAAATCATTAATTTTCTTTCAAATCTGAAAATTCTCGAATCATCCAAATCAATCAACCAATCATAGAAATAACAAACATAAAATTGTTAACGAAGAAACCATTTATCAACTAGTAAAGGTAAAACTCCGGGTCCAATTTCGAAAACCACCCAAACTTTCACTATATAATTAGGTTACAAGTACCCACTCGAAATCTCTACGACTTCTTGCACGACTTCTTTCAAGTACTTGCTCGAATCTACGACACACCTAGACCAAGTGGAAACAAACTTTCTAATTCTTTAGAAAGTGAATAGACTCAACCAAGAATAATAGAAATAAGAGAAAGAGCTATAAGCTCACAAAGAAAAATTCTCTCTCTCACAAGACTCTATAATTTGCTCCTTTAGTTTCACTTGTACATTAAGCTTGGGTGCATATATATAGACTTGCACATCCCATTCTAATTAGGACTCAAATATATAAGCAAAATATTATTTCAATTAGAACTCAAATATATAAGCAAAATCCTATTCTAATTAGGACTCAATATACAAGCAGATTTCCTAAACAGAAATAGAATTTTCCATAAAATAATAAGCTCAAACCATCACATTTGCATCGGCCAAGCTGCGAGGTCTACTGGAATCCGTTCATCAACATAGGCGAACCCTCGCGCACCCTGCGAGCTTCCAACACCAATGTGGCGCAGTCGCGCACTCCCTGTATGCTGCCTGTGAGGTACACTGAATTTTTGCACGTGTGTTTCTTAATCTGTGTAGTCTTCTTCTTCATTCCTAATTGAACTTGGATTGTAATATTGTGGTTGCCAATTTGAAAAATATTTATGCAAATCTTCACCTTTCTTCAATTTAGGAAATATTCAAATTTACCATATTTAATTTAAGATTTTGTATGGATTTGCCACTAAAAACCTTACAAAATCAATGATCTGGCTTAAGCCTTTCTAACAACTTTTTAACAGACTAACAACTGATTAACAATTAACCATCTTTTAGCTCATCAGTTCCAGTTCATCAAACAATTGAATTAACAATTATTACCCTCCAATTCATCAACTCTAGCTCTATAGTTTCGGTAATTCCTTTAATCTACAACAATACCACCCGCTTTGAAACCCTTGTTCTCAAGGGAAAACCAAGGAAATCTTGCTCTAATTTCTGATACAAACTCCCAAGTGGCCTTTGCAGGTGACAGTCCTTTCCAATGGGTTAAATTTGAGCTACTGGAGCATTATCTTTGTTGACCATTCTTCTATCCAAGACAACTTGACGAAGGTAAGTAGTAAAGTGATTAATAAATTTAGGTAGAATAGTAAAAGGGTGATTAGTAGAAGCATTTTTGAGCTGTGAAACATGAAAAGTAGGATGCAATTGAGGTGAAGCAGGCAATTCCAAGGTGTAAGCCATAGTGCCAACCTTATTAATAATTTGAAAAGGAGCAAAGAATTTAAGACTAAACTTATGATTAGATTATGAAACTAATGACTGCTGTCTATAAGGTTGCAGCTTGAGATAGACCCAATCTCCTATCTCAAAAGTCCTATTTCATTGACCCATCATGGAATAGTTGCAAAATTTGATGTTTCAATGCAGTATCATTGCCCACTACTAACTTTCCTTTCCTTTTGAGTTGCTTGTCGATATAAGAATACTTGGCATGAGCTTCAAGATTAACTTGCAAATCAGCAATGATCTGCTATATAACAAAATCAATAAGCTAAAAATTTTGTATCTGCTCATATAGAGAACTAAAAATAGTAATTTAAACCATAACAAAAACATCATTATGTGAGATTTTGGATAAGGCATCTACTGCAACATTGTCTCTTCCCTTTATATAGCTTATTTCATAGTCATAACGAAGCAACTTAGTTAACCAGCTATGCTGAATTGGAGTGTGAATTCTCTATTCTAGTAAGTATTTCAAGCTTTGGTGATCAGTTTTGATGAAAAAATGCTTACTACTAAGATAATAATGCCACTTTTTAATTGCATATAGGATAGCAAACAATTCATTCTCATAAACTGATACTGCTTAATGCTTTGGGGCTAATATTTCGCTAGTAAATGTTAGAGGATGGCCTTCTTACATCAAAACAACTATAATGCCCTTTTTTCTGATGCATTTGTCTCTACAACAAAAGATTCTGTAGCAGCAAGTGTTCAAGAGAAGAAATCTTTCTTAAGCAAATTTGTTAGCATAGGATCAGTACACAAGGCATATTTCAAATTCTGAAAAGATTTTGTAGCAGCAAGTGTTCAAGAGAAGAAATCTTTCTTAAGCAAATTTGTTAGAGGCTTTGCCAATGAGCAAAAATTCATGATGAATCTCCTATAGTATCCTGCAAAACCTAAAAATCCTCTCAGTTGCTTTACTTTAATTGGTATTAGCCAATCAACCATTACTTGTACTTTCCTTGGATCTGTTGACACACCCTCCTCAGATACAAAATGACCCTAAGTACTCAACCTTCTTAATTGCCTCCGAAGGTGCATTTACTTATCTTAGCAAAAAAAAAAAATATGCTCTCTGAGCTAGGAAAGAGCTATCTTCACATGCTGCAAATGATTTTCCATACTTTTACTGTAAATTAATATATCATCAAAGAAAACAAGTATAAACTTCAGAAGATGTGGCCTAAAAATGTCTTTTATAAGGCTTTGAAATGTAGAAGCTACATTAGTGAGACCAAATGGCATAACTAGGAATTTATAGTGGCCATCATAAGTCCTAAAAATAGTCTTATGCACATCTGTTAGATGCATCCTTATCTGGTTGTAACCAGATCTAAGATCTATCTTAGAATAGATAGTTAACCCTTATAATTTATCAAGTAGCTCTTCCATTAAGGGAATGGGAAACTTATCTTTCACAGTGAAGCTGTTAAGTCTTCCATAGTCGACACACATCCTCTAAGTGTTGTCTTTTTTCTTCACTAAAACCACTAAAAAAAAAACGAGCTAGAACTAGGTTGTATGATACCAGAATCCAATATTTCCCTTGTCATTTTTTCTGTCACATCCTTTTGGATACTCACACATCTATAAGGACAAATGTTTACTGGTTATCATCTTTTCTTAAGTAGAATATGATGATCATGACCTTATAAGGTGGTAAGATTGTTGGTTCTTTGAATACATCAACAAAATCTTAACAGTAAAGACTCCAAATCAGGATTGTTAGTAATCACGAAATGTTACTCGTATGATGAGCTAATAGATGATAAAATTGAACCTTGGAACTTTTAGAGTAAATTGCCTCCAACTGGCAATAGTGGATTGCTGTTACCTGGGAAGTTTTCTTCAGCATTATTGTTAGCTTCTCACCTGACATTATCTATAAGTTTATTTTCTTTGCATTGTCCTCTTTTAAACCATAAATGGTGCATTTCTTGCCATCTTTTATGAACTTCATTCTGGGATGCTGGAAATTACTCATGAAATCCCCAAAATTGATGAGCCACTGCACTCCTAAGACCAAATCATAATTATCTAAAGGTAGAACCAATATGTCAGCTGCAAATCCCATTCCCTGCATTCTCTAAGAAAATTCTTTACATACAATAGTACACAAAAAAGTGTTACCATTGGCTGCTGACACTCTAATAGCAGGAATTTGAGTGAGTTCACATCCAAGTTTCTTAGTTATCCTTTGATCCATAAAATTGTGAGTAGAACCTAAATCAATGAGAATTTGTTGTTGCTTCTTTCCTACGTACCCTACAACCTACATAGTTTGACAGTTAGGTACCTTTGTGAGAGCATTATAGCTAGGCGATCCTGTAATTGCATAAATGGATAAATGGGGTTACACTACTTCTTCAACATCACCTGATTGTTCCCAAGTTTCATTCTCATCCTTTACTTCAATTAAGAAAATCTGTTTTTTCTTACACTTATGACCCGGCATAAACCTCTCATCACACCAAAAGGATAAGCCTTTGCCCTTCTTTTATCCATATTTTTGCTAGAAGAGACTTATTACCCTTGCCAAAGTGAGATACAAGATTTTTGGGATTTTGGTGGTTCCGGCTAGTTCCATTTTGGTAGTATTGTTCTTGTTGGTAGTTTGTAAAAAGTTTTGTGAATAACTGGTAGTCATTATAGGTTGATGGGAGTAAGAATGAGTATTCTGGGTTGAGGTCTCAATAAAATTAGAGTTAGGTAGGTTCTTAGGAATGTTATGGTTTCTATAATTGTTATTAGAAGTAGAATGAGAAACATTAGAAACATGAACTATGGTGTCTTATAGCTTGGCTAATGAATATTCAATTTGTAAGGTCTTAGGTTTGAACATTCTCATAGGCAAGCTAATCTCATCTCTTAAACCAGCCAAAAAAATAACTTATAGCATATTCTTCAATCAAATCAATTCTGTCAAACAAATGATCAAACTCATTAATATAGTCTTGAACACTACCTTCTTGATGCAAGTTCTTGAGATCTAACGTTAGATTTACGTCAAATTCAAAGAATTAATTACACTTATATAGCCAACTTGCTAGATTGATTCCTTCAAACTTAGGAAATTCTACCCTTGTATATTTTGTCGGTGATTGATAGAAATCTCTACTGCTGATCCTTTCTTTGTCATTAGCAATTCCACTAACAATATCTCCATTGATTTCACTGCCCCATCCATTACTCCTTTGAGAAGCATGTCTCTGATTCGATTCTCTATTCTGAGCCTTATTTATCAATTCCACCTAGTGCAAACCCAATCCACTAATCAAGGATTTTAATTTATCTATCAACTTTTCTTGTTTCTGTTCAGCTTCTCTAAGCAATCGTTCCTATCTTTGTTTTGAATCTTTGATCACTGATTCAGGTCATTTCATATCTTGAAATCTAGTACCATCTGCCATGACTAAGAAAACGACTCTGATACTAGATGATATGAACTAGAAAAGAATAAGATTTATTGATATTTCTGTGGTCTGCATACAGGACCCAATCTTCTGCTATTTATAGAATGACTATTACAATCACAACCATTGATCTTCTTTCAAATCAACAATCCAACTTAGGCCTTTCTAACAACCTTTTAACAGACTAACAACTTATTAACAACTAACCATCCTCTAGCTCATCGGTTCCAGTTCATCAAACAACTGAATTAATAACTAATTACCCTCTAATTTATCAGTTCCAGCTATACAGTTCCAGCAATTCCTTTAATCCACAATAACATGAGCCACATGCGCAACACTAAACCAAGTTAAATATATATATATATATATATATATATATATATATATATATATATTGTCAAATTAAAATTAAATAATTATTATTAATTTTTAAAATAGCTAATATCATACTGTGAATTTATAAATTATCATACATTTTTTTCTTTTCAACATTTAGCTAATTATAGATAAATACACTCACCATTTTAAACTTACACTTCTTTTTTTGAAATGTTTTGTCACAACAAATTCTTTAACATATTTGGTTACAAATCTTAAATAAAAAGTAGTGTGGTTACATGAAAAAACTATTTAAAATGTCTCTTTTCAGACTATACAAATGTCCAAACACCCTTGAGATATTCAAAAGTTATAAAAAGAATAATGTGCAAATGAAATAATTTATAAAATTTTTATTCTTTTTAATTGTTTTCCATTTACTGACATCGATTATTACTTTATTTGATCTTATTTTAATTAAAGGAAAATTCTAATTAAATTATTGCTTCAGTTTGTTCTCACCGTCAATGTGAAACTTTGTCACCACATTTACCACAACTTTGGGGCTCATCTCTCCTTTTGGTACAAGAAAGATTTTGTTCTTAAGAAACTTATAATTAGAATCAAGAAAGATTTTGTTCTTAAGAAAATTATAACTAGAATCTTTTACTAGAAGAATCTTGATATTGACATTTCACAATTAAAAATTTGTATAAATTGGCATTTTATTTTAAATTAATTGGTACAAGTTTGGTAATCATTATTTTATTTAATTCTTAAATTATTATTTTGTTTTAAAAATAATTACCATTTGTTTAACTCTAAATTTAATAATTAACTATCGAATACTCATTTCCAATGTGAAGTGGGATGAAGAATCTTTTTTTTTTTTTTTTTTTTTTATCGGTAGCTTATTTTATATCCTAGAATAAGCATCATTATATGAGAATACTATTAAATCATTCGTATCATTTCACTGGCATGTTCATTCAACTTACCTAAACCCAAATTATAAACCTAATTGAAGCACCCTCCATCAATGATCCAATCATAGGCTTGACGCTCTAACGGATCATCGAATGATCTAATCATATCTATTCCTTCCAATCTTGAGCAAAAGTGGGTTATAGGAACTGAAGTGTAAAAAGTATTTTAACTGTTAATGTATAAAAAAATTAATGATTTGATACAATCTTAATTTTCATTAATTTTTGTTCAAATGATTTAATGGTACTAATTTAATTTTCTCTAAATGATTAAATATTTAGTGGTTCCAATGATTTAATAGTTCTTATCTCTAAATGATTTAATGATTTGTATTAAAACTGTTGATTTTTTACACTTTAGCCCCCGTACCTAATAATGGTAAGTTGGCCTTTAACCTCACTAATCACAAGGAAGATTTGAATACCTTAATTGGTATTTATCTCTATTAATATATAAAGAGATATAATTTTGAATGAAATGAAAATTTTTTAATAATTATTTTTTTTGAAATAAGAAATTAAATATACATAAAAAATAGAAAAATGATAAATAGTGATAGAAAATGAGATGAAAATTTAAAAAAGAGAGTAAGACAGAACTGAAAGGGAAGATAAAATTCACATGTGGTATATGCCTCCATTTTAATAATTCTATAAGAAAAATTAGATGAACATTCCCAAAACATGTATAGAGGTGTGTTATGGATTATTAAAGACATCAGTGCTGTAACGACCCGCATCTACATAGTACAATATTTGTCCATTTTGGGTTTGGTAAGCTGCTTCCCAAGAAGTCACCCATCCTAGTACTGCCCCCACTAAAGCATGTTTAATCCTGGAGTTACCACTGAATCTAGTGCCCTCACGGCTTTAAAATGCATTGTACTATATTGATATCGAATATTACATATATGCCACTTCTTTTCACGGCCCAGGCGATATGGGATGGAAGGCATTGCTTCTCTGATTCATCTCCGGCTTCACTCTCTTGCAGGCAAAATCCCTCATGGGCAGGTCCCTCACAGTCCCTCATAATCCTCCCCCTTACAGGGCACGCGTCCCCACATGACCTCCTACTTCACTCTTCCGCAAGCAGAGTCCTTACAGGCAGGCCTCCCATATGCGTGATCCCACACTTCCGGCTAGGCATTAACTCTGATACCATTTGTAATGACCTGCATCCCTATAGTACAATATTGTTCGCTTTGGACTTGGTAAGTTGCTTCCTAGGAGGTCACCCATTCCGATACTGCCCCCACTGGAGCACTTTTAACTCTGTAGTTCCCACTGAATCTAGTGCCCTCATGGCTTTAAAACGTGTTGTACTATATTGATATCGAATATTACATATATGCCACTTCCTTCCACGACCTAGGCGATATGGGATGAAAGGCATTATTTCTCTACTTTACCTTTGGTTTCACTCTCCCGCAGGAAAAGTTCCTCACGAGCAAGTCCCTCACGGGACCTCACAAGTGCAACTGGACAACAGCAAAGCAGAGTTAAGTCAAGCGTCATCGGCATTAATGTGGAGGCAGTGATTTGTCTTAAAGCTTTGAAATGTGTTAGTAGATTGTTGGTAGTTAAAATTTTGGTATTAACTGTTAGTATTTTGTTAGAAAAGTATTTCAAAATATAGAATTTAGTAATCAAAAAGTTTAAAATGTCGTCCGAGATTTGTTAAGTATTTTGAAGCTATTTCCTAATTGTCGTATTAGGAAAGTTACTAGAGAAAGCGTGCGTCAGGCTCATGAGAGGTTAAGTTTATAATAGATAATAAAATGGTTAGTTTGTTTGTTATTAAAAAATAATTTTAAATCTATTTTCTAAAATGAAGTCGATACAACCCAACACGACATGACATAAAAATTTTTAATGTGATAGTTTGAAAAAATGAGTTAAATGGAAACCTAAACACAACCCGCTAATTAAAAGGGTTGTGCGTACAACCCAATTGACAACTTTATCTAACCATTTAACTAAATACAACTAGATTTCAAAGGATTATAATATTACATTTACATTCATTATTTTACAAATACTAGTAATATTAAACTCTAACTATCATACGAAGTAAGGATATTGTTACAAAATTTATATTATATGCATTGTTTACCCCTCCATAAACATGTAAAAAGTTAAAAAATGATTTAAAATATTTTTATAGTCTAACAATATCAGAATTACATATCTTGATGATGAGTTATTAACATTAATTGGGTTATCAAACTCATTTTACATATATATTTAAAGATGGATAAATAAGTTGTATCAAAACAAATATTTTGATTATGTACATTGTTTTTGTTCAATATGAAACGAAATATTAATGATCGAGGCTTAGTCTCAATAATGTTTCTAAAATAGGTGTTACTTTAATATTCTGATAATGTAAAGTTTACTTATATTTAATTAAATATTAGAAAAAAAATATCTGCAATTTGCCTATTTTATAAAAAGAGGACTAGAGATATATATATATGATAAGATAATTAAATTGGTGAATTTAATATTGAAAGAGCAAAACTTTTTACTTTTATACTATTGGCCACCTTAACTGCCTATACAACGGTAGTAAGATATGTATTAATTTTACCAGAAATCAAATTGAACTAAACTAATTTAGTCTTAACTATTTTTTTTAATTTTAATTTTTGATTTAGATCAAATGTTTTTTTTTCCCTTAAATTTCAGTTGAAAACAAAAATCAAAATTTAAAGTATAATATAATAGATATTATTAAGATATTAATTTTCAGCAAGTGACTTGCTAAAAAAACAACCGAAAAAACTGCCACAATACTTTAGAAATAGATATTTTCAGTTAAAGTTGGGCCCCCGCGGAGGAGGAGAAGAAAAACGCAGACGCGAGTGGGCCCACTCTCATTTTGGATGCAACGTGTCATCTTTCCCCGAAGTGATCCATTTGGGCCCATTTAGTCATGCCCCGAAATGCTCTACCCACTTATACCCACCATTACCACCCCCCACTCCTCTCTCTTTTGCCCCCACCACCCCCATTGCCTCTCTATCCTTCCCTCTTTTACTAATTTTTATTACATTTTATATGTGAATATGTCGCTATCCTTCTAGGAGTAGACACCAATCAAGTGGAGTCGAGTTCAAGTTTGACTCAAACTTTATATAAACTTGATTTTGGTTTGATAGAGAAAAAAATTTAAAATCGATATCAAACTTTATATAAATTTGATTTTAGTTTGATAAAGAAAAAAAATTAAAATCGATATCAACTCGTAAATAGTTTAATTAAATCAAAACGACGTTATTTTAGTTTAAAATCTATTAAATAAAATATAATAAAAAATATTATTAAGAATATAAAAATACTATAATATATATATATATATTATCGAGCTGACTCGTAAACTTTCAAATTAAAATTTTATAGGTTTGAGTTTAAGTTCAATCGTAAATGAGGTACAAGTTGAATTTGATTCAAACTCGTTTTAGTCACGATCAAGTTCAAACCAAACTTTTTTTTTTTTAAGGCAAATTTAAACAATTCGAAAGAACTCAATTCGTTTTCACCCCTCTATCCTTCTTTCTTTTACTATCTTATTTTGCATTTTATACGTGAATATGTTGTGCTCGTACATATGTACAAGTAAAAAAACATGCAAAAAAAAAAAAAAAATTGTAAAGCACATATTTTAGAAGATAAATTCATGAAAATATTATTTAATTAATTATAAAAATCTCACTACTACATGGCTGTCGTGTACAGAATATTCGTCTATTTGCATACGAAGTAATACAATATTAGAGTCTAAGTTCCCCGTCTCAAATTCTATCTCAAATTCCTATTTTCTTATAAATGTATATTAATAATATGACTATTTAAATTAATAGTTAATATACATTTATAATGGAACATGAATTTGTGCAAGAGTGTGTGACCTGAAATTAATTTTGATCCGGCCCGAAGAGCTCGCGGTGCAACTTTAAAATGGGAATTTTTTGGAGCTCTGTGGTGGTAGCAGAGGGATTGGGCCGAATCCGACCCGTTTATGATCTTGTATATGGAATTAGGAGTTTTTTGTATATCTCTATCTTCTCTGCCGTATAGTCTTGTATCCATCACCTTCTGTACCAATCTTTTAGCATAGTAGATTTCTTCTTCTCTGCTCGTGATTTTTCCCGTCTTGGGTTTTTCACATAAAATTTCGTGTGCAATATTTCTTTTTTTCTTTTTATTTATTGCTTAATTGCGTGAATTTCTAACAATTTGTAACAAAATTTGTGACAGAAGATATCTACTCAGGATATTATTATGGTGTGCTTATAACATCTTTTTGTGTAAATTTTTTTTAAGTGTTCCAGAACTATCACTCGAATCGGAGGTAGACGGATAAATCGGAGATACTTGAACTCACTTGTAAGACATAAGCACCAGGCAAAACAAGATAGGAGTTAGCAGGAGTTGAACTCGAAACTTCTAGATTTACAGTTGGTCCGAAACAACCTTAAACCACTAGACTACCCTGACAAATTTTATTATGTAGAATTTGAACCTTAGGTGGGCTTATTTACAATTTCTTCAACCTTTTTTCTATTTTAGTTTAAAAAAGGATAATAATTACTCTATCTCAACGTGAGGTTCCAAATCATCACCGCATGATTTCATTTGATACGATTTGAAGAAAAGAGTGGTCACCCCATAAGCCTACTTGACAGAGATCAAAATTCCCATGTCGAGAATTATTGAGAGAATTAAGAAACAAAAAAGTAGATTGTTGCGTTGATTAAAGCCAACTACCTAGAAGATTTAATTAAAATTAATTTAACCTATTTTTTTATGGCAATCATGCAATGGTTTCTTCCTTAGCGATGCCCTTTGTAAGTGTACTTGCCTGATTTCCACGAACATAATTATTGGGTCGACATTATAATATCTCGTAAAAGTTATACGGATCGATGTTACGTGTCCAACCTATTGGTTGT
Organism: Vitellaria paradoxa; assembly: GCA_019916065.1. Lineage (NCBI taxonomy): Eukaryota > Viridiplantae > Streptophyta > Magnoliopsida > Ericales > Sapotaceae > Vitellaria > Vitellaria paradoxa. The sequence goes on from CM034239.1 coordinate 10,746,267, forward strand.
AATGATTTCCTTCGCTCTCAAATTCTCTCTTTAGTTGCTTAGGCACCATTGGGATATAATAATAGTCCTAAAGTAAAACCAATTTATTGGCTTTTCAACAAATGCACTAATTACCTTCTTTTTTTTTCCGCATGTTAAATCCTTGAAATCCACAGGTTTTCTTAATTTTCCATCGCTGTCATTGATTGAGGAAGCTAGATAATGTCCACAACCCTGGATGAGAGTGAAAGATGTGGAAAGGTGATGAAGTATATATATGAATTAATCGAGCATAATTTTCTCCATGAAGTTAAGGGTGTGTTTGGAAAAAGTAATAAAAACTTTTACTATTAAGTTTTTCCTTTTTTTTTTAATTGACAAAAATTACCTTGTCATTTTTTTTTTATATTCTTTTAAATTATAAAAGATAAATATATCAATTTAGTCCGCAACTGTTTACTGTATATAGTTGGAGAGCAATACTAGGACTTTCAAGGCAGCGTCTAGTTTACTCAAGACATACTAAACGTCATCAAGCATTAAGTTAAAGTAAGAGATTCTCAGTTCAAAATTAAATGTGCCTATTCTAATATAAATTTTTGTACAAGTTGATGACTCTCTACTTTTATGTAGATAATATTGATACTTAAAATTTTGTATTACAGGAGAATGCTCCTAAGATATTGTGCTTACTCCCATTAATCCAAATCATACTTACTTACCAATAAATAAATAAATAAATACGTCAAGTTAGCCAAAAAAGTTTTAAAAACTAACCTTTTTTTTCATTGAAAAAAAAAAAGAGTTAACTTTTGATAGCCAGATAGAGAGTTAGAGTATAGCCAAAAAGTTAACTCTTTTTTTTTTTTCGGAGCTCATCCTAAATTCAAAATTATCGTATTAATTATTCTCTCATTCAGGGTAAGTGTGGGAAGAAAGAAGCAAACTTTTGGCTACTAAATTTTTAGTGGGTTACTAAGATGTTATTTTATTTTATTTTTTTTAAGTATTGGTGAAGGAAAAAAGTTTGCTTTTAGCTATGAGCTTTTTTATTTTTATTTTTTTTTTGTTTATTTGACATAATTATTTTTTAAAACTAGAAAAAACTTTAAAAAATAAGAAAATAATTTTAATATTTAATAAAAAAAAGACAAAAAACTAATAACCTACTCTTCCCAAACAAACTTTCATAGATATGATTTAGGTTATTTTACAATTAATAAACTAGATAATTAATAAGACATGTTTCTCTTTCATCTTATTTCACTATGCGATTCCGTCCCTATTTTTCATCTTATGTTTCTTATTTTTATTTTTATTTTTTTAATTTGAGAAGGGATGGTTTGTGGGGTTGGGGTTGGAGAGATAACCCATTAAAGAAAACAATATATAGTGGAACCTAAAAAGATTGTTAGGACTGAAGATGACGAAAATCATACTTTTCAGGTACGTTCTTGGAGCTATACGCCAAAAGGTAGCTCGAGATTATTCTATCAAAAAACGAAATCTAGGAAGGATTTGTGGATATGAACTCTGCACCACCAATTCTGATCTTGTTCCCCATTTATATTCAGAATGCATCATCTAAATTCCTTATCATATGAGGACATATATAACTCCCCCCCCCCCCAATTGATTTTTAGAGGTAACTATATTACACTACATTCCATTTCAGTGTAATTTGGCCCAAAACCCCGACTACATCTAATTTAAAAGTTAACTTATAATCCTTTTATAACTTAGATTAAAATATAAAATTGACATAATTTGTAAAATTTCATTGATTAAGTGACTCATGTCTTACAGATACTCATATGTAATACATTAAAATTTTATTAAAAAAATACAAGCAAATTTATCTACGAATTTTGTATTAAGTTTCTTTAAAAGTATAAAATAATGTTTTATTTTAATATAGAAACTCAATAAAAATGTACCTTTTTTATCAGTTTTTGTAGAAATCTTATGAAAAATGACAATGTGAAAGCAATTAATTTTAGTGACAAAGCACTGTAGTATAATTATAATATTAATTGTTTTGACATTATCGTTTTTCAATTCTTATTATTTTGTCCACCGATTTTGATAAGTGAAGTACAAATATATCTAAATTTAACATATTACATCAATTTTATGCTTTAATTTAAATCGCAAAAGATTATATGTTGACTTTTAAACTAGAGAGTAACTGTATATTTTTGTACTAAAATTTTAAGGGATAATTTGACATTGTCCCTTATTTTTAAAGAGGTGTTAATTTAGAGTTTCAAAAAAGTTTAAAAAAAAAAGTTAAAAGTTAGTTTTAAAGTAATATAAAAGTGACACATAACGAAATTTGATTAAGAAAAATTAAAAAATTTTTAAATTTTTTAAAAATATTTGAAACTCCAAACGGAGCCTAACACTTGATATTTGATGGGCCTGCTAATGAACCCTATTGAAGCAATGAAGAATGAAATCTCAGTTTTTCACCTTTCGGATTTGTTAATTATGAATTGTTGCCATGGCTGCGTCTCTCTATCACTCAATTTCAAATTCCTTAGTTCCTAGAGTGTACGTATTTAATCAATTTAAGAGGAAAAAGTAAGAATAAAATATGACAATATGAAAAAAGAAAAGAATATTGAGAATAATTAATTAATTATAATTCAACCTAGAGTGAGATAGAAACACCCCTCCACCCAACCATACTGTGATGTGAAACTTTTTTGGACATATTTACCTATCGGATTGTAGTCCAAATCGAATGACGAAATTTCACCGCAAACTTTGTACACATGATGAGATTATAAATAAATGTCTGAAAGCAAGTTGGTCACGATGATTGCCCAATTGAACTGTTCTGAATATTCCTCCATTATAAAGATCAGCCAAAGACCATCTATGAATGTAAAAGTGGACCACCTTCAAATTAAGTTGATATTAACTTGTTCTTGATTTGATTAGGTCCCAACCCACTACTGACTAGACTCTGACAAGAAAAAGTTGAAATTTTACTTGTATATATTGCAACATGGCAACATTTCACGTCTTTATTTATTATAATCTAAGAATATTTATTAGTACAATATCTATACTATATACTAAAATCATGTTTTTTTCTCTCCTCATCTCCTTCACCCTCATCTTACGTGACATACCTATTTGTTGTCCATTTTCCTTTATCTTTTTTTTTTCTATTTTTTTATAGAATTTTAATTTTATTTTTAAAACAAATTTTCCTCTCTCCACCTGTAATGAATAATAATAAATATTTTATTAAAAGAATCTCTCTACATAGTATTTTATTGAAATGAATTATAATAAAAGATTCATTAAATGATAGTTAAAAAAATTAAAATTCAAGTGTCAATTTCTTTTCAAAATTTCTCTCTCTCTCCCTCTCTTTATAATTCTCCCGTCGTCACTAGAAAAATTTTAGGTTTCTTATCTAATCTCTTTTCTTTCTCTACACATGTCCACCCGTTACCTGAAACTTTTGGATTCTCTTTTTTCCACTTGTAATGAATAATAATAAATGTTTTATTAAAAGAGTATTTCTCATTCTGTATAGTATTCTGCTCTAAAATGAATTATAATAAAAAAATTCATTAAACGATAGTTAGAGAAAAAAAACAAAAATAAAAATTTGAAACACAAGAGTCACTTTCTTTTCAAAATTTCTCTCTTTTTACAATCCTCTCGTCATCGCTAGAAAACTTTTGGGTTTCTTCTTTAATTTCCTTTCTCTCTCTACACATGTTCACCCATCACCTGAAACTTTTAGATTCTTTTCTTTTGTATAAGTTTCTTCGATTCTCTTTACAGATATATTCAATTTTATCTATAAATGTATAGATATATTACTGTGTATATATCTATTTTTATATCTATCTATTTTGATACGTGGATTTATTATTAATCTAAATATAAGTATCTATTTTGATTGTTTTGAAGATATTTTTATTTTTTTAATGTTAATAATTGAACAAATTTGCATCATCCAGGTTACTGCTAGTATATATACGTGTGTATGTGTGTGTTTCTAAATATATGCTGTTCTAATTAAGAAATAATTTCTTTGTGTTGAAGAAATGAGAAAAAAGAAAATTCTACGAGTGTGTTTTATTTATTAGGGGTTTATGGGAAAAATTAAGTAGTCTTAAATATAGTTTTTAGAGTCATAAATTCAATAAATTAAATGGTAACTCTACTCTTGCATGTATAAAAGATTTCTTGCGGAGTACTAAAAAATCAGATATACAAAATCTTATCCCTGTTTGTAGATAAAATTATTTTAATTTAAGTAGTTCAGATTATAAATTTAATAATATGTATCACTCATTAATAAAGTTAATTTTTAAAGGTGGTCTTGACATACACGAGCGTTGTATATTTTATTTCTTTGAAGGAAGAAAAGTGGAGCATAGGAACATCTGTTGTTTTAGCAGGAAGACATTAGCTCTAGTTGGATATAGGGAAAACTAATGCTCAAACCTAAAGCAAGGTAAAGTTTTCAATCATATTTGGTATTCTTAATAAGGATTGGATAGCTACTATTATTCGTCTCAATTAATTAATAATTTACCGTTAGTAACATGGCTCAAGATCGGCCCTTGATTTAGGTAAGTGAAACACTTGCCTTAGGTGTTCAATTGTGATAAGGCTCCATATAATATATTAATTATATATATATATTAAAAGTTATTCTCTATTTATTATATATTTTATTTTGAACGGACAAATATAATTGTGTTATAATGCACAAATCAAATCAATTAATTTTTAGTAATCTATTCTTAAGTTTCAAACAGTAATGCTTGGTTCTACCATATTTTATTTATACTCATATAAATCTTCGAACAACAATTGAAAATGATATATTAATGAAACTTGTGTAGAATGAAATAATAAATAATTTTACTTCTCAAATGATTTTTATCATAATTTGTTTATATATTTAGCACATATCAATTTTTTTATAAAATATTTACGCTAACATTTGTCTTGACTCCCAAATCCTTATGACCAGGAGCTAACTCTTGGAATTGAAAAGGGAAAGTGTGACATTAATTTAGAACCGTTGAATCTTAATTTAATTGTTTAAATGTATTCACATTATTCAAATTCAAAAGAACGTAAATATTTAAATTATTAAATTTTAATTTAACGATTTTAATTGTAAGTTACAAAAATTCACACGTAGCAAATCCTTTGGAAGTTGCCCCGGTAACTCTATTGATTCCCAGCTACAATTTGACGACTCAAAGTTTCAACGCATTCGCGCAGGAAGGGCCACAAATATCGACCACTTGTGAACTTTTTATCTTATTGCCGTGCGTGCATGCATGCTTCACTTAATAACAAAGGTACACCACTTGTCAACTTTGTATCGCGATGCATGCTTCACTAAATATACTTATATTATTATATGTATAATTTGTGAGCATATCAAAGATCCATATCTTGTTAAGATGTAAAAGGAACGATGGGCTTGGCATTTTTATATCTCTTGGGAATATGGGACCTTTCATGGATTATGAAAAAAAAAAAAAAAAAGGGAAAAGGAAAAGGAAAAGAAAAAAAAAAAGAAAAAGAAAAGAAAAGTTAGTTTCGAGAGATCAAGTTTTGATCTTGTACTCACAGGCAAAGGAGATATCAAATATTCGGAGGCAAGTGTCTTGAGAGGGACAGGTGCAGTTAGGTTGGCCATTTTAGTAAGAGTCTCGAGGATTTTTAGATTCAATACTTGAATCTGTCCAAACTCATAATCATAAAGCAGTTCTATATATATGTATATGTATATATATATATTAGCAAAAAAAAACATTAAAAAGGGCCCATTTCGATGATCATCGGAAAGCATTAGAAAGGGCACAATTCGACGATCATCGGATTTCCAGCCATAGCATTCATTTCAATAATACCACCGTCAATCGAGCCGTTCTTTAAAAAATGTCCTCATTACATGAGTTGTATATTGAAGTAATACTTGTGCTACCCCTTCATGTAAGAAAGAATACTTGCACATATTTCATGTCAGGCCATATTTTTTTTCTATTTAATTATTTTCTTTACATTATAATTTTATATTATTATTCGATTAATAATTTAATTGTGTTGTAATTTTTGAGTTTTATCTAAATATGTAAAAATATTTTCTAATAATTTTTTGAATTTTGGAACATGAATTAGACATGTCGAATGAAAGCCTCATGGTTAATGTTGCTTCCCTGCCTTAACATTGTAACGGATGAGCCTACACATGAGCATGCTCCTAAAGGTTGCGTCTGCTGTGTGTCCAACGGTCCACATTTCTATTCAAGAAGTTTTTTAAATAAAAAAAATAAATGAGTCTAAATCATTAAATTAAAGTTCAACGGTTTAGATTTAATGTTTAAAATTAATGTTAGTGACCGATGTCAACCTCTGCAACTTCTTTACCATGGGATTTTGTTCATTTTGTTTGTTAACTTTCTTTGCATATATGGCGACAAGTGGGATTGTAAGACAGAATGTGTTTAAAATTATATACAATGTGTATGGTGACAGAATTGCATGATATTGCCGACAGGCGACAACCATTTGGTTTCACAGCATATATTATTGTTGAAATATTGAGTTGGACTTTTTCAAAATTAGCTTCTTTCATATGTTGTCGTCGTGGTCTTCTTTCCTCTTTCTTTTCTTTTCTTTTCTTTTTTTTTTTTTCCTTTTTTTTTAAATAGGAAGAAGAAGGCTGTGTAATCATTTAATTAAAGAATTGGGGTTTAGTGACTCACACAATTAATTCAGAGTAGTGTTTTCTCACTAACCGTAATACACATTAAGCGATGGACATGACCAAAATTGACAAAAAGAGTCCCATTACTAAATCCAATTTTATTTTTATTTGAGATTTGTATTATCCAATTAATTATTCATAAAAGAGTGAACACCAAATTAATCTCACTCTCCCTCTTTGACTTATGGGTGCAAGAGATAAGTATAAAAAATACTACGTGCAGCTATATGTATATTTGTGTTTCCACTATAAAAATTTTTCCTTTTCATCATTCTAACATTATATACATACGAGAAATCAAAATCTTTACTTCATTAATTTGAAGGGTTTAACTAGTCGTTAGGAAATTAAACAAAACACAACAAAATAAACCAACAAAAATAAATTGCTTTGAAAGGTTTCCTTTGGCATATTAAGATTTGCTATGAGCCAAAAAAATTGTCGAAATCCCAACCCTCAAAAATAAATTGCTTTGAAAGGTTTCCTTTGGCATATTAAGATTTGCTATGAGCCAAAAAAATTGTCGAAATCCCAACCCTGGGAATTAATTTTTCATGAAAAGGAAGTATCTGATTATTATCGATGATCGATCTCTCTTTTTGACTTGGGAGCAAATAACGAAAGAAAAGTATTATATGTAATTACTAGTGATTTTATGATTGAAATATGTGCGGTTGCTACATATATTAGAAGTTTACCTATTAAATCTACCAAATGTAACAGTTCTATATGGTTAAGAGTAACTTGCAACCTATTTTTATTGCATTAAACACATGTTTTTGGTTCAAATTTTTGGACTTTTAAGTTAGTTTCCATCACTTTTTATAACAATGTTAATTTTTTTAATTTACTAATTCTTAGGGTTTATGAATTTTTTATTTTTATTGTTCTTTTTGTGTGTGTGCGCGCGCGCGCGCGTGTTTGTGTGTATGCATGTGTATATGTATTTTTTAAGCAAATATAATTTCTTTTTTGTTTTTGTTTTTGTTTTTGTTTTTTTTTTTTATTCGGAGTTGCAGCTATAAGGCTACAAAAGGACCAAGTGTACAAGCTCGACACTATTCAAACATAACTTTCAAGCTCGATAAATAAGTGAAGAAGCTCAGATAAAAGGTTTGGCTCAATAAGACTTGTGAACAAGTTCATTTGTTATTCATGAATAAACTCATTCAAATATTCACAAACAAACTCGTTTACATGAACAGTCTTATTTAAATGTTGATAAACGAGTTCGATTATAGCATAAAAATAGTCTTTTCTAAATCTCTATGGACAAATTCATGAAAATTTTTATTTAATATTCACAAAAAATTATTTAAAAAATTAACGGTAAACTTGTTAATTTTGAGCTTGTTTGTTAGTTTGTTTCTTAAACTTATTCATTCATAGTTATGCAAGTAGGTTCAACCAAAAAGTCACAAATAAATTTGATAAAAACTTATAAGTAAGCTCAACAAAAATTCCTAAGCAGTCTTGTTAGTTGTAATTAAGTTAAACTTAACTTGCCTATGAATTAACGAGTCAAACCCTAACAAAAGATTTTGAATGTGATAAAATCTCAACTCAAACTCGAGCTTGACCTTATAAAAAACTTTAACAAATAATTAAGTCTTGAACACAATATTTTAAACTTGATAAAAGTTTGGCTCGAATTTACCAAAAAAAAAAATTAACAAACAAATTTAAACACATTAATACTTCACTCGGCTCAACTCATTTACCACTCTATATGGCTGCCTGAGACGAGTGTGCATAGGCAGGGTCGGCCCAAACTGAATAATATTTTATCATCCAATGGGCTGAACCTTACAAAATCAATTTTAGATTTTAAGTATCACGCCTACCCACTTAATCGCATTTAATTTTAAATATATTTTAAATTATAGTTTTTAGTTGATTTTAAACTTGGTACATCTTCTGGGGGTCGGGGAGAAACCCGCAGCCGCTACCCATAGGTGTACACTGGGTAAAACCTGCCTCGTGACCCTAGCCGGTAAAGAATCACGAGGAGGTAAACCAGCCTAGGCAAGCTCTGACTGACCAGCTCAGCTGAGAAGGCTGTTAGATGACCCTTCGCAATTAAAGGAAGGACTGTCCCTGGAGAGGAGTCGAACCTGGGACCTATTGGTCCTAAGGCCTTCAGCCCGCCATCCAAACTAACTCAACTACCTCTTACGGGGCAACTTGGAACATATTAGGTGTTCGTAAGATCGTAGAAATAATGGTAAAATTTCTTTTTGCCACAGTGAAGACCGCGATTTTTCATGGGCACAAGCAATACAGGTTAAGAAATAAATTATAAAAATAAATAGTTTTAGTACTAAAATAAATATCTTTTATAAAAAATATATGTAACATACTATATAAATACACAAAATATTATAACATGCATATGTTTTTGCAAAATTGGGCCGGACTGGCCTTGCTGGGTATTCGTTCCAATCGGGTCTAGATCCACCCGTACCGATAAGCCCAATTTAATTCTATAAAGTGGCCCAACCCAGAAATGGGTTGCGATTTTTTTTTTCGCTATTATAAGAAGGAAACAAGTCAGCCCAAAGAAAAATCTGTCAAATCATAACTCGTGACTCTCTGAAATATTTGGGCCTGTATGGGCTTAGAAAACACAGCGTCAGTAGGGCTGGAGTGGCTTTTTTGATGGACAACAACTGTAGGCAAGGACACCACAATTGTTTATATACTGAAATTTTGAATTATTAAATTCAAAAATTAAAATATAAATTCAATCCTTAGGGCCCATCTGAAAGCAAAATTTTTAGTAACTTTTGGAAATTTTTTGGCAAAAGTCGATAGCTGCAACTTTCTATGCGTTTGATAAAAAATTGAAATTATTCATAACTTTTTGTAACTTTTGATTATTTGGTAAAAATTTAAAAAAATTTCAAAAATATTTAAGAACTTTAGGTTGTGTGGTAAAAAAATTGTATAGAGAAATTTTTAACAATTTTTAAAGTTTGCCAAAAGCCCAAAAAAAAAAAATTATTAAAAATTTCTTTCTTTCTTCTTCTTCTTTTTTTTTTTTTTTTTTTTTGAATTCCAAACAGACCCTAATAATAAATTAACGTAAAAATCATATTTCACCCAAGACATGATGAACCTAATAATGAGTCAAGTCTATCTTAAATTTTTTAAGATTTCACCTTGAAATATTAATAGTTTTTGTTGTTGTCTCGCTTATACCAAGCAAATGACCGGCTTAAACTATTAAGACTCAAAACATTAGTAGGATCCATCCCTTAAATTGCCTTTTTTTTTTTTAATTTCTTTCCTAAGTCTCTTTCCCTTAAATTTATTAATTATTATTATTTTAAGAAAGGAAAAAATATTAGGTGCCATTTAGTTTGTATTTCTATTTTTCGTTTTCTATTTTTATTTTTTATTTTTTGTTTTATATGTTTTATGTTTTGAAAATCCCAAAGCAAAGGAAATAGAAAAACATATTTAGTTTGACATTTTTTATTTTCTGTATTTTGAGATTTTTCTTATTTTAAGTTGAAAACACTCAAAACGACCTTTTGTAATTTTTCATTTCATGTGCGAACTCATTTGCTATTTTCTAAAATAGATTTTGAAAACACAAGTATCAAAATACATTTTAAGCTACTTTCTTTATTTTCAAAATTATAAAATAGAAAATTGACTCGAAACAGGTTGACCAAATGATACATTAATATTTGAGTTTCAATTGAAACTTATTGCTATGGTTTAGCTTACATTGCATCAAGTGGGTATACATTTGCTACGGTGAATATCTTTTAAATTATATTAGGTATATTTAATGAAAATTTAAAGTTATTAATATTCCTTACTCTTGAGATATAAAGGGTGTGTTTGGAATGATAAAAAGTGAGATAAATTAAGATAAAAAGTGGTTTGGAAAAACTTTTTACTTTTGGTGCATACATCTCAAATTGTATTTTTTGGAGATGAATAATAAGATTCTCGTTCCGACAGATTGAATTTTTGTTTGGACGAATTCAAAATTTTATATCAGTTATAACTTTTTTGCACTACAATTCGTCGAAACGGTTTCATAATCCATTTAGGTGGAAGTCGGCTCTGCGAATGCGTCATAACAGTTTCTACAATCCGTCGGAACAGTTTCTACGACTCCAGAAAAAATAGTCAAAGTGGGTGTCATTTGGTAGTTTGGGAGTCCATAGTAAGAATGGCGAAAAAATTCTTACTATTTGATTAACCGAATTTTAACTATCGACTTTTTAAAAAAAATATTGAACTTTTTTTGAACTTCAATAAGGTAAGAATGTGTAAAAATGTCATAAAAAGTTTTAGATATTTTCAAAAATTTTCATCAAATTTTTATGCACCAAACAAGCCCAAAATGTTAATTGTTAAAAAATTAGAATAAAAAGAATAAAAAACCGACTGAGTATAAGTTACTTTCACAATAATTTACTCTTTAATTTTTAATCTCGTAGCAAACGCACTTTTAGAGACAAAATTAATTCCAATTCATGAGCTATTATTAAGGTTATATTCGTATCAAGGATTTATTAAGAGAAAAAGAAAAAGAAAAAGATATACGGCATTTTAAAGTTCTTCTATTAGTGAATTGTGATGAAAATTGACATAAAAAAAATATATAATTTGAGAAAATAGAAATAACTAAATAAAAATTTAATATATTAATAAATGCCTTTAAATTTATTATATTTTTTATTCTATTTAATTAGAAACATTAATTTAAACATTTGCTTGAGAGAATGGAAGAGAATGTAGGGGGAAGGAAGATAAAGTAATCAAGAAGAAATGGAAGGGATGGGAATATTTTATTAAAATAAAATTTAATTATTGTAAACGAAATTTCTTTACCAAACATGTTTTTCATTTTTATTTTGGAGGAAAAAACAATAATTGAAAATAAAAATAGTTAAATATAAATGAAAAAATATAAATGTTACCAAACAAAACCTAAGTAATTTGTTTCTTAAGATGATTCATTTATAGGTATGCATGGAGATTCAATTAAAAAAAAAATAATGAGTAAATTGAATTAAAACGCATAACTAAGCTCGACAAAAAGTATTTGCGTAATGACATGCTTAAATAGTAGTGTTTGCAAATGGCTCCATTTGGAGTTATACAAAATAAAATAAATTTCTACAAATTTCTACAAACACGAATTACAAGATAATAAAATTTAAATTTTTCACTCACTGCATGAATTACGAGAGATTTACTTTTACAATTTTATTTTATTTTATACACTTCTATACAACTCCAAACACACCCAAAATTTGAAGCATGGTTGGGCCCAAACAAAGTTTAGTTGGGGCAATTGTTCTAATTGATTTAGAAAATTATAATAAAATTTTATTAATTTAACTTTTTTTCTTTGTAAATTATACTTTTTTTCATGTTTTACCTCAGCTATATTTTTAGTTTTACTCTTATTTACCTTAAAAATGTAATTTTATCTCCACTGATTGTATATCTTTTAAAGTATATTGATAAATAAAAGATATTTGAAAGAATTACGTAGATATTGTTGCAATAGAATTATGATGCAGAATTTGAAATTGCAGTAGCACCTAATAGAAGCAGCCTGTAAATAAAATATATAAAAAAAAAAAAAAAATTCAGCAACAACATTTTAGAAGTAGCCAACGTTGAAGTTGAAAGTGGGATAGGCTTCTCTGACTTCTTGAGAGGCATTGCCGTCTATTATTTTTGAAATTATTTGATTCCGTCGTAAAATTATAAATTTTAAGAAACAAGTTATTTTAGTATCATCTTTAATTAAAAATTTAAATGTCTTAAATGTTTTTAATTTGTCACTTATTTTTATATATAACTGTTAATAAGTTTCTTAATTTGAATATTAAAAGATAATAGTGAAAGGGCAGAAAATTAAAATAAAAAAAATAGGGAAGTGGAAATGAAAAAAATAAAAAAATAAAAAATGGGGGGAAAAAAAAAAAAAAAACGGTGCATGGCCGCCGCTATAGACAAATCTAAGAATATCCAGATCAGATTAATAATAGAAAGAGAGAGAGCCAGAAAGAGACGGGAATAGAGAAAGGGGTCTCTCGATTGGTCTCTCAATTCTGTTAAACGCCTCGTCAAAATCAGACCAGTTTCAATTTCAACGAGGTGTTTAATGCCGTATAATTTAGTTCCAGTACTTGTTTTTGGAGTTTTCTATTGAGGTTTGATCGATTTTCGTAGATTAGATACGTATTTTTAGAGCAAATCTAGGTTCGACGACGAACATGGACAGCATAATGAGCAGGATTCGGAGCTTGGACGCCTACCCTAAGATCAATGAGGATTTCTACAGCAGAACCCTCTCCGGCGGTGTTATCACCCTCGCATCCTCCATAGTCATGCTCCTCCTCTTCATTTCTGAACTCAGTTCGTCCACGACCCCTCTCTCTCTCTCTCTCTCTATATATATATATATATACATATGTATATCTATGCTGTTTTAGGGTTGGTTGATTTTTGGGTAATTGGTGTTTCATTTGATGTTACTTGGAACGTTTTGGATCTGAAACTAGTATTTGCTTGTATACGCTTGCTGTTTTGACTCTGTTGATATGAACACATTTTATATGTTTCTGTATTGAAGAACTGCTAGAACTAATTCATGAAATAATGATGACTGATTGTTCAATTCAATTTGGCAACACTCTTATTGCCTGCAGACTGTTACGCTTGTGGTGTTATTAATAAAGGCCCGGTTTAGAATTTAATATAATCTCATCACATTGTATGGTGTATGTGCCTTCTTTCAATTAGGCATTCCTCTATTCTGTTTACACTGTTTTGGTGTGTGATGTTATGAGAACCACTATTAATAATAAAATGTTGTCCATATGATGCCTCGATATTTGTTGATATTGAGTATTCTAACCTAAACTCCAACTATAGCACAATATTGTGGTATGTAAGTTCTCTAATAGTGCACATTCTTTCATGGTTTTTCCAAAAAAGTGATTGCGCGAGTGTGCCAGAGTCACAAGGACTCAATGGGAAAGGATAAGGACAAACATGAGGATCAGGCGGTGTGGGTTGCCACTACCTTGCAGACATAAGGACTTCACATTCGCTGATATCTACACTAGGCTGATAATGAGGATGCAGATATCAATGTGAATTTGAAATCGGCTAAGACTGCAGATGTGACTTTATAAGCCGATGATATGAGAGCGATCGATGTTGATAGAGATATGGATATGAATATGATTTTGATCCTTGAATATCAGAATAACAAGGATTATTATAACATAAATACAGTTGATACCCAGAATATGATTGAGATTCTGTATTATAACATGAATTATGATAATATGATTGATACGAATACTGATATGTAGATGAATGACAATCATCATCAAAATCAGAACAGTATGCAATGGAGGAGGCATTGCACACAGAGGGGAAATCAATTACAAACAAGAGACCAAAAATACTTGCATCCAAGCCTCCAGTAATCAAAAATCTCTTCAATTTCAAAGAAACAGATACTGGTAATCAAAATTATATGTAGATACAGTTTTAATGAAATCAAAGGGGGTTTGGGAGATCTAAGTTAACCTATTCTTATTGGGAAATCTAAGTTAAGCTACTCCTACTGAAGCATATAAGAAAAAAGCAGAAAGAAAATTTGCTAGGATGTCAGGTCGAGAGACTCGTTCTTTGGCAGCCTTTGTCTATTTTTATATCCGTAGGGAAAGTAATGGTCTATAACTTCCAACCCTTCAACATCAAGCAACTCCCCACCTATCCATAACTCGTCCACTTATCAATAACTTCTCTGGTTGTTGGTTCTCGGGTGGTTGTAACTTCCGATAACTTCCCATTAATCTATCCACTTCCTTGATTTTACGTGCCAAAGATATCGGCCAAATAGGTCGAATATATTTACAAAATTAGAGAGATTTAACCAAATATTTTATGTCCAAGATTCCATTGGCTAAATCAACTATTATTTGCCAAATATTTTTTGGCCGATCAAAAGGAAATCTTATCTGTCGATTTGGAACCCCAACCAAATATTTTTAGGCTGATATTTTGGGACAAACATTGCCCCCCCCCCCCAAAAAAAAAAAACTTTTCAAAAATGAAATATTTTGAATTTTCGAAGAGTTGATAAAATAGCCGATGTTTTTGGTTAGCGCAAATTCAGAAGTATCGGCCTAAATATATTTGTTTAAAAAAAAAAAAAGAAGATTTTCCATCGCTATAAATATTTTGAAGTGGTAGTCAAATAAAACTAATATTTGGTGATTGCCAAAAATCTAATCGAGATGTAAAATTTCATAAGTCCAATTATTTTTCAGCCTTTTGTTAAACAATTATTTTGGCAAATTTTATTTTGCCAAAAATATTAAAATATTCGGGCAATGCCTAATTTAAGAAAGGGCCCTGCCCCTTGAATTTAAATTCGAGTACAGTGATAAGTGATAAAGGTAATTTTTCATCACTTATCTGCATGATAACTTGCCCCCCAAGCACATCGGCTTTGTCATCATTGGATTGATTAGCCGAGTCATACTTTTTGAATGAGATAGTAACATCGGCCGAGTTTTCTTTGGGTTGTTTGGCTAAATCATGTTCTTCGATTGTGATGGGATCTTTGGCCGAATCTTTTTTGGATTGGTTAGCCAAACTTTTTCTCCCGATAAGATGGTATCTTTGGCCAAATCTTCTCTAGATTGGCTATGTTTACTAGATACATGTAACGTGCCGGCCATTAGTTTGCCCTTTTGCTTCTAGTGTCCACTTATCTATGAATCTCTTGAGATCACTTAGTAGTTCACGTAAATCATGCTCTTGCTCTTGTGCTTGACTAAAATTTATCCGCAATTCATTTGAATTTTGTAGAATCGGCGTTCCCCTAGGCGTGCCAAAATTGTTTGCGCCAAAATTTATCCCTGGTGCAAACAACGCACAGTCTTTCATGTTTTTTCCCAAAAAGTGATTGCGGCAACGTGCCAAAGTCACAGGGACTCAAAGGGTAAGGGTAGGGATAAACCTGAGGATTAGGCAGTATGGGTTGCCATTGCCTTGCAGACGCAAGGATTTCACATTCGCCGATATCTACACTAGGCCGATAATGAGGATGCAAATATGAATGTGGATTTGAAATCGGCTAAGACTACGGATGTGATTCTAAAGGCTGATGATATGAAATCGACCGTTACAGATAGAGATATGATTCTAAGTCTGATTAATATGGATATGGATATGAATATGATTGATATGATTGTGATCGTTGAGTATCAGAATAACAAGGATTGTTATAATATGAGTACAGTTGATACCCAGAATAAGATTGACATTCAGTGTTATAACATGGATTATGATAATATGATTGATACAAATACTGATATGTAGATGGATAACAATCATCATTAGAATCAAAATCAGAACAACATGCAATGCGGGGAGGCATTGCATACAAAGAGGAAATCAATTACAAATAGGAGACCAAATATACCTGCATCCAAGCCTCCAATAATAAAAATTCTTGAACTTCGATTTTAAAGAAACAATTACAGGTGATCAAAACTATATGTAGATTCAGCTTTGATGAAATCAGAGGCGGTTTGGGAGATTTAAGTTAACTTACTCCTATTGGAAAATCTAAGTTAATCTACTCCTACTAAAATAGACAAGATAAAAGCTGAAAGAAAATCCGTTGGGGATGTTAGGTTGAGAGACCCGTTCTTTGGCAGCTTTCGTCCATTTTTATATCTGCAAAGAAAGTAACTGTTCGTAACTTCCAACCCTTCAACTTCCCGTAACTCTCAACCTTTCTGTAACTTGTCCAGTTATCTATAACTTCTCTTGTTGTTGGTTCCCAAGTGGTTGTAATTTCTGATAACTTCTCATTAATCCATCCACTTCCTTCATTTCAGGTGCCAAAGATATTGGCCAAATAGGCTAAATATATTTATAGAATCAAAGAGATTTAGGCAAATATTTTATGTCCAAGATACCATTGGCTAAATCAAATATTATTTGCCAATTTTCTTCTTGCTGATCAAAAGGAAATCCTATTGGCCGATTTGGAATCCCGGCCAAATCTTTTTAAGTTGATATTTTGGGACAAACAATTAGCAACTTAGAACCAAGACTCCAGCCGTAGGTGTGCTTGGTTATGTGCTTTGCGTGTTGTGTGACCAGACTAATGCACATTTGGATTTTTAAACTTTTGTTTTGCTATCACTTTTCTAGAACTTGTTTACTAGGTTGGATGCTACTTATGTTGCAGAAAGTACTGTTATTTTTCTTTAATTATAAAAAAAAATATTGTTATTTTTCTCATCTTAAATAGATGATATTGGAAGTGATAAAACCACATTGGGGTAAGCTAAGTACTTGCAAGTGAAAAAATTCCATGGAAGCTTAGTTAGAGAACCACTTGTTTACTGGTTGGATGATAGTTATGTTGCAAAAAATACTGTTATTTTTCTTTAATTATATAAAAAAAATATTGCTATTTTTCTCATCTTAAATAGATGATATTGGAAGTGATAAAACCACATTGGGGTAAGCTAAGTACTTGCAAGTGAAAAAATTCCATGGAAGCTTAGTTAGAGAACCATTTGAGCAACAGAAGAAATTCTATGGAAGCTTAGTGATGAAGAACCATTTAAGCAACAAAAGTTGATGCAAAGGTTTTGTATAGATTTTTGAAGAATGGTTTTCTGAACTTGTCCCAAACTCTTGCCCTCTATTAAAATGTTTGGAAAAAACATTGTTTTCTATGAACATTTCCATCAAAACTTAGCTAGTGTCTTCTTATGCCATTTTTTTCTTTGATGCAATGGAAATGAGCCGTGGTTCAGTGTGAAAGTTGTATATTCCATAGAATTGTTAAGTTTTCTAGCTAGGTGATGTTTTCATAAGTAAGCAATTTCCATTTCAATGAACAATATATATATATATGCTATACATGATGTGCCAACTTTTTAATTTTTTTAATAAATAAAAGATAATATATTAGGAGCAGCAAGGGGATGCCATGCCACCCATATACAAAGAATCTGTTTTTGTTTTGTGATCGTGTTGTCTTATTCAACCCTGTTGCTTATTTCTCTTTTTTTGGGGTGTGTCATAACTGAAGATTACTTATCAAAAATAAAATAAAAATAACTGAAGGTATTTTATTAGTACTTTGGGCACATTTTTATGATTGCATTTGCTTGTAGGATGACTGCTAGTACAAGTGCACCTTTGGACTACAGCTACAATGCTTGTATGCATGGTTGTTGCTTTTTTACAGTAACCTTTGGACCTTTCTTTTAGTTCTTATTACATTATTTGTTCTTTACTTTTTCTCTCTGATATCTCTGTTTTCTTGATTGTTAAAGCGCATACTTCTTTTGCTTATCATTAATCCATCCTGTTGATTGGCTATGTATTTCTTCTTTTTTGCAGGATTATACCTTCATGCAGTAACTGAGACGCAGCTACTAGTAGATACCTCAAGAGGAGAAACCCTGCGCATTAATGTAATGTTTTGTTTATCTTGAATAAAATATTTTTATTCAATTTGACAGTTGGAGGATTTTTGTTTTGGTCTTGCTTATATTTGCAAAAACTTTCACGGAGACTATTTTTTATAACCATTTTAGATGGCTTTTGGAATTACTTTTGGCAATAATAATTCTGAATTGCAAATTTTTGAATTATCTGTCTATGTTGTCTGGATTATGATAATATTTCCATATAAATAATAAAAAGATGTGTTTATGAACAATACTACCATAAAAGTGTTTGTCCACACCGTATGTTTAGGTTTTTCTGTGGAAACTATTTAACTGTTTGATTCACCTGTCCTCTTTAACTGATTTACACATTTGCTCCTTTTTAATTGAATAATTCATGCATTTTCTCTGTTCTATTGGAAAGTGCAGTTTGACGTTACTTTTCCAGCTCTTCCATGTTCCATACTCAGCCTTGATGCAATGGATATCAGTGGTGAGCAACATCTTGATGTGGTATGTATTGCAAAGAGATTTATTTACGACATACACTGACATTTCACTTTAATCTTGTTGTTCTACTACTCTCTTTTTTCCTCCAAAAATATATGCCTTAAATTTGCTTTTGCTGGACTACCAGCAGTTTCATCATGGTGGCACTTTGTCCCCCCCCCCCCTTTTTTGGGGTGACATGGAACCTCTCTAAGGTAGGGCCACATTGGACCCATCCTAGTGAGTAAACTTGGGCTTTTGAACCGCCCTAAAAGACCCAAAACCTATATGGGTGGCTCTGAGGGGGAAACCTTTGCGGAGTTTCGAACCCACTACCTCTCTGAGCTTAGAGTTTGTGGATTATCTCCACACTGCTTGTCCTATTATATTGACCAGAAGTTGTATGAAAAATGGATTCATTGTACTAAAATTTTTGAGCATTTGGTTACTGTTGACATTACCTTCCCCAATTTTCTAATATTCAATTTACCAAACTAAGGTATAGGGTATAATGTTGGTAGAATAGATATGGATGGCAAGAGTAATTTTAGTTTACAAATGCACCATTGAAACATTGTCAATACTAACTTGAACCTGTCCCACCCCTTGGACTGTGGTTGACATTTAATTTTACTTGTGGTTGCAGAGACATGACATTATCAAGAAAAGAATTGATGCTCATGGTAATGTAATAGAAACAAGGCAGGAGGGAATCGGTGGTCCCAAGGTCAGTAATAAAATAGTTCTTGAAATTCAAAAATTGCTTACATTTGTATGTTACTATGTCTTTTATTTGTTTTTTACTAGTACTTGCCAGTGCGTAGCACAGAAATATAATTTGGCATGTAAATAGTTCAAATTTAAATTTATAAAGCAAACTTACATGAAAAAGTGTAAAAATAACTTCTAAAAATAAAAATCACTAATCAAAAGAGATTAAGGTATCCATACAGTATTTAATAAAAGTATAAAATTTTATTATTTATTGCAAATATTATCACATTTTTTAAAATATTAATTTAAAATCTTTTATATAAAAAGTATTCAAAAAAATATTGGAATAGTGAGAGAAAAAGATAAATAATCCTGCCAATTGAGCAAATCCAACAGTTGAAAATATCTCAAATTCAAAATTTTAAGTTTCCTTATTATATAAATGATACAAATAGTGTAAAAGTGTATGTATTTAAAATTGAAGTTTTAAGCACACTAAAACTGAAATTTTAATTTAAATGTTTATTTTTTAATAAATTTTTAAAGAAAATTAAAGTTTAAATATATATATTTTTTAAAATAAAAAAATTTAGTTAACTTTGTTTAATAGGTATTTATACATTGTTTAACAAATATTATCACATTTTTAAAATATTAATTTAAAAGCTTTTATACATAAAAAGTATTGAAAAAAAATTGTGGAAAGAGTGAGGGATTATATTTTCATGTGATGTGACCGAAAAAACAACCAAAGTGGAGAGGGAAAGAAGTAATCCTGATCATTGAATGAATCTAATTGTTGAAAATATATAAATGTCGAATCAATAAGTTATATTGTTATATAGATACACATGACATTTGTAGATAATATAGATAGAATGGAAAAGTTGTGATAGTTGAGGCTAGCAATTTATTTTCATTGATTTGAGTTTCACGTGGCGAAACTTTGATGACGTAGGACAAAATATAATATATTTAAAAAATAATTAATTCTTTATTTATTTAAAATTGAGAAAAATATAATTTGTATAATTTTACAAAATATAATATACGTAAATAAATATGTATAAAGGTTTGAATTTCAAATTTCAAAATTTGAAAAAGAAATATTTGACATTTAAAAAAGAAATTATGTGGCAGCTCAGGTTCTCGCCGTTCCTCAGGCAGAAATTGACTCCTCACCAACACCGAGCCACGTGGGACAAATGTCAAATCAATGAGTGAAAAGTTGTGACAGTCGAGACTATCATCCATATTCATTGATTCGAGTTTCACGTGGCAAAACTTTGATGACGTAGGGCAAAATATAATATATTTAAAAAATAATTAATTCTCTATTTATTTAAAAATGGGAAAAATATAATTTGTATAATTTTACTAAATATAATATGCATACATATATATATATATATATATATATATAAGGTTTGAAGTTCAAAAATTATTTGACATTTAAAAAAGAAATTATTTGTGACAGCTTAGGCCTTCGGGCCTTTGCCATCCCTCAAGCAGAAATTGACCCCTCACCAACGCCGAGCCACGTGGGACAAATGTCAAATCAATTAGTAAATTTGTTATATAGATTTTTTTAGTCCTTTTGTTTTTCTTTTTTCTTTTATTTTTTTATTTCCTTCCCCATTTTATTTATTTATTTATTTATTTATTTTGAGGGGCAGTGGGTGTGGTGTTTGAGAATGAACTTGTCAAGAAACAAGGAATGACTGAAAGGCTTGATACCTAATTGAGTTATCTATATAGGACTCCTATACATAATAGGTGAGAATTATAATTCTACACAGAGAAGGAAAGAGAATAAAGCAAAATTAAAGATCCTATTCTATTTCTTATTCTAACAATCCCCTTCAAATTGGAGTGTATCATATATTACCAATTTGTTATAATTGTATTTAACTTGAGTCCCCCCAAAAGTTTTAGTAAACAAATCAACAAGTTGGTTTTGAAACGATATGAACAATAGCTTGATTACCACATAATAGTTTCATAAGTTGTAAATGATGAACTATCAATTCTTTCATCATGTTTTGTATCTAGATTGACTCACATGAGGTGTGTGTCATGACTCTATACTTTGACTTTCCCTTGACCTTAATACTATTGGTTGCTTCTTGCTTTTTTAAGATACTAGATTACCTCTAACAAATGTGCAATAACTAGAGCATCTCTTTGATGGAGATATTTCCATTCTGCATCTATATATTCTTGAACTAAAGTATGTCTATTGTTATGTCTATTATCCTAATATAACAAGCTTCTTCTTGTCGTGCTCTTTAAATATCTCAGGATTCGAACAATTACATCTTAGTGTCTAGTGTGAGATGTTTCCAAAAACTAACAATCACAATCATAGTAAATGAAATGTCTGTTCTCGTTAGTGTCAAGTAGTTTGATTTCTCAAACAATCTCCTATACTAACTGAAATTCTCTAATAAGTCACCTTTATCGGCAATAATTTTATATTGGGATTCATCAGAGTGTCCATAAGTTTTTGGAGTCTAGCATGCCTGTTATAGACAATAGATCTATAACATACTTTCTCTGTGAGGGAGCAATTCCCTTGTGTGATCAGGCTTCCTCAATGCCCAAGAAATACTTAAATGGTTCCAAATCCTTAGTGCTAAACTTAATCTGAAGTAATGACTTCAAATCAGTGATACTTCATGTACTATACCTGTGATAATTATATTAGCTGCATATATTAAGAGCCACATCATTCCACGAGTAGAGTGAGGATAGAAGATAGAATGATTAGCATCACATTGAGTCAGACCAAACTCTATCGCACTGTTAAATCTAACAAACCAATGATTAGCATGACGTCGAGTTAGACCAAACTCCATTGCACTGTTAAATCTAACAAATTATGCATTAGGAGACTGTTTTAGATCATATAATGACTTCTTGAACTTGCAAACTAACCCAAAGTCCTGTGAGTAACAAACCCGAAATGTTACTTCATCTATTCTTTCGTTTGATCAACTTGAATGAATGCATTCTTGACATCAAGTTAATGAAGGGACTAGTGATAGTGGGAAAAAAATGAGAACTTGAAATGAGATAATTTTATAGGGGAAGTCTTAGGGAAATACAACTTGTAAATTTTGGTCTCGGAGTTGAAATCACAATGTTCAACTACTCAAGGCAAGGTTGACAATGGTGTTAGAAGGTTTCTCTAGTGGATTGTGATGATTCCTTCGTGGTCCGATGGCGAAGACTGGGAGGGTTTGACGAGGACAATTGAGAATGGTTGATCGGAGTTACTAAGGAGGGTTTGAGAATAACTGGTTATGGTTCTAGCAAGTTTGTTGAGTGCTATTAACCTATTTCGACGTTAGATTAGTTTGTGTAAGATTGATAAGAGTAGCGACAAGGATTCTTGATAATAACATAAGAACTACGACTTTTAGGTTTTTTGATACAGATACAAGAACCCAAAAAGAAGCAAAATGAGAGAGAGAGAGAGAGAGAGAGAGAGAGAGAGAGAGAGAGATCTTTGCTTTGATACCATGTCCTAAGACAAGCAATGAACCCCTACAACTAGCCTTGTGGGCCTGAACCCACTTCTTCAATAGGAGGTCTTGGGTTTGATTCCTTCCCCAAGCCGTCTTACATGAATTTTTCTAAATGTATGACATACCCATATCGGATACTTGACATTTGGACACAGATAATTATGTATGGGTATCACATGCATATCGTAATACAATTGAATATAACATATTTAACAATTTAATTTTAGCACATAATTTATTCGTAGAACTTACATTTTATGCACGAAATATTCTAATGGAACATTGTTAATACTATTATTATCTTATAAAAATAAAATTATTATATTAAATATATAAATATTTACCCATGTCCCTGTATCCTTGTATAAAAGAATTAATAGATCCAACTCTTAGATATATACCCGTACTTGAGTCCCGTGTTGTGTAGTCCTCAAGCTAATTCTTACTTCTAATGATAAATTGATGTTCTTCTTATATACACTAATACTAGACTTATACATAATATGTAAGGACCACAATCCTATACATAAAGGAAAGGGAGTAAATCAAATTTCCTAGTCTATTTCTATTCTATTTCCTATTCTTACAGAACCCTTGACTGAACTGTCCATTAGATATTGTGCTTTTGTTGTGCCGCATTTTACCATCCCATTAGCTATTAAAAGTGTATTCTCTCATTATAGAAATGCCTGTATGTAATATAACATTGTCCATGAATGGCATTTTCATAACTCGTGAGAGGTTATGATTGCAGAAGGGGGCTCATGTTGACTGAAACTATGTCCATGTCCAAACTTTCTTGGTTTTTCTGCTGCATTGTTATGGAGCATACTGCCTTTAAATGATTCATAATATGATGTTCAACAAACGAAATCCCTTTCCGGTTATGCCTCCATGCAGTTCTTCTGCTTCCCCCCCCCCCCCAAAAAAAAATAATATTTCCATTATATTTATACTGATATTTTTATAAATGGCTCAGATTGAAAGGCCTTTACAAAGACATGGTGGGAGGCTTGAACACAATGAAACGTACTGTGGTTCATGCTATGGTGCAGAAGTGGTATGCATTTCTATTGCCTTGTGCATTGATACTGAGCTAAATGTTTAATTATAACGCTCATACAAAAAATGTGAATTAGCGCTTTTGGGTTGTTGAGCTTGATATATCCAGTTCATTTGTATAATGATTTAATTTGGAGGAAACACCTATTGACATTTGAGGAATCTCTTATAATTTCTTAGAAACAAGGTTGCTGATTTAAGAGACAGATACAACCTAATGTAGGAGTAGATGTGTTGAATTGGAAATTTCAATAAAACAGGACATGGACATCTGGATAGCTAAATATATAATTACATCAAATTTTAACATTTATTTACTTTTTTTTTTTTCTAAAATTATGATAATAGTCTTCGGTTTGTTTCACTTTTATGTAAATAGGTATTGTTAACTTAGCAAGCAAAAGAAAATTAATTTATTTTTTCCCCTTTCATTTCAGTTCCAATTATATTATGCTGCAGTGCTAATTTATTCAGGGAAGAAGTTTTGAAGTTTCCCATTTCTGTCCGTTGTGGACTTTCCTCATTTCTTTCTATTTTGCAGTCTGATGATGATTGTTGTAACTCTTGTGAAGAAGTTCGTGAAGCATATCGAAAGAAAGGCTGGGGAGTATCAAATCCGGAGTTGATTGACCAGGTCTGCCCAAAAAAAAAAGAAAAAACACTACCTCCTTTCCTAAGGCACTAGATTGCAGGCATGATGTTGAAGTTGGTTATTTATTGTTGTGATGTTATAAGGTGCATGTCCATTTTGTATCATTGCCATGAATGAAATGTCAATGCTTGGGTATTCTCTTCAATCATTGGGCTAACTGTTTGCATGTGAGGCTCTTCTAAATCTTGGTAAAGATGTTGAAATTTATTTTATTTTATTTATATTTTTATAGATGAATTTACACCTGCAATATTAGTTCCTGCCAACTATTTTTATCTTAAACATTCTTTGTAAGAAATTTAAAGAATAAAAGCACGCTTCTGGCCTTTTAGAATATAAAGATGTTTAAGTGTGATTGAGAACAAAAAGACTAGCTTCCATTTAGGCCGCTATAAATAAGCCTTCTGTGTGCCTGCATAAAATTGATGCTTAATATACACGGCCCCAAAAGCTGGTTCTAATAGTTTACATTGTCACACTGCATTTTATTTTGCTAGTTGAAAATTTCTTGTATACTCCACATTTCCAGATCAACCATCAGTGTGAAAAAACTGCAATCTTCTTTTTGGAATTACACTTGCTGCCAAATATTAGAAACAGCATAGTCACTTCAGCAACTCACAGATGATTTACCATGTACTAAAATCAGCTTTGAATATATGGACTTATTGTGTCTTATGTTTGGAGATATGATGTAGATAGTTGAAAGGGGAGGGCAGGGGAGGGGTCATGTACCACCTTAAGGGGAACACAATTGAACTTAAGTGAGAGGGTAGTGGGAGTAAATACTTGATCCAACTTTGCCTTTCCCCGCCTAAGTGAGGTCAGCTGCATGGATAGTTTTTCATTCTACTCAATTAAGTGTTATTTCTTTTGTCAAACCACATTAAGCTGTGTTTTCTTATTTATATTTAAAATACTTTTCCTGGATTTAGAGATATATTTCTTTTAGTAGTGCATTTTTGGGGCTGCCCAATTCTGGGAATATTGCCTTTTCTCTGGAGCTTGGTTCTTCATTGCATTAAAATAATGTATAGATCATCCTCCACTGCATCAGTGTTATGGGTTTCTAGGAAACTGTGTCAACATCCACTAATTTAATTTGTCTGATGGTGTTATTTAATGCGAATACTTCCGAGGGTTTGGTTAACACAACCCTTGTCAGGTTGTGATAGGCAGAAATAGATCTCTGCTGTTGCTCTTAGTATGATCTCGTGCTTGTGTTTTACGTAATGCTTTGTTTGGTGGGCTGATGACTTTTACCCCCTATTTGTTTGTTCTGTTAGCTCTTGGCAGTGTCTAGGTTTCTTTTGGCAATTTTATTCATGACGCAAGTTATGTGACTTATGTCATATTTTGCTGGTTCTTATTGATTTGACTATATTAGCATTAAAAAGTGATGAATCTGATGATTGGCCTCTTCTTCGTTCTCATTGCTATAATGAATTGGGCATTTATTATGTCTTGTTTTTTCTGGATAGATGGTTTGCAGCATTTCATTGTTAACTTTGAGTTTGATAATATTTTGGATTTTCTTATTTTACATGTTTTCCAGTGCAAAAGAGAAGGTTTTCTAGAAAGGATTAAATCAGAAGAAGGTGAAGGATGTAATATATATGGATTCTTAGAAGTTAATAAGGTGGCAGGAAATTTCCACTTTGCACCTGGCAAAAGTTTCCATCAATCTGGTATTCATGTGCATGATCTGCTAGTTTTTCAGAAAGATAGTTTTAATGTAAGTCAGAACTGCTGCTTTAAATTCCAGTAGATTATGTGGCATTAGCATTATAATGTGTTGATGATACAAAAATCAACATGTTTTTATCTTCTTTCCTTCTAGCCCTTTTCTTAAATTTATATGCATGTGATACAGATAAGTCACAAGATCAATAGATTGACTTTTGGGGAATATTTCCCTGGTGTTGTGAATCCTCTTGACGGGTATTTTTCCATTCTCGTTTGTGTATTCATTGTGCTGCTTAGTTATTTGCTATATTATAGCCTGGCGCATCTTTCATCTTTGTTATTGGTGCAACTTACAGTGTGCAATGGACACATGAAACACCAACTGGGATGTATCAATATTTTATCAAGGTTAGCATTCTTGATTCATGCCCAAATGGTCATTCTAAAGCTTTTTCCATTTACATAGAGTTGTCCGCTAATTGTACCTTGAGCATTCTCTCAAAATTGTTGCTATTGTGGCTTTTCTCTCTCTGTTTCTTCCCCAATTTTTTTTTTACACCAAAATGAAAAAAAAAAAAAGGAAATGGTACATATATATGTATATATTTTTTCCCAGAAATTTAGCCAATTAGAGGTTTAGCAACTGATTTGCCACCACCACTACCACTGCCACTGTACCAACCTCAACATCCACCATCTAGTCCATTGCTGTTTGTTGACACCGCCACCACCACCTAGGCTCCTCCCTTCTAGCATGGCTTCCACCAATTGCCATCATCCTCTGCCACTTCTATTGACCACAAACCACGGCCATCCGTCAACCCCCCCCCCCCCCCCCCAAAAAAAAAAAATCCCATAAATTAATCAAACCAAGTATTAGAATTGAATGGTAATTCTATTCCTACATTATTTCATTTGGTAACCGAACAAGGGAATGGAATAGTCATTTTTGTTATAATATTGCAATATGATAGGGTGTTGATACGCTTTGATTAGAGAGACTAGGAAGAGTGTTCTCTTTAATTCTTGTTTTCGATTTTGTACTCTGTATATAAATATATGCTGTAACAATCTTAAGAGTGTCAAGCTATTCCATTCAGTTCTTACTGTTTTGACATGGTATTAGAATCCTGAATCCGAGAGATTTTCTTGGTTAGTCTTTATCAAGAACTCTATTCAAAACCCTATTCATCACTGATATCAGCATATGGTTCATCGTGGTTGTACTGCCAAGACAAGTCATTCATTCTTTTTGGCAATCTTTTCTAATGAATTGATGACAACTGCAGCGGCCTTATCCATCGGCAAGCTTAGACGATTGTCCCAAAACGACTCTCCTTCCCTGACTGTCTTCCTCAACTGGTTCAGTCGACAACTAATGTTGATCGATTGATCTTTGGTGCCCCTCCAGTCGATTACTGCTGTTGATAATCAGCGTTGCCAGTTCTTGATCGTCAACCACCATAGCACAAACCCCATCTCTAGCAAATCAATCATGCACCTTAACACACTATCTTCAACAGAGCAAGGGAGATCCACTTGCGATATGCTTCAGCCATACATGTTAAGAGAGTGGCTTCATCTCAGGCCACCTAGTGACCACCACAAATGATCACCTCCCTCGGGAAACTATTGGCGATTTATTTGGCGATTGGCGACACTTCATACCCAGTTAATTTTGAGCACCCTTTTTTTCAGCTTTTAGTCGTCACAAATGATTTATGTGACTTCTAAGACCAGTATCGTCTCCAGTGTCCCTCTTATGGCTTCTAAGTTGGTTGGTTCTTGGCCCAACTATCTAACCACCAATGATAAATGGGAAAAATTATTTACAGCTGTCCAAAGCAGTCAAGATTGCTTTTATTGGACTTGACAAGCAGAAAGATCTCACTAATCTTCCACTAGCGTCATCTAATTCCTCCAATGACATCTAGATTCAGGATGATGCTAATCTAGTGAGTTTGTTGTGGAATTCTATGAAAGCTAAAATTGCAGACTTGTGTACTCATCTTGACACATGCAATGAGGTCTGGGAGTATATTCAGCTATTGCACTCGAGTAATCTCAGTAGACTCTATAATGTGTCCAGTGAGTTCTTCATACTACAACAATCTGGTAAAAGCATTATTCAGTATTTTGTAACTCTCAAGAAGATGTGTGATGAATTGAATTCTCTACAACCATTGTTTGTTGATATTTATGAGATGCAAAAATAGCATGAACAGATGGTTATTCTCGAATTCCTTGCTAGTCTTGATCTAGAACTCGAATAAGTGCGGACACAAATACTTAGAGGAACCTCTCTTCCTCCTTTGCTGAAACGTATTTTCAAACTCTTATGGTTGCATCCCAGAATTTTCCGAGTGAACCCAAGTTTGCACAATCAGCCCTCTCCAATCAAACACTTACTCATAATCTTCTGATGAGCATGGCATTAAAGTTGGTCATGGCACCAATAGATGAGGAAATCGTAGTAGCAAGGGAAGAAGGCCTTAACCTAAAAGTACATGTTGCAGAAATATGGGTCATCTTTGTGAGAAATGTTGGATTCTCTATGGCAAATAACTCATATGGCTTTTGTTGCTATCGATAGTTCTACTTTCACAGTGGCTTCTGGACATAGTGAGCATTCACCACCTGTACCAATGACTATTTCTGGCAGAGAGTACTCCAAGCTTCTCCGAGATCAAGTATCTCATTTGACTGCTTCCCTTGCTCACCGAGATAACTCCACTGCTTGTTTATTTACCTATCCTTCTGTACCTTGGATTCTTGATTGTGGGGCTTCTGACCATACACTAGGGGCACCTAAACTGTTTTCCAATATTCACTATTCATCTTCTAATCCTCTTATGGTTATGACCAGTGGTTCTAGTAATCTGGTAGAGGGTGTTGGTGTAGTATCACTTTTTCCCCCCTCTATCATTATCATCTATTTTTAATGCTTGCTCTTTTTCAGTCAACCCCATTCCTATTAGTAAGCTCACTAAACAATCGAACTGCTCAATAAGTTTATTTTCTAATTCTGTCATTGTCCAGGATATCAAGGCAAAGAAGCGGATTGGTGAAGGTCATGAAATAAAAAAGATTTACTGCCTGGATGTTTCGTACATGCCACCTTCTACAGCTTCTTTTGTAGTTGCTTCTCTTATGGACATCCATTGCCACCTAGGTCATCCTTCTCTAGATCGGTTGAAGGTTCTAGTTTTTAATACGAGTCACTTGAAATCTTTATATTGTGAGTCCCATTAGTTAGGAAAATATCATCGTACTTTTTTCCCTCGCATATTCAATAATAAGATACAAGTTGTGTAGTGTCTAAGTTTGTTTTTTGATACTTTGTTATTTTCTTGGATGATTTTCCAAGAACCACTTGATTTTAGTTAATAAAAGATTTCTCAGAATTATTCTCTATTTTTAAATAATTCTATATTAAAATACAAACTTAATTGGGTAACATATTAAAATTCTTTGTAGTCATAATGTCAAGGAATATTTTTCTAAACTTTTTACTAATTTCATGTCTTCTTGTGGTATACTTCATCAGTCATCTTACTCGCACTCCGTTACAAAATATGGTTACAAAAAGTAAGAATCTCATTGAGATTGCCTGTTGTCTATTATTCAGATGCATGTTTTTAAAATTTATTGAGGAGATGTTGTTCTCATTGCATGTCCATTAATTAATAGAATGCCATCCTCTATCTTACACAATTGCACCCCTCATTTTCTATTATCTCCAAATTGGCATCTTTTTCCTCTTTCACCTCACATAAATGGGGGTGTGACCTTTCTTCGTTAACTTGATATTGGGATTGATAAATTGGAACTTTGTGTCTATAAGTATGTTTTCTTGGGGAACTCTCGCTCACAAAAAGGATGTCAGTGTTATAATTCATCTCTTAATCGATCCTTTATTTGTGCAGATGTTACCTTCTTTGAGTTTACACCTTTTTCCTCTACATCCTAATCCTTATCATCCCTAGATGAGGATTTTCCTTTCTCGTTTCTTTCATCATCATCCTAATTTGCAGGTTTACACTAGATGACGTTACACCTCTTATTGTTTTAGATGCTCTTTCAATTCTTTCTACTTCTTCAAGCCTTTTTAGTGATTCAAACCTTCCAATTGCAGTTTGGAAAGGTAAACAAACTTGTACCTCTTATCCTATTTCTCAGCTTATTTCTTATCATGCCTTGTCTCTCACCTATCTATCATGCCTTAATTTCTACTCTTTACTCTATGCATGAAGTATTATCTCATTCTAGATGGTGTACGACAATGCGGGATGAGATGTTTGCACTTCGTGCCAATGATACTTGGAACTTAGGTCATCTCCCTCCCAAAAAGTCATTGGTTGTTGCTAGATTATACTGTTAAGATGCACCTTGATGATTCCCTTGATTGACTGAAAGCTTGTTTGGTTGCCAAGGGCTATACTCGAGTATATGGTTTGGATTTTTCAGAGACTCTCTCTAGTCGTTAAGATCACATCTGTTCGTCTTCTGATTTCCGTGGCTGCTATCTATCATTGGTACTCTTCACCAGTTTGATGTGAAAAATGTTTTTTTACATGGCGACTTGGAAAAGGAAGTTCATATGGAGCAATTTCTTGGATTTGTTCCTTAAGGGAAGCTTGGGTTAGTGTGTTGACTTAAGAAATCTTTGTATAGTCTGAAACAGTTTTCCAGAGCATGGTTCGGTAGATTTAATATAGTTACTATTAAGTTTGGTCTTACTAGGTGTGGTGTGAATTACTTTGTCTTCTATCGTCACTCTACACAACAGAATATGACTCGTGGTATATGTAGATGATATTTTATCACAGGAGATGATATAGATTGGGTCATTGATTTGAAATCATTTCTTCAAAAGAATTTAAGTACTAAAGGCGTATGTATGACCATTAAAGTATTTTTTGAGTATTGAGATAGATAGATTACAAAAGGGAATTGCCTTCTCACAATGAAAGTATGTTCTAGATTTGTTGATTGAGACAGTTATGCTAGGCTTTAAAGCTATACACTCCAATGGATCCCAGAAGCTAATTGCAAAGAGGATGATTTATTGGAAAATCTGAGTTATTATAGAAGATTGGTTGGCAAGTTGAACTACATAACAAGATCAGATATTTCGTTCCCTATGAGTGTGATTAATCAGTTTCTGGAATCACCTAATTCTAGTCACTATTATGCCATTGTTCAAAAGGAGCTTACTATATCAAGATAATGGGTAGACTTCAATATAGGGATCCACAGATGCTGATTGGGCAGGATCTTTATTAGATAGACTCTCCACTATTGGTTATTGCATTTTCATTAGGGATAAGTTTAATGTCGTGGAAGGGTGACAAACAAATAATAGTAAGATTGAGTGCTAAGTCTGAGTATAAAGCCATGGCTTATACCTCATGTGAATTAATCTAGATTTAGAATTATGTTGAGAGAACAGAGAATTTAGCATTTATAGCCTGTGGAGTTGTTGTGCAATAACCAAGTTGCTCTTCATATATTTTTTAATCCAGTTTTCCATGAGAAAACTAAGCACATTGAAGTAAACGATCACTTTATCAGAGAGAGGATTTACAGAACATCATTAAAAAACTGGTCATGTCAAGTCTAAAGACCAGTTTGCTGATTTTACTAAGGCTCTTGGGAGGTCTCAGGTTTAGTATATTTGTACCAAATTTGAAAAATATGATATATACACTCTAGGTTGAGGGAGAGTGTTAAAATACTATAAATATGGTAGTGTATGATATATACGCTCTAGCTTGAGAGCAAGTATTAGAATATTGTAAATATGGTTAGGTGTTGACATCTTGGATTAGGGAGATTAGGAAGAATATTCTCTTCAATTCTTGTTTCTTATTTTTTTCTATTCGTATGTATATAAACAAATGTTGTGACAACTTTAAGGGTTTCAAGCTATTTCATTCAGTTCTTATTGTTTTGACAATGTCATTCCATTCACATCTTCATTGCATTCATATCCCATTCTGTACTGCATGTCATCAAATGCAGCCATAAGATCTCTTCAATAGCAAGGTTAATGTGTTGAATCAAGCACAGTGAACAGTGCTATAGTAATGAGCTTCTTGTACCTCAAACAAAGGAGAAACCACCGCAGCAATCTTATAATTAAACATATAACTGCTTATGATAGAGGAATCATATATGTGCTATTTGAGCAAAAGAAGAAATTAAACATAAATGAAAATTTTCTTCCTAATTTTTTCCAATTTTAGTACCAAATGATTGATTTTTGTTTCAAGGGAAGAATGCATTTTTAAGTTCAAGGGACTGGAACAATTAGCTGTACAAAGTCCTTTAGATGTTTCCCCTTGGGCTCTTCACATCTTTAGTTTTGGAAATGACTGAAGAGAGTGTGTGATCTATCAATAATTTCAGGCTTTGTGGATATTTACCAACTAAGCTATCTATTCTGCAGGTGGTACCAACGGTATACACAGATGTACGTGGGCACACTATCCAAACTAATCAGGTTCAATCATCACATAAGAAATCATTTGCTATCTTCACTTCGTTGAAATTGACATGTGATAACCGGAATTTGTTTTCTGTAGTTCTCTGTAACTGAACATTTTAGGAGCGGGGAGGCAGGTCGACTTCAGCTCCCAGGCGTTTTCTTCTTTTATGACCTTTCACCTATTAAGGTGAGTTCCTCTGGCCATTTGTTGCATTTGTAAGCTCCACATCTGATTGAAGTCTCATGGTGTTGAAAATATTGACGTCGTTTGTTGATGGAAAGTTTCCATTTATGATCCATTTTAGCTCATTCTGTTAAGCATTCAGTTCATTTAGTGTCTTATTTATTGATGTTAAATGCTTAAAAATATATCCAATCAAGATTTTATTTATTGGGGGTTGGGGGTGTGCAAATATGAGATATTTACTCCTTGTGCATCCATAATTATTCTCCTCAATTATTTTTCATTCACTGTGCAGGTAACCTTCACTGAGGGGCACGTTTCATTTTTACACTTCCTAACAAATGTCTGTGCCATAGTTGGAGGTAACTCTCTCTCTCTCTCTCTCTCTCATATAAAACGACAAATAGTGGTATGGTAAGGCCATGTTGATCTTGCACGTGGGGATTGTATCTCTTAACTTATTTTTTTCCATTTATTTCAGTTATCATTCTTGTGTGAGTACTTATTCTCACTTCTGATTAGATGAGTGAAATCTTCTATTTCTTTTATATAAATATGTGTGTGTGTGTGTGTATCTGCTTTTTCTTTCATTTGTGAAGTAGCAAGTCTCGTCATACTTTTACATTACAGTAGCAACAAGTGTTTGCTTCTTTTTTCTTTTTATGGGTGTATTTTTTGTTTTTAATTGGTTGCGCTCTTTCAGCATCTTTATTGCTTGCAAGTAAAATGCAGGTTTTACATACTATTGCCAGGAGTTACATTTTGTTTTTTATTGGTCGCGCTCTTTTGGCATCTTTATTGCTTGCAAGTAAAATGCATGGTTTTACATACTAGTGCCAGGAGTTTTCTTCACAGAAACACCCTAGCCTTAGTGCAGGCATGTGTTCTAAATGATGACAAATACAATGAAATCCTGTAAATATTAATCATCTTTTTATTACCATTGATTAAGAAAACGTGGAAATTGTTTCTTCAGTGTTGCTAATCTTCTCTACCATGCTTTACCTGATATTATTCCTTAAGGTTGTGTTTGGATCAAGGATTTGTAGAGGGAAAAGAAAAAGAGGGAAATGGAACTTACTTATATTTACTCATATTTTATGATTAATGAGATAAAAAAATATTTTGTTTTCAAATAAATATCTATTCATTTTCTTCACTTTTCTAATCATACCCAAAAAAAAAAAAAAATTAACTTTTTTTTATTATTTTGTTTTACTACATTTTCACTCCACTTTAATCTTCCCTCCACAAATCCAAGTGCATTTGGATGTATGAATTTTTATTCTGGTGTTTTTTTTGTTCAGGCGTTTTCACAGTGTCGGGGATATTGGATTCCTTCGTATATCATGGTCAACGGGCAATCAAGAAGAAGATGGAGCTGGGTAAATTTAGTTGAGGACCAATCCATTTGGCATCGATCCTTTGCTGCTGTATTTTGGTTTTGGTTTTGGTTTTCCTTTCCCATTAAAATGGTTAGTCTGGGAAGGGCCAACTTAAAAGAAGGGAAAGTTTGAAATCGACCTCCCTGCAGGGTTGGCGGACATTTGACGCATCTGAGATTATTTCATGATCTGTTTTCGTCAATGAATCCAATTAATTTTATCGATCTTTTAAAATATTTTGTCGTTGTTGCCTCGGGGTCCTCCATTTTTACCAGTCATCTATATTTTCAATAGCGATGTGGATGTCTCTTTGAACGATTCTTGGAAAACATGATAAAAACGAGGATGTCCGGGATATTTCTAATTCAAAAATTCTTCGAAAGAAGTCAAATCGACAATGCCAAAAAGTCTGGTTGCTTTGTCTACGTGTGTGTATAATTTGTTCATCTTCTTTACACTCAGCATTCCAAATATGTACTTAATAATGAGCTAAGGGTTAATGATCTTGTATTTGTCCCATGCACGTAACGGGTTCGAAGCCCATTCCGTACCCCCCCCCCCTACCTTTATATTCCTTGGATGTGTGTGTTTAAGGTATATAAATGGGGAATTATAGATGCAATTTATTTAATTTCTTTTTATTAGTTTCACTCTAATTTTGTGTTTGACTTGCAATATTATATATTCAAACTGGGATTTATATCTCTTAAAATGGGAATATGCTATCTCATAAGGGTGGGGTGATATAATCCTCCGTCCCTAAATTTGCTTTTCACTAAAATTTAGAGATTTAAAAATATTTTTATTGCATATCATATCGAGTTACATATTTTATTTGGTTTTATATATCACCAAACAAACTCTAAAAAAATAATTATATATAAAATCAATTTCATGTTATATTTAATTTCTTATATTATCTCATAATATTATTGTTAATTTATCATTCAATTCCTTTAATTAAATATATTTTTCGTGTTTTAAATTGAAGTTGTGAATTGTGTTAAATTTTAATTAAAGATAAAAATATTTATCTGAAGTCAAAACAAAAATAAGAGTGTAAATGTAAGGAACGTGGAAAGTAGATTTTTTTTTTTTAAGTTATTTAGAGTCAAATTTATTATTTTATATTGACTGTTTAATGTTTTTACATTAGTTTGAAATATAAGGGATATAATGTGTTAATGGTTTTCGATTTTAGTACAAAAGAGTATAAAAGACGACCAAATAATCTGTCAACAACAACAACAATAATAATAATAATAAAGCTACGACTCTCTGTTGGGGCTGGGGTCTTGCCTTTAATTAATTTTTTTTAAGCTGTTACCTTTAATTTAAACATGGGAAAAAGAACTCAAGTTGTAACACTGCAAAGCACAAATTCCTTGGCGTTGGGTGGCAATTTGAAATGGGAGATGTTGACAGGAAGGGTGTTTATCAATTCGGTGATTAACTCTGATTTGAAATGTTAGATTAAATTTTAATAATTTAAAATACATTTGTAAATTTTTAATTTAAAAAATACGTGAATATTTTATACCATTAGATTTTAATTTAATCGTTCAGATCAGATTTATTATCAAGTTGACATCAAATCTAATGTTGGTCCTTGAATTTAATAATTTATGTTTTTTTGGACTTTATAATTGTGTATCGGTGTGTATATTTAATTATCTAAAAAATTAATAAATATATCAAATAATTAATTTATTTTATAATTTGAGTCAAATTCGTATCAACTTGTGGGATGTCAAGTTTGAATTAATTTATCTTTCCCTGACTTCAGCACCAAGAATGCCCCACTTGGGGTATTTATATTTCCTCTTCACCCATATAGACAGGACTTTGAATCCAGAGGATATCATTAGGCCTTCCATTTCACGCAAAACTTTTGCCTCTTATTGGGTGCTTGTGAAGAAAAATGGTGCAAATGAATAATGAGAAGAACACACACAGTTGAAAGCAAAGTGGGATTTAAATAAGGGAGACTACTTGCATTTTACAAATAAAATTACACAATTATTCTTTTTTTCTTGGAACAAATAACAAATTATACAATATATTTAATAATGAAAAAAGTAATGATGTAATTTTATTTAATAAATTAAAAAAATTAAATATAAGAATATAATTGTAAAATGTAAATAAATATGAAATATGAGGCGATGAGCACAAGCAAGCCCAAGATTTATAATTAGTTGGAACGAAATTATATTTTTTTAAAGTAAATAAGAGTAAAAATAAAAATACAATGGAGGTAAAATTTTAACGATAAAACAAAAATAAAATTTATCAAAAAATTAAAATAAAATTAATATAATTTTTTTAAAATTGATAATGACACTGAACTTTTAGTCGGTCTGCCCATGACGACGGAAATTTCCCAAGCTTTGAGAGCGATGGGGGATTCCCGCATGTCACAAAGCTAAATTCTTTATGGGTCTCTTTCTTCATTTGTGTTGGTGCCAATGTGAACCCATCTTGGCATGTCGGCATGTCGAGAATAAAGGGGGTGAGCGAAGAAGAGATTGTGGATGACAAAATTCGTTCTCTCCAAAGATTTGATATACGATAAGATTGAGTTTGGATTTTCTATGCGCGTGATATGGTCAAGTTGGGGTGCGGATTGTGTTGATATTCACGACAAAGTCGATTGATATTTGTGTTTAAATATATATATTAAAATTTGATTATTATATTAAATAATTTAAATACTTTAAAATTAAATCTAATTGTGTCAATTTTAAATTAATATATTTGTATCTGTAATTAGTCTTTTAGTAGTTTCGTGTTTGTCTTATTTCATAATTGGAGCTAATAATTATTTTATCTGCGTTTGGAGTATCAAAATTGGCTAAAATTTTTTAATCTTTTAAAATTTTTTCAAATGTTTTCTACTTCAAAAATATCTATTTTTTTCTAATTTTCTTTAACTTTTATCGACTTTCTTTAAATTTTTACATTTTTTGAGGAATACATTAAACATCCAATAATTTAAAATTTACTTACTTACTACTTTTTCGCCAAAATTTGACACTCCAAACCTGCATATGTCTAATATTATTAAGTCCATATTAAAGTTGGAGGGAAGCTACTTGCTTTTCGTTTTGAGCTAGGAGGCATTTGGTACCTCAAAAATTAGAAAAATTGAAATGAGTTTTAAGTTTTTGACATTTGATCACAATCCAAAATTTTTGGTCAAATCGGCTCAAATGTGATCTTGCCTACTCATTCGAACAATTGTTAACAAAAATTGTCAAAAATTAGTCACAATTGAAAAAATTAACAAAAGTTTGTAAAAATTAATAAAAATTTGTAAAATTTAAAATTTCAAACCAAACGCATAAGAATGAGAATAGATAAAATTGGTGAAAATTGGTAAAAATTGATAAACCAAACGCTCCTAGTGACATAAAGATACAAGATTACCACGGTTCAACTAACGTGTGTTTGGATTTGTTAAGGAAAAAATGAAAGGAAAATGTAAAAGAGTAATGACAAAATTTAGAAAAAAAATATAATATATTAGTCACTTTTTAGTGTTTGGAAGACAAGCTCAAACTTGCTGACAAGATTTATTAGAATGTGATTGAATGACCTGTTCTAACAATTTTTATATGTTATTTCAAAATTTTGAATTGACAGGACTCATTCAAATATGATTAAATAACTCGTTCGAATCATTTCCGTATGTTATGACAAAATTTAAAGAGAAAAAAGTAAAAGTTAATTAATATAAATGGAATATGAAAATAGTTAGAAATTTGTAAAAATTATTTAGATTTTATAAAATTTTGTAACTTTAGTTCTACAAATAACACCTTAGACATTTATGAGAAATAAAAACGTTCATCCCATTTAATGTTCATTCTGACAAAATATGAGAATTGTACTCTCTCTCTCTCGGGAAGGGATTTACTATTTTTGCATTTTTATTCAATTTAAAAAAAAAAGAAAGATTTAAAAAAAAAAAAAGAAATAAGATGTAAAACTAATAGACGGTACTTACTAAAAAAAAAACTAATAGACGGTGACTCCCTCCAATTACCGCTCTTTACTCTTCCATTACCACCACCAATTCATAGCCATTTACTCCATTGTCATTACCCTTACCTACCCTATCCTCCCACTACCAATCACCTACCACCACTACCTTCTCCACCATCCCTTTTACCTCTATTTTAAGAATTTTTTTTATTTAATTTAATTATAATTTAATTTTAAATTAATATAAAACTAAAAATTATTAGTGCATTGTAACATTATTTAACTTGACAATCAAATATAGGAATGAGAACAATCATTCTATTCAAAAACTATTTAATTGAGAGTTAATTACATGGTCCACCCTTAAACTTTGATCTATTATCACTCTTATCTTCTCAACAAAAAAAGTTCCATGTTGACCCTTTAAACTATTATTTCGTAATAATGTGACCCTTTCTTGTACTGATAATTGTAATCTTAATAAAAATTAGACAACTAATGCATATGTATGAGGTAAAAAGAACATGTTAGTATTAAAATAGACATTTCATAATTCTATTAAGATAAAATTATATTCATATAAAAACACTACAAGTATTTTAGTACTATAATTTGGGTAAATTACATTTACCATTCATGTGCTTTCAAATCATCACAATTTACCCATTTCCATTAAATTTATCAATATGAAAAACCATGTGTTCATTATTTGCAATAGACATATGACATTTTTTATCAAATTGTTTTGTGATAATTAGCCAAATGAACAAAATGGAACGATTTAAGAGTAACTTTACTCTTTCTCTATCTCAGAGAGTGAGGGTAACTTTGCTCTTTCTCTATCTCAGAGAGTGAGGATAACTTTGCTCTTTCTCTATCACAGATCTAAGTGTCAAACTCTTTGAGATAGAGAAAAAAAACAAATCTGCCACTGGTGATAACAGAGAGAAAAATACAAATCTGCTACTAGTGATAACAGAGAATTTGACACTTAGATCTGTGATAATCTTTACGTTACTTTGTTCATAACTTATTTCGCAGCCTGGGAGTAGTTGATGTTGAAATATTATATATTAGGTTATGATATATTATTTATATATATTACTTATATTAAAATATTTTATATTTTAATATTTAGTAAATAGTATATTCTATTTAACGGTGTCTTCTAGAGATGTGCTCAAGCGAGCAAGCTAGCTCACATATATGGCTCGCTTGGGTTGCAATTTTCAGATATTTGGGTGCAAGATCATTCGAATTCCAAGGATCCTAATCTGGGGGATCAAGTCTGCTTGAGGTGGATCCTTTAGGGCCTCAACCAGTTATCCTTGGATTGTTCTCGGCATCCACAATCTTTAATTTGACAACCAAATAAATCTATTAAATTCAAACTTCTTTCTATTTCCACATACCAAATTTAGGCCGATAGGCTCAACTTGCTCAATTTTCTACCAATGTTGAAGTTTAATGAAACAATATTAGCTAATGAATTATTCCCTTCAATCACGTGCACATTATTGGCACATCAACAAATAGTTTAGGTTAGTACTAGATTTGTGATTATGATAATTGGAGACGATAAACTCCCAAATTAGTTTCCATCTACTCATAATTCAAGACACTGTTGAAACTTGCATTGTCCACGAAAGTTTGGAAATATGATACTATTCTTCGAAAAGAAAAAAAAAAAAAAAGTGTCAATCAATTAAAAATTTATTTATGTGGGACCGTAACATGTTTCATGATTTAAGAACTCATAAATTTCGTGAGAAAGCCAAGGGCCGATGCAAGTAGTGGTAAAAGGAGTCCATTGAACCTATTGGAAGGAAAATTTTTGTAGAAGATAATATAATTTTTAGAATATTTTCAAAATTTTGTCCCATAAAATATATTCGTCAAAATAGCTTGCCTCAATACCTCAAACCATTTACAAGTTTTGTTTTTACTTTTATATCAAACATATTACCCACTTTGTCTTTACTTGTTGGCTTGACACCAGTATATTCTTACTTGTTGGCTTGACCCCAGTATAACAAAATTTTAAATCTGTCACTGGTGAAAACAATCATATGAATAATGAAGGCATAATTATTCTTTTTTGGTTCTTATAGCTAGGATTGTCAGATTAAAGCTGCGTTTGGTTTATTAAAAAATTTAAAAAAAAATCTGAAAATTTTTAAAACTCTAACACATTTTGTCGATCTCGTATTTCGTAAAATCTATATAAATCTCTTTCTATATATATGTATATATCCTAACAAATTTTTATAAACCTCAATATTTTTTTTTTACAAATCTCAATAACTTTTTCACAAGTCTCAATAACTTTTTAACAAATTTAACAAATCTGATATAAATCAATTGGAACGGACTTAAAAATTTATTCCAATGATTTCTCTATCTAATATTTTGGCGCAAAAATTCAAAAGTTTAATAACTTTCAAGAAAAATTCTGATATAAATCCGTTTGACGAACTCAAAAAATCATTCTAACGGTTTTACCCTCCAACTTTTTAATACAAAAATCCAAAAGTTATACTATCCATCTCTGAAAAACGTGATTTGATGGTTTAACGCCAAATGCTAAAATTTTACCTAAATCATATTTTTCATCATTTTTTATTTACCCCAAACACTACCTAAAATTTTGCTTTAGGTGTGGCAGGACTCGATCAATAATTCTTTCCCCTGCATCTCAATCAATCTTTGATGGCTTTACAATAAAACCAAAAGCGCAACCCCAAAGTCAACACTTAGGTGAATTAATCATAACCACTTCCATAAATTTCATGGGCCACATGAATGGCCATCGTACCAAACATATTTAAGTCCCTCTCCAGCGCGTTTGTGGTTCTGAAAGTCAAGAAAAAAAACAATAAAATTTGGTGTTGAAAGCTAAAAAAAAAAAAAAAAAAAGTAACACGTGAATAAATTTAACTAAAAAAATTAAAATTTCTCCAAACATAGCATTGCATCTTATGCATGGTTAGCTTGAGGGTGTGTTCCATGTTATGAAGTAAAAAGAAAATGAAAGTTGAAAAATACTTACGGAATATGATTTTGACATCCTTCTTGTCAAGAAACACTTGTGTTATATTATACTTACTAAATACTTGTACCTATTCGACGTGGAAAAAATAATAATGTCCAATTAATTAAAAAAATTTATATGCAAAATGATAGTGGGAATTGGGTTGTGTCTGGGTTTAGAATTTGTATTCATATTTATGCCTTTTAAAATTTAATAAATATATTAAATAATTAATTAATTTAAAAATCATATTTAATCGTATTAAATTTTAAATTAATTAATTTATTTCTATCATGTAGCGTTCATAACTTTACTAAATTACATATGTTTGTGTCAATAATATCGGTGACTTGTTTGAAATCCCCTCCTCAAGTTGTCTAATTTTTAATTTAACAACCCCTAGCTGATCGCGATACATGACCAAATAACTAGATTAGTGATTAGTATACCCAACCACATAAATTTTAATTATTTATTTACCCAATAAAATTTTAATTATTTATTTACCCAATAAAATTTTAAATTTGTTCCCTGAAAATTACTAACTCAGGACGGTTGAGTTAATTGTTAATTCGAATTAGTCATTAATTACTCGAATTATTTTAAGACTAATGGAGAGATACTTTTTCTTAAAAAAAAATTAAACAAATAAATGCAACCAAATTAAATTAGCACACCCAATTCAGATCCTTCAATTAGCCAGGCATCTGACATGAATGTGTGTTGTTTTTAGGGGGCAAATCACAGTAGATTAGTTAAAATTAAGATCTGTAACAATGGAACGTTTGAAGTAACTAAAAATATATATTACATATATATATATATATATAATTTGATAAAAATTATAAATTCATAATTCACGTCATATATTAATAAATAAATAACTTTTAACAATTTTTA
This sequence comes from Vitellaria paradoxa, assembly GCA_019916065.1. Taxonomy (NCBI): domain Eukaryota; kingdom Viridiplantae; phylum Streptophyta; class Magnoliopsida; order Ericales; family Sapotaceae; genus Vitellaria; species Vitellaria paradoxa. The sequence continues at coordinate 10,788,602 of CM034239.1, forward strand.
ATATTTTCAAATAATTTTTAACGCTCCAAACTTAAAAAATATTTAGAATGACAAAAAAAATAAATAAATTAAATATCATAAGTCATACAATAAAATAAAAAATAAATAATTTTAAAAATTTTTCAACATTTTACACGATTTTTCAATTGTTTTTTCTTTTTTGACCAGCGTCTAATGATAATATTATTATTAACAACAACAATGAGATTTTAATAATATCAATAATATTATTAATATTAAGATCAGTTACAGGACTCAAGACGACCCCAACTACTGGTCAAAACTACTATTGCTACCACTGACCAGTCTTCTCCCCTGACCTAGCCAAGAAAAAACCAGCTGATCATGGTGGAGATTACATACACGACACATACATACATACCATCTTCATACAATAATCACAAACTTGACTTCTACACATCAACACCTACAATAATCTAATAAATCCAACTGACCCACTAACAAATAGACTCAAAACAGAGTGAAACCCTCCTGCAATTGCCAAAAACTTCATTGCAGCGGCCACCACTCACTATTACTAGTAGATATATATATATATATATATATATGGCACAAGAAATGATGATTTATAAAGATGCCCAATCAATTTCATAAGACGGATACTTCTGCAGCATCAAAGACGCATCCCACTCTGGATCCTCTTCTGTGAAGTCCGGCATCCCCAGATCCCATAACGGCGACGACCCTGCCGACCCTTCACTCTCCGACATCACCGGCGACGTCGAGTTCGAGTTCGAGTTCGACGATTCCTGGGTTTCCACCTTGCAATCTTCCTCCAACTCCACGGCCGCTGACTGGGCCTTAGCGGCGGCGGCCGCGGACGCCTTTGACGACGACTTCTTCCTTCCGTCAAGGCTTTTTCCCTCGGCCAAGCTTTGGCAGATGGCCTGGAGCTTCGCGTCCACGGCGGAGTGGAGCGGCTTGTACTCGCCGAAGTCGCCGCCAATAAGGGACCCGTTGTGGCGGAGGTTGGGGAAGTTGAGCCTGGCAAAGTCGCCGCGAAGCTTGTACGCCGCCTTGTCGTAGGCTAGCGCCGCCTCCTCTGCGGTGTCGAAGGTGCCCAGCCAGAGTCGGGTCCGGTTCTTGGGCAACCGGATCTCGGCGACCCACTTCCCCCAGTGCCTCTGCCTCACCCCTCTGTAGAGCTTAGTGGGCTTCGGGGGAGAACCCGCCTGCTTCATAGGGATAGGCTTCGGGCTGAGGAAGCTCAGAGTCTGGTTACGCTGCTGCTGCTGCTGCTGCTGCTGAGGCCATTGAGGACTGAACAAAGCTCCAGGATTCATCTTCTGATGTTGCTGGAAATGGATCTGGGAATGGATCTGCTGGATTTGAGATGGGGACAGGTGGTTTGGCCCCACCAAACCCGGTTGCTCGAGACCCAATGGGTCATGGATCGAAAACCCTTGGGAAAATAAATGGGTTGTCGAAGTGGAGCAACCATCTGGGTAAGAGAAGGGCTGGGAGGGAAGAGGAGAGAAATAGCAAGAATTTAAGGGAGAAGAAGAGGTAGAAGGAGAAGGAGAAAAGAAAGAGAGAGAATTTGAAGAGAGAGAAGTAGAGGTAGACGAAGCACTTTTCATAAAAGGCTCAAGTGCTTCCATGAGCTCACCACCCCTGAAAGGGTCTAACTCTGTTGAGTGAAATGGTTTGCTACTCCAAATATCCATTGTAGCTGCCATTCCTTCCACCACAAATTTACCAATAAAAACAAAATAAATACAACCAAACCTGTTGCTTAACCAAAACAAAAGAACAGGTGAGAAGAAAATCAAGAAAACCCAGAAAAAACTGACAGAAAAAAAATTACTCTTTTTTTTTTTTTTCAAAGATGGATCAAAAGAGGTTTTTGAAATAAAGCAGCCTCTTAAGCCCCAAGAAAACCTAAGAAAACCAACCTTGAGGGACACAAAAATTTACCCCCACAGGTGATTTTGATCATACAAAATTCAACCTAAAATAAGAAAAGAAACAGCTAAAAAAATAAACTGGATCTCTATTCTGAAAAACACCTGGCTTCCGAGAAATCCTTCCTCTTTTAAGTTTGCTTTTTGACCAAAGTTCTTGAAACCCAAAAAAAGACAAACTCAAAACACCAGAAAGACAGATGATTTGCAGAAAGGGATACAGAGAAGCGGGATGTTACAGGGGGGGGGGGGAAGGGAAGAAGAAGATGAAAAAAGAATCAGGACACAGAAAACCTATACACCTTTCACAAATGTTTTTCTTCGAAATTTTTGATCTTTTTCTCTCAGCCTCACACAGAGCTTCGTTCTTATCTCAGCGAATGGGCCTTGGGTCCCTATTTATAGGAGCGCCGGACCCTTTGTTTACTCTCTCAACCACATCGGTAATTACGATGCTTTCTCTCTAAACTCCCCGTTTATTCGCTGTTGTGTTATCTACCCGGTCAGCTCTTCCTGTTCGTGATGTCATACTCTCCAATCATTGAGCTGTGTCCAGTAATACCTTGCCACGTGCCCCTAAAAACCGCCACCTGTCCATGGCTCGACCGGCAGGTGTCCGTGGAAATGGATCTGCCGTTAGCTTGGTTCGCTCGCTAGTTGTTTGACTTTGTTTTGGGTGTTCACACCACCATGGGTTTGTTTGGAGTAAAAAAAAATGAGATAAATTAAGATAAATTGTGGTTTGGGAAGAGTTCGTAATACGTGCAGTGAGAGAAAAAAATTGATGTGATATAAAGTTAACAGAGATTTATAGAGATTTTCAAAGATTTTCAACAAATTATTGCATGCCAAACAAGCCCATGTTTGTCTTGTTTTTCCTTATTTGATAGAATTAGGAAATAGAATAAATAATTTTTTAATAATTTATTATGCATTCCACTTTTAATTTTTTTTAAATCACTTTTTTAATACGTTTAGATTAATAGGAAATAGAATAAATAATTTTTTAATAATTTATTATGCATTCCACTTTTAATTTTTTTTAAATCACTTTTTTAATACGTTTAGATTAATAAAAAGTAAAATAAAATTAGATAATTTAAAATGATTTGTGAATTTATAATTCGTATAGTGAAATAAAAAATAATTTACTTTTAAAAATTTTTAAAATTTTCAATATTTTTCAATGCACTAGACACACTTTTTATATTCTTTCCTTTCACATTAAATTTTACAATAAATATTTTCTTCTTTGAAGAAACAATTAAAAATAAAGTGAATTTATTATTTTTTTAACATATTCACCAAAAGAGATTTTTAAATCCCATTTTCTTTCTTTTTTTTCAATATAAACCTTTAATTCATCCACAATCTTAATAATTTAAATCAATGATTAAATCATGGAAAAGTAAAATAATAATAATACTAATAAAGGTAATGTAACATTTTAAAAATTATTTCATTTAATTAGGTTGAAAATATAAAAAAAAAGTACTTATTAGTAAATTAATTTTTATTTCTCAAATTCTATTCATTTTTCTCTTTATTTTATTTAACAACCAAACAAGTTAAATAATTTCCTTACAATTGTTCATTAATTGAAATTTATGTGACACTCGCACAGTAATCTATCAGTCAGTTGGACACCATAAGTTATCAAAAAAAAAAATTCATTAGTCAGGGCTGATATTAAGGTAGTGTTTGGATGTTAAAAAAAAAATTGATGTAAAAGTTACTTATGATAAAATTTAATTAGAATAAAGCAAAAAAATTTGATAATTTTTGTAATTTTTGATAAATTTTAATAAATCAAACACCCCTAATCAACTCCTTCATTTTTTGAAAAAGGGAGAAGGCTCTAAAATTAATTTTAACCTATTTTTGATAAATGTGGGATCTCATTTACCTAAAAAAAAAAGTTTTTATAACTTTATTTAAATATAACTACCCTACTAATCAAATGTTTTTACGACTGACCCGAAAAAGGAAAAATGTACAGGCCTCTTTGGTTGGGTCAAAAATCACCAAAAATTATAAAAAAATTATAAATATTTACTTACTTTTACCAATATTTGTCATTTTCGTTTTTTGTGCATTTATTTTCAAAATTTAAAATTTACAAACTTTTATAAAAACTTATCCACTTTTTCCACTTTTATCAACATTTATCTTCTGTTCATACTACTTTTTGACCAAAACAGTTAGAACGGCTTGCTTTATACAGTTCTAACGAATTATTTTGGTCACTTTTGATTGGTTTCTAAACATCAAAAAAGTGATTGATATTTTCCTTTTTTTTTTTTTAATTTTTGGCCACTGTTGGCCGTCCAAGCGGCTCGTATACTATTTTGCTTAAGCACTACTAGAGATTGGCTAATCGACGAGTAGAAAACTCGAGCGATCGCTTTTGGCGGTTGCTATAACGTTATTAGCGACCGCCTTAAGCGATCACCATATTGGGCATCGCTAATCAAGTGCGCAAAAGGAAAGGCGACGGGAAAATTCGAGCGACCGTTCATAGCAGTCGCTAATATCTTTTAGGCGACAGCATTAGCAACCACTTTAAGCGGTCGCTAATAATCTAATTATATCAGGCAGAACGCCCCTCTCTTTTCCCTCTCTTTCCCTCCCCCGTGCTCTCTCTTCTCTCCCCCTGCCCCTCTCTCCTCCCTGCCCTTCTCCCTTTGCCGCCGCTGCCGATGCCGGACGCTGGCCGCCGCCGCCACCGATAAGTTCTCCCTCTCTAGCTCTCTCTCTCTCCTTTGCTTTCTCTTGTTCTTTGTTTCTCTCTCTTTCTCTTGCTCTCTCTCACTAACAACTTTTTTTTTTGTGTGTTAGAGTTATTTGGAGGCCTCACTACCACACCACCAAGTTTGATTTTTTTTTAGTTTGAATTATTTTTTTTTATTTTCTAATTTTTTTGTTTATTATTAGATGAATGTAAATAATTTTTTTTTTTTGTTTTTGTGGTTGGGGTTTGCTGATTCATCTATGTATGCACGTATATATTATTGTGTTTTTTTTTTTTTACTTACTCATTAATTTGTTAGTTTCATATATATGCTGTTAATGTTGGATGTTGGTTGTTTGATTAGAATGTTTTTTTTGAATTGTTGGTTGTGAAATGTAATATTAATTGTTGAAATGTTGCTATTGAATTTTTTTTTACTGTGTAATGTAATTTTTTTATGTATTTTTTTAAATTTTTGTATGTTGTTATTTTTTTATTTTTTTTGTTTTTTTTTATTTTTTTATGTATTAGCGACCGCTTGTCTGACGTTTTTAACTCAAGCGGTCGCAGGCGCGGTCGCAAAAAATTTAACGACCGCCTAATACTTTTTAGCGACGATCCAAATGCGACTCGTTTGACGCGATCGCTACGCCGTCGTTAATACTTTTAACGGTAATTATTTTACTTTTAACGACCGCTTGTGAGGGTCACTAATACCCCTCTTTCCACTAGTGGAGCGAAAAAATTAAATAAAAATTGGAGGGGTACTAAAATTATTATAAATCTTTACTAAATATCACCTTATACTCTTGGACTTATTATGGCTCCATTTAAGATGATAAAAAATTAAAAAAAAAAGGTAAAAAAACACTAAAAAGTTTTAAAAGTTACTTACTTTTTGGTCGTACAAAAAATAAGTAACTTTTTATTCCATTATACGAATTACGAATCCAAAATTTATCTCATTTTTTTCACTTCAAACGCTGATTAAAATTCTACTGATGAAAATTTTATTGAATCAACATATATATATATATATATATAGAAGAAAACATGAAAAGTAAAAAATTTGGCGCATCGATCATTTATGTGAAGTTGGTTTTTTTTTTACCCCCTATATTTTTATTATGTTATACTTTAACCACCTATCATTTTAAATTGAGTATGAAATAATTTCCTAAAATTAAATCTAATTAAGCAACAGTTTACTTTTATACCAATTATGGATTGAGTTTTAGAAATAAAATTATAGACACCGTTTGGAGTTTCAAAAAATTCTATAAATCTCTATCAATTTTTTCTCACATCAATTTTTTTTCTTTTATTGCATGCATTTGAAACTCACAATTTTTCTCACTTTATCTTATTTTTTCTCATTTTTTATTACTCCAAACACACATATTATCGCATTACAATATCAATTAGTACGCCCTCTAGTGCTCTCAAAATAATAAACAATAATATCTATGAGGTGTTAGCATAACTATAAAATTGGTGAAATAGGTCACAAGATAAGGTGGATAGCCAAGCGAAGACGGTTGAGCGGTTGCAATGAATTGAATACGTAGTTATTAGGAGTAGTCTTTCTTTTATATATACATACATATATATATATACACACCCCACTTGTTATGATTAGGAGTAAATGGAATTATCCGTAGCAGTGTCATGCCCCGAAAGTAAGTGATAACATTAATGAATAGTTTAAAGTGTGATTGGGGTCACTATCTAGCATTGGAGGAGATTAGGTTATCCCAAATGCGACTTTTCTTCTTTATATATATATATATATATAGAGAGAGAGAGAGAGAGAGAGAGAGAGAGAGATGGTGAAAAATACGCGGAAAGAAGGCTTTTGCGGACCACAAGTGACAGCTCTTCTGCCCCCACCATTGCTATGATCTTGATTAAATTAAGCATATGGATAATTCCAATCCCCATCCACTATCCCCTTAACTAGGGCAACTGGGAGACGACTCCCGCAATTTTTGGCCGTTGGATTTCAAGTTGACGTGGCGTGACGCATATTCGACGCTTATGGTGTGTTCAATTAAAACGGGAGTTGAGAAACTTGAGCCATCAATTTGTGGGGAGTCACGTGGAAGTAAAATGATTATGTTTTCTGTCAAGTCTAAATGACATAGTTATTTGTTTTTGACATTAAAATGGATTTGAAATTTTCAAATTTACTAAAAATACCTAAAATTTTTTAAAATTATTTAATTTTTACTTTATCCAATAGATTACGAATTTATAACTTTTATTAAAAATTATTAATTTTTTTACACTCCAAATGCGCTCGTAGTTTGTCCACCAACCTTAGAGGCATAGTATGCACTGTATCTCATACTAATTCTTGTAACTTTTTTAATTAAACTTTTAAATTTTATTATCTATTAATTTTTAGTGAAAAATATACTTATCACTCAAATTCTCAAAATGGCATAAGATAATTTGTTTTAGTTTTTTTTTTTTCTAAAAATTAACCATGCCTTTAAATGTAAACTAAATAAATAAATCAATTCTCAAAATTATTTTTTTTGAAAATTAATTAATAATAGAATTTTATTTATTATATTATAAGTATATATCCTTGTTTTTATCAATTATAAATAATTATCTTGGCAATTATATCACCACTTTTGATTTGAATAATATGAAGGTTGAATTCTAGCTTAACTTTAACATTAGAATATAGCATTTTGTAACTATATTTATTTATTTATTTTATTGAGGTTGAAATCTAACTTTCAAGGTTAGAATATATCATTTTAATAAAACCCCCAAGTTTTAGTGGTATTTGATTTTCCTTGGTAACTACAAGAACGTTTGGAGTTTAAAATGTTAAAATAAAATATAGCTTGGCTTATATTTTTATGTTTGGAGTGTAAATCACAAATTACAAAAAATAAAAATAAATAATTCTGTTCAAACAAATTTTCGTTCATTTGAATAGATGTGGGCAGATATTTTTTTGACTTTTCTGTCAAATTTTTTAAAATTTGTTGAAATATTATTAGGATTTATAAAAATATATAAATTTATAAATAAGGTGTTTGGTTTATCAAAATTTATTAACTTCTATCAATTTTTTTAATTTGCTCCAATTAAATTTTGTCACATATCATTTTTTCATTAATTTTTTATACTCTTCTTACATTTTTTTTATTAGTCAAACACCACCAAAGATTTACATAATTTGGTGAAAAAAATTTTATAAAAATATTTAATTTCCTTGTTGGAGTTTCAAACGAGTCTTATATTAAAATGCTACAAAAGTAAACTATGATAGGTTTATTATTATTGTTTTTATTTTATTTGACGTATTAGACACCTTTCAAAAAAAAAAATTATTTGACGTATTAGACAGGTCCGTGAGGTGGGACCCCGCCTCATTGAATTATGAAATCTAGGAATCACTAACTTAACCCTGGTTAATGTGGTCAACTGCAGTTTGATTTCGGCGGAGGATACGGCGCGCAAGTGTAGCATTCAAGCCCAGTGTGCACGTGGGGGCCACGTTTTTGAGAAACGTATGCTCGCGTGCTTGTCGGGGACCACACATCATAAGTGCGCCTCGGAAGGCGCCGTTAAGATTTCGGGTTCTTGCCCCGGGGGAGGGGGCGCTTCTACAGATGCAATCCCCACGCGCTAGGATTAGCGTCTTCACAACGTTTTATACTTGTCACAGAAATCTTCCACGTGTCAATCTCAAGTTAGGATGTATTTCCACGCGCTCGTTAAAACGTTGCTTGGAAATCGAAAGAATCATTTTCCCCCAAATTGGTGGCCACGGCTGAAGCGAAAAAGTCCACCGCGGCGGCAGTAAAGAAATAAAAGGTTGACATTTATTTTTATTTTAATAATACATAATTTTTTATATTATATATTAATTATGCTTTAATTAAAATTTTTTAATTTTAATTTTTATTTTTAAAATAATTTTAATTAAATTAAATTAGAATCATTCGATTACAAATAATTAAATTTCAACTTTTTATTTTTTATTATAACTCCTGTAATGAATTTTTCCATTACAGTCCCTTGGAACTCAGAAAAGGGACAGACTGAGCAGGCGTATTTTAGGGCTTGTTTGGTAATACCAAAAGTCACTAATTTTAATTAATTTTTGTACTTTTTTTAATTAAATTTTTTTATATATCACTTTTATGCCATATTTTTTTTATTTTTATTATACTTTTTGTTCTTTTTTTATCATCCAAACAAGCCCTTAATTCAGGGTTTGGAGGCGTTTCAGCTTTTCGTGTAAAAAAAAAATAATAATAATAAAATAATCCGTAAAAAATATTTATTTTTTTATTACACGTACGAGGCTACAACTTATGTTAGCTAACTTTCTTGACCATCCAAAGGTTCCCTTAGCTCTACTTACATTTTCTTGAATTTGACTGGGTGAATCCATTTGCTCTCCGCAAAATGCCTTTTAACACTCCACTTTATATTTTTATTAAATAAAATTATATAATTACCCATCTTTCTTTCCACGTATGTTTTATACACTTAAAATGTCATAAAAAGCCTTATACAAAAAACTCAATTCAAAGCATAATTATAATAAAAATTATTAAATTTTTAAAAGTATAACAAATGGAATTTACCAATTTTTCTTATGTATTTTGATAAGCGGACAAAAAATTACAATCTAAATTTTTTTTAAAAATTCAAATGCACAAATGAATTATCTTACTATAATAAAAATTTTTAATTCTAATTTTTTTTGAAATATTTGTTATTATAAGAAAATCATATTAAGTTTTTAAAAGAAATGTAGTTTGTCTAATAAATTTGTTTGTACACTCAAAAGTTAACTCAATTCCGTTTTTTTTCTTTAGGGGGGAGAATGATAAATTTAATTATATATTTAAAAATTAAAAATTTAAAAATGATCTCAGTCGTTGACTATTTTAAACACAAGGTTTATACACTTGCATCTAAATTTTTTAAATTTGTAATACATTCATTTAAATTCTTTTTATTAATTTTTTTACCTGGAAAATAACTATTAGCCAATTTAATAATATAAAATTACATTTGTACTTTTAATAGTAATAAATAAGTATTTATATTATAACATATGTATTTTTATAACAAAAATTATATGAAAATTAATTTATTAAACCTTTTGTGAACCTTTTTATATCAATAATTACTATTTAAATTGTTATACTTCATATTAATATATATAAATTAGTAACTATATGTATAATACTTATATATTTGTAATTATCTGTAAAAATATATAAGTGCCATATAAATTACAATAAATTTTATGTTTTTCCTTTTCTTTCACTTATTTTTTAACGGTATCAAATAATAATGGAAGAATGTTATTCTTTATTTTTTATACATTTTTTATTAATAATAAGGGTATAAAGATAATTTCATATCATTGAATTGATCAATCGTACTTTTTTATAGAAAATTTAATTTAAATTACATTTTTTGTAATTTAAATTTAAAAAGTAAAATAGACTTTTTAAATTAAATTACAAAAAAATGTAAGTGAAATAAATCATTTTAATTAAAATAAAATTATAAATCATTTTACTAATTTAGTAATTTTTTATTTTCTTTTAATACTCCTTAATTAGATATTATTTAATTAAATAATCTTAACTTCTTATTATTTGCTATTTGCGTCACTTTTGTTAAATTTTTATAACTTTATTTTAATTAAAATAAAAATTTAATAAAAATCATAAACATAGTTAGTATATAATTATGAAAACCTTGGAATAAGGAATAAACAGTCTAATTTTTTTTTTTAAACGTGCTTGTGACCCACATGAGTATAATGCAATATTATTACTTCTTTTTGGTAAACTTTTATAAAATATCCTCCCATCTCGTATTTAATTTGAATGTTAAATCAAATACCTTCTAAAAATTATCCTTAGTTAAGTTATTTTATAAATTTTAAATTTTTAACTGTCACATTATTTTATTTTTATATCTCTAATTAAATTATTCAAAAATATTGTATATTAATAAATGGGGATGAAAGAAATATATTTTTTGGAGGGTGAAAAAAATTGTGATTTATGAGGGAAAAAAAGAGATATAAATGAATTAGTATGGATGAGATAAATTAATCCGAGTGAAAGAATATAAATTTTTTTAAGAAATAAAAATATATAAATAAGGATGCGAGAAACTAATTACAAGTGATAGAATTTGGGTTTTGAAGTGTAAGGGGGAAGGATAATTTTGTTAATAATAGATAAATATTAAATGAGTTTTGATTTTAATAATTTTTATTCTACCACTAAAAAAAATAGCATTACACTTTTGATAAGAATTTCAAGTCAAATCATGCCCAAAAGCAAGGGGAAATGTTATGTTTATTAATATTTTTTTACAGTATTTTAAAACGACATCGTTTTAGACCAAAAAAATAAGAAACAAAAAAATCACAAATTTGACACATTTTTTGTACTCAAATCTCATCCTTGTAAAATGTATTTTAGACTGAAAGTGTATTAAATTTGAGTATAAAAAATTATCAAATTTAGATTTTCTTTTATTTTTTATTTATTTTTTTTTCTTTTTGGGTTCAAAACGATTTCATTTTAGGAGGTTATAAAAAATATTACAGAAAATTATTATAAACGTGGCATTTCTGGAGACAAGATACGATACACCCAATTAAAAGGTTCATTTTAACCACCGCACTATTTTTTGAAAGCAGTGGCAGAGCATTCGCGTCGGCGGGAGGATTGGGCCTCCTGTCCTTCGCAGTACCAAATATTACCACTTTACCACTGGGTACGCGTTTTCACCAAACTCCAGTGCACGGCGAACCAAACTTTTTTAGTACTTTAACAGCTGCTGAGGTGCCACGTGTTAACTTGTCATTGAGAACTCCCATGATGTTACCAACTGCCCGGACCAAAAGCAGCTACTTCTTTTGACAGTGTGTGTGTGTGTGAACGCTTCGAACTTTTCTCGAAAAAGCAGTTTGTCTAAATTCAGTGTCTTTCGTTCGTTCTCTCTTTCCTTCTCTCTTTCAAATCTTAACTCCGTCTGTGTGCGCCACGGTTTTGTTTTTTGGGGTTCACCTCTCGCTTTCCCCGAAACCCCGCAGTCCTTTTACCTTGCGGAAATAAGACGCCCTGGCTTCCACTCTACTCAACACCAACATGAGTATGGATTCTCAATTTCTCACTATTCTCTATTTGGTGATAATAAAAATCATCAATTTTAATTAATTTTTATATTTTTTTAATTAAATTTCTTTACATATCACTTTTATATCACATTTTTATATTTTTATTGTACTTTTTAGTCTACTTTTTGTCAACCAAACACCCCTAAATATTAAAAAATTTTATTTTTTAATATTTTTACTTTTCTTCTTCTCTCTCTCTTTTTTTTTTTTTTTGGGTTACTTAAACACTTCCATCCACCTGCCGAAGTATGTATGAGTTGCGTAGGTTATAATCCAGATAAGATTTTGCCCTAAATTTTTTTAATACAACTTATGCTACGAATTATGAGATTGTAAGAAGGCTCCTGAGGTTAGCTTGAGTAGTTTGTAGGTATACTTTCTACAGAAATCATAAAAATTCAATTCCTAACTCAAATCAAATGTTTGCGAGAGAAAGATACATCTTCTTGATTTATTCATGGACTACATGTTCTGTTAAGGATTGTAATAAATTGATAAAAGTTTCAGATTATAAAAAAAAAAAATTATGAGACTATAACTTTTATAAATTTATACTTATTTATAAAACTCTAAACACACCCAAGGGAGTGCTTGGAATTTATAAAAAAAAAAAAAAAAAAAAAAATTCAAACAGAATCGAGTCGATCCACTAAAGTATTGAGCAACGGTGTAAGATCATATCCCAAAGATAGTAAGTTTTTCAAGAATTTTTGAAATATTTTAAAAAAATTTAAAACTTTAAATGGAGTCATAATATTTTAGTCTAACTATTTATAATTTAATTTAATACTCAATTATAATCTATTTTAATATTTAGTTATAGTCCGAATGAAAAAAGTTTTTAATTTAATTAATACCTAATTCATAATCAATTTCAAACCCAATTCACAGCTCTGGGCGGAAAAAATTGTAAGTCTGCTCTTGCCGCCATCTTCGTCAACCAAGCAATCAATTTAAAAACATAAAAAATAAACAAAATAGTCTGAAGTAAGGAAAAAAAAACTAATAAAGTAATATGAATCGCGTACTGCTACTACTACTTCCACGTTGCCCATTTGGGAAATCCAGTTAATAGTCGATTTTTTTTATTAACTTAAACAATGTTCGGTTAATTTTACTTTATTACATTTAATTTTTTTAAATTTTTAAGAGTAAAAACGTTAATTTAACAAAAACTAAAAATTCATCTCAAAAAAAATTATTTTTTTTCTTTTCAAACACAAAATTAGCTAACTTATTTTTAACTAGTTAACTTTCTTCCCAAACCAAACTGCTTGCTAAAAATAAGTTAGCTAGCTTATTTGACGTTCAACATTCTTTATACTGTGGTCTTTTTTTGTTTAAATTATTGTGTTAACTTGTACAACCATAAAATCTAAAGTATTTCTTATGGTTTTCTTTAGTGAAAAATACATTAATTTGAACTAATTGAAACAAGTAATCCTTTTTTTTTTTTTTTTTTTCTTTTCTTTTTTGGGAGGTGGATACAACTTATCAACACATATGACGTCATATAAATATCATAATTTTGCAATACATTATAAAATTCATTAATGTGGCTCTTACTGAGGCAAGATAATAATTGTTCTTATTGATATAAAAAAATTATATTATTTTTATTCTATTTATTTAAAATTTTTATTTTTAATTTATTATTTCTATATTTACCTTCACTATATTTTCACTTTTATATAATTTTCTTAAAATTATACTTTTACATATAGTCTAAATATGATTATTGATAACAAATCTTGAGACTCTAGTTTGGAAAGAAAAATATTAATATGTATATAGACGTATGTCCCTAAAAATCGATGATGTAAATTATTTTTCAATTAATCTAAATTACACTTGCTTACCCAAAAAAAAATATTTATTGAAAAGTTAATTTTTTATATTTGAAAAAAAGTTAATTTTTAGTAATTAACTTTTTATTTTCTATTAATTTAATTTTTTTGTCCTTTATAGTTTTAAAAAAATTTTAAATTTAAGAGAGAATAAATTTAATTATTAAAAAAATTAAAAATTAAGTAATCTAAAATTGAGAAGCTAGTTAATTTCTCAAATGCATAAGCCTAAGGCTTAGTTTGGAAACAAATTTAACTAGATTTTTTTTAACTAGTTAAATTTGTGTTTGGGAAAAAAAAGTGACCTTTTTTTAAGATTACTAACTTATTTTTTTTAATTTGATATTTTTACTCTTAAAAATTTAAAAAAATTAAAATATAATAAGATAAATTTAAATAAATATTATTAAAATAATCATTAACTTGACTAATAGTTATCGATAGTAAACGGAACCTAAACGTCCCCTTCCTCTTTGTGCGGGTGTCAGAGGATGCACTTGTAATGATAAATAAATAAATAAAGTACGTTAATAAAGACAACAACCAAAGCTATATTAGATCTAGGAGGAGGTTCACATGATAGGTTATTCGTTGAATGCTTCCATATCTCATTCACGTGGGTGGAGGACTTCGGTGTCCCCCCATGAGCACTTGGGAGGAAGGGGTTATAAATTTTAAATATAATTTTAAAAGTTGGTATTGTATTTTTAATTTTTAAAATTTTATATAAATTTATTAGATGAGTAAAAATATTTTAACTTTGATTGTTTAATAAATTTTTATAAAAATTTAAAGATTCATAATACAATTTTAATTTTTAAAATTATATTTTAAATTTATCAACTGTTAGTTGAAATTATATATTCAACGTTTAAACGATTACAAAAATTTTTTCAATGAATGAAAATATTTTAACTATAACCGTCGAACAACTTTTATAAAAATTTAAATACTAAAAAAACTAACTTTTAACTTCTAAAGTTATAACCCTCAATCCGGGGACCTAATTCTTATAATACTGATCCAATGTGAAGAACCGTGTCACAAGATCAGTTTTTGAACATCCGAGGTCTTATATATATATATATATATATGAAAAATACTTATATATCCGTCGAGCTTGCGGACATCTTGGCCTTTCTATCACCATTCACATAAGAGCATTAATCCTTTTTATATTTAATGGCAGTTCCAACGTGGTGACTCCAAATGCATGCATCTTGTCAATATATAGCACGAATTCTCCATTTAAGGATGCCGAAATCTTTAAATATTGAATAACAAATTTTAATTAAATTAATTTTTAAATTTATTTAGTCAAATTTTAAAATTAAAAATAAATTCACTTTTTATTAGCTATTGAAAAGATAAATATAATATTATAATAATTAAAATATGTTGAATGATTACAAATAATTATAAATTTTAAGGATCATTTGGTTTGTTTTTTTATTTTTTATTTTTATTTTTTATTTTCTGTTTTGACCTCATTTTTTATTTTGTGCTTTGAAAATAAAGAAAACAATTCAAAATTCATTTAGTTACTTGTATTTTTAAAATTTATTTTTGAAAACGGAAAATGAGTTTAGACATAAAATAAAAAATGATAAAAAGTCGTTTTGAGAGTTTTTAACAAAAAAAAAAAGAAAAATCTCAAAATAAGAAAAACAAATACTTTGTTTCCCTTCTCATTTGTTTTTCTTATTTTGAGATTTTTAACACATAAAACAAACACACAAAAGTAAACTAAATGTCCCCTTAATTTTTTAATAAACATAATAATTATGTATGAAGCTATATATAAAATTTATGTTAATAACATAACCGAATCACATTTAAAGTAAAAAAAATTAAAGATAAATTTTATTTTTAGTATTATTTTTATGCAAAATATATTTAGACACTTTTAATTTTATATTTTTCAAAACTTGTCATTTTTATATATTTATTTGCTCTCAGTCTATTTACCAATGTTTATGCTTACCCCCCCCCCCCTTCCAAAAAAATCTTCACACCCAATTAATGTGCATCCAATAACTAAACAACACTATAGCTCTGATGGCAGACACCCAGAATATTTATCTTACCATAGGACCTTAAATTAACACACACATGTACACATACACGCAATATATATATATATATATATTATGGATGTATGTGGAGAACTAGAGATGTGTGGAAGCAAATGTTGGAAGTTTCAGTAGGACACATTGCCTTACGTTGGAAGGCAACACTTCCATTTTGAAAAGGTTTTGGCAATGACAAAATGGGATTGTGACGCCTCATGAGGTGACCGACATTATCTTCATTAAGCTATAAAGACACACACACAATAGTTACCCTGATGACCGATCTTCCCGATCTGAAAAGTCATTTTGAAACAGTGCTAAAAGGTTGGAAGAAGGTAGGGGCCGTGGAGAAATCTGGTTCAAGCAATAATATTTTGCTTTGGAAATATTCATGTATGTTTTTAGTATTGGACCTCTCTTTTTTGATGGCTCATATAAGTTCAAGGGTTTTGAGCGGTAGATCGATGAGTATTTTGTTTAAAATAAACCCACAAGCTCCGTTCGGAAATATTTTTTTTTAAAATTGATTTGATTTGAAAATAAAAAATTGATTTGATTTAATTTAATTTAATAAATGAAATCCTATATTTGAAACAAATGTTTGAATTTAAGAATTAAATGGATTTGATTTAAAGAAAATGTCATATTTAATCATGTTAATAAGAAATAAAAAAATATAAAAATTGATTAGAATTCTCGTCAAATAAAATAAAATCCAAGCGGAGTAATAAAGAATCAAAACCGACTCATGTTGTGACAATAAGGAGCCATGGATACTTCCAAAATTAAAATATATATATATATAGGATATAGTATTTATAAATATATTATTTTTTTTCAAATATTGCCACCTTAGTCCTTTTATTTTGGAATATTAATAATATAAATCTTGATTATTGAGTTAGGCCATTAGTAGTTTAAATTAATTGAATAATTTTTAAGTGAGTCAGTGAATAAACCTCATGTATTAGCTTAATTTTTTAAACTATAATCATTAATTTATATTACTTATTGAAGATCCTTAAATAGACTGTTTGATTATAAGATTACATGTCTTAGGTTAGAAAAGAAATACTAAAATTTATAAGAATTGACTCTCTATGCTAAATTTTTAATTCCGTTCCTGTAAAGAATCAACATACATTACTTAAGAGATAGAAGTCCAAGGTCGAAAACATATGCAAATACTTTTAAAAAACTTCCCATGGTTTCGTTTGAAACTCTAAATATTTTTACAAAATTATAAAAAATAAAATCTAAAATTTTTTAATTTTTTTTATTAAATTTTATCACGTGTTACTCTTACTTCATTTCAACATTAACTTATAATTTTTTTTAAACTTTTTTTTGGAACTGATCCAAAAACACCACATAAGTTTCTTTCTTTTTAAGGTGGAAGACAGAAGTTCATTTCGTGACTTAATTGTTCACTTTGTGACTAAGCAACTCTTTGTCTTTTTCAGGAGCAGCATCATTTTCTTTTTTTTCAACGTGGGTCACCGTAAACTGATTACTTTGGCTCAATCTTGAAGATGCCAAGTTTTCCTTTTACACAACATTTGCACATGACTCTCTCTCTCTCTCTCTCTTTGATGTTATTTGCAATTATTTTTCTGGTACCTTCCAAGAACAAACAAAAAAGATACAGGGATTTCGAGGTAAGGTAGGAATTTTCTTGTAAAATTATTCCTCTAGTGGTTTAAAGGATTAATGATCAATTTGAAGAATATTAATGGCTTTCTATCAGACTTGGAAAACAGGCTTTTAGGGTTAGCATTGTTTTTAACCAATTAGGCATAAATTTTTGGGAATAATGGGAATTTAGGTTATAAATTTCACTGATTATACTTCACATATACTCAGTGAATAATATTAGCTTGCCATCTTATTATACTGAGGGTTACATTGAATGATATTACCTTGCGCAACTACACGTCCATATACTTTAGTGTTCATGTATATATATAGTCACAACGTGATTAAATTTATATTCAGATATAACATATATTTATTATAATGATTCAATCCAAATTATATGATATTATTTGCTTTCTAATTTAAACATGCTTTGTTTTAAAATTCTCACATCCTCTTGCCGCACTTAAGTAAAGTGAGATATAATTAAAAGAAAATTTACCACATTTTTATGATAGCTTGATAGTCTCTTATCAATCCGTTCACGTATTTTTTTGAAAATAAAATATAACGTGTATTCTAAATATTAAAAAGAGCTACGTTCAGACTCTATTTAGGATAATTAGATGCTTCATAACACTCAACACTGTGATTGGGGTTTGAGTCGTATTAAATGGATTTTAACTAAAATTTTTATGCTTCTCATTGAGAGTTTGATGTTTCTAAAACAACATGTGTTACAAAATTACAACGAGAAGAATTAAGTCAGTAAAAAATGGGGTATTAGCAAAAAAATGAATTTTACAATTTTTTTAAATAATTAGTGTGAATATGTAGTACATATCCAATCTTGTTATCATTATGTAAATCTAATTTTGTTATCATTATATAATGTTTCAAAATAATTCAATCTCGTTACACTTTCTATTATATTTATTATATTTCATTATACTCTACATAATCTTGTTATCATTATATAATGTTTTAATCTCATTCAATTTTGTTACACTTTTTACTATGTTCTTTGTATATCATTATACTTTATAGTTGCGTTATCGCAATTATTACCATTACATCAACATTAACATGTAATGCTTCACATTAACATCTAATATAGTACCAAGATTTCAATAGTACTCTTGAAAGGTCATCCTCGGATTCTCTAGATCCTTCGCCCAACGACTGCCGGGGCACTCAAAAATTTCGTTGCAGTCTGCCACTCACCATTCAACTGGTTGAAAATTCTCACTCCAGGTTTTGCACGGCATTGCGCAATAATTCTGTTGTTTTCTCTCAGATTGTTGAAAAGACATGTCTTGACCAACGTCACTAGTGCAATTGCCTTGTCGGCTGGCCTTGTTTAGACCTCCCCTTACAGCCATTGGAGGCCGGTAAGGGTTCGTTTGAAGTCCCAATTAAATCCGAAAATTTTTAAAAATTTTTAAAAGTGTATTTTAAATTTATTGTTGAATGTTTATATTTGATTTGATATAAAATTGTTAAAAAATATATAAAGTGACACGTGTCAAAATTTTAGTGGAAGATTTTGAAAAATTTTAGAATTCTGTGTATTTTTTTTGTACACGTGTCAGATCACTTTTATTTGAATTTTGGCAAAATCCGTTGGAACGGAACATATGTGATGCGTTCCAACGGTATTTCAAAATTTTAGCAGACCGTGTCAGTGGCAGCTCTGTCAACTTTTGGGTTTTTTTGAAGTTTTTTTTTTAGGCTCCAAACCAACCCTAAATATCCAGGGATGGTTTCGACGTAATCTCTGAAGAATCTAAGCCTCCACTGTACTACAAAACTAGGACATCCAATGTGCTGAGAATTACAAGAGAACAAATCTAGAAGAATAATAATAATTAAAAAATAATTTATTAAAAAAAGACAAATTACGTCTTAAGTGCATTTGGAATTCAAAAAATTTTTAAATTTTTCTATAAATCTTTACAAAATTTTGAACAGATTTGAACTGCTAGAATCCGTTCGAACAAATTTTCATGATCCATTTGAACGGATGCCAAAAAATTACCTCAATCATATTTTATATCAAATTGTATAACTCCATATTACTTCCAAAACTCACTTTAATGGAAATTGAGAAATATCATTTTCCTCCCATAATTGTTAGAAGGCCGTAGTCAATTTTAAGTTGAATAAATTAAAATTTCAATATTCATTTTTCCCTTAATAGCAAACCAACTGTGTTTTTTGTGTCCTATGAAAAATTCGATCAATTACCTCTTTCACAACCCATTTTAGTCTAAAAATTATATTTTTAAGTCAGTATTAGTTTTCAAAAATTAATTCCCAACTAATGCAATTTGTTAAGCAAAATAAATATTTCTCGTTAATTAAATATAAATCCAGGAGGGCGAGCCTTGGTACAACGGTAAGTCGCTCCACTAGTAACCTGTATGTCATGGGTTCAAGGCGTAGAAACAGCCTCTTTACGAAATGTAAGAGTAAGACTGCGTACAAATGCGCACACCTTCTCCTTATCTTACACTAACCGGGGAACGCTTACGCATCGGACGAGCTTCTTTTAATTAAATATAAATCCAGCTCCTTCTCTCATTAAAAACCCCTCATCCCTCCCTACAAATTCAACCGAGACATTAAATATCTCTTTGTACCCATTATTTCTCTCCCTACACATTCACGCTGAATGAACCCCCCTCCATCTCAACCCCATCATCCATATCTCTACAATTATATATATATATATATATATACACACATTAATTGTAATGATAAAACCATCTCCAAATCTCCATGGTTGATTTAACAACGTGACCCATTATTGATTTTTACAATTATACATATGTATTAGAATCAAAGATAAACATAAGAGGGTAAAATTCTTTAAAACAATTCAAATTGCCACTGCCTAATCATAATCTCCATCTATTGTTGATTTGGTTAGAATGAAGAGAATAAAAAACAATAATATTTAACAAAAAAAAGTGACAATGGAACGGCATTAGTTGTTTTAATAAATGTAAATATTTACTATTTTTAGCTAAGTCTATTTAGATATTAATTCTAATAAAAATAAATGTAATTTTTCGAAGATGAGAAAAAAGGGATTGTAATAATAAGAACACAAAAGAGAAGCAATATTTTGTCACACACACAGAGAGGAGAGAGAGAGAGAGAGAGAGAGAGAGGAGAGAGAGAGAGAGAGAGAGAGAGAGAGAGAGAGAGAGAGAGAGAGAGAGAGAGAGAGAGAGAGAGGAGAGAGAGAGAGAGAGAGAGAGAAGCCTACTTGACACTATAATTGGTAAGGTATAAAAGTGGGATGAAGGAAAATAAATAAAAAATTATTTTCTCATAGTGATTGATTAAGTGAAACGTAAAAGGAAAGAAAAAAAAATATGCAAACGTATATGGGCTCATTTGAAGTCCCAAAAAATTCTGAACATTTTATAACTCTCTTTAAAATTTTTTCATCTCAAATTACGTGAATTTCTATAAATTTATATATATCTACAAATCCCCATAAAGTTTTTATAAATTTTAATAATATTTTTACAAATTTTAAAAAGTTCTAATAGAACAGTCAAAAAATTTCTATCCAAATATGTTCGAATGGACGAAAGTCTATTTGAACAGAACTGTTCTTCTTTATTTTTGTGATTTGTGATTCACAATCTAAATACCAAAATGTAATTCAAATCACATTTTATTTCAACATTTGTAAGTCCAAATACCCCAATAGATGTTGTAATTTAATTTTTATATTAAAAATTATGTTTAAAAATCATGAACTCCACTTTCTTTATTTCTTTATGAATCCCACAAATTTGTTCTCTCTACCCCCCCCCCCCCCCAAAAAAAAAAAAATTCCTCTCCAACCAAACAATAGAAAGAAAATGTTATCCTTCGTACTCTGTCCTTTCTATTTTCACTGGTCCTTTCTATTTTTCATCAAACCGTTCATAAAGTGAAGAAATTTAGATAAAAGGAAAAGGGAAATAAATAAATAAATAAAAGGAGAGATAAGCTTTTCTTTTGTTTGGTTTGAAGAGAAAAATTAAAGGAAGAAAATTAGAAGGGAAAAAGGGGGGGGGGGTTACCTAAAAATAGAAAGAAAAAAGAGAGGACAGAATTTAAAAGGTAAATTCCACCTATTTTTCAAAATTATTTTTGGCACAATTTAAATTATAGCATACATATTGACATATATGCACATTACCATTCCCACGGACATATACGCACTTTGCCATTCATTTCTTCTCCTAAACAAACCATTTTGATGAAAGAAAATTTTCCATCTTAATATAAGAAAGAACATTCAACCTCGTAAGACCCTCAGGGTTAGTTCGAGTGGTTCGTAAATATACTCCCTATAAAAATCACACGACTTCAATTTTTATTTCAAGTAGAGTATGCGTGAATAACAGTGTACATATCCCTTATTCACCAATCGGCTACACGGTTTATTGAAAGTTATAATAAACCCATTAGGGTTCCAGATTACCCCCAAAAAAAATAAAAAATGGACATTCAGCCTACTTCCTAATTTTGGTGAGCAACACAAGCTCTCGCAACAATACTTCAAAAAGACCATTGTACGCAAGCTCTTGACACAAAACCTACCACCAGTACATATTAATCTTCATAACATATTTTCCCATACAAATATACAAATAGTCACCTGCTACAATAGAACTCAATAAATGATATGCTATTAACACGACCAAAATGTACAAAACAATCACGACAATTACATAAGCAAAACAAAAAATTATTCACTGGTCCTTCAAAACAGAGCTCCTCAAGGCCAAATATTGGCCACAAGCTTGGGATCTGCTCCCTGCCAATTGCAGATGGATGAGCACAAACTACAATTAATCCAAAATCTCAGACCCACCCGACAGTTATGGCACATCACTCTCAGGGCTACAGATCAAACACACATTAGAGAACTAGCAATATGCAGGTTCATATATATGAGCTAGTGGAGTACTCTCCAGTGCTCGTACACAGCCAAATTCTAGAGCATCCCTCTAAAGTATAGAGTCCAGATAATGGCTATAATGCCTCCGGTTGAACTCCAATAAGCTACCGTAAGTTCGGTCTGCAACCCCAACAAAAATAGCTTCTGTGTCGGGGCTGAATGAAATTCCAGCAATCTCCCCGAAAAGATCAATCTCTTGTGCCTTGCCATAATCATATTGCGTATCGAAGATATGAACAAAGTCTGCAGGCTCAGCCATAGCCATAAACCGGCCATCTGATGTGAACCTTATGGCTCTGATTGCACCCATCCTTCCTTCAAGTACTGACACAGACTGGGATAGCTTTCTAATATCCCACAATCGGCAAGTTGTATCCTGGTTCCCTGTTGCCAAAATCCTTCCGTCTGGGTGCCAAGCCGAAGCAAATGAATAATCCAAGTGCCCCTTGAGATTCCCAATGACCTTCCAGACAATGTCTAAATCAGACAGAAAGAAAACATTGAAGAAACTAGAGTCGCAAATAGAGCAGCAAACTAACCTTCCCAGACTCTGTATCTGCAATCAAGCACTCTACACTGTCCCCTAGGACAGCTAGTAGCTTACCATCAGGACTGACAGAAGTGTTCTACGAACAAAACCAGTAGCAATCCACATATCAGAAATTTAAGAAAAGATATCAGACAGTCAACAGTTGTCAGACACAAGTCTCGATGGCTACTTACATTTACAGACCAAGGGAAACAGAAACGGCTGAGGCATGCAAAGTTACCAGCATCAAAAACCCTGATCTGGGCATCATTATTTGCAGTCATGACCCTCACCGAGCCACTGCAACAAATATAATACATGGGCACCACATTAATAAGCTGCATCAATTCACAGACTTGGCTTCAATACATGACAGCTTGTGTTAAGATTTGGACTTACTTAGGATAGTGGAATATGTCCACTGCATTAGTTATTTCATTTTCATCTGTAGTTATTTTTGTGCTGAAGGCAACCGCAGAGTGGTTTAAATACTGCTCAAGTGAAAGAACAAGGAAATTTGAAATTGCAAGCAGTAGAAGAATTTTCAGAAATGTGCAAAAAAGGAAAAAAAAAATAGTTCTTTGGTGCTAATATGTTTTACCTTGCATATAAGCTCCCCTTGGAAGCCACCTGCCACCAATAGATTATCTTTAACAGCCATGGTGCTTATTTGGACCCTGGAAACCGTCTGAGCCAGTGACCCAGGGTATTTCTACAAAAGCATCCCAAGTTATGTACTCTATGCTTCAAAATTATCAGATAATAGACTAGCAAACAGACAGACCCAGACAAGATGTCACTCACTAGTGTCGGTTCAATTGGTTTAGCAACATTCAGGACTTCTTTCCCCCTCCTTAGAAGTGATGACCAGTGCATTACCGAATAGTTTTGCATAAGGTACACATCATGTTTTGAGGTTGCCCCTATAAGATTCCTCAACTGCAGAAAGGACATGGCCCGTTTTCGAAGGGCATATGAATAACAGTATTAAACCCATAATACAATGCACACTGCCCCCCCCCCCCAAAAAAAAAAAAAAAGAAAAAATTAAACAAACTGATAAAGACCCTGAAAGTAAAATAAAATATCAAGCAATTCTGAGCAACATATTTCCCAGTGTGATTATTTATTCCGACTCAATCTTGAACCAACAATCACATGATTCTTCAAGGTCAAATGGTAATTTTCTATCACATGTTTAACCAAAAAAATAGTTCTAACAGATAACTGGAATGACAACTTCATTAGACCATGCTCACGATTCCATCTGACATTTTGTTTTTGTAAAGACCAACCCCCAGGCACTCAAACCCAACCCCCAGCCCCCCCCCCCCCAAAAAAAAAAAGAAATAAATAAATAAAATGAGAAGTAAATCATTCCCTCAGCCTACCAATTGAAGAAGAAATACTGAACAAGAAGATTACCAAATTTAGTATACCATTTACTCATAATAACCCAACAATAGCAGTCAAACTATCACCAATCAAAAGCCATAGAACATGTAACCAATTCCTCACTCCTCTAACTTGCCAAATGTATCACTCAGAACCAAAAGATGGAAGCCACTATGTAAATTATTGTCCAATACCAGGCGATATGCAGCTGCTATCGCTTTGTTTGTTAAACTACTGACGTATTAAAATCCTGAACTGGTGTAGGCTCTACCAAAAGCAGAAAAAACAAAGTTATGACATGCAAATGTTAGGTGGCCTAATCAAAAGAAATAAAAATTAGCACCACAATGCTCCTCCCTCTACTTTTACGACTTTTATGATCAACGCAAAATGGCAATACAAGAAGTACGGTAGTTGATACTGCCAAATATAAAACAAAACTGGGAAACAAGACCAGCTGAATTCAGTAAAAAATTTACAAGCTCGAACAAACTCCTCCAGAAAGTAAAGGAACAATAAAGTTAAAATGTGACAATCGGTGTAACTTAAGAGAAATAATAACACCAATAAGAGGGAAATTAAAGCCAGAAGAATAAACCCTATATTGCTAATTCTATTTAGAAACACGAAAGTTTCACACATCCAGAAGAAATATCAAAATGAAAGGGAGTAAGATAATGCGAAGGATGTCAAATCATTGCCTAGAGAACTTTGGCTTCCTTTGCTTAAGATTGAAATGCAACAGACAAATGAAATAAAACACACACTGAGAGAAGCAAAGAAATGCAGAGAAAAGAAAAAGGAACCTCCTCCACACCCACACCTCTACCCCAGGAGAAAAGGTGCTCAAGACTTCGCCGTAAAAAATCCACACATAACATAATTCCAGTAAACATAACATGATATGAAGTGAATGTAGGCACGTCACCAAGAAAATGTTAGCATCAACATACAAAAATCCTCCACGAAGATATGACAAGTATAATACCCGCTAACAAGGAAAAATCTACGCGAGAATGATATCAAGAATCAAGTTAATCGTGAATAAAAATCAGACAAACGAAACATTAAAAGCAATGTATCTGCACTTTGCAAAATCATTGCATATTGTGATGATAATCCAACATGAGAAAAAGAATTTCTGAGTAGCCCTTGATGACAAGGACACATCAATATGAAGTGCAAGTATTTCTACAGAGGCCTCTTAAATGCTCAGATATGTCCCTATCATACCATAAGAATAAGCTATTCCTTAAAGCGCCAGCTGCTCAGTCTAACTCCCACCCTGCTTCTAAAGCTGAAATAAAGATGAGATAGCAGAGTCCCGCATGCCACAGGAATTATGTTAAAAAGCCAAATTAAACATTCAAGAATAAGAACATAATAAAAAAATAAGCTCCCGATGAAAAATTCAAATCAAGAGTTGAACAAACACAAAAGAGTTAAAAATGATGACATACAACTCGAGTTAAAACCAATTGACCAACTCAAAAAAATAACGGAAAATAGTTCATAAGTTGGTCATCAAAACAACCACAACCTTCATTACACATAAATTTCTGACTGCAAGAATGAGAGCATAGATGATAACATCAAATCCACACTACCCCAGAAACTAAAATGTATCGATAGAAGCCAAATGTAGTGAGGGGGGGGGGGAGCTGCCATCAATAGAAGCCAAATGTAGTGAGGGGGGCTACCCGTCGTATTAAGACATAAGTGGGTAGAGAATGCAGCAGCATAATGCCTACAATGACCGACCAAATTGATTGTAAACCTTCAAACTCTATGAGCTCTTCTGCTACAGATTGAAAGGTTTTTTCACCCAGAACCTGTCTCTGAAGCTAACCTGGATCCATAGCTTTCTTATCATCTGGCTCTTAAGCAGCCACGTCTATTGCCAACATAATAACAAGTGGCAATTTGAAAAAGAAAAAAATTATAGAATTTTTACTAGACAATCTTGGCTACGCATTTAAGATCCATTGAGAACTCGAAATGTTTATATAAGTGGTCACAAATGTCACAGGACCTTAGCAGTAAATTTATATATAATAAGCAGAAAGTACATCCATACTGAAAAAGAAAACGGCTATCACGTTGGCCATTAAGGTTGTGAAACCATTGTCATTAAGGTTCTCCTGATTTTGGCTGGCTACCAGTCCGTATTATTGTCATTAAAGTTCTGCTGATTTCAGGTAGCTACTAGACATGTAATTCTCACTTTATCTCAGTTACATAAAATAACAAATAAAAATTATGGCAGAAGCCGCTGAAAGACTACAAAACAATAATATGGACTCTTACTGTCGCTTGATCTCAAGACAGACGTACACCCAAACTATCTTCTAACGCTACATTCTGAAGGTTAAAGTCAAAAAAGGAGGAAAAGGAATACAAAACAATGCAATGATAACAATGCCATATATTTTTCAGATTCAATAGAAATTTATCAAATATATGACAATTCATATATGTGTTAAAATTCATAATCACATTTTCATGATTGATATATACATATCAAACCACCGGAAGGTACAATTACATCAATAACAAATTGCATATCTCAATAAGCCAAGTAATATCCTCACCACAATGCTTCCTCATCCAAAACTTGGCATCAAATGTATTCAGCTGTTCGGATACCAATTCGTACATAATCATGACTGTACCTTCCAAATATAGATCTTGTAATTTTATTAAAATGGATGCGATACTTGGCAAGGGTAAATAATCTGCACAAAAAGGATTTTGTAAATACAAGACCCGGCTCAATGCTAATTGAACCGGGCACAAACAAAAACTTCAAAAAGCTTAATTGTAATACCAGCTGGCATATACAGAGAAGAGCCAGTGCAAACACAGTTTTTGTTGCTTCCAGAATGTTTCAGATAGAATGCTCCCCTCAGGGCTTCTCAATGGAAGCAACAAAATAGTGTTCGCATCAGCCCAACTCTATTAAAAACATCCATGTAAGCCTGTTAGAATTGCCTCTCTTACAAGGAAGCTCATGATAAATATGATAAATCTAAATTAAGGCAAAGTGTATTCACCAGTTTGCAGGCCAGAACAAGGTTTATCTCAACCATAATGGTGTCATTAGAACATGATTTAATCTGGAACACTGCTCAAAGTTTTTATAAGTACTCAGAGGCCATCATATCACCATTACAAATGAATTACAAAATCTCACAGGGCTTAACATATATACAAGATTTATAAACCTCATACCTTCAAAAGAAGGATGATAGAAAGAGCTACATAATAAATTAAGGTGTCCTGATGTGTTAATATGTGCACAAAACCTGCAAACTATTTTTGCCAATGTCAAGCAAGTAACCAATTCCAAAATAATTTTAAGGAAAAATAATAATGGGCTACATTTGACACCAACTGAAAACTCTAAAGAGCAAATCTCAATGGATTTATGCATTTATTTTTTTTTATCAATGCAAGGATATATTAGACTAACGCTAGGGTTCAATAATAGTTTGCTAGTTCAGGTGCAAAAATAATTACAGGTGAATCTCCAATCGATGTGTAGTGAAAAAAAGTTTAAGTGACAACTGAAAATAAATATATGTGTGTGAGTGATGCAAATCCCAGATGTTTGAACCTGTAGGTGCCCTCTCATTCAAGTCAGTTACAAAGAAGTTATGCCCCAATATTTCTTATTTTACATATGAAATATACAATAACTGAAACTATATTAAGCTTTACCTCTATAACACCCCAAAGCACCATAGAACAAAACTAGAGTTTTGAAATGGATCGAAAGTCTCTACCTGAAAATGCACTATCGTTGATTTGACAAGCCTCGTATTGAATTGGAAGTCATAGAAACTGTGGCCCTTCTCCACCTGCTTGAACTCCTGTTAAAACAATATTATTAGCAACACTGCTTCAAGAGAAGAACCACAACTTTAAAGGACTAAGTGACTTGTACATCAGTATTCCATTGGCAACGAGAAATTCCATGTTGTCGAGGCAACTTCATGCATGCTTTTACTAGAAGTTTGAAATAAATAAATCTATTTTCAATTGTTTACCTATTTATATATTTTTTGGGTGGGCAGCACACTGGAACCACTCATCATTATATCAGGTTCTTATGATTGGATTAAGAAGAGGACATCAAGATTGATTTCCATTTTTAATCCAAAAGTTGCTCTATTTTATCCATTCATAAGACTCCAGAAAACTACAATAATCTAAACAAAGGAAGCTGAAAGAAAGAAAAAATCAAAGAATAATAAAACTAAGGAATTCATGGGAAATTCCCTGCTTCCATTTATTTTTTAATCCTTTCTATGGCTAGGAAGATTTACTACCAAAAGTATCTCAATATTGATATTGCAAACCCATTCGATAACTGAACTACATCAAAAGATCGGGGAGATTCAAGGTCATCTGATCAAGGATTCCCAACAAATCCATCACTGATCATACAAAAGTAGCCATCACTGCAACAGATGGAATGTGGAAAGATTGACCTTTTTGAGCTCCTCACGGGACCTTGAGAGGTTCTCATAGTTTTTGTATTCTTTTAATCTTGTCTCACGATACTTGTTTCGCGTGAAATTGAGCCTCTCCCAAGGAATTCCCTGAATATCTTTGCCATTTCTCGCTTCCAAAGCTGAAGTATCAGTTTTTGACTTGTTCTGTGAAGTAGAAATGCCCATTAGCACCAACAATATTATACTAAGGAAATACATCATTAAAACAATTGAAGATTCTAGACCTATAGATATATTATTTAATCCCCGGTACAAGATCAAACATACCAGCTCGAAGTCATCCTCGAAGTCAGAGTCGGGAGACTCATCGACACCGTTCTTCAATGATTCGGTGTCCTCAAAGGGGTTATTATCGAAATCAGTCATGTCGTAATAGTCTTCAACCATGTATTCGAGGCCGTGGTTCTGAAATTGTTCCATTGTCCTACAATCAAAACTGTAATTTAAACAGCTAAAGCACAATTTCATCCCTCAAACATGAATAAAAGAAACTAAAAAAAAATAATAATAAGGAATCTTCCAAGAGAAACAAGCAAACACACGAAAGCAGAAAATATAAAATACAACGAATATATAAATGTGAGGAACCGTAACAAGAGTGTACCGATCCCAACTCGAAGCCCAAATTAAGATATTTCCAGTAGATTTTGAAGGTAAATACGCCAAATCGGAGGGCAAATCAACAGAAATTTCAATATATAGAAGAAAATAATGATAAAAAACCAAAAAATTACAAACAAACAAATAAAATGAGCAGATAAAAGAAGATAGCTGATTAATTAACTGAATACAGTGCTTAAAGCGAAATTAACACCAAATAAGAACAAAAACACTCGATCATCCACATAATGACCAGTACACGAATTTTTTTTTTTTTTGGCTAGATACCAGTACAAGACTTCGTCATCTGAATAAATTCAAAAACAAAAGGAGAAAAAAAAACTACCTAGGAATCTTCAAAGAAGTGACTCAGGTAGATCAGTAACACGTAGGTGAAGCGAAATATCAAAGAGCATGCAACGAACGAGGAGTGAAATTAGACAACAGAGTAAGGATTTTCCCGCGAAACAAACGGAAAATAGGTTCCGGTTGAAGGAAGAATCAGAAAAGGAAAAAGGAGTTTGCGACACCAAACGGGAAGGTGAGGTTAGATTTCGAATGAGAGACAAGAAATCGAATCGAAACAAAGGAGACAGAAGCGCCTGGAGAGAGCGTTCGCCAAAAGAGCAAGGGCCAGTTAGCTACCCCCGGCGCTACTTATAACGAAGGGGGTTGGAGACGGAGGGGCTAAGTACTGGTGGAACCCATCATTAAAGAAAGCCGTGGGCGTCTGAGGAAGGCTGAGGGCCCCCTCAGGGACGAGGGGGGGGCTGCAGTCGGCCCCTGAATGCAGCCGCTGCAGTCGGGGCAAAACGGCGACGTTTTGCTTCTTTTTATTTGTGTTTTGCTCCGCGTGCGTGTGTTTTGTGTTAGAATAAAAATAAAATATAAATTAAAATAATTAATTTTTTATTTGATTAAGTTAAAAGATAAAATAAAATAAAAAATATTTTGATATAATTAATTAATTTTTGACTACTTTTAGGTGTATAAAAAATAAATAAAAATAAGTAAAAATATTTATAAATTTTTAATATTTAATATACTATCAAAATATAAATATAAATAAATTTTATTTTAATTTTATTTCACTTTAACTCAATTTAAAAGTTACCAAAAGTTGATGCGCGCGTTGCCAACACATCAATTTTTGGTAACTTTTAAATTGAGTTAAAGTGAAATAAAATGCGCGAGTTACCAACACATCAATTTTTGGTAACTTTTAAATTGAGGTTAAAGTGAAATAAAATTAAAATAAATTTTATTTATATTTATATTTTGACAGTATATTAAATATTAAAAATTTATAAATATTTTTTACTTATTTTTATTTAATTTTTATACACCTAAAAGTAGTCAAAAATTAATTAATTATATCAAAATATTTTTTATTTTATTTTATATTTTAACTTAATCAAATAAAAAATTAATTATTTTAATTTATATTTTATTTTTATTCTAACACAAAACACATGCACGCGGAGCAAAACACAAACAAAAAGAAGCAAAACGTCGCTGTTTTGCCCCGACTGCAGCAACTGCAGTCAGGGGACGCCCCTTGTCCGGGCCTGAGGCTGTGAGCTCTAGTAATGGAACCGTTAAGTCGCTAACGGACCGTTCCATCATTGTCCCTAGAAAATTCGCAAAGGAAATGTTTAGGCTCTCTTCGATGACATCAAAATTACCAAAATTTACTAATTTTAACTACTATTTGTACTTTTTTAATCAAATTTCTCCGTATATCACTTTTATGTCACATTTTTTTACGTTTATTGTACTTTTTAGCCTACTTGTTGTCAACCAAACACACCCTTAGTACACTAAAATCAACTAAAATTTATAAATTTTTATTAAATTTTTGTATTTTTTAATTAAATTTTGCTACATATTATTTTTATATCAAATTTTTATATTTTTATTATATTTTTTTACCAACTAAACACCCTTAAAGACTTTTTATGGAAGCCTAGAATGATTCTCAATTTCTGTCTATTTAATTTTTTGATTTTTTTAATAATTAAATTTATGTTTTTACATTTTAATTGTAAAATAACAAAAAATTAAAAATTAATTACTAAAAAAATTAGTATTTTTCTTTCCAAACATAAAAAATTTAACTTTTAATACATAACTAATACCCAGCTGCAAAAAAAAAAGATAGATTATAAAAATCACTCCTATATTTTACCCTTAGTCTCACTTTGATCTCACTAGTTTCAATTATGATAGTCAAATCCCCGCACTTCTGCTCAAGTAGCAATGTAATATTTCCATCTACTACTCATTAACTACAACTATTAGGGTTAGGTTAACATTGTCATTTCTCTCATAGGAATACGGTTTGAGGGAAATGAGGGTGGTGACTCAGGAATTATGGGGCTACCGGCCGACTGTCGTGACAGCACTGGCACCGACGTCAGAAGTCGGACCAGTTGCCTGAGCAAAGGTCGTCGAAGTCACCAAAATTGTCGAAAAAAATAAGAGGGACAAGGCCGAATCTTTAGAGGCTGATTGGAAGGTTTTTTGGGCCAAATCCACTTGAGAATTTGTCCGAATAACGCTGGCAGTATGGAGATTATTTCCTAATGCCGAATTGTACAAAAACAGAGAGCATCTCTTTGACTTTAACATGAATTATTGAAGAAATTCAATTGAAATCAGTAAAATAAGAAGAAATTTCATCTTGAATCGAATGGCATGAACCAATTCAAGAGGAACCATATTTTCTTTACCAGCAACATGAATGGAGTTGTGGTTTGTTTGAGTTCCAACTGAAGAAGAAGAAGAGGTGGCCAAAGCAATATTCACATAAAAGGGTCTCGGACTCATCATAGGATGATCGAAAACGGTCAAAATATAGTCAGAAGTTGCATCCATATCATCCAGAGTGTTAGGCAGTAGATCTAGGGATTCTTTAGTTGCCATGGTAGCTGCTAAGCTACCGGAAAATCCAGCCCAACTACCTAAGATTGAAGAAGAGAGGCTGGCGAGTATGAGTCTGGTGGCATCGCCGGAAAGGGTTGGATGATGTCGAAAAAGTCATCAAAAAATGAAGAACAGTGAAAAAGTTAAAGAGAAAAAATTTTTAAAGAGATGCCAGTTTTACTCTCCCCCTAACGGTTGTAATTAACGGACAACAACTGGAAAGATTATATTGCTATTTAATCAAAAGTGGAGCGACTTAACTGTCACAGTTAAAATTAGTGGAACTAAAGTGAAATCGAAAGTAAAGTATATGAGTGGTTTTTCTACTTTATGCCAAAAAAAAAAAAAAAAGAGCTATATTTTCTCCTTTTCAAACTAAGCCTAAGATTATTCATTTTCTATCAAATATTAATTTGAGTATTAGACTCTGTTAGGAAAGCCAAGCTAACTTCTCAATTTTTGGTTGTTTAGGTGGCATTTGGTTTACTTTTGTGTTTTCTATTTTTATTTTTATTTTATGTGTTAAAAATATCAAAACAAGAAAATAGAAATTTCTTTATTTTTCTTGCTGTATTTTCTTGTTTTGAGCTTTTTCTTGTTTTTTGTTAAAAACTCTCAAAATGACTTTTTATCATTTTTTATTTCATGTGTAAACTCATTTTCAATTTTCGAAAATAAATTTTGAAAACACAAGTAACCAAACGAATTTTAAACTATTTTCTTTATTTTCAAAAGTACAAAATGAAAAATGAGCTCAAAACAGAAAATAAAAAATAAAAACAGAAAATAGAAAATAGAAAAACAAATCAAATGACCCCTTAACTTTTTTACTATTTTTAAAATGATCAAATTTACTCTCTTATATTTAATTTCCTTTTTAAACTATGAAAAACAAAAATGTCGAATTAACAAAAAGTTAAAAAAATAAATATTAAAAAGTTAGCTTTTTTTCTTCCAAACACAAAAAAAAAAAAAAAAACCAACTTTTTCTCTTCTCAAACTAAACTTTATTATTTTATTTCATCCATGTCTATAAATTTGTTCATTGATTAATAAATAGGTGATTTAAAAATAAATATTAATTATTAAGATAAAAAAAGTAATGAATAATATATTAATAAATTGTAATAAATGATAGAATTTTTTGACATTTAGTTAAAAGAAAAATACGATTGCCACTAATTTAAAAGTTAACCAATAATTTTATCATAATTTAAATCAAAATTTAAAAAATTAGATAAATTGTTAGATAAATTCGGTCTACCAAGTATCTTCCATGAAGTGGTGCTGTAACCAATTTAAAGAGGACTTTTCAAGACTTTGCCACATCAATTAATTTGACAGTTGAAGAAATAACGCAGAAATAATTCTACAACCAAGAGTCACTCTATTTCTCTCGTTTTCCATCCCAATCACTGGGGACTTGAAGTGTCTATGGCATATTAATTACTTAAAGTGACAATTAAATGACTTAGGTTTAACTAATTCAATGGCTCAATGAAATTATTTTTTCAAAAATATATTTTAAAATATTTTGTAAGAAGGTAACCCGTATATTCTAGGTAAAAGTGTTAAAAATATTTTAGAAAAAGCAACTTATTCACAAGAAGATAATCCATATATTAGAAGTGGAACTTTTTAAAAACTTCAAGCGTTATATTTTATTATAAAAAATCTATATTAAATAAAGTAATAAGTATTAAAAAATAATTTTTTTATTTACTATTAGGCTGATCGAGTTTGAGAAGAAAAAAAGTTATTTTTTTTTTTGTATTTGTGAAGGAAAATAATTAATTTTTTAGTTTTTTTATTAATTTGATATTTTTATTCTTTAATATTAAAAAAAATTAAAATGTAAGAGTATACATTTAATTATTTTAAAAAAAGTTAAAAATTTTTTTTTTTTGGGGCCAAACGGACACTAATTGAACTTTGAGCCATCGAATTGGCAGTTAACGTGCCATGGGCACATCAGACCCGGAAGCCCATCAAAAACTCTTATTTAAATTTAATTTCTATTCAAATTTCAAATAATAAACAAAGGATAAATAACTAATAATTGGTTGCGCACATCGCATCGTAGGACTGAGACAGAAGGCTAAGTCTACATAGAGGTAATATGGAAATTCAATCTCCATCATTATCAGTATATCTCTCATTATTTTTACTTCAATTGCATAGCTAATTATTTATTATTTATTTTTCGACATGTGAAGCATCTCCAGTCCTACACAGGAGGCACTTCACTACGCCAACCCCAAACAATCCTGCCTATAGCAGGTATCGAAGTCCCAACCACCCAAAACGAAAGTTGGTACTTGAGTTATTAGGCCTAGAGGCATTGCTCAACTAATTTGAATTAATAGCTATTATTTTTTGTATCTACGTCAAGGTAGCTAGATTTATTTTTTAGTGTTAGCTTTTTAGCATTATTCTTGGCTAATTTTTCGGATTGTACACTATATATTTGACAAAGATCAACAAAAACATTGTAAAATTGGAAGTTCAAATATTACCAAATTCTTTACGATATTTGGAGGGAATCACTTAAACATAGGTATGCATTTAAGTACGGGACACATGGCAGGTATCTAAATGTCCGACCCCTCAGCACGTCTGCAATAATGAACGTGGGAGAGAATGGAGTTGTCTTGCTCCTTACTCCTCTACCCCAATTCAGTGCCACTGCCCACCTCCAAATATGGTCCGATTATTCGGGGTGGCAAATATGAGTTTTTACCTATACCTATATAAACCAAACAATATACATGGATAAAGGTTAGATAATTTCACCTTACAAAAACTCTGCCTTCTTACTCTCTAAGCTTTCATTCTCCTCAAGCTAACACTAACTTGATCATCGAAGGGGTATTCAATCACACCCCATCCGATCAGCAATCTTTTTCTTATCTGTAGCAAGGAAGTAGAGGTTACAGTACAATCCTATCCATTGAATCACCAACGAATAACCACATTTTATCTAAAGTGTTGATCAGACACCTCTCTAGAGGCAACTACTGATCTTTGAAACTCTAGTATCAGAGTTCACTAAGCTCCTCTAATAAACGATCCTTTACCTTTCTCTTTCCAATGTCTCCCGCAAACCCCAATACCACTATGCCACCAAGAACCTAGTTGGTTATCTCTATAGTTCCCATTATTAACTATATCGTACAAATCATTGCTAACCTTTCTCTCATTTGCTTAAAATTTACCTCCTACCGTGCTAAGCTTGAGTCTCTTCTCATTGGTTAAAATTTTCTACATTACATAGAAAATATCATTGAGGCTGTACTAAAAACGTTAGCTTGTGTCTCGTATCCCTTCTAGACTCAATAGTTTAGGCAAGACAAACTGCTTTTAATAAGAAGGTAATGCCTATAATTTATTCTGCCATAATCTCTTACGAGACTTGGACCAAAAATAAAAGGCTTTATGCAAGCCATTCTCAAAATCATGTCATGTACTCAAAGAAGATTTATTTTTTCTTAATTATGACTACATTTAGAGCAACATATTTACCAAAAATATCTAAAAATCTCCAAGAAAACTCTAATTTTTTTTTAACTTATTGTACCAATTATATGATTATAACTTTACTAATTGTTCCTAATTTTTTGCCATTTCAAATGTACCTTTGAGTCCTTGGTCCTTCACCAAATTCCTTCACCATATGAAGATTCGCACTGACAAACTAACCACCATTGATGTTCATCATCGTCCATGATCTCAATGGCATCGACCTAGATTGCCGTGATATCGCTGCTCCAGTAAGACTCGTGCAAATCCTTTGCCTTTTGAGGAATTTCATGGTCTGTTCGTCGCTCATGAGAGTCATCTCAAACACTTGGATACTACATCTGCCTCTTTAGTAGCTACTGAAAATGCTACCCAACATTGGCAAATGAACAAGCACCCCAAGCCACATTGTTAAACTCCTTCACGTAGCAAGATTTTTTCTGTCATGTCTCGAATTTCACCTCAAATTCAGGCGCACGATTAAGAGTGCATTTGGAATGGCAAAAGGTAAAATAAAATAAGATAATTTGTGAGTTTGTAATTTGTACAGTGAAATAAAAAGTGAATAAGTTTTAAAAATTTTTAAATTTTTTTAGTAATTTTAACAAACAAAACACATCCTAAATCACAACCCATCCACAATTAGCCATATTGTTTGACCTAACAAAGCCAGTCCTACTAAGGCCTTATTTGGAGTAAGAAAAAAATTAGATAAATTAAGATAAAATGTTATTTTGGGTTAATTTTGATGCCCTTTTTTTCTGAAAAGTAACAAACTGTAGGAACGGTTTTTCAAATCCGTTCCCACGAATTCAAAAAAATTTACAAAAAATAGCGACAATGGTACTCATTTGAAAATTTTCGACACGAAAAATATGATTATATAAAAAATTTACATGTTCGATTAACCTACTTTTAGATTTTTTTGTTTTTTTAGTGAAATATTAGAATTTTTTGAAATTAATGATGACAGAAAAATTAGAGGTAAAGGAGTTGTTAGAGATTTATAGAATTTTTTTTGAGTTTGTTAGTATGTCAAACCGGGCCTCATATTAATTAATTCAAATTCCAAACTAAGAATACAACATAATACAATCCTAGTCCCGCGGACCAGAGCTTATAAATAACCATCATCCAGAACTAAGCTTTTCATTAAGCAATTTGTATTACACATCAATGACTACAAAGAAATATTCTAATCAAATTCAGCTTTTCATTAAGCAATTTGTATTACACACCAATGACTATAAAGAAATATTCTAATCAAACTCAGCTTCCTAGATGACCATCAAATCTATATGGTTTCGTCATGACCCCGTCTGATATTACCCTCAAACTTGCATCTAACATTGCAGATGAATGAGTACAATATATAGATAAATATTTAATCAAGGATGTCAAAAGAAATATAAAATTAAATAAATCATGTTACAGTGCCCTAACATATATAACTGCATGCATGCTATGCCAAATCATTTATCACATATTAAAAGTATTTATATCAAAATATTTCAAATTATGAGATAAAATACTATATCTCAATAATTCAAAGTCTCAATACTTGGGTCAGACACCTTTGCACCCATATATCGGGCCGTTTGGTGGCTTAAAAATTAATAAAAAAGTATCAAAAATTATATTTTGTAACTTTTGGTACGTTTGATAGAATCACAATTTTTCTCACTTTTTAATTGTTACAGTAAAAAATATACCAAACACACAAAAAGTTAATACTTTTTTGATTTACTACAGTAAAAAGTTTACTAAACACTTAAAAGTTATAAAAAAACACTAAAACATACACTTTATTCCACCAAACATAAAAAAAATGTAACTAAAAAAATATACAAAAAATTACTAAAATTTTCACTTTTTTTCTTGTTTTTAAACCACCAAACGACCTCATCATATACAAATAAAATTTAATTTAAATATACAAATAAAATTTAATTAAAATATTTCAAATCAACAAACTGTCATCTTATCCACCAGGTCAAATACCTTTGATTGCTCATCATTGGCCAAAGCCACGGAGACTACAATTGTAATATCTCAAATTTTTAAATTTTGATAAATAATTTTATTTGATTTTACGGTGAATTTAAATTTTATTTCTAATATAATTTAAAAATTCAGTTACTAAAAAAATAAATTTGCAATAATTACACTATCTTATATTAAAATTTTATTTAGAATATTAAGTGTAAGTTTCAAAAAATTTTGTTTTCGCATAATTAATAGATTTTCTAAATTTACCCAGTCTTTAATTTATTTATTGAATTATTAATTTATTTTGGCAAGATTTGTTTATTTTATGTAAATAATTTAACTAATTCAATTTTGATATTTTATCTGTTGAGAGAAATATATTTTTTCACCTATTTAAAATAAACTCAATTTCTTTACCCAAATCCTTTCAATTCAAAACCTAGTTAGGCAAATTGTCTACACCATTTCCACCCGTTTGGAGTAAAAAAAAAAAAACAAGATAAATTGAAATAAATTGTGATTTTGGGTTAATTTTGGTACTTTTTTTTTGAAAAGTCGCAAACCATGGGAACTGTTTTTCAAATCTGTTCTCATGGATTCAAATAAATTCACAAAAAATAGCGACAATAGTGCTCGTTTGAAAGTTTTCGACACGAAAAATATGATTGTTTAACAAATTTATACATTCGGTTAACCTACTTCCAAATTTTTTTTTTTAGCGAAATATTAAAATTTTTTGAAATTAGTGATGGCAGGAAAATTAAAGGTAAAGGGGTTATTGAAGATTTATAGAGATTTTGAGATTTTTTTCTTTATACCAAACAGGGCACATATAGCATTTACTCGAATCTTGCTAGAACAACTTGAATGGGAGAGGCCTCTATTGTACATTTGGTAAACAGAAAAAAAAGTGCAACTTACAATTTTTGATTATTTTGAGATTTTTTTTAATGTATAGTAAGATTTTAAAAGTGAGATAAATTCGAAAAAAATTAAAATATTTAGAAAATTTAGTAATTTTTATGTGTGTGATATTTTTGTATGTTTGGTAAATTTTAAAACAATTGAAAAAAAAAATTAAAAATTTAAAAAGTTAAAATATTTTCTGGTAGCCAAACGGACGGATCTTTTTAAACGATTGTTTGTAAGCATGTCCTTAAATGAATTATTACTCTTTTCTTTAAATAAAAGGAATTAAGTAACTTCATTATCGAATTAATTAATTTTAAAATAAAAAATAAGGCTCTGTTTAAAACATAAAAGAAACACTCTTTTAAATTATATGATTTTTCCACTTTAAATTTGATTATTTATTTTACTTTTGGGGTTTTTAGAAGTTTATTCATATTTATTTAAAAAATTATTTCAAAATACAAAAAGAATCAAGTATGGGTGAAATTTTTGTCAATTTTATTTATAAATGTAAAAAATGTGCCGAACATTACTCAACCTTTTCATTGTATATGAATTTTTTATTTTTAACTTTTTTTATGAGTGAAAATAATATGCATAAAAATTATTAAAAAATGTTAAATTTTTATTTAAAAAATTGAATAAGATAAAAATAAAAAAATTTAATTATACCAACACCCTTTCAACTACGTTTAACTTTAACGCCTCACTTATTTAAAAGGGATTCCATTTGAAAACCTTTAAAAAAGTTGGATAGAATCGTCAACAGTTAACCCCTTTTTATAATACAATTTTACTAGAACCAAAATACCCTCAAATATAAAAAAAAATAAATTAAATAATATATATAGATATAAATTTTATTATTCTCTTACTCTCTTTATTTCTTTAAAAATTAATTTATAATAAATGTTATAAAAAAATCATTGAATTTATTAAAATAAAAATTAAACTTTAAAAATAATAATTTATTATTAAAACAATTTATTTTATTATACATATACATATATATATATATATATACACACACACAATAACCTCGTCAGGTTTGCATTCTAAAAACACAATTCTCACCTGAAACAACATCAATAGCAATTATCCTTATTTTTGTAATCTCCCCTAGCCGGTGAAATTCAAAAAAAAAAAGAATTAATGAAAAATTAATAATTTAATGGTAATTTATTTTAATTTGAATAAATAATATTACTAAAAAATTATTATATAAATCATTATTTATTTTAATAGTTATTAATTTTGATTAATTAAAAAATATTAATAAAATAATTGTTCTAATAATAAATTATTATTTATTAAAGTTTATTTTTTATTTTAATAAATTTATTTATTCTTATAATATTTATTATAAATTAACTTTTAAATAGATAAATAAAGTATGAGAAAAATCAAATTTATATGTATATGTATTATTTCATTTATTTGTCTTGTATATGAAGATAATTTGATCTTAATAAAGTTATATTATAAAGAGAGCTGACTATTGAATTTATTCTAGGTTTATTTTATCTACACCTTTTATAGTTTAGTTTTTATACACTTACACCCCACAGGTTTCATAAATATATATCTAAACTCTTTAAATTTGTATTACATTCATTCAATTTTTTTTTTGTTGGATTTTTTTATTCAAAGTTAATTATTAACTAGTTCAATATTATGAATTATATTTATACCCTTGATATTAATAAAAATAATATTTGTATTATGATAGGATGTATCTTTTTTTATACATAAATTACATTGTAATTAATTTATTAAATTTTTATGAACATTTTTTATTTTAATATCTTAAATTATTATACTTTACATTAATATTTTAAATTTGTACTATATATAAATAAATAATTATACATGATAAATTCTCATTACTTTTTTTCTGTTAATAATCTAATAAAGTAAACATTGGAATAAAATTACACTATAATTAATTTATTAAATTTTTTTTGAACTTTTTATATTAGTATTTTAATTATTATATTTCATTTTAATATTTTAAATTTATATTATATACATATTAGTAATTACACACATATATAAATTATTATTATTTTTTAATAATTTAATAAACTAAACACCAATTAGAGAATATTTTAATTTCTCAATTTTCTTTTACTTCTTTTCCATTAGTATCAAATAATAATGGATAAAGCTTACTCTTAATTTTTTTATACATTTTTCTTATTAATAGTACAACTATAAAGATAATTTATAACATCGAATGGGTAAAAAGTTATTTTTTGAATGAAAAAACTAATAGAAGGAATATAAGTGAATATTATACAAATTGCAGAAATTTAAATATACATTTATAAAATTTGTGGAGTTTAAATGTACATAATCGAGATAATAGAGAATGTAAGTGAAATAAACATTTTATTTCATCTAATTTTTTAATAACTTTCAAATAGAATATTTTTAAATAGACGAGGAGTCAAAATATTGAGATTAATAAATGAATAAATTAAAAATTAAACATAATTGAGGAAGTGGTAATGTAATTAACTTTAAATATATATATATATATATACACATTTGTTTGTATGCCTGAATAGTAAATTTTTAAATAAAACGGAAAGTTGAATAATGTGAAAAGGCCCCGCGGAAGCTGAAGTGCTTGCAACGGTGTCCGCCGCCATCCACGATATGCAAAGTCCACGCGGTTGGCTTTCAGGCCCTTATGCCAAAGCCTGGACACAACGCGTGATTAACGGCTCCGCCACTCTCTCTCTCTCCCCCCCCCCTGCTGTTTTTCGTCACAAATTGCCGCCGGATGCTGTTGACGACGACAATGGCGGGCCCATTAAAGTTAACTAAAGACAAAATACTTAACCACGGTTAGCTGGGAGATTTCAGTTTGGTAAAAGGGGAGGGATGGGTGGGTCCGCCGGGCAAAAGTTGGAGATTCGGTTTGGAAAAAGGGTCGGACTCGGCCGTTTCGGGAAAAAAAAAAAAAAAAATTGGAAGACTCTGGGTCTAATCTCAGTTGTAACGTGAGTCCTGTGATATTGAATTTGCAAGCCGTTAAATTAAAATAAGACAATTTATAATAAAAATAAATTTTAAAATTTTTTACAATCAAAATAAATTTTTAAATTTTTTAAATTTATTTTTATTATGACCCGTTTAATTTTAATTAACAATTTATATCTCATTAAAAAATTTTAAATTTATTTTTTAGGAATTATTTAATTTTAATGTAACGATACACTATATCTCATAATTAAATCATAATTAATGCTAACCTTCGCACTCCTAAAAGATTTTTTTTTTTTTTTAGATGTGATCATACCAGCACTAACGCACCCCTAAAAGATAAGGATGGATGGGCACAACGTTGACTTTTTTTCTTTTTCCTTTTCTTAGCCCAAAAAGTGCAAGACCAAACGACAAACAAAGGCATCATGTTATTTTGATTAAATTCAATTTTGATCATTTATGTGATCCGATATTCCAAAGGGTAATGGCATAGCTGGCCGAGCGGTAGCGGCCGCTGCCACTGACTTTTGAAAGAGCAGATAAAAATTTTATTCTGACCTGACCTGACCCCATACTCGTGCCTGACTCAATACCCATACCCGACTAAACTCGTTTAAAAAAGCCTTCAATCCCTAATCCCTCTCATCGTTCAAATCTGAATCCTTCGAAATCTCAGATCGTTTTGCTTCTCAGCCTTCTCCTTCTCTCTTGTGAAGCATTGACAGCCCATGCTTGTGAGGACTGGACAATGACCCAAGTCCCTCTCTCTCGTGCCGCTCTGTCACTGACAAGTAACACACGCACTCTCTCTCTCTCTCTCACACACATACACACACACACACACACACGTTTATGCATCTAATGTAATGTCAATTGCTTTCCATGGAAAGTCTTCACCATAGATATTCATATTCCTAAGTTACACTGCCATGTCTACTGTCAAGTATTGTTTTTGCTTCTTTATTGTTCTTTGCAAGGCTTCAACTTCTAGTCCAGGAGATAAAAGGTGTCAGATTTGAACTATAGCATAAATTGATATACATTTTTTGAAGTTACTGAAGTTGCATAACCTTCCGTTAACGAAGCTTCCTCTATTGGAGAAATTATTTATTTATTTATTTTTTTTTGTCATAGGCCTATTAATCTAGTGATATTAATTATGAGGCAGTGAATTGGATAAATCTTCTTAAATTAATCAATTTTAATTCATTTCAAATCTATCCCTGAAGTTCTATTACTTAATTCTAGATTATTATGAATCATGATGTTTCTCCTTGTGCTTTATCATTCATTTCAACGGTCAACTAGTTCACTTCTGTAGAAAATGGTCAATTAGTTACATATATATTTTTTTATTGGTAATT
The DNA here is from genome assembly GCA_019916065.1 of Vitellaria paradoxa. Classification (NCBI taxonomy): domain Eukaryota; kingdom Viridiplantae; phylum Streptophyta; class Magnoliopsida; order Ericales; family Sapotaceae; genus Vitellaria; species Vitellaria paradoxa. The sequence goes on from CM034239.1 coordinate 10,831,714, forward strand.
AGTTCCATAAATGTTAGAAAATATTTTCAAACACATCCTTTAAACTAGTGATACTGCTTTATGTAAGCCCAACTTATTTTCCCACTTTCTACGGAATAATGAGTTGTGTCTTCTACAAGGTTCCAGAGGGGAAATATAGAATCAAATCCTAGGAATCCTAGCAAAATAATTCCTTTCTGCAATGGCCAGCTATTGGCCCACATTTAACTACTTAGCTTAAACCCTGTGTCCTGTTTTGGGGGCAAAAAACATTTGAACTTTTGGTTTCAAGCTTTCTGCTTGTTATTTCTGATTGTAAGATGGATTCAAGTGCTAAACATTGAAGAAGAGATGTGATAACAACATATAGTTATGGGCTTTTATTATTTTGGCTGGATTGATAACCATTGTTTTTTTTTTCTATTTTTTTATGAATAAAGATTTTATTAAATATATATATAAGACTAAGGTCCGGTGATCAGCTTATTTGCCTATATTTTCTATTAGTTTTTTTCGTACCAAAATTCATTTTCTAACCTTTTTAAAGTTTTCTAGTTTAGGCTTTTTTGCCTTTTTATTGAATACCAATATTTGTAAAAAAAATTTAAAAAGCTAGCTTATGAGATGACCTAAACAAAAAAAACTCTTGGTGATACATATGGAATACTAGTTTTTTGCTCATATACCTTTGGAGCTCTTGTTTGCTTAGAGTTTTTTTTTTCTTTTTTTTTTTCTGCACCCACATAGCTGGACACCAGGCTCTTGGTGATGTATTTCCTTTGAAGAAATTCACTTATTGCTTGGCGAGTCCACACACTCACTTTTTGCTTTCAATTGGTTGTATCACTTAGTGTTTATTTGCCTACGTAAATGTTATCATCACATTACGGTATCACTTTCCTTGGTTAATTATATGTTTGCATTACAAGAACCGAAATTTGGAAATTGATCCTCAGTATAGTATATTTCCATAAGTTGAATATTTAATTTTAATGTCTGCTATCCTTTTAAATTATAAACTTTTAATGTCAGTGTCAAAATGTAGGAATTCCTTTTCCTTCTCAAGTAATTCCATTAATAGTTTGTATTATGATCTTTCCTCCTTTTTTGATTAGGCTCATTTACCTTAATATTTATTTGGATCCTGTGGTATTGCTTTTTTTATTGCTATTAATCGATGATTTTGATTTTTTCTTTCTTCTTTTTTGCTATTGAAATTTTATTTTTACTTAGATTTTTATTTACTTATAAATCTTTATACAGTGATGGAAAGATATTATAAGAAAAGAACACTGGAAGAATCTAATGTCCAAGAAATCCAAGGGTCTAATAATAAACAAGCTTTTTCAAGTGATTCACCCCATGTGGAGGTTAATGTAAATGACCTTGAAGCAGACCCTGGGTTGAGAAAAAGCATTTATGCATATCATGCTAACGATAGAGAGAGAGTTCGAAAAGCCTACTTGCAAAAAGGCCCTTGTCAACCTCGACTTGATTATCTTCCTTGGACAAATTTTGGGAGAGAAAAACGTAGATTTATCCCTGCATGGTACAATGACTACAGTAATTGGTTGGAGTACAGTGAAGCAAAAGATGCTGTATATTATTTGTGTTGTTATCTTTTCAAGCCTGAACATGGTGACCAAGGGGGTAGTGATGCATTTGTTAGTCAGGGGTTTAGGAATTGGACAATAAAAAGAGATTAGATACACATGTTGGAAACCATAATAGCACACATAACAAATGTTTGAGTGCTTGTGAAGATCTAATGAAACCAAGTCAACACATTGAAGTGTGTTTGTCTACTCAATCTGATCAAGCTCGAGTTGATTATCGTACTCGCTTGACTGCATCAGTTGATTGTATTAGATTCCTTTTACGTCAAAGATTAGCTTTCCGTGGTCATGATGAATCTGAAGAATCCACAAATCAAGGAAATTTTCTTGAACTTCTCCACTTTCTTGCCGATCACAACTAAGACATCAAGAAAGTTGTATTAAAAATGCTTCTGAAAATCTCAAAATGGTAGCACCCATAATTTAAAACGATATTGTGAATGCAATGGCAGTTGAGACCACAAATGCTATCTTACGAGATATTAGAGATGAGCTATTCTCTATCTTAGTTGATGAGTCCCGTAACATATCAGTAAAAGAACAAATGGTGGTCATGTTACGTTACGTGGACAAAAAAAGGTGCATTATTGAACGGTTTCTTGGCATTGTACATGTTCGTGATGCTACTTCTTTATCACTCAAGGCATCTATTGAGTCTCTTTTTGCCAAACATGGATTGAGTATGTCAAGATTGCGCGGTCAAGGTTATGATGGAGCTAGCAACAGGCAAGGTGAGTTCAATGGTTTAAAAAGTTTGATTATGTTAGAGAATAAATCTGCTTTTTATGTTCATTGCTTTGCTCATCAACTTCAATTGACACTTGTAGCAATTGCCAAAAAACATAAGAAGATTGGTTCATTCTTTAACTTAGTCACAAGTTTGTCAAATATTGTGGGGGTCTCATGTAAACGCAAGTACATTCTTCGAGAGAAACAATTTGAAAATGTTATTAAGGGAATTTGTAGTGGTGAAATTATAACTAGGCAAGGTTTGAATCAAGAAGTAATATTGAAAAGAGCAGGAGACACACGTTGGGTTTCATATTATGCTGCACTTTTGAGTTTGATTTTGTTATTCTCATCGGTGATTGATGTCCTTGAGGTTTTTGAAAACGAGGGCGCACTTTCAGAGCAAAGAGCTGAAGCAAGCGATCTATTGGATGCCATCCAATCTTTTGAATTTGCATTCCAGTTGCACTTAATGAAGACTATCTTAGGAATTTCAAATGAGTTGTCACAAGTATTACAAAAGAAAGATCAAGATATTGTAAATGCTATGAGACTTGTTAAGATATCCAAGGAACGTCTACAGAAATTGAGAGATAAGAGATGGAAATATTTAATGAATGAAGTGTCTTTGTTTTGTAATAAACATGAGATAATCATCCCAAACATGGATGACTTGTTTGTACTTCGAGGAAGATCACGTCGCAATGCTCAAGAAATCGCACATCTTCACTATTATCGTGTTGAATTATTTTATACGGTGGTAGGTATGCAGCTTCAAGAGTTGAATAACTGCTTTAATGAAGTGAGTATAAAGTTGTTATTGTGTATGGCATCTCTTGACCTAAGCCGTGCATTCTCTTCATTTGATAAGAAAAAGTTGCTTTGGTTTGCTGAGTTTTATCCTTCTGATTTTTTCCCACTACAGCTTATGATGCTTGATAATCAATTTGAGATCTATTTTCTAGATGTAAGCTCCAATGATCAATTTTTCTGAAGTGAAAGGGATTAGTGACCTTGCTCAAAAATTAGTTGAAACGAAGAAAAATGTTGTCTATCCATTAGTCTATTTGTTTATAAAGTTGGCACTAATCTTACCGGTTGCAACTGCACCTGTTGAGAGAGCTTTTTTTGTTATAAATATTATCAAGACTTCACTTCGTAATCGTATGTGGGATGAGTGGATGAATGATTGCTTGGTGACGTACATTAAAAGAGACATATTCCACACTATAGACCATGAAGTTATTTTGCAAAGATTTCAAAATATGAGGCAGCGAAGGGGATTATTGTAGTTTTTTTATGTTAGTGTGAATATTATTTTGTGTGAAAAAACATCAATTACCGATGTATAGAATTTTGAGTGTTATAGTATCTTTTCATTTTTTGAAATTTAGCATCTTAGTTATAAATAATAGTTTAATAGTATTTCTTGCTTCCACTAAAAAAAATTCCTGGATCTGCCACTGGATATTCCTTCATGTTTACATCTTAGGATGGGGCACTCCCGTCCTGATTTGACCCAACCAGCAACTCAATCCTGATATACAAATTTAAATCAAAATTATTATTTTTAATTATTTATTCACATTATACTAAAATAAATAATAAATATGAATATTTTTATAATTATGAAAGTGAAACTCAATTAATTCTCCTCTTCGTAACTGAAAAACCTCAACAATTATGAATTTACAATAATTATCGTTAGAATTTATTTAGTTTAAGGCTAATTGACTAATTATTTTACTTTAGATTCAAATTATAATTAATTTATTTAAAAACTTTTAAAAATTACCTTTTTTAAAATATTAAAAAAAAATAAAGTCATTAGGTTAATGTTAAAGTTGGATACGTTTGACCGTGATCCAACCAAGCTTGATTAAAATGAAAATTAATTTTTAAAATAAAGTGGGATTCACTGTTTTAACATTTTTTTTTCTCTCACCTCTCTCTTCCTTCTCACTTTTTCCTCCTCATTTTCTCTCCCATAATTCCTTCCACTGTGAAGGATCAAAAAAATGGTGGTGCCCAGGTACACTTTTTTCTCCTTACTTTTCTTCTCAACATTTTCCACTCAAACCAAAAACAAAGGAAATATATTATAACATGTATATGCCAATACAAGACTAATAAAAATTAGTTTAATTTTGAAACAAATTAATGATTTAATATTTTAATTAAAATTTAAAATATTAAAATATGTATATGCTAATACAAAATTAATAAAATTAATTTGATTTTAAAATAAGATAACTATTAAATATTTTAATTTAAATTTTAAAATATTTAAATTTAAATATAAATAATTTTAATTATGAATTCAAATACAATAGGTTAATATAAATTACCAGTTTTAATTGTCTTGCTGCCTGAAGTAGAGTTTTTTTTTTTTTTTTATTGTTTTAACTTTTATCTCTCTCTTTATCTTCAAATAGTTTTTACTCTTTTATAGACATTTAACTATGTTAGTCATATTTTTAAAAATATTAAAAGATAAAAATAAATAAAACAGCTAAAAATTATTTAGATGCCAAAAGTAATAATTTTTAGTGGCTTATATACATATATATATATATATATTTGAAGTATTTTAACATACTAAGATATTCTCAAAATAAAATAAAATTTTAAATTATAAGAAGGACCAAAAAAAAGAAGAAGACTTTAGAAGCTTTTGAAATTTAACAAAGCTTCCACTGGATGAAAAAATTTCTGTGTCCGGCGGCTAGGCCATTCACTTTCGGCATGGTCACTTTCTCTCCATAAAGCTTATAGTCAATTTCTGTATCGGGATAATTCTCAATTTCAAAAAAAAAAAATTAATAAAAATTCTGCATCCAGCGGCCTGCTCATTCCCGAGTCACGGCAAACGTTTTGCGACACAGAAAGTGTTATTTGAGTAACTTTTTTTTTTTTTTTTTGTTGGTATTTGAAATTTAATCATCAAATCATATTTTTAGAGTGAATAGTTTTATTTGAATGGATTTCGATAGAAATTTTTTAACTTTTTTATTAGAATTTTTTGAAAATTATATAAATTTTATTGAAATTTGTAAAAATATTATTGAAATTTGTCGAAACTTTACTAAAATTTATAAAAATTGGTTAGTATTTGTACATATATATAAAATTATAGAAATTTAAGCAGCGCTTGGTTTGCTAAAAACTAACAAAAATATGTAAAATCTTCTAAAAATTTCTAAAACTCCTTAATACATTTTGCCCACCTCGTATTTTGTAAAATCTCTATAAATTTATATATATATATATATATATTCCGACAAATTTTTATAGACCTCATTACCTTTTTTATAAACTCCAATAACTTTCACAAGCCCTAATAATTTTTTAACAAATTTTAACAGATCTGACATAAATCTATAGGAACAGATCAAAAAAACCATTTTCATAGTTTCTCTCTCAAACCTTTTCACACAGAAGTCAAAATATTCAATAACTTTCAAAAAAATTCTGACATAAATCCGTTCGAATGAACACAAAAAACCGTTTCCACGGTTTCTCTGTCTAACTTTTTACCATAAAAGCTCAAAAATTACACTATTTACCTCCAAAAAAACGTAATTTGAGTTAAAAATATCAAATGTTAAAAGTTATCCAAAATCACATTTTTTTATTTTTCTTATTTTTTACTATTCCAAATGCCATCTTATATGGATTCATGTGCTTCGAAGTAAAAAAAAAAAAAATGTATAATTATAAAATTTTTTAAAATTTTTTGATTTTTTTTGATACTTCTAACAGACTCTTAAATTAGCCACGTAGAGTTTGCTTTATTTTCATTTTGAATTTTTTAACAGAATATAGAAAGTGTCACAATGTTTGTAAGTAATTATCAATTCATTTGTATAACCTAATCAATTAGGGATATAAAATTAAAACGTATTATTAGTAAAAAATCTTAAATGTGCGAAATGACTTAACTAAGGGGAGTTTTTGAATCTTATTTGATTCAAAATTTAAAATTAATGGGAGATTGAAGGTGGGAAGCCAACTCAGTATTTTTAGTTAGTGTGAGTGAAAATTATATATTGTCTCGAGTGAAATAATATTTTTATACTATAATTATTAAGAATAATTAGAGAACTATAATAAAATTTGTGAGAATAATTTTAATTAAAAATTAAAATTATTTTAACAAAATTAGTAATGTTGGTACTGTATTAGTGTTGTACATGTGCACTATATTTACTAAAGGACAATTGCAAGGGGATAGTACGCACGGATTCGCAAAATTATATATAAGATATGTTCGAAGTGACAAAAAGTCAGATAAATTAATATAAAACGAAATAATTTGTGAGTTCGTAATTCGTGTAATGAGATAAAAAGTAAATAATTTTTAAAAATTTTTAAAATTTTTCAACGTTTTTTTTTAGTAAACTAAGCACGTCCATAACGGAATAAAAATAATTATATATAATAAAGAAAAATATTTAGTGAGGTTAGCTATCCCCACACCTTGTGCTTCTGCCCATGGCTGAATGGTACAGGAGGGAACAGCAGAGCCAGCCATTTGTTAGTCGTTTTGCCCAAATAATTTCTCACATTTGTGCATGGTGGGGACGTAGGAACATAAAGTGGCATCTAAATAAAGTGGGCTTCCCATATGCTGCCTTATTTGCAAAGCAATTGGCGGCGCTTGCCAACGGGATTTCCACCAGCATCACCTCTCAAAGGAAGCATCATATATGCTTGAGTATCAACACACACTTAAAATAATAATAACAATAAAAATAAAAATGCTAATGTACAGTAAAAATATATCAAAAAGAAGAATAAAAAAAATGCAACAATATAAAAAAAAAAAAGGCAGTCCGGTGCACGAAACTCCAACCTTACGCGGAGTCTGGGGAAGGGTCGAATTTCAAGAGTCTACTGTACGCAGTCTTACTTAATATTTGCAAGAGACTGTTTCCACGACTCGAACCTGTGACCTCAGATCACAAGGCGGCAACTCTTATCCTTGCACCAAGACTCCCCTTCGATGTAACAATATCAAAATTGTAATTAAAATAAAATTTTATTAGATAAACCCGTAAATCTTTCACATCATATATACTGATTATTTATTATTGATATATATATTTTAATATTACTCTAACAAAATATTCTAATCCTCCCAAAAAATAGAAAAAGTAATTATGTCAGTGTCAGAAAATGCATGCGCAAAGAAACAATCTCTCTAGACGTCAATGTTATATAATTTATAGGGTTATGTTGATATAATATTTTGGGTTAATTTAGGAGATAATCACTTGATTTAAATATTGTTTAAAGTTATGGATATCGATCCAGGTTGATCCAGGCGTGAATTTTAAAGATTAAATCATGGTGATGAGATGAGAGAGAGTGATTTCGGTACCGTTAGGCAACTCAAAAATATACCAAATGTATTTTGCAAACTTTTGATGTGTTTGGTAAAATCATAAATTTTTTCACTTTTTTTATTTGTTACAGTAAAAAGTACACTTCATAATTACAATTTTTTTTGATTTGTTACAGTAAAAAAAATACCAAACATCCAAAAGTTACCACTTTTTTGCTTTGCTACAGTAAAAAATTTACCAAACATCTAAAAGTTACTAAAAAATACTAAAAATTCTACTTGGTTCAACCAAACACATAAAAAAGTGCCAAAAAAATACTCCAAAAATTACCAAAATTTAAGTTTTTTTGGACTTCCAATCACCCCGAAAATTAGAATTAAAGTTGACAATAGAGAGGAGCTGGGAGAAATATTGGAATAGAAAGTGGGGTTTTGTTGGAATAAAGCAGTCGAGAAATGAAAAATAGCAGTTTGTGTTCCAATCTAGCACGAGGAAAAAGTGTTTTGATGCTCCTTCGAATTAATTGGATTCGAATCCAAACAAGTAAGAATTTTGGTGAGTGGTGCTGTCGAGAAGATTGGATTGGAATCTAATGCTGAATTGCAACAGTTTTTTATCATACTGATTGCTTTTTGAAAAGGGATTTAATTAGTTCCCTAAATCATGTGAAATTTCCTTGTGGGGTTGGCTTGATTGGAAATCATCTGGTAGTTTTTTTTTTATTTTTTATTTTTTTCAAGAAAAATGGATCTTCTACTGTTGCTTTTGGTTGTACCAAAAAAGCGTAATTTTTTAAAAAATTTAGTAATTTTAAGTAATTAAAATTTTTGTAACGTTTATTAAAAATTTAAAATTTTTAGAAATTTTTAATAACTTTTAGTTGTTTGTTAAAAAATTTAGGTGTTATTTGATTTGTTTTTTTATTTTCTGTTTTTATTTTTTATTTTTTATTTTAAGTTCATTTTTCATTTTGTACTTTTGAAAATAAAAAAAAAAAACAGTTCAAACTTATCTGGTTACTTGTATTTTTAAAATTTATTTTCAAAAACAGAAAATGAATTTTTACATGAAATGAAAAATGGTAAAAAGTCGTTTTGAAAATTTTTAACAGAAAATAAGGAAAATCTCAAAGTAAGGAAAATAGAGAGTATTTTTTGTTTAATCGTTTTGAAATTTTTAACACATAAAACAAAAATAGGAAATAAAAAATAGAAAAGTAAACCAAATGCCACCTTAGAATTTAACAATCTTGAGGAACTTTCAATCACTTTTTGTTGTTCAGTAAAAAATTGAAGAAATTTTTAACAAATTTAAGTGGTGTTGCCAAATACTAAAAATAAAAAAAATTACTAAAAATTTTTACTTTTTTCGCAACTAAACAAGGCCTGCATAAGACCAACAAGAAGAAGAAAGATGGGGAATTTTGTTTTTATCTTTTGGTGCTGCGTTAGGTTTCTTTCGGTAATGAAAATAGTGTTATATATAAATCATTTCTCCAAACCAGATGCCTTTTTTTTTTTAAGGAACAAGACGTTTGGTTCTTTTGCGTAATATTATATAAAGATTTTATTCGATCTCCACTTATTATTATTTATTTCTCTTTGGTTGTCTGCTTTGGCCAACTTGACGGTCTCTAGCGGAATTGTAACTCAAGTGGCAGAGCACCTCTCCAATCCGTTCATCACTCTCGATTCGAGCCCGGATTCTCCCATTCCTCTTATCTATAAGAAAAAAAAAAAAACTTGTTAGTCTCATGCGCTGTAATTAATTAAAAAACGAAAAACTTTTTGCTTAGGGTGCTCGCATGTTTTGAACATGAGAGCATTACAAGGATTTTTTAAACATTTTTGAAGCAGTGTAGATGTCTGTCAACCTCAATTAAAACCACCCCCATTTTTCTGGCGCTTGCACGTAAGAAAGTAATAACTTGTTACTTCTTGCCTTTGGCACACACTGGAGATGTCACGTCAAGTTTATTTCTTGCAAAGCTTATAATGTTCCTTTACTAAGAGGACGTATGGAGCCAAAAATTTTAGTGATTTTTACTTGTGTTGATGAGTGATTTGAGATTTATTTATGGAATGATAATGTGTGGATTGATATTTTGAAAAATTAAATATGGTAATGGCATGGTCTGATGAATGTGGAAAGTGATATCTTAAATTGATAAAAAAATAGAAAAAAATAAAAATAATAATAGTAATAATAACAAGAAATAACATTGCATAGCATGGATTATGTGCACTATATGTGCATTAAGGGTAAATGAGACCAAAGATAAGGGCAAATAAAGTTAGAAATTGAGGTCAGATGGGGTCAAGTCATATGAGACTAATAGGATATACTAATTAAAGCCACTGTTCACAGTTGAACGCTCAACTCATAGGACAGAAGAGGCTAACTATGTACTGCATCAATATTTAAATTATTCATCATCCATACATATCATGACACTGCTAGATGGGGCATGTGGTGATCATGATATATATATATATATATTACCGTTGTCAGATATAGTTCAATGATGTAATGAAGTTGATGATTGAAAAATGGTAATAATGATGTGAGGAGATATTTGTATCGTTATCAGATGGGGTATAATTTGATGCTAAGAGTTGATGAATGAAACGTGATGTTCATGATGTGATCTGATATTGTTATTATTCCGGGATTTAATTCTTGTTATTTGTGAGACTATTGGTTATGTAATTAATTGTGGATATATATATGCTATAAGATGGTCAGTTAGAGTGAAATGCGACGATAAGTTCTGATGCATATGTGATGGGAATGAAAAGTGACATTAAATTTTATATTAAAAATAAAAGGTGGATAATTTTTTATTTTTTATTTTAAGTATAACCCTTCCACTAAGTGTGTGACACTTATACCTAAATTTTAAAATTTTCAGATCAAGTTAGGTATGACTGCATGTACTAGAAGAGAACTCAAATTATCTATTTCTCTATTTTAATCCTAGTCTTATGTTGATTTTCGGACCTTGTGGAAATAAACTCATAGTTACTATTTGTGAGGTTTTATGTTAATGTGTATACATATAAAATGTGGTTAATAGATATGGATGATTTATGAGTATCCACCCTATTAAAAGATTAAACTTATATTCAAAAATAAGGGTGTGACATTGTCAATATTATTTGTTATCTTCAGTAAATTTTTATTAAAATTTTATGTAATTTTTTTAAAGTGTGAGTCATGTGTAATAAATATGGAGGGAAAATAGATCATTTTATATTAGGATAATTTTATTTTAAGATGTAAAAAATTTAACTGAGTTGCAAATGAAAAAATAGAACTATGAATAGCCGCACCGTTTATACATTTATGCTGTTAGTGACCTTTTTATAAAAAAGAAAAAAAAATTTATCTTAACTTGTCGGCAGATGTTTGAAAAACAACCCAATCTAATAAAGTGATAACGACCCTATCTGATAAAGTGATGCTTGGAATGGTGATGGCCATAGCTTGAAAAAATATAGCACTTCATTTGAGCTTCAATTCCAACCCTAGTCTTTTAAAGCTCATTTTGGAATTATTTAATTAAGATTAAAGTAATCTTTGTCGTTATCTTATAGCACCTAGCCTCTCTCTATTTTATTGATTTTAATCATTTTATTGGAGAGTTTTATACATACGTAGTACATACATACACACACACACAGATATATATATATATATATATATATAGGGAATGAATAGTCAAATAAAATAAAAGAATATATTCATCTCACCACTAATGGCACTCTTACACGGCATCGTCACGACATAAAGGTCTTTCGACCTTATAATGTCCATCAGATGGCTAATGAGAGTACGAATTCAGACAAGGTCCAGTAACTATTTTTGTTGATTTATAAAATTATATTAAAATTTTACAAATTTTACTATCTTTTCATATAAATTATATATATATTTTTTTATATTTTGTGTTAGCTGTATTTATATTTTTACTCTTACTCACCTTGAAAATTTCCTCTAATAGTTAAATTATGAGCACATCACTTCTAATGATTGTCTATTTTTAATCGTACTATAGACTACAACATTAAATTCACTTGAAAAATACTGAAAACTTGCCATATCACTTACACAAAACAAGAATATGAATGTTAAAAAACATAATAGTACCAAACCTTCGATCATTCGAGACAGATTAGTTGGTCTTTTCAATGTTAATATTTTTTTTTTTCCTTTCTCTTCTCAATGACTTATATACTAGATCATATATTATGTATGTAAATATTCTTGCAATTAAACACTTGACAATTTATAATTGATTAAAATTTTACATACTTACAATCAAATATTTCCCAACGAATCCATTAGTTAATTAAATATCTATGTAATAAAATGAAAAAAAATATATAAATTTCATTAAAAATGTTAAAGGAATAAGTAATACTTTTTCCTAGCATTTGTACCTCAAGTAATCCGAGTCAGGACTTAAGTCATCTTACCCTAGCCCAACTCATCCCTGTACCCAGCCCCTCTCTGCCCATTAAAATATTTAAAAATATTAAAAGAGGTGGCTCAAGACCCAATTTACTTAATTCGGGCACAACCCGACTCAAAAGAGATACGAACCAACCCACAATTGGATTAGAGTTGAGTTAGGATGGGTCAGCCCTGCCCCATTTCACGTCAATAATTATATAGCCTCTCCAATCGTAGGATCAAAGTTGGAAGCGCGGCCATTGACATTGGGTTTCCTGTTAGGCAGCTAACATTAATTCATGACCACACGATTTAATCATCCACTGCCAAAACCAAAAGACGCCAGCAACTTTTTGAGTTTCTTTCATCTATTCCCCCCTCCTTTTTTTTTTTTTTTTTTTTTGTTGTTGTTACTTTTTTTTTTTTTTTTATACTTGAACTACAGGGTAAAATCAAGTGAAACTATAATTTTTATTTTTATTTCTTTTGTTGGAATGTGATTCAAATGGCAAATAATTATATTGAATATTAAAATATTTAAAAATATACTCATTTTTTATTTTTATTTTATTATAATAATTATAAAATAAAATTTATCAATATAATTTAGAATGTTATGACAAAAATTCAGTCATTGTAAAACTTTTCAAAATTAAGGTAACAATATTCATATGCTTGTTATTAAAAAAATAATTTATCAGTATAATTTATTTTTAACTAGTTAACATCAAATCAACATTTTTGTTTATTTATTTTTGTTGGAATGTGGTTCAAATGACAAAAATATATTTGAATTATTAGCTTGATATAGTAATTATATTGAATATCAAAATATTTAAAAATAAAATTTACTAATATAATTTAAAACATTGCAATAAAAATTTAATTATTGCAAAAATTAGACTATCTACAAATGTCTTATTGAACCCATATAAAAATATTTTATAATATAAAAGATAAATTATACTAATTAATTTTGTCACTTGAACCATCTTCCAACAAAAATAAATAAACAAAACTATTGATTTCATTTGACTTTGCTTTTAAAATTTAGGTATGTTTTTTAAAATGTTTTAAAAATTAGACTATCTATATATATCTCATTGAACTCATATAAAAATATTTTTTATTATAAAAAATAAATTATATTGATAAATTATTTTTCTAGATTTTTTGACATGTAGACGAATAATTGTTACTTGAATTATTACAAAAAACTTATAAAATTAATATAAAAATAATTATTATAAAAAATAATAGTTAGGCTGCTTAAATACTTGCATTAATACTTAATTTAAAAAAAAATTACATAGACTACTTTCCCACGATAAAAATGAAAATATTTTAATTAGTCGATCAAACTTGATTTTATTTAAAAAGCAAACAATTGCAAGTTGAAGTTTTTAAAAAATTATACTTATAATACAAAAATTGTCTTCATATCATAAAAGTTAAAAGTTAAAAATAAGTTATTCTATTTGAAAATTTTTAAAAATTATTTTTTTATTATAAAAATAAATTATACTGATAAATTATTTTTTTCAATTTTTTAACAAGCAGACATTGTTATTGAATTTTGAAAAGTTTTACAATAGTTAAATTTTTATTATAATATTTTAATTATGGTATCGTTTGGCATTTACAAAAAATAAAAAAAAAACTCTAAAAGTTTCTATCATATCAACTTTTTTATTTCACTGCACGTATTACGAACTCGTAACTTTTCTCACTTTATCTCATTTTTATCACTTTTTGTCAGTCCAAGCACACCCATTGATGCATTTTATTTTTAAATATTTTAATATTAATATAATTACATCAAGCTAGTAACTCGAAAATATTTTTTCCATTTAAATCGCATTCCAACAAAAAAATAAAAATAAAAATGTTGGTTTCACTTGAATTTGTTTTTGTAATTCAAGTATTAAAAAAAAAAAAAGAAACTCAAAATTTATTAGCGTGTTTTTGGGCTTTGGTAATAAATGATCAAATCATGTTGTCACAATGAGTGTTTGATTTATCAAATTCTATAAAAAAAATTTTTAAAAATTACAAAAATTACAAAAATTATTAATTTTTTTAATTTAATTTTACTATATATCATTTTTACATTAATTTTTTTTTTAATTTTTCCGTCCAAACAGAATATTAACCGCAAACCAATGTCTTCCATCAAGGTTTCCCATGGTTGCCATTTTCCATGATTTTGCGGAAACCAAACGGTGGAGGCCTTTTTTCTTGGTACGAGTAACAACAAAAGTTACAAAACCGGACCAAGGACATGTCCCTCTCGGGTTTAGTTTACTCTGGTCAGTTTAAATAACTGCAAATCCCGCGAAACTCATCCAATCAATCTAGGGTTTAGATTTTCGCAATCAGTAGCTCGTCTCTCTTCATCATCGACGAAAGTGGTGAAGCTAGCTGCTAGAGTTTGCCCTACGCTAGCAACCAACTGCAAAACCCTACCTCCATCGCTGCTCGCTCTCTCAAAAGGAGTTTTTGACTCTCGGTATGGCATGTTTAACATCCCTCGATCAAGGTACGTGCTTGTCTTTTGAATAGTTTCACTCGTTTTTTTTTTTTTTTTGGGTCTGTTTAATTTGTTAAATTTTTGTTCGTTTCTCTGATTGTGTAATTTGTCAAAATCTGTTTTGTTGAATACATTATCTTTGGAGTTTCGAGGAAGTGACAATAAGATTTTGGTGTCTCTCCTCCAGTTCTGTCGACTTTATTGACAATGTAGGGTTTAGACTTTGCAGTCATTGAAGCATATTGATGCTATAGCTGATCAATCTAGGGTTCGGACCTTCACTTAAGCATTCAGGAGAAAAGTGTTTGCTTGCTACTGGCAGTTGCTTTGAGTTTGGATAGCATAAATGATTAAAAAAAAAAAAGAGTAGTGAATGTGGTTGCACAATGGCCTATGAAGTGTTTGATAGAATGCTTATGAGGAATATGGGTTAGTAATTTGAAATGAGTGGCACTAAGTACATCTTCTGTTCTCCGTGACCTTGACATTGATTACTGGCTCCAAATATTCTTTTTTTTTTTTTTTAAACTAGCCTTCCTATGTTTTGCTGTGTAATTGGACAAATGCATTATTGTCTGATGAAGAAGGTTGCTTGCTTAGTTGTTTTAAATTCTAATGTCTTGAAGACAACATTCAGTATATGATTGTGTTTTGGTGTCATTCATGCATTGGTTATGTTCTTGTTTGTTTTATGTGTCTGCTGAAAGCATGGAATTGATTGCTTGTACGGAGAAATGAGCCATTTGCTCTTCATTCTTCACTTCCTACACCTTACATGTGAGTGAAAGGTGCTCACATTAAAATGCACGGTGAGTTTACCAAAACATTAAAGATATAAGGGGGAGGGAGGTGACAAAGAAAGGGATAATATACATTACAATTCAGTCAATATCAATATCTATTGTTGTTTAGTTTTCTGTTGAATTACATTGTGCAATCTATAACTGTGCAGTTGGAAAAATGGATTCAGAGGCTGAGACTATTGAGGAGAGATTGAAGTCTTTTCTTCATCAACTCCAAGTAGAAATTGTTATTCTTGATAGAATTGTATACAAAAACAAGAATCAGCACCGGCGATGCTCTTATTTTCAGTACCTTCTAAAGGTTTTTATTTCTTATGAGCATTAATTTTGTGATACCCACATGCACCAATTTATATAAATACATGCACTATATAAATGTTTACTTTTTACATTTCGTTTATTGCTTTCATCTGATGTTAGGTGAGGAGAGATTTGAGGCTTCTGCAATCAGCTCATTTGGAGGAAATTTTGAGCTCCTCCTTTCAGGTTATTCATGGGACAAGACCAAAGCAAAAGGTGCAGCTTTTGGAAAGGTAAACTCAACCCTAATTTTCCATCCATCATTCTTTCTTATCCAGAGGTTGGGATAGACCAAATCCACATTCAGAAATGTATTTTTATTATGGAGTGCTCATAATAACCAGGCAAAATCTTAGGATTTGTTGCTAGGGTGAAAAATGATGACTACACACATTCTTTACTCCAATTTCTCATAAGACGGGCAGTGAATGTCATTTTATTGGTGGAATGATTGGTAATGCAAGTACAAATTTCATGGAGTAAGAATTGTGAATAATATAACCTTGCTTGTATAGAATTATTGATATGTCAGATGTTGGGGAGTTTAGTCATTTATTTACTTTTACCTCACAGTTTAAAGAGGAGGAAATGTGATGGTGGAAAATATAACTTCTTGGAGCGACTTTTGGGAGCGGCACGCCTACTTTCACAGGTCAGGCCTTCTTCTTTTGTTTAATTTATTTAATTTTAGTGGTAGATTAAAAAAAAAAAAAACACTGCTTGTTTTTTTTTGGCTACTGGTCTCCTCTCTCTCTCTATATATGAATCCATTTGGATTAGAAACACAAGGATAAATTGGCCAGTCATGTATTATTTGAAGCTCTTTATATGTTTGGCAATGCATGGTTGTGAATCCCAGTGCTAGTAGTTGGCAAAAATGAAGATAGTGGAAGAAGGAAAAAAGGATGCTTTCAAGAGTCTCCATACTAGAATATTACGGAACACGGTCATAGGGAAATGTGGCTTACAATAAGGTGACATTGGGATTGGGGAATGCCAAATTTTGATGAAGATGGTTCAAGATTAGGCATTTTTGGTATAATTGCTGCCTTAATTTGGTCGGCTAGTGCTCTGGAATTGCAAATTTTGGTTCTTGGCATTGCCTTTTGGATTCCATGAAACCTGCCAAATTTTACCATATTCCACATGGGGCAAACCAGAACAGCTCTTATATACTCTTAACCTTTCTTCTTAACCTTCTACATCAGTTAATACTGTGCATCAGATCATATGAACCAAAGATCACAACTGCCTACCCCTGAAAGTGGGCTTTATTTTTATTTTTTAAATGAACCATAGAACCAAAAAAATGGAGGAAAATTATTCATGTAGCCAGCCCCAACTAATTTGGGACTAAGGTTTCGGAGAGTTGAGTTGAATTGTAGAAGCAAAAAATATGTTTGTTGTTGTTTCAGAACTCTTAATATGGCCAGGTCAGAGGCACCCCATTAAGTTGCTTGGTTTTTGTAAAAAGAGAACCCCTTTTTTTTTTACTCTGTTGAGGTTTGACTTTTGTTAAGGTTTTAGGCATTGGCTCTAGAAGACCTGTTTGATTGTGTTCTTAATTGTGCTAGGTAGTTGAAAAGAATATGTATATTGCTTTCTATTGGCAGACATGATCATAATCTGTGCCATAATGATATATTTTATATTTATTGTTTTATTTTATTTGCTACAACATATGTTACATGTCCTAAAAAAAAGCACTCAAATTGAAAGTTGGAGGATGCCACAAATCCTCAGGGAAAATTTTACCTTTTAGTGAGTTTATACCGTTAACATGAGAGTCAGCCATTGGATTGCATGTTCCTAATTTTTCTGCTGTTTCTATTGCAGATGGTTGAGCCAATGTTGAAGGCTGCTACGTATCCTTTTTTTTTTTTTTTTTCTTGTTGGTCAAATGGTTTAACTATATTTCTTGTGCAATAGCCCAAGACTCTATCATGTAGTTTTTACCACATATAAAATTAACTATAATAATATGGTGGTAGTTCTTATATTATTACTGCTAAAAATCACTGCCATTTCTCTACTATGCTGAAGAAATTGTTTTATTCACCATTTAATGGACTTGTACTGCCATTGTTTTTTTCTTAATTTCATTTTAAGATTTGTAAGTTTTCACGTTAAAAGGGTGGCCTTAAAACAATGGTGTTCCATGGCGATTTAGGGTTACGAGTTCAAACCTTGAAAATAGTCTCCTTGCTAGTAGTGGTAAGGTTACATACATTTGACTCTTCCTAAAACCTACAATGCGGGAATGTGCACTATGTTGCCCTTTTAAGTTTTCTTGTTATGTTGATTTTTCCTTCTCTAGTCTCTAGTTAGAAGTCCCTTTTTTTTCGTCCAAACAATTTCCCATCAAGTTTAGCCATTTTTGTATGTTTCTGTAGTTTTAGCTATTAAGACAGTATACCTAGCATTATATTTAAATGTTTATGTTTTTCTCAACATTAAACACTGATAAAGGCAAGTATGTTCAGTACCATATTCTACTATATTTTCTTGGACTCTTATTTAGAGATATTCCTTTTGTTTTACTCCATTGATATGAACAACAGCCTGTGTTACTTGGTCTTCTATTCTTGTGCAAATTGTTTGGGGATCATGTTGGTACTCATCCAGAAAATGTTCGATCTGTATTTATGTCTTAACTATCTGCAGAGCAATATCTACGTTACTTGCTCAATCATTCTTCATGGGATTCTCTTTAACAATTTTGGCTTTGCTTGCACGTCTACGAGTTTTGGTTCAACAAGTAAGCACCATTATTTTCTTTTATTTATTTATTTATTATTTTTTTTTTTTTGGGGGGGGGGCTTAAAGAATTATAGTTGGCATGTAATTTTCTGGCTGATAAACAACCCACTTTTTGAGTAAGTTGAAAGTCATGTGATAAAACATAATACAACAGGTGAAGACATTGAAATGTGAGCATCATCTTTGTTAGTTAAAATATAAATACCGACGGATAAAAGCATAGCAGTTGCTACCAAGTGCGTCATTTTTGGTAGCATTATCCTCCGATGGATGTTTCTTTGGAGAAGTCTGGGGGGAGGCTAGTTTTCTTTAATTGCAAAGAGGCCACATTGGTTTAATTTCTATCTTCTGGAAGTAGAAGCCCTTTCCAAAGTTCACATTTAAAATGATCCCTTCCCATGTTCTCTATCTAATTCATGCAAGGCCCCAGGCTTTGGATTTTTGTAATTCCATGATTGCCACAACTCAATTCGTTTCTTTCTACACAAATGCTTAATTGTTTAGCACTTGCCCCGAGTATTTTTTACCTCACTTAGGTAATCTATTTTAGATTTAGTTGGATAATATCGACTGATTAAACTGCGTATTTTCTGATTCCATAGCTAATTTTGTTACACGATTTATAAACTAGCATTAAAATTATTTATCTTAAATTTGACTAAAACTTGTAAGTTTGTAACCCCCACCCTCGTCCAAAAAAAGAAAAACAAAGAGAAAAAGAAATCCTGGATCTGCCACTGGCATTAATTGTTGTCATTGTAATCATTCTCAGTGGATATGTTTTTTTTTTGGTAATTATTCTCAGAGGATATGTTGTTGCTGAAAGAGTTGCAAGTTAGCTTAGTTCCTAAGACTAAGTAGCTGGGTTTGAATTTATTGGTGTCATATTTTCAGTTGCTTTTCGTGGGAGTGAAACTTGAGCATTTTTTCTTTCCAATAAAATTTGTTTCTTTTTCTTTTACAGATATTACTTGATGTTGTAAAGGTATTCAACATGGTTTCTTCTCTCTCACAAAAGGAGCAGTCGGTAAAATTAAATCAAGAAGGATTTGAGGTGTGGCTCCTCTTTAGATAACTGATTGCTTTCAATGAGGATCTTTTCTTCATTCCTTTGCTCTAAAATAACCGTTTCCTTTCCTTTCTGTACAATTTTCAGGTCTTTAGAGAATATTATCCAACAAATGAGCAAGCTGTCTTACTGGACTGTGTTTGGGAAAAGGATAAGTTTGTACTACAGGAGAGTATCAATAAAAGCCAGACTAATTGTTCTGATAAGGATGTTGAAGTATCTATAATGCCATCCACAATTCAGTATCAAAGCATTGAGGCATTGCTTGGTGGTACGAATATCCATGGAATTGCATTTATACTTTCTATGCTTGAGTTTTTGGTAGAGCATGAATTTTCCAAGCAGTTCTCTCTCTTGTTTTGATCATTGTTTTTATTTATTTTTCTGTAAGTACGATGGGTACTTTGCGTCCATTGATGACAGCCCATTCTGCTAACTTGATGAAGGATACTAGATAGTTTAAACTTGGGATGGTTTGGTAGACACTTCTACTGATTGAAAGAATTGATGAACCATAGAATGAAATGCCTACCTGAAGATTTATATCCTTTCCATTCAACTACTCAGGCTCATGCATCTGAAGAGTCAGTAAACTGGAGACAAAGTTCCTAATTGTCTATCTAGCATCGAGTTATTGCAACCTGTTGATAGTTGCAGCAATCCCTATGCCCAAAGTTCTATACAATGGATAAAGGTGTTTCTTTCCATCAAAATGGCCCTGCAATTTGTAAGAACTATTTGGTTTGAGTTTGGAGGAGAACAATGAGATGGACATTATGATGCAGATTGAAGTTTGGGGATGGTGTTCATGGTGGTACCTTGAGCCCCTTGGTCCCACTGCAAATACTGTGACCTAGTATTATTCCGAATATGTTAGAAGAGTCTGTTGATGATTCGCATCACCCTAATCCTAGCATCCCACAATGGTATTAGGAGCTTTGCTAATTTTTGGGTTAGAGTTGCCTACAAGAATTTGATTTTGTGAAAATTTTCTGAGTTGGGTTTCCAGTAGGATGGCCAGCAGTATTTTTATGTAGTAGTTAAAACTGAATATAATGAGATAAGTAGTGAAAGCCTTTCTTCATTCTCACCGTTCTAATCCATGGTTCCGTTTGTGTTGCTGATTCTGGGAAACCGCTGCTGCTGCTGCTTATTT
The DNA here is from genome assembly GCA_019916065.1 of Vitellaria paradoxa. Taxonomy (NCBI): domain Eukaryota; kingdom Viridiplantae; phylum Streptophyta; class Magnoliopsida; order Ericales; family Sapotaceae; genus Vitellaria; species Vitellaria paradoxa. The sequence goes on from CM034239.1 coordinate 10,852,459, forward strand.
TTCATCCAATTATTATTTGATTCTGCAGATGATGAATCTGGCAAGGTGGATTCGGGCAACACTACCGAAGAAGGCCTTGCCCACATCAAGGTTAATAATAGTAGTCCGCACAAGGGTCCGGTCATTGAGAATGATGATGGAAAGCAGGTTGAAAATTGTTTGAAAGTTGAAGATGGTGTAGGTGCTGCTGCAGGGCCTCCACACAAGAGCCTGCCCCCTGAAATTGACATGCTCACAGGTCTGAGTTCCTCTGTATGTTCAGATCCTTTAAAGCTTAAATCTGGATCAAAGAATAAAGTGGCATTTGTGTCAGTAAACAAGCCTTCTACGTCAGCACCAAATGCAACAGGCCCCCCCAGTAAGGAAACACAGAAGCAGAGTGATGATAAAGGAGATCCGTTCTACAATCTACTTGCTGGTGGAAGCCTGACACACAGTTTCTTCTGAATGCATTACGAGCAATTTTTCTTTTTTATTTTTCTTTCTTTCTTTCTTTCCTCTTTTTTTTTTGGGGGCGGGGGGTGTTTACAACATAGGGGCGGTTTGGAGCCCTTTAAATTTTTTTACAATGTGATTTGAGTAAATTTTTTTTTAACATTTGGAGTGTAACTTAAAAAAAAAAAAACACAAAAATATAGATATGAATGATGAAAATTTGTTCAAACATATTCTGACGCATTTTTTTGCTTTTTGTATTTGAATTTTTTCAAAATTTGTAGAGATTTTATCGGAATTTGTAGAGATTTATTAGGATTTGTAAAGATGTTGAGATTTAGATTATGTTTGGAGTTGTATAAAATTGTAAAAGTTAATGTTTCGTATTTTGTGCAGTGAGTAGAAAATTTAAATTTTATTATCTCGTAATTCGTGTTTATAGAGATTTGTAAAGTTTTGTAGTATTTTGTGTTAATTCCAAACAAGGCCTTAAATAGATTTATAGATATTTATATAGTTCAAGTCGAAAAAAATTTTGTAGAAATTTGAAGAGTCATAAATTTTTTGTTATTTTTTTTGCATTATTGACAGTGCATGACTAACAAGAGATCCGTGCGATTCACAGGTGTAATTCTAATTTTAATATAAAATTAAATTAAATTGTATTAGCTAAAGCGAAGATTACAATTAACACAAAAAAATGATATAAATTTTATTTTTAAGAGCTTTAGTTTTTTTTTTTTTAATAATAATTAAGAGTTTGAACTTTTAATTAATTGTAATATCACACCTTAATAACCATTTTGCTCCCGAGAGCTCAGGCTTGAAATTTTGAGAGAAAAAAAAAAAAAAAAAAACTCCGATTATAATTAAAAGCTCAAACCTTTAATGGTTAAAAAAAAAAAAGAAAAAGAAAAAGAACAAACTAAGATCCTAAAGTGAGAATTTCGTGTAAAATTCACAAGTACAAAACTAAGTTTACCCTAGAAAACTACCTTAAAAAAATCTAATAATAATCTTATTAACAAAAAATTACTCAAGAGCATGTGGGCTTGCAAAATTTAAATAGAGAAAAATCTTAAAAAAACATAACCAAATTAGGGAACAAAATAAGGTAAAATAAAGAAATAAAATAACTACTAACTCTAAAAATTTAAAAACTTCAGTATTAAGTTGAATAAAATATTTTAAGAAGAAATTTAGAAGTAAATATTTTAAAAGTGAATCTAAATAAATAAAATTGATATCTAAATAAACTTTTTAATGAGTAACAAACTGTTTGTAGGAAATTTCCTTGATAAAATATTATTATAATTTTTAGCCTTCATCATCCTCTCAATGTTGAAAAGAATTCATCAGCGAGTTCGAATTTTCATACTCCATTAATTTTTTTAGCATGGAGATATGATTTAACAATCGAGAATTCTTTTTCTTTTTATCAAAATATCAATTGTGATGTTTATAGATTTCTCTAATTGTGTAATCAATAAATCTTTAGAAAATCCATTTAAAAATGAATCACTACATGAGGATGTTATTGACAGGATTTTATTGTAACCTTTTTAATGATATTTGGCTCTTCATAAAAAATAGGCATTTATTCTAATCTATAATTTAACTTAAAGTATTTATTGATTTAAATGGAAACTCTTCTTTAGAAAGTTTTACCTCTTAATATTCTTTTACTCTAAAAGAATGATCAAAAGGTTTAAGCACCGATTCCCTTTTCGAATACTTTTTGCTATTCGAAAATTAATATAAGGATAGGTTATGAGATTGATTTTTGATGGTTAAGGCGGTCACTTGCTAGACTAATGCCCTTGATTATCTCTTCTAACCGTTGAAAACGTTCCTCCCATCATATCTTTGGTGTGACTTCATCATATTCAAGAACCTACTCAACAGGGACAACTCGAGTATTATTATCATAACTTTTTTCTGGTACTACGTGGTGTCATAAACTTAAATACCAATTGATGCAAGATGAAAGTTAACGAAAATGAAAGATTGATCAAATGAAAAGTGAATTTTTGTTTAGTTTACAAATATCTAGAAAGCACACAGATTTTTGTAAAGAAAATTTATCTAATAATAACCTTATTAATAAAAAATACTCAAGAGTCCCGTAGGCTTTAAAGGTTTAAATAGAGACAAAAATCCTAAAAAAATATAAATAAAATTAAGAAACATAATAATGTCAAATAAAAATTATAATCATTACTAATTTTAGAAAGTTCTTAATTTCAATATTAAATTAAATAAAATAGTCTAAAAAGAGATTTAGAAACAGAATTAAATATTGTAAAACTGATTATAGATAAATAAAGTTTATTTTTAAATATAATTTTTTAATGAATAACCAAAATAAAACAAGAAATTTTCTTAATAAAATATTAGTATAATTTTCATCCTGCATCATATTATGAACGGTCTCCATGGCTCCAAGCCAACATTGTAATCCAAATTAATTAGATTCAGGCTAAATGCACACCAATCCAATTAAAATAAATAAATCAAAACCCATAATTAAATAAAAAATTACATAATTAAATTAAAGTAAAACTAGATTAATGCTAATTAAGTTCTGGAGTGTTAGAACTAATTGGATAGTTGATTAGATATAGATAGATAAGGAGTTGGGGGGAGAGAATTGGGTTGCCTGTTAGTTAGAGTGGGAAGAAAGAGAAAATGCGAGAATCTCGTTTGGATGGTGGCGAGATAAAAGAAAGATTAATAATTGGGTGTGTTTGGAGTTGTATAAAAGTGTATAAAATATAATAAAATTGTAAAAGTAAATGTCTCGTAATTTCTGTAGTGAGTGAAAAATTTAAATTTTACTATCTCATAATTCGTGTTTGTAGAGTTTTGTAAGATTTTATTTTATTTTGTAGAGTTCTAAACAGAGCCATTATCTATTTTCATGTATATTTTAACAGCATATATGCTGTTAGTTAACGGAAAAAATTAATTATAACAAACATTTCAAATGTTAGGCATTCTCATATAATTAGTAAAATGTTAAGATTAGATAAGTTTAATTTACCATATTATTTTTTAATAATATTTATTGTTATTTCAACAAAAAATGATATTATTCATTAGTAATATTATAAATTATGATTATTTTAGTAGCAATATATATCTACTATTAAAAAATTAATGTATCCGTTTTCGGATGGTATTAACAGTACGAATTAATTTAAAACATTTAATAACTACTGCTAAAATGATGATTGACAATAATATTATAATTGATTTATAATTATTTATGATATATATTGCTATACATATTATTAATTATTTATTATTTTTGATGAAAGTATATATACAGGAAACAATGACGATAAACGAACTAAATGTTGGACAAACCACTCGTAAACAAACTCGTTAAGAGTTTGTTAATATTCGCTTGACAAGATAAATGAATAAACTTGAGCATGATTTTTAAACTCGGCAAATACACAAAGCTAAGTTCGAGAAAGGATGAAATCAACCCAATAAGATTTACAAACAAACTCATTTATCACTCTTAAATATGTAACTCGTGAATGTACTTATTTAAATGTATATGAAGGTGCTTATAATGATTATATGAGATTGTGTATTAAATTTTAATTACTTAGATTTTTTATTAATAAATTAGATTAATAATAAGTTGTTATTTGTTAATTTGTTAAATTAGAAAATATTATTTATTTGTTTATTAAAAAAACTTATTTGCTTATTAATTTTTTTTATTAATATACTCGTGAACATACTCAATCATAGGTTCGGGGATAAACCTGACTCAAATTTGTATTTAACAATGAATCTAACAAACAAACTTAAATAGAGCACTAATTTTGAGTTCGTGGTTAACAAAGGCTTGGCTTATTTGCAGTATTAGCGAGCAAATGAAAAATAAGCAACTCATCACTACATTGCTCAAGGGTGGAAACGAACTGAGCCGTTCATGATCTACTCGAGTTCAGCTCGAAAAAAGTTTGGGTCGATCTCGATTCGTGAGTTAAATGAGTTTAACTCGAACCGAGCTTGATTTTTGACTCGTTTTGAATTCGAGCTCGGCTCGAAAGCTCGCGAGCAAGCTCGGTTAGAATTAATAATATATATATTTTTAATAATATTTTTATGTTTTTAATAATATTTTTATTATATTTTTTAAATATATTATATTTTAAATCAAGACGACATCGTTTTGATTTAATCGAACTATTCTCGAGCTTAATTGAGGCTAAATCCTTTTTTATCGAGCCGAGCTCGAATTTGTATGAGATCGAGTCTGTATAAAAACTCGAATTAAACTCGAGCTCGAGTTTAGTATAAAAAGTTTAAACCGAGCTCAAGTATGTTAAAGCTCAGCTCGGCTCGTTTCTAACTCTTGCTCTTGACCCAAAAAAAAAAAAAAAAAAAGAAAGCCAGAAGAGGATAATTTTGTCATTTGACCAAGATGTTGAGTGGCCAACCAAGCTAACTGAACAAACTAATAAAGCAACTGTATACCACCCACGGTAGTAGCCTTATAAGAAAAGTAATACCAATGCCTTTTCAGTCAATCGCTATGCTCCGTGATTTCATCTTTCTTTCTTCAACAATAATAATGAAACAGTACCGTACGATCCATCGCAAAGCTCTCATCAATCTCATCTGCACGATCTCACTATCCGTAGATGCAGCCGATTCGACTCGGCTGCCTCCATTTGCATGTGACTCGTCCAACCCATCGACCAAATCTTACCCATTCTGTGAACTCGCATTACCCATCCGCCAGCGAGCCCATGACCTGGTCTCTCGCCTTACACTGGACGAGAAGATCTCCCAACTCGTGAACACGGCGGCGGGGATAGGGCGACTAGGCATCCCCCCTACGAGTGGTGGTCGGAAGCTTTACACGGCGTCGCCAGTCCCGGCGGTTGGACAGTGCCACAGGGCATCACATTCAACGGTACGATTCGCTCCGCCACCAGCTTCCCCCAGATTATCCTCACCGCTGCCACTTCCGATCCCAAACTATGGTACCTTATTGGCCAGGTAATCAATCTTGTTAGCAACACTTCACTCTCTTCACCTTACACACACACACACATATATATATTTTCTAGGTTTTTATATGGTGTTTAGAACATATATGCATGGTGAATGGATATCTACAATGTTGAGCCAAATTAATGGCATTTAAGATTTTTCAATAGAGAATATATCGAACTGCTTTTTGTAGTAGATTCAGACGGACATAGTCTATGATAGCTGGGTTGGATTAATACAATTCCCATTTTCTTGGTACAAATTCAGCCTAATAGCATATATATATATATATATATAATGTGTTTTTAGAATGATAAAAAAATAAAATAAAATAAAATAATTTGTGAGTTCGTATTTTATACAATAACATACAAAATAAATAACTTTTATAATTTTTTAATATTTTTTACTTTTTTCAGAGTTTCTTTTTATCATCAAATGGAACCATATTTATGTTTGTACGCGCGCGCGTTTAGACAAGGAAAGTCATCAAATTCAGTCAAATGGATAGGGGAAATGTCATAATTGCGAATTTAATTTCAATGGCTTAGGTCCCCATTGATAATTGGAAAAGGATTTAACCTCGAGAGATTCACTCCCTAGGCCAAACCCCTAGAGAGTGAATCTCTTTTAGTTTGTGCCACACATACTGGCCCCTCAACATGTATAGCGGTAAATCGCGAACTCGCGTAGCGGCGGGGAGTCGGACCCACACCCAAGAACTGGATACGGTTCGTCCAGCCCGGGAGGCTGGCCCCAAGTTTTTGCTAGAGAGGAGACTTTGAACTTGAGACCTTGGCGTGGTAAGCCCCTAAGTCCCAGTCTAAGACCATCCCATCTAACCCCTTGGGGTTCCCCATTGATAATTGTCCTGCCTGAAATCGAGAAGCTGCGTTTCTTGGCGCATATAAAGATTTATTTAACAATTATAATCCCATTCATTGGATTTTTCATTTTCGTAAAATCATGTTTCATATGCTCATTCTTCATAACAACCAAGTAGCTTTTGACTACAAAATACTCGGTTGATTATGTTTTGATTTACTCCCTCGAGGACATGATTAGAAGATTTACCACGTTATTAGTTTTAAAATTTCAGAAATTAATTGTGGTGAGCAAATATTAATTATAATTAAAAGAATAGTACTACAACTTCTTAAAATGATGGAGTCATTATTATAAAAAATTTCAAATAATTATTTTTTTTTTCAAATGTGCTATAAAAGCATCATGTTAAACAATTTAAATGTATGATGAAATTTTTATATGAACTAACAAAGTTATATGTACGTAATTCTCCTTAAACAATTAGGGCATTGATTCCAAACTCATAAATACAAATGCAACCATAGGATATTTAGACTATTTTTACTTTATATAATAATATAATAGCATACATAAAAATAAAATAAAATAAAATAAAACTAGTAAAGTTACAGGAGGTCGTCCCAATTATTGATGGCAATGAGACAAATCGAAGTCAGGTATTGTCTCTAACATACTTGAACCCGTCGGGTAAAAATAAATATTTGGACTAAGTAGGTACCGAAAATGTATTTTTAACCAGCTACTATCTTCTAACTTATTCTGTAATCGGATACCTGTTAGGTAATTGAATACTCATATTCTTCAATTATAAAGTGGTTAATTGGGTAATAAATTAAGATATTCAATAATTTGAGTGGATAATTCAGCTAATACCCATATCTATTTATCGTCCCCTGAATTTAACTTTGACGAGTATTTATTTTTATATTCTAACCTATCTTATTACCTGTACAATTTAAAAAAAATATACCTACACTTATTAGATTGGAGTAGGAATACCCGAATTTTTTTTTTGGCCGGGGGGGGGGGGGGGGTTAATATTTCCACCCTTGGTCCTAACAAGCCGAGAACGGGGATGGATTTGGGGGCTTGGATGTGATTTTGTTGGGCTTGTTGAAACCTTTGGCAGGCCTTCAAAGGACGGTGAAGGGTGATGACAAATGTTGATTCCTCCACATGGATAATTGATCCAAGCGATCATTTCGAGCACACAGGAACCAGTTCGAAACCCAAAAAGATAAATGTCCTATTCAGATGAACTCAGGATCCAATCAGGATCTATACAAATTGCAGACGTAATGAGAATATGAACGAGATGAGTCAGATATAAAAAAATATTATATATATATATATATATATATATATTTATATTTTATTTTTATTATCTATTTATTGATGAATATAATGCCCAAAAAAAATATTGAATGATTTAATAAATGGTCCAAACTTAATTCAATATATAAAATGTAAGAAAATATGAAATTTAAGATTTTTAATTATGTTTTTAGGGCATGGTTGAGGAAAAACAATAAAATTATTAGATACATTACGTCAAATATTATACTAATTAATTTTTAGAATGTTTTCAATGTAACTGTTAAGTGTTAAAGGTATTGGGGCTGACATCAAACACCCTCCTTTTTGTCTGTTGAAGTCGTTGGTGGTTCTGCAGGTGATTTGAGTTATCTATTTTAATTAAGGATACACTTTACGCCATTACCCACTAAATACTAAGATTAGTTGGAGCGTGGGAGAATGGTGAAATTCAGGTAAAACAGTTACGTTTGACCCAACAAGAAGAGCTGACACAACTGCCCGTCAAGGGCGAGCATTGGCCAACAAAACCCATTGAAACAGTTCTACTGAATAAATAAAATTATTTTTGCATTTAATTCTTAAATATTTTATTATAAAATAAGATAAGAAAATCACAGTTTTGTAAGTATTTTATTTTAAAATGATAGATAGACTTATGAATTTATCCACCCCACTTGATGAAATTTTCTGGTGATTAACTTTTTTGCCCTTAATTTTAATTGGGTTAAAATGTAAGAAATAGACATGAATTTTGTTTTTGTTTTTTTTTTTTTTTATTGTACTAAATTTTGACATATATGTCATATGTAGTTATTTTATACTGTTTAATATATTAAGTGTGCGTTTAGAGTGACAAAAAATGAGATAAGGTGTGATTTCGTAATTTATGCAGTAAAATAAAAAATGAATAATTTTTAAAATTTTTCAGTATTTTTTACATTTTTTTCAAAACTTTTTGTCACTAGTCAAGGACAAAATTAGAAATTTTTTTCATCATGAGTTATGACTAAATATTAAATTGAATTATGAATAAATATTAAATTAAGTTAAGAATCTCTCCTATCTGATTATAAGTTAAGTATTAAATTGTCTCATGTTTGAATGTTAAATTAGTTTATAAATAAGATAGAATGTTATATGTTTGTTTAAAGTTATAAAAATTAGTATAATGTAAGTGTTGAACGTAATTTTGTAATTCGTATAATTTATAAGAAAAAAATTTAACATTTACAAAAATCTTTTAAATTTTATAAAATTCCAAACCCACTCATTATTTGTACTTAAAAAAACAACTGCCTACCACCACCTTCGCCCATGCCAAAAGTTAAAAATAGTTTATACTCTGAAACAGTTACGATGACGAAATTATTTGATGGGTAAGTCTATCAAAAGACAGAACAATTTGGATTTTGGCGATTCAAACCAACGACGAGAACAATGATAAATTGCCAAGGCAAGCTCACTTTCTGCAACTCTTTCTTCGAACATGTGGTCACCACCAGAGCTGGTAACAGCAATTCAGTTTAACTTTTGGCTTTATATATATATATATAGATATGCATATTCTACATATACACGCACACATACACCGTTCCATTTTCATCTTCTTCACCGGGCATCAACATTATGACCATGAGGGTCTTCCAAATCCTCGCTCTGGTCACGAGTCTCGCGTGGCTCGGTGCGAGCCTACTCAGTGCTGAGTCGACTCGGCCTCCCTTTGCCTGTGACTCGGCAGACCCATCAACCAAAACCTACCCCTTCTGCGAGACCGCTCTGCCCGTCGCCCAACGAGCCCAGGATTTGGTGTCTCGTCTCACCCTCGACGAGAAGGTCTCCCAGCTCGTCAACACCGCCTCCGCCGTTCCCCGACTCGGCATCCCGGACTACCAGTGGTGGTCGGAGGGGTTGCACGGCGTTTCCAGGCACGGAAAAGGCGTTCGCTTTGTCGGAAAAATCGCCTCCGCCACCATGTTCCCTCAAATCGTTCTCTCAGCCTCCGCCTTTGATGGCAAGCTTTGGTTTCGGATTGCTCAGGTGAGTTGCTCTTCACAATCTTTAGTCCAATCGCTACCTTAGTAGTAAAATTAAAAAAAAAAAAAATGAATGGTACAAAGGATACATTACATTTTGAACGAAAAAAATTAATAAAATTTGATTAAAATTATAAATTCATAATTTATGTAATAAGATAAAAAAATAAATAATATTTATAAATTTTAAATATTTTTTAACGAATATTAAAACTCTAAACGGAGTAAACTCAACAGCGAGAAAAAAAAAAAAAAAAAAAAAAAAAAAAAAAAAAGATTGATCACCTAACTAGATGTTTTGACAGATCAATTATGTCGGGAAATTTTATTTTATTAGTATGACGCTAAATGGCCCCATGTACAGTAAAAACTGACGCGCGTCCTTAGTGACGAGATTTAAACTCACGGCCAGATAAAGTTTATCCTTAGTTTGGGATAAAATAAAATAAAAAAAAATGGGTTATTCTTTTTTTTACTTAACTACTAAAAATTTATTTTTATTATTATTATTATTATTTTTTTGGTATTTGAGGAAGGAATAAAAATTAGCTCTTTAGCTATCTATTAATTTAATATAATTGTTCTTAGGGTCTAAAAGAAATTTAAATTGTAAGAAAATAATTTTAATTATATTAAAAAGAGTCAAAAAATTAAAAGTTAATTTTTAACTAATTGATCCTAAACTGAGTCTTAGGGTTCGTTTGGAAAACCTGGTTAGTAACCGACTTTTTTTTTAATTTCACCAGTACTTGATCAATTTTATCCTCTTACATTTTAATCTTCTTTTAAACTTTCAAATGTAAAAATGTCAAATTAACAAAAATTAAAAATTTACCTCAAAAAAATTTATTTTTTTCTTCCCAAACACAAAGGTAACTTGCTTATTTTTAACTAGCTACTATCTAGCTAAAAATAAGCTAACTAACTTTTTTCTTAAATCAAGCGTTAATCTTATCTTGCTTATTTGTTAGGCGGGCTTGAAACTTAGGATTTAGAATAATTGGTATACCAATTTATGTCAATTTGGTGAATTGTGATTGAAGGGCGTATAGATATATTCATATTTTTTTTTAAATTAAAAAAATATGAATACATTTAGATTCTTGATCTGACCTCAATATAGTTGAATTATGTCAATTAAGCTCCCCCTTTTTGTCAAACTTGTGACTTTACATTGGCCGAACTGATGTGACTGCTTAAGTAACCAGGCTGCTTTAGCCTTTATTCCGTTTCTTTGGAAGTCATTGGCTAGCATCTTTAAAGTACTGCCTTAAGAGACATTACATTAGATGTCTACCATTTACATATATACATATAATAGGTTCAACACTGTTTGAATTTTATTCGAATGTACGACCCCCAAAAAAAAAAAAAGAAAAAAAGAATCTAACCACATTTAATTTATTATACACGAAGTTGTAATTGTTAAAACCCAACTTCATTGGGTGGTACAAAATTTACTGAACGTCACGAGCTTCTGTTTTTTGTTTGAATTTGTCCTTCCTGATGATAGAGAAGCACATGCCAAACAACACATATATAGTTGCTTGTGGCTTTTTGTATATAAAGCTTCGTTGCTTCGGTTATTCTACCTCCGTATACGATCAGAAAGAATGAAGCAACACGGCCTCCTTCTCATCCATTTCCTATGTCTCACCACACTCGTCCTTTCCACTGAGTCGACTCGGCCTCCTTTCTCGTGCGACTCAGCTGCGCCGTCGACCAAATCCTACCCATTCTGCGAACCCGCCTTGCCCGTCCGCCAACGAGCCCAGGACCTCGTCTCTCGCCTCACTCTGGACGAGAAAATCTCACAACTCGTCAGCACTGCGGCCGCCGTCCCGCGGCTGGGCGTCCCCGCCTACCAGTGGTGGTCGGAGGCTTTACACGGCGTTGTTGGCTGGATGGGGGTCCGGCTGGACGGCCCAATCCCTGGCGCCACCAGCTTCCCCCAGGTCATTCTCACTGCAGCCACATTTGATACCCATTTGTGGTATCGGATTGGCCAGGTGAGTCATCCCGAGTCGACTCACTATATCTCTGACTCTGAGAGCTGTCAGAAGCGAAAATGGGCACAAATTGTATTATTGAAAGGAAGATGCTTTACTTATTATTATTATTATTATTATTATTATTATTATTTAAATGAACAGCAGTATTATTATTATTTAAATGAACAGCAGAGTTAATTTGTCACTGAGATTTGGGTAATAGAAAGAATTTTAAGGCCCGTTTGGTTACCATCATTTTTTAAGGCTAGCATGCATCTAATAATTGACTTGGGTGAAATTCGCAAAGTAAAATTTGTTACGCAAATCTTGAGTGGTGACTCGGTAACATTTTAGATTTATTTTTTAGTAGTCATTAGTTTGATTATTGAAAAATTTATTCAATTGTTAACTTATAATTTAATACTCGGACTGTATAGTCTAAGTATTAAATTTTTTTTTTGGGGGCCATGCATTTTAATTAATTTGTGGGAATTGATTTGTTGTTTGTGCAAGTAGGCAATTGGAAAGGAAGCTAGAGCAGTGTACAATGAAGGGCAAGCGAGGGGATTGACATTTTGGGCACCAAACATAAATGTGTTCAGGGACCCAAGGTGGGGGAGAGGGCAGGAAACCCCCGGGGAGGACCCGTTGGTTGCCGGGAGATACGCGGTTTCATACGTTCGGGGAATCCAAGGGGACAGCTTCGAAGGTGGGGACCTCAAAGATGGCCACCTTCAAGCCTCCGCCTGCTGCAAGCACTTCACTGCCTATGATTTGGACAACTGGAAAGGCATCAACCGTTTTGTCTTCAACGCCGTTGTAAGTATTTTTCTACCTCTCTCTCTCTCTCTCTCTCTCTCTCTCTCACCTAATCCTTGAAGATCATTTTGTTGGTTTTTTTTTTCTCTTTCTTGGGAAGTAGTTCAAAGATTCCCTGTTTGAGATAAGTGCTTTTGTCATTTTGTTGCTTTATCGGGCTGTGCGTTTCCAGTACTTTAATTACTTTTGGTTCATGGGTATTCCTTCCTTTTGCCCTAATTTATTCTTTTTCGACCAAAATGAGTTAATTCCCTCTCATTATTTGTGACAGTGTTTAAGCACACTAAAATTCACTAAAATTTAAAAATAATTATAATTTTTTTAATTTTCTTCAATCAAATTTTATTATATATCACTTTTACACTAATTTATTAAATTTTTCTTATCATCTAAACATTACTTGAAATAAAATATTACTTTTAAATTTAATAGTCACTTCATATATATAAATCTTTATCAGGCTTTTCTTTTTTAAAAGTAAAATTATAAAAAAAAAAGTAACAGTTGTTAAGAAAGATAATTAAATCATGCAAAAATACAATCTTAAAATCCTTACAATTTAATAGTTATTACTTTGGAAAGTGTTAAAATTTTTGGTAATAGGCTTATGATTAATATGTCAAATTATTCTAGCCATATAGTAAAGTTTGAATAATGGATCACACAGTAGATGGGAATTGGGTGATGCAGGTGAGTAAGCAGGATTTGGCAGACACATACCAGCCACCATTCCAAAGCTGTGTGGAGAAAGGAGGAGCCAGCGGAGTAATGTGCGCCTATAATCAAGTGAATGGGGTCCCAAACTGTGCCGATTACAATCTCCTCACCAACACCGCCCGTCGACAGTGGGGTTTCCAGGGGTCAGAAAATTTTAATTCATTTCCTTTTATACATATATATATATATATATATATATATATATATCTGCATTTTTTAATTATAAATTATTGGTGCAATAATTAGGTACATAACGTCTGACTGTGATGCGGTGTCTATTATTCAAGAAAATCAAAAATATGTGAAAATCCCAGAAGAGGCTGTCGCAGACGTTCTTAAAGCTGGTATGCCAATAAAATAATTTTACGTGTCGAATCACATTCATATAGCTTTCATTACATATATCAATCTATATATATATATATATGTACATCTTTAATTTGAAGATACGGAACTAAGAATATGTATGATCGACACAAAATCATCAAGTGTTGCTAAAAAAAAAATAAAAAATGGAAAATGGAGGAAATCTGACTGGAGAGATAAGCACAAGGTAAATAGAAACTCTTGACTTAAAAAATAGGGTAAATTTCACTAACCTTCCCTGAAGTTTCTGACACCAACAGAAACCTCCCCTGAAGTTTCTGAAATAACACTGACCTCCCTTCCTTTATTAGATAAATTTCACTAACCTCCCCTGAGGTTTTTGAATGTGTAAATTTTTTATACAATCATATTCTTTGCATCGAAAACTTTCAAACGAGTATCATTGTTGCTATTTTTTTGAATTCGTGGGAACGGATTTGAAAAATCGTTCTCACAGTTTGCTACTTTCTAAAAAAAAGATGCCAAAATCAACCCAAAACTACATTTTATCTCAATTTATCTCACAGTTTGCTACTTTTCAGAAAAAAAGATGCCAAAATCAACCCTAAACTATATTTTATCTCAATTTATCTTATTTTTTCTTACTCCAAACGGGACTTTTACGGGAAAAAATAGATCAGGGGAGGTTAGTGAAATTTATCTGGTAACGGAAGGGAGGTCAGTGTTATTTCAGAAACTTCAGGGGAGGTTTCTGTTGGTGTCAGAAACCTCAGGGGAGGTTAGTGAAATTTACCCTAAAAAATATAAATTGTTAGAATATCTAAGGGGTTGTTTGGAGTAAGAAAAAATAAGATAAATTGAGATAAATTGTGGTTTAGGGAGAGTTCGTAATACGTGCAGTCAGAGAAAAAAAAAAGTTGATGTGATATAAAGTTAACAGAAATTTATAGAAATTTTTGAAGATTTTTATCAAACTATTACAAACCAAATGGGACCTTAATGTAAAATTACATTAATCATGTAATTTTAGTGGTCATTAAAATTCGCTTACAAGTTGAAGAGTAACGTAGCTTTATCTGAATTATAGGTTTTGAAGTAAATAAGGCATCATCATCCTATTAAATATTTTATGGATGCTGTCACTTCGATAACAATCGAGTTCTGTGTCATTGAACTGAAATTTAATGGTTCAAAATTATATACATATCTTTGAATTATTAAAATTTAAAACTAGCAGTTCGGTGTTACCGAGCTGATATCACGTACGATATTAGTCTTCCCATTTTATTTCATTAGTGGAATGGAAAGAGTCCAATCCCCAAATCGGATGGGCCAACTGCAACCCAATAGTTAAGAGGAATGGGCTCTAACAGATGTCAGAGTGTGTGGCAACTGACTGGCCATGCAAGCGGGCTTTGAAGTTACTCTAATTCTCTACCGCCGATCTACTGCATTTGAAATATCACTCACTCCCTTGAGTTGACTCTGTTTGAGTTATCTCGGTAAAATGGGAGTGTTCTGGTTTTAGGATCAACGAGGATTGACATAGCAATATTATGTCACTCCATGATTTATAATTTGAATCTTTGGATTTAAATTCAACAGTCTAAATATATTTACGTTTTTTTTTAAATTAAAATAATATGAATATATCTGAACCATTAAATTTCAATCTAACGGTCCCAAATCAATGTCACGAGACCTCCTTGTGGTTGTGGTATGAATAACCTCAAAATGCCCTTGCTTTTCATGCCGAGTCTGCTCAATTGACTACTTAGCACATTTAAGGCACATACACGAATTCAGTCCAAGACTTGATGATCAACAACACCGTAATACCAATTTGACACATAAAGCTTATTTAAGCTCCGTTCGGGTGAAAAAAATTTTTGAAAAACGATGAAAAATATTTAAAATTTTCAAAAGTTATTTACTTTTTATTTCACTGCACGATTTACTAACTTCAATTTATTTCATTTTATTTCACTTTTTGCCATTTCAAACTCACTCTTTAAGTGTATTTGCATCAATAAAAAAAGGTATGTATAATAGCCAAACCAGGGAAGATCTAAACAGAGAGAGGAGAAATTGTTGGTTGTTCCCATATATAATTCTAATTCATGCATGCATATAAAATAGACCGAGCTTGTTGCCTCTTGGCCACACTAATATCCTTATTTTGGGACCAAAAAAAAAATCACAGGAATGGATGTCGACTGTGGTAACTTCTTGAAGGACCACACCAAGTCAGCAGTTGCTAACAAAATGCTATCTATATCCGACATAGACAGAGCCCTCCAAAACCTCTTCTCAGTCAGAATGAGGCTGGGATTGTTCAACGGCGATCCACGGAACCTCATTTACGGCAACATCGGCGCAAACGATGTCTGCACCAAGGAGCACCAAGATCTAGCCCTCGAAGCCGCCCGGAACGGCATCGTACTCCTCAAGAACTCCGCCAAGCTCCTCCCCCTTTCCAAGGCCAAAACCACTTCCCTCGCCGTGATAGGCCCCAACGCCGACGCCCCAGAGACGCTCCTCGGAAACTACGAAGGCCCTCCCTGCAAATCCCTCTCGCCTCTCCAAGTGCTGCGGAGTTACGTCAAGAACACAGCGTATTTCTCGGGGTGTAACTATGTCAACTGCTCTTCCGTGGACGTTGATAAAGCTGTGAAGGTGGCGAAATCGGCTGATTACGTGGTGTTGTTTATGGGATTGGATCAGGGTCAGGAGAAGGAGGAGCACGATCGGGAGGACCTGGGGCTTCCGGGGCATCAACAGAGTTTGGTTACTAATGTTGCTAGAGCTGCGAAGAAGCCTGTTGTGCTGGTGCTGCTTTGTGGAGGTCCGGTTGATGTTTCTTTCGCGAAAGAGGACCCGAAAATCGGAAGCATCTTGTGGGCTGGTTATCCTGGGGAAGCCGGAGCAATTGCACTTGCAGAGATCATCTTTGGGGAGCAGAATCCAGGTGAAAAGTTTCTTCCCAATTCCCCCAAAAATAGGCAGAAAATAGACTCAATAATATATACATGTATATGTGCGCGCGCGCGTATAATAATTAAGAGATTACGCTTAAAGTACGTTTGACGTGCTGAAAGTTTAGAGAAAACATCTCAAAATCTTTAAAATTTTTGACACATTTTACCTTCTTCATATTTCGTAAAATTTTTATAAATTTATATATATTTGTATATCTCAATAAATTTTTTATAAATCTTAATAACATTTCTATCAATCCCAATAAATTTTTTACAAATTCTAAAAATTTTTCAACAATTTCTAAAAAAATTCTAACAAAAAGCAGTTTGAATAAATTTTTTCTTCAAAAAGCTGATGCACAAGTCAAAAAAGACACTATTTATTACTGAAAAACGTAATTTAATGGTTACGTACCAAATGACAAAATGTTACTCAAATTATATTTTTTCATTGTTCTTTTTGACGCTCCAAACGCTTCTTTAATCTAATTCATTTATTTTAAAATATATGACGTGTCAATCTCGTATTAAATAAAATAGAAATAGGGGAGACTAGCTCAAATTGATCTCACTTGTTCTGTTCTGCAGGAGGAAAATTGCCTCTCACATGGTACCCCAAAGAATTCGTCAAAGTGCCAATGACAGACATGAGGATGCGACCCGACCCATCCTCGGGGTACCCAGGGCGTACTTACAGATTCTACAATGGCAGGACGGTTTTTGAGTTCGGCTACGGCCTCAGCTACACGACCTATTCTTACGAGTTTGCATCCGTTACCCAGAACAAGCTCCACCTGAATCGATTATCCGCTGCTCTGGCAATTCAAGACTCGGATTCGGTTCATTACTTGTCGGTTTCGAACATAGGAACAGAACTCTGTGAGAAGGCAAAGTTCTCGTGTTTTGTTGGAGTCAAAAATGTTGGGGAGATGGATGGCAAGCACCCAGTTTTGCTGTTTGCAAGGCGGGGGAAGCCCGGGAATGGAAGTCCGATGAAACAGTTGGTTGGGTTCGAGAGTGTGTTTTTGAAGGCTGGAGAAAGAGCTGAGATGGAATTCGAATTGAATCCCTGTAAGCACCTCAGCAGAGCTAATGAAGATGGGTTGATGGTGATTGAAGAAGGGTCTCATTACCTGAGTGTAGGAGATGAAGAGTATCATATTGCTATAGAAGTTTGATATATACATTGAGGCTTGTTTTGAGGCTGTGCATCTTATGAACACGAAGCCCAGGAGAGTGTTTGTAATTCTTAGCTGTTGCAAATGACAGTGCCCACACCAAATAAAAGGGCTGCCCCTATGGCAATTATTGAAATTCTATTGTTCTACGAGTCAACTGTTAAAAGTAAGTTTGATAGATATTGTTGGGTATATTTTCTAATAAAATTAAACTTTTGAAATAATTGACAATTTGACATGATATTACAACTTAGATTTTAAGAGGTCTTGAATTCAAATTTTGTATTATATTTGTTTCTGCATTTTCAAATCTTGTTATCCTGTTCATTTCCTTTTATTCTTGTACGCACTATTTTAAGTTCAAACTTTAGGGATAACTGATGAATTAATATCAACTCTTATCTTCTCTCCTACTTTGAAGAACGTTAAATTAAAAAAAAAAGGGGGGAGAAGAAGAAGAAGATGAAGAAGAAAAAGAAGTCTATAAAATGACAACAAATCATGAAAAAAGAAAATATGAACTTAAAATTTCTCACAAGCCGTCATAATATTTTTTGTATTCAAGAGTAACCAAATTACCAAACAAGAACAAGGATTTCCTTTGCAATCAACCTCATTCCATTTTCCCTAACAAACACACAATGAACCAACCAAAGCAGAAACGACAACCTTCAACTTGGCATGGAGGAAAGAAAATTATATTGGAAAAAAAAAAATTACATACCTCCCATGATGTGGAGAAGGTCCTAATTGTCAACTTTCTGAAGATGTTAATAGATGTGACGATTTTGCCACAAGGCATAGTGATATAAAAAGAACTAAGATAGAAATATAAGCAAATAGAACTGTAGATTCCCAAGTAAGAGAGCATTTGCTGACAATCACTGCTCTTCTTCCACTGCTCCATAAACACAAGACGGTGGTGTTTTTCAGGTATTTTCTCTATTATGCATCATAAACAGAATGATAAGAAAAAAAACTGTATGGGGAGATGTTTGTTGTATGAAACATGGGGTTGGATAAGGAATAATATTTACTACAATCATTTATTATTAATCTTTTCCTCGGTACAAATTAATTATCAAAAAATCATGATTATACACACACACACACACACACACATATATATATATATATATAATTTATGGACACATTATTTACCAGTGCTATAATAATGGATATGTATTTGCTTTTGTGTGGAAGATAAGCCATAGGAGTGGAATTGCGTTAGGAGGTGTATTATTTGAGTTTTAGGCTTTGCTTTTGTAGTAGAGAGAGATTAAAACGAAAGCAAATATTACTTAAATTTCTTGAGATCTGGTGTTTTGATAGTTAGGCTTATTATACTTTTAAAATAAGTATCTACCCTCTCAGGTTTAAATTTTTTACCGTAAAATATCTGTTGTCGCTTTTTTCGTTAGTTTAGATGATTTAACCAATTTGACCATGCGAATTCTAGAATTGAAGTTATTTTTTTTGGTAACTTTTAAAAATGTTATTTATATTTAGACTAAAAAAAATACCATACACCTGTAATAAAAAAATAGCCATAATAATACATAAGTTTATATATTATTCTAAATATGAATTACATGCCTAAAATTTACTAAACAAAAAATATTAAAATCACATTTTGGTGGTCCCAAAAACAAAAAAAAAAATAATCACAATTTGATAGTATAAAGAGAGTTTGCATATTGTTGTTGTTATTTTGTAGTCTGGATATGTAATGTTTTCTAGAGTAATATGTCTAAAAGTTACCAAATAAAAAATTTAATTTTTAATTTTTAAGGCATGTTAGACTTTTCACAAGGTCAAATTAGTCAAAATCATTCAAACTAATGAAAAAAATAGCAACAGATAGTCTTGCTGTCAAAAGTTTAAATTTTAAAGAGTGTAAATGTCTATTTTGAAAAAGTACGGAATATGTTTGCATGCTAAAACACCAAATCTCAAAATGTCTAGGTGATATTTGCCCCTAAGACTATGTTTGGTTTGAAGGCAGAGGGGAGGAAGAAAAATGGGTAAGGGAAAAAACGGAAGAGGAAAGTGATTTTTCTCTATTTGGCTTGGAAGGAAAAAGAAAAGGGAAAGTGAGAGAAAAAGAGGAAGGGAAAAAGTGAAGAGAAATTTCCCTCCCAAAATGGGAAGAAAAGGGGGAGGGAGAGAGAGTTTTATAAAAGCGGATTTCATTTATTTTTTAAATTAATTTGTGTATAAAATTTAAATTATGATAAGTACACATATATATACATAATTTTTAATTTTTTTCTTTCCCTCTAACCAAATAGCATTAAAAAGGAAAAGTTTTCATCCTTAAATATATATAATATATATATATATATATGTCACCCATTTTTCTTTATTTCATTTTCATCCCTCCTATCCACTATAACATAAAACAAAAGGTGGGAACGATGGGTTTGACTAAGGTGGGTGCATTGACTGTTGGGGGCGAGAATGGTTGGGGTGAGAGAAGGAAAGGAGTTTTTCATCTTAAAGATGAGAACAAAACATCAATTTGAGTCCTTGAGCTTATTTAACTGAGGAAAAAAAAAATATAAGTGGTATTGACGATTCCTTTAATTTTTCTTGGTGAAAACTTACAATTTTAATAGAAATCCTGTAATGACTTCTTGTTTGACTCTATCCACTTAAATTTATTTAAAATTAAATTAAAATTAAAATAATTTATTTTATTAATCTAATTTTTAATAAATAATAATTACATATTAAATTTAATAATAAAATAATAATTTATTTTATCAAATTAAAATTTTTAATAAGTAATAATTACCTCTTAAAATGATTTATTCTATTAAAATGTTTACTAAATTAATTTTAATAATCAAAATAGTAATTTATTATTGAATTGTATTATTTATTAATATATCTTATTAAAATAATTATTATCAAAAAATAAAAATAGGTATTTTACAACATTAATTAATTTAAATATATTTTATCAAATTAATTAATTAATATGAAATATGTTTTACTAAATTTAATTAATTTTATAAAAAATAATAAAATTAAATATTTTATTAAAATAAAATTAATTACTGTAAATAAAATTACATTACCAAGCATGATTTTTATTTTTATTTCAGATAAAAAAACAAAAACTAAAAATAAAAAACTAAAATAAAAATAGTTAAGCATAATAAAAAATAAATATTACTAAATGGACCCAAAAAAACCTTCATCTAAATTAATAATATGAATTGCAAATATTTCATCAAAAATTAATAATTAATAAATACATTATCCAAAATATGAAAATATAGTAATATAAATTAATTAATTAATTAGACACTACTTAAGTCCAATTCCATAATAAAATAAAATTTTAATATGTAATTATTTTTTATTAAATAATAATTTTAGTTTAACAAAATAAATTAATTTAATTTTAACTAAATTTAAATTGATAAGTTTAGACCAAAAGTTATCAATATAAGTCATTAATAGCATGATTTCTATTGGAGTGGTAAGTGATCAATGGAAATCGTTAGTAGGATTGACAATATCTGGCAAATAATAGAAATGATCAATACCACTGAAGTTTTTACCTCTAGGTAAATAAATAAATTCAATCAAAACTTAAATTAGTATTTTATTTTTATTTTAGCCATATTAAGATAAAAAAAATTCGAGAGAGAGGAGATATGAATAAAAATAGTTTGTTTTACTTTTTTTTTTTTCAAAAAATTACTTTTAAAATATTTTACATCATTAAATAAATAAGGATAAAAATGTGATTTTACATTTTTCTTTTCTTATCAATTGTGATAAGAGACAAATTTTGATAATGCAAGGGAAAGGTATTACGGCTAATTACACTATACCCTTCTTAGAATTTAGTCTAAAAATACATAATTTTCATATAATTTAAAAATTATCACATAATTCTTTTATATTTTAGATTAAACTATAAAATTAACTGAATTTATCAAATTTAACAAAATTTATTCCTTTAAAAAATACAAAAACAAGTATATAAAAATAAATTTTTAGTCTTTTTTATATTAAATTAAACATTATTTTATTTTTTTAAATATTTAATTTATCTTTACTTTTCTAAACAAAATTTGTCGACCAAGAGTTTATATAATATACGTAACATAAGTTTAATTAAATTTAATATTTTCTGTTAATTTTCAACTTTAGTTCAAATTAAGGAGTTAATGTATTAATTTTTATCCTAAAAGGTCAAGTATTTTTTTATCCAAACTACAAAGAGATAAAGTGTAAATAATATTAAATCTCAATAAAGGCATAATTAGTTTTTTCCCTTAAAAAAATGTGTAAAGGCTGACGTACAATTTCATTTATTTTTTTATTCAACAACCCAAAATATTAATAACAAAAAATAATATCGATATAAAAATAAAAAAATGTTAATACTAGAATAATTTTTTTTTTTTGTTTTAGTTAGTCAGGTACCATCATCGATGCATGTTTGCAAGTTTTTCAAAAATTCGTAATTAATAGGCTAATTTCAAATTGGGCAGCTAATTTATGTTATTTTGCTGGTCTTTTCCTGTTCATTTGATATCTTTGTGCTTACCACCTAAATATTTTCACAGCATTGTTTGATCCTTGACTCATTGGAATTTTGTCTAACTTGCGCTTAACTCAAAACTAGTTGGATTTAACGTCATTGTAATACCAAGGTATGCCCCGAACTTTTGTAATTTTATCATTAATTTAATTCTTCCTTACCTTTCAGAAAAAACAAAAAAAAAAAGTAATGAGATGGTCCATGAAAGCCAAAATTAAGAGGATTACTAAAAAAGGCTTCTTTGACAAATCAATAGACCCTGATTATATTGGAATAATTGTCTTTTTACTAGCTGTATTTAAGGTGAAAATCACTTACACCTCCTAAATTTTAAGAACTTACCTCTATATCCTTTATATTTTGGACAAAAGTGAAATTGTAAGCAGTGTTAATATTTTCAAGTAAAAAAACAAAAATGCCAATTAAAAATTAAACAAAATCAAGGGGTGTAAATATAAATAATATAAAGTATGGGAGGTATCAATACAATTTTTAAACTTATTTAGAGTCAAAACAATTATGTTTGATGAATTTTTTAATACTTCTACTTTAATCCAAAATATAAGAGATGTAAAAGTAGATTTTTAAAATTCAGATGGTGTAAATAATTTTCACCATAAATACAAGAGTTAGAAGGCAATTACCCCAATTATATTCTGCAAGTTGTAGAGGTATCCTCAACATACCAATGTTCTCTCTCTCATTCCTTCATGAAGAATATTAAATTAAAATAAAAAAATAAAGTCTGTGAAATGACAATAAATCATGAAAAGGTAAATTTTTTCTTTTTTTTTTTTGGTAATTAAAAAGGGAAAATTAATACGTAGACCTAAAATTTGTTACATATCCACCATCATATTTTGTTTTTACCTGCTTGTTCTCGAAAGTAACCAAACAAGAACAACGATTTCCTTTGTATTTTCCTTTCATTTCCCTCACCAAAACCACGAACCAACCAATGCAGAAACAGTAATTTTCAACTTGGCGCGGAGGGAAGAAAAGTGTACTGGGAAGAAAATATACATCTCCCATGATGCAGAAAATTCAACTCGGAAAATATAAATATCACCTTTCTGAAGATGTTAGATGTGATAATTTTGCCAAAAGCACAGTTGATACAAACAGAACCAAGATAGAAATAAAAGCAAATAGAACAGTAGATTCCCTAGCAAGAGAGCATTTGCTGACAATCACTGCTCTTCCATTCCTTTTGAAAATGGCAACAACAAAACCAGGGTCATTCCTGGCATCCCATGCCATGGCTGGAACTATAATCTCACGGGTCCCATCTGAGTGAGTGCGATCACAAAATTTATGAGTATGGGCACTAAAAATGATCCTGCAATAATAGGAGAAGCAATTACCAACTAGATTTCAAAACGAATATATGTTTAGTACTCGGTCTATGCAGTTAAACGAGGAAAATTCAAACAAGACCGGTGGCAAAAAAGAAGCCTCTGAGTTGGATTCAAGGTATATTAGGAAAAGTACAAGAGAACTATTTATGGAAGAGAAGGTTACCTTGGCCTAAGTGCTTGAAAAATGTATTCTGTAGCATTTGGTGGCAAAGTATGGAACAACTCGTATGGTCCAGTCTCAGCACGCCCCCTGTAGAAACAGTGCAATATTACTTGAACCAGAACCACTAGCAATATAGGCAATGCACATTGAAGCAAGCTGTGAAATTTGCAATTCAAATAAAAATGGGTGACTGCTAAAGGCCTAAATGTCAAGACTATTAAAGACAAACATAAACAGACAAATAAAAAAACATATCGATCGCTATATCATTACCTATCATTATTACAAATTCCAGTGCATCCTAGCCATAAGAAAGCTACCGAAACAAAGAGTTGCACACACAACCACAAGTTTTTGCAGTACATGCAGAGAGATTATAAGATCAATCTAAGTCAATTATATATCAAAAATTTCACTTGAGAATATAATTTGAAGATGGCTAACTGACATATGTAAGTACCAGGACAAACGCATTGTCATTTTCTTTTCTCAGTAGCCTTTGTGTTTACTGAATATAGATTGTTTTCTTTTTTTTTTTTTTTTTTTTGATAGTTAGATAGATTGTTTTCTTGTTTGGACCTATCTTCATTGGAGTGAGGGATAATGGGTTAAGACTCTTCTTCAAACAAGGTAAGTGAGATTAGTAGATTAGAGGTTCATTCAAGAACACTGCTGAGATAAATGACCCAAGGTGAATCCTATTTTTGAGATTGATACACATGAATGAAGTTCAAATAGGCAGCTGATTACTGAAAAGGTTCTCAAGCTAAATGACTGGAATGATATTCCTATTTTTTTTTTAGTCCAGCATGCATAATTAAAGAAACTTCCATGCAAGATGCATTGAGAGATGAAAGATTGCACCTACCTATTTTGCGGCTTTTTTGGACTCTGACGTGAATGGTCAGAAGTTCCATCTGAAGCACAGTTACCCCGGCAATTGTTGTTTTCTGTACAGTGCAATGGAAAGTGAAGTAGAAGAACAGGACCGGACCCAGATGAAATGGCATTCTCTTTCCACCCAAAATCACTGGATGTCAATCTGAATGAGCTAGACCCATCTAACACTTCTGTTGAAGGTTTTCTGTCCATGCGCAAATCTATGCTCTCTCTTTCTATTAATTTTTCAACACTAAAACGTAACTTGTTGTTGTCACAGAGCAATGCCACAGAATTGAGTGAAACAAAACTAATGTTACTAATTTCAAAAGCTCCACAACCAGCTGAGTCTGATCCAGGAAAATTTCTCGCTAACCAATTAACAGATATTGCATTTAGCCCAATGCAGTCTCCAATATCCCTATCCCCAAGAACAACATGGAATGGAAGGCTGAGAAAGGGACCCAGCAACCCATGAAACTGATGAATCACAGATGACCATTTGCTTTTCGTCAACTTTGATCCTTTGGCAGAAACATCTCCTACTACGAGCAGCATATCAGGCTTCAAGATTTCAAATGATTTCTGGTTCAAAATTAGTAAATATGAATGATATAAACATGAAAGTTTCAATAAAAGAATAATGCAAACAATGAACAACGACAAGGACTAGAAAAAGTAGAAATACAAAATGAATCTCCCTGTTAAAACATTTTTTTTTTTTTTTGTAGGAAAATATTTATTAAGGGAAGGGGTTCAGAACTTGGGTTGACTCAAAACTCATGTCCTTTTGATCCATGCAAGGGTACTTTTTTTCCACTTGAGCTAAATCCTCTCGTCCTTACGTTGAGATGTGAATAAAAATTTTCATTTAACGGATGGAAATTACAGAACTGCTTCAAGGACGATTAGTTTACACTGCACTCTTAGCAACCAGATATAGACTAATCCAATGAGTCTCAGCTATCAGTTTTTTTTCCTATGTTCCTTTTGGTTAAAATTCAAAACATAAAGATACGTCATAATTGGAAAAATATGAAAAGAGAGAGGATGGGGGGGGGGGAGATATCACTTGCGCAAATGATTGTCCACCTCAGTCAATTCAAGGATAACTGTCCACCAATATAAACCTTGTCCTCATTCAAATTTGGAGAGAGGAGAGAAAAAAAAAAAAAAAAAAACTCCAATCAAGGCCTATAAAACAAAAAATTAACATTTGCCTTGTTAATGGGCTATAGACTTTGCCGGTGCATTAACCAAGGGTCATCAAAAATTTCAATTGGGTTATGTCACTTTCGTTGGGTCGAAAACATCAATCTGAGTGAAAAATTCAAATACTAGCCACAATCAACATATACTTCAATATTAACTAACAACAAATACTACGGAAAGAAATCCATCACTTATCTACCCCAGATTTCAGTTTAATTGGTTCATGTACGTTGCCTTCAAAATATGCTTAAAAATAGTTAATATAAGTGTACTTATTCAAACTTTTCTCAGTTTGAAAAAAAAAATGTACTTACCCCCCCCCCCAACAAAAAAAATACTTATTCAGGATCGTATACTTCACTATCAGCTAATTACAAATACTCCCGAATGAAAATTGTCTTCCAAATATGCTTTCATTATCCTTTTTCCCTTTCTTGGCATTTTCTTCTGTGCAATTGATTCTCTCTCTACACACACACACATACATATGTACACAACGTTAAGGATTTGAGAGAGAAAACACAAAAATAACGTACCAATTGAAATAAAAATAAGAAATGCTAGATGAAACGGAAATGGATTCGGAATACTTGGGATTTATCGATTTGAACAACATCATACCGCAAAGAACTTGGACAAGAAATAGTCCCTGAAGAAGATGTTCCAGTAGCCAGCATCGGAACCCAACAAGAGCAGGTTTGCCACCATCATCACCTTCAGATCGTCCGGGTGATCTTCTTCCTCCCCGTGATACTCGGCGGCTGGAACCACCTCGCAGGAGGGGATCGAAACCCTGTCCTCGAAGATGACCAGGGCGGCGATGACCATCACCGGCAGGAACTGCAACAATCTCCTCCAATGGATAACATCCTTCCTCGGCGGCGGTGGTGGAGGCCGTTCGGCGGCTATCATGCGGTGGTCGGTTGCTGCAGAAATAACTTCTACGCCGGAAATGGAATGGTAAGCGGATTTTAGGGGACAAAAACAGACTGAAGACTAAAGATGTGTTGGCGGTGATGAGGAAACGAAGGGCTTTGGGGAAATTTGTCTTGCCAGTGTGGTTTTTCTTCGCCTATCTTTCTTTAATTTCAACGGCACCCTTTCTGGAATTTGAATTGATTTTATTTTAAAATAAAAAAAATTATTTATTTTAATTTGATTTAATTTAATTTAGCAAATAAAATTTTGTATTTAGAATATATTTTAAATTTAAAAATTAAATTAATTTAATTTAAGTAAAATATTAAGTTTAATCATGTGAATAGGAAATAAAAAATATAGTAAATATAATATAAGAGGATAAATTTAGATTTGTTGGGAGTAAGAAAAAATGAGATAAATTGAGATAAATTGTAGTTTGAGGGGAGTTCGTAATGCGTGCAGTGAGAGAAAAAAAGTTGATGTGATATAAAATTAACAGAAATTTATAGATATTTTTTGAGATTTTCAATAAATTTTTGCAAACCAAACGAGCCCTTTATCTACTTACATAGATTGTTTAAAAACATAATAAACTATCATCAAATCCTATTGTTTTGAAATAAATTTCAAATTTTATAAAATCTAAAAAATTTAAGTTATAAAATAAAATTAAATCCAACTCATAAAATTTTATTTTAATTTCAAATATAAAAATTGATGCAAATTTTTATCAAATAAAATTATATCCAATCAAATTCACAATTACAAATGAAATGCTAGATATTTAGGGAACACGAGGAATTATTGTGACTTTACATAATTTTAGGCTACAAAAGAACTCAAATATGAATTTATACAACAAATTTATATAAAAAATTATAAAATAAAAATTACTAGTCAAGATAAATTAAAATATTTATATAATATTTAATATAAAAAAAATTTTGTTAGTTATTATAAATATTATCACAGATATTAACTTAAATATTTATTACAAATATTAATTTAAAATTTTTTATAAAAAAGTATTGAAAATGTAAGAAGAACGAGAAAGTATTGAAAATGTAAGAAGAACGAGAAAGTATGTCTTTATCTGAAGTGATCGAAAAAACAATCAGAAAAAAATAATTCTGATTATTAAACAAATATAACGATTAAAAATATGTCAAATTTAAAATTTTAAATTTTCTTATTATATGGATGTTTAAAAGGGCGCTAAAGAAACTATTTTTTTTTAGTTTTATTTTAATTGTATAATGTGTCTTTAACTTAGTATTTATAAAAATATTGTCAACTAATTAAAAAATATATTTTTTTAAGTTGGAACCACTTTTTTTTAAAACATAAAATGAATAAAAAAAAATGTTGTACATACGTTTTTAAATAAGGATGTGAAACCTCTTATTTATATCTTACAGTAATATGTTTATTTATCCGGTGTAGAGAATATGAAAATTATATTTTAACTGGGACAAAAATGTGAGATTTCTTAATTAAGTCTTATGTACGATGATACGTTTTATTTAACGATTACTGCAAAATCGTTAGTATGTTTAAACCCAAGACTTGCTCTTTTGATAAGTGATTTCTTTATATATTTTTTTATATTAAAATTTAATTTTTGTAAGTATGTTATTCACATCTATCAAAAAAATTGAAAATAAAATAATTAAAAATAAAAAAATCACATACCAATTTTATTTTTTTGTTTTTGCTTCCATTTTTCTAATGTTTGAAATCAGAGCCATGTTTTCTTTTTTGAATCCCTACTTTTTTCCTAGAAAGAGTATACTTGGAGTATTTTCCTAACAATTCCCTGTTTAGTTGCTTTGTTTAGGCCCTAATGTTTTAATATACATTATAGATATCACTAAGGAAATGTTTGGTTGACAAAAAAGTAAGAGTGTTTGGTTAATAAAAAAGTATATTAAAAATACAAAAATTTGATGTAAAAGTGATATGTGATGAAATTTTATTAGAAGAAAATAAAAAATGTCAATAGAAATTGATGAATTTTAATTAATTTTAATAAATTAAACACCCCTTAGTTGGATTTTCTAGATTAGAACACCAGGAGTATAATGAACGATTGAATGTGTAGTTACTGTTTGAGTAAGAAGTTACCCAGCCAACTTCATTTGAGATTGTGTTGGCCAAATGCTATGGTTGTTATCAGTCTCAAGAAAATGTGTTGCATAATTTATGATTTTTTTTCACTTACGAGAATTGTTACTAAAATCCTAAATTACCCCGGATAAGTAAAAAAAAAAAAAACTCTCGCATAGTTTATGGCTTTCAATATTTTCAAAAGTTTTCATTCCACCTCTTCCTCTCTTTTGAAACCCACTTCAAGTTAGATTATATTTATAAGTTCTCTTAATACGCAGAAAATGATAAAGTTCCTTCATTTGATATACATATTATTAATTCTTTTTTTTTTCTACTTGTTGTTCCAAATAGCAACACTAGAGAGAGTCAATAAGATTGCTTGAAAAAATTTTTGCAAATAAAAATTCCACCCCTAAAACAAATAAGTCAAAATGAAAAGGATAATCAAATATGGAATACTCTTAATAATATAAATAATTAAAAAATATTTAATATTTGTGAATGAAGACTGAGTGCTACTATTTATAATAAATATAAAAAGAAGGGAAGAGAAGCAAACACAATTTGATTTATAGTAATTTAGTTTCAATATTACTTATATCCACTCCCCAAGGCCTTCCTGATATGTCTCCACTATTTTTTGAATAACTTATTACACACTAGTTTCGCAAGGTGTTAGTAAATTTTTTCCAAATGATTTTATCTCCATATTACTCACACTAAGTGATTCTATCACCAAATCACTCCACAACTCTATTTCAAAGAATATCCCTTATCTTAGTTTTAACACTTAAACCAAGACTAACAAGAGCTCATCCAACTCTTACAAATCAAAAGGTTATAAATTCCTTCTGTTGCAATAACAATGATGATTTTAAAGCTTATTCAAATCAAAATAAAAACTTTCACACGTTGAATATGAAAGATAAAACACAAGTGTATAGGAAGAAATCACTCTATGTTACTTTAATCTCTTTGTAAACACTTCTTTCTTACTTTCTTTATACTCTTGAATCTGAGTTTGAGATTCTATTTATAAGCAAAAATCTCGAAATGGCCATTATTAAGTGAAAAGACACTTTTGCCCTATAGATAGTTTGAATTTCCTTGCTTCCAATGCTGCTTCTCAAATTCAAATTTTTTAAGATTAATAGGTGACCCTTTTCACCCTCTTAATGTTCATATCTGACTTTGGTTTAGAGTAATGACTTTGTAGATATATAAGTTAACTATTACCTTTCTAAATTTGAACTTCATATAACTGTTAGATCTTTATGTATAGTTTCAAAACTGAAGCTAGCTCTTGATGGCTTTTTCTAACACTCTGAATATGTTCTTCCAATTAAAACTTTTGTTTCACCATGATAATTTTAAGAATTGGAAGAAATTTAAACTTTCAAAGTTGTAGCATTATAAATGTTCTTTTATACACCAAAAATCAGAATTTTTAAAGATGTAAAGCTTAAGTTATGTCTAAAAAACTGAGACTACCTCCAAAATTTAGAATTGAAACTTCTTCTGCAATGATTGATCTTCTAGCTTATTTTTGGAAATTTTACCTTCGGAAATTTTATTTCTTCATCCAAATTATGTAAAAAACTTAAAAAATATTATCAATCTCTTCCAAGTATATTATTTTGAATTTATCAAATTAAAATTAATTATAAACATTTTATACAATATATATTTGAAAATTAATTGTGAAAATTTAATTCAATATTGTTATTATCAAAATCAATTATAAAACTAAGTTTTTTAAATTTTTTGCCTTGCCAAATCTCTTTAGACAATTGTTAAAAAAGTCATTCGTTCTTCTTCTTAAAAGTCTACTACGAAAAAATATATTCAATCGTCATGTGCTAATCAGTACTCTATTTTAGGTACTCAAGCAAAACATCTTACGACCCTAACCCTTTTTGAACATTTTCCTTTTCACTTCTTCTCATTCACTTAACGAAGGTTATCCTAATCTTCATTAGGGTACAGTTTGGCTTACTCTTATTTTCCATGATAGAAAAGGTCTTTCAGTTGTTTCTTACAGTGCTGTTTTTTATGCAACTATGAGTCGGTATCAGCATACATCTATTGTTATAGTATAGGTAACTTTGAATGTTAGACTACTTTTTCTCAAATTTTAATGTCTTTAAGAGATCCAAATCTCTTGGACATTTTGAAGGTTCAGATTCAGATTATTAGTGTGAAACAAGTTCACTGTCATCTTGTTGCAACTTTTCATTATTAACTAGTTGACAAGGTTTAAAACTATTCTTTTCATATCCTTCTTCATACCTCTAGTTAAGGTATTGATGCCTTGTCATTATTCATACAAGAACTTAGTAAGTTACTACATGAGTTAAGAACTTAGGTCGATCTTACTACTTATGTTCTTTTGTTTTTGTTTTTTTTTTGATAAAGTACAAAAATTACCCCTAAATTTTACCTTCGATCTTGCTTTAGCCCCAATGGTTTCAATTGCGATAGTTAAAACTCTACACTTTCAATCAAGCAACAATTAAGTCCTTTTGTCTATTGTCCGTTACAAAATACCGTTAAGGTGAGGATAAAACCGTCATTTCATAAGATGGTCCACGTAGCAGAGTGATGATGTGGCATTCTCGGATGACGCATAGGGTAAAATTATTATTTCACAAGATGGTTTACGTGGCAGAATGATGACATGGCACCCTCGAACGAGGTGGAGACTGTCCACCACGTGTCAAATTGTTAATTGTTCACGTGTGTTGGTGTTCGTATCTACCATGTGTCAGATTACTAATTATCCATATATGCTGGTATTAGTTTCTGCCATGGAGTGGCTTTACTTTAAAAAAAATAAAGTATTATAAACTATGGTATATCTAGGAATCAAATCAAGAACTTTAAGGATAGGGAGTCAACAATAAAGCCGACTAACCAAAGACTTGGTTTGTTTAATATTCTTACATAATATTTATATATATTCAAAAGTTGAAATAGATTCTCCCTCATTTTCAATGTATTTATATAAATATATATAAATATTATATATTCTTCCTCTTTTTTAATATATATAAATATATATTATATAAATATTTATTTATAACTAAATATATATAAATATTATAAATATGTATATAAAAATATTATAAGTATATATAAAATATATTATATAAACATTATATTTCTCCCTTATTTTTAATATATATAAATCTATATTATATAAATATTTATTTATAAATAATATATAAATATATTCTATATAAATATAATAAATATATATAAATATTATATATTTTCCCTCTTTTTTTAATATATATAAATATATAAATATTTATTTATAAATAAATATATTCTATATAAATATATATAAATATTATAATGAGAGAATCTACTTCAACTTTTTAATATATAAAAATTTTATCTAAGAATCTCATACAAACCAAGTTTATAAAGAGATGATTTTGTTCCTAGTTCTTTATCCTTAAGATTCTTGATTCGATTCCTATGAGTAGCATAATCTGTAATCCTTTATTATTTTTTTTAAAGTGAAACAACTCTATGATAGCAACCCACATCAACTAACATCAGCACATGTGGACAAGTTCTTGGTTCGATTCCTGGGAGTAGCATAATCTGTAATACATCAGCACACGTGGACGAGCAAGCATCTGATATATGACAAACAGTTTTTACCTTATCATTCTGTCATGTGGATAATTAGCAATCTGACACGTGGCGAACAGTCTCCACGTTATCTGAGGGTGCCACGTCATCACTTTGCAACGTGAACTATCTTGCGAAAATGACGATTTTACCTTCGTCTTAATAGTGTTTTGTAATAGACAATAAACAGATAGACTTGATTGTTACTTGACTGAAATTGTAGGGATTTAACTGTCACAATTGAAATAATTAGGAGTAAAGTGAGACCGAAGATAAAGTGTAAGGATGATTTTTGTACTTTACTCTTTTTTTTTTTCCTTTCTTGTCGAGAGCATAAAATCAATTACAAATAGAATAACAAAATAATTTGTTATCTGGGGGTGGAAGCTACATGTATTTCACTAACCTAAGCTCTCTTTAATTATAGCGGTTCAAAATTAATAAATTCTTACCAACCAAAGTCAGAGAGCCACCACCAAACAATATGGTTGTTTGGTCAAGCACCAATATGAATCTCCTTAAGTAGGATTAGAATAATTTCAACTCTTGCTATATATGGTCAACTTGATCATAATCTTTTTTTTTTAATTCTTTTTAAAACCTTTTAAGCAAATATTAAATTATATTTTTTTCTATTTCTAATTGGTAATTAATGATTATCTTTCTACCTAATCAAGCTTGGTAGACTTTGCTTGTCAACAAATGGCCTTTCTTTTTTTTAAATCATCATTTAATTTGAGCATTCATAATACCGATTTATTGATCCATGGGGAAATTTAAATTCCCTTCATTTATTTGAAGTATTTTTATTTATTTTATAATTCCTGACTTTGTAAAAAGCAATACAAGAATTAACCCGTAATAGAAATTCAAATTGCATTTCCAATTATAATAGAAACTAACTTAGTAACGTCATACAAATTTTTTTCACTTCTTTTTTTAACTTTTAAGCAAATTATTCAATTATTTAAAAGAGTTTCTTATAACCATTTGGTTTGTTTTTGTATTTTGTATTTTCTATTTTTATTTTTATTTTTTATTTTGAGCTCATTTCTCATTTTACACTTTTGAAAATAAAAAAAAAATCTCAAATATATTTGGTCACTTGTATTTTTAAATTTTATTTTAAAAAATAAAAAAATTTACACATAAAATGAAAAATGATGAAAAATTATTTTGAACGTCTTCAATTTAAAATAAAAAAATTCTAAAATAAGAAAAATAAAATATTTTTTATTTCTTTATTTAAAAATTTTTAAAATATAAAATACAAAAAATAAAAAATAGAAATACAGATCAAATGCCACGCGTTTTCCAAAAAAGTAAAAATAATTTTAGAAAGCAGTTTGTCAAGTAAAATTCTTTATCATTTTATTTTTAAAATTAATAATCATGCCCTAATTTACTCGGTTAAAGTGTGTTTATTTATCCACTCGCCTAAGAGAGGAGTGGCATCCACGCTCCAACTACAATTGGTATTTTAGATTTGGTGCAGTATGGCACATGAGCGGTGCGCCTGATAAACACAGTGTTGTGTATTATACGCCCGTGCGGTGCATGCAATGCCATTCAAATTCGGTGCCCGTGGGATTGTAATCCATCTATAGAAAGACCATATTACCCCTGCCAACTAATAGAAGATGTCATCACTGCCCAGGTTTCCTACAAAAAAGGGGAGGGATTCCCGTGGTGGGCAACACATAGGTGATACTTTGGGATTATTGTTTTGATTTGAATAAATCACGTATCAAGGCTGCATTTAGTGAGAAAAAGTAAAATAAAAGAGATAATTTTTGAGTTTATAATTTATATAGTGATATAAAAAATAAATAATTTTTAAAATTTTAAAAAAAATTTTAAAATATTTTTAATAATTTTAAACAAATTAAACGCACCCCAAGTATTATACATATATATATATATATATTTATACTATTATATAATTTATTCATCTGACATTTATATATTTCAGTTATTAAATTTACTCAATAGTCATAATTACTTTTTTTCTTCTTCACTTCAGTTGTATATTCGATTATTTCACATAAAAATATAATTTCTTTCACTTTCTATATTTTTTAATACTTTTTATATATAAAAGTTTTTAAATTAATATTTAAAAAAGTGATAATATTTAAATAAAAAATAAAATTATACACATTTATTAAATAATGTATAAATACTTACTAAACAAAGTCAGTTATTTTTTATTATAAAAAATTGTATTCAAACTATAATTTTCTTTAAATTTTTATTAAAAAATAAATATTTAAATTAAAATATCAATTTTAGTGTGCTTAAAACTTAATATATATAATTTTACGCTCTTTGTATCATTTACATAATAATGTCCCATTTGGCAGCATAAAAATGTGCAAAAATTTACCAAAAGTTACAAAGTGAGCGTTTGGTAATACCTCAACTTTTGTCACTTTTTTACTCTACTAGAGTAATTTGTTCTACTCAAAAGTTACTAAAAGTTTCACCAAATACATAAAAGTTGTTAAAAATTATAAAAATTCTACCAAACATCAAAAGTTACTAAAAATTACTAAATATTGCTAAAAATTTTACTAATCACCCAAAAATTATAAAAAGTTACTAAAAATTACAACTTGATTCATCAAGCACATCAAAATTTTCAACTAGTAACTTTTGACTAAAAATTACTAAAAAAATGTTAAAAATTGTTCTACCAAATGCCCCTAAGAAAACTTCAAATTTTAAATTTGAGATATTTTCAACTGTTAGAGTTACTCAATAGCCAATATTATTTTTTCTCTTTACTTTGGTTCTTTTTTCGATCATTTTATATGAAAACATACTCTTTTATTTTTTTTCATATTTTTTGAATTTTTTTAAATAAAAGATTTTAAATTGATATTTTAAAAAAGTGATAATGGGTTTGTTTGGAGTAAGAAAAAATGAGATAAATTGAGATAAATTGTGGTTTGGAGAAAGTTCGTAATGCGTGCAGTGAGAGAAAAAGTTGATGTGATATAAAGTTAACAGAGATTAATAGAGATTTTTGGAGATTTTCAGTAAATTATTGCACACCAAACGAGCCCAATATTTGTAATAAATAATAAACTTTTTTACCTTTATTAAACACTATATGGCTACCTAATTAGTTTCTTTTGATTAGTGATTTTTATTTTTACAGGTTATTTTTTTTACAGTTTTTCATGTAAGTTTGGTTTATAAATTTAAATTTGATCTATTTGCCTACCAAATTATATTTTTGTGCATTTAGGTACGAGTAATTACTAGTATATATTTTAAAGAAGAAAGGAATTGAAAATTATCTCATATCCCTATTTTATTTTATAAATTTATGTTAAATTCACCATAAATTTTAAGGTTTGTGATAAATAATCAAATTATTACAACAAAACCATCTAATGATAAAACATTATTTAAATGTAAAAATATTAATAAAAAGTTACTAAGCTAAACATTTGAAAATGGTACCCCCAATTTCAACATTTAATAAAAATATTTATTATTTAAACCTATTTTTATGGATCAAAAGGCCAATAAAGCCTTTTGAAAATCCGTTACATTAAAGAATTTGGACTTTGATTTTATTGCATATTTAAATGGAAAATAGTAATTATTATCACTATACAATTAAAATTAATTATTTTCTTAATAATTTGTTAAAGGGAAGGGAAATAAATAGAGAGTCAACATTCTTTCTTTTTTTTTGGGGGGGATTATAATAAAAAATGAAAGAGAAAAAGCATAAAATTTAAGTAATTAAAAACAATAAAATTAAAAACTA
Source organism: Vitellaria paradoxa (assembly GCA_019916065.1). Lineage (NCBI taxonomy): Eukaryota > Viridiplantae > Streptophyta > Magnoliopsida > Ericales > Sapotaceae > Vitellaria > Vitellaria paradoxa. The sequence continues at coordinate 10,888,736 of CM034239.1, forward strand.
ATATATTATTGAATACCTTTGATATTATAATATTTTTAATTCATTTAGACAAGAATATATATTTAAAATTTTATATTTTCTTATTTTTTTTTTTTTACTTTTCTTTTCTCTTGCCAAATCTTTACTCCAAACGCATCCATAAAATTACAATTTATATAAGGTGATGCAGAATTGACTCGAAGCATGAACCAAAAATATTTATTTTAGGGTGACCTCCCTGATGAAAAAAAAAAATTGTACTCACACATAATTTACAAATAATTTAGGTTGAAATCAAAATTATAATCATGTTGAGAGATTAATTTCCTTTTCTTTGTTTTTGTTGTTTTTTTTTTTTTTTTTTTGTTCGTTTGAAACATGAAACATAGGCCCCTTTTGGAAGAGCAAAACAGAGTTAAAAAAAAAAAAACTTTTGATATTTTAGATATTTGATAAAATATCAAAAGTTATCAATTTTGCTAAGTTACTGCTTGTTAAAGCATCAATTTTTGTTGAGTTGGTGAGTAATATAATAGTAATTTCACTTTAACTTAACTTAAAAGTTATCAAAATTTTTATTAAATATTTAAAAATTGTTAAAAATTACTAAAAATTTATACTTATTTTACCAAATACCGAAAAATAGTTAAACATTTATTTTACCAAATACACAAAAGTTTCACCTATCCCAAAAAAAAAAAAAAAAAAAGCTTTTGATGGCTTAAGTATTTGGTAAAATACCAAAAGTTGTCAATTTTGTTAAGTTAACAGGTTATCAAAATATCAACTTTTACTGAGTTAGTGAGTGGTATAATGGCCATTTTACTTTAATCCAACTTAAAAGTCATCAAAATTTTTTTACCAAATATCTAAAAGTTATTAAAGTTACTAAAAATTTATATCTATGTTACCAAATAACTATAAGTGGTCAAACGTTATTAAAAATTTTTATTTATTTTACTAAATACACAAAAGTTTCATCTATCAACTTTTAAACAGAATCATTCTGTACAATAAATCAAATAATGAGCATTTATTTACATGTTACGAGAGAAATTTTAAAAAATTGGGTTGGTATGAATTATAACAATTAATTAAAAGTGTACAAACACAATATATGTGGTTATCACTCTATTTGTGTAATTTAATTAGATGTATAAATATTAAATAATGTAGGAGTAAAATAACTTAAATTAAGAATTGTTTTTAAAAATTATTTGATTTAAAATTTAAATTTGCAGGAAAATTGAAAGATATTTTAAGTAATTACAATATTTTATCAAATACTACCTCCATTATGCATTAATATATGTTATACTTTAGATCATTTAAAATTATACAACACAATCTCTATGAGATTCTCTCATTCTGAGATGCTTTCTATTAGAGTTAGACTTAGAATTCCAAGTCACCTTTCTTTCTCAAGCCGCATCTTCAACATTGATTGAAATATCCACGGCAAAGATCACTTATGGCACAACTTTCGCCTACGCACGCATTACAGTCAATCCCGCCCCGATCGATTACGACGATCGACGAAATACCAGTGCTACCCTTTGCTCTTATCTCCAACCTTCCCGATTAACCCAGGGACGTATTCGTCAATTTAAAACCATGTAAATAAAACCAAACCGCAAGGTCACTTTTGGTAACGCCGAAAGAAAATTATTTCCTAGAAAGGATAAATAAGAATATTAAATTAAAAAAGCAACTCCGATTAGGACTCCGTCGGGAATAATTTAACGGTGACCGAAGGAATTTCCGGCGATTCGACTTCGATATTTCCTATATATACCCGTCACTACCCCCTCTCTTTCCCTCACATTTGCTCTCGCTAGCCTTTGTCTCAATCGCTCAACCCTTCTCTCTCTCTAAACGTATCGTGACATATATTTTCTCTCTCAAGATTCGGTTCTCCTAAGGTAAAATTCTCTTTCCGTGAATTTTATTTATTTATTTTAAATATTATGGCAAGAGAAAGTGTTGTGGTGGTGATATCGACGATTGAGCCAAGTGATATTGATTAAACGCACACGGCTTGTAATGTGTTTGAAACTGATTTTAATCCCTTGTTTTGTGAATCTATCTTCGGGTTGTCATACTGATAATATGTTCGATCTGTTATTTGTTGGGCGAGAATCAATAATTTAGAGAGATTAGATATGGGTTTTATGTAAAGATTAGTTAATTTATTCGAGGGTTTTGAACTGGTGCAAAGAAAAGGGCTAATTGGCGGCTACTTTGATTCTTGAAACCCTAAATGAATGATAGAGTTTTTTCTGTTTTGATTATGATCTGGCCCCCTTTTTTTTGGGGGGGGGGTAGATTTGTGCACTAATCTGTGCCAATATGTTCTTACTGTGGGGACGTGGGTGCAAATCTGTTCAACTTTTTGTTGGTTGATGAGTGATGGTTATAGTGTTTATTAAGGTATTGGATCTATCCTGGACATGTACGTAAGGGGTTTGATTTGTTTGTTCGTGTCACAAGTTTTGCTGCTGTAGCTAGGGGTTTGTCGCTTACTAATCTAATGACTGGGTGAGCCTGCGTGATGCGCAGGAAGGAGAACATAAACAACATTTTGAGATTGGATGGGTGACTCCATTAGTTATTCCAAATACAAAGGGAACTGCAATGAGCAAGACAATTAATGTGATTATAATTTATAGATAAGCAACACTTGGGAGATTGGAGGGGCTCTTATATTAGTTTCCACAGAAGACAGAGGAATTTACAGTGTTAGGTTTACGATTATACGGTCAAAGAGCTCATTGGTGATTGTTTTTTTAGGTGCATCTTTGTTATAATTGTGTACCTGGTAAAGCGCTTGATTTTGTTCAAATATATTATTTGCAGTTTTGTTCTTGTGGGGGTACAGCTCATGCATTGATTACAGAATCTTTATCTTTAGAGCGTTCTGAAGAATTTGATTGAGTTTTTGAAAATTTCAATCTTTGGGAGTTTCCCCAAATTTTTAATTCATAACATTTTTAGTCACGTGCTGAAAGTCAATTCTCTTGTGTCTCAAATGCTTTAATTAGTTTCTTATCTGTCATGAGTATGATACAGAATTGCCTATTTAGGATTTTATTATTATAGTGGTAATCCTTGTTGGTTTATGCGGCATTCTCTTGAAGTGATTGGGCCTTTTTATAGGCAGGGGACTTGCTACCCTCTTGCTTGCTTTGCTTTTTATTTTAATTTAACTTATTGTTTGTAACTATACGTGGTGCGCATCCATATTTCTATTAAGCGCATGTAATTGGCAGTTTCAGATTTTATTTTTTTACTTTCTTGATAAGTTTCTCATTTCAATTGCAGTTTGAAATTGTTTTTTGCTTCCTTTAGTTTTCTATTCAAAAAGGAGAAGAGTTGATTTTTACATGTAGAAATTCCTTCCCTCTAGCTCTTATAAAGGGATTTGCTGAATTTGACTTGCAGAAGCTATCATGCTTGCAGCATTCATTTGAATGCTTCATAGGTCTGAGGTATTTTTTTTTTTCCATTTGGCTCTGCTTCCGTTGGCATGTTATGTGCATCTTCAGTTAGAGAGGAATCACAAAGAGTGAGAAGCTTATCTAATTGGAAATACAGTTTAGATTGTATGCATTTATATATGAGATGGGTTCTAGAGAAAGGCCATTATTTGATCTTAATGAACTTCCAGCTGAGGAGGATGAAGAGACTGATGATGTCTGCCTGCAACCTCAAAGGGCTATTCCTTCGTCAAATAGCCACACTTCTGACCTGTTTGCAACGTCTCCTGGTCCTCAAAGAATTGTAAATAACCATGCTTTCTCACATGCATCTTCTGTTTCTGGCTTTCAGCCTTTTGTTCGGCCAATAATTGCTCAGGGAACTTTAGCCTATGCTGAGCGGATGATAGGGGATGTGAGCTATGAGGTTGCCTCCTCATCTAAGACAAGTAATGTTGAGGATGCAAAAGCAGAACGGCAGGTAGATTTAGCTTCTGCAGAAGTTCAGACTGCTGAAAAGGAGGAGGGGGAATGGTCTGATGCAGAAGGTTCTGCCGATGCATATGGAAGCAGTGGTATGCATGAACAGTCTCTTACTGGTTATACCAAAGAGTCACAAGATAAAGGAATGGCTAATACGATGGATTATTGTGAACCTGGTGCAAATGCAGAAAATGTCTCTCAAAATGATACAAGTATGAAGGGCGAAAATGGTAATCCTAGTTCTTTAGGATTGGATCTAGAAAGAAATGACCAGAAAAGAAATATTAACCAAAATTCAGAAGGCAGCTGTAAAGGTGATATATCCATGAATGGTCTGGGAGAATCTGGGTTGGTTTTAAAGCAAAGAGAGGTTAAAGGAGTTGAAGCAAGTCATGCATTGAAGTGTGCAAATAATCCTGGGAAACGGCATAGGTTTGACCAGCACAAGGAAGCAATGCTTGGAAAAAAGCGTACTAGGCAGACCATGTTTCTCAATTTGGAAGATGTTAAGCAAGCTGGTCCTATCAAAACTTCAACCCCCAGAAGGCAAAACTTTCCAGCACCTATTACCACTCGTACAGTGAAAGAAGCACGTACTGTTCCACCTGCTGAACGCATTGGAGAAAGGGAGAGTCAGCCTATGAACAAGGATTCTAAACAGGTTGATTTATCATGTAATGAAGGAAACAATTACATGGAATCTAATGATTCTAAATCTGAATGTAATGGTGATATGAATTCAGGACTTCTAGGTAGGCCTAGGAGGCTTAATAGTGCCACAGATCTTGCTGCAGAGGTTTTCCCATCTTCAGTACAGAGACAGAGTTCATGGAAGCAGCCCATCGAGTCAAGGCATCTCAAGAATTCACAGTTATCTGCTAGAAAGCCAGCACTAATTAGTCAAAATTCCATTGATGCAAAATTAGGGAGCAAAAGACTTCCTTCCAAGAAGCAAGCTATAATGAGCGCCCCATATCAAGATACATCAGTGGAACGTCTTTTGCGGGAGGTGACTAATGAAAAATTTTGGCATCATCCAGGTATGAAAATATGAACTATGTCCTTATGCCAACTTACATTTTTCTGATTGTTTATATTGAGCTATGAGATATTTTTCAGCTTTCCAGTTTTCTTATGTCATTTTCATTATATATATATATATATATTTTGGTAGGATTGCATTAATTTTGTATAACTTTTTATATAGATGGATCAGGTTCCCTTTTTTCTTTTGGGAAAATGAAACTTTGGCCTTTTCTGAACCCTTTGTGACTGCCAAGCCTCAATTTTAGATACCCTCCCCTTCTTTGATGCCAAATATATTAAGTCAGCTAGTTTGAAGACAGGTACTTGTTTATCCTGTTTAAGAATGTACATTCACGGATACATAATATTTGGTTGGATTTGATCATAGTATTGCCAATTAACAATTGTTTCTTGAAAATTCTAGTAAGTGAGACTTTGGCCTTTTCTAAACCCCCTATGACTGCCAGGCCTCAATTTTAGATTTCTGCCCCTCCTTTTATGCCCAAATATGTCGAGTCAGCTAGTTTGAAGACAGATACTTGTTTATCCTGTTTAAGAATGTACATTCATGGATACATAATATTGGTTGGATTTGATCATAGTAATGCCAATTAATAATTGTCTCTTGAAAGTTCTAATAGGTGAGACTTTGGCCTTTTCTAAACCCTCTATTGACTGACAGGCCTTAATTTTAGATTTCTGCCCCTCCTTTTATGCCCAAATATATTGTCATCTAGTTTGAAGATGGGTACTTGTTTATCCGGTTTAAGAATGTACATTCATGGACACCTAATATATGGTTGGACTTGATCATAGCATTGCAAAAAAAAGTTCTCTTAATATGTGAGACTAAACTCACCATTAGCAGTTATCTATGGCGTCACCTACCACCACCAAAGCAAATGATATATGCATTTATATGTTATTTATTATTGTAACTGACTGTTAAAGCTTCAAATTTGCACCCCTGTTTTACACTTTTTGACCTTTCTCAGCTCTGATAAAGAGAAAGATTGGAGTGCTCTTAATTGAAAGTTTGTGGAATGAGGGTTTGTCAGACGCTTTTATATGCTATTTATGATTTTAATTGACGGTTAGAGCTTCAAATTTGCCACTATTTTCACTTTTTTGACCTTTCTCAGCTCTGATAAAGAGAAAGATTGGGGTGCTCTTAATTGAAAGTTTGTGGTATAGATGGGATGTCACCATGGCATTATTATTTTATCATTTCATTGTCTGGTGATCAGTCACACATATATATATTGGAACTCGAAAGTTGGAATTAATGCTGGTGGTTATTTGCTTAAGGGTTTGTTTTGCATCTTGTAAACAAATATGGGACTAATGGATTTTTTTTTTTTTTGGGGGCTAAGTAGGACTAATGGATGTATTTGTAGTTTCATGTGATTTGTCTTTTGTTTTTTCTTTATCCTGGGTTTAGCTATTTAAATGTGCGTTGGCTACCATGGCATGGAATGTTGGGTGGACTAGGATTCATTACTGGTGGTTGAGTATTTGACGATGTTTGTATTGCTCAGGCCCACGCATAGCAGAGGGGATTCCTGCAGCTTCATGTGGTGGGCGTCCAACCCGTCAAGAGAGGCTGTTGGTAGAAGAATATATCTTCATACTGAAAATTTAGAGTAACTGAACTGTGGCTGTAATTTGTTACAGGATTGTTCATGTTAATCTCACATGTGAATGATATAGATTTTATTTTTTAATTTGTGTATTAAGAATATGGAATAAATTGTTGCTTTTTCCACGGCACGTGAAGCTCTGATATAAAATAAATTCTGGACTTTATTTATTGAACTTTTTTATGACAACTGAAGGGGTATAAATTAGTTTTTGTGTTACACAGTGTCTGATATATTTGAGTTAGAATCATTTTATGTTCTTAGACCTGATGATCTAGTTTTGGCCGATCATTCATCAACATATTCTTTCATCTTTTTTTTTTTTTTTTTGGTGGGTCTCTTTCTGAGATCATGTTTAGTTCCTGATCCTCCTATCATCTGTTAACAAGTTAAATGTTTTCCAGAGGAGGCTGAACTCCAGTGTGTTCCTGGTCGGTTTGATTCTGTGGAAGAGTATGTTAAAGTATTTGAGCCCTTGCTTTTCGAGGAATGCCGTGCACAGCTTTACAGTACTTGGGAGGAGCTGACTGAAACAGTATCTAGGGACTTGCATATAATGGTCCGTGTAAAGAGTGTTGAAAGACGAGAAAGAGGTACTGCCCTTTTATAATACTTGCATTATTTTCTTTTTACTTTGCATGCAAATACTGAATGGAGTAATGCACACCCTCTGTCCAAAGTAGTTGCTCTTTTAGTTTTTGTTTTCTTTGGCTTCAGTTAATTGAAGTTTGAAGGTAGTTGTGCCTTTTATTTTATTAATTTATTTATTTTTTGAATTATTTCCCCCCCTCCATACTGCCTTAGGATGGTATGATGTGGTAGTTCTTCCTGCAAATGAGTGCAAATGGACATTCAAGGAGGGTGATGTTGCAGTTCTTTCAACCCCCAGGCCGGGAGCAGGTTTGTTCTGAGTGGTTTATTTGGATTATTGAGTCTGCAATTTATATACTAATTTAACTTCTTTTATATTAAACAGTGAGATCCAAGAGGAGCAACACTTCTGCTACTGACGATGATGATGAGACTGAGGTCAATGGACGTGTGGCTGGAACAGTTAGGCGATACATACCTATTGATACTCGCGATCTTCCTGGAGCAATCCTCCATTTTTATGTTGGGGATTCTTATGATCCTAACAGGTTATTTGAAGTTTCTTAAATTTTTTTTTGGGATGTCTGTTTAAAATTTTTTACAAATGGACATTTTATTTTATTTTTTTTTATATTTAGTAAATTTATGATTTTTCTCTTCATTATATGATGATGACTCCTTTCTTTTTTTTCTTGTTTCTTGTTGCTTTTTCCTTAAATAATAAATTTCCAGTAAGGTTGATAATGATCATATCCTAAGGAAACTTCAGCCTAGAGGCATCTGGTTTCTAACTGTACTTGGTTCTCTTGCAACTACCCAACGGGAATATATAGCATTGCATGCATTTCGTCGCCTCAATATGCAGGTTGGATTTTGAATTCCAAAATATGTTTCTCATTTAGTTCATATTGCATACATTTGCTTAATGTTTTTTTTCCTTTGTAGATGCAAACTGCCATTCTTCAGCCTAGTCCCGAGCACTTTCCTAAGTATGAAGAGCAGACTCCTGCAATGCCTGAATGTTTTACACCAAACTTTGTTGATTATTTACGTAGGACCTTCA